>JARBWI010000008.1:5812930-7168360 GCA_037576405.1 Campoplex capitator | reverse complement strand
TCCCTCGTCCTTCGACAACACTATTATCGTCGAACATGATATCAATCTGGTTGCGTTCGCGTCTTCCAGTTGATTTAGGCAGATTTATTCTGAGTGCAAAAGAATCGAAAAAATCGTCGATGCTCCGATCAATTTTGCCCAGTCCGCTATCAGAGCTGTCCAACATTCGTCGTTCCGCAGTTTTTTTCGGCAATGCTTTAGTTTTTACGAATTTAACACTCGAGCCCCACAGCGTTATCTGATCAAGATGCGCTATTGTATCGATGAATCTTGCTATACGATCCCGGAAGCATCCGATCGAAAATTCAAACATGCAAAGGCTTAACTCGCGAGCGGGAAATTCAGGAAAACGATCATCGCCAATCGTTTCGTTAATCGCTGGTACAACGCGGACGTTAATGTTTACTCCGTTTTTGTGATAGTTGAAGATCGGCGGAGCTGGTTTCAATCGATCCTCGTATGGTTCGATATCCGGCTCATAATTTTTCAGGGATCGAGCTATTGGATTGTCCGTTGTTGAAGCCAAACTTATTCCAAATGGGCAGAAGCACAGTACCGCGAACACCGCGATGTTGAACATCTTCGGAGCTACCGCCTTCCGGATAGTAGTAGATAAAAAAAAACTGATCGAGAGCTGAAGAAAGATCAATTGGATGATGTGAGCAATCTCCGAAGCAATAGAAAAAACTTTCCGAGAACGCACTGTCGGGGTGAATTATTCCAACACTCCGGAAGTTGAAACACGTCCGTACGTACCGATGTTATCTGCGAAAAGATGGAAAGAGCTTCCCTTATATACGAGAATATTCATGTCACTCGAGCAAACCGTCGATTTTTTAAGCCCGGAACTTGTCACGATTGTCATCATTCTCAACGGAATATTGTTGTTATAGACCAACACTATTACCGCCATTATGAACATCTCATTGTTACCTAAAGTTGAGGCGAGATAAGAAGAGAAACAAAGAGAGACGTATATAATGACTGGTTGGACAGAGTTATATCGGTAACCATGCATTTATAAATTTTTATTACTAATGGGTCTTCAAGCCAGATAAAGCACCACTACGGAGTAACTGTTTCCCAAATGAAGGTCTATCTTCCTACCGCAACATTCCAATTCGTGTGGATCTTCATCACGTCCTAGGATTTGAACGATAAATGTCATGATTTTTCTTCTTCATTTTGATTCAACCCAACACTAAACGAGATTTCATAGCTTTTGCACAACTAGCTACTAAATAATTGTTTTGTTGCTCCTCGACTAGTAAATTGTTCGGGGAAAAATGATTAGCACGTGTGAATATTTAATAATCACAGTTTCACTCGTGACATTATTGTTCTCCTCATTTTGATAATTGTTTCATGTATCATTCATTACATTCGGAGAAAGTTTCACTGCATCAAGAAGATTATAAACTGGCCAACAATTGCCACGGTAATTGAAAAATTAGAGTATCGAAAAGCAGAATTCTTAATTTTTTTCCATCATAATATTCGACAAGAATGATTGGCTAGTGAGTTTTTCGATTATCTAAAATAATAAATAGAAAAATAGTGTGACAAAACAATCATAATTCTTTTATTGCACAACTTATTCACATGCGTATAAATAAATAGATCGCACAGCGAAAAACAAGAAAACAAAAAACATGTACAAACAAAATGGCGTTAACGAGTTCACAGAGGGTTTTTCCTCAACGACTAAACACTAATTATAACCTAATAACGATTTTATTTGGGAGACGCTCACGTGCCGAATCGGCATGCCTATGCAGGATGTTCACTGACTAAGGATCAAGAAAAATGTGTGAGGAAGTTGGAATGCAGTAGATAAGATGAAAATGAATAAATTAACGATGACATGGAGTTTCTGGACTTCGCAGGGTACAGTTTGAATGTTAGTTCCACAAATTCAATGATTAATGATGAAAAAAAGAAACGAATCTAGAAAAATAATTAAATCGCTCGACGATCTCGAACATTTCCATATTTTCGAACAGCCTCTTGTACATTTTCGTGTAACAAATCGAGTGATCTTCCATAGCCCGAGTGTCCGTAACCATGGCCACCGTGATGTTCCTCGGTACTGTGAGTGTGCGAAGTCGAGTAGACTGGTTTGCTTACGATTTCATAAGTGGTTTTCTTTTCACCACCGCTTGCCAGTGATTTCAAACCGACGATTGCTGACAACATGAGAGCCATTAAACCCGTCATTAAAGCTTTTCCAGCGAGTAGAGCAAGGGCACCAAATCCTAACGCTCCGAGGGTTGCCTTCATCATCATGAGACCAGCCATCAGAGCATTATTGCCCTTATCTTTCTTACGACCTGAAATATCACGAAGTTATGTTAATAAGATTTGCACGATGAGTTTCAAATAATTTCTTTCTTCAGTATAACTTTTCGATAAATTGAGTATCACATGGCAGTATCTATTGGCAATTAAATGAACATGTTTTTTTGTTTAAACGCGGTCATTTACGGTCAACCAAATATTGCTGATAAAAAATCTTTCTTGCAGTTTATCTTTTTGTTGAGAATTTTAATTTCATTTGTTCAGATCCTACGGAACGGTGATACGTGTAATTAAAAATTGATTTCAAGTTGAAATAGTGGACAAATTCGATGTTACTCTTCGACCATAAACGTTTTAGATTCGATCACGATTGATCATCTTACCAGTTTCTGATGCAGATCCACCGAATAACCCTAATTGAGAGAGAGTCTCTTCATTGAAGCTTCTGGCAGCTTCAAAAGTATTTGGATCAAAAAGTTTGATCGATATGGCATGACTGTTGAGATAGCTGCCAACTTTGTGAACGAGATAAGCGTCGAGGCGTCGATCAACATCGTTAGGGAAATCTCTCGCGAGATTAGCCACGATTTCGGATGCGGGAACATCGCTCGAGCCATTTTCTTTAACGACCGACACACCGGGTAAAATGCCGATATCTTTTTTTTCCGATAATTTTTCAAAGAACGAAACAACATCGAGTTTAAGACACGTTGCACTGTAGGACTTTCCGCAATCTTTGCTCATGCTCGCTGCCACGCTTTCCTTCGTTTCCTCGATCGATTGTCTCGAGTTTCTCTGATCAATTTCGGCTGTGCTGAACGATATCATCAATATCAGACAACAAATAACACCATGAGTAAATTCCAATCGTTGCACCTCGTTGCGACTCATTTTTCTATTCGATTACTTATTTTTCCGTTGTTTACGTTTCAAATAGCTTGTCAATTCCTATGCTAATTTTTGGAAGTTTTTTTAATTCTTGTTCTGACTCAATGAAATTAGCCCTTCGAAAAATTTGACTGCGCACAAGAAGTCCCAGAAATTCTTGTTTGACAGAGATGCTGAAAGGCGTGGTGAACACTGAATATATCCTCGATGTAGTTGCAGTATATATAGGGACCAGTCTCTGAATATCCTTTTTCCTTTATTTCTTCGCCTTTTTTATGTCGTTTTTTTTTCGCCATTCCACTATCATACATTCTCTCGAGCTTAGAGTACGCCAAGCATGCCGGAGCTCTCTTCTTCGTCCTCTTCTTGCGCTCTTAGGCAGATACTTCACCGAGGCTTTCTGCAGCTGGTGAAGGCTTCTGGACGAGCGAGAACGAACTATCCTTACCACGTTATGGGTAGGGGACCGCAAATAGAGCGGAGCACACAAAACTCAGTCAAATTTAGAAAAAAACATGCCTTTGTACACTGCCCACAATACTTTTCAGCATTCACTCGACACTCTTTGGACGGCCAGCCATAAAGAAAACATGTAAATCTGTGAAACCGGACAGGATAGAGGCAGCGAGAGCAGTGAAAGAAGCAAGTTGATAGATCTAACGTCTAAGAGGACGTACTCACCTGGAAGGTTGAAAAGAACAATAGCCAGAAATTTTACTTTTTTTTCCAAGAATTCTGGAGCAATCAAATGAAGATTTTTTATGGTTGAAAACGTATATTCTGAAATTTTTTTATTGATTTTGAAAACATCCATTTATAACGATATGGTAAACTTTTCAACAAAACAATGGTAATTTCCGAATCAAAACTTTTTGGTTGTTTGATCGATGAAACGAAAACTTTAAGTTATGGGTGAACAAAACTTGATTAAATAATTGGGTGAATAGTGACCATGAAAACTTTTCAGCAATCTGGTCGAGCAGAGCTCGAAATTCATTCGACACAAATGTTTTAATCGGTTGTCATGAAAACCATTAGGAATCCATCTCGAAATGTGTGTTTTCAGTCGTGGAAAACTTACGTCTTATTGCTGCATTAGTTTTGCAAAAGAAACAAGAATTCGAGCTGACATTCATAAAATAAACTTGAGTGCCACAATTAACTGTAAGAGTGCCATCGGTTCGTTTGGAATTATAGCTCTAAACGTCTGACACTGCCCGACTGATCGTATTTTCCTGCAGCGCTGCGCATCATTACTGTCGTTACCGAGTTTTAGTTTCAAAAATTTTGTCTCGGCCTATTTTCGATGCGAATGGCGAGTGTGGAAGGTCCTCTAGGAAAACTTTCGTTTCTAATATATCCAGCGTTGCTATCTACCGGAGAATCGATCGATTGTACATCTTTGGAGAAAGTGAAAAAAAAAAAACAATTAGTTCCACAATGCTAAAATTGTCGATAGTCTTTTAATATGAGATGGCAATAGATAGTTGAAAAAATGAAGCGCATAAATTGCGCAAAGAAAAAAACTTTATATGACCTCGTTGAAATACAATGGGTAAAAGGAAAAAATGATAAAAAAATAATCGAATGTTTCAGATGTTTGCATCACAAAGGACATTTTTTTAAAATACCGAATATTTTTTCGTTCCTCCCTTGTAAAGGCGTTTTAAAATCGGTATGTTTTGAATTATTTTCTTGATATATTTGTAGTTGATTTCTGGATCATCTGCTTACTGCGATGTTCCGTTGCTTTCCAAAGAATCTTTTAAAGTAACGTTGCAAACAGCCCAATTATACCGAGACAGGATTACTTTCCTTTTCACGAGTCGCTACTCGGTAAAATAATAGGTGAAGATCATTCTCAAATTATTGTAGGATTAAAGGTCTGTTTCTATCTTGATCAGCCGAAGATTTCAAATGAAATACCAATCCAGGAACCACATGAAATTGTCCCACATTTCTATGATCGACATTTCAAATCGTTCTCTATATCGGCAGACGTATAAACGTTTGCGCACTGACTCGCTCGATTGACGTCGAGACTTTCCGGACGCTCCACGAATGAGAAAGTGTCCGCCTCGCACGAGAAGGATTGCGGTCTGCTTCGGTACATGATCAATTTTTTTTCGACCGAAGATGCATTTCTCGCGCTGGGTACCGCCAGGCTAGACTCGTGTTACATGGATCACTGAGTAATACGAGTAATTTTCAACATTTTCAATACAACAAAAACCTGCTTTTTTTGAAGAAAGTTTTTGTCTAGATAAGTTACAAATTGAGAATATCCTTCGTATCGATTGACCCATGATAAAATATCAATTTTCACCAATGAAAGTGATCTGTTACATTAAACGACAATATATTGATTTAATTTTCTAAAAATATCGAAGAAAAAGTCACTAATAACTGTATATTCTTCATTGAATTGAATAATATGAAATAATTGCACAATTTTTTTTTTTTTAGTTGAACGTGAAACCACGCTATTGAAATCTGGATGAAATATACGGGATTTTAATTATCACATCGTAATCAGATAATTTTATGAATATTTTTTGTTTGCACTTTCAAACTCCTTCAAGGGAATCGTATAGGAGAATCTTTTATCAAATATTTTGACAAAGTTTTCCCACTCGAGAGGTTTGAAAAACTCCATTTTGAATTCACATGAAACGTATCTCGGTCAGATTCACTTGTGCGAAGCATATAATTGAATTTGCATCTAGCAAAACATAAGAATTTCTATTTGTTTTTGTGAATAAAGAAACTCCCAAGAGATCGTAAAATAAAATTGGTCAACTTTACAGTTATGCGGGTTCAGTGTTACTTTTTAAATTCTTTCAGCGCGTTTTTTTTTTTCAGTTGCGCTTGAAATCCTCTGGATCTGATGATTCATTGAACAAGCGTGCCGCAAACGAACATTTTTTGTCCACGTCAATACCTTCACACTTCTTATAGTCTATATGAATCGTTTTTTTTTTCTTTCACGCAACTAATAAATAGATTTTAAGTCTCGATATGAATATATCGTAACTGCTTAACGACGTGTCCAGGAATTGGTATTTACAACGGCTGCATCCAAAGCACGCAAAGTGGAGCGGATGCCTTGAAAGCCACTCGAAGAGTAAACATCTCCACATTTATTTGTATTGACTTCAATTTTTCATATTTGCTATGCGGTCGCATACTTTTTTACACGTGTTATTGCCTGAAAAATACGCTCCAAGATATTTCGTCTCTCAGGCATAACAACATTTTATTATTAAATAGATATTGCTGGGCGAGCGAAGCGCAGACAAAAGAACGATCAAAGAGAAAAGGAATAGCCGAACAGAATCCAAAGCCACGGGCACCCTATTCATGGCTATCCACATTTTTTTTATTTATTTCTGCACCATCATCTACTGTTTTCTACTTTTTTATCACTACTTGAAGCCTAAAATCATCGACGACTGGACCAGGACGTAAAATTCTGAGTCAGCAAACCACTGTACTTCGAATAATCCTCCTTGACGAGTCTGATTTAGAGCAATCATTTTTTCTCGCACATTTCAACGGAATTTTCCGCATGGAATGTAACTATCAACACCCGATTCCTATAATTAAGTGCGATTGAAAGAACTTCCGAAAAGGAAAAAAAAAAATCTCTCTTTCTATGATACTTCTGGTCAACAATCGATTTTCAGCTCAAAAAACCGAGCTCGACAAAACGATCAAAATGGCTTTAGATTTTCTTTTGCATTACGTGCAAATCTATTACGCTGAAGAAAAAAAATGTTGCTCGTGAAATAACATTTTTCCATCGACAAGATTTAGATTCATATTCTATGAATGTTTAATCGCAAGTGTTTTGGCTCAAATATTTGATTCGTTTGATACATTCTACGTTTCTAATTTGCCTACCAAATTGATTTTCCGTTGAAGACCATATCTTATCACGCATGGGATACCTTATGGTATTTCATTTTAACGAGCCCATGGTTTTGCCCCGCCCAGTCGGTATGATGCATTCGTGCAGACCATGCGAAGACAGCAGTCTCTTTGAGGCATCCGCTATTTTATATGAGCGCTGCGCAGGTACACAATATTTCCCCACTTCTCAGACGTCGATAAACCTAGTGGGGTCCATGACCGGTTGGTCGTTGTTTTACCTCACTCATCGTAAGTTCCCCTCCTCAAGACTGCTAGTTGAGCCTCAGAGTGGGGAGCGACATTACGGCGTCGGCGTGGACCACACGAAGGCATTGACACACTGACCCTGATCTTGGTGAAAGAAGGAAGAGTATAGGAAGGAATGCCCTCGAGCACGCCGAGGCCAACTCCACTCTGACTCTCTTTATCCCCACCCATTGAAACTGACTCGTAACACTGACCTAATATTTCCTTGCTTCCTACTTCGCCGCTCTCTTTTTTCTCCCTCCACTTCAGGATCCCTCTCCACGACATCGCTTCGACCAACAGCGAGCATTCGGGTCATCGGCCCCACTACGGCTCCAAGAAATACTTCATTTAAAAACACTTTACAAAAAAGACTCTTCTGTTTTTTACACTCTTTTGTCTCGGGCCGACAAAATTCTTGTTCTGCCTTTTTTAATGTAGGATCAAGGGCCCTTCGTAATTGTTTTTGTTCGTGAGAAGGAATAATGAATCTGAAAAATAAGTTTTTGAACCTTTGAATCGAAGGATTCAGTCGCTCAAGCTAACAATAAAATTTCATATCTAATTCGATTTTTGTATCTCAATATTTATTTGTAAATTAAACATTATCATTTTTCTATCTTAAAGTACTTTCGTGCTTCATTTTTTTCTGTTCAGGGAATATAATTATTGAATCTGATGACTAAGGGAAATTCGAGAAGCCGAAAGATGAAACCGTTTTGACACTTGTTTTCATCTTATGAAGTGCGAATTCATCGGATGGAACTTATCGAGGAAAGGCTGAATACAGTTCGAGCAAAAACAGATTCGTTAGCCAAATTATTGCGATTTTTCGTGAAATTTTTCTCAATGTGTCGGTTAGTTCGTATTCTGTAATATTATCTAATTTTTTATTGTCAGAGGAAGTGAGTCGCGTTATATTTCTTCTTGAGTTAACAGAATATTTTACTCTTCTGCGTTAATAAAAACGTGGATACTTTTCGGAATTCTCGAATTCGTTAACCTAAGTTTTGAGAAGTTTCAGGATTGAGATTTCTTGCTCATCATTCTTCGCTCATAATATATTCACAAGCAGTGGATCTTTGGTTATATTTGAAAATAACAACAAAAATTTTCAGACAACATTTACGGCAGACTTTCGTTTTTGATATTTTTTTGCCACTCGTCATCGACCCATTGAAATAGCTTTTGAGATGAAACAAATAAATAAGGAATTATTAATAAAATTACGAAGGCTTGGATGTTTTTTGACGTAAATAAACGAGACCACTTTTGTCTTTCGTATAAAAACGATTAAATAACATTTTATTATAGTAAAACAAATATAAATAGTTAAGTTTATAAATAATTACGCTAGAAGAGATGAATGGCTATGAGGTTTGATGATTGAATTAAGCTTTTTTGTTTAAGGCAAGTCATAAGGATATGAATCAATGGCAAACTCTGGTGCCCAGCCCCTGTAGGGTTGGTTGATTTCTTCTTGTGATCTGTGCCAATGCTCGTGATGAATCTCATGAGGTTTGACGACACCGTAGGTAACTCTCGCAGGCAGAGGAGGTGGCGGTGTTAGCAGAGCTTTTAAGGCAACTGCGCCTGATAGCAAAAGGGCCAAGAGTCCTGCACCGAGTCCTTTGATGCCAACCAAACCGATCATCGTGATAACGATCGGCAGAACAATCAAGGCTTTTAATTTCAAAGCCAGTAGAATTGGAAGTACGATCCTTTTGAGCTTCGTACGAGCTGAAAACAAATGTAAAAATGCTACATAATTTTATACTCGACAAAACATATTTTCACGTTTTTTTATGGAAACAGTTATTTCGCCACGTATTATCAACTGCTCGTAATAAGTGTACATATTTTTATCAACAGTTAGAACAATTTTATTGTCAACTGAAAGTCTCAATTAAAAAAGTCACTTTGTCCGGTTCCAATTAACCCAAAGCACACGAGTATATCCTAGAGCCTACTTTCTTTTTCGCCATACTTGACACTCTCGTTCAAGGTCCCACCACCTCCTTCACCTCCTTATTTCTTGTTCTTACCTACCGCTGCTACTACTACTAGGAAAATACCACTACCACTTGCTCCCATCCTCTTTCTTTTCTCTCCTCGGGATGGACGCCCTACAAACCCACAATTTCTTCGCCTACCCCTTCCGTCGATGCCGAGGCACGACCTAATTCTTCAGCACCTTTTCTCTCTCTCTCTCTCTCTTCTTGTAGCCTCTCGCCTGTTCCAAGAACGAAGAACCAGGAGAACGAGAAAGAAGTGGAACAATTCACGCTTTTGCCTGTTCTTAATCCGGAACTTCGTGTACATACCGATCTCACTCTTCCATGCACGTGTACCAATACACATTGCCTCGAGAGGAATTTGCATGATTTTTTTCCCTCTTGACGTTCGATTAAATGAACGTGAATTATTTTTTTAATATGATCAACGGCTATCGTTGAACCCGATCCCATATTTTAAGAAGATATTTAAAAAAAAAGCGAACCAATGGGAAATACGAACCAAGATCGAAACCTGCTTATCAGCCAATCGCACAACTCGAGTCAACGGCCTACTTTTAACACCATTGAGTGGGGAAAAATGAGAGGCACATCGCTATAAGACTTTGCCACGAAGATGTTGGCTCTCATTCCAGGAGATGAAAGATTGGACGAACCATCTAAGAAGAATGAATCATATTTTTTTTTTTTTTTGCATATGAGACACGAATGACTCTTCACTTCTGATTTCTGGTAGAGAGAAAGTTCGAGAGGACCTCCTCGTGTTTTTTTTTCCAACTTTCGCCTTTATTTATTTATTTATTTTTTCAATTTCTTTTTAACAAAACTTATGGCGATATTATTGGCCTTCAGCCAACTCAATGCATTTCCGATTGCTGAAGAAGTTCCAGTCACTCCGATGTTGTTCATTCATTTTTGAAATCAAAATAGTAGTTCGATGTTACCGATTGAAAATATTTCATAACTGAATCGGCTAGTCAATGAATCACAAATCCTTTTTCTATATAATTCATTAGGCCCCTCACTTTTTCGTAAATAGTTTCATCCAATGAGAATGTTGTGTTACATTTCCTATTCATATCGCTATTCACTCAACTTGAAGCTTCTATACAGCGCGCTCTATTGTTATTGATGCATTTGAAAAAGATCGGATTCTACTTTTCAATGTTGAATGTTTTTTCCTAAAGAGAATTTGCGACGCAAAGGTTTAAAAATCACTGAATGTTTCAATGGTTTTTTCTAGTCTTTTCTGGATTTAGTGCAAACGAACGATTCGTGCTTTTCTCTCGAAAAATAGATCCGGAGGAACAGAAGTATCCTGAAGTTCGAAAATAATTAGTGATAAATCTGTGTCCAAACTAAAACGTCAATAAATTGGTGGATGATCGCAGGGTTAAGGATTGAAGAGATAATGTTCGAATAAACTCTTATGATTCTAACCTTCCGATGCTCCGCTGGTCAATCCTGCGAGTTGTAAATCGAATTGTTTCTGGCCCAAGGCTCGCCCAAACAGGTCTACGGATGATCCGTCAGTTGGTAGTTCAATTCGCAGTTTTCTGCTCCTGAAGAACTCGTCGATTTTAGCGATCAGTGGATCACGTTCCGCGTTGGAATTTTCTTTATGATCGCTTTCCTCAACTTTGATTTTTTCTAGGGTTATCATATCACCAAAAATAGTGATGCGATCCTTTTCGTTTATTTCTTCCATCTTTTCAGCCAATTTATTCTCCGCGCTCTGGTCGATATCATCGCGATCAACGTTTCTTGGACCAGCATTGACCGATACTGCGACGCAACACGAAATCGCCAAAAGCACTGTTAACGTTTTGTTCTTCATTCTGGTGATCGGTCAAAGTACGTTTTTCGACTGTTTTGCCCTCAGGCAAATTATTTCTTTTATATATGAAGGAGAAGAGGTTGAATTAATGGTGGGGCCCGGTGTGGGTGAACCATTTGGCAAGCCTCGTGGTATCGATAGCCTCGTCAAGAATTTCAATTCTCTCGCGTTGTCTCTTATTCGTTTAAATTGTATCCATATGTATACTAAAAGTGTATCGTACCGTATATGTATTCATCGAAACCGCAATGCATTGTAATGGATGTCTCGAACACTCGCACGTGATCTACCTCTTTGCTGCACCGACAATATTCTGTGACATGCCAGCTGCTCGAGATATTCGATTTTCCCTTTTCAACACGTATTCACTTTCGACCCTTTGAACAAGCTTTAAATTCGCCGCTTCAATTGTTATCTAAATCTTATTGTTACGATAGAAATTATATTTACACTAATATCATAATTCAATTTAAATCCCAAATAAAGTACCAAGCACAACCTATAAAATGTATGATAAAACAGAATTTGAAAACGTTTCGATAATCCCGGTGAACAAAAATCATACAATTTTTCTCAAAAATACAAAATAAAAGTGAATTAATTTTTTCTTCTTCTTAATATCATAGATTTAGTTACGAAAAATTGTTTACAGAAAATAGTAATCATGTTGAGCATTGCATTTTTCGTATAAGATTTATGATGATCGTCACGTGCTCATTACACGGATTATTCTGATCGTGAATTTACAATGTGTACTGAAAATCTATTTGCACAAACTCAAACTATTTTATTCCACGCGTATAAGTGTGGTAATTTATGTCAAGACGATTGAAGTCTCGTGCGATTTCTAACGATAGACTACCGAGAATAATTTTCAGGATTTCTTCGAGCGCAGTCAATGCACATATTCGTGTACATGTGTAAATATGTATAAATATGTATATAAATATGTGCATTATGGATTGAGGTATAAGGTATATAAATATGTACATATATACTCATAGGTGTTGGTATATGTTCTCATACTTAAGCACGTGTGTAAACGAAGAATGAGAGATTGGTGACGATACTTTGTGCTTCTCTTTAGTGGCATTGTAAGCGACAAATACGTGCTACGTTCGCGGCTTTCGAGTGCGAGAATTAGTTTTCTGTGTATGTCGTGACACGGTATGGTATGCAAAACAATTGGTGTGTCCCGAATCTCATTCGAGCATGCGGCGATCATCGCGAACGCATAAAAATCGACGAATCTATAAACGAAGATACTGCAAATTTATCCGATCGATTTGTCTCGATAATCGATCAATTGATTCTTGGCGAAGAATCATGAAGCAGAATTGACGAGTCGTCGATCTACTGTATTCGGATTTAAAAGTAAAATTTGTTGAACTATAGAGCATAACATTATTCCATTCTAAAACGTTGGGTTTCTCATATTAAAGAATATAATAGACTCAGGATAACCAGGCTGGGAAAGTTTCCGTTAATCACATTAAAAACGAGGTACTAGAGAGAATTTTTTTTTCATAATTTATTCACTTTTTCTTTTGTAGATAATAATTTATGGAATTATAAAAATATTTGCATTCAATCGTCGACAATAGCTGTCGGGAAATGAGAAAAAACACACATAAATACAGTTACTCATAAATACTTAACTAAACAGTCGTGTGGTGCGGTGAGCATCGAAAGAGCGAGACATTCGTGCTTCCTCTTTTACAACTTTCATTCTTCATTTTCTCATCTTTTTCAATTCTCTCTTGCGTTCTCTTCATCTCTCTTTCTCTCTCTCTTTTTCTTTCGAACACTCATCCTGTATCGCAATCAGAAAAATATATTCTCTCATCATAGACCAATTAATGTGATCGATTAATCAGTTGAATTTGGCACGTGACTCGAATAAGCGAGATTCTGTGCGTCGCTTTTGTCGTCGTCGAAGCTTCGCTTGTAGTAGCCTTGTCCGGCTGTCTGAGCTGCACCAGCAGCGGCCCATCCTTGTCCTGCACTATTGTCGACCCACGAGCCAGCAGGCTGTGTGTACTTGTTCAAGAAATTACCACCCAATGAGCCACCGTTAACGCTGCTAGCACCGCTCCCGAAAAGCCTTTGGAAAGCTAATATTCCAGCAATGATGAGAGCAATTTTTCCTACGAAAAGAGCTTTCAAAACGAGAATCGCGAGTCCTCCAAGAACGATGGGCACTACGGCAAAGATCTTAAGACCAACAGCAGCGATCAAGGGGAGCAGCACTTTCTTTATCTTTCCGCGACCTTGAACAAAAAAATCAAACACAAAAGACCAATTTTCATGAATATCGAATACGAAAATAATGTTTGCAGACAAATTTTTCAAAATCTTTTTCTTTCTTCTAAATATTTTTTGTGCTCACGAAAAAAAAAGACAAAAAAAAATAGTTACATACTTAATCTAAAGTAGAAGTATCGACGAACATTTTTATTTCGTGTTTCATGACTCAAAAGTATTTATTCGTTGGGACTCGAAAAAGAAGGATTTCAATCGAGGCTGCCACACTTTCGCTATTACTCAAATGATCGAAGAAAGCGAATCCGTTCGTGTAACCTTGTCATTGAGATAGAAGTTAGCACTAGAAGGAAAAACACGGAGTGGAGGTCATGGAGGTACGCCGTGATTTAGATCCTCGGCAAAACATCGATGGGACGGTGAAAGGCGTGGTTGCCGGAAATCGAGTTTGTCTCCGTGACTGACCAGCAAATAAAAGGTCGATTACTCAACAGTTGAGTCATTTAGAAAAAAAAGTTTTATCAAGTTGGAAAGTAAATGGAACAAAAAGAATTCCTAGCGAATATAAATCTGGAAGGTTTTTGCATTTTTTTTTTTAGATTTGCGATAAATTGAGCTGAAATTCAATTGGACCAAATATATTCTTGGCTAGCATTATTGAATATCTTATCAGATACATTTAATGCTCAAAAGCTGTAGGTCGATTAAAAGCTTCAATGAAAAATGTTCTCAGCTATTTTGATTTATACTTTTCATTTTGACCGCTTCTAATGCTCATCTGTCGGGGTGAATAATTAGTTTACAAAAATAAAAACGGAAGAGTCGACTCGGGAGTCGGATGATGCCAAACCTGTCGCTGCTATTCTCTTCTTGACCGGAATTGAAACTCTTGTGTAGCATAGTTCTCGATCTCCCACGGTGATCTTCCATTTTTATTTTTTACAATATCGATCAAGTTTAATCCAAGAAAATTCTGTATTTCAATGAAACTGTGATTTTTGAACTTTCAGTCAACATTCTCCATAAGATGCCTTCCTCCATCAATTAGAAGGGCTCAACTTGTCAACATCTTTGAAATTTCGAGAATAAATGCAAAGAGTGTTTGTTTACACGCCATCAAAAACTCAAATCCGAATCTTGGATTTGATCTTACGATCGTTCTTCCTCAACCCAACCACAAGTTTATTATTATTAATAAAGCATTTCGTAGAAAACCGAATAATAATCCTTACCTTCAACGAGAGCTCGAGAAAAGGATTCCTCAGGTACGTTAATCTTGAGACTGTGGCTCTTCAGAAAGGAAACTGCCGACTGGTACAGCATCGTTACGAGTTCCAAGGTCCTGTCGGATGTATCACGAGGCAATTCGTTCAATACTTCGGTCTCGGTCTTCAGTGACTTTCCAGTGCGTTCAACTGGAAGAACGAAAAAAAATCATATTTTCGTAATGCAGTGTTCACAAAATAATCTGTAAATAAAAACAGTCCAATTTCTTCCCATTGTGTCAATAATTTGGTGAGCACAAACGATCGTTACTTGATAAATGAACTCATAAAAATATGAACGATTGATAGGAACAGAACGATAAAAACTTCCTCGAAGGAAAAATATAATATTCGATGAAGTAGAAAATTTTCATGAGTATCACCTTATAAAATAATATGAAACTATTGACATATACTTACGGGGTGTATCTCTAACGAAAGTGACACCTTCGATGAGGTTAATGTTGGTGGATCGAGCAGCTCTGTCAAGAGCAGTCGAAGCCTTGACAAAGAGACAGCTGAAGAGAGCATCCTCTTCCAGACAATTGAGATCGGTAGACGGTTGATTAGTTTCTTGAGATGCTGGTAGGGCCATCGCCGTAGCGATGAAAAGTCCAACGATCGCAAACTTATACATTTTTGTAATATCGATCAACAGGCTACTTTGCTTCGGTTAAAAATCGCGAACCGTACGATTATTTGAAGTCTTTGACAACGAAAACGAAGAACCGGAAGACGACCGAGACCCGAGATAACTGGAAGTTGTCTAACGAACTGTTCGGAAAATTTTTCGGAGCTGAATGTGATCTGGACATGGGTTGGCTTCAATCTTTATACTCGCCCGAGGTGTTCCCCTCGCTGCCCCACCCTCGCTCTCATCTCCGTCAGCGTAAACGTGACACGCTCCATACTGTATCATGCATGCGTACAGTTTTTCTTTTTTCGTGTATGTAGATATGCGTACGTGTGTATACACATAAATATGTATATGGAGATACATAACTCGGCACTATTGGTGGACACTTGAATATATGCGTACACTCATTGTGCTCCTCGCCAAGGTGCCCGGTATGGCGCTTTCGTATTCCCTGTACAGGGGCATATAGTATTTGTTTCCTCTTCGCCCTCCCCCAGAAAACTTTCTTCGATAATTTTTTAAACAAACGCGTCTCGACCGACTCCTCAGAGAGGGGGATGCGAGACGAGGTTGGGCGGTTCCTCGTATCTTCCTGCTCCTCTCCTAGCAGTACATAGTATCGAAGTTAGAACACCAACGAGAGACCAACATATCGAAAAAAAAGAGATAAAGAGAGTTATTTGAGATGTCGAATTTAGGTCAGAGGGAGAAAACTTAGGAAAGACTCGAGCCAAGGACGAGCATCCGTCTTCGAGAATAGACCACTTAAACTAGATTGATTACACAGAGGTCGTTGCATCCTGAATGACGTAGTTTATTTTTTTCACTTTTACCACAACATACCAATTATATTTATCTCTATGATGATCATTTTAGTTTGAGGTCTGTTGATGGAAAGATACTAATCGTCTGAACTGTTTTTTTCGGACCATTTCTATCGGAGCTTTAATGACGTGCAAAAGTATTACAAGGGAACAAGATTTATGAAAAAAAAAGGTTTCTTCATCGGTGGACGAGCGTTTTTTTGAATAAATTTCGACCCATTTATCGATGTAAATTAGTGAGGAAAGTCAGTATCCCGAGCAGTATCCAGACTAATCGATGTGATTGATCGATTTTTGGATGCAACTCTATTAACAGCTGATTCGTAGCAATTGGAATGTATATCCATTGCTTGAATTGAAATCTATGAAAATGTGTCCTGAGTCCGAACTGCTAATTCGCTTGACAGTAACCAGAAAGCCTGTTCATTGTGATGCAAATTTCATCGAGAATAAATTATTCCAAAAAACCATTGAATACTGAAGATTTCTGCATGTTAACGCATCTCAGGAAATCATTAACCTCTCTCGAGTCGACAATTACGGATAATATGCGTTCTCATGAAAATTATCGTTTGACAATAACATTTCTCAGGAATGCGTACACTCATGGTCGGATTTATGAAAAAATGATACGTAGAAAATGCTTTCTGTCAGATCCGTGTCAATCATATAGTTTCGTATGCGGTGTATTTTTACATGCACGGTTTGTGAGAAAGGCTCTAAAATGTTCATAAATACGCACACACGTGTATGTATATGACGTTGTCGAACAACCGCTTGCCCGAAGACTCAACATTGTGGGGATGAATGGATTGTCCACAAATACTGATAAGCGTTAAAGTTTTACGAGCATAACTCCAGCTAGATGGGTATGTAGAAACTTTTGCTTCGAGACATGGGGACTGAATATGAAGTTTGCGTTTCGCACGCTCGTCTCATGTTTTTATTGCTTCGACTAAAAGTACACTGTAACTGGATCTCCATGAGATTCACCAGAAAAAAGTAAAGTACGATAGGGAAGATGGAAACAACATGCTAAACTGAGGGTGCGTTCTACTGACTGAGTAATCAAAGATTGAGTTACACGTCATATGGAATCTGGTTTTTATTTGGAATATTAGATAATTAATATGAAAAAAAAAGGTCAAAATGAGCAGCTCGCGTTTTATCTCTTGTTTGTAAAATGGCATCACTAATCAAATTGGTAACTCCGGTACTATTTTTCAATCACAATAATCAGATAATTCTTAATGAAATGAGTTCATGGGTATTTCAGGATCTGGAAGAATCGATTTTTCGTTTTCTAATTTTTCTTCAAGTACGATTGGTTGAGAACATCTTCGGAAAATTCCAAGTTTATCCAACAGATAATTTCACAGAGACACAATAATTATAATGGATCTTATTCCTAAGTATTGAAAGGGCATATCGAACAATAGCTCTTTACGATGGAGTATACTGAAAATGAAAGTCCTTCTGATATTCGTGAGCAGCGTATCTATCGTGCCATTTTGAAGCAGTGAGAGTGAAGCACAGAATTTGAATTTTCGACTCTTACGTGTTATCTATTGAAGGGATGAGTCGTTTTTTAATCTGAAAAGCAAACTTACACTTTCGGTAGTTACTATTCTGTCAAATCGTTTCTATGTTCAAAATCCATCGACTGAGCACTCGATAAACTAAACAAATAACGAATTATTTTCAGTTTATTAATATCAGGTGATCTAGTCACTAGTGAGAACCTCAAAACACTGTTTTTTTGAAAAGATATTCCGAGCCACTGCGGATAACTCTGGTAAAAATGGATATTTTATCATCAAATATCTGCCAAGTGCCAATTGTAACAAAATAACTTGGCAAAAGATTCAGTAAAACATAAGTTTGTACATGTTTTTCTTTTTAAATCACGAAAAAAACGTTTGCTTGTTCCTCCAACTGTCCCCAATCCCTTAAATGTATGCAGCAGCCTGTGAATGGAGGTGAATTTAACCCTTGAACTTCCTGTCCAAAACGCACTGTATATGCATCCTCGTAAACAGAGGCTCTCGCTCGCCTTGACCCAGAGACCGGTTACCTATGTAAGACGTGAACATATGGATTACACGCCCGACTGGTTCGACTTATATAATCTCATCTCGAGTCGGCTGCTATACTTATATACATATAGCTATCAAAGACACGCCTGGTACTTTCTTTTGCTGCACTCAATGATCGAATAGAGAAATTCTGTTCTCGTTAAAGCTGCTTCATTACAAATTAATTTTCATCTCTTTATCCCCATAAAACTATGCGTTTTTCGTGCCATTCTAACTTTCGTCTCATTTGAATATTCTGAGTTTGTAGATGAGTCAAAGAACGGAATGTCAATGACGAATTTGTCCTGTTATTCGTTACGGGTATTTGATCGTCGCATAACCAATATTCACGCGTATTAAATGATGAAATAAAAAATGATGCCGGAATTCGGTCGACGACGATATGTCATCGGGGTCGAGATACCTTATTCGCGGTCACTGAAAGACGCAAGGTGATCCATTGTACTCCGTCGACGAATCTCTTTAAATATTTAACAGGGGAACTCTCTCTTGCCTTGCCCGATTTCGCGTTTATCCTCTTCTCTGTTTCTCTTTTTTTTCTCTCTATTCTTTTATCTCTCTCATGCCTGGTATATATAAATATATATTGACTATAGATTTTTCTTATTTTTTCTCATCGCATTTGGCTCCCCGGTAACGGTGAATGAGCAGAACACATCCGTTTGTTCGCTGGAATTTTTGGGTGAGCCCATCTGAGTTCGATCGTTCAAAGAATGAATTTCCGATTTTTCAAATAGAGACTCATTCATCGCGAAAGATAATGATCGATTATTAATTTTTTTTTCCACTAAAAGAAAAAGTAGTTAATTTTCTTACACCTCACCTGTCAATATCGCTTACTGACGTTTAGACGAAAAAAATGAAAGTCCACGACTCGAAAATCTTCGCGTGTAATCTCACAGTTTACCGTGAGAGAAACAGCTGAGAAACTAGTGCGCGTTAAGCGGAGAAATTTTTTCTTTGGTTATCTTATTTCTGAAGACTACAACTAACTATCGGTTTTCAGCCTGTTATTATTGCCTCATCGTCAGTTTTTTTTTTTTTTCAACTATTTACTGTCTAAGCAGTTTTTTGCCCTAAATTAGTTGCCATTAGTTGCTTTATTTGAAAAAATCTAATTTCGTACATCACTGTATCGAATCGTAAAACAAATCATGTAGTCATAATTAACGATTGAAATCAATTAATTCAGATTTCAAAATGAAACGACGCACGTATAGAAAACTGTTGAACTTTTAAATTTTATCGGGTCCATAGAACAGAAATGATATTTATTTTCATCAAAAGTTATAGGATTATGGAAAAATACGGAGAAATTTAACTGCGCTCAACACTGAGCTTAGTACCATGGAACTGATTACATTTATGAGGAAAAAATATTGTTCTTTCTACAAAGAGAAATATTCCTATCTGAATATTTATGAAATTAATGCAAACAAGCTATTCCATTAATCCCATGTGTTCACGCAAAAATTATTCTTCATCGTATTTATTGTCATGTATTTAATTAAAAACATCTATTTTGTCGGTCATTGAGACCTACAAGTATTCACTGTGCAAGCTCGTCATGATTCTGAAGAACTTTCTTCATTCTAATAAAACTAAAACGTAATATGTTACGTGCAACATTTTGAACGGCCATCGACCTTTTTCCTCGTGTACATCGGACATCCTGTAAAACTCTCATCATTTTGTTTGGATTCACCATTGACCGTATTTCTCGTAGCTCTATTTTGGTAACCCTTTTTCCAGGGTCAATGACTCCAGCTCCTTCTTACTTTCTCTATAATATTATTTCAAGTCTTTTATCATCCGTCAAACATTTACTCATGTTCGAAGAATCTTTCATTCATCAAAGGTCGGTTCCTCAAAATTGGCAAACTTTTCTCTGCTGACTTTGCTTCAAGGAGACAAATGACTCGTTGCAGCATGAATCGAGTTATTTTTTTACGCAGCCAAGAGAAATTTCCCAAGTCTCTTCGGAATCAAAAAAAATATCAACCGTTTGGATATACTTCTCCCAAAGTGCAATGAAATACTTCGAATAAATTTTTCATTGTCGTATAAATTTTCGAATTTTTCGATAGTGACCAAGGAAGTGGCTGTAACTGAAATGAATCACAATACAGAAAATAGTCTAAATTTCTTTATGACTTTTCATGTAACTGGATATAAGTTCCTTCACCACTGGATCCATTGAGAAAAGAGAATTGTTGAATCAACCAAATGGCTTCGTGAAGTACGTCCAAAGTAATATTCTGTTAAACTAAATATCAGTTTCATTAAATGAAAAATATCTTACGTTGATCAAACAAAATCCACGACAAAAAAAACTCATTTGGTTGATTCAATTGGTATCTTTGTTTAGTGGAATAAAATTAATAATTCGTGCAACTGAACGATTTTTTGAATGAACGAAATATTTCTTTCGACGTATTCTACGAAGCCTTGGTTAATTCAATTAAACTCTTTTCTCAGTGGAGGTTCAGTGTACATAGTCGAGAAATCTTGAGACGACGTAACCACTACGTCTGTCATATATTCTCGTCTTCCAGTGTGACAACGACACTGTGAATGTTACACGTAATCGAGTGGCAAAGTCATTGAAATGAAGTAATGTACAACAAGGAATTGATGATGACTATTACGTACACAGGATCGTTTTTTTTTTGTTCAATTCCGCATACCTCGGAGAACTCATCTTTCAACTTTCTCTCATCTTTGCGATGTGCACAGTCATGATGAGCTCGCATTCACTTGTAGAACTCGTGATGAATCTACGCAGTGAATAGTGGGTTCACTCTGGTTGCGAGTTCAAAAGTATATGGCTGAGAAATATTCAGGTTAGAAAAATTAGATCATATGAAAATTCGGATAAGCTTTGTCGTTGTTGATTGTAATCGATGGTAATAGTTTTAACAGCGTTTGAGTGCGAGATTAATTGTTCAATAACTGCGTCGTAACAATAGGAAGTGAAATGGTGTTTTTTGGTATAATGCTGTTCAAATTCACCTGACATTCGATTAAGATTTTCATGAAAATTATTAATTGTTGAATGAACAATTCATCATTCGCTTGTATGGAGGTTTAATTGGAATATTTATTTTTTATTTTTTATTTTCATGAAAATGATTAATTGTTGAATGAACAATTCATCATTCGCTTGCATGGAGGTTTAATTAAAATATTTTTTTATTTTTCATTTTTTATTTTCACCCATACAATTCGTTTATTTTCTTCGTAGTTGTTCCCGATAATATCTATAAGGATCTTCGTCCTCGAAATTGTTCCTGTCATCAAGAAGCTGATCTTTTCGTCTGTATTTGCTGTAACCGTCGTAACTCAATCCAGTTGGTGTGATTCCACCTACGATACGTCTCAACCCAACGATTGCTGCGAGAACCAAGCTCATGAGGCTCAGAATGAATGCTTTGCCACTGAGAACGGCGACAGCCTTCAATGCAATTGGCAATAAAATCGATTTGATGAGAAGGAATCCTACCAGCAATGGTACGAGAAATTTATTCTTTTTGTGATGCTTTTTGCGCTTTCGACCTGAAAGTAAATTTTTTACGACTTCAATTTCCCAAACGTATATATCGTTGTAAGGGTTTTAGGACTGAGATTGAATGTTTTTTGAAAGTGCAAACTTGTTGGTATTTTTTTTTATATAAAATGCTCCAAAAATAAGGCCTGCAAAACTTTTGTTTCCTTAAACTAAAATTATGTATAAATAATTGAAATTTTTTTTTTCAAATGCATATATTCATTTATTCATTGGAAATCGTAACTTTTGAAAGGAGAAAATACTCAAATACATTCGTTGAGCACACTATGGCACAACTTTGCTGAATATTGTCGTCCGGAATCATAGAAATCGAATGCATGAAGATGTTTAAAATTCACATCTGCAGGTGATTTGCCCATTTTTCTTTTGATTTTTTTTCGAGAAAAATTCTCTTATAAAATGTCAAATGTCTTGCCCTCTGATACTTTTTCGCTCCCTTCTATTCAAACGACAACTTAAAAATTTTATGCATTATAAGCATTTCAAATTCGTTCTCTACATTGATTCTCCTGTATCTTGGATGTGTCAAAGACAATTGTTTTCATAAAAAAATAACGTTCTTTACTGATGGTTTTCACGAAATGTAAACGATTTGTTTCCTTCTTTTCTTTAAAATTCCTTTTTTTTCCATTAAAAAATTTCTTCAAAATTTCCATTTTCTCTTCACAATTTTTCACTTACTATTTCAACGGAATGAAACTGTTTCATTTCTCAAAACGATACTTCAAAAACAAAAAATGCTTTATGAAAATTACATACACATTGTTCGACCCTCGAATAAATCGACACCTTCACTGATCGGGACAATAGTTTCGACGGCATTTGTAATGCCATCACTGATCCATTCGACACCGTTTTTCAAAGTATCCGTAATGGCGGTATTGTCAGATGCATTTTTCATTTCCGAGTTTTCTTCTTCACAAAAAACATTATTCCGCAATAACACTGTACAGGCGATGAACACACGAAGCAGAAACATATTAATCATCTTCTAAAAATCTGTGATAAAATATATCCGTGATCAACAATCCAATTGCAAAGCAAAGATAAATTGCTTATGAGGGAGTAACGAAGGATAAATCACCGAAGATATGAAGAGACTGAGTTTGTTCAGTACTAAGAAGATTTATTTATATAGACTCGAGGTACAGCTCCAATAACAGGCCGAAACATCCCTCAATCCTCCTTTTTTCTTCTTTCTCTCTTGTTTGCTCATCTAACTTGGTACTGACGCGTGACCAAGGTACATCAGCAGCTCTCGATGTAGCATACCGTTGAGTCTTCTCCGCACTGATCAGTGGAATCGTAACCAGTCTACGAATATATCTATATATATTTTGTTGTCGTCGAGCGTGGCGAAAAGTTCATCACAGTCTATCGAATGGACCCGTGCTGATGTCGTGGGAGAGCGCCTCCTTTGAGAAAAGACCGGCGCATGAATCTGAATACATCGCTCCTGATAATAGTAACCATTATTCTTACGAGTAGATTAATGAGCTAGCACTAGTTAGTGAAAAATGAGGTTGAGAATTAACGTAACGTTGTAACATTTTGTGTGTACCATTGAGCTCTGATTCTTTCGTGTATTTAAAAAATAGTTGCAAATAAAATCCAATTGAGATTTTCGATGACAATTATTACGATAGCGAGTCGATACAATTATACTTTTGATCTTATTGTTACTGATTGATCAAGCTTAAGTGCATGTTTCGTTTGTATTGAAATACGTTATTTTGTACTTCGTGAATGACGTCTTCACTACGGTAATTACATTACATAGCAACTGTTATTTTTTGCTTTTGTTTCGTCAAAGCAAAGTTGCGACGATTATTGCGGTTTTGGTCGAACAGGCAGGTTCGAAATAATAAAAAAAAAACGGTAACCACGAGAAAAACCGTAATGATAACACCGTCGTTAACGAAACGATATTCTTTTTTTGCTCTCCTTTTATTTATTCTTCGCTGTCGTCTTGCTCTCGTTCGATATAGTTGGTAATTTAATTTTTAAAAGAAACGAACCTACGCGGAGGCCCGTCATGGTCATTTCCTAAAATTCGTTTAACATCTACCAAATTCGGGCAGGTGAATCTTTCAAATTACTTTCATATGTGGGTCGAATGCTTTACACATCAGGGAGCCGTATAATGGGACGTAATGAGGAACGTACTATATATATATATATATTCATCTTTTACATTAGTGATTCCTCGGTGGTTCCGGTGGGTACGAGAATTTTTTTTTTGATACTATCATTTCAAATTTCAAATTTTCTATATTTATGAGTTTTTTTTAATGTTGCTTCGAAGTTTTGATTCCGAAGGTGTTGGGTTTCGATCGTATTTTCATAGCACCTAACAATTTATTGATTTTTATCGTGACTGATAGTGAAATTATTCCATGTTTTTCATTGATTTTCATATAGAGACCCACTTTTTCCTCTTGTAATTTGAAATACTCCAGTTTCGTTATTTCCACATTGAACGATTGCAAATCGCTGCAGGCATTTTTCTTTCGCTGCAGCATAAATCGAGAACTCTCTTTATCTTCGATGCTTATGGTGATTCGTAATTTCTCTTCAGAACGTACGCTTTCATTTGGCATTTTATCATGAAATGTAGTCACGCACGTAGTACATGCATATATATGCTCGAGTGACCGCACTCCGTTCAAGAGTCAACCATTCAATTGACTCCTTCCATGTTATTCCTCTTCTTTTTGATTATACTCTTGGTGCATCGCGTCTCCTAGAATATCTTGCGAGGACGAGCCATCGAAAAATGAGCATCCACGATCGGCACAGATGTCCTCTCAGCGTGACAGGAGTACGAAAAAAATTGGCAGTATTTCATCGATCGATTTTCTTATAAAAAGTATAATATAAAAGTATAAGATAACGATCGATCGAACGAATATGGACGTTCGACGACAACTTCGCTTCAATACTCTGACTTCGATTAAGGTTTTAACCAGTTCTTTTATATTTCATATCGGAAATTATCCGTGATACTAGACTGTTGAAATTTTTTTGCATTTTCAGGCTCGTTTTATTAACAATAACTGACGAATGATCGAATAAAATCCAATTTTTATTTAAAAATATCAAATAGAAATATGAAAATGAATTAATATGAAAATAACACGCAACGCAAAATTTACAATTATAAAAAAAAAGTAACCATCGATGAGTGTGCGGTTGGTAACATGGCTCGAGCGATCTCTGAACTCAAGCAGCCTCACTCGAGATCAAAACTTGAACGAGTAACCGATTGTATAGTCATGCACCGGCTCGTGCATCAACCACTGAGCAAGAGACAGTTTTTCTGAGATTCTGATAGTCCTGACCAACTAAAACTAATTAAGAATATACCTGTCTTACAGGAAGGTCTTGCAGGAACAGCAACAGATAAGTGGATGAAAAACGTGAGGTCGAAGTGTTTGGGAGGACTCATAAAAATCCGAAAAACTATACATAAGCAGAAACGATAAAAACTAAAAGAAAAAAATACAAATAAAAATGACAACAATTAGAAGAAAAAAGAAATTACGAGCTTCCGCAATTTTTTGAATATTTTGCCTACAAAAATACACAAGTGGTTCCATATCATTCTCGTAATTTGAAATTGATGACAGAACTTCCCATAAGCACACCTACACATAAACATACTTTTTTTTGTTTCTTTTTGACACTCCATTGAAAGGTCGTTCCAGTCGTCAGCGTTTTACACTCTCTATCTGGAAATAATTAGAAAAAAAAAAAACCAAAATGTGTCGAATCAATTTGGTAAAGCATACAATTTCGTACTAGGCAAATATGCATCGCTTTTTACAATCTTGAATAGTTTTGTCTTGAAAATGTACTTATCTAAAAAGCCCGCGGAAGGGGCTTAGTCAACGTGATACCAGTGTGATCCAATCATCGATTTTGGACTCCTCCTAGGTCGACTGGTTCGGTTATTGGGACGAATGTTCAGCGATTGGCAGTCTTTCGGGCTGATAGTTTCGCAGAAAAAGAGATGCGGACATCCATCGTGTAATTTTTTTTGCATTCGTATACGTACTGTACTTGTGATACTATTATATATACATATAGGTTTAGCCTATATATAAACCACTTCAGAAGCGTCTGCGTGATATGAGCGATCACGGTACATCCGTGAGGTCTATCCAAGAAAAGATGTCCGTAGAACTGGTGATTTAATCATAGTGGTTAATACACGCATATTTCCCGTCGTAGTAATTTTTCACGGATTGCCGATTTTGAGAGTAACTGAAGCGTGAAACTGACGAAGAACGTCCCGGCCAATGTCTTTTGTGGATCGTCGACACAGTATCCGATGTTTCTGCGTTGTGTTCCCGCGTGGCTTGTCTCCCATGTCGTAGTGAAATATCAAGACCGAATCACTTTAGTTATCGGTCGCACGTTGGTCCGAACGTTTCCCTGCGAAACGTTGAAATACATTTCTCATTTCTCCCGATCAATATATAAGCTTGACGTTAACGCATGGATCATCGTTTAATTCGCCGCAAGATCGATTGCTCAATCGTATAATCCGGTTATTGGCATTGATTGTTGTGGCGTGACGGCGCAGGAGAACGAAAGAACAAATACTATTGCACAAAATAAATTCTAAAAAGAATATACAAATCGATTGATCGATCATTCAGAATAATTCAAAGTTCTCAGTTGAAGAATGTTCGTACCGGCGTGACGAGAAGCTGTGAAAACTCGCGGTAGATCGATCGTTCATTTGACATCGCGCTTGTGACCGCGCATCAAAGGAACGGTAGTTTAATGGAAGTTGAGCCGATGTGAATCGGTCTACGTTTGGTGCAACGCGAATGACCTCGGTGGATCAAGTGAACCGAAGAAAACCAGTTTGAAAATCGAAATCTGTTCGAAAAACGATATGCAAACTGCAAGGAATTCTCCCTGATTCATTGCGGCAATTAAATGCAGTGGCAAGAACGTGCAGGACAACCGGTTCTTACGATACAGTACGATACATGAAGAGACATTTTCATCGGATCAGCCCACATTTTTCGGGTTGAAGTGTCGAAGCACGAAGTTTGAATTTTCGTGAGTACAGAACAGGATTCCGAAACAAAGAATGCATTCCTGTGTCAATCTAGTCGTAATCTTATTGACCCTCGGTTATTTGGTGAATGGATTGGACTCATCGCACCGTGATATTTGGAAAAGCAAAACCGAAGACTTGTCAGTACTGCCTTCTTATTTTTGGACTTCTGAAAGTCGTGAGAAATTTTCGCGCAAACTCAAACGTCCCACTTCAACCAAAACACATCGGTCTCCTACTAATATCAGTGCAAATTCGATCAGGAAGAAACTTATCTTGAAAAATGGTACAACAGAAGTGAATACGGAAAAGGAAAAAAATGCTGTTACCATTGCGAAAACGAATAAGCTGGCGCTCATTCATGATCTGAACGCAAAGCCCAAAATCCAATTGGAAAGACGAGGTTATTTCAGTAACGTTTTAAATTATTTTAGAAAAAGAAATATAAAAAATTAAATGGTTCTCTTGGATAATCATTGGTATCTGTGTAAAATATGCTAATTGAATGTACCTTAAGAAGTGTAAATATGTATGGCACACCGTTTCGCTAAATATTCCAATTCAATCTAAAAATACATCATTTGATTTGAACTGAACCCAATATTTATGAAATATTCCATTCGAAAACGAGAGTTGTATGATTTTAACTATCGAATGATATTCCATTCGATAATAATCATGCACCAAAGTTTAAACTTGGTCAAGATTTATTCCAGTCACAGTTGAATCGAATTCTAATAAAACCAAATTTGAAAATAAAACTTCATTGACTTGTACCAATAAAGCTTTCAGCTGAAGCTCCATAAAAATGAGAAAAACGACGTGTGTGACATATATGTACCTTCTTGAAAATCAAATAAAATAGAATAAATATAAATTCATGTCGCTAAATAACGTGCAACATAAACAATGTTTATTTATTTTCATATTTCTAGATAAACGAAAAAAAAACAAGATAAAAAAGGCTCGTATTTTAATGGCTCTGTTACTCGCCTACAAGCTCAAATTTGCTGCTCTTATTCCTACAATAATTGGGGGTCTCGCCCTTCTGGTATCGACAACAGCCCTCGCTGGATTCTTCTTTGCCTTATTTGCCGCAGTGCTTGGTCTCAAGGGTCAGTGAAGATCCTCGGATACATCGAACGATCATCTAGAGTTTGTAATAACGCTGACAGAGAGGATTCGAAGGAATGAGTAAACAAGTTTTACACGAACAAGGTCTTAGGATTACGATAAATCTGTATTTATTCGTTGGACCAATCTCGGTCTCTGGTGATACATCGATCGATTAAATGAAATAAGTTATTTCGTTATCAATAAAAAATAAATAAATACACATAAACAATAAATTATTTTCTAAGTGAATAAAAGTACATGAAGGAACGGAGAGAATTTTATGTCCAGTTCCAAAGTGTAAACCTGGTCGTTTCACGATTCATCAAACATTCTTCTTTTTTTTTTTTCTTCATTTTGACATGTATGTACTCTTTTTATTCTGAATTAACGGAATTTACGTTGACTGAAACGTACTGAGTGCCAGATGTGGCGAAGAATTTAAAGTATGTCATACAACTGAGCGATATCGTGATAGACCATATCGAAGATGGATTCGAGTTCCGGTGATATGAATTCGCGTTCATAATATACATATGACGGTTCAACAATTCTTCACGATAAAAAAAAAAAACATAATGATATTGAATGAATGGAACATTTATTACGGTATATCAACGGGGCAAATAGAATTTGAACTATACTACTATTCTGATGGCAAATTCACTAGAAAAATTGTAAATAACAAATCGTAACAATTGTTGACATAAAAATTGCCAAATGAATCGTCCAATTGTATGCAAGAGACATAACTTGCATCAGAAAGTCCGTTAAACATTTATACCGGTATAGCGCTGCCAAAGAATCTTAATATTTTTTATATCCAAGGACGGAATGTTTCGTATGAAAAAATATATTATGTTTTCTCTCTATTACTGCTTCATATTTGTTAGTATTCGTTAACATTATTAAAGTCTCGATGATTTGCACTTTTACAATGGTCATCCTGCCCAGAGCCATTCAGTCACAGTAGATCGTGTATGTCTTCAAAAACGTATCGTCAGTAATAGGCGTCACAGTAAAAACGGCATTGTTATGGTAAATAACCATGATCAATGCTGTTACAAATAATTTTGCCGTAAATAATGATTCCTCAGTTTCGTTGTAAATCATCCCGTCACGAATTGTACGTAATGTTTTCCGTCGGGCTGTAACAGTTTCAGTAACCATTCGTTTGTTCGTCAAGTCTTTGATAATTGTCAGTATACGGTGGTGATTTATTGTCCCCCGTTGTTTTCAGTCCGTTAGACTCTCGGCAGGTTCCGTTAATGTTCACGAGCTCTTCAAATAGTTCTCGTACATGACTAATATAAACTACACACTCGGAGCGATTGCAATCGTATGGGATTGCCGTTGAGCGATAAAAATTTGGGGCTTGTGCTTTCGTTTCATGCGGAATAGAATCGCTAGAAATTTCGGGCATAAGCTACAAATTAAAAATCACTAAGAGTATTAGTAGATATGACCCAAAACAAGTTCTTTTCTCAATCGCGTTTTTTTTTTCTTTTATTTCTCGTTCGTTCTATGCGAGCCGTAAGCGAGATTTTGCGAATACTCTAATGACGAATCGGACTTCTCGTGTTCAAGAGGATTCAGCCCGGAAGCTTCTTTGAGACTCCTGTCCCAACCGCCACCTCCGCTCTGTTGCCATCCACTATGGTGAGAATCACCGCCCTGTTTTTGGCTCAGCAGTTTCTTGAGTCCAATAATGAGTGACAAGACCAGAGCTATTTTACTGATGATGAGTGCTTTACCAGCGAGCAGGAACAAAACTCCCATTGCGATTGGTACTAGAGCTGCCATCTTCATCGCCATTCCCATCATCATCATACCCATCATCTTCTTCATTTTGCCACGACCTTCTTCGATGCTTCGTTTCAGTTCGACCGGCGATGTCTTCGGCATTCTTATCTGAACGTTGAATGCGTTCATGAGATTAGCCAAACGATCCAGAAGCATCTCGTTCAAGAGATCATCCCTCGATGCCCCAGCGTTACGAGCCATGGCGACCTCAAGATCGCGCTCGAGACTACGTCCATTATTCGTGTTATCGTTGTAAGGTTCACCGGGAACTCTGACTAACTCTAGATTATCAGCTATCGAAAGATTCTCGATGCGACCAAGTCGATCGAAAAAATTAATTGCTTTCTTCTTGAGACAAGGAGTGACACCCCCGCTGCGCAGCTGACAATCTTCATAAATTCGATAGAGCGAACGATAGCCTTTATCAAAAAAATTCGCCTCATCCAGACTCCACGCTGAGGTCATGCTCAGCCCAAGAAACAGCAGGAACGCGCACTTTTTCGTGAAATCCATTTTAGTGATTTTTATTTCCTCTATCCGCTTGTACAATAGTTTCGACTAGAATCGCTGTTATCGACTCTGGTCACGATTACGAAGAATCACTTGCCTCAAATGACGAAGTACGACTGTTGAATAAACGAAAATACCCGTTTTGTTTTTTTTTTTGGTATATCAGTGGTGCTGATATTCGCCTGAACGTAATTTTTAACGCGCACACAATATTCCGTTTCGGCAAATGGACCGGTTGTGACGTTAAGCGAATCGTGAATCTCTAGGCGATCGACTGGCACCTGTACGTTGTAAGCTGGCCTCCTATATACCGTCGAACACACGAGAAGAAGGCAGGAGTAAGCCTGAGCTTCGTAGAGGAAGAGACAGTGGAGCGATAGAGTCAAGATGGTCGAAGGGTAACGGGGGATGTACTTTCCGATGTTGCTGTTTCTCTCGGTTCTATCATAAGAGTGTAGGAGAAAGAGAGTGCACACGAGATGGTAATGCTCCCACGTGACTGCAAGTATCCGTGAACCCGTAAGCATCGCCGCGCACCGTGAGAAGATCGATGAACAAAGACAGTAGCTCAGGACGAGGAAGAAGTCGAGTAGACCTGGGGAACCGGAGAGGATGGTGAAGGCACGTGTGTGACGAGAAAAGGTACGAGAAGGAGAAAGGCTGCCAGAAAGGAGGAATAATGAGGAAGGGCAGGAGGAGATGAAAGAGGACGCGAGGAAAAAGTAAGAGATGGAAATCGCCACGAGGATGCTATCAACATCCTCCTCCTGTAGGGGGAGTTCCTTCGTATACAAGGAGCTCGTTCTATCTTTCTCCTCTCATTTCTTTTCTCAATGTACGTGTGTACGATTATACGTCTAGAATTATTCTCAGAAGGGGATGCGAGGGGTTTTCTCATGGAGTCTCGGGAGAGTATGTGACCTTCGTGACACAGAGACCCACTCGAGAGAAAGAGCCGTGATCATCATCCATGTCGCACATATACGCAGTTGCCAGCAGCCTCTCTTTTTTGTTTTTATAAATATTACCACGCGTTGATTCCCCTCAACTCTGTGGTTATATCGCAGGGATAGAATGAGTGTGGGAAGTAGGAAACGAGAAAAGGTACTTCCCTAGGACATCCTGAATGGTTTATATGAGAAAATGAAAACTAGGTTTTGATGTAATTATGTCCCCGTTGTTAAAGTGGGTGAATTCGCATGCTGGCAAATCGACACATGGACGTGTTGATGATTTGTTAATTGAGGGTAGAGGATTAAAATTTGCGATAGGAGCTCGTTACGCTGGAAAACAAGTGGAGAAGAGGCGACGATTCAATTTTACCACGATACGTCGAACGAGAAAAAGTCATTTAAATATGTCTGTATGTGTAGCAAGCTGAAGGCAAGTAGATAGAAAAATAATCGTCGGTTGTATAATTGAAATGATAGCCAATTCGCGTAAGGAAGTGCCCGAGTGAACGTTTAATTAAGTTTTATTAAGTGACAAGACTCGTTACGAATAAATAGCGATTAAAACTAAAATAAAACTCATTTGGCACGAAGATACGTGAGCTTCGTTTATTCTATGAGCGATCCAGCGAGAAACTATATCATTTTCTCATATCTGAAATGAGCAAAACAAATACTAACGATCGAAGTGAAATATGAACACACGCATCTGAAAATTTGCTGTTGCATGCAATCTTAAAAAACTCATTTCATTTTATTCCAACAAATAGAATATACGACGATATTTTCGTTCCATATAAACCATTTTTATGGATATTTTACAAGCTAATTAATGAGGAGGAAAAAAAAACTCGAAGAATTTCTTCTATGTAAATTAGACGCTACCTGCTAGCATTTCTTTGCTCGACGGATCAGAAACTCGCTCGTACGATTGGTTGCTCGGTTGTTTATCGATGCTCAACCACACACTCGAAATTCAATCTCGATTGTCGCTATGGTGCATTCGCGTTTCATCTCACCAGTGTACCAACCAATAACTTCAAATGGATACGGGTTTCAGTGTACGTGAGAGATACTGTAGAAGACAGGATTGGCGAGAGTGGAGGATGGCACCGTGACCCCACGGTTGGCCTTTAGGCTACACGTAGGATCGAGAAACTAGTCCGCTCGTGTCTTCACGAAGTCATAGATGGCTGGATTCACCTCCGGTGATGCACACTTTTGCATCAACGCGGTAGTAAAACATCGGTCGTTTTAGTAGTGGTAACGGCAACAGCAAAGACACTGAAGAAGGAAAGGAAAATACACAGTATGGCAGAAAGATAAAGAAGGATAGAGAAAGAGAGAAAGAGGAAGATGCACTGAGCGTTAAGAGGCGTGGGTGAAAACGCGGGTAACTTGCCCTCAGTGGCATCGTATGAGTATATATTATTCTATACATTTTGACGTTAAAACAAGCAAAAAAAAAAAAATAATGCTATACACGACAACGATAAAAAAATATATTCCCCAAATACACAAATTCCTGCGACGCTGGAATGTGCATTTAACCTTTTTTACCTTCTGCATACATGCTGCAAATATAATTTATGCGTTAATCGGTCTTAAGTTTCTTTAAAGAGAATTCTCCCGTTGGTGGGTGTCAAAGTTCCGCAACGACCGACTTTATGATCATCGTTTGGTATGTTGCCGTCATTCGGTCTCATGGAATGTGATTTTCCATCCACGGTCACTGTAGTGAATATAATATGGGATCATTGAACACCGATAAAAATAATTAATATCCTCATTCTTCTAAACATTTATTGTTTATTAAAAAAAGGTATTAAATCGTCCCTTGTAATTACAGAATTGAACTCGAACATTTTCTATGCTAAATAAATTTTTTTTTTTTTTCTTTCTCAACAACATTTGACTCGTTACGATGAATAAATGTACGTATATCGTTTAGCGAAAATTATCCACTGTGTAGGTATTCACAACCTGTTATGGTAGGGAACAACGGACGAGTACGTTGTGTACAGCCCGTGCCATTTTACGTCTCGAAGAGTAAAGCAAAAAGCGTGCATCTAGGATGCTGCGTCATTACAACTCGTCGAAGCTGCAATCACACTACAGAGACGATGAAGTGTGCGAAGAAAGCCTCGTTTAAACCTAACGAAGATGAGAAACTACTAAAAATAATTTGTCTATAAAATAAGCGGTCATAACTTTTGTATTTGGACCTCGAACAAATAACCATTTATTTCAAACCGGATGTTAAAAAAAAAAAAAAACAAAGATCGAATTTCCCAAGACAATAGTTAATATGCTATTTAATTTCATGTAGTCCAGCACAATTATTGTTGATGTTTAATAACGATGCTAATATTTTTTCTTTTTTCAACATATTGTTTCCAGATCTTTATCAATATTTCTCGAACAAACGATTCTCATAGCGATTCTAACGAATCTAATTGTATGGCGAGAGTGAAACAGAATCGTGCACACATAATTATCCAACTTCTTCAGTAGGACATGCCAATAAAACTTGTAACGAGATGGCCTTGAAACACGCCGACTTCGATATTTGACGGCAAAGTTTGCACAAGGCGAATAATTTTCTCCTCATCCTTCGATGTCTATCCGAGAAGAAGACCGATTTATTATATGCAGTAACTCAGCTTTCATACTTTTTTTTTCATCGTTAGAATAACATTTTTTTTTAGTTATTCGATGAATGTGTCTGTACGACGAACGCACAAAGGAGGTTAGCGCAGGTTTAATGCGCGACACCGGCTTGCGCATAAATGCGCGAAGAGCTCGCACGAAGTTTACCCCACGAGCTCTCTCACCTACTTTGCAATTATCCCATGACTGGTGTTTCGGCGATGCATGATGAAGAACGCAGAATCGAGGGAGCGGGATTCACCTGCTGTTCTTGTCTGCTGTGCTCTCGCAAAGTCTGCATGCGCCTACTAGCCGGATGTTTTCGGTAAATTTGAAAGAAAATTGTTACCCTGAAATCCTCAAAAATCTATGCAACGTTCGTTGAATATCTTTGAACGTATAAACTTACACTGGTTCAAAAAAATACATGATTATTATGTTCTCATGGTGTTTACGTAGCTTTGGAAGTTCATTCCTTCCACAAATTTTATAATAAATAAATGTTCTTTCCTCGTATATTTGTAAACTCTTCCAGAATTTTAGTTTGACGTTGATTATCTAAAGGCTTCACTGAATATCAGTTTTAGTCGGGAATGTATGGTCGAAGCATCCTCGACGTTTAGTTTTACATTTGTACGGTGTTCCACATCCGTCGCACGTTCTGTACCTGTACGTATATGTAATCTCACTGATGATTCTCCGTTGGTTTTTCTGGTATAGTGTTCCTTTTTAACGAAGATTCACGTTGAAAGAGTCGAGCGAGTAGTTTCTTGAATCGCGTGATATTCTCACAGATAACGAGTCCGAGGGGACACTATAGCTACTTAGCGGTAAGAAGGAAGACAATGAGGATGTTTAAAAGAGGAAGAAAAAGCGACTGCGAGGAATGCTTTGTACCTAAAAAATTCGGAGTCACAGTAGCAACAAAATCCGATCTTGAGCCAAGAAGGGGGGGAGGGGGGCTATGGATAATTTCGGAAGAGAGAGGCTCCGTTGAATGTTTGAAAGGTTTTTATCTTCCTGAATCTCATAATTGGGATGAGAGAATGATTGATGGTTTAAAGATCGCGTAAAAATGTAACGGTTCTGTAGAAGGTACAATGATAAAAACAAAGCGAGATGTAAGAAATTTACAAAGAGCTATTGTAAGTCATGATTGATATCGCGGACCCACTAAATGAGTAGCCAGACTCTCGTGAGTTTTGTATTCGGTATTTCGTCCGTATTTTGATGGGACGAGAAATGAGAGTGTTATGTAGGACGCTGAAGCTATTACGGAAATAATAGGCTGGAGCCATGCATCTGGGATTTCACTCGAAAGAAATTGGTGATTAAATCTTCACATTTGATATTAAGTACCGATCGTATTATAGATGGTTTACTGATTTTTGATTGAGTGATTAACCAATTTCTATCATAGTTATAATGCAGAAAGCGTGTAGTTATTGTTTATCATGAATACGTTTTTTTCTTCGTGCTATTTTTTTTTTTTTTCTATGAAAAGTAAGCAATAATACTTTCGTTCATTTTAATCCGGTCATCAAACGTATCAGATTCGTATTACGAATATAATTTTGTTCAGTAAATTTGCCGCAGTGAAGCAAAAATAATCGTGAACTGTTTGTGGTTTTGGCAACGATCAGCGTTCCTCAATTGAACAATTAATCGAAAGCTGTTGTAAACCAACCACAGCTTCAAGAAGGTGACCACAAGAGGTCGCTGCAGAATTGCAGGATCCTGTGTATGGACCGCGCGAGTTCAGCCACTTGTATATAAATGCATCTCCTGTCTTCTATCCTTCTTTCACTGCTTCTTTTCTACTATTCCTTCCCCCTCCCCCCACCCTTTCTCTCTCTCTCTCTCTCTCTCTCTTTCTCTCTTTCTGCTAAAGTCTTAGTGTTTATCTGAGAGATGCTTCTCATGAATGTTCGCCTATTACTCTATGTTGTTTCCTCCGCATATAATAGCCTTAGAAAAGACATTTGCCAGCATTGAGAAACCGATCGAGGATGCTCGATCGACCGCATGGCACACAAAACCCGACGAATATACTACCGAGATATTGCGGGACGCAAAGGAACTACATGTATATATGGAAAGAAAACAGACAAGAAGAACTATATACGCTACTTTTTAGTCCTCAATATCCACTTTCGGATAGCACACTCTACGTATGGCCACGTACGTATGAAATGTAAGAATATTTGCTACACGTATTCCGTACCGAATACTTTATCATCGTCCAGTAGAATTCCTATTTCTTGTCGCTTTGTTCCCATGGAAATCTAAGAGATCGATGAACAATTAAGCTGAATCACGAGTTATTTAGTTGCAATCATTATTCAGATAGTCTCGAATGACAGTAGTTAAAAAAAAAGTAAACTGATTACGAGAATGACCATTATTGAATTATGACGAAATGGCCACGTTCAAGAATTCAGAAATTAAACATGTAGATCTGCAATTAAACGTCACAATATACCATAATTGACAAAAAAAAAAAGGAAAATATATTTGTATACGACACACGCGGAAAATATTCGAAGAAAATACGGTGAAAATATCGCAGATTCAAGGAGAGCGATAAGACGCGTCCTAATTTTTTTTTTCCTACACATTAATGAATATGTAACAATAAAGATGTTGACTCAATGTTGCTAACATCGCGTCTGTCTTTATGAAGGCAGAACGGCTGTTAGAAAAAAGAATGTTAAAAGCGTATGAATTGCAAAGACTAATTATGCTCCGTGAATATGGGTATTAATGGGAGTTACACGTCGCGATTAATGTCGGTCTCGTTCGACACGGCAAACAAAAAAAAAGCAAAGAAAAAAAAAAAAAAAGAGTGAACGAACATTGTATATCTGTAGATCGCGTTTAGAGCGTGCGAGAGATATGAATCCAACGGAACGCATCGACGCACCAGAAACACAAAGCGCATGGGATGCACACGCCCAAGTTCGTCTTTTTAATGTATAACAATCGAATGCTCGTAATGGAATAGGCGTAAGTAATCGTTTCAAGTACGTTGAAAAATCAGAGATAAGCCTATTTACTTGCAACAGATTGATTCATAGGATTAGTATCGAGAATCATGGATCCCTCCCCGTGTTTAAGCTCGTGGACCGGAAGAAATGTGTAACGAAGCGATGATTACGTTTGTAAAGCATCCACAGTTTTAATTCACGCTCTGTATGCGGTAATCAAAACCGTGGTTTCTGCTTGCACATACACGAGAATACCAGCAATCCGCTCTCACGAGATAATTGCACGCGTTTATTGCACACGCCCCATACTACAGAGTTTCTTATAAATATAGAAGATTCTGTACCCGCGGGACTAGTCCATGTCGAACATGCTTCGACGAAAGCTCTTTGTTATCGGGATTATCTCGTTCGCGGCTGCTGCTGTCACAGCCGCCGTGGCTGATACCGCGAATTTACGCAAATTTTACGTATCTCGAGGAGCGAGAATCGATTGCACCAACGATCCTGGCGGTCCAGCTGGTTCACCGCTTTGTCGACGTGCCAATGTTATTGTCGATCGCAGAATCGTCGAAAATGTCGAAAAATCAAAAAATTTTACTACCGAGAACGAGCGAGACAAGGATGACGAGATTACTCTTATCGACCAAGCGGCAGATGAAACGGAAGAGGAAAATGACGAGACCGCAATCGACGAAGGTAGAAATTACGAGTTCATCTTCATATTATTTCAACATTTTTTTACAAATAGCATGAATTCTACAAATTGTGATTCGATCATGAAGTCTTTGTGGGAATTCAGTCATCTATTTCCTTCATTAAATTGATCACCGTGACGAGATACAGCGACAACGCTTATGGTGAAAAATGATCTATTGCCATCGATCGTTTATCTATTTTCTTATGATTCTCTCTGCAAATCGGAAAACACGACTAGAATCGCGTAATATTCGAGTCCAAAATAGTTATACTTCCTGATTCTGCGAGGCTTCGTTTCTTCGATTCTAAATTTCATGGGATTTCGGGCTCAGGAAGATTTCGAATCAATATCAGCAACGATATCTAAGAAAAATCTCATGATTTACAATTTAAAAAAAAAATATTTTTCCAGAATCTATGGCTCTCGTTCAATATTATGAACTTTTAGTTTATATCGGTTTTGAGTTAGTTGGTGAAAGTACTCTAAAAAATTATTAATTTCTCAGCAAATTCATCTCTCATTGGAATATCAATTGTACCAAAATAATCTGGTCATTTAATTTGAAAAATGCTCATGATCATTGATCGATTTATGTAAAACATCGAAAATACGAGAACTGTTCGTGGATCGAGAGACTGATTGCGGAATTTTTATGACTTTATAATGATCGTTTTCTGATAAAACTTTTTTTTATAACAAGTGAAACCTGGTATCGCGAACAAATACAAAAAGATTTCGATAATTTTCAAGTGACAAAAAACTTCGAGGTCTTCATTTATTAAACTTGAATGAACGATTCACTCTCGATTCTTTGCAAAAGCAATTTTGCGCGTATATTTACCGGTGATTAGTTCTGCTTTTTTCACTAATTGGATCGAAGTATTAAACATTTTTTGCTAATTTTGCAGCTCGAGGAAAAAAGGGCAAAAAAAGAGGCTACCTGAAGGTATTTTTCATGATGGCAGCTGCAGCAAAAGCTACTTTGCTCTACGCAATGATACACGCAGTTGCTTTAGTCGCTGGCAAAGCCCTTGTCGTCGCTAAAGTCGCTCTGGCCCTAGCTGCGGCTGTTGCACTCAAAAAGGCTTTGGGTAAACTGTGTTTACAATTATTCAACAAAAATAATTACAAATTTTACTAAATATAGTCATTTTTCCTATAATCTTGAATCTAATTCGTTTTTTATATTTTTGGAACTCTGTTTCGAAAAATCAGTGAACATTTCCGATATAAAAAAGTTTGTTTCGAATTAAGGACTCTGGTGAAAAAAAAATAAAATAATAATATTCTGGTTGCAATAAAATACATGCAACGTATAATAAATAAAAAATTCACATCACTTTTGCATTAGTGATAAAATGTTCATGTAATTGCAAAGTAAAACGTTCGGAAATTGTGATTGCAACGAATTGACAGAAACAATCACAGTAGTGTTACAATTCCCGTTCTAATAAAATCTAATTCATTTGTAGAGCACCATGACAAAACGTCTGTCGAGATCGTGAAACATCCGCATCACACTTACTCGCAGAGTCACAGCGCAAGCATAGACTATGATCATCACGGAGGCTACGACGGTGGTCATCGTAGAAGAAGACGTCATGCTCGATAAATTCTCACCACGATTATCATTATCATCGAACAACACTCTTTCATACCCTTATCACTAAACCAAATTGTACAAAAAGAAAAAAACAACAAAAAACTCGAATGTATATCATAATGGGACCAAAGGATTAATAAATTATTTATTTATTTGAGATATTTAAGTATCGACGACTTTGACGATTGGTTCAGTACTGCTATCGAAATGGATCAATTTATGGTGGGTATTTTGAAACAAGGTAACCGAGCCATAAACTATTTATTTATTTGAGACATAAGTATCAACGACTTTGACGATACACTGAGAAAAAAGAATTTGTTGAATCAACAAATCGTGGTAAACAAATTAAATTTGTTGATTTAACAAAACTTTTGTTGATTTAATAAAACTTTTGTTGATTCAACGATGTTTTGTCGTGGTGAGAAATATTTATTTGAGCCAAAAAAATTAAGTATTTGAATGAACGAAACTTTCTTTTGGGTTAACGATATTCACTTTGTTCGCCACGATTTGTCGAACCAACAAAAAATTTGTTGAATTAACGAATTTCTCTCTCTCAGTGTACGTATAGTTGTGCTATTAGAATGGATCAATTTACACTGGGTATTTTCAAACAACCTAACCTAGAAACTTGGCCAATTTCAATGAGACAAATATATCTGGAATAAATTTTTCCTTTGTGCAAAGAACGAGTAAACGATAAAAAACATTTTTTATTTTTATTTTTTTTTTTTAATTACAGTGCGGAGATCTATAATAAACGGAACACTGCAGTATGCAATGAGACAAACTCAGACGTAACGTGACATAGTTAAGAAAAAAATTATGAATGAATATAAAGATGAGAAAAAAAATCGAAACTTTCTGAGAAATCAGATTATTTCGGTGTTATAAAAATACACTGTGATAATAATTTTTTTAACGTTTAGAAGAAACTGGTAAATTAATGAATTACGTTTTGAACCTTATCTGTGTTTTGTATCTTATACAAATCGATATTTAGATACTAATTAGCAATCGGTATATTGGAAATACATAAGTTGAAAGTTCAAAAAGGATTCGATTAAGGAAGTGCCTTGCTCTATGAGACTCAAAAAAATTTTTTTTTTTCAGAATTTTTGTTTACAAGGAAAAAAAAACAAATGAGCATAATAAATTTCGAGATATATTTTAATATGTATTTGAAATGTATAAAAGAAAAAATGTAATATGCAGCAATAAATCACTGCGGATTCATCAGTCTATTCCATGAGCGTCTGGCCAATGTAGTATCCAATCGATGGGAATGATTCAGCTCGTAATTCTTGACTGAAACAGAAAGAACCCATTAAAAATTCCATTTGCTTATAATGTCTTAATGGCATGAACTAAGAAAAAGCTAAAAATGTCAGAAAAATTCCAACTATTTCCAGGTTCAAACACAGCTTGAAAAAAAAAAAAAAAAAAAACACTTTAGTGTGCAGTGAAAATAATTCAAAAAGACTTATCCGCAACGACCGTTCCAGTTCACTTAGAAGAGGATTTAATACCAGAGCAAAACCTCTGGTTCGATCGAATAGGGCATTTGGTTTTTTTGCTACCACATCCGCCAATTTTAACAAATTGTTAATTTGGAAACTGGAGAACACGTACTTCAAGGCGGTGGAGCACTCACATACCTGCTTGACGCTTCGTCTGCTATTAGCTTCGTATCTTCGGAGATACTTAGATTTGGTCTCTGTAACTTTGTAAATATATTCTTGAATAGTTTATCTATCGATTCGAACAATAAAAGAAAAAAAAACGAATTTTCGGACTATCTTAAGCGGGACACTCGAAGTGGCGTTACACTCACATACCTGCTTGATGCTCCTGAGCTCTTGGCTTCGTATCTTCGAGAATACTTACAACGGACCTCTGTAACTTTGTAAATACATTTTTGGACAGTTTAACTATCGATTTAAGCAATAAAAAAAAACGTATTTTCGGGTGTTCCAAAGCGGGACACTCCCTCAATGAAATAGATGCAACATAGATGCCGATGATCAAAGACATTTTGCAGATTCCGTTGTTTTCCATTTTCTAATTCAGGCTTCTTGGAATGTTTATGCTTGAAGAGATTTTTATATGCATATCTGTGGTTTTTGGGAGAAATGTAATAAGTTCAACGCGTTCCTTATGCTTTTATCATGTTTCTCCTAAATGTCACAGAAATATAATTTTACAATACAATTTATGGCATTTGTATTATTCCATCAAATCGAGTTAGAAAAAAAGGGAAGATATAAAATGTATACGAATTCACCTGATGACCCAGCTCGACGTTCTCTATTTTGTAGTAGAGATACCTTTTAAGAACGTCATACGTCAAATGGGTTCGCGCTCAAAGATGATTCTCTCGTTAAGGGGAGAAAGAACCGGATGACGAGATGCATCGAACAAAAAAAAAATTGATAGAAAAGATACCGCAAGAAACAGCGAAGAAACTTTTCTCGAGATCGGTTTAGTCAATCTAATGATCGCGAATAATAAAAAAAAAAAAAAAAAAAGAGATCGAGGCTCGATGAAGGCTGCTTGTACCAGCTAAACACGCGATGTTTACACAAAGAAGCTGCACGTTCTTAGCCTCGTTTCTCCATGGATACGCTCGTTGATTCGTGTAACCAATTTTAATAGGACTGAGATCGCTCAATCGATCGAAACGTATTTAGAAAAGAATTTAATAAAAATAAAAAAAATATATGCAGAAGCTCGCAACTATTTCTTGATGAAAAATCATTTCTGAAGTAAAACATGTATAATAAACTGTCAGCGAAGTTATTACTAGACATTATTTTCGATTGTATTCAAAGTATTTTTGTCCGCTTTTTTTCTGTATAAACAAACAGTTATCAGCGAATCTGTTCTCTGACCATTTGACATTAAAAAAATCTTTCTCCGATTCTTTTAAAATTAATTTTATTAAATCGTCTTTCCGGATGTTTGTTGTTAGAATAATTAGAAATCTCTTTCATATCATTTTCCATTTCAATTGTACGTATCTACAGGTAATGAATGTCACAAATCTTCATGTAGGATCTAAAATAAAGGCATTTCGTTAAAGTTTCTGTTCGTTTATGTAACTGACATTTTAATGTAAATTAAACAACATGATGAATAAATAAATAAATAAATAAATAGATGAGCAAGTAGATACACGATTTTTGGCTTTTCGAGTTCTGTGTTTCTTCTACACCGTATACCCGTGACGTGCATTTTTGTTTTAGCGCGTATTTCTCGCTTTAGATTATCATTTGGCTGTTCATGTTGGTGTCGTGGGACTGAGGGACCTTTGCCAGCCCCCATAACCACCACCGTATCCGCCATGATGCTCGGAAGCAGTCGCGTAAATCACTTCGTGTCCACCACCTCCGCTCGACACGAGTTTCTTCAAGCCAATAATAGCGCTAAGGACTAGAGCGATTTTAGCTGTGAGCAAAGCTGTTCCAGCGATGAAAGCGATTTTGCCATAAGCCAATTGAGCCATTACACCTTTTTTTTTTAAAAAAAAAAAAAAAACATTCGTATTGCACCAAAAAGTAAACACAATTTATCGTATTACTGAAATTTTCAAGTACAAACCGTTGCAACTTTCATTGTTGAAACGTAATTCGTATAAATAAATATTTATTGAGATTTCTCGTGCAGTGGGAATCGATTGATAAATTACCTGCAACTGCGAGACCTCCAACCATCAAAGCACCACCGTAACCTCCTTTGTCCTTCTTCTTACGACCTGGCGAATTAAGATTAACTACGATGAAACATGGAATTAATTCAAGCACCAGCGACATTACTGATTTCGTTCGAACGAAAGTGGCATAGCGAAGAAAAATTGTTTCAATCATAAGTGACGAATCGAATTGAATAATGAGAGATATTATTAACGAGATTTGACGGAGAATAAATTTCTATTTGCATTGGCGTACTGACCTTGAATCGCTTGACCAGGAATCGTGAGTTTGATGGTTCTCGATGCGAGATAATCTTGAAACTTTTTTTCAAGTTGTTCATCAAGACTCTTGATGGTCGTATCGTTCGAGCTGTCCTGCCGTTCGGTTAGAGGAACAGAAGAGCGTGGATCCTTAGCAATCGAGACAAAGTCATTGATGACGTAAACAGAATCGTCTTTGATCGCGGTGTTAAGAACCTCGAGTGCTCGACGTTTCAGGCAATCGAACGTGTTCTTCTCAGTTGTACATCTCTCGAAAAATTTTCCATAGTCGGCACTGACGACATTGAAGCTGGATATGGAGAGCACCAGCAGGTAACCGATGAGGCACATTGTGCCTGACGAGAATCGTGTTTTCTTCATGGGTTCTCTAATTTTCAAAATATTCTTAAATTATAATATAATCATGAATCATTTTGAAATAACCACAATTTCCAGTCTTCGTAGGGTAATGATTGAAAAAATCCATTTCAGATAAATCTTCAAAGACGTCCGTGAATGTGCACTTTGATTGTATAATAAAATCTAAATACTACTGATATTTTACTGTAAGTAAACGTCCGTCAAATCGTGCCACGAAATTTAACACTTCAAATTAAAAGAATCAATGAAAAACAAAACAAAACGAATCAAACAAAAGATGTCATACCTATTGGCTAAACTTTAAAACGAACTGAAGTCGTCACTCGAGTCGACTAACAAAACCTGTTTCACGTACCGAGCCTTTTATACTCGATATTAGGAAGGAGAGCAAAAATAAACCGAGAAGCATGTATTTTCCTGCCTGCTCTTTTCCTCTCTTCGCCATGAACTCCTTCCACGAAGAAACGTAGAGACGACTGGAAGAGAGCAGAACATTATCATCACGTTTGATGATGGTACTCGCGGGCGTGTTTCGCGATGTAGCTGTGTCGCATTCGCTCTGTTTAACGCCCTCGACTCTGACTCCCAGAGTAATAATAGGCACATATCTTACAAAAGAGGAAACTTATCTGAACTAAAACAATGCTGATCGAGACACGCGAATTGAAAATGTAGTGGTGTACCTATACTTGACCCTCTTGCCAAACGATCCTCGTTATACGTGAGTCTTTATCTCTTTCTCTTTTTCTCTATTCACAAGCAAACGCGTATGCAGAAAGAGTCCGAGAAAGGTAGAATGTTGTTACTCGGCACTGGCAAATTCAAGAGGTATCCGAGTGAATCGCCGACGGTGCGAACGCCTTAAACGTTCCTCCTCTCTCTCTCAAGTCTGCCTTTTCTATGTGTGTATCTCAATGATTCGGTCTTTCGATGTGTTGAAACCTCGTAATAGGTGTGTTACGGAACAGGTGCGGAACCAGGGACCTCGTTTTTAAACGTTTTACTTTAACTATAACCACTGCGGTGTGTTTACCACAGCATACTACACTCGCTCGTGCAGGAGGGTGGGAAATATCTTAATGGGATGTGTGTCACGACGATTACATCTTCCACAGTTGGCATTCTTACCTGTGCGGATATATCCACGCGCAATCTCTTTTCAATTTTCCCGGATACAACCTAACCGCTTCCAAACTCTGTATATCCCTATATGCGTGATAAACGCGGAACATCGGTTCAATATGACTCTGCGATTGAATACTCATTTTTTTTTCTAATGAGAATGCAAATTATAGAAACTCTCCCAATGCTTTTGTTCTACTTGTGATGGCTTTGTTCGATATTACGTATTACATATATCCTGCACCAATATATTTGCAGTATGCATACTTTGAATTCACAGAAGTGCATTCTAATGATCGCTTATTGAACGCACTTAAAAAACAATGAGAATCAAACGGTAAATCCGGAGGTTGCGTGCGATGATCATTCAACTTAAGAGAATGCAAATAATAGTAAATGTGTATCGTTAAATTAGTGATAAATCAATGTCAATAAGTAAATCTGTAGAAAAATTCAGAATAATACAATTTCTTGATCCGTTGTATTAGGAATGATCCAGAACTGTGAGCCGGCAAAACGAGCAGTTAATTCGCTAGTTTATTTCAAAATTTTTCTTGTATTTTATGAATAATAATTACAGAATTCGAGATCGAAATCTTAGAGCAACATCTCTCTAAAAACCTTCGATTGATTCGTAAAAAATCTTTAAATTTCTAAAATTTCTGACACCCAAAATCCCTGAATCTGTAAATTGAACGTTTCTATTTCAAAACATGGACTTTTCATTTCACTTCTCATCTACTCATACAAATTGTTAGATCGTTTCTATGCTGCTAAGTAATTCAGAAACTACACTTCCGTTTCAAACTATTACTTCATTACAAACTTTGTTTAGTAGAGTTGAAATACTCAGGAAGGTCGTTGCACGGATTCAATACCGACTCCGATCCCTCATATTTTTTAAACGATCAACTAACACGATAAATTCTAATCTTCTTGTGCATGAATCGCATGTCTAGCAAGCCGTCTGGGTGAAGAGACAATAATCGTTAGAGAATCATCACTGGTACAATGAAGGTTCGAGAAGACAGCACGCAATGTTTCGGGTGAGAAAATGGATTTCTTTAATAATGAAAATTCGTAAAAAGACGTTTGATTCGTAAACATTACGTATTTATGATCCAGAAAACATTGCAAATATATTTGCTTCGTTTTCATCTTACTTAAACCTTATCTCTCGAATAATTTGTGTGTCTCCGTCCACGCAAATCATTTTTCGTAATTCTCATGCCTGATATTATAAATTTTTCTTACCAAAATAAGATTATCGGTTTGTAATTTTAATTACCTTCATGGAGAGTGAACATTGGTGACAAAAACAACGTAACAATATTTAAAAAATGATTAACAGTTTTCTGGATTTTTATCAATGATTGCATAAGGTTTTCATGGTTTACAAAAATTTTCATCGAAATATTTTCTGTCGCCCTGTACCGATTGTGGACTTGATAAGATTAGTAGACCAGGGAGTGAGAGAAAAGAAGAGAACAAGAGCGAGAACTGGTTGAGTTAAATGACCGGAAGTAAGAAAACACGTAGCGTGTGTAACGTTGAGCGAAAGCAGCGAAGACATTGGTCCTCCTTAAGCGAGACTACCATGTGTATGTTTACTGTGTATATAACTTTTTACTACGAAGTTCTTAACCAAGAGCGAGGATTCTCGTGGAAGTAGAATGTTTGAAACGCGTTTGAAATCGATAGTGAAGCGAACGGATGCAGGTGTTCACGTGCAACGGCGGAAATGTTTGTATTTCTGGAGTTTCTGAACTACTTGAAACAGGGAAATGAGAACAATCGCCTCGGTTTTTCATTATGAAAAGATAATATGCGCAGTTATACTTGTTATTAAAATTTATGCGGTATATACACGTTAAAAAACAGGGCGTGACGAATTAATGTCAATTCGAGGCAGCGATTTACTTGGGCTTTGTCTATTTTCTTTTTTCTTTTAAGTAGAATTTGTGTTTTAACGTGTCTTCAATAGCAACGGAGAACTAAAATCAGAGCGAAAAAAAAAATGATCAAAGAGGATAACATTGTTCTGCCCTTTTACGACGAAGCTTGTGCGAGCAAAATCTTTGACGAAGATCTAGCTCGTACCGACGAAGCAACTGGACTTGAATTATTCTCGTATTTGGAGGAAAGTTAACAATAACAAACTCATGAATATGTACAATGTATTTATTAGTTTTTTTATTTAAGAATATAAATAATTGACGATGATTTTCAAAACACGTTTTCGAATGTTCCAATAATCTCAGTAGTTTTGGGTTGTGAGACGAATGGCCTGATGCAGAGCTCAATCAATCTTAAGTGCTCCAAACAAAGTTTTTTCCATTTCCCAATGATTCTTGATTTTCTGAATCCTTTTTACTATCGTAAACGTTAACTACTTCTCTCACGACATGTTGGCCATAAGTTGGAAAGTCCGGGGATTTTTGGAGTGTCCTGTAAACGGGTCTGTAAGGATACCGGTGATCATGATTATGAAACGATCCGATTCCTTCACCGAAAGTATCGTGCCCGGGAGAATTGTGGAATCCAAATCCACCCAATCCTTGGACTAACGGATTAATTGGCGATGCTGGATAACCACCTTGATAACCTTGCCCTCCAGTGATAATGGAATTCCAGCCTAATAACCCGCTCAACAAGAGAGCAAACTTGGTTAGCAGCAAGGCCTTCTTCGTGACCAACAGTACTATTCCGAAGATCAAGGGTACGAGACTCGCCAGGCTGAACTTGAAGCCGAGCAGGAAAGGCAGCACGAGACTCCGCACGATCATTCTACCTGTAACATCAAAAGAGTGGAGAGTCAAGGTAAACACGAATGTATAGTGCGCGACGGTGAGAGCCGAGATTGTTTTCTCCAAAGCGTTTAATGAGGACGGCCTTGACCGTGCTGCCAGCTGGAGGCAGGTGCTTCAACCCGTTGGACCTTGGAGAACCCGGAAGCTATTGCTTCCACGATCCTTCTGTATATCTATTTTACCGACTGATGTGACCTTGCTCTTTTTTATCCAAGTAGCTACTTTGGAGCTTCTTTCATTCTCCGCTTGTACAAGTGTTGGGTGATAGTTATTCGAATTGCAAATTCACTCATAGTGTAGAAACATTTTTCATTAATGAATAATCAATGGATTTTTCGTACGGAAACAGAAAAGTTTAACGACAAACAGTATACAGCATGGTCCAGTGTAGTATAAAAATGTTCAAAATTTAACTTCATGGTAACGCTTAACTCATGATTAAACTTGGGAATCCATGATTGAACTTGTGAAATTCAAGAATTCAATAACTTTAGGTGGAAATTCAAGAGAAGGATCCTGAGTTAAAATGGTTGCGTTGGCACTTCAACGATCGACGAATTCCTTGACTCGAACTTGATTCATTTGAAATTAAGGGAAAGCATTCGAAATTGTTTAGGAAAAAAAGTCTTGGCCCTAATAACAATTCACCTGTTCCCAACTGTCGATCCGTATATCCACTAAATCTCTCATCAACCACGAACTCCAAGACTCCATTGCCATTCAGCATTGGACCAACTCTCATTTGAAGACCGGGATAAACATTGCTAAGATCCCATCTTAAATTTCTTCGTTCCATAAGACGTGCAGCTGCTTGAACAACATTCCCAAAATCCTTTGGATCATAGTCGAGATCCAAAAGCTCACGACTTTGTCCCTCGGCTCTTTCGAGCTTGACGTTATCAAAATCAAGCACATCTTCGCGATTCATGTCGCGTAAAACGCTGAGAGTACCACGATTAGCACACTCGAAAACACCGTGAGTTTTTTTCGTCACACAGGAGGCGAAGGCATGTTGGAAGTTGCCTGCATCCTCTTCGCTGTCATCGATATCAAGCTCAGGTTCAATCTTCGGATCCATCATTACTGTGATTCCCGTTGAGAACCAAACAATCAAAATAAGATCGCGAAGCTCTCGCTTCATTGTGAAGCAAAAGAAAAAAATTGTCAAAATTTTCAAAAGAATTTCGCGAGTGTGGCGGACAACGCGTGAAATAGCCGAAAGAAAACTGTTGTTCCACGACCCAAAGCCACCCACCTTTATAGCCTTCTGCGAGGGCAGTTCACACACGAAGGAACAATCGGTTTCACTTGGCGAATCTTTTGCCATCATCAGAGGTAACAGAAGTAGCGAAAGTACGATACTCATATATGTATTGCGATCTACATTCTCAGAAGATTGTGTACGTATACGTTACAGTAAGGTGTAATTATGATTCTAAATTCCAAAGGAAGGGAGCACAAGAAGACTCCGATACACCGGATGCACGCGAACCGACAGTGAAAGAGATTTCCGCTCAACGTGAAACAATCGGAGAAGGTTTCCACGATTTTAAGATAAAAGTCTACGTTCCTCTGGCTGTCGAGCTCATCGAAAGTGATAGCAAATAACAGGCTTGCGACTATCGAAAATTTCAGCTGTTTTTTGAACTACTAAACCCTAGATAAAAATTCGTGAAGTCTACAATAAGAATACTGTGGCGTGCAGTCACCGTGCCGTCACTGTGCCGCAAACTGGCTATCAGGAACAATTTTTTAGCGTGCCATAAGTTCCAAAAACAACAGAAGACGATCAGCCGATTAATTCAGACTTTTAGTTTGATCTCGGAAATGAAATGTAATTTTAGAGTATTTCATCGTGCCAATAGAGAAATCAATACTTTAGCTTCTTATTTGGCTCAAGATATATTTTTTCTTCGGATACAAAAAATTGCAAAATTCATATTCTAATGATAAATCATGTTGCAGATATTGAATGGCATTTCCGATAAGTTCTATGACTATTCTGTTTTTATGTCGGAATCGAAAAGGCTTCTGTTCCAAGCTCGATTATATATAATCCCACAAATAGGTTGAATGATAATGGTGAAAAATAAGGTAACAGGTGAGAACATATAAATTATAATACAAAATTAGATTTATTTCATAAATAACAAATATATAAGTTACATGGCAATCCGACCTTACTGGTCGAATATATAAATAATTAATCATTGGGCAAAACTATGGAGCGTGCGAGATACTGACTAAGAGTTCATCGATCCTTTAGGAGTTTCTCTCTCTACGAAAATCCTGTTTGAATTTCACATAGAGATGATTTTCTTCTTTTATCCCTCTCTAACGTGGAGATCGTGAACTCCGGGTGGGGAGGGAAAAAGTTGCGCGAAGTGATCGAGAGCCGCGACCGTTTGATTTATAGGTGCAGTATATAAAAAAAAAAAACACGGTTACGTTATGATCCCTAGTCACACATCGCGCGTAAAAAGCCTCGATACACACGGCTCTTTTAACGATCGCACACCCGATCTCTGTACTTTACAATAGAATAGTCAAAGTCTTCGTTCTTCGTGGCGTCTCTCTCAGTCGTCAAAATCGTTATGGCAGTCGTCGTAAGTTAACGGTATTCTTTTCTATTGTTCGTGTAAGTTTAAAATCCAAATTGTGGTTCACTGTTGAGTGTCGATCCGTCGTCGATGAGTCACAGTTATTTTTTTTTGTCTCGGTCCACTTAGTCGTAATGTTTGTCGTTATACTATATTCTGTAGTGTCTTTTAGTATCGTCACGTTGTTGTATAAGAAAAAAAGGGGCGTTGACCAGGTGGAGATCGATAACCGAGAGCGTCCAATTAATAAAATCAGACGCGTCACGCGTTCTCCCCGCAGGCGTGATGTTAATTTAGCCGTCTCCACGGCATCAGTGGAATTGAGCTTTAAATAGTTTTTGTGTTTTGTTCGTTTGTTCGTTTTGATTAAATTAATTTAATTTTGCGGGACGATTTGACGTATGTGTTCTCTTCTTTCTCCACGTTCATTTTGTACGTGAATTCATCCTCCCGTCCTCCTTCTTCTTTTTTGTTTTTCATGTATTTGGAGCTTAGTTGCTGGCTACAGGTTTGTAGGCAGAGTAAGCGAGCTCGGCACCTGCCGATCGGGACCAGCCGTGGTGCTCGTGCTCGTCATGACCATGTGGTGGCGCATGAGCTACAACCTCGTAACTCTGGGGTTTGGCGGCGAGGAGCTTTTGCAGAGCGATTATGACGGAGATGATGAGAGCGATTTTGCCAATTACGAGGGCTTTGAAAGCAACGAGGGCGAGTCCTCCGAGAAGGATTGGCACGAGGATGGCAGCCTTCAGTTTCAAGAGCATGAGTATTGGCATGAGTCCTTTCATGAGCTTCTTCTTCTTGCCACGAGCTGTTCAAAAGATAAAATGACATTTTAAATGGAATCATAACACGTTGGGAAATGGATCAATCCGTGAAGACTCTCTTGAACGAAACGCTTTTAGCAATTGATCTATGCAATTTCTATGTCGACGTGTTTTACTACAATTCGTACGAAAGATATTTTTACGAGAATTTTTTTTTTTTACCTTCATCCAGGGAGCGGGAGAACTCTTCCGGAAGGCTCAATTCGATGGTGTGGGTCGAGAGGAATTTGCCAGCTCTGTCGAGAAGAGCCTCGTCAACGGCGACTTCACGGGCTTCAACTTCGGTAGGTAAAGTGGCTTCAATGTCATTCAGTGACCTTGCGTTGTCGGCACGGCTGTTTCAAACAAAATTTATGACTGGTTACAAAATTTATCGCATATCAATCATTATTACACAATAAAGTAGTGAATGTTTGCATATTAATGTCCGCAGATCCGTACACTTTGAATCACGTACGATTTCATTCATGGTAAACCGATGGAATGAGTGAAAACGTAGGAAAAAAAGTTCATTGACGATAATCAGCTTGAATGAATCGATATGCGGATGGGGATAGAGGTCCGAGATTTGTTTATCAAAAATATTTATTTTATTGTCGAGTTCAAGTGAACACGAATTACCAATGGATCTGAGACATTAATTTTTATCCATCAACGAAATGGGACATTTGTATCATCGACACCTAATCTCAATGTGAAATACTCTACGCAATCGTTGAGTGGACAGTAAATCAGTGCGACTTTATCGTATCCTTACCTAGATTTAGCTTCTTCGGTTTGTACGATTTTGACGCCATCGAGGATGCTGATGTCGGCTGATCTTGCGGCACGATCGACGAAGCGGAGAGCTTTGAGTTTGAGGCACACCGAAATATCGGATTCACCCTGGCACGAGGTGTAAACGGAGAACGCATCCTCAAGCAAGGAGCGTGGTTTCGATGAATCCTGAGAGCTGGATGCGGGTGCAGCGAAAGCTGACGATGCAACGAGCGCAAAAACTGCCACGAATTTCAGCATCTTTATTGAATTATCCTTCTTTCGGAAAATAAACTTCACCGAATTATTTTTCACCACGAAGATCGAACTTCGAACTTGTGTTAACGTCGATGACGAAAATTATAACTGTTTGCAAGAAACAAAAAAAAAACAAGCTGACCGATAAAGGTTCTCTCTTTTTTTTTTTTGGTGCTGGTTGACCGACGACGTTCGTATCGACACTGACCGAAAGAATCACGATGCTGCCTTTTATCCTCAACGCGAAAGGGGCCCGCGTACGTTTTTGAAATTTTGATGGCCCCCACTTTGGGGGGGTCTCTCTCGTTCTTACTCGCCGTTGCTTGTTGCCCATGCTTCGGGCCAAGTCTCGCGAGCTCTCGCGTTCCCCTCTTCCCCCTTCTCACCCCCCTGCGTGCTTCTCCTCGCTCCCGCACATATACCATCCTCCGCATATGTGCTCTTCCTCCTCGTCTTCGTCATCCTCATCATGGTCCTCATCCTCGTCTTGGTCGTCGTCGCCGTCGTCGCCGTTTGGCTCTCGTGCCGTTTTCCCCCTTGCGGAACTACCTTGTACGCTCGTAAAACCTCTTCGTCTTTGATACCCCCATCGAGCGATTGGCTCTTTCACAAAGATCAGCATACCTTGCTTCTCCACTTTTTATTTCGTATGTACTCGCGAGTTACACATTATTTCTTTCGTTATTTTCCTTTTTTTGTATTTATTTATTAACTTACTTGTTTCACCAGCTTTATTACGAATAATAGTAATTTCATTCGCACCAATATGAGATAAATATTTCATGTTATTACGAGATTAAATGCGGTGATCGAATTTACATCGGTTACCTCTCGTTTTCGTTACGAATTTTCCATTTTATGACTTTATCGGAAGAACATTTGCCGATTATGTGTCTATAGTAATCATTAGTTTTTACTTAGTCGCGACATGTGTATTAGCAGAATAGAAATTCAGTCGGAGCTATTGTGTCGTTGGCAAGTTTCTTGGTCATCCGTGCATGTGTATTCGTGTAACCGTAAAATGGATAGAATGAGAGAGACAACAATGCAGTAGTCACGGCATGTGATGTACGGACACGGAGCGTACTTGGAACGTTTCACAATGAACGCATTTGTGCATTCACTCGAAATTATTTAAATTTGTTTATCTTTCATTACTACATCTCTGCTCTCTGAGCTGTGGACCTTTTCTCATTTATGTCGGGATAGAAAATTGTTGTTGTTGTTGTTTTTCTAATCATTAGCTCAGTGAGCTGGTCCTGAATGTGAATATACTCGTATTCTTCTTCAATGGAGTTGGATGAAAAAAAGAACAACGGAATTTTCAAGGTTTCCTCGTGCTCGTTCAGATTGTCTTTTACCCACCCATATTATTTAGAATCTTTACACATGTGTACGGTAAAAAAAAAAATTGGCTATATTATCAGGAATTAATACGGTCTGCTCAATAAACGACCAACGCGAATGTGGGAAAATGTTACAATCCTTTTCTTCCGGGGGTTTATGCCGAGAAGATTTTTGACGGTCGAAGGCACAAATATATGTAGGTGTATCTATACGCCCACCTGTTAACATTCCTCCGCATTTTTTCTTTCGTGCTTAATTCGAGATGTTTGAAAAAAAAAAACGGTTCATTCGATTTACAGCCGTTGCGGAGAGAAAAATATTGAAGAAAATTCGCTGAAATACAATGAAAATCCATCGGTGTTTGACCCAGTTGAGAATGGCTCAATTGGTCAGATGAACTTGATGCATACGAATTCTAGTCGTTATTACAATTACGAGTAAAACTCGTATCATCTTTCTAGCTTTGTAAAACTTTTTATGCACTTATTATTCAAAGTAAATTGAAAAATTCATTCTTCTCGCGTGGCTCACTCATCGAGACCTCGTTTTTTTTTGTCTCACGTGTCATTAATTTTACGAGGGGTTGAAAACAATTCGGTTTTTATTCCTCTACCAAAAGAAACGGTATTTTTTTTTATGACGATGTCTTATGCGATTTATCGGTGAAGGCCACTGCCTCAATGTCTGTCTAATTTCTAGGCTATTTCTCTACACGTAAATGTATAATTGATATATGTATTGCATTCACATATATATCTGTATCCATATACATATATTTATATATGTGTGGGCATGACGAAAAATCCGACGATGAGAGTCGTTTTATTTTACAGTTAGACAAATATCGTCAACCATCGAGTTCTCATGGTGCGGGACATCAAAGTGACACACACAAAAAAAATTCACTCACACGCCCACAAAACCTTATATGACATGAGCTGACCAAAGAATTGTGTCGAATCTTACAGCGGTGAGAGTCGAGAAAGAGATCTCGAAGACGCTCAAGATGACGAAGAGGAGCAAGCAGATGAGAACGGGAAGAAGAGTGTACTATCTATAAGCAATACCTCTATGAGGGCCACGCATCCTCGAATCTACGAATAAATTATTCATCTTGAATTCCGTTGCCGAATCTTCAAACTTTTCTCTGGTATACCAGAGAAAAAAAAACGGTGGCAACACTTCCATTTTTGAAAGACTAGACAATCGGTACAGAACGTCAAATTCGATGAGTCTGTTGATGACAATAGGAGAAAGGGTTGATAATCACTTTAGGTAAAAATTTACGATAAAGTACAATAATTCTTTTGGTGTATTAGGAATGCACAAAATGGCATCGAATCTCAATGACTCGTAGGATAACTGATGAGTGAAACATTTCTGAACACGAGATTCAGTGGATCGATCGTTGACAACGCTTCCGTGATATCTCGTTATGGCGGGCGTATGAATTTCAAGAAGCTACTATTTTCAATAATCGTAACAATCGCATTGAAAAAAATTTCGACAAGGCAATTTCGATGAAGATTTAGACAAGCAGCTAGCTGCAGTATTTTCATGGATCGTAGTGCGGTACGAAGAAAAGGTCACTGGGTCACGCTAAAAAAAAAAAAAAAAAAAAACTTGTCACGGCTCGTGGACTGTTGGCCACGCACGGATTCTTATCCTTATGTAAATGAGCAGGGCTCGATTTCTGTTTGATTCATGGATCTTATAGCCGCCCCTTTCTCCTCCTCGCCTCTTCAAAATTTCTCCTCGATTCTCAGTCTACTCGGCGTACACGTGATCAAAGACACAAGTTTTTCATTCAAGGTTACTCATGGATACGTTCGTACTCAGTTACTCGTACTCGGATACTCGTTCGAAATTGGCACCCATTTTTTTTTAATTTTCAAACGGAGCGTCGATGCGGAGAATAATTTTCTTTTAGTTTAATACATTCGAGAGACCCATTAATTGACAGAAGAAAAACGCTCACCCCAATTGAAAATAATCAGATTTAATCAACGTGATTTCGTTCTCCCCTTCCCCCCCCCCCCCATATTTTATCTCTCGTTACGATAGCTGAGCCAAGTAAACGCTCAAAAAATGGTGCTGCTTCGAGGAATCTTTCATAATATCCATGGAACCGATTGTCAATTTGTCGAACCTCTACACGTCAGAATACATTAGTAGCGTGGATCGAAAACGATCTCTAACTGTTATTTCGCTAACACGATCTTACGATTTTTTTTTCGATTCTGACATCTGTATTCGTCCGGGCATAATTGAACTATTTTCTCAAAACGTAAAAACTCGATGAAAAGTTGAATTTGATGGAATTTTTGATTTTTTGAACATTCGGTTTAGCGGATCTTCTACCATGTTGCGCTGTTCGATATACGACTTAACGTCGAAGCATTTGTTAGATATTAATTTATTCACGAATCTGTGGAGGGTACGATGATTGCGGGCGAGCAGCACTCGATTCTCTTGTCGAATTACCATCAGTACGAAAGATCTTTCGATCACATAAACGCACACAAATGTAGCTATATATAAGGATAAATATATAAAGATCAGGAGGAGCGAAGGGGCGCTTAACGGTTTTTCGAGGAATGTGCGTGCGGACGGAATTCACCATGACAACGTCGACGAAGAGGACAACGACAACGACGAAGTTAAAGACGAGGATGGAAGCGAGTGAACGCGCCGATAGGAGACGCCGCAAAGTTGGGTTCGCGCCAGACCTCAACAGCAACGAAGAGAGGAAGCCCTGGCCGCGCCTCCCAATGACCCCGAACCAGAGCTCCCAAGATCCTTCTGAAACGGTGTTCGCTCTCTGTGCGTTGCCTAGAGGCAAAAAAATCTCTTATACATATGTATGTAAAAGCAGCAAGAAGACAAAAAAAATCAAGGAAAATGAGAGACATGTCGGCGGCAGCGTGGAAAAAAACAACTTCAAGGTATTTTGGAGATGAGTACACCAAACTTTCTCCTTTAAAAGAGCAAACTCGATAGCCCTGGCATGAACAACTTGTCGAAAGAAGATCATAACTTCCAATGAAAATTTCGCGTTGCTACAATTTTCGAACGATGCAATCGCGATCGAGTTCGATCTTCTTCCTGCTGCGATCGCATGGACTGTAGTGAAACATTATAGAATTATCAGAAATCACGATGCTACCTGCGAATGAACACGAACAATATCAGGATGCAACGGAGCTCACAGTGAGTCGAACATATACTGAGAAACCAGTTCTTCTTTAGGGTCAGTGATGTTCTTTTTTTTTTTGTTATAGAAAATTGCTTGAAACTTCCGAACAAGATTTTGCATGGTTTTTGTGATAAAAAAGTAAAAAAAAATTTGATGGCTGGCTGAAGAGATTATGAAAATTGCTGAGGACCTTTCACGATGAGCGTGGCCTCACCCAGCGAATGAGTGAAATGAACGAAAAATTGAGGACGAATGTCAATTAATAATGATGTTCATCGGATAATTTGACTGTAAACCACTTCCTGTTTCTATTTTTTTTTCTCATCATAGTATACATATTCTAGGAACTGATCCCACGGTAATCTAAAGAAACAAAGTTATCATCCGGGATCGCGATCGAGAGAGAAAGTTTCTCTGAACTGGCCCACGCGTATCGAAAGCAAAAAAAGTAATGAGAAAGAATTTGAAGAAAAAAAAAATCCGCGAGACCCTCATTCATCTGTGTAAACTTAGACGCGAAAGTTTAGCATCTCGCGCGAGCTCCTTAATTCTCATAATATCAATGTCTATCGGATCAGTGTGTTCAAATCGAATGCCAAAAACTCGGACATAGCGACGTAAGAGAAGGACTCTCGACTGTGAACTTTCTCCAGCGAGCTGAGGGTGAAGGAGCGAGCAAAACAAGTCAGCGCGGTGATCGATCATTCTTTATTCGCTGTTACTTTGTCATCGAAATTTGATCTGCTGAAGATGAGAGCAATCGATGCACCGCACCGCTTGATTCTAAAATCATTTCATTCCGAAACCTCCAAACTCTGGATTAAAACACGTCCATCGAATCTTCATATCCTGGAAATCGTCCTGTAAATTAAACTCTCAAATTTGGTATAAAAATTACCATGATACATTGGAACATGGGACCAAATGGATTGATTGTATTCATACTTCCAGGCAATGCTGTTAGCTTTTCTACTCGTACTGTAAAGTTCACGAAACGAATGGAAAAATTTCACTATCATAGTGAATGAAAATATCGTGCATGAAATTTTTTTTTTTTTTTTTAGATTTTCCCAAAATTCAGAGAATCGTTTTTCATATTTCGTTATTCTTTAATGTAAGATATAAGAGAATAGTTTTTAAAAATTTTGAATGGTTGTTTCAAAAAATTAAAGAAGCATACTTTTTGATTAGATTATTATCAGTAATGCTAACAGTTTAAGGAGACACTGGATCGCAAAAGAAGCAGAGACTATTCTCACACCTGCAACGTGAATACGTTGAGCACGTGAGATGTCGGGAGAAAAGTAGCTGTATTCTGTCGCTTTTCGAGTCTCGTGCGAAACAAACTTTCTCCGAGTAACAACGATGAAATAAGTGAGGCATCTCTTCATATATATGTGAATACATATGTCGATAATGAATACGTACACACATGGGACGTATGTAAAGATTATGTATGCCTCATTTATCGCCAGAATTACTTGTACATGTACATGAAAAGTTCATCATATTTGGCAACGTCGGTGGTCATCCCGACGTTGATTGGCTGGCGAATTCTCGTTCGACTCGTCGTACCTCGAGGCACTTCAGGAAGCGGTTCATCAAACACGGACGGTTACAGGTGAAGCGCAGCTACATTGACACGGTACGAGGAAAAAAAAAATGTTAAATTCATCAATCGCTTTTTCATCATTTTATTTTTCGCGAAGCTTAAATGTTTCAAAAAAATTTATTTTTTCTTCATCTTGATCTTTGAGATGAAACTTTAACGATGCCATTCGATCTCTACAATAAAAAAGGCAGGATCGAATGAAAGAATCTCTTATAAAATAAATTTGTGACGATTAAAAAAGAGAAGAGAACTGAAACGTTGAAGAATTGGAAAACAATCAATATTTGGAGCACTTTCGTGCTCGTGACGCGGATTCTGGTGGTACGAATCTAAAACGCTATAATCGACAAGAAATATATGTTTTGTTCGAAGATCGGAGAGGAGAGCCTTGTCGGGAAAGAAGAGGTTGGTTCACGAGTGGGCTGTAATGGAACACTTTCCTCTCCCCGACGCCGCGGCGAGAGTGAACTCAACGGAAGATCGAGGTCAGGTCAAGGCCCCCGAGTCCATTGCGAACGTACAGGCGCTGCAGTACGAACTCAGCTTCTTCGCCTTCCTCTTCCTCCTTCTTCTCTTTCATCGCTTCTTGCTTCTCCTTCTTCTCCTCCTTCGATTCTCTCGTTTTTATCGACTACTCGCTTCAGTATAACCTCTGCAGTTGGACAATCGATTGAACCGAGAATCCATTTTGAAGTTTCAATCTTATGGCAGTACGAAAAAAAAATCGGAAAATATTTTACAAAGTCTTCTTCTAATCTTCTGTCAAATTTCAAAAATCTAAACAGTACAGATCACGAATGTATACGACTGTAGCACTGTAGTCCGAATTTAACTTTCGCTCAATGTAGGCTCGTCTACGAACCCGGATCTATGAAGAGACTGAATGAAAGCTCGTTTCCATCCGCGATCTGTGGAACATTCGATGAGTCATGAGCTTTGCACCGTTCCAGAATTTTCACGTTTCATCGTTCGAGCAAGTTTAATAAAGGAACATATTTTAGAAATCAAATACACGAGAAAATATGAAATTTTAGGTGAAACCATTAACAAATAAATTAGCTATTTTCTAAGAATATTCGAGCAACCTCGATTTAACAGCTCATCATCACTTTTTATGGGTTACTTCTGACAGATGTGTGTATCCATAAATGCTGTTGCTCTTTTTATTAAATATGGATCCATTAATGACAAGAAATAGGATTTTATTCAACGGGCTTGTTGAATTTCAATCGAAACTGCACAACTCGTCCCATCGTTATAGTTTGCAATAATGTTTTCAAGCAAACAGATGTCTAATCCAATATAAATTTCACAGTGGACCAATTCTGTAGCATTACATGGCTAGGAAAACATGAACTTGGTACGTATTGCGTTGATGAGTTGGTTCGGAGCTCAGGAGAAACATTTAAATAGCCTCGTTTCAGTTACATACGTGTGCGCTGTTGAATCTTATATTTACAGGTTCCAATTGCAATGAATCCCGTCAACATTATGAATTCCCCATTTCATAATTTTATATCATAATGATGGAATTGTAATTAAAAAATTATCAATTTACCTGATGCTTCAAGTGGAGTGAAGTTTAAAAATTTTATCTCCTGGAAAATGAATCAAATTATCAGCAAATTATGATTCGTTAAGCCCTGGAACTGGAAAAGCTCTACCCGGTTGACGCTGGTAATTGATTCAATCAGTCCAATAAAAAATTGAAAATTCAATCCCGTTATTTTTCTCGTTCGTAATTATGTTTCAATATTTATCATTCGATCGCTTCCTGCAGCTCCGTTTGAATCGCGTTGGTGACAAAATGGAACATGTGATTCAACATCTACAGGCCTGAAAATCTTCTCCAAAAAATATCTGTCTTCCAATCGTCTATACCCATCGAACGAATTATCATCGCCTGTTCCATTCGATAACGATGCGTCGATTGATTACAGCATTGATGGAAAGGCAACGAACGAACATCCTTTCGGATCAATAATATTAGTTAGAATGAGGAACGAGGACAATATGCTGAAAATATGAACGCAGCTTGATATTGTGAACGCATACACGAACTATGCATTCAAAATTGTTTCAACACTTCACAAAACAAATCTTTATTACGACGAAGAAATTCAAAAGCAATGAAATTATAAAAAAATTCCTGAAGCAACAAAAATTCGTTACTTACTCTTGAAATGTCATCAAGAATCTTCTAAGCAAGCACGAGTTTATAAATAAGATTTCAGACTTTCTCCGTAAAGTTGAAAAATTTAAGTAAAACTCACGTTGTACATAGCCACTTTCGCCGGAATATCGAATTGCTGGTCAAAATTTTATCGTGGCTGCTTATCCGTTTAGGTGAAAGTGTCTATAGTACGTTATATATTCGAGATAGAAAGAGATCCTGCTCTCACGGCTCAAGGATGCGTAAAAATAATAATCAATCGATAAAAATTCATGATTTTTTGGCTGAAATATCATCGTGTCGATCCAAGGGAAGTATAAAAAGCATGGATTATAATACCGGAAGATATGTAAGAGAGCATTCTCCATTATTCCGGTGCGTACCGATGTGATATTTGTGCAAGACGGGTGAGAGATTTTTAGGCGCGGATGCTGATGTCGGTGCTGGCATGGTAGCCTGGTCGCGGCCTGGTTTACTTCCACGTACGTGAGGACTCTGGCACGCGGTGCTTACGATCCATGTGTGCTATGAATCGCTTCTGCCTCTCGTAAAAGTTGCTCCGAATCGTAGCGTTCGTTCTCCTTGAGCAGATTTGTTTAATGCCTCATGGTATGAGGATATTTATCAATAAATTCGATGTTAAACATTTAGAATATGAAGCAATGAATTGAGAGGTGATAGAGAGCTTTGTCAGTGGAGAGAATAACTTGAAGTCTCGAGGAGAAACGATAAATCATAATTCGCGTTAGCGACTGGCAAACTAGCCATTTACCAGGGTTATTTTATGACGAGAAATGTCCTTTGAAAACAGATTCGTATCTTACAGGATGTTTATGTCTGTAACATCGTCGGTTTTTGCTCCTTTAGTTAGAACAAGTGCGTGAGATACGCGTTAGCTCAACGTTCCCTTCTCAACTCTCTCGGCGTGAACGTTCGAGTTACCCTCGCTCAATGATTATATTTACGTGTATGTGTGTCGATGTGATTTTTTAAATGTAGGTAACTGCCGGACGTAAGTCAACATGCTTCTTAAATACGTGTACCCGAAAGAGACCGGAGAAAGAGTCGAGAGTATATTTCATTAAGCGCGAGTGTGCGAGTTTGTTGCTAGTGGTATTGGTTACGGAGACATGAAAGAGAGTCTCTCTATCTCTGTCGAGGAGAGGCCTTGGGCTTGCTCTCGTGGCCTGCATCGCACGTCAGGCTCAAGAGATCGAGAGAGAAATAAAGAGAGAAGAAGAAGAAAGAGAGAAGTACTGTAAAAATCGACCTGTTCCTCTCATCCTGGCAGCTGCCAGAGACCAGTTGGCCGGTTTGCAATCCAGGTAAAACGCTCGTCGAGCATCTGACGCTCGATGCATTCGTTTTTTGTCGCCTCGAGCCTTTCGTATCTTTTCTCCTCACAGAACTGATGAATTTTTGTCTGTAATACCTCTGCGAGATTCCATGTGGAAATAAATATTTAAACAATTACAAGCGAAACGTAATCTTCTGAAAAATTAAACATCAACAATAAGCTACAGGTTGCCGGACTTTTTCTCATAATTCATTCATCCGGTTATAGTTCGATGATGATACCACGAGCAACAAAAGGCTTGCAATGCTTACATCCCTGAACAGATGAAGATGGATAAAAAATTGATGTATCAAATTACATTTGCAGAAAACAAGAGCGAGGAGGCGTGTTTTTAATGAAAGAATAATAGTTGATATATTTATATATGGGCACCGCCGTTTCGAGGCTTCAGGAATCTGGCAACCACGTCGCCGTAGACTCGGTCAGGCTCCAATTATTTTCTTCGCAAGGCGAGAACACGACTCTTCTGTCTTCGTTGTCGTCGTTTCTATACACCGTGACCGGATAGAGCGAGATAATACACACGCGTGTATGAGCTCGACAAACTTCTGTTCCCTCACTCTCTCTCACTTGCACTGTATGTCTCGTACGTATATAAATTTTCTATCTCAACTATCCGTTATAAACCAGCAACTCTCTTTCACCTGCTGAATCTCTCGAAACTTCATTCGCTCCTATCAGTGTTGTCAAAATGGATTTTCATTGATATGCAATCTGAATGAGTTTGTTTTGTTATTTATTGGTTGTCTGAAAAAAAAGTATTGATATAAACGCAGGATTGGTGAGACAAAAGTGCGATAAACATCGTATGTCTTATCAGAATTTATTTGAATACTTCAAACATTTATAATTAATATACATTCGTATTTTTTATTCGTTTGTTTTAGTCGCGAGACGTACGCACATAAATAATTTCATTGATAATTTATTTATATACATACATAAATAATTAGAGTGAACAATAAATACTGTGAGGATGATCGATCGTGCGACGATGGTGGTGGGATAAACGTGAATGAGTTACAACGATATTAATACCAGGAGTAGAATAGTAGGGAATTTATCGTGTAGAGTGATAAAAAGAATGAGAAGAAATTGATATTATGAGAAAAGGAGTGCTGCAGAATCGAAATGAAATTAGAAATGAAGAGTGGCTTCGTGGCTAGCAAAAAAAAATAGTGAATGATGATGGAAAATAAAAGTTGATACGCAACAGAGTTATTTTTTGACAATGAAAATATTTGAAGATCACAGAGTGCGAGGGAGTTGGGATAAAGTTAAAGAAGATGGAATTATGACGTTAGTGAGTGAGATGAAAAAAGTTAAAGAAAAAATAGAGTGACATGATCGAATGGTACAGAGAACATTCTTGAACGTAATATCCTCCCTCTTATATAAATGTTTTCATGTCTTTGTGTGTATGTGAAAACTTTGGAAGCCGCATTTTTAGGAGTTGATACTGGCTGGCTTGTAGGCTGAATAAGCCAGATCAGACGACGATCTTGCCCATCCACTCGATCCGTGACCACCGGCAACCTGGACGACTTCATGACCATGACCATGATCGCCACCAGAAACGAGCTTCTTTAAGCCAATTATCGAGGCAAGAACAAGGGCCAATTTGCTCACTATGAGAGCTTTACCAGCTAGAAGGGCCAAAGCACCAAGAGCAAGTGGCACGAGAGTTCCACCGATCAACAGAGGAATAGCCAAAAGGCCCATGTTCTTCTTCTTTTTGCCACGACCTTAAATTCATTTTATTCGAATATATTATTAAATTAGATATTACGGTCCATGTACAATTGTGAGTAAATCAGCAGTTTGCTTCAATCGAATTAGAAATTCTGATAAATTCTGTTAATTTTCTGATCTTTTATGTCATTCTCACCTTCTTCGGTCAAGCTCCTCTGGAGTTCCTCCACGTTCGGTAACTTAAGCTTGAGCGTATGGGTCTGGAAGAATCCAACAATTTTGTCGAATATTAAGGAGTTCAATGCGTCCTCCCGATCTTCCATTGATCGTGGAAGTGTAGCCTCGATCTCTTGGATCGATCGTGGAGGTTCATCGTTGCTTGGTGGGGCTGAATCATCCTTCACAAATGTTACACCTTCGGCGACATTGAGTTGGAGACTTCGCGATAGTCTCTCCATGCCCGAGAGTAATTTCAGTTTCAGGCAAGAACTTAACTCCGAGCCCGCACACTCCTTATACACCTGATAGACGTAACGAAGCTCACCGAAGACTCCATTGTTTCCTGATCTGGCGGTTTGCTCGTCGATCGAATTTGCCTTAGAATTTGTCTCGGCTGACCTAGCCAAAGCTGTGGCCAGCAGGAAGGCGAGGCTTACTAATCCCACGGCGAAGCTCCTCATTTCTGATTGGCTGGATAATACAAAAAGAATACTATTTTAAAACCATTTCACGAATAATTCTACATTGTGCACAAATGTCTAAGATCTATTGATTCGTTTGATTTGACTTAAATCCGCATAAACCGAAGACGAACACTCAAATTAGCTTCCAACTGCATCCAAAACAAACAAAAAACTTTGATGCGAATGATCATTCGAATGGAAGCGATTATAATTCATTCAAACCGAGTAAATCCAATTTATTTCTGATGCACTGAATCGCAGCCTAATATTGAAACAATTTTTATCGGGGCTCACAGATACGAATGGAGAAATCTATGATGCGATTAAAGCGAAAATTTATGCCTCAACCTCTCAGCCGGGAATTACAAATGGATATACAAATGATAGATTGTCATCGTGAGAATATCTTTGTCACGGTTGTGGGAGGGCGTACAAGTCCGTTATTGTACCGTTCCACGATCGAGAAATCTCTGAAGCTCATAGGCAAGGAATATAGATCGACTCCTTACCGGCTCGTTGATTCTTTGTGGCGTTGGTGTACGAGTTCTGGGTCAAACAGGAAAATTGTCGATCGAGATAGCTATTATAACAAACGATCGACGTTCGTATGTATGTGGGTGTGTACATCGACCGTGTCTGCGGAGAGCAATTCGGACCGATTGATATATCGATCCTTAAAACGTTATGCCCGCTGCATACGATGCTATTTTTTCGTAGTAGAAAGCATGTGTGATGTATTTTCATAAAGCGCACGTATGCTTTCTACCACAAAAAATAGCATTGTGTGCAACGGGTTTTACTCTTCCGTCTCTAGACCAGGCTGCGTATGAGCTCGCAAAATAAATTCTTGGATTTCTCAATAAGATGCTTAACTCGGACTGCCAATTGTTCACAAATAATCTCCATTGATTTTTATCAATTCAGCAAACACTAATGATTTTCACGGATCATTCGATCGCTACTAGCAATCATCTTGGTGCAAAACGATCTTCTCGAAAAACATCGGGATTCGCTTTAATGCCAAACAATAATTATCCAATCGCGGCAATGAACAATAAATCAGTAGTTTGAAAACGTAAAACGAAAACGCACATCGCGAGTTAATAATCCTGTGGTTATCCAAGCAATCACGATCGACAATACTCGAAGCTCATTAATTCCGGATCGATCTCACGCGGATTGTGATCGACAAATCGCTCGTTTGTAAAACAAACAAAAAAAAACAAAAAGTGTAACGAGATTACTTCTGAAACTCTCTGGGTCGCTTACGTTTTTCTTATCGTTTTTGTTATCTCGAAACCGATCGAAATCCGGCAAAATTTCCGATCGAGATAGTAGATCGAAGTTAATATCGATGGAATACACGCAAGAAAATGATGATGATGTCGAAGGCGATGAAGATTTGGTTCCCTGAGTGAGCACTCTACGTGGACTGTACGTAACGGAAGCCCTGCCCTAGCTCTATATATCTGGTCAGTGTACTTACTCTCCGGTGGGATATCGTCCCCCACCTCTGTACCAAACACACCACCATCAACCAGAAACTACCAGCAAACCGAGTACACCCCGCACCATCCCAGGAAGCAGCATCGACGCAATGTACTAGCTGAAGTAAAGAGCGAGAGAATCGAGTCACTCCGCGCGCGTTCTTCTTACGCATCAAGACCATTTTCATACCGTGTCCTCCCTCTGCCTTGATTCGACTTGGATACATGCTCTCCATGCCTTTCTGACTGTGTACCTGCTATGTCTAGGTGCTTCAGCACGCTTTTCCAGCTCCGCAAAACTTCCTCCATACACGCGCACACAATTACTTTCATATATATAAAATGTGTTTTGCTCTTTTACACATACCGATCTGACGAGTTTTGCTCTTGTACGTGCAGGCTTGTCCAATGGTCTTGCACACGACTTTAAGTACGCATTCATAGGAGTTATAGGGGGAATTATGATCGAGGGGTAATAATGGTCATTCTTAAAGAATCCAAGAAGTGAAATCAAAGCAGAAGGTTGTCCTAGTTTTTCATCGGCGTCAAAATAATTAGAGCTCTTGCCAATTCGGTCAATTAACATACAGAAGAATAATCTCTCAGCAACTAACCATTATTTAAATATTTCAGATTCGCAGTCAGAATCATTGAATAAGTTTCCATTTTGTTTGACTTTCAAGAATTCATCGATGAATTATTTAATTCCAAACGAGGCATCGATGATATTTCCTGTTAACCGTGATGCTTGGGCCTATCGTAAATGCACGTTACATATTCGTCCAACTCAGCAATTACACGCTTATATACGAAGTGGAATAATTAATTGGAGATGTGACCATAAAACAAGTGGAGATCTGGACGGTCTAAAATTTTAAATACTTCATGGATCCTTAACGCCAGACTTTTAAATGAACTCTCATCAGGGAGTGCTCTCTTAAGTGACCACAATTACCCCATTAATACGAGTATGGCGAATATGCACACAGGTTGGTTGGTCTGTTTGTGTTGGAACGACACAACAACCAACGAAGCGAGGTGAGACGAAACGACCGTGTGTACAGTCAGCCAGCCTCCTCCCCCAGATGCCCGCCTGCCGAGTCACAAGCGATATTATTATCGCCAGAACCCACAAACACAGCCAACATACTGCGCAACTATATCAGGATAGCATAGAGCTTGTGGAATCGCGTTCTCCAGCGGATAGCACGTCGTCCTCGCCCTCTGCGTCGCCCAAACACAGAGACCGGCTCAACTGCATTTTCCGATTCTTCCCATTACTTTTTTTTTTTTTTTTTTTTTTTTTTCAACTCCTGCCTCATTCGCCATTGGACTCGATCTATAGGAGTGGAGAAATGAGAATTCCGAGACTTTATCTAACCGGAAGCTGCTTTCGTAGCAGGATTACGAACTTTTCATTGTAATATAAAAAAGATTCTGTTTATTTGAGGATGCGAGATAGAAAATTATTTTATGAATGTGCACATTTCTATGTATTTTCATGAAAGAGTATTTATTGTTAAAAATATGATTTCTAAAGATCCTCTGTCTAAGCAAAATTTCTACTCCTCTTGTAGTGATTCCAAGTAAGAAAATAATATTCATTTTAATATGATAAATTTTGTTAGAAAAAAATTGGCTAAAAATAAATCATCAGGAATTGTCCAAAATCTTTTTAATACTTTTCAACCTCATTCAACGTTTTTCCTTCTTCTGCTTCCTCTGTGTCGTTCAAACTCGCTACTCCCTCTCAAGCGTTCATTGATTTCGTTGCGGTACAAAGTGAAAAGTCAGAAAAACCCTGATTTTCTACGACTCATGGAGAAAAAAAGGCACAATCATACCGATACGTGTGTTTGTATGGCTTTTATTTCTGTTTAAATGCTCCGTCTCTATGGTTGTTTGCGTGCTGAGGGCATCAACGGCACTTCTTTTCCTTCTCGCAAGTTCTCTCGCTCTATTACCCTATTCTACTGTACGACTCTTCGCACAGCCATTATTCCGGAACGGATTTCATTTCCTCTTTGCAATCCCCGCACCGTTCAGAGTTAGAAACTTGCTCAGGCTCTCTTGTGTGTGATCACAATTCGAAGGCAACGAGAACAAGACGACGCTCGCTGTTCATTCACACGAACCTCCTGACTACCTTTTTGTCATCTTTCTTTTACCAATGGTCAGATGTTTACATCGATGAATCAAAAGACGAGTTTGAAAATTTACGTGCGTTGGAACAAATTTATACTTGTACAATTTTTTAATAAGTACAACGATATCAACGCTTATGTAACAAAAACCTACATCTTTTATCGTTACTTTTCAAGAGGGGAAGAGAGAAAAAAAGGTCAAATAGACCTGATGACACTGATTCAAGCTCAAGATACATCAATTATCAGATTTTTCTCAGGTCAACTTCGAATTCCAAATGTTGTTTCTCTGATGTGAATGCATCAATTAATCGATAAAATTATAGATACATCAAGAAATTTATTTTGATAGATAATATTTGAAAAAATTATTCCAGGCAAAATGGGCAATACTGCCGTTTCAATAGTGTCAATCCACGGTATTAACGATCGTTTTTGACCGAAGCAGTTGATCGGTTCCCTTGCTCGATCACGAGAATCAACAATCAGCACGTGTTGCCATTACTGCTGATGGCTCCTGTTGGTAAACTGGGTCACACCAAGTGAAAACCCTGAGCACGAGGCGTTAGAGCGTTGCTTATAAGCACGAATATAAACCGTATAATATCTTGGAATAGGAACCTTCGTGTAGACGAGAGCAATTGGCGGACCCCGCATTATCGACGCTCGAAAAGCTACAAGGGAAACTCCTGGAGGAAGAACATCATGCGAGAGTTTTGACCGATATAAATTGCCGTGCTTTCGTCTCTCCATCAATCGTTAAGTATATTTCTTACAATTCGAAATATTTTGGATTTTCATATTTTCGATCGTTTCGAAATCGATATTTTCTAACTTTAGACCAGTAAGCTATCCAAAAATAATTCTGAAAAAATGGACAGAATTTGGCACAAATAGCAGCAAGTTAGGCTTCGGTAGGTAACGGTGAATTTCGAATAAGCAAAAATCAAAAAAGAAATCCAACGGGAACAGTTTCCGTACCACAATACGTTACTCATATTCTCAGCAGTTAACGATTACGAGCTAATTTTCGTATCCTATTCAGCCGAGAGTTCTCAACCGTGATTTTCTCTTCAAAATTTGTCCCGTCATCGTTTCAGAGTCAAGTCATGAAACTACGCCTTCTGTTATTAGATTCTTCTTCTAAACTTGTCCGTTCCATTATTTTATAGATTTCTCTTGTTTTATTCTTAGCTCCCTCGTACAGAGAAAGCTTTGTTTTTGTAGGAAACATCAAGGTTGCGCACATACTCAACTTTATCGAGTGTGATTGTTTGATAATATGTCGCACTGGTATCTATGCTTATCTCCGAGAATAACTTAATCGTTGGTTCTCAAACTGTGAACATTATTGCAGTAACAAATTCTCTGTTAACCGGTATGCCATTCAATTTAAATTTTCCAAGGCATCGAGGTATTTCCAGATTTGGAATTTTTATCTCTCATCAGAAAGAAACATCCGTTATTTGCGTCGATTATGAAGACATTAAGTTGCGAGCATTTTCTATTCTGTGAAAAGAATTAGCTGAAGCGCCTTGCAGTTATAAGAGGGCAACGCTCAAGTTTCGATGTGCACATTTTTTTTTTTAATCACTTACAACACCACTCGTAATCGTTTTCATTCCAAGTTCATCGGGCTAATAGCCGTACTCAGAGCTACATAATTATACATCAGCACCCTATGAAAGTATAATTTTTATCAGTCGAAAGGTGATATAAAGATCTCGAAGTAATCTGAGTGAGCATTTATTATGATATAGTCCACGATAAATGTATAAAAAAACAATAAATCGGACTGAGTCATTATAATGTAGTTCATGAAGAACATAAAACAATGAGGAATCTGATTGATTCCGGAGACCAACTTTTTAAAATGAAAATGTTACGGTGTTCAGCCCCGCTTTACCAGATGAATTGTTAGAAAGGTTTATGACAGAATTTTCAACAATCTGTCAAATTCTTCATACTTGATTAAATTTGTATCTTTTACAAATGTGTAAATTCACAAAATCGTTGACCGTTGAATTTGACAAGAAACTTTATGAAAAAGTTTTCTTCGATCATTTCCATTGTTTGTTTATTGGAATCACGAGTTTGTCTATGAGGTTTCCACGGTTTATATTTATTCATGTTTATCTAATGAGATTTCTTTTTTTTTAACGAATTAAAGTTTATTCAGGACACAAAGTGGTTCGATAGCAAACGAGGACATTTGAGTACGATCCTGAAACAATTCTGTTTACTAGAAATAGATTAGTTTTTATACAGAAGTGGAAGTTGTAAAATCTAAATACTCGTGGAAGAAACTTTGATAATAATCTCGAATGATCAGGATGAATATACGAATTCCTAATTTGCACGCATTTTTTTTCTCTCTTATATATAACATGGTATTCCATTTTGTTGAGAGAAACCAACATATCTCGTGTAAGTGTACGTAAGTGTTTCGTGAAAATGATCTTCGCCGAATGCATGTGGCGAAAGCGCGAAGATCTGCCGTGAGAGAAGTCAGTCCGGTTGGTACAGTATTAGCGATAGACTAGTGATGATATGGTATAGACATTGTCAGGGTCCGGTAAGTCTTACTTCCGGTTCGAAGCTCGGTCACGCTCATGATTCGTGCGGTATAAATCTCTCTAAGTAGCGGTAACACTCCAAAAACACCTGTTCCAGAATCCAAAACAGTATTCGCTTTTGTTTTTCATTGTTTTTGTACAATTTTCGACGAACAAAAGAGTGAAATGACAAAACGGAGATGTAGAACATTGAAGACTACTTGAACTTTGAGGCAAATCTGAACGAAAATTCAGAAATTCAATTTTTTTTTCGTTCAAATTTATTCGTACGGTGGAACGCTGCGACGCTGAGTTTTAATCCAATCCACTTAAGGTTTTGGATTGAAATCGTTGTAGAACGATATGATTGTTGGGGAAAAAAAATAAAACAGGCAAAATTTTCGACCGTCCCAAATTCACTCTTTCACCTCATTTTATACGAGAGGAGAAATTGAAAATTTCTAAAAATTATAAAACACAGTTATTCGACAAAATTCTACTTTACGATATGGAGAGTCCGATGTGTATTAATTTCGTGGCAAGAAACGAATCGTGCATTGACAATCGCTGTACCGTTTACCCTACTTACCACATAGACGCTATCAAAATAGCTGTTTCCGTCGTCACGGGTCCTCGAATCTCTACTTTTTACTGTACCGATTTGTCTCCTTACTGAAATGTAAATCTCTATTTCTCTCTCTCTCTCTCTCTCTCTCTCTCTCTCCCTCTCTCTCTCTTTGTCCACGTTTATTTTTTATGAAACTTCTCGTTTCAATGAACTGGAGAAGGAACATTCTATTCGTAGATGCACAGACGATCTCTTTTTTGAAATCGAAATACTAATCAGACGCGCTCGCGTTCAGTAATTTAATGTTTACGCGTCTCCGCAAATTGTAGTCTTTACGAAGCGTCTAGTTAGTCATTATGATGACTTTCGTAGCCTTCGCACACACACACACACTTTCCTCTTCGATATAAATCCACAAGAATCAGAAGAATCTATACAGCTAGATCGTGATTCATCGATTAACGTAATTATATTCACCGCTAGCCGTTATACGGAATACCCGATAAATTTCTCCCTATAGATATACACACATCACACGTCACAGTGAAAGATCTTTAGACAGGTTAAGATCTCTCGAGTGGTTGTCGAAAATAATAAAATAAATGATGAAAATTGGCGACAGCGAAACAGAGTTTTAAAAAATGACGAATTTTTTGTACGATTGAGAATAAAATGATCCAATATTGAATTGTACACATTTAATAGCGAAAACATTCTTCTCTTATCAAGGATCACCATCATATTTATATAGTTCGTTCGTATATTTCATCATTATAGTTCAAAATCTCTAAGGTAAATAAAACTCTTCTGCAATCCGAAATAAAAACAAAGTCTAATATTAAAAAGTATACTCAAAAATATGAATTAAAAATTTTTTTTGTAAAATTTAAGTAAAAAGGAAATTAAAGGAATGATACAAACATCAAGCTTATATGATTTGAGATTTTTAATTATATTATTTTTTGAGATCACTTTCTAAAGATGTGCCTGGAAACTCGAACTGTTACGTGCAAAAGAAATTCTCCTACAAAATATCAACATTAAACATACAATGGTTTCAAATTCCAAAGAAATGGATCCATCTGTTCAAGTAGAAAGGGCTCTGAGAAAAATGAACGAAAGAGTGCACGATTGAGACGAGCGGGTTTCTTTTTTTCCGTTTCGAGTTACCATTTTTTTTTTCGAACTCCTCTTGTGTAAGAGGTTTTTTATATACACATAGAATTTTATTTTTAATTAAAACGAAGAAAGTTTTATTCACTGTATGAAGTCAAGCATTATGAAGATCCTACGATTATATCGGTTTGAATAAAGACCATCCAAAAACCGTGTCACATGTTTTCTTAACATAAATTCATAAAAAATTGAGCCCAGAAAATACTCAGCAGCCAGCTCATCATGTGTGAGTTCGTTATAATTTGTGCACGCTAGCTACACGATCCTGCACGAATATCCGTACGAATTCATGTATGTTATCCCTCGCTCCAGTACATCGAAGTAGTACGCGAAAGTTTCGACTTTCGAGTTTTAAACGGAGAGGATATCCGCAAAGGATACATAAATGAGAGAAGAGAAGAAAGGCTGGAGCAAAGAGTGTTTAACGAGAGAATCAAAAAAGAATTTCAGAAACATAAACTCCCCGTGGTTTATCAGATATCGAAATTTTTTGTTATTTTTTTCTTTCTTTCATCATTAAAGAATGATGAAAAATAGCACATGAAATAAACCGTTATTATAATCGATTCGACAAGCAACGAAACGTGGATTTATTAGTAGTATTTTGCTTCGAAAATTCACGACATGAACATTCAAAATTAATTTCATGTATTTTCAAAAGAATCGCGGGAAATATTCACCAGGCTGATCATGGGAGTGCCACATTCAGCTGATCCTGACCTATTTCTCAAGGAATACCAGGTTGCGTAACGGTAAACGGCATTGAATTCCGGCGAGCTGCGAATGATTGAGAATCGCTGAGAATATTTTCTTGGGCTCGTTAGGCATCTCCGGGTGAGTCCTAAAATTTTATTAATCTAATGGCCTTCCAATCAAGCTTCTAAGAATGCTGTACTAATATGTTAATTATAAATTCAGTTATTCACGAAATTTAGTTGAGCCTATCAACACCAAGCAAACACGTCATCGTAAAAATAAAGCTCGTCAAAACCTCCTCGTCTTATTTTATTTAATTATTCGTTTATCAATTCGTTTGCATACTCATGATCAGTCTATGAAAAAATAACTTTGCATTAGAGTAAATGCCAATGAAAATGACAACTGATGGAATTCGTATGTGTTTTTCCAATCGTGAATCGTTACAGTTTGTTGATGTCCTTCGCTATTCATTGTTTCAGTTACGTTTTACTTCTGATAGTTATTTATTTGACACACAATTCACCTACAAAACAAATGCGTATTCATGTGGAAACAAATTTGCATAAATTGCTCGTGCTACGGTAAAAATGATTAACTAATCGTTTTCGGGATCTAAGAAACGCGAAAAAATTGCTACAACGATCGAGGTGATTTAGTATAATTTTTTTTCTTTTTACGACTGTGAGAATATCCGCGATCTTAATTTTTCGCATAAAAAATTGTTGATTTATATCATTGAATTATTTATCGAAAAATATGGATCTCGATAGTATGAAGTACGAGAATAATTATTGTAATAATAATATACTTACCATCATAAATAACGCGAACCTGCTTTAAATGTATTACTATTAATTTTCGATGTTTTTGCATCCTCCAGATTCGGCCGGTATATGAATCACGCGTAGCGAAGAATTTTCGGCATTTAATCACGATAGACTCACGATCCTTTCACGTGAATTCTATCCTATATTTAAGACGCGTCGATTAATCGCGTGATTATACGTTGGAATAAGTGCCTAAGTACAGTAATAAACCACTCGATGATAAACGATTTAAATAAATCGTTAAACAGAATTGTCCCGTCGAACCACGAAAGTGTGTGGGATCGATCGAGTATACGCAAAAAAACAATTAAAAAAAAAGCATCTCGAACTTGTTTCTCCGAAGATTTCACGTTCGATATATAGTTATACTCCTAGACAAAATGGCTCACTCACGTTTTCTTTGGAACGAGCACTCGTGTTCGCCCGGTTTCGTTTTTCGTCTTTTCTTTTTATTACAAACAAATATGAGAATAATAGAAACAATCGTCGAACATACAGTTATTACAAAAGTAGTCGGAAAACGATAGATAACAAAAATAAAAGATGAATTATGTTTCTTCCTCTTTAAAACAATATCGATTGTATCGATAAATTATGAAATAATAAATTATTACGAATTAAAGATCACGAGGATAGAGATATATAGAATAAATAACGATTATCGTCGATGGGAAAATGGGCTTGAGTATTCAGGCGGTACTGGCGAAAGACGATTTCGACTGTGAGCCTAAAGATCGTCGAGTAATCACGAGGCCTAAATCGTTCGAATTAGCGAGGCAAAATAGGCCGGAAAGACGGAGAACTGGAGCGATAGAAAAGTGAGGTGATTTAAGATCGAGATGGTCGTAGATGAGAGAACAGAGATTGTGAAGGTGAAAGAAGATGAGCGAAAGAGAGTAGAAAGGAAAGAAAAATGGAATAGAGAGAGCAAGGAAAAGAGTTTAAGGAAAGGACAGTCTCAGAGATATATGAATAATTAGGATGGACCAGAAGGATACAAGGGCCACTTATTTTGTGGATTTTTATACAAGCTGCGCTGAATAATGATGTTTAGGCCTGAATTTGCGGCCGATGGGCACTGTAAGCAAGATTCTGGGCATCTTGTGGTAAGCTTCTTGCCCATCCGTGTCCGCTGCCACCGCCGCCGCTTGAGTAACCACCGCCGAAATCACCACCACCACCGCCTCCGCCACTGTAACCACCACCGTGTCCGCCATCATCGTGGCTCACCGTGTGGCTGCTACTACTGCTGTGATGAGGATGTGCGACTACCTCGTACGTCACGTGTTTCTGACCACTGAGAAGCTTCTTCAGGCCGATTATTGCCGAAATAACGAGAGCTATTTTACCGACCAGAAGAGCTTTTCCGGCTATAACGGCAATCGCACCGAGCGCAAGAGGTAGAAGAACTGCAGCTTTCAGCGCCATCATCATCATCAATGGTCCCAGAATTTTTTGTGCCTTCTCTGTAAACCCATGAAATAATAAAATAGCTACAAAATTGGCCAGTAATTTTACTTTCATTCGCGTTAAATTTCTATCCAATTTTCAATTTATGTCGAATAGTGATTTTCGTTATAAAAAAATTGCATCACCAGTCGAAAACTTTCGTTTCGTATTCTAAGTTAACAGTGATATGATTTTTTTTTTTTTATTTTTCACAGTAACATAATCAAATAACCAAAAACTGAAGCAGCAGAGTTCTATGAAAATTTGAAAGGTCAGGATTCAGTTGAATTTCGTCTTTTTCATTTTTTTTTCAAATTAAATTAAGTTCTGGATTGCTTTCTCTGATTGATCTGTAGAATCCCACAAAATACCAATCGAAAGGATTTGATAATCATTTCCTAAGCTTTTTTTTTCAAGCTTAACGTAAAATTTCTACGTACAAATGTAGGAGAAATAATTAGACGAGAACAAGGAATATTCTTATGCCATGCTATACATTTGAAGTAATTGGAGGTATGAGAAACTGGGACTCACACTCCTAACCATTGTTCCGTATCAGATCATGCAGTATTTATAGTTCGAGGTTTAGTTGTAGGCCATCTATCATACATTGTTGTTATCTAGCGCAGGAAGTCTTGATAAAAAGTAATTACTCTTCATCTCTATTCCTAACTGATAACCTTACGTTACTCGATAAGTCTTTACGTCGCCTGATAAAGGATTCCCATGTACAAGGAAACCATTGTATTTGCTTCATTGTAACATAGCTAAAGTTAAAAGAACGTGTACTGCACTGGCATCAAATTCCATCTTAATTTTAATGAATCGTATAAATGGAATATATTATTTTTCCCGGTGGCAGAATAATTCAATTAGGAAACATCATAACGTTTGGGTCGATAGTAATAATTGAATGTGACTTTTTGTGAGACCGTTATTGAAATTCTAATTTTTTTTCAGGCTTATATGGGAAAAATATTTGTATGCGAAAAAACCATGCAGAAGAAGAACTCAAAATAAAATCGGGCCATGCGATCGTATGTTACGCTATTCCTGAAGCATAACACAAAGAAATAAATTGCTCGGTAGATATTGCCTCACATTTTCTGAAACAAAATAGAGTCAAATACCTGAAACCTTCAACGAATAGATCAAACTTTCAACACTTGTAACCTATCCTAAGTCAAAACCATAAACGAAATGACATTCAGGTGTTCAGGTGTTATTCAAGTTAAATTATTGATTGAACTCGAGAAAAACTTTCACCGAATTATTGACTCAACACTTTCTTCAAATATGCTGTAGAGAATTTTTTGCTTAATCATAATAACTCAGGTCGGTATTCTAAAATCGTTACTTGGCCAATACTCAAAGCGTTTTGAATCAAATTTAACAGAAATATTCATTTTCATAGTTTGTTAAATTTTAATTTCATTCCATACTCTCAGGAATATTTTTTCGTTCTTTTTTTTCACAGGCTTTCTTCTTTTGGCATATCACGGTTTGAGCTCGAGAATATCGATTCCATTCCATTCACCCCAATGGGAATAGAAGTTTGTAATTGTATATCCGTTCACATGCGAGTTCACACACATGTTAAAAGTAGAATAGGCGAAGGTCAAGGCAAAGTACGAGCAGAGCGAGGGTCTCGACAAGCATGATGGTGGTGCTGTCGGGTTAAAGAAAGTATGTCAAAAATGCCACACGGCAAGATCCTCTCTCTTCTCTCGTGTCTCGATACATATCTCGGTTCTTCCGCGTGTTCGAAGAGTCAGCGGCTCGATGCTGTTAGCCTCTCACAAACGAGCATCGTATGAGACTCTCCTCCTCGTTGTGTATATACGATAGTTCGATCAAGGGGAAGGAGCGGAACCAGTTCTCTCAGTGGGTCAACGGCTGCGAGCGTCGTTAGCGTCTAAGAGACGCAGGCAGCCGCCATGACACTCTTCTCCTTTGGGCTCACATCCTCATACGCCAACGCGGCACCCCAAAAAAAATGTGGTTTTTCTTCCCAGCTCATCAATAACACAATGGTTCGAAATTTGCTCATTGTTAGAACGAAACTCTCACAGAGAAAGAAGATAGCGTTTTTCCATAAATAATAATTGACATCATCCGCTACCATCTTTTTATAGCTGAATCGAAAACTGGTGCTCTGAACTTTTTGAACCGGAAGGGCTCATTGACTTTTTGGTTGGTGATATAACGAAAAACTACATATTAACAGTGCTATAAATACATTTTTTCGAATGTTTTCTCTTTTGGACCATAAAAATAGATGATCCATGATTGATCCTAAGCATTGCCTGTCCGAAAACCCGTTCCTCTTCAAAGATTATTCACGGTTCACTTTCGATTTCTATCTTCTCGGATGATAACAGACCCAGGGACAATCGTTTTTCAAGATCAATGATTTTAAGTTCTACTTGCACGACATCGACACCAACAAGGACCATCATCCCTTCTGAAAAGAAAAGTACTCACTCTTTTTTCCACGACCCTCGGTCGCACCGTCACTAAAATCCTCGAGGCTTCTTCCAGCTGATTCGATGGCTCCCATAATGTCACTACCCTTAAGATCCACCTTGACCGAATGGGTTCTGAGGAATCGTCCAAGACGATCGAACAAGAGAGCGTCTACATCGGTTGATTCGATGGATCTGTTAGACGAATGCCAGAAATACAAAAAAACAATGATTAATCCTTTGATTTTAAATCGATCGGGAATTCCAGAAGATATTCCAGTTACATACCTGGGTGCACCTTCCTCTGCAGTTGAAGTCTTCACCACCGTGATACCCTCCGAAAGCGTGATATCTTCCTTGTCAGCGAGCATTTTGTCCACAAACGCGAAAAGTTTGTACTTGATGCAACTGACTGATTCCTTTTTTAGGCAGTCAGTGTAGATTGTTGCCATTAGATCATTCTCACCAACGGCATTTTTGTCCGACGCCGGTAGTGCCACAGCACTAGAAATGACTAGAGCGACCCACGCTATCGTCGCGATATAGTTCGTTGCCATCTTGGATGACTTTCTCGCACCGATTGCGGTTAATCCTTCACAGAGATAATTGGAACGTTACAATTAATCGCTTAACATGCGTTATTTATTACTTTTTATGAATTAATGAGCGCACAGAAAATCATTGGCGAATTTGTATACTAATACTGATTTACGTATACACAAACACTCATCTATAATAGACGTATGGCTATGTATATGTATGTCCGTATCAACATTTATAGATAGTGAAGTACTGTGATCGAGATAAGTGTCTCAAAAATCAGTGCTTCCCTTTCTATTTCCTGTTGTTTTCTCTCGTTGTCTCTGTTGGTGTTTTATTGTGTACCGATTAATCCTGGTTGTTTGTACAAGCTGATATTGTTCGTTGTGTACTATATTGTATCGAATGTCGGCGGTTCGTTGCGTGTGTCACCTTTGATGCGATGTTGACTTGTGTGTTGCATCTAAAAGAGGTTTGCTTTGCTTTTATACCGAAGCAAGCGCGTTAAGACGCCACTGAGCCGCGGTTGCCGGTGGAGGAGGACACAACACACAGAGGGGTTCCCCGTTCCGTTCCCATGTTACACGTTTCTCGTGCCCCCCTGATGGAACACAGCCCGGGATCTCGCGTGCACAACTACTTCGTGTGTATGTATCTGTCTCTTCGTCCCCACTGTATCCATATTCTATCACGGACTGTTCATCCACATACACACATCCTTGTTTTCAACCTCATGGTCGTTCGCAACACGTTCAAACACTTTATCCCTACTTCTCGTTACGAACCAGGCAACGTCATCATCCCTCTCCTCCTTGGCTGTATTAAGATCGTATCACTGACCACTTCTTCGCTATCGTCTTCTTCTGCTTCTTCTTCTTATTCTTATTCTTTTTCTCCATTCGCAATCATCTGTATCTTCCGTATGTATTCACGGAACACATACACTTTCAGAGCATTCATTTATGTACGATGGATACCGTGCTGGAAGGGATACACAGACGAGTCCCGAAGAAGACCCTTTTTTTTCCTATACGAGGCGACCTGCATATTTTGGCAACTCCTCCATGGTGAGAGGAACGAAAGGAGAACTCTTTGTAGAGGTTACATTTATTGCTACAGTGAAAGAATCCATACAAATTCGTGGGAAGCAGAGGAAGCTTAAAAAACAAAGCGTCAGAGAAGTAAAAGAGAACATCTGAGTTTAAGCAGGGGTTGGATGATCGACGAAGAACGTTTTCATCGTTGCATGCATTGAAAGCTGTTTATGATCCTTCAACTTCATAAATTTAACGAGTAAAAGACAATAAAATTCGCAAAGAATTGAGGATTCACGAAAAATAATTACGAACGATATAAAATAATAAAAATGGCAGCCTACATCATTTCTGGCGCAACTCGATCGGTCCATCATCGTTTCTCAAGTCTGTATGTGTGTACGTACTCTTCTTCAGTTTTCTGCTCCGTTGCCATGGCTATTGCACTCTGCCATCGAGTCGGGCTCTCTTAAGACCTACTTCGCAGGTCCATTAAGGATCGGGCAAGTGATCGGCAAGATGCTGTATATGTTACTGTGCTGATGATGATGATCAAAGTGGGGATGTCCAAGAAGAAAGAGAGAGAGCGAGAGCAAGAGCGAGAGAGACAAAGAGAGAGAGAGAGAAAGAAAGAGCAAGGAGAGCAAGGAGTAAATGCATCGTGCATCGGGATACGACCCGTGGGAAGAGGATCACGCCTGTGCTTAATTCCTTTTTTACTCCCATCATCTCGCACACTTACTTGCTCCGAAGCAATAATCATATACTCGTACTGTACATTACGTACACTATTCATAGCACGAATTCGTGCCATGGAATCGTAAATATCATCTACCATGAACCCGAATATTCGGGGTCACAACTTTCGACTACGGTACAATATAGATAAAAATGTAATTTTAATCGTCTGATTAATGAGCCACAAAATTAATAGAACTTTTAATGAAACCTCTTAATATTCAAGAAAATCATAAACAATATGCATACCATTTATAACATAATTAATCTAGAAATATGGAAAATTTAAATTTCATCGTAGATGCCCGTAATAAAGAATATACAAATCATCTCTGCAGTCCTCGGTACACTTTGGATGATACACACGAACGTGTTCTTTGAGCCATGAGCAAGGCTCTACATACCTTACCATGTATTCATGCACCAACAGTTTCTTACCGTATTTACCTACATAATTTAACTATACGAGTGCAATTACCACTCTCTTATGGGCGAGTGTTTATTCGAGTAAAGTCAGAAATTCCGGTACACATAATGAACCTAGTCATTATGAGACTGTTCTCCTTGCCAAGTCAAAGAGAATGCCGGGGTGAATCTCTGACATGTTACATAGTTGTGTGCCAGTACGACTGATAACAGGTTTTCCAGACAATAAGCACCTACACACAAACATTTGTATACATGCTTTGTTGCATGCTGGTTTCTTGATGGACGTGACCCCCTGATCGCTCGGCACATACTATCTCATTGTTGAAGTTGGGTCAATGGGACTACATACGCACACAAATATATATATATATATAATAGTATATAAGAGACATTTCGCAACAGGCATCATGATGTAGAAAAATCAAATCAAATACTTACAAATAGAAATCGATCCAGTTCGATCGAAATATTCAACAAGCTTGATTGCTTTCGACCGCAGGGTCTGAATGGCTCTCCAAGCATAAATTAATTATTTTCCATAGACTCCGATCGCGAAAAGCTCCTTTGGCTATATTTCTTTAACAAACTGTTTACTACGAATATACAGTTTCATGGAGAACGTTACAACGTTTAATTTGAGTGAAAATAACGTTTGTAAGTACAAAGTTAATAGCTCCTTTACATAGTTTGATGTGAAGCAATAAAAAAAAAGACACTATTGGTTGTTGGAGCGAGAAATGATCGTTTCTTAAATATCTCAATATGCACGTTGTACGTGTTGATCCCCCGAAAAGATCATAATAACAGTAAAAATGAAAAGTTTCTCACAAGTTTATGCCTTAAGCTCGTTTAATCTGACCTGATAAACTTGATCTAGAAATTCACCCTCTAAAATCATCAAGTTTTTCTTTTTTCTTGAAAGTCGTTGTGCACGTCGTTATCGTGCATTCAATTAATCATAATTCTCGAATACAAGTTTGTACTTCAATGCTTATGGTACCAGAGTTTTTTTCCATGTATAGCTATGATATTTCAATACCATGTGTACCATAATATGAGAATGTACGTAAACCACATGACGCAGCGAGAACCTCCACGTTCGTGTCCTCTTAGTCCTTCGAAGTATTCCTCTTCAAGTGTATTGTGATTTCTGGGTTATGAAGACATCGATTTCTCAACCAAACAGGACAATTTTCATGCTCTATAATTCGAACCCGCAAGCATTCTGGATGATACGACGTGATCAAAATCAAAGAAAAATATTTCACGGAAAATGATCGCAATACATAAATCGTAAAAATCGACTCCAGGCTATAATCAGCTGGTTATTCAAAATTCAAATAATACGATGCAATTAAATCTTTATCATTTTTTTTTCATCTATACGTGTCTATATATTCACTTGCAATTGAAAGTTATTTACAATTTGCATGTGCATCAAGCAATGCTTCGTGGTTCATTTGAATCGGTTGATCACCCATGAGAATGGTTCAACCGCGTAGGATCTCTTAGTCCGATTTTTCATGCCGCTCGCAAAGGACACCTGAACGAAATCGATTTTAACAAAACTCTACCTCTCTCTTTTTTTCCTCTCTTACGAGTGCGAAACCAGCAATCATTTTCTTGCCTCCTCCGATCGTAATTTTTCGTTTTATTTTCTCTTGGTATACTTTCATCGTTTCTTCTCTCATATTCCTCCCGGTCATATTTCATGCCATGTATAATTCTATCTGTAGATATATGGTCACATGTATAGGTATATACGGATATACATGTCGATCATATCTTTTAGAACGAAGGCCCAGGCATTTTTTCCCTCTTTGAACTTGACCGCGCGCTTATTCCTCTCTCTCTCTCCCTCTTTTTCCCCCCTGCGCAATTGTCGTCAGACAACGAATGAGTAGAACTCGAACGGCTAATTGCAAGTTTGCTGCTAATTGGCGAGCCTCCGGGCACTCTGCCGCAGATCTTCTTCCAGCCGGGTTATGTTTGAGAGACTCAAATGACGAGGATGATGGACACGAAAAGACGAGGACAGGATAACTGGCAGGTGGCTCTCGTACGATCCCTTTCGAAATTCATCGGGCAATGCTTTTTTGCTGGGATATATGAATATTAAGGCAATGTATATCTATATATGTATTAATATACATCGAGTATATTGGTAGTGTTCGTGTGCATGGATGTGTACTTTTATTATATATACCCTGGTCATCTGCCAGCATCAGGAAAACCGGGCCATTCACCCATTTACAACTGGGTCGAATCTCATCGAGTTCAAGTCGACCTGTCAGTATTACATTTGAGAAACGAAACGTATTTTTATGAATTTTTCATCGTTTTTTGTAACAGATCAATCTCGATTTTCCAAGACCGAATAACTCATCTTTCACATTTGTTCAATCGGTACATTTTGCAATCTTCTATCTTCTTATCATACCGATGTTTCTTCACGACACACATTATTATATCGGTTTTTTGTGAATAATACGCATACACTCGTGTACCAGCATTTGTGACCCCCGGGGCGATGATTTTCTTGATCCGTTATTTACCGTTCACTGTTGAGCCTCTTTCCTCGCAAGAAAATATCGGAGAACGCTCAACGGCGAGAGTAGTAAAGAGAGAACTTTTGATCGAAAGTACATCTGCCGCTTGCCACTGAACCGATCGATCGATCGTCTTCAGACAACAGATGTATAGTTGTAGCTCCTTTAACCTCCACCTTCGCGATACTGATTGCGTTTTAAAATGGTCATCTGATTTTGAATTTTAGTTTAATCATCGGGCACAGCAATAATTTTAATATCGTATCTGTTCTCAAACGAAGAGCCTGTAAGAGATCGAGATACGGAGAGATGGAGGAAGGGAGACAAAGAGAGAGAAAGAGATAGGGGAGGGGGACAAGGGAAGAGTGAGCCCAACATTTTTATGGTGTTAGTGAAACATAAAGTATGGAAAAGCTATTAAAAGAAGTATTTTTTATAACCTCTAAGGTTACCATTTTGGAAACTATTCGTTAGTTATACGTTTAATATACATAAATAAATATCGTTTTCTCGTAATTTAGCAGTGAATAATTGAAATTGTTGGTAGTACGGTGAGAAGAGTAAAATTCGTTTATTTATCAGGATGTTTTTTTTCAGGAGTTTTGATCAAACGTAAATTTTTCGAAAGTATTAGAACAGCGTAACGGTAGGTCAATTAGTCGAGCAACCAACCGAAATTTTCGCTGATGTTTTATCGCAATTAGACACCAGGCAGACTAACAAGATTTTACCGACGATGTGACCCCGGTACGCTTCGGAAAACAGAACACTCGCGGGAAGTTAACGGTCGTCCTGGCGATTGTTTTCGAAAGGGTGCCACGTCTTAGATCCTGAGTTCATAAAAAAAAATGTAGATTCGTGGATAGATAGAACGTGGATGAGGGGGATACACCGAGATGTAAAGTGAGAAAGAGAAATGTTAAGTGCAGAATTGCTTGAGGAAATACTGCACATTTGAGGCAATTAAATTTTGCACATGGGAAATGCTCTTGAATTCGTCAGTACAAATAAAATACTGAATTTAACTCGATTTCATCTAATTCATTACATTTTTAAAATTATTTATGAGTTAACATTGTACCGGTTCATTAGTATTATATTTATAAAAATAAATAATAACTTCCTGTTCAATTAATCTTTTTCCCCATTGTCTCTGCAGATAGTATGCATTTTTTCATGATTCAGACAATAATTCCTTGTCGAATTAGACGACTAATAAACATTACATAGTTATAGAAATCCTGAGAATAAGTACGAAAAAATTGTCCTTTTCAACCAATTATAGATCGTCATGTCGGAGCATATTCATAAGAATACTTTCCAAACAGTTTGACACCATCATCATGGTCGTGAGTGTGTACATAAAATTTCACGATCCCCTCATGTCGTTACCACACTCTTTTGAATTATTCATAGCTTTTCATCCTCCTCTAGAATTGCTCGTAACGAAGATACGTGTGATAAAAAAATTAATTAACTGCTTCTATTGAGATCATATCTATAATGTCTGCAGAAAAAATCGTAACTAAATGAAAAATAATGCAAAAATATCACTTCTAGTGTATGTTATTTGATTGTTTAGTTAGGAAAAAAAAGTGTGGTAGATGTTGAGAAATATTCAGTGGTCCAAGGGAGGAACCGGACTAGGTATGGCGTTTAAAAAGTTATGCCAGGATTCACCTGATCACTGGAGCATCATTTAAGTACAGAATAATTCGAGGTCGTACCATAAAATTAACTTACACGGCTATTGTGGACACGGAGCACGTAATTTTATTACAGCAATTAAGAACAGGCGTTAATTTAGTGAGACATTTATGGGGTGTTCTGTCCCTCACAAGGATAAATAAGAAAAGAGTAAGAAGAAAATACGGGAGGCAAGGACGAAAAGAGAAGCCTAAGATAAATCGACGATGAGATTATGTACAGGATGGTTAAAAGAGGACGGTCTCACAGAGCTCGGTGTGCATATACGTCGAACAAAACGAGCCCGGCATCCCAATGGATCGACGAGGGAGCATCACATGGCAAAGTGGATTGCGGCAGCATTCACCGCAAACGAAAGTCCTCTTCCTTTCGAAGCAACTATACGGTCGCCGTTTATTTTTATTTGTCTCTTTGGTTTTTTTGTTTCTCTTTGAAACTCCGCGCTCACCCGCCCATAGGAACGTGCAAAGATTGCTCTCCGTTCACCATGGTGAGAGTATTTCGTCCTTTGCACCTCCCCGCCAAATCCGTCCTCTTTCCTTAACCTCTCTCCCCTCTCTCTCTCTCTCTCTCTCTCTCTCTCTCTCACTCTCACCTATCCTTTTTTTCCTTTTTTTTTACCAACCATCGAACGGGAGAGTAGTTTAATGTAGTCCTAACTAGTCCCATACTGTCCTGTTGTTTCAGCGTGTATATAGTAGCATGAGAAGTGAAAACGTAACGAGGCGTGAAAATCGCTGAAGAACACTCGCGCTCTCGTACAGAGCACAACTCTCGAGACCACGACTCCTCCCCGTCTGACTCGACTCTACTATATCTACTCCTCATTCAATTTCCTCTATTCATGAGTTCTCGAACGAATTTTTTGTCGGAATAAAGTTAACGGTACAATAGAAAAAAAAATAAAAAGTATAATTTGATGATGGACATGCGCTATCGAATTATCTCACTTGACAAAGAAAATGTTAGTTTTTCTAATTTGCTTGTCATTATTCATTCGGATCTTTATGATAGAAAAATCTGTACAGTTTTTATTTATTATTTTTATTTTTTTTTTAATCTCATGCCAGTAAATTGAAAACGATGTAATCGTATAGCAGTTTTAAACGTTACGAGTGTTACGTTGAAAGGCAAAAAAAAATGATGGAGTAAGAAATAATGACAGGCACCACAATATATAATCATGGTAACTTGTATTTAGAATTGTAATCACTGCGTATATGCAACACATTTTTCTTCAAAATGATGAATGTTATTCTAATATGATTATGATCTATGAGCAACTTAACGCGTCAAAAATCAATAGTAGCACGTTCGTACAATTAAAATATTTTAAAATCTTTGAAACGTGTCATTGTTTTTTTTTTTTTTATTAATCTTCGATGCTTGAATTTTTCAGATAACGAAATTCAAATCATCGACGGAAGAAAAAAATCATTCCATTGTCATGGGTAGCCGTTGTAATCTTCATTTCAATTGATCATAGTTGTGATCGAACATATAAAATTCAAACGGATTTGAAATGGGTCAAATAATAAGTGAACCAAGTTTATTCCTCCACCATGAAAATGGAAACCACGCTAATATCCGGTGCACTCTCCAACACGTGCGGTTCTTCGTATACGATAATACTAATCCCTACGGGGGGTAGGTGAGTCTCATAGCCGCGAAAGCGGTGTTTCGTTCGAGTGGAATGCCCGCAATACGCACATAAAAAGTATACACGCATACTCGTGCAGAAACCAAGGAGTATAATGAATGAGACAAAGTGGTCGGAGTAGGTATGGAACGCACTATGTCAGACACACAAAGTGCTCGACCCGATTTTGCCGGCCATTGCCGTATTGACTATGCAAAGTTCTGGTCGGGAATCCGGCAAACTTAGCTATCTTACCGGATGTACTTTTCTTTGGATATATGTAAAACTCATTGTTAACACGCACTTTTCCTTCCAATCTTTCCCGACACCGACCACTTTTGTACTGTCAGTAAAAAAAAAAAAAAAAAAATAATAATCTGTTATAGAGACTCGTGTGAATGATAAACTCTTGAGAATTTCTGTCGCGGGTCAAGTTCACGGATTCGATGCACTTCCTGCTCGCGATGAGCTACTCGTACAATCGTGAAACTCGTTCTTCAACACGCGATAGCTATGAAAATTGCCTATCTTTTCAATGACTAGCATGTTATCGTACGAGTGTTCTCAAACACGAGATCAGCCATGAAATATCTCGTTCTATGACAAATCTGTAACGATTGTTACAGTAGATTAGAAGTTAGAAACAACAATGCTTGAATAGAGAATTATTTTTATACTTAGATATTAAGAATTGAATTGCATCAGTTTATTAACCCTTCGGACGAGAATATGTTGTTGATTTTCCAAAATAAAAAAAGTATAAAAAATTTAATTCGTTTTGACAGGGTCTGCTGACTCGACGAAAATATATTTTCCACACAAACAAGCTTCATAGTGAAAAGCCAAATTATTATCCTGAATATCACTAAAATGAAAACAGAAAAAAAAAGATAAACTCTGTCGTTTGTGCCATATGATTTCGTGACCGGTACAATAAAAAATTTTCTTCAGGGTCATGAGACCGGGCCACGAGGTTTCGTCCACGTCAAGTGAACGACCAAACTTTCTCGAAAAATATTTTTCCCTTAAATTGTACTGGATTCGGGATTTTAAAAGTCTCGAGGATTTCCACAAGTCCGAGAAAGAATGAAAGAGCAGAAGCACATTGTGTATTTCAGGACGCGCACACTGTGTGGCGCTTGAGAGGTACAAGTCAAGTGAGTGATACATGGCGTTTTTTTCTCGTTCTTTCTCGCGCTCTCTTTCTGTTTCTCTGCTATCAAGTGACCACACGCATCAAGTGGAATCAGGTTTAAAGCTTGTAAAGATACACGTGCCACGCACACACTGCATATATATTTATATATTTGCGGGACTAACGGTAACGGCTAATCGAAATTTCGCTGAACTAAAAGAATACAGGACGTGTCATCCTAAATACTATTAAATCGCTATTGCAATAAATGAGTAAACTCGTACATATTTTAGTATGACAAGTTTTATCTTCATGCTGTATTCTTCATGGAACATTCTTGGCTAAAACGATCAGGCAAAAGAGTTCTCGGAATCGTGGAAAGTCTTCGTTCTTATAATGGATGAACATATATTTTTCTGTATATAAAACACACACGACTGGCATATATAAGCGAAACAGAAAATTTTCCCGTTTCGTAAGGCTTCTTCTCAAAGTTAGCTGGTAGTTAAAGTGTAAAGATTCGTCGATCGGAAAAAAAAGTATTCAAAAGGGACGATCCTACGGGACAAAAAAGTAGGTCGTACCTCACGTTTTCACGGATGGATCCCTCTCTGCCTGTGTTCTTCTCGTCTTTCACAAACGAGTTTCTCTTGGGAGTATGTTCGACGAAAATTGGCCAAAGGAGGGCGCTTTCGGATGCCGCATTGGTACGCCTATATGTGGCCCAAATTTGATGGTCATAAAGAAGGTAATTTTCTCGATGCCACCATATTCGGGAGGTTGAGGAAAGAGGATGAGATAATGTTAATGAAAAGCAGATGATTCGCCGGTTATTTTTTTTTTTTTTTCTTCTCTTTAATATATGAAATTGTACATCTGGGTTTTCATTTCATTATTGACAAACGTTTTTATAATTTGTGGTTACGAAGGTGGTGACGAATCAGGAACAATCGCGACTGCGTCTCTCGTTTGGATTCATCGACACGTGCATGATTTCGCTCTTTCTCTCTTTCTGTCGCTCTCTGCTTATTCAGATTTTTTTCTTTATTTGTCCTACTGGGTTACGCGCGTCCACAATACGGTAAAATGCAAAAGAAAATCTATATAATGAAATGAAAGATAAAACATGGTTGAACACACGGAGGTGGGCTTGCAGGAAAGGAGAGTTAACGAGGTAACATTCGTGCGTGTCTCAAGCTACACTCGAATAACCGTGAGCGCATATCGTTGATTGTATTATACTACAATGGAGTCGTGGCAGGTTGGACCGAAAGATATAGACAGAAAAGTAAAAAATATGTACATACGCACATGTATAAAAAAAATGTATACGTACATGTAATTGATATATACATCGATGACCTTGAATTAAACGTCGTTCGAGGTCAACGTTATTTTATAAAGGGGAAGAGGGGACGATAAATTATTATAATAATAAGAATAAATATTTACTCGAATGGCATGGTCACAGTCTCCCAGGGGATTTCGCTTTTTTTTTCTTATTTTTTACCATGCGGCAATCATCAACCACAATGATTGTTCATACCGCTTTTAGTCCTGAGCAAGGACTCTTGCATGTAGCGACAAATTCATTGATCCCCGAAAGACCGTGACCGAGAAAAGAAACGTCAACGTTTTTTTTTTTTTCATTCAACCAAGAGATTTTGATTTTTCTTCATGATCTATGTGTTTGTGTCTCGGATGAATTCTCGCTCTTTATCTTCGTCCTCTTCTCAATGATGATAGCCGGAAAAAGCCTGACTGTGTGCACCGAACGAAGAATGATCGTCCCAACCGGCAGAACCACCCGATGACCATCCACCAGTCGTTGGAGGAGCAGCCCAACCGCCCGAGCCACCCGATGACCAGCCACCGGCGTTGTAACCGGTCACATCATGTCCATGACTCTTCTTTTCCCAGAGAGCCTTCAGGCCGATGAATGCAGATATCGCAAGAGAAATCAATGACGCGAATATCGCCTTTTTGGCCAACAGACCAATCACGAAGTATCCAATCGTCGAGAGGATACCGATTTTTACTTTGGCGAGAGCCAGCAGGGGCATGATGGCTTTCATTAACTTCTTCTTTCCACGTCCTGAAAAATATCCCGAACGTGTTAAGTTAGAAATGTAAAAAATCTTTTCATTGAAAAATTCAGTGCTACCAAGTTCGTGAGAAGCAAATATTGAATTGTCAATAGTAGATTCAATTTAAACTATTGTAGTCGCTATTTACACTAGTCAATAGTGTAGAAACTTTTAATTTCTTCGTTCATTCATTTTTGCCAATACGTTATGAATATATTTCAATTTATTATAAAAGCCAAGACTACGTTTTCGAATATTTTATGTTAATCCAATTATTCGAGTTGTAAAAAATTAAATCAAAGTTATTTCAAGGATCATTACCTTCGACAACCTCGTCAACAGCTTGTTTAACCTCTTCCGGAACGGAATCAACCATGGCACGTGCCGACTCACCGATCTTGGTGATTGCCGGTGCAAAGTTGATCTGAAAAACAAAACAAAAAAATATGTTAACTATATGCACCTTGAACATTCTTTTTTTTTGTCACGTAACCGTCATTCGATTGTTTATTTTTGCACGAGTCAAAAGGTTCCTTCTGATTTTATGTCAACTTACTCTCAAACTACGGCCAGATAGAAAATTGCCAGCTTCGTCACCAATGAAGTTCTCCAAAACATTTTGTCTTTCAGCGACATCAGAAGCGGCGTTGATTTCTTGATCGTAGACGATTTTTTTCGAAGTCCTCGCGGATCTATCACCACCGTTGGCGGATTTAACGAGGCTAACACCGCTAACGAGTTCCAAGCTGTCCTTATCGAAGAATTCCTTAGCCTTACGATAGAGACTACGTTGAACGCAGGATATACTGTCTTGCTGAAGACAATCGTCAATGCTCTGGGCATTGACCAACACCAACGCAACTGTCAGAAACACGATCGATAGTTGAGAATTCATTCTTTAGCTTCTTCACTGTCCTTTTTAATTCCCCGCTCGATTCAAACTATTATTATTGTTTTTTTTTTGTTTTGTTTTATGTATTAAAAACCAATATACGAATCAAACGATTTTGAGGTGCTGCGTGACTCTCAAACCGCCTCGTAGGTAGTGAATTTTTCGTGTGGTCCATCCGACAGGCTCTTTAGCTTATATTTGGCGGGTCCCCCTCCCGTTTTTGTGCCGCCCGGTGTCTCCCACCCTACGGACACTCGACTCCACCACGATTCTCCGTCGTCGTCGTTGTCGTTGTCGTCGTCATCCTCGTCATCGTCGTCGTCGATTATTCCTCTTCTCTATCTTTCTCGTTTTCTTCATCTCTCTTACACCTTCATTTTTCTTCTTCCTCCCCAACACGATTTTTTTTTTCGTTTTTTTTTTTTTTTCGTGTATGCGTATAGGACATCGTACAACTATACGGTTTTTTCATCATAGTTCGCGTCGACGAACGCGTCGTTTCGTCGCACATACGAGCATAAGCCGCTCAAAACCACGTCCGAAAGTTATGTTCACCCAATGGGCGAGAGACCGAACGTTTCAAACGGGGGACACCGCCTATCGCAATCGGTTCCACCGCGACCCCGCGACTCCTCGACCCAATGCTCACGTCCACGCACACACATACATTTATTGACTCACATGTAAGAAGAATGTGCGTTCTAACACTCACCAGTCTGAGGCGCACCTTCTTCTTCTTCTTCTATTTCCAGTCAGGTCTCCTTTTTTTTCTCTCCTTAATGTCTCTTTATCCTCGTCAACTTAACTATTTTGTCGTCGTTATTTTTCTCTCTTGTACTCGTGACACGACGAAAAATTTCTCGTAAAACCTCACTTGTCTCTTTCCTCTTGCTCTTCTCTATGTGGTCAGAATTTTTTGAGACTCGTTCAATTTCAGTGTCAAAGCCTCTCGAGCTTAACGCATGCCTCCTCAAGTATTTCCTTTACCAAGTCCCCACGACCACGCGTACGTGTGTACATACCCCTCGTAACATATCTTCATACTTTGAAATGGAATTTTAAATCGATATTCACACAAAACCTATTATACCAATTATTTTACAAGGAAATTTGGATACTGAAAAATAAATTTACGAGACAGTTCATGGTCGACCCATATTCGGATCTTATTCATGGATTTTTTCTATCATTTTTTTGATCGCATCTAATTTTCAGCTTTATTTGCTACCTTTCCTTCTTCCAAAAAATGGTTTCTGAAAACGGACATAACCAAAGAGCGTGCTTGTTTTGAATATAAACCAATGTAACAAAATTATATAAAGTACCATTCATCGTTCAGGTATTTACTTTGGTTTTTATAAAATTATTTCATCCAATTGAGTTTTAGTACTGTGTGTAATGATACAATTTATTAATCAATAATTTGGTTCGAACACAGCTAAATTTGCCCAATCAAAAAAAAAATATTTCAATTACGAATAGAAAGAATAAATGATCAACTTTATACCCGTACAATTGTTTCTTTAATTTCGAGCAAGTTTTTAAGAATACTAGTAAATTCAGTGTTGTGAGCAATTGTTTTTTTTTTTTTTTTTTTTTAAAGCTTAACAGTTCTAACCAAATTAATTTTTTTTTCCAAGTGCAATCCGTTTTTTTATTTTTTTTAAATTTTAAACTGTGATTTTGTTTCAAAAGAGTGTTCTTACGCCCTCGATAAATCCATTATTTATTGGACACTTTTATTTCTATTTTCCTTTGAAACTCATGAATATTGGTCGATAAGCCACTTTGACGATATTTCCGTATGCCCTGAGATGGAATTTAAAGGTACATATACAGTTAAGAGCTCTGGTGAGTGTGACTGCTGGGCTGAAAATTGAGTTAATACGAGAGGGAGCGATGGGAAAAGAGAGGACACGTGAAAGATAAATTTCGTATCGATGCCCACCAGGCCGATGAAGATCGGGTCGACGATGAATTTTAATAAATTCGAACGAGAAAATTGAGCAAGTCCCTTTCCCCGTTGGACCACTCGCGGGTCGTAGTATATGAATGGACTTGAGCTAATTTCTTTAGATTCCGGGAACAAGCGATAATATATCCGTGTTCTCGCTATAAATTAAAAAAAAAAAGAAAAAAAAAATGATGATCCTTTTCTCTTTCTTCCGCTCTCTTATTCGATCGCAAAGCATCGAAACGTATGACTCTCTCATGTCGCTCTCGGTCACGTCGCGCGAGAAAACGCGCGTCATAAAAAGTGAAAGTTACTAATGGGATAAGTATTCGTGGCACGAGGAGACCAGTTGACCGAAACCTTCTCTCGTGTGTGCTCTCGCCGTTTGACCCATCGATTGTATTCTTTACTTTTGCATTGGAACCGCTTCGATCGTCGCGATCAATCATTTATTGAAAAACTACAACTGTTCGTCTAAAAAACGAGGAGTCGGGTATTGGAAAGCAGATGAAGACCAATATCGGAGTCACTTCTATACATAAATCAGACATTTTTTGTTTTACAATTAAATTCGTTAAAGTTTTATTCCTGTCGTTTTTCGCCAATTTTTTCTTTCATGTCTTCCCAAAAAGGTCTCGATTATCTCTTTTCCATAATCATAATCAATAAAGACTTGAATATATGTACCGATTAATGTCAAGCGCATTTTTCGATACACGCGATTTAGACACGAACTTTTTATTTTTGCTCGCAGAGAAAAGTATCGTGTTTTTTCAACTTTATTTTTATGTGTTGTTTATCGATCCGCCTCTGTAAACCAAACATTGAGTTTTCAATGAAATTTTTTTTTTTGATATATTAATGCGGACATGAGATGATCCAACCTCATTCCAAGTGCCTTGAGGATGCAAAAAAGGGGGTTAAGACTTAATAAACGGAGTGCTTACTCCTCTTTTGTTACAACTCTTCGGATGAACGAAAAGCATCATAATATACAACGATGTATGAATAACGTCATTTTATTATTCGATAAACGGTCACACATTCGTTCCGTTCCAAATTCAGCTATGCCGTGTACAGGAAATAACAATTTCTTTGTTATCAAGAGGCACGATGTGTGTGCGTTCGTCGTCGAGTTTTCACCCGTGGGATGCAATTTGAAAGCATCTCGGACAACTCGAAGTCTCTTGGTACCTGTATCCCGTAATACGTAAAGCGATGCTTGAAAACTCGACGGAGATCCGGTGGAATCTGTGCTAAGCACTCATATGGACACGAATTCCTGGGAACTTTTTATGATTTGAAGCTCGATTGTTTATTACATTCAAAATCATTTTATTTAAATAATTTTATTCAATTTTTTATGTTATAGATTCGACGTGTGTATAAAATAAAACAAAATCTATGAAGTGTTTCATATGACATGACACAATAGAATTAAAAAATATGACACAAACGCTTTCGTCGAATTTAAGAAAACTGCTTTGTGATTATTTATATTTGAATTAACACAAAACTGATTAAATGATCATTTTCAAATGAATAAAAATACAAAAAGCTTCAGATTTTTCCCACCCCAAAAAAACATTTGCACGTGAAGATCAAAGGTGTTAACATCGATGACCTGAAACAATTGAGAGTGTTATCGTGAGTCCGAGCACATTCCATCCTCATCCGCTTCCCCAGGAAGAGCACAAATGCACTTTCTCTGTTTCAAGAGAACCAAGACATCCGTCATCACATTTGAATCCTTAGCGCTCTTTCACTCTTAAGCATTATCACGATTGTGATTTTGTCCTTGCTTTCGTGTCCAGTTTGTACCTGCGTATAGTATTCATGAAATAAAAAGAGAAAAATAAAAGAGGCATATACTGTAGAAGGTGGCTCGCGGGTGGCGCATGAATGAAATAAACTGGTATAGTATAATACAAGATTTAAACATCCCGGATCCGACCTTCGCCGTCGCGCCACTTGCACGCCGACACACCACTTTCTACTCTGACCCTGCGAAAAAAATTAATCGTGAGTGCTTTTATCTTATGGGCTACTCTCTCTCCCTCTCTCTCTCTCTCTTCCTCTCTTATTCTGACCACATTCTTTCTCCCTGCTGATGGGTGACCACCTCGTGAATCCTCTTTGCGCAGAAATGAGCATCTTGTCGTTTTCGTTTCGTATCCTCTGCCTCGAAGCAACCTTTACGGAAAATTCTATTTGAAATAAACTTTGTATATTAATTCCGAGAAAAAAATATTCTTCAATTGCTATTACTGTTTAATAAACCGAGCAGTAATGTGACCCTTTTCCATATGATTTTTAATTTTCTCTACTGTCGTCGATAAAAATTGAATTGTATATCGTTGCATGAAATCTTTTGAATTTATGTCTGAACATTTTTGCATTTACTTCTTTCAGTATATATATATAATTTTTTTTCTTTTTAAAAAGAAGATTTTAATTCAACTTTCTACGTATTTTTGATTGAAAGTGTTAGAATTACGTCTGAGAATTCGCCATCGTTTTTCTAATAATCCAAGATTCATACGGATCCTCGCGCAGTTTTTGAGAATGAGGCTCGATCCTTTCTCTTCCGAGTCTACCCAGCTCGTAGAAACAACGAGAACGAAATGCGAAAAGGAGGCAAGAGAGAGAGAGAGAAAGAGAGAGAAAGAGGAAAGGAAGAAAAATTCTGGAAGGTGATGAGCAAAAAGTGAAACTACTATCATCTCACTGTTTTAAAGCGTTATAACGATGAAAAGTGCCTCAAGGCGATTCAAGATCAAGTGCTAATTCCGCTATTGATGATATAAATCTGCCGGATGTTCTTTTTAGAAAAAAAAAAAAAAATAATAATCATTCGTAAACAAATTCATTCGCTTAATCTTTTCTCAAATCTTGACACAAACTCTCAAAAATCTCTATTCCCATCAAATTAGTCATTCTTCTCACGTACACTCAAAGTTTCTACCATGCGCTGGATGTTCCTTAGTCGTTGGTCTATTGTTGCCAGAAACGACTGCTTTTACCGCACCAACTACCTTTTTCCGGAAATTCAACGAAAAACTATGAAAAATACGTGGGCGACGCTAACACCTGACCTCATTTTTGTCGTCTTTGGGATACTCGACTAATGTATTCCGGTACACAAAAACAGTATGTCTACACAAATACCGTTTTTCCCGTTGCCTTAACATGTCCATCTATAAGGGAAATCATTAATCGCTGTATACAATTTCAGAATCCAACGGATTTTTATTCATCTATATTTTTTTTTCGAACACACGTCGTTTCAAAATTATTCAGAATCATTTAGTGAGAACGGGAAGGGCTCTGCTCATATTTTCCATTGAAGACGCTGAACGAATGCTGGAATTTATAAATATAAACGCAGTGCTACTGTGAGGTAAATTTGAAAAAAAAAATGGCAATTTCCGATCACTTGATTTCGGAGATATCGATTTGCGGGAATATTATTTTCATTTGAAACGGTAGAGAGACCCAATTAATTATGACAAATTGGCAGAAGTTTTCAGCAGTAAAGACAAGGAACTTGAATCTCATCTTTGTTCAAGTATTCGATGGAGAATTTAAATCAAACTTATCTTCAAAAAATCAAATTGATTTCGATGATTCGCTTTTTGCATCAAAATCATTGGAAATAATATGACAGTTTGACCTCTGACTTTTACACCGACTATCAAAGTCCTTGAACTATTCCAGATAAGAGAAAGCATTGAAAAATTGCGAAATCGTATAATCATTTGGATTTACGCGATATTTTTGCTTTTTTTTTTTTAATTTTTTTTTCAAATTGCTTAGAAATTTTTTTTGTCTTCTTTGATAGTTTGTATAAAAAATGAACGCACGCTCAAACATCATATTGTCAAAGTTGATCAATAAATCGCTGAATAAAGAAAATAGAAAAAGAAAATATCGGAAATTCGTAAGAAGTACAGTTCTCGATTGTTGAAAACAGATTTGTTCTGCATTTTTTCGTGTAATAAAAATATTGACCCAGAGAGCAAGAACGTTTGAGTCGTATAAATATAAATCTGGATTTGCCACTCGCACAGTGAAAACTTAAAAATACGAATAATTCTAATTTAAAATTCAAATGATTTGATCCATCCATGAAAGTTTGTAATAAGTGTTGAAAGTAACGGGACTCTGATCCTTCTTTCATCTTCTTTCATGAAGTCACTGGACCTATGATACTTATAATCCTCTTGGTACTTAAAGATGGACCGTTTGAATGAAGATATTACGTGGCATGCGTCGGTTTTCGATGTTCCGCATAAACCCTCTATTATTTTTATAAATTCAAATGGAAAGATAGAAAAAAGCATGCAAAAACGATTTTAGGATCGATAAAATGAATCGGAAAATAGTCGTCAGATAATATCGAATTGGGGCACGACTAAAAATTCTGATGAATTTTCAACTTATTCAACTGAGCTAATTCAAATCCCGTTATGTCCTTGGACTTATTGTGAGATTGTTGAATTGAGTGAATCTGAGACAGCGGAACACATTTTATGTCATTCGATTACATTTTTAATGAAAAAAATAAAATTAATAAAATTAACATCCGAAATATTCATTGCTAATTTTTTTTATATCAACCTCTGATTATTAGTGATAATTTTTCAAGTGGTTTTTGTAGAAACGTAGAAAAGAAGAGTGATTTCTAACATTGTAAGATTGTTTCTAACTTTTTCGTCTTGAATCAATCTTTTTTTCCTCAAAAAAAATATTTTTCTCAGAAAATAAATGGACTCGTATGTATTTTCTTTTGTTCGTAATATTAATCACGCCAAGTGATATAAGCGATTGGAACTTCTGGTGAACAGTAGGTTAGAGCTTGTGAGATTTCGTGTAGAGTCTCGAAGCGACTTATCCGGCTGCGTGGAAGCTCCATTCTCGTCTGCAGCTTCTGGACTCGGACCCTCCTCGTTTTATGATATTCGAAACGTAAAAAAGGAAACGACCGGAATCTGTGTCAGTGGGTCTCGGTCCCTGTCGGAGAATTCCGTGCGGCTATACGCGCTCATTTCTCTTCCGTATTAATCCGGGTGGGGGGATACAAGTTAAAACGAGAAAGAGACTGTCAATAAAGGATAAAAGAAGCAGAGAAAGATCGGCTATTTTTCGTGTCGAGAGTGTGGTAGGGAACGTGATAAATGCAGGATCAAGAGAGACGAATTGGCTAAGAATACTTACGATTCGAGTGAGATACGAAATGAGCAATGAATATATACATATCCTCGAGTCGCACACTCGGGAGAGCATAACCGCAAGAGAGCGTTCGATACTATGCCGATATTGAGACCAAATAAAATGTACTTCCGGCTCGAAATGGTGAAATTTCATCTCGCGTTTCAAGCCTCTATTCAATGTAGTTTCTCCCCTCTCTTTTTATTTTTCCGTGAAAATTTATAACCTACTGATAAATAAATTAGCATTCATGCTATACACGAGGTAAATTTTTTTATAAATATTTCACTTAGATGATTTACAATGCTGGAAATAATACATTCTTCGCTTCATTTCCCACGGATGTTTGCGGATCATAATGACTCGAGGCAAAAAAATCATCGCCATTTATACAATTCAGTGTCACGGCAAACATAGAGCAGCGAACCCTCGAAATTTACAGACAAGGTGTGTACGCCTCGAGGCTCATTCTTGCACATCCACGTTTTACTACACGCGAATGTAATAGATATAAGACGGTAGCGTAGCCGCGAGCGCAACAGGTCGCTGGCACACTTTCGTCATTGACCGATACGACTTCTATCTCACTCGATCCCGTCTCCTACACATCGAAGAGAAAGACGCTGGTGTGTGATCAGAATCTCCTGCTCCGGGTGAAAATTTATACGCGAAAACATATTCTTTTTGTACTACAGAAATATACGAGTCTTTCCATATTAAGCGAACGGCTTAATATTTTTTCGCATTTTATATCAATTGATTGTTAACGAGCCATTTCAATTTACTTGGTTATTTTAATGATGAATCATATCGATGAGCGTTTTCAATTTTTTTTATTGAGTAATCAGCTAACTGAGAATCATGAAGAACTGGTTGAATTTTCTTTTCGTGAAAAAACTTTAACAATCTTTCTCGTTTTTTTTCGGCAATACAACAAAAAGCGTCATTCATGTTACAGGGACGTAGAACTTATTATTTTCATGGTGCAATCAAATGCGTAACAAAGAATAATTTATTTGCGTTTTTACGTCAGATTATAATGAATAACAATGAATACGATAAATAAATAATGCAATAAATAAGTAAGAGAAGATTTACAATCGTAGGAAAGGAAAATGAGGTTAAAGAGGGAAGAAAGAGAGAGAGAGAGAGAGAGAGTGAAAAAATGAGAATGGATGATTAGTCGATCGGTATTCCGGAAGTCGTCGAAAACAAAACTACTTTCTCCTCACATGTTTCTGTCTCGTTATCGTAATCATTAGTATCAGTAACCATGTTTTTGTATGTATGTCGTGTGTCCATCAAGTCATAATTCGTTAGTTTTCAGTATCGTATTGCAGTCAAAGTGTCTCGTGTCTTCTGAACGCAACATCAAAGATCCAATTAGATCTTCAATTCGAGTGATTAAATCAGCATCTTATTTAAGTGTCACTTCCAGAAATTGATCGAGCGATGAAAGACTCACGAGAATCTCGAGATTCCGTAAAGACTGGCATAACCACTGTACGGCGAAAATTCAGGATTATCGAAATCAACACTTCGCTTGCTATGATGATGACCAGATTCCTGGGCGTAAACCACGTGATGACCACCACCGGAATCTTGGCTGCTGGCGAATTTCTTAGCTGCTACTATGAGAGACAACATGAGAGCCAAGGATGAAACCATCAGAGCTTTCATCGCTAACATTCCAAGACTCCCAAAACCAATCGCCGCCATCATTTTTCCTACGATAAATTAGACATGTTATGAGTATGATTGAATGTTCATAGATATGTTTTTTTTATTTTGGATTATTTATTCACCCATCATGACAGCCATTATGAGAATCCCGTTATCTCCTTTCTTTCCACCGCCGAATCCTCCGCCTCCGCTTCCACGTCCTGGAATATATGTAAAAGTTTTCAAATCCTATTTCAGATCTCTTATGATCCGAATTGAACATTCAGCTGATCTGAATGTTCATGCCTGAATCATTCTTGCCTTTGCCTTATTTCCTAACATTTAGGGTATCGTTTAATTGAGTTTCTGGCAATTATATGTGGGTAAATTTCTGTTATAATGAACTTAGCATGGTGAAACTATCGGATAAAAAACCGACCTGTTGGCAAACTATCCCTGATCGCTGATTCCAGATTTGCTGGCATCAAACTAGGCAGCTTAACTCTGAGTTCCTTTCCTTCGAGTAACCCTAAGATCGGTCCCATTCTTCCAATTCCCTTGAGGTTCCTCGCTTTCCGGACAGCAGCTCCGCCATCTTCACTGTTAACCAAGCTCACTCCATTAGTAATTTCCACATTGGTCGTTGCACTATCCAACAATTGTTGTATAACACGTTTGACGATTCTCATGCCATGGCACGAGATCGAAGTGTTTTTTGGATCATCGCTGTTACAGGTCATTGATAACCCACGCCATGGATCTTTAGTATCCTGTTGAAGATTTCCACAAACACCAGAGTTGCTTCTGAGCAAAAAAATCACGATTGCTGCGGGCCAAAAGCTTCCTAATCTCGACATGTCTCTTTCGATTTTATCAGTTTTTCACGGATTCTCACTTTTAAACGATCAAGTGATTTCAATGCTTCCCGAAATTTTCGTGCACACAAATTCTCAGATCAGCACGGAAAATCTGAGACCGACCACGGGTTCAACTTAAGGTAGATGTCCGAATGACTGCTCGAACCGTGAACAAGAGCAGTTTATATATAGATTCAAGTGTTGGCGAATGGCGATTGTATTAGCCTGTAGGATCATTTCAAACAAAAAATCATGTCTTTTTCTTCTCCTCTTAACGCTCCAGCAAAGAGCGAACGGAATATTTTTATGGGCTAAAACATCAGCATCATGAAGCAGGTGAGCTGTAGAGTTTTTCATTGTAATACAAGATCAACCAAGTTTCGATTGCTCGCTTTGTTCGGCTCGAATGGTGCAGACCAGAGTCTTTGAAAATCCTGTGGCGTTTTAGAGCGTTACGGAAGCGTTAAAAGTACTCTCGGCAATGGACCTGAATGATGGAAAATCAGACTGCTGCTTTTCCTACTGAGCTATTCCCAGAGAGAAAGAGAGAGAGATAGAGAGCCATACATTGCTGGGAAGGATAACATCGTTGTAAACAAATTTCTTGTCCGTTATCATCGGTCCTATATTGTAGACTTTTTTAAATGCAACTTTTTTTATGAGTAAATTACTGATGATGCCCGGTAGAAGTCGGGTACCTTGGTGCAAAAATTACTCGTGGTTATCCACAGTCAAGAACTAGACAAGAATTTAGCCAAGTTGAGGAAAAGGTGCATGCCATCTGATACGTTAAGCTGATATTCAAACATTTCTCTATTGACTTTCTCTACAAATACAAACAGAAAACGTGATTTTATTTTCTCAAGCCTATAAAATTAGGATTCATATACATTTACATGAAATGTAAATAGTAATTTATGTGCAAATTTATTTCGTTTATATTTCAAGTTTCTATCCGGTAGGACTGATTCAAGAATTCATCGAATGATCAATTTCTCTACAGTGGAAGTCCCAAATTGCTAATAAGTTCAATCAAAAAAAATCAATGTGTATAACCCTATTTAATTGTTCAAATTGTTGAATTCCCGAAGCTACCTGAATTAACTACACTCGTTCGATCAGTTCCGATTATTACGAAATTATTATTATTACGAATCCAATCTTCAAGCATTCTCCTGTTAAATAGATCAAATCTGTGGGATTAATACATTTTTTTCAGCAGGAACATTCCATAATAGGATTGCGACCATTAGCATTATCTGTGATCCACTCAATAATATTGAAAAACGAAGACGTTTGACAGAAAAATAAAAGCACTGAGTAGCCTCTATTTATTGGGGGCAGAAAAATACTGGAAATATCTTGTATATCTCAATTTTCATTTAATGTTTGGAATAAAAAAATTGTAATAAAAAGCCTTTGAAAAATGCATAAAACTAGGGTGAGAATGTATCATGACGAATTATGGTTTTAGCTGTAGCAAGATAAATATGCAATAATTTTTTTTTTTTAAACTATTATTTATTGCTGCTATTTATCAGAATAAGTAATTTGTATTCTTGATTTAATTGGGTCCCATAGCTGTTATACATATATACGAAACTTTGGAGTATGTGTTGAACATCATTTACGACTAAAGTCATCATCATAAACAAATTCTGGCAAACAATAATTTCAATTATCGCAGGATCTGATGAAATATCACGGTGCACCCACAGATAGCTAAGAAAATTGCGTTTATGAGCAAAAATCAATTTGATTCAAAAGTGTGCGAGCTTCTAAGCAGTCGAGTCATGTATAAAACGTGTGCTCACGAGGGAGAAAGATAAATTCGAGAGGAGAATCTGAGGAAGTGCGAGAAACACGCGCGTTATAATATCGAGGTATACAGAAACGAAGGGAGCGGAAAAACAGAAAAGCATGTAAAAAAGAAAAAGAGAGGAAGATGAGAGACACACATCGAATCTAGTTCATCTCCGCATAAGCCTTTCTCTTCTGTTCTACTTCTTTCTCCGAGTGTGCACACGCCCTGTTCCAGTGTCTATATCTCTTTCTCTTTCCTTCTGTCTTTGATGCGAGGTCCTACTCACGCATTACAAGCGAGAGATCGGCGGGTATAACTAGAGCCGGTTCGATCCGCTCAACTCGTTCTCTTCGACGTATCGATCGGCCAAAGTCGATGAGAGAACAATCGATGCGCAGAGACAGAGAGTGTCTTTGCACCAGACTCTTCTATTTTTTTGTCTTCAATTTCTACAGGACTCAATGAACATCAAATCTCTTCTGATATATTTAATTATAATTCGAATTACATTTTCTTTAACTTCTGCCACTTGATCGTCCAAAGACGACCATTTTCTAACGACGTTTCGATCGAAGTTAACTTTTGTATTTCTGTGCTCTCTATTCGATACTGCATAAGTAATTTACAGTAACTGAAAAGAAAAATTTATCTGAAATATATATTTATTAAAACTAACTGAGAAAAAAATATCTCCAATAAGAATCTTGGCTTCTAAGGATCACCAAAACGATGAGAATATATTAATAAGCAGCTAACTTGAATGATTCTATAAACATGTACGTCCATATTCCGTAGTGTTTTTTTTTCTTATTCAATAATTTATGAAATTATCGATTCCTACATATCCTTACGATTGCTATCAACTCAATGTTGACTTGAATTCGAGAAACGACGAAAAATATAGCAAAAATTTTGGAAGGCCACCAAAACGGCCACAATTTATCGTACCCACCTTTGATTTGCCTTTTAAGGGGCGTTAAAACCGGTAAACATCTAGTCGATCTACTTTTTACTTGATCGACCAGTTTTTGAGTCTCATTCATCCGGAAACGAAAATATGATGAATTCTTTTTCTATGCCGAAGTATTAGTGCGTAGAGAGATCGTCGTTAAAATAAAGTTGATAAAAGAAATTGATTGATCGAATGAGATCGAGGGAAATTGAAAGTCCGGGACAGAATTCTTGTGTCAAGAGGTTTCAGCTCGTTTTTATTGTTCGGTACACACAATACGTGTGTGCGTATACATAAGTATGGTGGGATGGAGCTCCGGACGATCGGCTCGATCGCACGCAAGTGGAGAAAGCTGACCAGTCCTGGAAACGAGGACGAGACTCACTCGTATATAAAGGTTTTTACATGCTTGTCTCCTTATTTTCTCCACTACGCCGAGCGACTCCCAGCATTTTTTTTTTCCTCTGATCCGAGGTCATATGTGCATCCTCATATGGCAATGGAAGATCTCAATTCGACCGCGGATCTGTAGGTCGATTGGCTTTGGATTTTGGCCAGGTTTAAACTTTTAACGGTATTTTGCGATTCGCGAGCCACGTGATGGATGGACGTGTGAGAGCTCCGATTGATCGCAGGGTGTTGATAATCAATCGTTCCAATTGATACGGTTTTCATTTCGTATACGAATAAATCAACTAATGTTTGAAATAAAGACGGGAAAAAGGAGTGTGCAAGCATGCGAGAATTTTCATGGCTTTGCGGATAAGAGATAATCGGTGTTGGGTGAAAAATTAAAATTTATAATTGAACGTTCTAACAATATTGCACGGTAATAAGCATTTGTATCCGTAATTACGATGATCGCTGTATCGGATAGTCCACATTAAGTTGTGCTACATTATCGCCTTATGAATTTTTTAAACGCTCTAGAAATCGGGATTTTCAAGAGGAAAAAGATGATTTTACGTGATCCTATAATACTCATTCACAAAACATACGAATAAATGAGACAGTATGAAAAATATGATGCGCTGTTTAAAAAAAAAACAACAATAAATAAATTTATTTTTACGTCAAACAGTAACAATTATATCATACAATCGCCAGGCTGTGTCAACATGACGAAATAAGTTAATACAATTACGAACATTATAGCATATTACAAAAATAATGATACATAATAAGGTACGATTTTTGCGTAATGAGAAGATGATCGGTAATGAAGCGCTTTTCGACGCGAGCGTGCACGCTTTAATAATCTAAAATTGTCCCTCCTGCTCGATTGAATCGTATCTAAATTGTTCTGACGTATCATGAATATTGTTATTACAGTCACGCGATACCGTCCTGTCGTCATGGCTCGCTGATGTTAGCGGCTGGAAATAACGTCTGTCATTATATGCGGCAAAAGTTTTACCGCTAAACGTTTGTCAGTCACAATAGGTCGTTTTGTGTCGCTTCGTTTATCTCCTAAAAACAAGTGTTTGTTCGTTATATCAGCGAAAAAATATTTGTTTTCCTAATTTCTTGGTAATTGAATTTTCCTGTTTGTCAAATGATGATTTTTTTTTATCGATCAGTATTGATCATTATTGTAGGGACTACTCCGTAACCGTTCGTTGACTCGTGCAAATTAGAAGAAACTTTAAGATTCACTGTACAAGCTTGGGCAAAACCAAAGTCACTAGTTTCGTTAGTCGCGGAATTGGAAAGTAGGCGAGGCCTGGAATTAAGGTGCGTAAACGGATCTCGTATACGAGATTAGGCACACGCACCTTGATATCCAACTCGCCGTAAGAATCCGTAATATCACATCGTCCGTGTTATCATATCAGTCAGGTAAAAAGTAGGCGTGGATTTGTGTGTTAAATCCGAGAATTCGTCCATGTAAGCGTACCAGTATAGTCCATTGTCTAGGATCGTCAGTGGGTCAGATTCGTTGAGTGGCAGGTCAGTAACTATTGTCCCAGTATTGGTTTTATGAAAATGGTGATTGCGTCTACAGGTGCAGTTGATGCTCAAAGATTTCCTCAGTAAATTTGAACTTAAATCATAATTCGATAAATATATTCTGTTCGGTTTTAAGGATTGGTCTAGTAACAACAAAAAGAGACGAGAATGAGTTGGATAAATGTGAGAAAAACGTAATGACCGGTTTAGGGACTGATGAAATTGCTTCGATCGACTATGAGACTGAGAGTTCTTTTTTTAAGGGTTCGAGGTAAGCAAAAGTTAGGCTGATAACCTTGGCGAACGAGAACCTTTTTTCGAGCTTACAAAATGCGATTTAGTGATATCAATGAAAGTTACCCGATTTACGAACGCGTACAAAATGTTTTACGTTCAGTTTTGAGATTTTTCCACTTTCCAGTATATTCCAAGAGAACGCAATTTTTTTTTCTGTTTTTTTTTCTTCCCTGCTTCCTTTGAATGCGGTTTCATTCACTTTCTCTTGAATTTGCTTTCTCCCGTCTCGCTCGTCTTTCGTCCTTGATCCCGGACACCGCATGGCCTACCACTATCATTGCAATTTTTCATGCTCGCCTTAATTGTCCTTCTTTATGTGAGCGGAATACGCCATTTCCTGTGCACTTCGTGAGTCAGTGGCTGGGGCTACCTGACCGTGAAAACTTCTCGCCCATCCACTAGAATAGCTATCACCATGACCGTGTCCTTCGCTAAACGAGTGACTCGCGCTGTGATGAGGATGAGCGACGACCTCATACGTAACGTGTTTCTCGTGTGAGAAGAGTTTCTTCAAGCCAATTATACTTGCGAGAAGAAGAGCTATCTTCGAAAGTAACAGAGCTTTTCCAACGAGAAGAGCTAGCCCCTTGAAAGCTAAACCACCGATGAGACCAATTTTAAGGACTGCGGCAGCCAAAAGGGGTCCCATGTTGTTATTCTTCTTACCACGACCTTGAAAAATACGAATGTATTATTAAAGACTTTATCATATTTTGGAGCTGGTTATGAAGCGTATCAGGTATAAAAGTTACCATCTTGGACTGCATTGTCAGCCCGTTCGATAGAGAGACCGAGGTTCAAAGAGCCACTGTCATCTTCTGAAGCTGAGACAACAACATCATCTTCGGGAAGTACTCGCCACTTTATGCTCCGTGACTTAACGAAGGAGTAAGCCTTGCTCGTGATAAGATCAAGCACCTCAGACTCATCATCCTGGCTCCGACCAGCTTCAAACGTCACAACCTCTTCCGTGGCCTGACTCGTCTTTCTTATCTCAATGTCATCTGTCAGCTCGATTGATGCCTTTTTCAACAGCTTGTTCATGTATGTCACGAGTTTGAGCATAACGCAACTGCTTATGTCATTCTGCGAACACTTTGAATTGAGTTTACGCATCAATTCCTCTTCGTATTTGGCACGATCGGACAGCGTGACACTCTGTTGCTCGAGGACACTGATTTTATCGACCTTCTCAAGGGGGCTTGCCAGACTGACACTTATGGTGCAAAGCACAAGTAATCCAATGATGTTCATCTTCATGATCTGTGAATTGATTGAAAAAATTAATTAGTTTTCATTGTATGCATGAGGAGAGAATGATTCATCGATTTCAGGGTCACCTTCCGGACAGGTGTTCATGTTATGGAGTATGTGCTCGTACACGTATTTCTTTTTTGTAGGGTTTCAATTTCCTCATCTAAATTCATATTGAAATTGGAATTCCAATCGAAATTTCTCGACTCATCTGATTTGCTCTATTGTTAAATATCGAACTCTCACAGAAGCAAGATAAATTACGAAAGAGAATCACAAATCAAAAATAAAAATACTACAGGTGTATCTATCGCTGATCTTGAAGGGGTATGTCAATTGAACTGCAAAATTATATTTCTTATGAACACGTCAGCAATTTCATCAGTAATTGATATCAAGCGTAAATGAATAAGAAAAACTGTGAAAATGTTCGTGTTTGTTTAATCATTTAATAATCCGCAATCAAATAGACAGTAAATCAATACAAAGCACCTAAATAATCATGGACCCTCCAAAAAGGTTTAAATTTTTGAAAGCATCCACTGAACGTTCAGTTCCTGAATCTTCACTGGTTATATTAAGATGCTATTTGTTGCGGCTTTGGCTTGGCCATCTTAATATGAAAATTCCGGCCGAAACAACAAAAAATCATCTTCACTGTTAATACTAAAGTAATACGAAGAATGACTTACCTCGTTGTGTCTCTTGATCGCCGCTTTTGTACAAAATCGAAGTCACTCACGAATCTTCAACGTTCTTGAACTTGCACCAGCGTCCTTCCTTCCCTCACACACTCACTCTTCTTTTAACGTTGTCTCTTTCCCCTGAATCTGCGCTTCGTTTGGTGTCCCGATTACGGGGTGGGATAACTTGTGTGTCGATACTGGGAACAGGGACCCTTATCGATGCGTGAACGAGCGTAGCAAGGCTTCTGAACCGCATCTCGCCCTGGCCACTTTATATATGTAAGATCACCGCTACGATGGAGCAGTATGCAGCCACCACCTCCTGGTGGAGATTCGCAGAATACGAAGGTGGTGGTGATACGTACCATAAGCTTCCGTCCAGCAGCCGAGTATCAATGGTTGCAGATAGTGGTAGTTGCAGTTTCAGTGGTGGTAGTAGTACCAGTTGTAGTAGTATTAGTGGAGGCTGTATCGCGATTGGTATTAAAGTGGTGTTGCTTGGTGTGGCTCAGCGAAGCTATGATGATACCGCTGATGACGTTGGTAATGGTAATGGTGAAGCAGCGGTGGTGGTAGTAGTGGGAAACTCGCTCGCGCGAACCAACATCAAGATCTTGGGTGCTTAAGAAGAGAGAAGAAGTGATCCCGCCTTTGGAAGGATGTTCATCCGACTCTTTTAGCCAAAGCTAAACTGGTTCTCTCGTATGCACGCACGTACATACGACAACGACACCATCATACAGCAATGCGATAGCATAATATATACACGCATTCGCATACCATGCCATGTGCGGCTAGAAAATCGTGCATATGAATCTTACACCCACATGCAAGCGGCTTGTATTATTAAAGTGCGATGCCTTTTTGTACTTAGTTAGGAGCATACTGCTTGCTCTACCATAAACGTATATAAATGGTATAGGTGTGCAGACTAAGGGGAACTTCGCGGTTAATGCGCCCCCACGTTCATGATCTTGGATATGCAGGATGTATATCTGCAGTCTTGGTGCTTGCAATCGTCATCGTACATTCTTTCTCTCCCTTTTTCTCTGCAAAAGCGTGTTATTGTACTTGTGTGCATCCAAGAAAGCCTTCGAGACCGAAGGAAGCCGATCTTCCAGACCAGACCAGCCACCATCGACCAAGAACAACCAACAGCACGAGAACCGTGTCACGGATGTGGAGCACGCACGCCATCCATCCAAGCTCGAACTATGTTATACATATAGTTGCAAATGTATATACGTATACATATATCTCACCTTATATGCCAAATAGCAACCTCCTCGACGCCTTAATAGCCTGATAGTATATTATATGTAGATATACGTACACGATACGGGTGGATGCTAGTAAAATCTGCCCAACGATTCTGTAGTCTCTTCATTCACCTGGTGGGTTATGGTGTTCGCATGGCATTCTTTCCCAATTCTGATAGCATACTTGGACCAACATTTTTGGACTATTCTGACTCCAATTCTACATAAAGATACAGCTCATCACAACTGGACTTTTAAAAGCCAATAACTGCAGGCTTCGGCTTGCAATACATAAAACGTGTTTCCTTCGAGTGAAACGGGAACGCACGACGAGTGTCCACAAGAGAAATCGAACTTCCGCAAATCTTTATCTTCCCTCTTTCTTTTTCTTTCTCTCTCTCTCTCTCTCTCTTTAGACTCCCCTCCGACGGATAAGGAGAGTTGTCCATTCTTCATCGCGTGCACTAAAAGGTCGCGTGCGAGCGGTCTAACACTCACTTTGGTCACCAGATTGACCTAACCACTTGAAGCTCAGACTATTTCACAAACGGATATTGCTTCTACAGTTTCTGCCTTCAAGATCTTTCGCTCGCTGTACGAACGAATGAACCTTTGTAAACTATTTGACCGCGAAAAAATGAATTCAGAACATGCAGTTTACTTTCAAAGCATTCCGTGACACAGAGATCGAGAAGGCAAGAAATTATAGATGTACGCTAACCTGCCATTCCCACGATACAGATATGAAACTTAATTATCGGTATGCCTCTCGACGTACACTGCTATGCATTAATGCCTGGTCAGATCAATAGAGTGTCGATTTTACCGACTATGTATCGTCATTTGTTGAAGTTGGTTGAAGTTCGAGATAGGTTCAGGCTGCGCTGTCACGCGTAATTTTTAACCCCCAACTAATAATAACGTTATTCCAACTTGGGGGTTAAACGGAGAAATGACAACGGCGAAGAGATGCAACCTTAGCCCGAAAATAGGTGGAAAATATGACTGGAGGTTAAATCGTTGGAAATTGAACAATAAAATAAAAAACAATTTAACAGATATTGAAAAAAAATGTAAACTGCGTGAAAAATAGAAATGTAATATGTATGTTGATTGATTATATAATAAAGAAAATGAGTCAACAAAAATGACCTCGCAGCCCTTCGCAGAGTTCGAACTCTGCGAAAGGCTGCCGAGAAAGAACTCATACATTTTCCAGACGTATCCACGGTATCCAACGATGCTGGGCGAAAATTTGACTCATTACATAGCCAAAACAACCTGGTGCATCGATGGATACGTCTGGATAAGTGGATCGTTCTAGAAGTGAACTCCGCAGAGTTTGAACTCGACGGAAAAGTGCCTCGAACGAACCTTAGAATTATCGAGACGTATCCAGGGTGTCCGACGATACTGGGCGAAAATTTGACTCATCACGTAGCTGAAACAACCTGGTGCGTCGATAGATACGTCTGGATACGTGCATCGTTCAGGAAGAGAACTCCGCAGGGTTTGAACTCGGCAGAAGGGTGCCTCGAACGGACTTTCAAATTATACAGACGTATCCAGGGTGTCGAATGATGCCAATTGAAAATTTGACTCATCACATAGCCAAAACAACCTGGTGCGTCGATGGATACGTCTGGATAAGTATCACGGCAAAAAAATGACCTCGCAGAGTTCGAACTTTGCGAAAGGCAGAAACGAAAGAACTCATACATTTTCCAGACGTATCCACGGTATCCAACGATGCCAGGTGAAAATTTGGCTCGTTGTGTGATCAAAGCTACCTGTCGCATCGATGGATACGTCTGGATAAGTATAACGTTAAAAAAAATGACCTCGCAGAGTTCGAACTCTGCGAAAGGCTACCGCGAAAGAACTCATACATTTTCCAGACGTATCCACGGTATCCAACGATGCTGGGCGAAAATTTGACTCATTACATAGCCAAAACAACCTGGTGCGTCGATGGATACGTCTGGATAAGTATAACGGCAAAAAAAATGACCTCGCAGAATTCGAACTTTGCGAAAGGCTGAAACGAAAGAACTCATACATTTTCCAGACGTATCCACGGTATCCAACGATGCCAGGTCAAAATTTCACTCGTTGTGTGACCAAAACAACTTGGTCCATCGATGGAATCATCTGGATGAGCGCATCGTCAACAAAAATGACCTCGCAGAGTTGGAACTCTGTGAAAGGCTGAAGCAAAAGAAATCATACATTTTCCAGACGTATCCACGGTATCCAACGATGCCCGGTTAAAATTTGACTCATTACATAGCCAAAACAACCTGGTGCGTCGATGGATACGTCAGGATAAGTATAACGGCAAAAAAAATGACCTCGCAGAATTCGAACTTTGCGAAAGGCTGAAACGAAAGAACTCATACATTTTCCAGACGTATCCACGGTATCCAACGATGCTGGGCGAAAACTTGACTCATTACATAGCCAAAACAACCTGGTGCATCGATGGATACGTCTGGATAAGTGCATCGTTCTAGAAGTGAACTCCGCAGAGTTTGAACTCGACGGAAAAGTGCCTCGAACGAACCTTAGAATTATCGAGACGTATCCAGGGTGTCCGACGATACTGGGCGAAAATTTGACTCATCACGTAGCTGAAACAACCTGGTGCGTCGATAGATACGTCTGGATACGTGCATCGTTCAGGAAGAGAACTCCGCAGGGTTTGAACTCGGCAGAAGGGTGCCTCGAACGGACTTTCAAATTATACAGACGTATCCAGGGTGTCGAATGATGCCAATTGAAAATTTGACTCATCACATAGCCAAAACAACCTGGTGCGTCGATGGATACGTCTGGATAAGTATCACGGCAAAAAAATGACCTCGCAGAGTTCGAACTTTGCGAAAGGCAGAAACGAAAGAACTCATACATTTTCCAGACGTATCCACGGTATCCAACGATGCCAGGTGAAAATTTGGCTCGTTGTGTGATCAAAGCTACCTGTCGCATCGATGGATACGTCTGGATAAGTATAACGTTAAAAAAAATGACCTCGCAGAGTTCGAACTCTGCGAAAGGCTACCGCGAAAGAACTCATACATTTTCCAGACGTATCCACGGTATCCAACGATGCTGGGCGAAAATTTGACTCATTACATAGCCAAAACAACCTGGTGCGTCGATGGATACGTCTGGATAAGTATAACGGCAAAAAAAATGACCTCGCAGAATTCGAACTTTGCGAAAGGCTGAAACGAAAGAACTCATACATTTTCCAGACGTATCCACGGTATCCAACGATGCCAGGTCAAAATTTCACTCGTTGTGTGACCAAAACAACTTGGTCCATCGATGGAATCATCTGGATGAGCGCATCGTCAACAAAAATGACCTCGCAGAGTTGGAACTCTGTGAAAGGCTGAAGCAAAAGAAATCATACATTTTCCAGACGTATCCACGGTATCCAACGATGCCCGGTTAAAATTTGACTCATTACATAGCCAAAACAACCTGGTGCGTCGATGGATACGTCAGGATAAGTATAACGGCAAAAAAAATGACCTCGCAGAATTCGAACTTTGCGAAAGGCTGAAACGAAAGAACTCATACATTTTCCAGACGTATCCACGGTATCCAACGATGCTGGGCGAAAATTTGACTCATCACATAGCCAAAACAACCTGGTGCATCGATGGATACGTCTGGATAAGTGCATCGTTCTAGAAGTGAACTCCGCAGAGTTTGAACTCGACGGAAAAGTGCCTCGAACGAACCTTAGAATTATCGAGACGTATCCAGGGTGTCCGACGATACTGGGCGAAAATTTGACTCATCACGTAGCTGAAACAACCTGGTGCGTCGATAGATACGTCTGGATACGTGCATCGTTCAGGAAGAGAACTCCGCAGGGTTTGAACTCGGCAGAAGGGTGCCTCGAACGGACTTTCAAATTATACAGACGTATCCAGGGTGTCGAATGATGCCAATTGAAAATTTGACTCATCACATAGCCAAAACAACCTGGTGCGTCGATGGATACGTCTGGATAAGTATCACGGCAAAAAAATGACCTCGCAGAGTTCGAACTTTGCGAAAGGCAGAAACGAAAGAACTCATACATTTTCCAGACGTATCCACGGTATCCAACGATGCCAGGTGAAAATTTGGCTCGTTGTGTGATCAAAGCTACCTGTCGCATCGATGGATACGTCTGGATAAGTATAACGTTAAAAAAAATGACCTCGCAGAGTTCGAACTCTGCGAAAGGCTACCGCGAAAGAACTCATACATTTTCCAGACGTATCCACGGTATCCAACGATGCTGGGCGAAAATTTGACTCATTACATAGCCAAAACAACCTGGTGCGTCGATGGATACGTCTGGATAAGTATAACGGCAAAAAAAATGACCTCGCAGAATTCGAACTTTGCGAAAGGCTGAAACGAAAGAACTCATACATTTTCCAGACGTATCCACGGTATCCAACGATGCCAGGTCAAAATTTCACTCGTTGTGTGACCAAAACAACTTGGTCCATCGATGGAATCATCTGGATGAGCGCATCGTCAACAAAAATGACCTCGCAGAGTTGGAACTCTGTGAAAGGCTGAAGCAAAAGAAATCATACATTTTCCAGACGTATCCACGGTATCCAACGATGCCCGGTTAAAATTTGACTCATTACATAGCCAAAACAACCTGGTGCGTCGATGGATACGTCAGGATAAGTATAACGGCAAAAAAAATGACCTCGCAGAATTCGAACTTTGCGAAAGGCTGAAACGAAAGAACTCATACATTTTCCAGACGTATCCACGGTATCCAACGATGCTGGGCGAAAATTTGACTCATCACATAGCCAAAACAACCTGGTGCATCGATGGATACGTCTGGATAAGTGCATCGTTTTTGGAGTCATTGCTCTAAAGCTCGTAGAACAGTTCGATCGATGAAACGAGTGACCTTTGACCAAAAAACTCATCAATCCAACCTTGGGGTTGATGTTTTCTACGAAGCAATCATATTTCGAACCTGGTCCACCAGCTTCTACGATTGGATTCATCTGGATATCGATGGAACGCTACTCGATAACAGATGCCGCTCGTTTCCTATTTAAATATTCGAATTTCCAATGGATACGAACGAGAAAGCACTTTTCCTGCCTATCCAGATGAATCCAAAGTAACGAATGATGCAATCAAGTGAATCGGATGTTGAGGCTAGTAATTCTTCTTCCAATGCAGTTACAAGACTCATATTTTTTTCAACTACAGGGTATTATCAATGCGTTTTCTTTTATTCGCGTCTTATTTCAATCGTAACTTCAATCCGCAAGTAAAAATGGCGGAAGCGAATGAAGGGGAACGCAATATTTTTTCAAATTACGATCCAGTGACTCGAGGACGGATTGCTGGTTTATGCCAGGCAGGCTGGTCTCGTGATCGCATTCGAGCCACCATTGGGTGTAATCGAAAAACTGTGGATCTTTGGATCAATAAGTTTAGACAAGGTGGGGATGCGGCTTTGAAGGATCATCGGAAAAACAATCATCGGCCGCTGAAAACAACGCCGGAAGAAGACGTCCAGCTTTGTCAAGCTGTAGAAGAAGCTCCGTTCACCACAGTAGCCGCAGCATTGAACGAGACGGCGATTGACATAAGCGTCAGCACAGCTCGACGGCGATTAAAAAGTGTTGGGTTAACCGCTCATCGTCCGTCTAAAAAAACGCCACTGACGGAACAGCACCGCGAAGACCGACTCATTTTTGCTCAAGAGCATCTGAGGTGGACGCCCGAACAATGGGCTTCCATTATATGGTCCGACGAAAAGGTATTTTTCTTCAAATTTTCGAAATTTTTGTTTCTTAGATCGCTTGGATCGCTGGATCAGTTGCAAAACAGGATAATTGATAACATCGGAAAATAATACTGGAAGCCCAGCAGCAGCGATAGATGCACGCTTAGTTCGTAGTGTGATAGTCCCCTCTGTCTATAGGTTTTCAAGACCTCAGACGACGGCCGACGCAGTGTTTATCGTCCACGGGCGCGAGAATTTCAATTGGACCCACGCTATGTGGTAGAAAAACAATGGGCTGGGAGGATATCCGTCGGTTTTTGGGGTTGTATGTCCGCGGCTGGGGTGATGTCCCTCTGCGAAATCCCTGCGCGAATGAATTCTGGAGACTACGTAGACATCCTGGATAACGTAATGTTGCCCGCAGCCAGAGCGCGCTTTCCCGTCGATGTGTTACCGCAGATCCAGTTTATGCAGGATAATGCTGCGGTACACACATCTCGGGAGACGATGGCGTGGTTTGACCAACACCCGGACGTCAACGTCATAAACTGGCCTAGCAAGTCTCCTGATTTGAACCCCATTGAGAACTTGTGGAGTATGTTTTAATTCGAAGTTTCTTGATGTCACAAAACGATTATTTTACTGTATATACGCTTTTTTTTGAAAATTGATATTTCAAAATTGAAAATGAAAATTTATAAATGCCAATAGGTTTAATGGTCCGTGAATGGGAATCAGGACAAGACCGAAATCGGGACGCTCTCGTGGCACATGTGCACCGTGTTTGGGCAGACATGGCGGCAAGGCAAGATGTTTGCCTTAATTTAGTAAACTCGATGCCGAACCGTATGCAATGTGTCATTGAGAACGACGGATTGTGGATCCCGTACTGAAAATTCTCCCCTGTAAGCATTGCAATCGCTTTGTGAATTCCATTTAGAGCATTGCTGAAATCGGATTTATATTACCACGGAAACTAGCGACGATTTCATTTTGTTTAAAAATTTGCAGAAAAAATGTCAATGTCGTCTTCGCTTTCTTCTTCGCTTGAAAGGAGCTGCTTCTAAAGCTTGACACAGCAGGACTCTTCTTCCGACGTTGTTTTCAGTAGCCGATAATTGTTTTTCCGATGATCCTTCAAAGCCGCATCCCCACCTCGTCTAAACTTATTGATCCAAAGATCCACAGTTTTTCGATTATACCCAATGATTGGCATTGAAATAAAAAATTGCTCAATTAAGACTTCTTTATTCTTGGTTTTATTTCGTAATTTTCATGTAAGGATAACTTAACGATAGTTTCTGTAAAAGGAATAAAGCTGTGTCTATAATTCATATAAAAAGTCCACAAAATGGGAATTTTCCTTGACGTCGTCGTCGTCGTCGTCGTCATTCCTCGTCATCGTCGTCGTCGTCGTCGTCGTCGTCGTCGTCGTCCTCGTCGTCGTCCTCGTCGTCTTCGTCGGCGTCCTCGTCGTCCTCGTCGTCGTCTTCGTCGTCGTCTTCGTCGTCGTCCTCGTCCTCGTCGTCCTCGTTGTCGTCCTCGTCGTCTTCGTCGTCGTCCTCGTCGTCCTCTCGTCGTCGTCTTCGTCGTCGTCCTCGTCGTCGTCCTCGTCGTCGTCCTCGTCGTCCTCGTCGTCCTCGTCGTCGTCCTCGTCTTCCTCGTCGTCCTCGTCTTCCTCGTCGTCCTCGTCGTCGTCCTCGTCGTCCTCGTCGTCTTCGTCGTCGTCCTCGTCCTCGTCTTCTCGTCGTCCTCGTCGTCGTCTTCGTCGTCGTCCTCGTCGTCGTCCTCGTCGTCGTCCTCGTCGTCTTCGTCGGCGTCCTCGTCGTCCTCTCGTCGTCCTCGTAGTCGTCTTCGTCGTCGTCTTTGTCGTCGTCGTCCTCGTCGTCGTCGTCGTCGTCTTCGTCGTCGTCCTCGTCGTCCTCGTCGTCGTCGTCGTCGTCTTCGTCGTCGTCCTCGTCGTCCTCGTCGTCCTCGTCGTCGTCCTCGTCGTCCTCGTCGTCCTCGTCGTCTTCGTCGTCGTCCTCGTCCTCGTCCTCGTCTTCCTCGTCGTCCTCGTCGTCGTCTTCGTCGTCGTCCTCGTCCTCGTCGTCCTCGTCGTCGTCCTCGTCGTCGTCCTCGTCGTCCTCGTCGTCGTCCTCGTCGTCTTCGTCGTCGTCCTCGTCGTCCTCGTCGTCGTCCTCGTCGTCTTCGTCGTCGTCTTTGTCGTCGTCGTCGTCGTCGTCGTCACCACCGATTTGCGAATTCACTCATGGCAGAAAAATCGCCTTCACATCACAAAATATTTATTCCATCTATAGACGTTTCGTTTATTATTTCGTAGCTTTGCATACAACTTCAGCTTTATCGATGATTTAGGGTTGCTAATAGGACAAAGACAAACGAAGGTGTTGTCAACAAATTGTATTCTCCAATCTCCATCTTGAAGTCAAAGATGACGGGCTACATCCGCGGTTCGATCCTTAAATACGATAAAAATATTGCAAAAGTTCCGGAAGTTTTTGGGCGACTTTTAATTGCGCTGTCGGCATTCTGTGAGGAAGAAGAATTCCCGAAGCACATAAGTTTGCGCTACGTCGACCGCATTTTGATCGAAATTTATAAAAAAAGAGGGGAACGCCACAGACGCGACTATTATAGAAAATTTATAGACAGGAATCGGAGTTTTTTGATAAATTTCATTAAAAAAAATAAATTGCGCCCACAGAGGGATGAAAACTGCGCATAGTAAGTGAATTACTTTGATTGCCTTGATTGCTCTCGAATAAGTAACGGGATACGTAAAGTAAGAGTACGAATTGTTTTTACAGCGTCTCTTTCTTCGAAATCGGGTTAGCGGCGGGCACCGATCTTCTCGCGATGACGGAGGATGCAGGCGAAACTATTTGGTAAATATTTCATAAACTTGTTTTGTTTTCCAATGAGTTAGTTCTTAAGTAAAGAGTAATTGGAGTTGGATTTAAAAATGTCATGGAAATAATTCATTCAAACTTAATCACAATTGACGTTTTTTTTTAATTTTTATTAGTGATGAAGAACAAAGAAATAATACAGGGAACGGAAGCGCCCGAATTGGAGGAGCAAATGTTGAGGTAAGTTTCACTACAAATCGTTGTAAAATAAAGGCCCTGTTCGGAAATAAGAAGTCAGTACTGAAAGTCTCATATATATCTATACCAAAACTATACTAAAAAACGTTTTCCCTGTACTGACTTCGCTGTAAAGCTTATTTCCGAACAGGGCCAAAAATTAGGAGTCATAATTTGAATTTTGGCTCCGTCATAGAGCATTCTCATAGAGGGAGCTTTGAGCCTCGTGCATCTTGAGCATCTTGAGCAAGCAATTGGCGAATTTGAATTTGAAGCGTTTTTTTGTATTTATTTAAATTATATAATTTTGACAACTTTTTTAGATATCAAAGAGCAAGTGGGGACAGAATGTCTTATTAAATTTGGAAAAATGAAAACGGTGGGACGATTTTTCGAAAAACTCGGATTTTCGTAAAATTTCAAAAATCATAAAATTAAGGCTGTGGCTAGTCGTCCGGAAACCGTTCGAATAAGGTTATGTTATTCGTCCGGAAATATCTCACAGAAACGTCATATTATTTCCAAGCATTCGGACGAATAGCCTAATGTTAAGTATACGGTAACCGGACGACTAGACAGTGCGTAAAATTAAAACCGTTCAATCGATATTTCGTAAATTCAATATCAACCTTCTTATTATGATACTCTATGAAAAAAAATCGCAATAAATCTAAAAATGTACGGAAGTTGGAGCGATTGCACTTTTTTTTTTTTAATTTCAAAATGCCGTAGAATTTGTATTTTTTGAGCAGTTCCAACAAAAATGTTAGAGAATGAATCGCCTATATAAATGAACATCTATGCAAAACGAGAACACTGTATCTCAAATCTTTCTAGAGTTATAAACGTTTGAATTTGGCAGTACCAGAAAATACAAACGCAGACACACGCACATACGCACACACATCCAAACATTTTTTCTAGATACGATTTTTCGACATTTTAAACATATTGATATTGAAAACTGTAAAAAAAGTAAAATTCACCGTCATATAGCTTTCTCTATGAGGAAGGAAAACTTGAAAAATTGCGACGTCATCCTGAGCAGAGATTACATGCATTTTTTTTTCACAGACTGAGGCACTGGCAGAAGAAGGTGTTGATACGGAGGAAGACAAGGAACCACGACAAACCGAAAAATCAAAAAAAAGGAAGAGGAAAAATGAATTGGAACGGCTCATGGAGAATTGTTAGAAACAAAAAATTTAATAAAAGTTTTCCTCTTTCGTGCGTGTGTTATTTCGTGTATATCCGTTACTTTGGATTTATCTGGATAGGCAGGAACATTGTTTTCTCGTTCGTGTTTATTGGAATATTCGAACAGTCAAACAGAAAATCAGTGGGAATCAGTTATCGAGTGGAGTTCCATCGATATCCAGATGAATCCAATCGTAGAAGCTGGTGGACCAGGTTCGAAATATGGTTGCTTCGTAGAAACCATCAACCCCAAGGTTGGATTGATGAGTTTTTTGGTCAAATGTCACTCGTTTCATCGATCGAACTGTTCTACGAGCTTTAGAGCAATGCCATTATTCGCGATGACCTTGGCCAGGTGATTCCATCAATTCCTGAAGTAATTTCTGAAAGAAAACGGCCCAAGTAGCTGTGGGATACCATCATCCATTCTGGATTCATCTGGATAAGCAGAAAAAGTGCTTTCTCCTTCGTGTCTATTGGAATCGAGGGGTAATCTGTTATCGAGTAGCGTTCCATCGATATCCAAATGAATCCAATCGTAGAAGCTGGTGGACCAGGTTCGAAATATGGTTGCTTCGTAGAAACCATCAACCCCAAGGTTGGATTGATGAGTTTATTGGTCAAAGTTCACTCGTTTCATCGATCGAACTGTTCTACGAGCTTTGGAGCAATGACATTATTCGCGATGACCTTGGCCAGGTGATTCCATCAATTCCTGAAGTAATTTCTGAAAGAAAACGGCCCAAGTAGCTGTGGGATACCATCATCCATCCTGGATTCATCTGGATAAGCAGAAAAAGTGCTTTCTCCTTCGTGTCTATTGGAATCGAGGGGTAATCTGTTATCAAGTAGCGTTCCATCGATATCCAGATGAATCCAATCGTAGTAGCTGGTGGACCAGGTTCGAAATATGGTTGCTTCGTAGAAACCATCAACCCCAAGGTTGGATTCATGACTTTATTGGTCAAAGTTCACTCGTTTTATCGATCGACCTGTTCTACGAGCTTTGGAGCAATGACTCCAAAAACGATGCACTTATCCAGACGTATCCATCGATGCACCAGGTTGTTTTGGCTATGTAATGAGTCAAATTTTCGCCCAGCATCGTTGGATACCGTGGATACGTCTGGAAAATGTATCAGTTCTTTCGTTTCAGCCTTTCGCAAAGTTCGAACTCTGGGAGGTCATTTTTTTTGCCGTTATACTTATCCAGACGTATCCATCGACGCACCAGGTTGTTTGGGTCACACATCGAGCTAAATTTTAACCGGGCATCGTTGGATACCGTGGATACGTCTGGAAAATGTATGATTTCTTTTGCTTCAGCCTTTCACAGAGTTCCAACTCTGCGAGGTCATTTTTGTTGACGATGCGCTCATCCAAATGATTCCATCGATGGACCCAGTTGTTTTGGTCACACAACGAGTGAAATTTTGACCTGGCATCGTTGGATACCGTGGATACGTCTGGAAAATGTATGAGTTCTTTCGTTTCTGCCTTTCGCAAAGTTCGAACTCTGCGAGGTCATTTTTTTGCCGTTATACTTATCCAGACGTATCCATCGACGCACCAGGTTGTTTTGGCTATGTAATGAGTCAAATTTTCGCCCAGCATCGTTGGATACCGTGGATACGTCTGGAAAATGTATGAGTTCTTTCGCGGTAGCCTTTCGCAGACTTCGAACTCTGCGAGGTCATTTTTTTTAACGTTATACTTATCCAGACGTATCCATCGGTGCGACAGGTGGCTTTGATCACACAACGAGCCAAATTTTCACCTGGCATCGTTGGATACCGTGGATACGTCTGGAAAATGTATGAGTTCTTTCGTTTCAGCCTTTCGCAAAGTTCGAATTCTGCGAGGTCATTTTTTTTGCCGTTATACTTATCCAGACGTATCCATCGACGCACCAGGTTGTTTTGGCTATGTAATGAGTCAAATTTTCGCCCAGCATCGTTGGATACCGTGGATACGTCTGGTTAATTTGAAAGTTCGTTCGAGGCACCCTTTTGCCGAGTTCAAACTCTGCGAGGTCCTCTTTCTGAACGATACACTTATCCAGACGTATCCATCGACGCACCAGGTCGTTTTGGTCACACATCGAGCCAAATTTTAACCGGGCATCGTTGGATACCGTGGATACGTCTGGAAAATGTATGAGTTCTTTCTCGGCAGCCTTTCGCAGAGTTCGAACTCTGCGAAGGGCTGCGAGGTCATTTTTGTTGACTCATTTTCTTTATTATATAATCAATCAACATACATATTACATTTCTATTTTTCACGCAGTTTACATTTTTTTTCAATATCTGTTAAATTGTTTTTTATTTTATTGTTCAATTTCCAACGATTTAACCTCCAGTCATATTTTCCACCTATTTTCGGGCTAAGGTTGCATCTCTTCGCCGTTGTCATTTCTCCGTTTAACCCCCAAGTTGGAATAACGTTATTATTAGTTGGGGGTTAAAAATTACGCGTGACAGCGCAGCCTGAACCTATCTCGAACTTCAACCAACTTCAACAAATGACGATACATAGTCGGTAAAATCGACACTCTATTGATCTGACCAGGCATTAATGCATAGCAGTGTACCTGCGTTGCAGTGAGCGCTACCGTACCCAACCACGTCGTGAATGAAGACAAATAGAACAGTATGCAACGAATGGCCCAGATTATGAACCCTATATCTATTTTTTATCTGCAATAAAATTAAACTTTCTCATTGTGCTTTTAACAGTTCTCGTAATTCAAAACAAACAACAATTACAATAAAGTCGGTGTACTGAACTCTGAATTCACTCGTAAAAAACGAACTGCATTTTTACTGTTGTAACACAAAATCTAGACTGATCAAAGAGTGAAAAATATGTTGGTATCATTTTTTAAAGATTATGATTCACAGCCGTTTCATATCAAGTTCCGAGACAGCATTGAATAGAGTATTTCGTAGTATATCATTGAATCACGAGTCTGATCATTTCATTGATGCAATTTGGTTCAGGGAACGTGACTTCATTGAATATCGATTCGAAACTTTTCGTTGACTTGCTTTCATTCTCTTCGATCCGAATTCTTCAGTCCACCTGGACCACAGTGCTGAAAGTGCCAGATAGTTCTGGTCCTCTCGGTATGCTTTGCGTCGTTCAAAACGTTCACGGACCGTTAAATCGATTTCCATAACGACAACGCAGGTTTCATTCCATCTTTTAGGAGAATATTCTCCCTCATTAATTGATTACGTGACGTTAAAAAGCAACCAAATTGGATCCTCCAATTTCGACGATTAATTTCCGGAACGATCATTTTTCGTTTCTCAGTTGTTTTGAGCGACAGCCCCTCTCATTTTTATCTTCGTTGACCCCGATGAAAAATCGATGATGTATAACATTACTTAACGGAATATACCCAAATTTAAGTCAGTATTAAAGAGCCTACGAGCTCATTGACTGGGAATGATGATACTTCAATGCAGATCGAGTTTAAAAGCATCAGAGAAGACACAAGAGACTTCAGATTCTTATTTTTTTTTCTACTCGCATATTTTCATAGCCGAAAGCATCGCATCAGTAACTTTTTACCTTCCGCCGTCTTTCACTTCGCATTAAGTGCATTAATTACATCTATCATGCGTTTTAATTAATTTCATTATGTCCTCACTACTGTCAGGTGGGCGTTGTTGGTCTGTTCAACACTGCTATGGAGCGTTAAAATATATGGTGTTCGTTGAAAAAATTAATTGTCCGTTAGTCAGCGAGAAAAAATGTATTTCGTGAAGCCTCTGCATGGAGATGTTCATCCGAGCACACCTGAAGTAGATACATATCAAGTTCTCAAGAAGAAACAAGATGGCGAAAATCGACGTCGTCTATAACCACCGTTTCCGGTATCAAGTTGGCGCTGAGGAATGAGGCCACTTGGTCAATGGGTCCGTTTCGTACAATTCTCAGGACCGTGAGTGAGAACGTATTCGACCGGTTCCTCCTCATATGTTCTATCCGACTGTTCCGTCCTATGGCATTTACTTTTCTGTCACTGCTTGCAGACACACCGCTTCATCGAACTAAATCAGATTATCACGACGGAATCTTCCACCTGTCTATCATCCAATCCGTAAAAACCATAGCTGTAAAATAAAATCTGAGCCACCCTGAACTTCTGAATACCTGAAGAAATTTTCGATAAGAAAAAAAATTCAACTCCAGGGTTACGTCCTTGAACCTGGAATGAGTTGCGAGGATCCGAACGATCCTTTCTCCGGACTGTTTTTTTTTTCTCTCGTTCGTTTCTCGAACGATTCTCAGCACGCGAACAGGAGTATCGCATACCCATAAGGAAAAACAACTTTCTGATTTCTTGTGTGTATAAACAACACGGTACAAGGTGGAACACCATAAATATGTACATCCTTTCTTTTGATATATTATCCACGCATGTCAGAAGTATTTTCACCAAGTACACAATAAATTTTGAGCGTTTAGCTCACAAATCATGTATAGCTATTGGTCTCAACTTGACCACAGACTCTGTTACGATTGAAAAAAAAAATCTGCTTTTTATTGATGACCTATTTCTTGCCTTCCAAAGTCCCTCATAAGTTACAACGAGTTTCAATCTAGCTATCGAACTTCATCGTTTACTTTATTATTGTATTCGAAAATGTTTGAACCCACAATCGACCAGAAAAAGAATGGAATGGTTTTGGGTATTATTGCAATTTGATATCGAACTAAAATGGAATACTCTGACCACAACATACAGATTTTTATTTCTTTATATATGTCTACGGAGATCTCTGAAAATGCGTTTCTTTTAAAAACGTTTTTCTGAAAGTATTCAAAATTTAAGGTCTCATAGTGGGCATCATTTGAATTGCTCAGTGTTAAATTGTTCCAGTTGTTAAAAGCAGCCTGCAACTTTCAAATAATTTCCATTCTTGCATGTTTGTAATTACTTCTCCGTTAACAGGAGGGGTTGTTTTTCCACTTTCCAGTGTACGTATAAACACTTCACTCATTAACTCTGCGCATTCCACTCACGTTGGCCGAATGATATTATACCCAGCCAAGAGACCGTAATCGCGCCGGCCGTGACCTTCTTTCTACAGCGCATTCCTTCCGGTTCGAATATCGCATCGTGTCTATGTTGCGTACGAGTTTCCCCATATATGCGGTGTACCTATTCGATGTTGTAAAAAACTTGATGCACTCGATCGTAATCACGAGTGAAAATGGGAAGGAATCAACTGTGGCAAATCGCCGCCGTTGATCGACTTGACCAATACAGAAAAATGACACTCGAGTTTTTCTATGCGTCTTACAGTCATTAGCTTAGAGAGGAGGGGATGAGGCAATAAAATTACTCAGCGTGTTACCACATCCGGTGTAGTGTCCGGCTTATTCGCCATGGTTTCGATCGATTAATCTAACACTATTTTCAAATCGAAGTGGAGGTTTTCGAAAGAAGCATCAAAATTTAAGATTTGAAAAAAGGACACGAATAAATAACAAAAAAAATGTACGAAAAGATGGATAGGACTAAAGAGGGGACAGGAGAAGGGTTGTTCGGAGAACTCGTCGGGGCAACGTTTGAAGAGCCAATAGTGAAAGTTCCCAACTCTTCACATTGTGTCAATGCAAAACAACAAATTTCGTTACACTTCCGTTGTACTTCTTTATAATTCACTTCAATAAACATTCAATTCTTAATTCTATACATAATTTAGCTAGTACAAAAAAATAATTAAAAAATACGGCACACGTGTTACATTTCACAATTTCTCACTTTGTATTATATACACCAACTAATGTAGTAATTGTGTAATCAAACAAACAAAAAACAGTTCAATGAACTGCACCGGAATATTATATTGTATAAATAATAGATTTCAGTCTGTTGTAACGTTGCAACGTTCACTGGCTTTCACACGCGTTCATCAGACGCTTTCAAATGTATATTCCTCGTAAACGTTAAAATTTACATGTTTGCTCGTCCGGTTGAGTTAACTTTACGAGTTTTGATACGTTCTATATCCCTGATACGCGATATCCTGCCCGAACGAGTCACCCTGATACGTGTTATGATATCCAGCCGGATTCTCGTGGTAAGAGGAATGTTCGATGGGGTATCCGTGATTTAGCGAGCTCTCCTTATAATGTGGAAAACCGATGCCGCTTTGGCTATAAATCGGTGGCTGATAATTCTGTAGCATTGGCTTGAAGAATTTGAAAAAACCGATCAAGCCCGGTATCACGATTGCCATAAAACCAAGGAACTTTTTGAACGATGCAAGCCCAAGTATCAGTGGCAAAAATAGCAAAAGCTTCAACTTGAACAGCTTCAGAACAATGAGCATTGGGATGAACAAACGCCTCAATCGGTTTCGAGCTGGAGAACGTTCAAATTGTGATATGAATACAGTGCCAAAGAAACATCAGAGAAAAAAAAGGTTTGATGTGTGTATTGGAAAATAATTTGGGATCTTGGTGCAAATTTGCTTTTGAGAAAGAAAATTATTGTATCTGATGGGATTTTGTTTTTCATTCGGTGCAACACTTCATTTCCATTCCCAAACAGCATCTTGTAATTGTAGACAGGTTTTTAAACGATTGCCTTAGGATGAGTTGAATGTTTAGTGTTATTGGATATCGAATAATGTTCTTTCTCATCGCAGCTTGATCAACAGAATCCATCCATCACCGAATAATGGTCTCATAATTTTCTGAACAATAAACTTTTTTAAACGGGATCTCAGTCACTCGCAACTTGTATTTTTGGTTCGAATCTCTGCTGGTGCAGAATTCAAGTGAGCTTTGGGCTAAGTATCTCAACATAATGAATTATTTATTGGTTTAGATGGTCGATGACCAACTCTCAAATTTTGTTGGTCGATTCTGGTATACTTCAACTATCAGATTTTGAAAAATTAGTTTTTTTTTTGTCTAATTCGAAGGTTCGTGAAAGCTCAACTTTATTGATAAGTTTTCTTTTAAATAATATTATATGACTATTATTGAATCAGTTACTATGAGGGACTCATTGGAGTCTACGATAACCGCCATGTCAGTAGCATCGTAAGTGTAAATTAATGGCATCACGAGAAATTTTTATTCTTTATTTTAGACGTTTTTGAACGATCTATAGTTGAATAATCACATCAATTGACCTTTTTCTTTCGTTTGGCACAAAATTATAGTAGATTTTTTAATACTTACAGAATAAAGTGTCTTTTTTGTTCTCCAAAGTATCGATCTCATCCGCAATTTCATCCAAAAATCTTGGTGAGTATTCATCGTGTTCGCCAGCCGCCCACGATGGAACTTCGACTTCAAACGCTGCAGTTTTTACGAATTTCTCGGCTTTTCTCACTGCGAATTGTACCAACTGATCCCATTCTGTATCTCCCGATCTGACGTGCAGAAAAACGTCAAAGTATGTTGATTAAGGATCGTCGGAAAAATGATGGAGAAGAAACATTTCGAAATTTAGCATTCTGCTTACCTCGGCGTTCCGGTATACTCGTACGGCTGACGATTCACTTCTTGCACTACATCTCTAGGCATTCTCACTACTTTTACATTATCGTTCACGCTGTATTCAGATTGATCGAAAAATTGAGCAAACGAGTTCAATGCTCTTGATTTGAAACATTCAGCGAAATCACCACCCAAACAAGCCTGATTAATTCTGGCCAGATAAGGATCAACGTGATGACCTGTACCGAGCCCGATCCAATCAAACAGATCCTTACCCTCTCTAGTCCGATTTCTCACATTTTTAGCTTCGGAATTTGCATCAGAAAATATTTGACCATCGCCTGAAATGATAAACAACAATGAAATAATCTCGATTACTTTTCAATTATTCCAAGTGCCAATGTCACTGTGCACTCGATCGATAAAAAACGAATGGTAAATCAATGGCGTGAATTTGCCACATAGTAAGTTTCCTTCTTTCCAGAAGTGGAAAAGAGCTCGACGTTGACCGACAGTCAGGAGAAAGGTAACGGTGGAAGAACGCGTACCTTTTTCTCCACGCTCCTCGGTCGGAGAATCCTCGAAGGTAACTCGGTCGTTCGCTTGACCTTGAGCAGTCGGTAATGTTATCGACAGGGCCAAAGCTCCTATTAATAATCCTATCACGTTGTTCGCCATCTTCTCCGGGTGAAAGACCGCCGGTAACCTGATTCATAATAAAAAAAAAAGTATTTCAATTAATTTACCGAAATTTTCGATGATCTTTTCATCCACAGTGATGAAGTATAATTTTGGCCATCATTTTTTCATGTCGATCTTTTTGTTTTTTTTTCTTTTCGTCTATAAATTTCTGTATTTGTGTTATAGCAAAAACGCATTCGTTTGAATTCGTCTGATTTGTGACAACACTCCGGTTGACGTCCACGTGGTTTTCTAGTGCGAAAGTGTCACAAGTAAATTGACGCAGAAAGTGTAGAGAAGCGCACTTTGAAATATTTTTGGGACGTTTCATGTGATCCCAATTTCATCACTTTTATATCCATAAATCTTTTACGAACCGTTCGTTTCAAAATTCAAATAAACTCTGTCACGTTTGGTTTACACATTGAGCTTCCTTGTCATACACATCACTAGACAATCGTGAATATTTGATGGGAATCGAGTCGTATCAATAATGCAATTAGGCACAAACTACTTTACAGGTCAAAGCAGCAGGTCTCAATTGTTATGAGGTTTTTTACTTTCATTTTGTCAATAAATATTGACACGAGTTTCTGTCCTCATGTTCATAACAATTTTTGATGCAATGTTTATAACAAATTCAGTCGGCCTTACCGTAGATTGTCAAAAATTCATAATACGTGCAAAGGCAAGTTACGTGACATCAAACTATTTCTGATTTTGTGAATTTTAAGAATTTTAAAAGCACTTGATTCAACAATAAAGGAAAAATACTTGTTCAAGACGCGGCACTCATGCGTTGCTCCGACACACTACCTGACAGAATCAGCGTACGCGCGATGGCCACGAAATGCCGTTAGCTTCCACGGGCCAATGAGGGGATTAACCGGCGAAGCAGTCTCGGCACGTCGTAAGGGGTCCGCTTTTATACGTTTTAAAATTGGTTGTAGAACCTTATCGCTCGGGATTCTTTATAAAGAGTTCCAAGTACGTGACAATGCAATTGTAAATGATGGCGGAGTGTACCGTACTTCGTTTGTTATTACTTGAAGAAACTTTTTTTTTCTTCACGTTGACCATCCGATGGTAAACTATTTCACGTGGCTATATTTTCGCACGGTTGTTCAGAATAAAAGTGAAATTGTAAAAGCTTGAAATTTGAATACATGAAAAGCGAACCAATGCATTTGGCTTTCGAAAAATTTGAGATTCGTACACGTTTAGAAAATTAAAATACCGGGAACTTTTCAAATCCCTGCATTCGAACTGAAATCGAAATTTGATGGACGTTCATTACGAGCAATTTTTGTACTGAATTTTTTTTGTGTTTTCATGTATTTATTCATAAATGCTTTGCATCTTTTCGTGGGGTTAGATCACAATGGTTCAAAAAGATGTGACCGGAAATACATTTAGAAATTCGTTTTCCGTGGGTTGTGATATGTTTGTAAATTTTTTCATGAAACACTTTTTACCATTTTTTTCCAACACATCCATACAGATTTATTTTTATATATTTTTTTTAAATTTTGTTACTTACCTTCACGACAAAAAACTGTTCGAGTAAAGTGTCCTTTTTGGAAAAAGAGATTTCAATTGACTCTACACAGAAGGGATTCTTTTTGACTGAAAATTCACGTCCAGCCCGATCGGTAACTTATTCATGTATGTAAGATGTATTTTCGTGAGCAGGGTTTATATGGGAGAGCTCAGTTACGAGATAAACGGAACCAGAGTGAAAGATCCGTGTGGGTTTGTTGTTACGAAACGTTGTTAGCGGAGCAACAGCGCAGTGGCGATGGGAGCGAAGAAGAAACAGAGAAAGACAGAAGATATCTGCAATTGTCGAAAAATTGAGAGTGAAAGCGATCCTCGCATAGGATACGGTACCGGAACTTGGGATTTTTAAGGCTCCTTGTAAACCAGTGCGGCGGAGTGAGGGTAAGTTCAGCGAAGTCGTTAAAGAGAGTGTGACCTGCCATTGGACGCGTCATTGGGAATTCTGCGGTTACATCGGAGCGTTATTATGTGCGTCATCCTTCTGCGAATTCAATTTTCTACCTGACCACAAAGGGTCACGAAAGTTAATCTTTCGTCTCGTCCACTTTGGCTCTTTCACATCCGCCATAAGAAACGATGTTGGTCCAGTTTCTCACTCCGAGCACGCGTGTCCTCTTCGTCGCAAAATAAATAGACTCGGACGCGTGTCTGCGGTAAAGAGTAGAGAGGAAAAGTTTCAGCACTGCTCAACTCATTTCAATCACACCACCAAGGTGCAACAAGGTGAATCCGGTTGACGCTAAATACACTTAGCGTTTTGTTCAAATACTTTCACTCGGATCTGCGCTGGGAAGCCTTATTTTGACAATACTCCTTGGTATCGGTTCAAGCATTCAACGATTTATCTTAATGCATTCAACCGGAATCGAGATATTCAAATAAAAATATGAGAATTAGAGGAGCTACTCTTTGGAAATATGTCAATATACTTCAACAATATACGGAAAGAAAATTTTATCAAAAATTGCAATGGCACCATAGTTCACGGGTGTGACATCGGCACTCCGAGGGCTTTCACTATAGACATAGAGATTTCTCATTTTTATTCGATTGAAATTCGCAAAATAGCATAATTTCTACCTCTGTTCTGGGTCAACAATTACCATGTTTTTGGTGGAAACTGTCGAAATGCCGATATAATACTCCAACTATGACAACTATGGTATCATTGTAATTTTTCATATGATATTTTCTCCGTTTACGATCATTCATAGATTTCTTCTAGTTATCATTATCTGGGCAAAACCAGAGCTTGTCTTGTTTCGCACTGGCAAATCAAAGAAAAATTCATTTTTTTCGAAACGTTTGATTCTGTTGAAAACACTTGCGTGAAAGGAAAATTTTATCGATTTGATCGGTTTATATGGCTGGAAGTCAGAAAAGAGACGATCGGGAACCATAGATATTTATCTGTTCACACTTACACTAATTTTCTCGAAGGGAGAGTGAATTCTCGAAAATTTCAAACGTTCTGGGTAAAATGAGTAACAACTAATCCATTTTTATTATTTATACAAGTGTCAAATTTGTTTTTCGCCTTTTTATTAAAATATACTCCCATGGTTATTACGTTTTGGTAGAAAGACACGAAAAAAACGATCCCTGAGTACTGTTAATAGTGTGGTAAAACTCAAGAATCTTTGCAATCAAGATCGACTGTCAGGAGGATCTGATCATCGAGTGTCAATCACACAGCAGGGGGTTAAATCTGTTATTTTTGGAATTCCTTCGCTCTTTGTCAATTCACCATTAGTTTCTCACTTCTAAAACGATAAATAAATAAATAAACAATAATCAACAGGAAGAACGTGACTAAATTTCTTGAAAGGTGAATTAGATACCGGAAGAAGAAATCTACTGGTTCGATAAATCGAGCTATCAAGTCATTGAACGAAATCTTTTTCATCCCTTCTTCGGGTATCTAAAGCTTTCTACAAACACACAAACGTACACACGCACACACTACACATTGACACGTTTCGCCTTTGATATTCATTCACATCAACAAACTGCAATTCACAAACAACAAGCTGCAAACAAACAGCATTTTTTTGAAAGCTAATTTAACTCACGTTCAATTCCTCCGCGCAATAATAAAATTACAAAGTGATATTCGAACGATTCGCAACGTACGTACGGTGAAGCTTACGCACCATCAGAAAAATTGCTTGGACGGGAAAAAATAAAAACGTCAATGATTTTTTCATCGTTTGGGTAATCATTCGGGTCGCTCAAAAGATCACCGAGATCGGTCTTGATGTCATAGATTACGTTTGTAAATGACTCAATTCAGGATGTTCAAATCTTTGTTTCAGGCTGTCAATCACTTTAACGATTCTTTTTTTATGCTCGATATTGAGGAGGTTTGATTGAATGACATTTCACAAATTGTAGTTACTATTAATGAGCGGTCGTGTAGATTAAATTTTCATATAAAATGATGAGAACTCTGCTGAGTTCTTTTAGTGGTGATTTCTCGATTCATCTTCGCGTTCAAAAATATCTGGACGAAGGAATGAGTTTCCCACAGATTGACGAAGAATTCTAACAACGAACAAAGTCGATGAGCCTCGTGGAACTTGCGGTTGAGTAAGCATAATTTTCCCGAGGCGCATCAAATTAGTTCTCGATTGAAATTGGCGCGTTTTTTCGTACCTCGTTTCGTCCTTTTTCATCATACAAACGCATGTTCATTTTTTTATTCATAATTTTCGTGCTTGCACCAATTTGTCGATGTCCTGATAAGTTGCCAACATCGCTTGATTCTGTCGGAGACTTGGATCGTCTCGTGCCACTTCGCACGAGGAATAAATGTTCTCGCACCTCACTCCATCCTGCCCGTCTTTGGCAGCCTTCATATATCTGAAGAAGCGCAAAACGTCGGGATTGTCACTGCTTGGCCGTCGCAGCTCGTTTAGTTCTCTCGACAATTGTGCTGAGACGAGATTCGAATACGGTGCGTAACGTGCTGGACTTCGATACATCGCGCAAACTGCAAACTCTCGACAACCTTCGGTTGTATGTCCTAACCTCGAAAACACGGCATCCAGACGCGATAACAGTGGCGAATAAAATGGATCGTAGTTTGTCAGCAGCAGAGAGCTCGTTGGTATTTCATGGAAAACCTTTTATAAAAAAAAAAAAAAAGGTTTTTGTAGTCTCTAAACGTGCCGAAAATAACCAAATTTAGGGAACTGTTGGGACAATTATTTTCGAAACTTCAATGTCAAAATCGAAAGATCGGAGTGACAATCCCAAGTTATATTAAGGGTAAGTAATTAAATAAAAATTGAAATTTTTAGGAAAGACAATGATTTTCTTTCAAACCGTTAACGATTTTTTTAACAATGGAATTCAATATTCGTGCAGTGAAATTCTTAATCTTTTGAAGCTTCATGGCTCTTACAAAGTCAACACTATATCGACATCACGTTCTCATCATGGGGGATTTCTGTTAACCGCATTTTTCGTCAATTCAAGGTGAATATAAATTTTAGATTACGTATAATTACAAAAGGAGTGTATCGAGTGATAAAAAAAAACTGCTATTTCCCAAATCGGAATTTGAAGAAAAGCCATAAAAAAATAATCTAATTAAGAATACTGAGAAAATTTAGTCGAATTGATTGAATCTCGCCGGATTATTTTCGATCATGCAATATTGAAATCGACCCAGATGAAAAACTCGAAATGTTCAGAATAAAATGTACGCGGATTGAAAAAAAAATTAGAAAAATAAAAAAGAGATAAATTACAGAATATAAATATGCATTTAAATGCAAAATACAGTAAAGTACCTGCTACTGAGCTTAGCAAAATGATCCCCAGATGAATTTTTAATTTCAATAATATTTTAATTCGTTGAGGGAACGTCAACTAGACTCATTCGTATGGTCATAAGTATTGGTTCATGATAGTAGGGTTAGTTGAGCTTTGGAGGGAATAAGAATTTGGCCGATCCTTACCTTAAAATCTTGCTTTTTGGTGACCCCAGATGCCACGTGCCTCGTGTAATAACGATCGGAATAGGAATTAACATTGGGAACTCGAGGATCGACGAACGAGTACCTTGAAGCTATTTCTGGTTTTTTCGCGAGCATACTTTCGTCATACATTGCGGAAGCTGGTAGAGTCCCTAATGGTTGTCGCGTCATATAGTCTTCGCTATACAGATCGGAATTGTCCTTGAACTCAAAGTTTTCTTCAGGCTGAGCAGTAGCGCCTTGTGACGTTTGAGCAAATGACGATAGTCCTGAAAACATGTACGATATACGATTCGGGAAAAGAGATCGAAGGGTTCGAAATGAATGAAAAAGTTCCGATGGCTGTCGAAACAGCTTCTTACCTTTTCCGACGATTTTACCGAGACTGCCAATGAGACTGGGTAGAAGAAGTGCAAGAAGGACACTCTTAACCAACTTGGCGCCTATCAGTAATGGTATCAACAGCTTCTTGAGACCAAATGCTAGAAAACCAAGCCCGAAGCCTGTTAAAAACGTGTTTTTTCCATCTACAGTAGTAACTGAAAGCAAAAGTACCAGCGCCATTAAAGCTCTGCGGTTAGTCCATAAAAGCCATGCGCTGCCGTCTTAGATATCGCCTTCACGTTCCGTTAATCTCTCTATGCGACTGCCCTACGAGAAAGCGTTTCGGCACGCTCTCCGGTGAAGTGTTCTGTGAAATAATTCAATGTAAACTAAAAAGTTTAACCGGCTTTTTATCCCCGAGCTGAAAAATTTCTAGCTTGAAGAAAAAAATGTGAATAATCGATACCCTCGTTCCAGGCAGGTTCTATATTAGAAATTAATTTATGTTATTTTTTCCAAGCAGCAGTTATAATTTACGTGGAAATATGATTGCGTGAATGCATTTTGCATATACTTTGGTCGGTGGAATGGAAGCTCCATGCAGAGATGATTCAAATTTAGAAAAATACAATATTCGAATACTATCAGCAGTTTTATAGTTGTATTTTTGTTCAGAAAATGGTAATTCCGAGCAAAGCTCACCCAAAGTACCCGAAGAATAATACTCATATGGCTTCATGAATTCGGCAAATTAGAAATTACTTAGCATAGCAAGTTTTAAGCGGATCAACTGATTAGAGAAAGAGCCATGCGTCAACGTGGCGCGCGCTAAAATAGTTTGAATCAGTATAAGCGATTAATAATCGATAAGAAAGCTCACCTCCGAAAAAAGTTCTCGCCTGGCGATAAGTGACCAGTTCATTTGGCATGCTAACTCTCAGTACATGATTTTTAGCGAACCTGTGAACTTTATCTAAAATATCATATTTTCCTACATTAACTCTAAAATCCTGTATAGGATCAGTGGCGTTTTTAGTTTTGACTATTTGAAGTGATTCGGTTAGGTTAATGGCATCAAAGTTATCCATATTTTCCAATATTTCGGACAGGCATTCCTTGAGGCAAGCCATTGAAATTCCACTACTGCACTCATCCACTTGATCCATTCGATCCATGGTGTGACTGGAAACATTTTCCATCGACAGATTGCCAAGTCTTTCTGCTTCAGCGTCGTGAAGATTTTTATGATCGGTATGAATCATATCGCTGATATCTAGATCAAATTTTGTTGGTTTATCTTCCATCGAATGCGGGTGAACGTGTATGTTTTCGATTTCTGGATCGACCATATCAGGTATCTGAGTTGTAAAAGACGATTGTTCACTATTTCTCTCGTCATCTCTAGTGTGGTGCCCATCGAGCTGTAGAATTTCATTATTCTCAGAACTTTCGGTGCTTTCTTCCGTAACGTCCAGTGACCTTTCGTTGACCTTGACCCCGAAGGATACGCCCGGTAGACACGCGAGTGTTATAAACACGAAGATTAGCGTTGTCCATTGACTTTTTGTCGCTACCCAATGGGCCATTCTCTTGGATGTCTGCGTTCCTTTCACTCAGCTTTTAACGAGCCACTCAACCCTTGTCACCACAGGTGTTAAAAACAAAACAACATCTGCATCGTAAACTTGGATGGGTGTCTTCCACTACCTGCAATTTAAGGTTCATCCGCCATTATTTTTCTAATAACATTCGTAATAAAATAGGGGACAGAAGAATATCCATAATCCCGTTGATTCTGAAGCTATCAAAACTGTGGAAAGCCTTTAAAACTTGTTTGGATGTTTACAGAATTTGAGAAAGTAACTAACGGCTCATACGTTTAAATGGAACAAGCTTCTAACACTTGTTACGAGTCTTCGAAATTCCATGATGACACCTCGAAAACCGAGGTTCATTAATTATGATGAACCTGATTGTGTTTATCGACTACAGACCCGTTGAACAACAACCTAAATACAACCTGCCGATCATTTACATGCAAATAGTAAAAGCTATGAGGTCAAGAAAACCTCTTGCGATACTTAGGTGATGCGAGGACTCATTCTAGAATGCGTAGTCTCAGACAAAAATCAACCTGGATATTCGGGAGCGGATGTGGCCCATCAAGTGTATCCTTATTCTCCTTTATGGGCCACTGGTTAGTTCATTGAATCCGGCACAACAGCTGAACGGGCTGTGTACAGCTTCGAATTAAGAGTCTCAAACGAGACCTTGGACCAGGTTTATTTACATGAGCTAGTTCAAATTTCACGAGAACTTACACGAAGCATAATTAAATCTATGCTGCTTGAAGACTCAACAGTGAGCACATTCACCGACCGGGTGAATGTACTTTAGCAACTGGGCAGTCTCGGATAAATTTCGATTCCACGAACCTGATAACCATGATTATGGGAAACCATGCTTTGCATGAACGTCATCATATAAGTACATGCTTCTCGGTAGAATTAAAAATCTTCACAAGACTGATTCATCTGACCCAGAGCTGAATCACTTCCTGCCGCTAACCAATCGATATTTTTATTTATGAAAAAGTATCTTCAATGTGGATACCACGAAATATTAAGCTTGTCTAAATAAATTGATTTCCAAAGCTCTTGTTCGACAAGCGAGCAATTAACACTACGAACTTACTGTTTAAGCACGGCAGAACGTTCATTCAGTCAAGATCACGTCCTTCAATTGTAGTCGACGTAAAATGAAGAAAAAATAACAGCACCGGCGAATTTCGATTGTCGAATATCTAGTTAGTCTTTCTTGTACTCAGGAAATTTCAGGAAATAAGAATATTGTATTGAACTAGGATCTGGTTTCGTCTTAGTGTCGAGTGTGTTCGACGGACGACACGGTACTGGCGAGCAGAGCCGGAGAATCGGCGGGACTAACCGATCTGGGTTACCCGGCCATTCGTCCGACCGTCCGTCGCTTCTTCTTGCTGCTTACCTCGCGTCCATTCGTACGTACACCTATAGATATATATGTATACACATAGATGATACAGCGCACAAAATTCACCGGCGGTACTCCTTCCTTTTTTTTATCTCCTCGGCTGTTCGTTAACCCATCGCCTCTCAAAATTTTTCCTCCACTTCCCCAAGCACCGCTCCTTCTTGTCTCAAATTTCGTGTTTCCGTGGTTCTACCGTGCCGAACACTAAGCTCATTCTCATCTTTTCAATGCTTATCGGAAATACTCCTGTAATATCGACGCCCTTTCAAATTTTCATTGGATGTATACGAACAGGCCGAGGTGTCCAGCATGGATGCATTAAATTTTATGAAAAAGTTAATGCTTCCTCTCTCTCTCTCTCTCTCTCTCTCGTCGATAGAAAAACTATTTTTCACGTGACACACAAAAAATGACACTTAGTGCGTGAAGTAAAAGTATTTCAGGTTCTAGCGCACACGAATACACTTCCGACCGATGAATAACTGTTCGATCGTTAAATAATAAATTTTTATTTATCAAAACTCGAGTATTATTATTTCCTTTTTGGGCATGAATTCTTCATTGTTCACGGATCATATACAGATCATAAACATACAAATAATGGATCAGACGAAGCATAAAACGGTCGTAAACAATTGAAAATATATGGTGGATCTGAAAAGATGTTCGGAAAAACATCATCTTATCTTAGATTTCAAAAAAAACAGTTCTGCCTGGCCATAACTGTTTGTTGGAGCTCAAAAGGATGCTGCGAGAAAATTTTTGACTAACTATTCATCTGTGGCTATAATAACGGATTGGCTCAAGCGAATCTGACAAGAATTTCAAAAGTAAAAGGTGGGAGCGACAAGCCTTTGCGACGGACATTGTTTTATCTGAATGTTTTCTTTGTTCACGTGACAGAGGAGTGCTGTTTTTTGGCTACTGCGCCATAGCCTCTTTGTGTATATCAATCCACAATTGATCGCCATGCACCAGATCGATCATCGCCCTCCCCATGCTCTGCACAAATAACATATTTCATAAAGTTGCTGCACTGAGAAAAAAAAGTTATTGGAACAAGAAAATCTCTCATTACGGAGTGCCAACAAAATATATGATCATCATAATGTCATAAACCATTGAACGAACACATTAATTTTTCATCAGACTGCACGATCATTCTGCCAAAGAAATACGCATTTCAATTGACAAAACTCTTCCAATAACATCAATTTCTATTGAATCAACTATTTTTTTTTCTCTGTGTGGAAACGTCATAACTGAATCTTCGATTCTCTTTGTCACATAAACATAACATAAAAAAAAAAAAACGTGAATTATAGTTGCGTGTATTCGCCGATATATGGACAAAGTTCCGTTACGTTAATGTGACTTTTTTTCGTTCTCTCGCATAACGTAACGGTCGAGTTGACCGGTGCACTTTGCTAGCAGATCGAACTCAGGTTGGCGTGTCGGACATTTTACTTTTCGATTATATCGTACGTCCGGATTCAATATTTGATTATCGTTATTAATGAACAACCGGAACGAATGAACGACAAGAAGCCCAAACGAGAACCAGGCACAAAGAGACCGAGAAATGATGATGAAGGAAATGAATCGAACGACGCTATCAGTCAGTCGGTCAATCAGCGAACATTATTAGCTCCCAAATCTCGAACTGTTGTTGTAATGAACAATATATCTAATAATAGTATCCCTCTTCTTACTTTTCTAATGACAGAACATAATTGACTGGATCAATCTAAAATCAGTATTCAACGATTGGCCCTGGCAACTTCCGGTAACCAGTTGTCATCTTGGCGTAATTAATTATAAGAGTAATTCATTATTACTCTTGCGTATTGAGTGCTGTACTACAATTTAAAATTTAATCAATTTCCCAGTTATCATTATCAGATTTTTTTTTCATTACAGTTTTTGACGTCTTTTCGAATCTTGATGACTTATGAAAAGATTCTGTCTTCTATGAAGATATTGAAGATAACAACGAAAATTTTCTTCCAGACGTCTTGCTTATGGTTGTATCGATTATTAGCAAGGAACATTAGCAACAGATTTTTTCCCATTATTAAACGTTATTATTTTTGCATTCTGATTATTTCCAAATCATTTTATTTTTTTCTTAAATTGTACAATTGAGAAAAAAATGTGTGTTGTTTGAGCGATTTGAACGAATAAACATTCGTTGAAGCAGATGATTCGTTATGTGTTGAGAAGGTGCGTACGTGCTCAGGTATCCATAGAACCGATACATGAACGCACACGCCAATGGCACCCATCCAAATCTGTCAGTGGGTCAGTGGTGCCACGAGGCCAATGGACTTGCGGTGGACGTTCTCAATAATCCTTGTCGACCTTGAGGGAGGAACGTTACTTGTTTGATCCCTCGTGTGGCAAAGGAGGTCATTTCCTCGTAGAGAGCCCTCTGAATTTCGTTCTCGTCTCTTGACGAAAATGTTTTGAGTGATTCAATGATCGTATACTCGAATATTTCGATAAATACCTAAGAAATGAGTTAAAACATATCGAACGAATCCTCAGAAAGCATGAAACAAACATGGTTCGACTTATTCGAACCATAATAAATAATCAAGAAATACTTTTTATTGAGTAAAATTTTAAAAAGAAGAAGAAAACTGTTTTTTCTAAACAGTGTGATTTTTTTCATCTCAAAATCGCTCGCTTTTATCATTTCGCATTGAAATACGTTATTTTCGTTATGTAATAATTTATTTTTTAAAGAACGCCATTGAAACGTTTTTAATATCCTAAAGCTCTAATATTATAGTGCAAAGTAACGATGACATAGATAATTAGGCTGGATTCCAGGCATAATGAATAAACATTAATGAGGCAATGAGATTTAATAAATAATAGTCTTCCAAACCATTTTTCAGTCCTTTTATTCGCACCATATTATCCGTCAACCCGAGATTTCGAACGGTGAAATATTCGTTACTGCACAAAGCAATAAGGCCATTTCTAACCATTATTTTCATAATTAATATTGAGCAGCGGTTTTTCCGAATTACTTCATCATCGCCGTTGTCTGTGATTTCCGTAATAAGCTGAATAGGGTCCGTAACCGTGGTATCCTGCCCCGCCGTAGCCCAAACCAGCGACGAGATCGTTTCTGTGGGCCCATCCTGGTGGCTCATCCTGGGCATATCCTGAGATCAAAATTAAATATTTCAAAATTTGAAAATGAAACATCCAAACGACGCATACTGATTGTTCGTTGCAATTCATTATCGATGGAAATCGATTTTTACATAATAAATTAATTATATAATAATAATAATAAATAATAATAATATTTAAAAAACATATATATTACGAAAAAAAAATAGGAAAAATAATTAATTTCTGTCCATGATCGGTTCTTCCGCGACTACGCGTCGTAAGAAATTTAATAAACCTAAATTGACAAATGAAAATTTTCTTTTTTCTAAAGAATAAATGCATAAGTAACTACAGAAAAGAACTTTAAAAACTTGTGTCGCTAAACGAAGATACTCGATGAGGAACGTCAATTAAAAAAGTATTCAGGGCATAAAAAAGTATTCAGTCCCAGCTCAGATATTAAAACACACCTCAGAGTTCCGATCGTACGAGATTACGATCGAAGTAAATTTGAAGACAGTGTTATTTCTTGAAAATTCATAAATTTACTGAAAAGTGAATAAATAATGGTTTATTTTCAAGTATTGAATTGAAAATAATATTGAAAAAATCAAATAATTTATTATTCGTTAGGATTAATCGCTAAATTGTTAAAATTTAAAAATAAATATACGCTCACCTGTTGGATAATCAACAGGAGATTCAGCCGCTGTAGCCCAAGCGTGAAAGGGATAATTGTGAGGCATTTGATACGGGACTTTACAGATCTTAAGATGCTTGAGAATGGACGGTAGAAAAAGACCACCGATAACTATGAGCTTCTTGATGAAATGCACACCGAGCAGTATCGGCAGTAATAACAGCTTCAGCTTCACAAGGTTCAATAGTATGAGGACTGGAAGTATTAAGTTCTTTTTTTTCTTGAACAGGCGCCAGTCATCTGTGATGAAAAGAAAAAAAAATGCAATGTTTATTCCACAGTCTAGAATTTTTTTCGTCTTCGAGCCAAAATATTTCATTCGAGTATACAGTAGTAAAAAGGTTTATAACTCGTGAACAAGATTAAATGTGTTGCTGACCCGGAATGCAACACTCTCGATAACCTACTCCTACTTATTAATACAAAAACCAATACCAGAATGCTCGACGATTCAAGTTCAAAGTCAACGCCACAATTTTCTTCTATCTTTCGGCATAAAAAAAATAAAATGTATACTCGATGGGATCTAATGACGAAATATGCTAAACATTTAACACATTCTATGTCAAATAAAATGGTTAGTGACCCCGACCTTTTTATATTTTATTCATAACTTTGTACTTCACTGTCGAAATATTTCAACGTTTTTGTGACTATTTTTCAACTTCGAGTATCCAAACTCATCTTAAAATTAAAGTTATTTATTTATTTTTATTTGAAAAATTATTGCATTTTTCTACTAAATTTTGATTAAATAGTTTACATTGGGATCTCCAAATATTTGAAGATACATGATAATAGTTTTATATCGTTTTAGACCTGATGGGCAAAATCAAATTTCGGAAATCATTTTACGAAATACATTTTCAGGAAGGTGACAAAAAAAACTGTATTAAATTGCCCAGTCTCTATAAACAAAGCTGTGCTCGTTCTCGAATTTCTCTCCTCTTCATTATATAAGTTATGAAAAAGCTACGACTCATAATCATGTTTCCACGCAGCCCGTAAATGAAGCTGCTACGCCAGGAACTTTCAATTCTATTCAGCACTTGAGCTAATGCTTCGTATCATAATTGTCAAATAAGAAGTGCCAACGAAGAAGATAAATTAGAACGAACATTCCATTTCGTTGCAAAAAATAAAATTCTTGAAGTATCTGTGAGTGACCGTAAATCTGTTACATTCTCCTAGAAGATAATGAGAATATTGGGAAAACCAATAACCCCTTTTACCCTCCCCTCGAAGAATGCGCACTAAATAAATATCGTAATATAGACATCTTTGAAGTTATCTTGGAGTAACAGGAAGCAAAAAAAAATGTGCGAATCTTGTAAAATGAACAAAAACTGCATTCCGCTGTAGAAGGTTTAATAACTCTAAGCGAGTTATGGTTTCAAAAGGATAAGCAACGAATTTATCTCTACGGACTAAATTTTTTTGTCGATATAGAAGGTGCGTTGAGTCTCCTTTATCTTTTACCGACTTTTTTCGATCTTGAACTAAACAGGAACTTAACTGACCTGGTTTTCCTCTCTGCATATCAAGCATCTCGTCCTCGTCGAGTATCATTGGACCAGAGGTGAGGGCTCTTGCGCCTACCGGCTGATCATACGTATACACCAATGCACGCCTGGTCACCAAATCTTCGGCGATGTCTCTGACGAATTTGAGCGTTTCACCAACTCCAAATTTAAGATCACGTGGTTTCGGAAATTCGGGCAATATCGGAACCGTGTTCGTTGACGGTATCCTTATAACCCTGAACGATCCATAACGAATCTCCTGTATCAAAGAGAACCAGTCAATAAACAATTGAATTATACCATACAGACATCAAACCTAAATCAAATCTATTGGAAATGAAGTATTCTAAATTTAGAAGTTAGGAGAATCCGCAAACAAATGATCAACTTATCTAGTCAAGAACAATCTAATGCTTAGAAGTCGTGAGAACAATCGAATAATTAAAATTTCAACGAGCACAATGTTTTGAACAACTATTACAAGTTAAATGCCAGATTATCTGAATTCCGATGAATATTTGTAGCATTGACATCACTCGGAATATTGATTTGAAACATTACTGTAGAGCATGGGTAATTTTTCAGTGAATTTAACATCAAGTTCTTGCAAAAATCTTGATCAACATTTGTTATCAATGAAACGGTAGAGTCAGATGATCTATTTTTCATGATTGACAAATTTCTAGTTCATGGAATAACTTGTTTTCTGTTAAAATGATCGATGGTTCCGTAAGTTTGTAATTAAATTCTCAAAGTGCATTTTTTCTATATATTTGTGTCAATAAATGTTGAAACAAAAAATTGAGAGAAAGAAATCGGAATTTGTCGTACCTTTTGCCTGACGACTTCGTTGAGCCACCGCACGACCCTGTATTTCCCACATACGACAACGTTTTTTTTCACGATGCAATCCCTCCGACAACGTTCGACAAAGTCGTTAGGCGAAGATTCGTCGAGAATGTGCGGAGAGGAGTGTCCCAACAGGAGGAACATGAGAATGGTGCATTTAACAATTCTTCCTAGCAGTGTACCATTTGCACCGGCACCGATCGAACGTTCCCGATAATATGACCTTTCCCGCACTCGGTCAAAGGTTGTTAATAGCATCTTGCCGTTGCGTATAGAAATGTTCGTTTATTTATAAATCAAACGTTCATTTAACTGTAATTTTTTGTCATTAAAAGTCTTGCTGTAAACTTAGATGAATATCACTAATGGTTTTTCCTTTTCTTCCTTCGTTTTCGAAATTATCGATGATGGCACATTGAATGAAGTTCATGCACTTCGATGCGTAGTAGTATGATGAATTTAAACTGTTATTCCAGTGGAATGTCGGGACACAAGCTCTTCGTCGAGTGCATAAAAAATTCGCACTCTTATACTATCAACGAAAAATCTGAAAAATTCGTGAATCGCATCGTTACCACGTGCGAGCTCGCAAATAAACTGAAAATTGAAGATTATAAACACGAGAACTCCAACGAGCTCACTGATCGTGGTTAAAGAATCTCTTGAGCATATATACGAGAAACGATTTAGGTCGGTGGGGGTAACGGTCCATGTGGCTTAGATTCGTCCTGCAAGAGCGAGGAGATTGCACACTGCGTCTTCTCTCTGCTGCAGATTCCTGGTCTATGCGTTTGAAAAATGTATACCTGTATGTATTTGGTGTCTTAATATATGCCGGGTTACAAACGTTTGCTTAGATTACACTGAGAAAAAAATTATTGATTCCATATTCGTAGGCCATCTGACCAAAGACACTACAATCGTAGTGCTTTCGATCAGCATCAATGTGTACTCTGATTCAAAGCTGGAGTATTTGTTTACACTTTATCATCCAATAGTTTGCGATCATCATATACTCCATTCGTGTCTCTCAATTAGACAGTTTGTTGATTCAAAAACTTTTTACTCTCAGTGCAGCCTGGATCACGATCGAAATGATGATCAACCGTTGCTGCCAAGAACTTCCCTGAGCAGCACACGCGTCGTTTATAGTTTTTTCTAACAGAGAAAAGTAGTATTGCCACAGAAATTAAGCGGCCAAAAGGCTTGTAATTCGATGACAAACTTTGTCACAAATATTTCCATATATGACAGCTGAAAAGAAAAAAAAAATCCGTGGGAAAATTACGAAGTTATTGCGAAAAGTATAAAATTTTCTATGGCTGCCAATGACAGTAAACGTCAATCAGTACCATTTTTGATTATTGATTTCTAATGTCTAGAATACGGAACGGTAAATCCTTTTGGAATTTTGCACGTAATTACTTAATAAATATCCTGAATAAATTGTCGAAAAGAAAAAAAAATCGATAGAAAAACGCTTTGGTACGATCATTACTCATTGCTAGCAATTTCTGCACGTCTCATCAAAAATGCTGCTAACAGACGTTATTCCACGTATGAATTTAATTTGATAAAAAATTTGATCCAGTTATATCTTGAATGACCAGTTGTGTGACTTCAAGTGCGTAAGATATATTTTAAATTAGAACTGCAACGTGTAAGTGCACATTAGACTCATGCAAAAAAAAATTTTTTTACCGGCTCTTACCCTTGTCTTCGTTAGGTATTAGTGAAGAAAGAATTCTGTTAAAAAATGAGCTTGATTTTTCAAAGATATATCAAACTTTTAGTGCGGATCGAATTTTTGTCCGGTGATTCCATACTTTTGTATGATTTCGTTCACAGTTTCTAAGCGATACCAGAACTCAGCAAATAGAGTAAAATCATCAGAAGTTGGTGTTTAGTTTTAAACTCGATTTCCTACATTAAAATATTTTTCCATAAACAGAAAAAGAAGACGTAAGCATACAATAATCAAATTTAACCAAAGGAAACGTTGTTTATCGACCCTGATAAGACGATGATTTAGTAATTATAAAATCAACATGAATTTCTTAGAAAGAGCTGAGTTGATCCCAGAAGATACAATTCTCGGCGTCGACTCGTTAGTGTATTTTTGGTACCTCAAATTACCGATACTTGGAATATCAGAATCAGACGTTACTCGTTTCAAGCAGTGCACACCAATGTATCAGTAAGATTTCACAAACCAGCAGCCGGCTTACATAAGTATATTTTTCAATTCAATTTTACAAATGTTACAAATCGTTATTGCAAAACCAAAAAATAACTAACCGGTTCGAAAGAATATGAAATACCTATTTATCTGGAAAGGGCACTGCATTCCGAAAAAAAAGACGATTGATACCAATATGCCCGCGCAGTCGCCACGACTCAACTAAATACATTTTGCTCTGTTCTTGTTCAAACAATTATTGTACTGGAAATCAGTGATTTCCTGTAAATCGAAAACCATTTCCAAGCCATTTTTACCCATACAAAGAGGTTTTTTTACTCGAGTATTTCATCCGAATTGACGAAAAAAAAAGTTTCAGAGAGAAATTTAATTCGCGTGACCAGTATATGTCTCGCAATGCGAGCTGCATTCCGGTCGCTTCTCAGGCGAGTCACGTTCGATAAAGTCATGACCAACGCACATTTATCACAAGAAAAATGCAGGGCGTTTTACGTATCTCAAACGCATCCTGCTTCTTGTAGAATCTCTGGAAAATATTAGCGTCACAAGATTGAGGTCGAGCCGGATCAATTAATCAATCAATCGATCAAATCGAGCATCGTCTTATTCGAATTGATCGAATACATCGGTAAGCTTAAAAGAATGTGTTATTCTTACTTATTGTTTAATCCAGAACGAAATTCTGCTCTCTTCGTTGTAATACGTAATGCCAGTCCATAATACTCGAGTTCCATGGACCAGCCAGTGCATGGAACAACAGAAACAATCTGATGGTTACGTTTGAAATGCTGCATTTGAATTTCAGATTAAATCGATGCAGATCAAGCGAAAATTCATAGGAATTTCTCGGAACTATACATAGCATGGACTACGTAGTAAGCAAAAACTTGAAATGACCTATGTGACCTCTAGCCTACTCGATGTGTAAAATGTCACCTCATTTTACGACGTAGTTTTGAAATAAGAATAGCAATTACACACTCGTATGCACTGGCTGCTAAAAATTTCTATAAGCTCATGTTCGGATATTTCAAAAGTTTACAACTAATAAAAACTGAGATATTACTAACATAAGTGTACTGTGTTTTACATTATTGTCATCGAATGACGTTTACTGACAGATAGTTGCAATCGAGTGTTGAAAATTGAATGTTTGTTGCGGAAACACTTTGATCACGACAATCAATCGTAACTATACTAAGGAAGACCAGCAATTTGAGAAGGTTATCACCATTCACGGTTTGAACGGTACCATAAACGTTCATTAAGGCATAGAGATTTTTCATTATTACTTAACTGCTTTTCAACCATTCCTGTATACGAGACCCCAGGAAGTAACGTTTCATTGTCAAACCTATTGAGGATTACAACATTCTTTTAACCTAGTCTACCAAATTCTTTCTTTTAATTTAACTTCCGAATTGTCTTTAACTCTTTAAGGAAGTTGAGGCATTAATTGATCAAATTTTTAGACAGTTTAGATAGCTTGTTGTAACAAGTGCTCTTATGGAAATCGAGACATGGCTCGGAAAAAAATGATATGAAAAACATGGAATTTTTTTCGGAACATTAGTAAGACTTGTTGGTTATTGTCGATTTTTTAAAAATTTATTATGATTTTTGAGGTTAAATTAATAATTTATTCCGACTGATATTTATTTTACCGATTGTGATGTTTCCGTGCTTGCACTCATCGTTCATTGCTGACAGTTGTAACAAGATAGAGCTCTGGCGGGAGAGGAATACAAGCACAAAACTCCCACCTTTTACAAACTTTTTATCGTAGAGGTCATAACTTTTGGGTAAAAAAAATGACTGCACCGCCTCAACTTCCTTGATTCCATACAGTCATCATGGAATACTTTGAATCCCTTTTGCAAATGAAACTTTTGATACGCATTGCATCTGGATGTTGAAGATTAAAAATGATCCTAATAAGCCATTTCGAAGCAATGGACGGAACATTGAATCATGACGCGCGTTCATCCGATTGTCGTTCTCTTGAACGATCTTGTTTTCAAAATAACTGCTGCGTTTCACACTAGTTAGATGAGTGATAAATGGTTTGCAAAGTTTACTTAAAATTAATAATTGAAAAATTTACTGCACTATTTTGCTGGGTGAGCATGTGTTCTTAACCTAGAACAATATGATTAACGATAAATTTCCAAAATCATCAATTAACAAATGCGAATTTCCATATAATCGCTCATTTTCGACGGAATTGTTAAGACTGATTCGTATACTTCTGAATGGATTTCAATGCATGAAGATTAATTCCGTATAACAAACGTTCTTGCACGGATAAATCAGGCAAATTTTTTCTAAGATTTTCAAATAAAAATGTTCATCGGATAAATCTTCAACTGTTGAATTATGGTTTGCAACAGCCAATCGATTGATCCGAGGACAAATCGATATCGATTAGCTTTTGAGAACACGCAACCGTATCATCTCGTACAATGTTTACAAAGAAAAAGGCATGGATGTGAAAATGGCAATGCTTTATTTTTGCAAAAGAGTTTGTCCTCATGCAGCTATAATTTCTGATTATTACAACGACAGCAGTTACCTAGCATATAATTTTCATCGAAGCAACATTGATTATCATCCAAGATGCTTCCAGAGGCATGCCAGCGTCTCCATAAGATACGGTTGCAAAGAGTGATAAAAGAATTCGCTTAACGCCATGGATATAACACTGCTAGCCTCTTTACAGGGACCGGTTTCTTTATACCCTTGTTCCTCGTATACGTTCACACACTTTTCTATGTACAGAGTGTCCTGAAAGTTTCTTTCGAGCAACTGAGCTCGAAAAAATCGTAAAGAAGGAAGTCTTCATACAATGAAATTTAACTTTAGGGCAACGCTGAGTGAACATCAAGAGTAAAAACATTGCTGACTTTCGTGATATTTTTTTAATGAGAGAAATGGATGATCAGTTGAATTTTTTTGGTCCATTGAAATGACTCTTGTTCTTCACGAATTTGTTTTCCCTTTTTTTATGTCTATCTTCATTATTTTTGTGCTGGTGGAGAAGATTCTAAAAATCTCTTCCAAAAATTGTCAGAAAAAAAAAATCTTTATTTTTTATTATCATGAAAAACTGTAATGTCGTATGGAGGTTCTTTATTAATGAGAATTCATAAAATGGCAACCAATTCATGATGAAGTGTCGGATTTGGCCTTATCTCGACAGTTTTTCGTTCAAAGCAATATTAATATTCTTCCTCCCTTTTCCCTTCTGACGTTGAAATAGCATGAAGAATGATGCACAAAATTTTTAGTTGGTCTGTCTACTTACGATCAATCAGCGATCCATCTTATTCATCGACTCATCTTTGAATGATTTTCATCTGTTTTTTTCAATCCTTTATTCGTTTTTTTTTAATTTTTATTGTCACATGGTGTCGTAATCAGAATACTTGAAACGTCATGACCAAAATTTGGCAGCATGTTTATTGAAGTCAATATTTTTTGATGATGTGAAAAAAAAAACTCAGGAAAAATTGTACACTAGCACGTTCCGGAATTATTTATCTACAAGTGTTGGAGTCGATCCGATACATTAAAAACATAAAAAATAATGACTCAACAGAACATTGCAGGCATGAATACGCTTGAATTTGTACATACACTTTTAGTCTTCGAATTAGGAATCAAAAAAAAGTGTACATTACTTGAATAGAATTACAATTCGTCAACCGTGAAAATTTGACATAATCAAGAGACGGGGCAGCTACTCGTACGATATATACAATAATATATCACAATTTCGCACCACAAAAATATAAAAACGTACGTATATATACGGAGTTCTTACAGAGTACACGCAACATATACATGCACAGCGCGAATGGTCATTCGTCAGGAGTTAATTAGTTTGAGAAGTCAACCCAGATTGTAATCATTAACCTATATCTATAGGCGGAGTATTTTATTTATGCACGTTGAGGCCAGTCGATACAAATCGAATCACATATTCTACAGAAATATAATTTGAGGTTAGAATTAACTAATTATCGTAGAAAATATGATGCAAGAATGCAGATAAAAAGTTTATTACTGAGGAATAAAACTGAGAAATTATGCCAGAATTTGAACATGAGAAATTCAAACAAATAGATGATCTCAACAGCAGTTAAGCTACCGATTTTACCCTGAAGGCGAACCCTGGCGAAACGTATAGGTGTAGAAAAAGCGGTCGAAGTTGAAAGACACAGGTGACAGAACGTCCCCTACTCATTACATTTACAATCTTGTTGAAGTTTTTGCTCACTTGTAACCTGATTTCAAACTGGTTCATAGAGAAATAGTGGATATAATGAAATTATTAATCAATTATTTGCTTTCGTTCCTTGATCTGTTTACAATGATCTTCAGTTTATAACCAATACTTATAGTTGATTTCAGCCAAGCGCAGTGTCATTATTTATTTTCATTCAACGATTTTAACGTTCTCGATCTTCGTCACTCCTCCTTTTTTTTTTATTTATCAGATTTATGATATTTTATGTTACAGATCAATGAAAAATTTCCTTGACATCTTCAACATCGAGATTCTATTAATTCCTTCCCTCCATGGAAGCCAGGCTCGCATGATTAAAGTAATTTATCATGCATGTATTAATCACCGATGTTCTGACAACTCTAGTTTTACTCTTCGTACCTATACGACCTCCAAAAATGATAGAATATTAGTTCTCTCGTCTGAGATGTTGAGAGTCCAGGTCAATGGATACTCGCGTGATAAAATAAATTGTGAAAAAAATCGAGCATGAATATCGACGGTGTATTTTCATAGACTAATAATTAAGCGCCTCGCGCGATCTTATGTTCCGCGAACAAACATGTATCCTGAAACTGAACCATTGGTCCACTTCAGCATTAACACTCTTAGGCATATTATTAGACGAATTATTTGTGTCGATGTAGTCGCTAGGTGCGGTAGGTCAGGAAAGTTCGGTTCAAGGGTTCTCTAGCCATATTCAAGCAATGTTTGAATACATCCTCGTGCTTCTTCATAAAATAAATAATGATAAATAACTACGCGTCAAAAACCAATTATGATGAAGAATAAACGTTAGGAATACACGGAATATCAAAGCCACGGTCACATACGTCATAGATGTATGCAGCTATATAGCAGTTAATCACGAAGGAGGTCGAGTTTATTGATGTTTCTTTTATCTTGTTCTCTAATAAAAAATATTAGTGAAAAAAAAAAAAACAGAAATGTGAAAAGATGGAGGAGATACACTGCAGAGGGTGAATTCGTGTCAATAGGTGCGAACTCGATTTTTATACACGCAGTTCTGAACTCTCGTACTTGATATGTTCTATAGAACAACATCGTGGCGAACATCTTTTGCTATATTGCATCAATTTTTGTTTTTACGGATCTTTATGTCGTGCCTTTCGTTTTCGGCCGCATTGCACCGCGAGAGTCCCGCGTAAGCGCAATTTAAATAAGTGGACCACGAGGATACGATTATAGCAGCTCGTTAACATCGGCAATGTCTGAGCATCAGAAATCAATGTCCGGTTAATTTCTTGACACAGGCTACTTAGCCTCATCGACATTTTCTGGTTGCATTGTCGTAAATATCAACCGCTCGTAAAGCATGAATGTAATTATGCGGTTGAAAAATCATCAGAGATCTTGTCATTGAAATTTTTATGAAATTCACAGAATTGTCCTCGAAACCGCACACTATTTACTCTTACATTCCTTCATTTTCAATCGGTGAATAAGAATTTTATAATATCTTATTACTTTTCTGTACAATCTCAGAATCGTGGGAATATATCAGTCTTTCATAGAACGAATGTTGTTTTCGAGATTCGAGATCGATATTACCGTAACAAAATTTATGAATACTGTTTCATTAAACATTTTCTAACCGGATTTTCGTGGTAATAATTGTTCAGTGAAAAATAAACAGATGCTAATGAATATATTCATTGATTTCGAGTTCACTCCAAAATTTCGTTATTTGAAAATAGTAAAGCGTTCTTTATTCTAAAAAAAATCTAATGTCAAAAATAACAAGCTCGAATTTGGAAGAAATTGATGAATGAATATGAAAAACAATTGTTCTCAACCGTATTATAAACTGAGTCATGCGAAATCTTCGATTTCCTTGATCAATTTTCAACCGTTGTATATTATTATCTGGAATGAGTTGAAGGTGGGGAAAAATGTTCGATTTTAGTTCTCAAAATAATGATTTCTCGAGATTGGGTGAACGGATCGACTCGTGACAAGGACCAATGAAATGGGAGAAAGAGTATTTCATTGATCAATGATAGATTTTTTACCGACACGTTTTTCCGGGATAGAAATTTCCAAAAAGAAAATAGTTCGAAAGCCTTTTTTTAGGGAATACATTTTTTTAGAGACTTGGTGATATACTTCATGCATCATCAGAAATATTAGTATCGTAAACGAGTTGCCCCGTAGCTGTTGATGGCATAAAATAATTCAATTTGCGTATATAATATGACATAAAATTCCATTGTACGGAGGTGTTTGTTAATGAAGAAAGAATCAGGTCAATATCTTGGGTGATGATAGACGTTCGTTGAAAAAGTTCACCGTGCATCAAGTTTTTAATTAGAGCACTCGAAGAATCTTATCCTTAGATTCTTTCCTGAAGAACGATGATCTAGATTATGAGTTACGATTCCACGAGCCTGAGGCTCTAGTCCTGTTCATATCGATGCACGTCACGATTTATTTTCACAGCGAATAATTCTTTCGTATCGTATATCTTGAGACGCGGAATCGTCTTGACTTGGAGCATTAAAAAAATAATTTTCAACCGGTGGAGGTAAGTCGCGGCGGGTGTCTGTATACTTGATATTGGACGACGTTTGTGTATAGTTAGACTTAAAAAGTTAGACTTAAAAGTGCACGATAATTTTGTGACAAGTTCGAATAAAGAAATCCATTCAAATCGATAAGTTTTCTTTTAACCTACGAAATAAAAATTGACTGACGAAAAAACTTACGCTGCTGCACTCTCGAATTTCTTTACGTTAAAAATAAATAAGCTCATCGTAAGATTTACGCAGTTTACGCGGAGACCCTTGATGTCAAATCAATATCAATGTGTGTCCCTTCAACGCCCCAGCTGTCCCGACTAACTGAGGAATTTTCACCGCGCAGCATCGTGAAATTCTCCGTAACATTCAAGAAAAATTCTTAAAAAAACATTTAAAGGAAACTCTGCTTAAAGTTTTAGAAAGAAAAGTTCAACATCATAGTTCAAGACCCGCCGCGCATATCTACCTCGGGAACGAGTTCTTTTCATTGATTTTGAACTTTAACTAAACGTTACGCGTTATTATAGATTATTTCGAGCGAAAATTTTACAACAGATCCAAGCGATGCTCACTCCGCTGTCTTCTTTCGAATTACTCGCAGCTAATACGATCAGAATTAATATTTTTTGTACAATTACAAGAATTAAAATATGTCTATCGAATGTAGAACTAATTTTTTGATTCAAGCGAACAATCTTCAATTGCATCAAAATGGCAAGAGCCGTTTTGAATTCAATTTTTCCATGGCAGAAAGCGTAAATAGTGTGAAAAACAGAAAGATACAAGTTCATCTGGCATAATGCCACGAGAGTGTACGAGTCTGCGTAAATACCTAAATACACGTGGTTAAAATATACCGATTTGATGCTGCTTCCGAGCACCTATATATGTCTCTCTTTCTCGTCCGACTCGCGGTGCTCGTATACCAATTGTTGCGCGCCATCTCGTGGTAAAACTGGAAAGTGTGAATTCTCGTGGGCGTTTGTTGCGCGCGCAACATTCGAGTTATCGATGTAAGTTTTGATTTTGTATTAGTGTGTACGGTCACTAGGTTTCTCATACATACACTTTGAAAGAGAGGAAAAAGGAGGGTGCAGCGAAGAGAGAAAGAGAGACGAAGAGAAGCTGAGAGAAAGAGCGTAGGAAAGCAGAGACGAATGAGACATGGATAAAACTGGTTATTCCACCAGAGAAAGAGCAGCATAATGAACACAGACAAAAATCTATGAATGTACATTCAAAAAGTTACTTCATGCGCGGGCTTTGAAAGAGATAAGTGCGCTCGGTTACAAGGGAGGAGAAGAGAGAACGGGGAAAAGAGCTAGTACGCATGCACAAACGCAGACGAATATACCGCGAAAGTGAGAAAGATCACTGGACCCTGGAGAGAGCCACAGCTGCTGCTGGTCGGTGGTCAAGCATCTCGGGAGTTTTGTGTTGTGAGCAAAAAAACATGTTTAGATTAAGGTGAAATCACGTAAAACTTGATGAAAACTTGATTGAAGTGCGAATATATTGTGGTAGCGTAATAAGAGTTTTGAGCCGGGATCGATTCATAAATTTGGTAGTCAGTCGAGTCCCAGCATTTTGGTGCGTCGCGTTTTTAATACCTGCGCCTCAAACCGAGTAATTGTTTGCTTCGCAGGTGAGTGTGAAATACGTCAGCGAAGATCCCTGCAGCACGAAACAGCAGACGACAAAGTTCGCATTGACAGAGGGAAAGGCAATACCGGTGCAAACTTTGTTTAGTTGAGTAGAGAAAAAGAGAAGCCAGTGAGCAGAAATTGGAAGTGAAGGCGTGACGCAATCATCGAAGAAGGAAATAACGTACAATATTCATTTTCTTTCTGGCTTTTATATACATAACGACGAATAGTTCGGAAAAAAAAACAGGTGTCATGTCGAAATCCAAAGACGTGAACCTCAGGGACGTTGGCGCAACGAGAATAGACATTGACAAGCCCAGATGGGACCAAAGCACCTATGTCGGAAGAGCCAAACATTTCCTGTATCTCACAAATCCACTTAATGTTTTTGCATCGGATAGCCAACTCGAACGAGCTCATGATATTGTCTCGAAATATAGGTGAGTTGCCGTTAAGTCACGTTCTCACATCACAATTCATTGCCAAATCACACTAAATTCCTCCAGATGTTGGCAAACATTGAAACCGGCTTAAAATGTCAGATAAGAACAATATTCCGAGTCTCCAACGTTCCTCTTAAGCTTTATTATCTTCTTCGCACACTTTATTATTGCTTTTACGTCATCAGTTGTACTGCATTCCAAATAAGACTTGAATAATCATTCAAAAACTATTATTCAGACGCAACAGATTCAGTGCAAATTGACTTTTTAATGTTTTTTTTTCCATTACGAGAGATAAGAAGGATCCAACGATTGTAATTTAGAATATTAATGATAAAAATGGTTGAAACTTTTGAATAATTGATTTTTTATAACTTCATTTAAATGAGATTCTTGTAAACACGACGCACGATTTCTCTGCATTAAATAATAATTTAAAAAAATATGAAACTATGCAACGGATTTTGAATTCTTCTTGGTTGAAATTAAATGATGATCTACGAAACTCCAACTCTTTCTCGTGACTTCAAATTATTTTTACTCGGTTCATATTTAAATGAGAGCATATGTTAGGCGTAAGCAGATCTGACGGGGGTCACAGGCTGACGCACGTTGAACGATAAATATATATTCAATCGTTGATATGCCCGTGAATTGACAATGGAAAAAAGTTCATGGAACTTCAGGTTCAATGAACACGCGATCGAATAAAGCTATCCACACCTATAATAATAATAGTTCATGCGACGTTTGTAAACCGATCGATCTTACGAGACTAGAGAGACTAGAATGACTCTTCTCGTGTCATTATGTCGATTAGGAAATGTTGAACCGTCGTTATATCACTCATCGAAACTTATTTAATGTTTGCAATTGCATTTTCAATAAAACGCATATTTTTACTTCATATTTGAAAGTCGTATTTCACGTTCGGGTGCTTTGAAAATTTGAAATAGAACGAAGATTAATTTTACATTCAGAAATTGAACATCTTCGGTTGAATTCGTTTGATGTTTTACAAGACTAAAATGTTTTCAAAACCGATGGAGAGAGACATTTTTTTAGTCCACTGCTTTGCTGTGTCATCGCGTGGGTACTCGCTGCTCGCAGCTTTGTAATTTTCAATTTTTCTTTTTATTTTTAGAAAAGGTGAATCGCTGGATCGTCTTAAAATTTCAGAGGACGAATTATGGACGTGCAAATATTTGTACGACAGTGCTTATCACCCGGATACCGGTGAAAAAATGGTTCGAGTGGGACGGATGAGTGCCCAAGTTCCTATGAATATGATCATCACAGGATGCATGATGACGTTTTACAAGTAGGAATAAAAATAAAGCGAGCAGAGAAAGAGCAAGTTCTGTTGTTCAATCTCGATTAATCGCTTCCATTACCTCTTTTTAAAAATTCTTATTCAAAGCAAGTTGCGAAAATTGTTGTTGAAATGAGACATTCGGTGTATTGAACGCATGAATGTATACTGAACCGTTATATGAGGAAGAAGTAGTGAAAAAGAGACAGAAAAATGGGATTCACGATAGCTGATAAGAAATAGTAGAAACCGTGATCGATAACCCCGAGTCGTTTCTTTTTTGGTTCGTTTAAACTGCCAGACTGTTCCACTTTCGGAGCCTCTGTGATGCGAGATTTCTTGACACTTTGGACATTATGACTGAAGCTTCGTACTGAGTAACGATAATTTAATTTATTCTAAAAAAAAATTACTGTTGCGCTGATGCATTAATGACGTTATCAAAAGAACAAAAAACGGACCCGTCGAGAAATACAGTAACGGAGCTGGCGCTCAATATCTTCATGAAAACTCATTGAAGAACTCATGGAAGATCTAATTCTTATTTTGCAAGGGATTTGATTAATGAGAAAGATAAGAATTTCAGTTTTTATAACCGACCGCGACGAGCTCACGAGCTTTTCAACGTAACTCGATACTTCATCCTTTTTTATCGCGTTTTTCGGCTATCGTACGCCCACGCTCCCACGCATGGCGCATGAATTCGACACTCACACCCACGCCATGAGAACACATAGATAGTTTGAAAATAGAATAAAAAAAAGAGCTCGATTACTCAATTACATACTATTTATGTCCGGTTCTCACGAGTCAGCAGAAAAAATGTACCACATTCATTCACGTGTGCCTGACGAATGAATATAGTCCGACACGGTTGTTGATAAAAAAGAGCTTTTAGGAAGTAAAGCTCAAGAATGAACGTTCTATGGAAATTTGTTCGAATGTATTTATAATCAAACGTATACGAAATACCTTGAATAGATTTTTTTCATTAGGTGTCGTTTACTTAAGGCAATTCTATCGAATTTGCTTTCATTTGCTTAATATTTCGACTTGAATCCTCTAACATGAGACACGAGCAGTAGCGAACCAATCAGAATCATGGAAAAGCGGTAACAAAACTGTAATTTCACGTGTTACTCAATCCACAGTTTTTTTATTCGAAAAAGGGGTGCTCGGTGTAGCTGTTACAAACGTCAAACGGAAGTTTTTTTTTTCTTCAGATTCTCGTTAGACTGTTTACTTTGCTGTTATGAATACATAATGAAATGCTGTCGAGTGAGCTGTAATTATATTTATATATAAATTTTCAGATCCACACCAGCTGTAATTTTTTGGCAATGGTGCAATCAGTCGTTCAACGCGGTCGTTAATTATACGAATCGTAGTGGAGCTAGTCCTATTCCAGTTGAGACACTGGTCCAGAGTTACGTTGGTGCTGTGGGTGGTGCAGTGGCAACGGCGCTGAGTTTGAATCGCTTGGCAAGTCGGGGACCACCTTTGGCCGGCCGTCTTGTACCTTTGGCTGCTGTGGCAGCCGCTAATTGCGTTAATATTCCTCTCATGAGAATTACGGAGCTTCGTAACGGGATCGATCTTCACGACGAGGAAGGAAAGAAGCTTGGTAACAGCAGAAAAGCTGCACGCGAGGCAATCGCATCGGTCACTCTCTCACGAGTCCTCATGTCTTCTCCGAGCATGGGTCAGTCCTCATATTTAACTACATTTTATTATCACAGCCTTTCAAATGAGGCTGAGAATATTGCGAATCGATCTCAATTCCTCCGAGAGCCACTTTTGCACGGTAATTTCGGTAAAATACTCCTTCAATTTCGTGCACATATTTCTGACTTCAATATCTTTTACATATTCGTAACAAGAGTTTTAGCACGTTTTGATACGACAAAATATTGAACAATTTTACTTTCTTAAAAGCTGCTCCAAACTGCTATTTTTACAGATGATTTTTCAGGTTGAATAAACTCGAATCTTTTCAAGTAAAACTTCATACTCTTATTTGCTGATTCTCTAAAGACACGGAATATTTTCAGAAAATAAATTTTTTCATCGTGTTTTCACATGACATTTGAAAAATGTTATAGCTGTTTTCTCATTTGGCCACCGCGAGCATTACAGTAGAAAAATGTTTGGCCCCATCCTCACGTTCCCAGGCTGATAGTTCTGAACCCGCAGACGAAGCTACGATTATATAAAATTATCATTAATATAATTCAATACATTAATTATGATGATTACATTTATATAATATATTAATTATATTAATTAGAATAAATTATAATGAGAGGTTGATGTGCACGTTTGAAAAAATTGTTCAACTAATAATAAGCAATTTTTTCGATTGTACGAAAAACATTTTTTCATTTATATTCTGAATCTGATGTGAATTCTATCATTGATGGGTTTTAGTTTTGGCTCCGGTGCTGATGAATTTTCTGGAGAAACGAAACACGTTGGCTCGAGCTAAATGGGCAGCGGCTCCGATACAGTTGGCAGTATGTGGCGTTTGTTTGACATTTGCAACGCCATTGTGTTGCGCATTGTTTGCGCAAAGAGTGCCGATATCGGTGGATCGTTTGGAGCCGGAAGTGCGCGAGGAAGTATTGTCGAAAAATCCGAATGTTCAGACGGTTATTTACAACAAGGGTCTTTAAAGAATCGGCCATTATCCGTCGTATCTACGAACGTGGCAATTTTGTCCAATTCTCGTGAAGAGCACAAGGAATGCGCGTCAATAACGAGATATATTTTGCTGCCTGATATAATATATTGTGAATCTGGGACATCGTCGAAATCTCAGGGACACCGGTAGAGGGGCGAAATAACGAAATAATACGTGAAAAAAGGGTTGTGGGAGTCGAACAAATGGCGAGTGTTCTTACTCGAATTTGCTCGATTTAATCAACTTTTAATATTAGTCCCGATGTAGAAATGTCGCAAAACTTCCAGCCTCGATGGCCTCATAATTGTAAAAACGTGTACGAGTGACACATATTTAATAATGCATAAATTATTTCGTCATTTCTCGAGCATTTTCAATCGAAATTGACGAAATTTCATGTAATTCTGTAACATTGGTGTTTATCATGCATACGAGCGAGAGATGATCGAAAAAAAAATGCGGTTGAGTCGCATAAAATCTCACCTAATCGATGAACAAATGACAATAAATAAAAATGTTATAAAACCGAAGCGTTCACCGTTATTCACATGTTTATTTGCAATATTATTGTTCGTGGATCACCTTAAGGCTTACTTTCTACACGACAAGCGTTAAATTCAATGTATTTTCTGACTCTGGTGTGTAAGGGTCGAATTTTCGAGTCGGTGGCAACGGACGAATTTTTCGTCCCAAATGGCCTCCTTTGCGCTGCCACAGGCCACTTCTTGGACGATTTCCCAATTCTCGATTGCGTTGGGCGCTGCCGACCGGTGTAGAATCGTGCAGCACGTTCGATAATCGTCCAACCGTCGCCATGCAATGTTTACTAAGACTGAAGGTTTTTTTACTCGGCACTTGTAAGACTACACGATCTTCCCCATCTTTTCGCAATACCGTGCCCTCCGTACCAGCTGCGTGGATAAGAAAACCACCCAAACCTGGATATTTCTCGACGCAATTGACTTTTGTGCCCAGCGGCAGCGCTCCGAGAGGATAAGCGTCACCCTCGAAAGCTCGAACCGGATTTCTCGGTATAGCTTGCGACGTTTTTATTATCATTCCAGGCTTCATGTTCTCCGTTGCTAGAATGTACTTCATCTCACTACCATGACCCACCAAGGCCACCCAACTCGTTCTACAACCGTCCGGAAAAACCGCTAATATTTTCTCCTCTTTCGGTGGCTCCTCGACACTTGTTGGACCTTCTCTTTTCCAATTTATCCAGTGATATTTGTGCTTTATACCTCCACCGATTCCCTTCGCCACGACGCGACCTGTATACACATCGAAATACCGTTATAATAAGGAACTTGAGTCATGAAAACGAAAATGATGTCATCAATAACAATTTAGGTTGAATACCATGTGCTTTTATGGAAATCCAGACATTTCTAGTGATATCTCAGAAATCCATGATGCTGAAAATATGATTTTTTTTTTTCGGAACATCAGTGAGGCTTTTTGATTATTGTCAATTTTTTTTCAGATTTATTAAGAGAATTTTTGAGGTTAAATTAATAATTTATTTTTATGGATATCGATTTTACCGATTGTGATTTTTCCGTGCTTGCACTCACCATCCATTGCTGATAAAACTCACATTTTTTTTACCAACTTTTTATCACACAGGTCATAACTTTTGGGTAAAACAAATGATTGTACCGACTCAACTTCATTATAAATTACGTTATTGAATTAGTTTTATTATTTTATTCGATGCTATTGAGGATTGGATTGAACAAAAAGTGAGAAAACAGAATTTATAATCAATTGGAAGTCAATGAATTTTGAATTATTCATTTAAATATTATTTGAAAGTCCATTTTTTTAAATAATACTCATTTTCTTTTTTAATATTGAGTTCTTGGGCCCTAAAAAGAGTCTGATGAATTTTTGCAACTTCGAATCGTGTACGTGATTGGGTATGTTGAAAAAAAAAATCTATGCTTTCGAATGTATCAATTTTTTGCACGCATGAAACGATAATAAACAATCCGTAAGCAAAATGTCAGTAAAAATTTGTAGAATTTTCAATGACTCAGCGAACGAAGATTATTCGAAATAAACAAGTAATGAGAAAAGAAAAGCGAAGATGAAAAACAAAAAATTTACCATTTCAATATTTTGTTTTTCGTGCAATTTCTTCATGAAAAAAAGATTCCTTCTCAACCGACTTGGTTTCGCGGTTCTCCGCTAGAGCCAATTGAACTACAATCGGCACTTGAGAATCCAAAACCAAACAGAATACGTGAAACTAATAAAACTTATAAATTCCACTTCTCCATTAGGAAAGTCAATAATAAAACAAGAACAAACAGATTTTTCTGAAGTGATGAGAGTAGAAAAAATCAATGAAACGTGTAGAATTACTTGCCTGAGACCGGATCACGACCAGCGAGATTAGTAACCTCCAGAGGTTCCACCGTGTACGTATCTTTGAAATGAACGATTCGACGCCAACCTTTGCCCTTTACACCAGGTTTAGGTGTAATCTTGGGCCTCCACATTCCCGCATTTCGAGAAGGTTGAAATTGACACGAAACAGGTACATTGTGAGCAATCAAATCGGAGAAATTATTGAATATTACACGACGAAACATCGCGACGGCTGACATGTTTGTTTCTATCGGATGAGACGATGAAACAAAACGAAAGTGCTGCAGCCTACCGTCCTTATGAGTGACTCCAATGATCATTTTTCGAACAAAACCTACTGTCGGTATAGCAGCGAACTGAAACAAATGATAATTAAGGGGTATTGCAGAATGTTCAGTGGGTAAGAATGATGTATCCAAATTTCCTCTTACGCAAATATCAATTTATAAATTGAAAATTCGATTTTCGAACTTGATTTTTTGAGCAAGTATCGAAGAAAGACTCTTTTAATTGAACCAGTTTTTTCATAAAAGATAATAAATAAACCGAATAAGGAATTAAGAAAATAGTAGATTTTGGACGATAATTGAAATAAAATTCTCCGATGTATGATATACGACAGCAATAATTCGAACACAACTTCTATCGATGCTCTTACCATCGGAAATGAGTAGATAAGTAAGAAATCGGACTTATCTTTTTCCATGGTAACCAGTAGCTTTAATCGCCTGAATTATCGTTTAATTCATAAAGCAAACAAAAAGATTTGTGAACAGATTTCTCAATAAAAATTTTATTAACGACTTTAACTAAAAAAGAATAAAAATGAAAAATTCCAAGAAGAAAGAAAAAAAAATATTAGAGAAGTACGCAGTCAAGTTTGATTTTTGAAACGAGCTCCCAGGATAACTGCAACGGATTGTTGATGAATGAACACCAATCCGAATAAAAACAACGTTAATACACGACAGACATGCACATTAGGTTCATTCCCGACTCTCGATAAATCGCTGGTCAGGAGCAGGAAGTTATTTCGCGTATCAAAAAGAGAGCTCCTATACCGGATGATCGGACCGGATCAATTTAGTACAAAACATACGATTATTCACCGCGATATATCTAAAATTCAAATTCCACGGGAAAAAAAAAAGGAAGCGTAGAAAAGCAAAGTGAAGAGTTAGGTGGAATAAGCGGAAAGGGATTGGTATACTGTGCAAACCCGATAAAAGCCAAAATTACCGATGAACGACGAGAGCCATTACCACCCCCGTCGGTCCACCCTACGGGCAATCAGCTCGAGCTTTCATTGGGAATAGTATAGACGCAGTGCGAGAGAGAGAGAGAGAGAGAGAGAGAGAGAGAGGGAGAGAGAAAGCGTGTTATGTCCGATGTTTTATGTATGTGTGTGAATGTCTACGTATATGTATAGCGACAGCTGTGTATGCAAAGTCTATACAATCAAACGGCGTGTACACCGCCATCAGAGTAGCCGCAAAGTTCCGGCATCCCTGCGGAACGGGAAGGTATGGCGTGGCTGAGTTTCGCGAAAGCCCGAGGGTTGGGCAGGGCTTAATTGACTCAGGGTAATTATTTTATTAAGTGAGAAGATGGCGGACAGAATGTTAAGAGCGAAGAGAGAGAGAGACAAAGATATTTCAACTATATACGCGTCCTCGCGAATGTTGCTGAGTTTATGCGCGCTATTTCGTGGATACGAGATGCTAAAGTTTTGGATGTTGAAGGAGTCAAAGACGTTTGTAGATGAAAAGAGAGGGAGAGAGAACGGAAATGGAAAGTTGAAGACACGACATAACGAACAGGCGTTCTACGCGCAAAGTCCAAAATATATTTTGTCTATGTACACCTGTGTCGACTGATGACGTACATCGATTACCAAGAAACCGAAAGACGATCTTAGACCTTTGCACATGCGGCATATACTTATTTTCGATGCACACCACGCGAGTGTAAATTTCATGAAAATCTACGCGGAAAGATGTCGAGGCTATATGAATGTGAGGACATGTCGTGCCTGTAATCCCAAGCATCGTGCGCGTGTTCTTCTTATGAGAACGGTTCTGTAGCTCGGTCCAATCTACCTTTGAGTTTATATATCTGTACAGGGATGTGTACTATTACTAGAGTATGCATGCATAATTACTGCTCGTCTTAGCGAACGCTAACACTTCGCTTTGCCTCAGTATCGCTGTTTCGCTCTTTCACTCTATATTTCTCCTTGGCTCTCTCCTTCCTTTCCGTTTTGCGTTAATGCACACACAATACGCTCACGAGGAACGATAATGGCGCTGGTGTTAGTACTCGTCCAATCTCAATTGCAATGCCGAGAGTATCTCTTGGTGTAGGTGATCTCGTGTGTGCGTGTGTATAAGCGGACTGAAGGTGCGCGCGCCCGTTAACCGCTTCTCTCTCCGTTGCGAAGGAGGAACATCTATTATCCGGTACATGGACCAGGCGAGCCCTGTGTGGAGAAATCGGTGCGAAGGGAAGGGGGGAGTTTCGGTGCGGGCAAGAGTAGTCGAGCGGCAAATTGTCCGCCATCTTACCCACCTTATACCTTACCTCACACTCTTGTCTCTACACGCGCACACTCTCATACTTTTTACGTTCTACCACTTTATCACTATCTCGCTTTCTCTCAATCCTTCTGACTATCTCCATCTTCCTTTTTTCGTGAGAGAAACATCCTTTGCTATTTCCCCTCGCCTAACCCCCGCGTCTTCTACACCAGGCCAACTGTCTTCCTCCCTCTTTTGTCGCTTTCTCCAGCAACGACTAACCACCCTTCACCCTTCGTGAGCCATCGAGTTACGCTTACTTCCTCTTTCACAAGCTCGCCTCCCCTCCTCCTCCTCCTCGATCTCCTACTGAAGCAACAAACCCTCCCTTCATGACGACGCCGCCACCGCCTCGAAAGCTTTAGATTACCTACCCCTTATAAGCGCTCGTGTTGCCCATTTATTACCACGACTGCGACAACCACGCGCGAGACCACCTCCAGTGACGGGCTTCCTCTCTCTCTCTCTCTCTCTCACTCTTTCCCTCTTTATCTCTCCAGTCCCTCCTTTTCTCTCAGCTCTTCTTCTCGAATCCTGGACGAACGTGGGCTTTTACTTTACAGTGTATGTGTGTTTGTGTATAAGTATTTCAAGCTAGACACAAACTCGAGGAAAAGGAACCGCGAAGATTAGCTTGTCGGTGTTCGGATTAGAGAAACATGATGAGGAAAATTGCCGAGATCTTAGAGATTTATTATCTTCCACGATTCCTACATGTCCGTATATCCTGTTTATTCTATCACAATCTTGAGCTCGTATGACTCGATCGCCAAATTCTTTATCGTTTTACTTTCGAACACACGTTTAATAACCGTACACGTTCGGAACTTCGGAACAGGCGATAATATATAAAAAGCCCGAGAAACTTTGTATACATACGCCATTTTGTAAAAACCACCAGAGTAAAAATGCGAAGAGCTTGGAACACTTTGGTAAAACCTCAGGATATATATAGCCCGACATAACTCTCCAAAACGATTCGAAAAACTAAAACTCTACGGTGAATATACTCCGACACTTTTTCCTGACCCTGAGGGTGATACGGGAGCGATGTTCTTCATCCGCTACCATCGTCCGTGACGATAAAGCGAGAGATCAAGGAAGCAGAGGAGGGGTAACTAGTGAAGAAGGTGGATAAAGACATCGAGGAGCAGAGAGAAAAAGTGTGTGGAGCACGGTCGATGAAACGTTTCCTCGGGGACTGTTGGTCGACGCCGCGGCTCGGGATGATCCTCCATCCGGAAAAGAAAAAGTCTGCGCGAAGATGGCATTCGCCCTTGTTGTAAAGTTTTTCGTGCACGGATGTGGATGCCAGTCGAATCGCAAAGAAGAAGATAAAAAAAAAAGATGGAAAGAGAGTTTAAGAGGCAGCAGAGAAAGGATCATGAGGACAAAAAAGCCTCAAACTCCTTCTGGGCACCCTTGCTTTACTTCAATACTCCTTCGGTAACTCTCGAGAGAGGGTGCAGAAAGAGAGTTAAAGAAAAGGGATGCATAGAGAAAGAGGAAGGTTGATCGAACGTGGGTAGGTAGTGAGATTGCAGGGAGATGGCAAGAAAAAAGTCATCGAAGAGATTGTCCCGGTTAAAATAGAGGTAGTGTCAGAGAATAGAGATTCAGGGAAAAGCAGAAGAAGATACGGGGAGAGATGGAAACCGGAGAAAGAAAAGAAAACGGCAGGTATGGAAAGACTGTCTGCTATAAGATTGGAGGATGGCTTTTCCATCCCGGTATTCGTTCTTTTCCTCCCAATTCGTTGACGCAGCGTGAAGAAATGATGGAGAAAAAAATGGCTACATAAAAAAAGCGGATACAACTGCCAGGCCGAAATGAAGTGAAGGGTAGAAGGAGGAGAAGAAGTAGGAAGAGGAGACGAAACCGTGAGCGAAACAACAAGCGGGCAAGAGTCGCGCGAGAGACAACTGCCACCACCACTACCACAGAGAAGATCAAGAGCAAGCATCGTGCGAGAGAGCGAATTAAAGGACGGAATAGGAAGGCCAGATAGAGACAGAGAGAAGAGGTGAAGAGTCAGGAGGATACAGCGCAAAGGAGGGTGCAAATAATAACAATAATCATATTTCGCGGCAACATGGCCGCTATGAAAAGGATGGTTGGGTTGGTTGAATAGCGAAGAAGAGGAGGAAGAGGGTGAAGGGGGTGGTGGTAGTGATGCAGGATGAGGACGAGTAGAACGATGTGGATGGCGTTCGGGGGGGTTTTTGCGAGAGGAACGGGATACTGGGGGGAGGGGGGGTGGGAGTTTGGTTCCCCCTTTTCCTCCTCTTTCCATAACACGGGGGAAGAACGTGCTCTCTATGCCCCGGCAAAAGCGAGAGGGCGACTACTCTCAGCAGCAATGGTGGGGTACAAACAGGGTGGGTTATCATAATATTACAAACCACCGCCGCAGGGCCGTATCTATATAACACGCGATATACACGTACTAAGTCCCGGCGCGCAATTCGCGCGAATCACCGCATCCGGCAATTGTCGCGTCGGCTGCTCGTTTCGGTTATACGACCACTGCAGAAATACCGAGAGAGGAAAGGGAACGAGTATACGGTATGGTGGAGAGGTGTATAGAGTACGATATGCCAACATCGAGAACGCGCAAAAGAGATGGAATAACGAGGGAGTCTCTGTATACTGTATATTGGCTCGCGCGCTACTACTGACTGTGCACACACGTGTGTACATACAGATTGATGCACAATAGAATAAAACGACCTGCGGACCAACATTATGCGAGGCTATTTTTCCAATAAACTTTCTTTACTGTATCAGCACAACGAGAGCGACGAAAATATCACTCCAAGCTTGAATTCCTGATAGTTATAGTTTGAAAAATGTCATACACGTGTGATGTAGTACACGAATTTATTCTACTGCTCTAGCTCCAATGTTTGACAATGAAAATTGTTCTTTTTCCATTCACATTTTACTCCTGCGCTCGCCTCACTTTCAATCAGTCGAAATAAACACCCCGATCCCCGACGATCACTAATTCTCTTCATTTTCAACGATTTTTTTTTTAGTTTTGAATTTACCTGTATAACCTCGCTACGACGGAGTACAGTAGTGAATGTATACAATATGTGCCGGCGTTGATGCTGGAAACGGTAACACGGTTACCTGGCTTTTCTACCACGCCCTCTCGTTTGTAGACTCCGTTATACTCCTTTTCTCTCTTATTCTCTCTCGGTTATGCACTGCACAGAATTACTGCCTCACACCTCGTACTCCCCATTGGTCAAAACTCAAAATGAACTTATCCTCCCTGATTTTTTTCCGAGTTTCATACAATGCCCGTACAATCCTAAATGTGTACTACACGTATCTGAACATAAATATATAAAGCTATATCACTCACTTCTGTAAGCGAAGAGAGTTAAAAAATTAATTGGCACCAAATTTTACCTACGGAATTGAAGATAAACACAAATCCAGACTCAATTGTTGATCGCCTCAGCAAATCATATAATATTGAAAGCAGTCATGATCTTTGTTGCTTCGAATAATTAAAACGAGACCAAATAAATCTCTTTTATGTTTGTTTCGTTGAAAGGTCTTTCGAAGAAATGAAAATGATGTTAAATGGATAATTTTATTGTAATAATGAATTACAAAGGACACAATTGAATAAACGATCTTATTACTTCAATCAATTTTTATTATCATTTTTTTGAAATTCTTATTATGTCATAAAAAAAAAATGGCAATTATTAGTTTTATGAAGCTAATGAAGATGGGAATAGACGGGAAAATAAATAAATTTTTTATGTACAACGAATCAAAACGAGCACGCGAATTTTTCAATTGTTTTTTTTTTTGTAAAACTAATTAAGGATTCGTTTGGACCGATTTTTTTTTGTTCCCAAGCGAAGAGAACAGATTCACTTATTTCTCGAATAGAACTCTAATATTCTCCAGATGTCTGAGAGGCTGCATTTTGTTACCCATGAACGAGGCAAAACACTTCGTGATGTACACAGTCTCTACTTACAAAATCAACCCCCGTATCCGTAAACGGAAGAAAAAGAAAAACACAAGTAAAAGTGTGAAAGAGGCGGAAGAGAATTGTGACAAAAAAAAAACAAACATCTCGATAGTCCTATAGATTTCAACAAATCTCTCGATAGTTTGGGCCCTGGAGGATGAATTGTAACATTTATGTAATCTATTCTTGTGGAGATAGAAAAATGGGTGAGAAGCTATATATCAAAGCGGAAGCAACGGCAGAATTTCGAGTGGACTTAAAAAAAACAAGTACGAAGAATCCCAAGAAATATACCCAGCAATATATCTATCGTAAAAAAAAAGAGCAAGCAGCTACTACATGAACGCGCAAGTTTTCGAGCAACACCGGAGAGAGCTGTTTAAAAATCCGATGCTCTCTCTCTCTCTCTCTCTTTCTCTGTAGATGCAGCCGAATCCTTGATGCTATAGAGTAGGATTTTAGCGGAGGAGAGCAGGAAATCGAGTGCGAGGAGAGCAGACCGAGGAGAGCGTGGCTGTTTGATAAAAATGTGAGTGTGTTTATGTGTACGTTTGTGTGAGAAAGCGTAGTGAGCCGAGAAAAGAAAAGAAAGAGATAGAAAGTGTATACATGTATAAATTTATAGTGTAGCGAATGCCTGGAGTGACACCGCGAGCACATCGAGTCCAGAAAAAGATAGAGACGAAGAGAGAGAGAGAGAGAAAGAAAGAGAAAGCGATATAAAAAGCTTCATGGGGGTCGTCCTCATCGTTGCCGTCTACGTTGAGCGTGAGATCGAGAGAGCTCGGGGATCGGCTTCCCCGCGAAGGGGACGATGCCGAAGGAAGCACTTAAAGAATTATCTGAACTCGCGAACGCAAGAGGGCGCGCGGTGGAGGAGACATATATACACATATATAATATGTATATATTGAATGACTGAGGGGGTCAGGGATGCTGCTGATGCTTGTGTTGGGTTCCTCCAACGCCAGAGAGGCACGTGCATTCATTCCCAGGCCAACACCTAATACCTACTAATACCGTGCCCGTGTATCTATCTACCCTTTTACCGCTCAACGCGAGTCCTACTAGCCGGGACCACGGAAAGAGTAAGTAGGGTCGGGTTATAGTATACAAGGTGCCCCCCCCCCCCTCCCCCACCTCCCTGCCATCGTTTCTCCCGAAGCCCTTAATGTTTTCTAGCCTCTATCTCTTTCACACTTTCTTCCAGTCACCATCTTCTATCTTCTCTTCCATTCTCTTTCTCACTTTCCCCGATATATAACACGCGAGGTTTCCTGAGTGAAAGAGCCAAAAACAGGAAGAAAAAGAGTGCGACGTCAGCTAGAATAGATTTGCCGAGTGTATATATAGGCTTTGCATGGGGAAAAAAAAAACGATTCCGCAGTGGCTTCGGATTCCATTCGCGAATAGATCCGTCAAGAAACGTGATCGTAAGATCGTGGGAAGTTACACAGATTATACACTCAGGTGAGCTTTTCACTAAAGCCATAGTTCCTAAAATATGTATTAGTATCACAGTTATACCATTATTTATTCGTCTTACACATTTTTATAGCACGCGCAGATCCATTCATAAAGTTTTTATGAGTTCGCCTATGTACTGCAATTCCAATCAGGTTTAAATTCAGATTAATTATGACGGATGATGAAACAAGATCAACCAACACGAGTAAACTCTTTTTATTCCAAAACAATTGTTACGAATCGTGTATAAAATTGCTGATCGTTGGTAACATATAAAAAAAAATTTGATCAATTCTTACGATATAGAATAATACTGTATATAGGCAACAGGTAATGAAATGAGCTAACAATTTTGTGCATTAAAATATATCAATCAAACTATTCCAATATGCTTGTAATTTATCACACAATAAATAATTTATTAAATAATCATTTGAAATAATAAATAATATTACCTAATTTATTTAATACTCATCCTAAACTTCCTAATATATTCTAAACCACTAAACTATAAACTACCTGTCCGGTGAAGTAGGTGACGCGCGCGCCAACGAGAGGAAGCAATTCTCGGCTCTGACAAACTAATTACCCGGCAGAACTCTCGTTATACACAGAGGCGTTTCATGCTATGAGTATAGAATGCTAGAGCGTGCAAACTAATTAACGAAAATTCAACGAACGCCTTTTCTTTGACGATAGTCCAAATCCTTGAGTATTCGATGTCAATTGCTTCAAATATCGTTCTATTTTGCGCCACATTTTTTCTTGTTATATTTCCGGTAATCGGTGAAGATATTCGACCAGCGACGATTGACGAGGGTTTTTTTTTTTTAATGGCTCAACAGACAGAGCCTTAAAAAAAATAAGGAAGTCGTCGTCTCAAAGTCTCGTGCGGAGCATCCGGGAGGTCCTTAATAAGTCGCTCTCATTTTGTTTGATGATGAAGGAACTCGTTGCCAGACTGCATGGGATCCAAAGAGTGTGAGGTCCTGCCAGACAACGAGTCTCTCGAGGCCTCAAAGTTCTCATGTGTTATTATTCTTCATCGTTTCTTAGAAACATCAGCCCTGTTCCCCGCACTATTTTTCGGGGTTACTCTTCTTCCTATTTACCAGTTTTCTCTTTTTTTATTCTTCATCGTGTCAGTGTAGAGGATAACCGACGATTGTGGAATCTCAGAAGCGTTCCGCAACGATTCACTCATCTCTCACATTCGCCCCTTGCTTTATGCGTGACGACGTTGTACGAGTCGCAGCTTTTATAAGTCAGCTAACAGTGTGTGATGCATAATACGAGATAAATATGTATGCATATTCACACGTATTGGATAGAGTGTAAAATGAACTGGTGTGCGTCGCACGTGTTTCTACAAAACGCATTCCCCGACAAATTGACTTCAGGCCTTGATGCTCGCACCCCGTGACGTCCTGCGTGCGGCCTTTCCTCTTTTTTTTCGTACGGTCTCACTATACACACATATATATATTAATACATGTATGACAGTTTTGCGCCGTTCGTCCTCGACGAAAAACTTCTTCTATTTCGAAGCGTCCTCTGAAAGCGATACTCGACCATATTTCTCCTTCTCTCTGTCTCATTTCCTACGTATATGCTCACATTACTTCCTTCCTTATTCACACCCTTTCAAATTCCCTCGTTTATTCTTTCTCTCTCTCTCTCTCTCTCTGCCCTTTTGCTGTCGTTACGAGGACGTTTTTTTTTCTCTGTCCCCACCACCAACGTCGTCGTCGTTGACGACGACGCCTTTATTATTAGCCGCTCTCTTGTACACCGTAAGCTAGTTAACCGAGTTAGTTAAGTGAGAATTATTATTTAGCTCGTCGGATACTCTCGTCCCGTGTGTCCCCTCGTCGACGGTCCCTGATGCTTTCGACCCTCCCCACATGAACTCCCACCATCAGAGGCTACCCGGTCCATATAATTATCTTTGTCTCTAGCACGCTCTCGGCAAAACTATGTCGACCAATCTTGTGCCTTTTGGATGGAGCAGAGGCAAGAGAGAGAGAGAGAGAGAGAGAGAGATGGGGAAAGACGGAAAGAGAGAGTGAGAGAGAAACCCGAGTTCCCAGCAACGTAGAAATCCGTGGAACACTTGGTCGCACCGCGGGAATCTCGCGCTGACACGACTCCATCGCGCGTGTTCCCTCTCGACCTCTTATTTGTCCAGGACCGCAGAGGTGTCGAGCACTTTACGATTTCCGACCGTCGAATTTTGTTTTTACTCTCCTCTTGTATATTTATATATATTACATACATCTCACGACGAAACCTACAATTATACGCACCCGTCTGTCTCCTTTTCGCTCTCTGTGGCACGCCATTTTTAATTTCAACATCCGCAGCTCGCGGCTCTTTAAGTAAACGATGCCCAACAGAAACATAAATAAAAATAAATCGGAAGATAAAAAAAAAAAATGAAAAAAAAGAAAGACCAAGGGAAAATACGCGATTATAACGGGAAATGAAACGAAGAAACGTGTTACAAGGTGACATAAATAATTGATATATACATATATATATATATATTTCGAGGAGGTAAACAAGCATAGGAAAATCAACGACGCATGGCTTACGATCTGAAGCTACTGTGTACACAAAATCTCAATTACACTGTATCAAGATTTTGCTCAACGACTCGATGATTTTTTTACCACTGCCATGATCATTTGTCATTCTTTAATGTTATTATTATAGCACGTGTGTGACGTATGCTGCCGCACTTGGCGAAGCGTATTAAAATATCTTTGCTACATATAAATATAGATTGGTTGGCAGAGAGCGTAGTTTTGCGGTTTATACACAGTCATCATTAGTCGGCAACTGAACTTAATTATACTTAATGGTCTGCAAGACGTATTGTGATTAATGATTTATAAAGCAGCACGTCAGTGAGCAGATAAATATTTAATCGTATATACCATCAGTACATCCAGCTTATTATCGTTCAATGTTCAATCTACGGAAACGCGCCCTTCTTTGTACCGATATATCCAACAGATGATTCGAGAGAACATCACTTCGGGCGTGTAAGATCCAAATAAAAAACGTTTTCTTTCCTCTAACAATTTGACGATGGTTTTTTTTTTTTTCATAAGATATGACGAAGAAAATAAGGGGATGGAATAAGATGAGAATTGCTACTTCTCTGGGCATTTCTTTTTTACCGTCGTTACGGTTATACACTGAGTCTCGATATGTACCCTTCATGTACTCAAAGAAAATCCCTCTTTCATGATCCTCCATTTCTCAAGCCTCTTTTCTTCGTTCATACTATGTAGGGTGGCGAAAAAGAAAAAGGTTGCAGGATTTTGCAAGCTCTTCTTAATCGTCACGATTATTCGTGTCACTCGCAAAAGCTCGGAAAGGTCCCTCTTAACAGCTCATCGCGAGAACGAGTCATCTGTGAAACGAGCGAATTTGCGTCAAGCTGTTAAATCAAATAAACAGACACGAGTAAAGTGGAAAGGAACGGGCTAAGTAACTATCCCTACTATCCTTATTTTTGTTCATGCTCGTACCATCAACACCCAAATTGGATTTCAATTATTTAGAGTTGATGAAAAATTTAAAAAAAAAACTCATTTTGCGCCACTTTTTAATTCATCATACATCCGAAAAAGGTGACTCGTTCAAGTCTCTCTTTTGTTTGTTTTCATAGACGAAGGTACGTCCTCGATGATTCTGGGAGATTTCTACGATAATTTTTCAATATCCAGTACTGTTTTGCACGAGAGTAAGGTCGTTGCCGAGAGTCACACACGCCTTTGTTCGTGCATTCCTTGATAAAAACATCGGCGTTTTGCTTCATTTCAGATTGAGAAGGTTTTCTTTGCTGTGGAAAACCCACCCTCGTATTTTTTGTGGATATTATTCCAGATTCCAGGCCGAGTTAACGGCCTGAAAAACGAAAACCGCTTTTCAAGGTAACTAGCGAAATGATCAGTCAATTTAGGCCAATTTGGGCGAAAAATAATTTTTAATGACTTCTCATAACGTGATAAGCTTGCCTCTTCTGTGATATGGCTCCATAGATACGGACTTCGCAGCTCTTACAGTGCACGGAAAAGGTTCATCTTCTTTCTCAAAATGAAGCATCTTGAATTCAACATTTCAACTGATCACAATTTCAAACTGACATAACAATGAAGAGAAAACACCACTCTTAATAGTCCTGATAAGTTTAAGAAAAGAAATTACTTTGGTTTTGAAAAAAAAAACTCATTACAACGATTTTGCCTATGCAAAGCGTACAAAATTCACGTGTTCTTTCGATTATGAAAGTATATTCCTTGTACTTAATGTTTTTCCAATAAATATTGGCACCCTGAGAAAAGACATTTGCGATTCAACGAAATTTTTGTTGGATCAACAAATCGTGGCTAACGAAATGAAATTTGCTTAACGGAACTAATATTTTGTTGATCCGAACGCTTAATTTGTTGGCACAAGACATAGACCTGATAATACAGCACTGATGAACAGGGTATTTTTCGACTGGAATTATGTAACCGTACCACGATATCACATGTTTAATCAATGGGTGCTCAAGTAAATTGTTTCAATTCTAAATCCGCAGGCTTTTGATGTCAGCGAGTTCGCAGCAAAATCCTCGGTGGCCTTTTGAACATCGTGAAAAGCATACTCTTCACAGAAATGATAGAACGAGAAAAATAGTTCCCCCACTTCTTCAATGTTTCGATAGCGTAACATCAAGCTGAACAAAGGTTCTTCCCTCAGGTATTTCAGGGTTCAAACCATCGAAATCTGAAACTGTACGTGAATTCGAGCGAGAATGTTGACGCTTTTCTCGTGAGGGCGCAGAGAAGCTTGAGGTATATAGGGGGTGATGATGCTGCGAGTGTTTCGCGGGTGCTTTCGGCTCCGAGATGAGAGTAGGTGGCGAAAGCTTTCGCATCGAAAAGGGCGCAAAGGCGGGGAAAGGCGCCGATACAAACCGGCAGAGGGCGCATGATGGTGGAGGGAAAACCCGCGGGAAGGGAATAGGGATTCCATTATTTAACCGAGGTAGTTTAGGCGAGTATTAGGGGTTTGAGTTTATGACACCCCTCGGTTGCCCGGATTGCCTATTAATACGATATGAGCTGCGCTCTCTCGGTTTGCCCACCGCCTTGTGAGCGGTGTAACGAGATATATATCTGTATATATGAGGGTGCCGTGTGTTGCGGAAAACTGTGATGGTATTTGGCGGGGTATAGGGTTGCACGGTGTTCCTGCGGAGCTCCACCCCCACGATATAGAGCTCTTTTTCTCTCTATCTCTTTCTCTTCCATTTCTGCCAAAGGATTTCTCGCTTTTTGCAACGCTTCCAATTTTTTTTCCACGCTACCCGCTCAACCGACCAGAGCCAACCCCCTACGTTTTGTTATGGGTGTTGGTGGTGACTATGGTGGTGGTTACGCCGCCGAGCCCCCTTCGCAACCATCCCTCGTTCTCCAACCCTCTTTCTATTGCTCCTCCACCTCTTCTTGCGGCGTCTCGTTATAAATACAGATACAGACGAATATACAAAAGTGAACTGATATGGGTGACAGAACGGAATACCCGAGAGCCAATATCCTTCAAACTGGCGTCCAGGGATACTCGGATAAAAAGCCGAAGCAATAAGACAAAAAGTACCGATGTCTCTTTGTTATTTACTCACAACGAGAGAATTTCTCATTCCTTTTTTTAAGTGTCATATCAAAACGTTTATTTTTTTACTGAGGTGAATTTCATCAGCGTTCATAGTTGTTGAGTTAAAATTTCCCTCAATATATCTGACACATACCACCATTTTTTTTTCTTCCCAACGCAGCTTCCGAAGAAACTTTCTTTAAAGGATGGAACAAAAAAACATTGATATTCAAATTTCAACTACAATGGCCTTTACCATGATGCGATATTTTCAAGCACTGTTGAATAATTCCTGGAACGTCGTGTTGATTTCGCTCAAGTTGAAACTTTTGTGTTGGGCTGTTTCTGCAACATCGGAATTCAAGCTTCAGAGTTTTATAAAATCAAAAAATTTTACCCAGCCGCGCTATCTTCATTTTGTTTTGTGCATCATATAGAATATCGTGAATGGAAAAAACTACCCCGGAGCTTTGTCTGTTTCTTTTTGAAATCTGTTTTTCATAGTTCGAGAAATATTCTTGAAAATAAAAACATGAAACATGAACAGAATTATTTTTTCTCGAAATATTGAATAGTTACGAATCTAGTCCTCAATTGATATCGAATTCTTGGAAGGTCTGATTACATATGACTCGTGAAAAATGCTCGGAGAAATATGGCTGCATCAAAGAAGCATGCGAGTAAATGAAACGTGTATTTGCAATTCGTATTCTTTGAATATATCCGCGGAAAGGGAATTACTCATCTCGTGGTAAGAGCCGATTGGTCTAGCCATGGATGACGTTCATAGAAAGTAATTTAATCACTGATTGACTCCCTGTGAATATACACATGTGACTTGCCGGAAATAAAAGTGAAGCAAAAGAGGGGGAAAGGGGTGGAGCGTAGAGAAACAAAAAGGGTAAAATGAAAGTCGGATTAGAGCACACTGCATCGTTACAAATGTAGGAATCCTCCTACCCTTAAAGTTTCTTTTTACGTTCTCTCTACTAGCCCTCATTTCTTTTTCGCCTTCTCTGATACCATCCTCTAATACTGTACTTCCGTTTTCCAACGCAATCAGCGTCGGAGACGGTTTCTGCAGTTTCGCGGTCCATGTAGCCACCAGACGACTTTCTCCACAATCAACCATACAGTTAACTCCGTAGTAATTTTAGTATGGAACGAGAATACTCGGCGTGTATTGGTATACTCCTGTGTATATATGTATAAACGTATATAAATGTATGTTTGTATGTGTAGATCGTGTACCCCTTTGAAACACTCGAACTCGCTTTCTCGTTCAGACTCCCTGTACCCATCCCTGAATCCCTTAACGTTTTCGAACTCACCGCGAAACGCCACAAGGGGATGAAGCGAGGGAACGAGATTCCCTTTGGCGCAGAACGCGCTGCCGAGTCGCTCGTCGATCGTTTTCTAATTTGGCGAGCAAACACTCGAACGAAAGCCCCGATTCTATCCACCCCGTACCATCGGAGCCCATCGTCGTTCTCTCGATCGTCGTCCGTCAGTCCGTTCCTCAATTCCACCCCCGAAAATCCTCGCCGAACCTTATATATGAGCCTATCGATGGTTAACGTAAACGTTCGTACTGTATATACAAACCTGTGTCGACCGATCACCACGAAAGCCGTGCACTTAGGCCATATACAGAATAGATTTGTATGTTGGTTCAAAACTACCCCAATGCTATGAACACCAATGGATCTATCCTTCTACGAGTAAACGCGCTCGAACCCTATACAATAGCACAGTGTTTTCTCTTACGTTTGCATAGATGTCTATTCTATTTGATTGTCAAACCGCAAATCGGGTTTCCTGATAATTTAAACCCTCCAAAACAGTGCAATCTCTACGGGAACTTTTGCCAATATAGACAATCAAGTCATCGGTGCATCGATCAAGAGTGTCAAACTAGATTATTTCCGAGTCAATGTCAAGACACAAATTTTTGGGAACGATGGGATTAGATTGGAGAGTATATCTTCGGGTGTATCCGGTCCAAGACCGGAGCTAGTTGGTTAGCTTTCTTGACTGTTGCTTGTTGAAAAGAAACTGAACAATAATTTAATTAACACATTTTTGTTCTGAATCGAAACATTCTTCCACTAAATCAGACAATTATTTATCATTTTTCATGGATAATTAATGGAGCTATTAAAACAGTTTTTTCAAAATTTGTTTTTGTGTCAACCAATCTAAGTGTGGGGGTAAGTTCACGCAAGATATCGGGTGAGAAAATTATAACATGAATTTTACTAAAAATCACTACAATCAATAAATTAATTGAGGCAGCTAGCTTGGTCTGATAATCACTGTAAAAAAATGGGAAAACTGATGGTTACCGCGATATTATTTATTAAATCATTTCGAAAATGAACACGAATAATTATATCATTGAAATTAAAGATTGTTTTTGGTAATAATAGCGTAAAAAATGGGGCGTTCAATTCTCTTCACCAAAATTCTTCTCGTCGTCGTAATCAGAATTACTGTTCACGCATCTCAACCCTAAACCAATGGCGGTTTAGTCACTCAGTACTATTTTTTTTAAGAAACAAAACACCTTACACACGAACCAGAACAAAAATTGGAAAAATATAATGGGAGGAGGAGATAGGAAAGATTGAGAGAAAAAAAAATACTTTTATTTATAATACTGTATTTCGACATACTGGACAATTTTGTTATTAAAATGTCCAAGACAAGGGGAGATGGAACGGATCAACGAAAAACTGTACTTTAGTATCTAGATTTTCGAGAATCATTTACTTCTCCTAAACAACGTTTTGCTTCGACGTATCGAGAGACATGAATGAGCAAGAAGCTACAATAGATATAACAAGAAACGCGCGAATGTTTATATTCTCTGCTTTCGATGGATTGTGACATCGGTACGTTAGCTTTTCAGAGTACTTAAATTTTTATAATGAGATGAAGGATTTTAACAAGCTGAGACTTCTTCAATTCAAACGCACCACTAATATGGTCGATTGAAATCATTATCCTGATGAAAAAAATGACAATATTGTTTAAAATTATTCATGTCGTGATGATTTTGTTGCTACCTTGATGTCAAACGAAGATTGACTCCCCTGATAAAAAATTTCCTGAAATTATTGAAGAATGAAAAATGCGGTGAAGCAAAACAAATAATTGAGTACCAGTTACGATTGTGTTTGTTGTTAATTCACGAGGGAATATATATGAATTTCTCTGTTTATATGATTCGGTTTATTGGAACGATTTTCCAAATCCCTCATTTCATCCCCATGAGCATTTTACTATTACTAACATTATAGTGCCACTGCGAGGTATTGATGCTGGTAATGGTGCTACTACTGATGTGTTCATGTACGAATATATATCTATATAGAAGCATCGAAGTATACATACCGACTTACATACATATATAGATATATATGAAGACGTCCATACGGATATACGCATATAAATTCACTCGAATACGAGTATGTGAGTTTGTGTAAAGTGGTCCGCGTGTATCATCCCACTGCACGCGGCCAACAGAAGGCAGATCTCTCCCGGGAGACTCGACGCTTGTTTGCGCTGCTTATCATCAGTTCCCATTAATATTAAACCGCATTCAACGAACGAACGAGCCAGCCAGTCAGCCATCCAGCCGGTGTTACTACCCCCTCATGGTGAAAGAGAGAGAGAGAGAGAAAGAGAGAGGGAGACAGGAAACAACCCCAGAATACATCCCCTCTTTTGCCTTCTGTCTCCCTCAACACACTCCAATGCTATACGACGTTATACCGTTATGCCAAAGCTATATATGTCAATTTCCCTTTTGTTTACACACTGGTACACGTAAATATAGACACATAATAGAAGTGTAGTTAATTCATGCAGCCATCGATTTGCACAGGTGCGATGTAACACTTGAACGGAAAATTCGAGCTGCTCTATTACAGTATCTGATCGTCTATTGATGCAACAAAATTAAAATGCATCGATACGATTCGGTACATGGTAAAATGTCAAAGTTCTGTCTGTTTTACCGTTCATATGGATAGAGAAGAAAAAGTGACTGTTGTGCGAGGCGTCTTTCCAGGGACGAATGAATTATTCTTGTCGTTTCTTCAATAATATGCTTATATATATCCGGAATATTTATTGTATACTCTGATAGGTTTGGTTATTGGATTATTCTCTTCTTTCTCAAAAATGCCTATTGTGAGTGAAAATAGCGTCGTTATAATTTTTTAAAACCTACCAATATGGGTATCTTGCATGCGAAAACCTCTTTAATTAGCTAGGTACGGTACTGATTTTTTTTTTCAATTCATGAAAAAATTGCTGCTGCTTTTGTCTCACTTTATTCCATATTTCAAGATTTTTGTCAAAAACATCAGGAACGATAATAAAATAAATCTGCTATTTCACGGATCGGTAAACACGTCATCTTCGAGGAGCCATTATTCGGAATCAATGAGTAACCGAAATAGAAAGTCTTTAGTCTTAATTTAGCGAGAACTTTCAGTGGTCTCAGAGTAAGCTCAGTTTTTTTTCGTGCATCTTTTTTTGTTGCTCTGCCATATCACCGAACCTGTTTGAACGTTTTTTTAGGGGAGCAGTTTGGATACAGCCAAAGCCTGAAGCCGCAAGCAAAGACCAAGGGTGCTCAATTTTCACCCTTTGTTTAATCGCTGCTCAGAGTCGACTACATTAATTTAATACTCGTGCGTGCATGCCTGCTACCGCGCGAGAGCCACTTGGTCGTTCCTACGGGAAAAGGGGCAATGTAGCCAGTTTCATTTTCTTCTGGCTTATTATTTATTCTGTGGAGTTGAGCAAACGACTATAAGGAATGCCTGTTAAATTTGCGTTTTCTGAGACAGCTCAAGTTTACGGATAAATGTGGGGTTGGCATAATTCGAAGGTAATGTTGATCCAGGCATATCGAGGGAAATATTATCATCGAAATTCCAATTAGGGAATAAAATCCATTTTATGTGGGAAAGACGCCATGTTGAAACAGAACGATGAAATAATAGAAATCTTCAGCATGAGATTGTATTCAGAATACGCTTGATATGCTGGAAAATGAATTCTCCATTTTTCAATTCCGAGCCATGAAAGAAATCGGAGAACTGTAGAACCAACTTTTTTTCACTGCCTTACCAAAAGATTATTTAGTAAATAATGATGCATTTGATCGAGCTATTTTATTCTGAATGACGTATTGAGAAAAAAAACTTGATTTGTGAAATTCATCTTATTTAAACATAGCTTTATACACAAAAAAGTTCAAAAAGTGTCAAACAGAATTTCTCAAAGCATTATCAACAGAAAATCTACTTGTCGATGGGCCTGGAATAAGCTTTTGGTGATTTCGCAAGTGAACCATATTTTAATGTTATTTAATTGACAAGTTTCGATAACGCCAGATGATCAAATTGCATTAATTAACAAGTATCACAACACATTATGCATTTACGTTCGTAACTTCACAATTGACATTCATATCGAGTTAATATCGAATCGAATTTGATACATATAAATATATGGGTATATTTCGCGATAATTATACGGTAATTACTCATGTGCAGTGACTGAGTAATTACAGTAATCGGGCGAGTGATGCACAGTGAAAATGAAATAGCTAATGATATAGAGAGAGAGAGAGAAACGGAAGGATTGCAGAGTATACAAAACGGGGAAATGCCGGTTACGTTTTTCGAGATTACCTCTCGCAATTGTCAATTATTGCCGCTGCTAGTTCTCTCTTTCTTTTTCCCTCATTCCAATTATTCCTTGATACGGCATATAAATATGAACATCGCGAAATTTGCACTGAAGTTGTGGAGCGATTTTTTTTCGTCACGGATAGTTGTTGCTGTTTCGTACTTTGAGAGTATCGCTAGAAAATTTTTTTTTAGATCAACAAATATAGTGGTGAACAAAATGAAATTCGTCAACTCAACAAAAATTTTGTTTAAAAGGCTTTCAAACACATGAAAGGGATCCAAACACTTTATTTTCTGGCTCAAACAAATATTTCTCACTACGACGAAAACATCGTTGAATCAAAAAATTTTATGTGGTTCACCATTATATGTTGATCCAACAAAAAATTTTGTTAAATTCACAAATTTATATGATTAACCCTTTGAAGCATAGTGACATACTGGTATGTCACCTACTTCCACTCTGTTTTCCTTCAATCGAACTGATTTTTAATGCTCAACAACAAATGTAAATGACATACCAGTATGTCACTATGCTTCAAAGGGTTAAAGAGAGCATTACGTTACTTCCTTATGCGTGTATTGATAAACGTGCACGTATGCGTATAAATGTCCGAGTGTATTCTAGTTCGAGGAACTCTCTCGTATCGCCAGTAGCTGTGGGACATGAGGCGATCACTTAAGAGGCCAAAGGACATTCAATTAGGATCGATCGCAGTAATTCTCCTTTGCTGCTACCTACAATCGTTCCTTCGACACTGCTATAGATGTTCTCATGAGAAATTCGTTAGCGACTGGAGAACCCTCAACGCTTTGTAGAGTATATCAAGCATATTCGTGAATGTAGGCGGATTTAGCCAACTGAAAATCAGTATCCTGATATTCTGGGAGTATCCGGTACTTCGATTTATTTATCCATACATGCTCACCGGGTACACAAAACAAAAAATTCAAAATTACTATCGATTTATTAATCTATGTGTTTTCTAATTATATCTGAAATATTTGCTATCAAATATATAAGACAAATGAGTTGCTCGATTGGCAAAAAAAAATGTTTTCATTGATTTTCTACTCAACTCATCTATACCTTCAAAAAAATCGAGTCAGATCGATTTGGATTGGGAAAATGGTCGATCGATTTATCCACATTGATAGAATTGGGAAGCACGAAAGATAAAACATAAAATGGAGCGAAACCACCTTACTTATGCAAACGTAATGGATTGATCAACCCAAACACGTGACTCGAGCTATAGACCATCTCAACGTTTTACAATAAAAAAAAAAAACTTTTTCTTGAATCATTTTGCTCAAATTACCTCACGAATCGAGCGTAACCATTTTTCTTAAGTCGGTAAAGTACAAGCAACGAACACTTCTAATTAAACAGAAGGAAAAATTGGAAGAAAAGCGAAAAGCTAAATATGGCATAATGGTTGATCTTGTGGATCTCGATAGAGGGGAAAAAAAGAAGACAAAAAAAAACGGTATCAATGTAGTGTAATAGCATTAGTAGATTTGGTGACTTCGAGTAATAGAAACGGATCGCATCCGAGTGTTGTGCCTGTTAAGGCACCTTGGCATACCGATCGCTCTTTCCACCCCTACGTGCCGGACCCTCTGAGTTTTATGGCCAACGAACACATATCCACGAGAAACGAGAGTTAGAAAATGCTCAAGGAATAAAGAGAGCGAAATGGAGGGCAAGAGAGAGAGAGAAACGTAGCTGTGTCATTGCTCCACCAGCGAGGCCAGGGTGACATCTCATTAGTGAGACAAATTGCTTCACCTTCCACGTCTTCTCAACACCCCTCATCTCCGTGGCGTTTTCTTGGTATTTTTCCGCATATACGTGTTCTTAGTCGTCACCACTGCGTGTTTCATATCCTCATTCATATGAACATATCTTCGTTTAGACGATATGGATTGGATGGTGATTGAAAAAAAAGTGGACGGTGATTGACTTAGTATTTTTTACATTTTTTTAGCAATCATCATTTTCATTTGAAAAAAAAAATCAGTTCTCTAGGAAGAAACGAAGGATTTTCAATTTGGTTTGAAAATAGAGAACTAGATTTTTCATAATTTTGTAGAAAAAACACGCCACAGAGTTAGAAAAATGGTAGATTTTACAACTGATTTTCTTTGAATAGCAGATGAATTGGTTTATCCAACAAAAAACAGTTGCATTCACCCTTTTTCCGTCCACCTGAGTGGAACTTTGTTCGATGACCAATTTATTTTTTCTCGTACGTTTTCACGTATGTTATTCATGACAAAAGATAATAATGCTGAAGAAAGCAAGACACAGAGAAAGAAAATAAAACTGTTCTATACTTGGATACGTACGAGGAGTTGAAGAATGAGGCGTGTAAGGGTGAAACTCAGTCTGAAGGAGTGCTGAGGTTACGCATGAAGGCGTTTCTGTTAGCGTCGTTACGCGCCTCATCCACGATGCTCTCGTTCGTATGAACGTGCCTGAAAATCATGATGCGTACCGGATTTGAGACTCGATGAGTGTGCACGCAGTCATCATCACCTGTACGCAAACTGTCATATGCCGAGAGACACTAACAAATAAAATGATAATCCTTCCGAAGTATTACAAACAAAAAACAAGTTCTTGAGTTTGCTTCACAGAAAAACTCTCCATGTTAGTTGTCGAGTTCGAGCAGCGTGTCATCATCTATTTTTCTCTCGGATTATACCGTTGATATGATTATTGTCTCCGAAATTACAGGTGATCTGATGCGTTGAGCAAAATAAATGTGAAGTGCAGAGAGCACGTACCACTCCTACAATCGCAGCAGCGTTATCGCGTTACATTTCCGAGGTTATCGATCTTGCTGACGTTAGTTAAGTCGCTGGACTTAGGTTTAACGATTGAGCGAAGAAAAAAATGGGTTTTTAAGGATTCAACAGGATTTGCTTATCATCACACATCAAATACGCTTTCTGAGTGGATTTTGAACAATCAAATCTGATAATAGAGTTAAAAGAATTAGAGATAGATAAGTAACACAGTAGAACGAAATGTACGTGCAATGCAAGCTCGAATGGTATGTGTGCGATACATAAACCTCCTGCAGATTCAGGTAGTGTGCTGTAATGGCATTAATGTGTATACGTAGGCAGTTCCTAATATCATCCTCTCGTTGCAGGTCGCTGGGCGCGGAAAGGGGAAGAGAGAGAGAGAGAGGGAAGGGAAGAAGAGGGACAGAAACAGCCAAAGATCGTATATACCGGCGACATGGTGACGATGCAGTCTGCAGGAGTGAGACCAGGGAGCGGGGGAAATGTATTAGGGGCTCGCATAGCTAAACTAATTGGTTAAATCTGTTGGGCCGCATAACTGGGAGGCTAATTGGGTGATTTCCTGACAAATTATATCCACCCCGACGACTACGCCCACTCGGTAGCGGGACCGTTTGTCACTTGACACTTTGAAGAGGTCTCTCTCCCTCGCTCCCTTTTCCTTTACTACCATATACACGTAAAAGATCATTCGAACGCCTGAGAGAAAGGAAGAGAGAGGTTGAAGAGAGACGTGAATGTGGAAAAGATTCAGTTTGCGTATGGAACCTCGCGGTCGAGAGATCATCACGATGTTTTGAGGCTTTTTGAAGAACTTTTGCCCGATTTATATATATATATATATATATATATATCTGTATACATAGATATAAATACATATATATCAGTTTTCGTTGCGCGGTATGCTTCTCCAACTGTTATAACCCCTTCTGACAAACGTGGAAACGACGACCGCGACGAGCGACCAAGTTATAGACTCGTTAGTTTAAGTTCCCTCTGACTGGGCTTTTGCTAACGTGTCTAAAATCTCGACAGGACGATTATATATATAAAGTCGTCGGTTGAGCGAGAAACACTATTTACGCGCACTTTCTGATATACACGTCCTATCTTCGCTAAGAAGAGAGCGACGGATTTCCGTCACGAGTGCGAGCGTGCCCGAGTTGTCTCCTCGTTCGTTTAATTCTCACCACGAGACTACACGTCTCACCGATCTCTTTGTGAGACGAGTTAGATGAGACGTCTCTGATGAGTACAAAGTACCCGAGGACTTAAATATTTTTCTCCTCTCTTATTTTTCCTCTTGAATACGATTATTGGTAGAAGCCTTCAAAAAAAAAAAATATCGCGGAGGAATTTTCGGCAGGAACATAAAAGCTATAATTATATTTTTGAATTAGGAGCTCCGTCAAGTATATTATAAGCAAAATTATGGAACTCCCAGTCGGAAAAGGCTTATTTGTAGAACATTTATTCTAACCATTGAATTAGCAAAACTCTATGTGCTTAGATCCTGTTACATTTTTCTCAAAAACAGTCAGAGATTTCGAAAACGAAAAAAAAAAAAATAACTTCTGTGTTCACACGTTTTCCGTCACACCAGTCGATTCGCTTTTGGTTGAATTAAAACAACAAACAGAAATCGATTACCCTTAAGAAGTTTGCTAACAGATTCATATTCCCGTATTCGAAGCCATTCAACTTGAAAAAGCTTTACTTGTAACAAAATTATTATTCCGAAATTATGTGTCGCGCAAATTTGGAGATTTTTCTGAAAATTTTCTTGCTCTCTATTTTTATCTTTGGCACAGACCTTAAAATGAAATATCTTTCACTGTGTCTAGTAATGTTTGTCAATGCTGAAAAAACTTGCGCCACGAAAAGTGAAGAAGAAATCGGCAAAAAGAAATTAAACAAGCAAAGATTGTTTTTCATGATATTTTTAACTCATATTTTTGAAAATTAGTAGTGCAATTAATAATCTGTTATAAAAATACTTTCACCTTTCTCACATTGTTCCAAAAATAGTTCTTTGGAACAGACGACAAATTGATTTTGAGGAAAAAAAAAGAAAAATAATTACTCCGAAATGATTTCGCCCATTCCAACCCAAAAAGCTCAGCTCAATAAAGATATAATTCGGAATGACACGTGACACCGTCTGGTCCATTCGTCGAGTTACAAAAAGCAAGGCGCGTGAAACTAGTAATGAGAAATTAATTAAGAGAAAAAAAGGACTAGTGGAAATGAGGAAAGCGGTGAAGCATCAGAGGAGAAAGAAGAAGAAAAATAAGAAATGGAAGAGGTCAAAAACGATATCGAGAAATGCGAGAGACCTCCGTGAGCCAGAGCCGCGATTTGGTTGACTAACATTCACGTGTTCTCCATCTGCTCTTACTCATTTTTTTTTCTTCCTTCCTTTCTCTCTCAATCTCTCTTTCTCTTTTCGTATTTGTCACGATGACGAAGTGCGCGAGTTTTCAAATTGTTTTCAACCATAACGGTAGCGAGATCTCCCGACTATTTTTATGACTGCTACTCTGTATTCCCATGGATCTCCGTGGGTGTGTAAAACGTGTGTGTATGTGGGTATACGTGGCCTGCGTATTGCAGTCTCCGACAGGAATTAATTCTTAAATGAATGTGAGCTCGAACGATTTTCGTGCAGATATCCACAAGCGGAAATAAACCAAGAGGATTCTCGTTCGAATGAGCGCGGATGAGTTCGAAGCTGCCTCTTGTTCCAGCTCAAAGAAAATTCATCTCCCATTCATATACACGGATCCTGGGATAAAACGAGAACTCCGAAGCTTCAATACGTTAGTCTCGCAAAATATATGCGATTCAGTGCGGCCCACAAAAACGTAAAACAAGATAGAAACAGTATGACGGGGGCGTGGATGACGGGGGTTGTGCGGTACCGAGGGGGTTAACTCGATCCCCGAACCCCCAAAAATTCTCATTTCGTGTAACTGAAAAATTCATTTCACGATTCCAACGTACTCTCGCCCGGCTGTACCGCGTGCTATGTATATCTAGATTTTCATCCTCGTGTGTATGTATATTCACATCATGTGTAACTCTCATCGGAGGTCGCAAAGGGGCGTGTACAGGATATGCCCGAGGATAACTTTGTGTGCGCTCATTTAAATGTGTATGTCGCATTGATTGGATCCGGGAATTTGTGTCGCCCGAGTGAGCCCTGATTTTTTGGGAAAAATTAATTGAGCTCCAAATCACTATATACACACACGTGCCAAATGTACAGGGTCGTTCTATATGAAATGAGGCAACGGTCGAACTCCTTAAACGGTTTGGGAGGCCGTTTACAATTTTTTGACATTGATGCTTTCAAGGGATTCGGGAGTATCCTTTTTATTCGATCTAACATTTTTTCGCTATGAATCATAGTGATAACAGTAGAGAAGGGGGATCCGAACTGTATTCATACCCATTTGTAAATCTCATTCACTTCGAGCGTGTTGCAAGAAACGTTAAATTTCTTTTTACTTCAATTCTTATGATTTTTACTGCTCAAATTACGAAATTATCGCATCTAAAATTTAGAATAGTGAAGGTAAATCAACGGTAGTGAAGTCTCTACGCAAATCGGATAAAAAAAATGTTTTTATATGAAAAGTGTGTTCGATGTTGGGTCTCATGACTTCGTGTCAATGAATTCTTCATCGTTTGAAAACGAAGAATCGTCAATTCAACAGTAATTGATGTTATTTTAAGATTTTGTTGATTCGACCGCAGTTTTCTTGATCAGAATGAATATGCTGTTTGGTTATGAACTAGCATATTTGTTCAAGAATTTATAACTTTGTAATGATTTCATAATGTCATCAGCAGCCCGTAATAAGATATGTAGTTGATCCTACAATTTTTTTTCCCTCCGTATAGTTGGATTTGATACGCTGATAAAAGGTTTTCGAAATTGCTGAAACCAGACGCAAAAATTCGTGGTAATCGGGGTTTTTTCTCCCGCGAATCACCTATAAAGCTACATATATGTTGGTCCTAACAAATATATATAGACGTTGTGTACGATCGGCTCGTTAATCCGTGGACGGTTGCGAATTTACGACTGACCTGATGGTGTTCTGGCTGCTCTATACATGTATATAGTTGCAATTGATACCCAGTGATGACTCCAGTTAGACGTATCATTGAGTTGCAATCGGAAACGCCGATTGGTACGGTCAATCCCTACGGATCGATTGCATGTGACCGAGACAAAAGAAAAGTGTTTAAATCGTAACTAATAGGTCAATTTTTTCACAGGTACAAAACTGCGATGAACTTTGTACATGTTACAAACATCAAAATTAACGAAACCATTAGAACCTCATTTTTTTCGGCAAGTGACATATTTTACGGTGTAGTTGAGCTGACTGGACGAGTATGAATATCCTTTGAAATATGACATCTGTCGTTCGTTAGGTCGACTATCAAGCGACAATTTTCTTCATGACAGTCATTTCGGAAGAAAATATTACAGTACTAAATAACGAATGAAACGTGGTGGATTTCTCGTAATCTTTGAATCCCTGGCTCGTTAATCCACGAACACGCTCGTTATAAAACTAGGATAGTAAGAGCGAGAGAAAGGGGAGGGGATTTACAGGCTGGATACCCAATCCTCTCGAGCGTATTACACTCGGGGGTTACAATTAGACGCGTCATTAGATCGAAATCTCGAGTCGATAGCGCTTTCTGCCAAATGTTATCGTGCGTTACCGCGATTTTCAGCAGCGGGGTTTGCATCACTTTTGATGGTGCAACGCGTAGGAGAAACCCGAGTATATGATCGTTCTCCATGGACTGGATATTCGTCACGCACGAGCAAAAAGGAGAGAAAAATATGGCGAGAAAGGAACAAGCTGAACGTTACGGGATATGAGATATATTACCGGGACTGCGACACGCGCTCGTGTAGTGCAAGGATACGGGTATCATTGCCGACACCCTCTATAATAAGGGAGAAACTCTCCGTGGCCGTTTTAACCCCGTGTACGGACATGGTCGTCGTTGTCGTCGTTTGGTCGTGCCACACCCTCGTCCTCTACCCTCTAGATTTCAGATATTTTCCATCTCATTTTTTCTTTCGAAAGGCAGAAAAGGAGAGAGCATTACTGGCCCTGGTGTATGAGTGGCATGGATCAGATCGCAGTTAGGGAAAATCCCAAGAAGGGAATCTTTTAATTTGACGCGCCATAAAGCACGCCTAGCCGGTTCACCATTCAAGCAGCCTCATCGTCATCCTTCTCGCTTTCTTTTTCTTTCCCTTGCCAATACGGCGTGACAGTTGGTAGCTATATTCTGCTTGGGACATACATACGTCCATACATATATATGACATGGTTAGGAAGGGGTCGGGAGTTACCCCCATGGGAACAGGTCACGGGTGACACCACGGCGTGTCATATCGCTGCAATAATAACGCGTAAGCGATACCCGCGTCGTGAGGATCGCCCTAATATGTGTCTCGTTACATTATATCATATCCAGCATCAACGGGGACCCATGTATCGATGTCTCAGTGCCAAAAAGGCGTGGAATCTTTACTCAAACCCATTTGATACGACATTGTAACGTTTAACGACCAAAATATATGTATCGTTGCCTGTTCCGTGCTCTACTGGTGTATAGATACGCGTTTTACGCCTCATTCTGCTCTTGCATCATTTACTATAATAAACCTTCATATATATATAACGTTTATACACCTACTTACAATGTATATCGTAATGTAGAGCATGCATTATACATTAATGTTTATGTGCATCGTACTGCATCCTGAACACTACAAAATATTGTGCAAGTTGGTGTACAAACGTGCAACATGTGTAGGCAGAACTCGTGAACTCCACCGGTCTATTGCCTGGACCCTATAATCACCTCCTTGGGGTCCCATTCGCTCTTTCGCACGGGATCCTCTGCGTGTGGATATTCACACTGTCTATACATATATATATATATATATGAACGAGGACGACAGATATTCACAAGAACATCACGACACCAAATCGCAATAAAATGGAATAAATATACTCCAAATGGTTTGTTTAATTATGTGCTTTGTCCTCGATTCATACATAACCCATTGGAACCTTATTCCGCGTCGCAAAATATCACGCTCCGCTATCTATATCTTTTTCTATTAATGATCACCACTTCATTTCATTACTATTTTGGCGTTATCGACTGACGAAATATTACCATGTGAACTACCAGGGAAATTTCCGTTGTTGGATTCTCTCTCTCTCTCTCTCCCCTCTTTTACTCTCGTTTATTCAAGCTCAACTGGGTGGAATGTAGCGGAACATATAGTTCAAATCGTTTTTCTATTTATAACCGAGAATTGATATGTAACTATATGTATATGTATGTATATAGGAAGGCCACGAGAGATTGACTACATTCGGGAAACTGTTAGCGCCACCATAGGCGGGGCAAACATTTTTTCGCTTTATAGGATATTGAGGAAGCGAGAAAGAAAATAATCCGATATATTGCATACGTGTATAGGTACGTCCTATTCTACGTATTGTTGATCGGATGATTCGAGTATTATGCAATATGGTCGATCAATTGAAGGGTGAAATGTAGTGGAACTAAAACAAAAAGAATTTATTTATTTTTACCATTCGATCCAGTTGGTTTTGTCACGAACCTGAGATTTTTTACAGGACCATGTTTTTACAAAAAATATTTTCAGTTCGATTTCAATTTCTGAAAATTTGAAAAATAGTTTGAAACATTTTTTTTCGTATTTTTCAAACAGCTGTTCGAACCCATATGGGAAATGCATTAAAATGGTGAAAATCGCTTTCAATAATAGAACAGATCGATCCCATAAATAAATTTTCTCCATATTTACAGTGACAAATGATTACCTATATTTCCATTTTCGAGTTATTCCGGAACTTGGACGAATTGAATATTCGAACCATTCTTCTCACTCGACGAATTTCGTCGCTTAGAGTCTCGGCATAGTCGAAAATGATGGAAGCTCACGACGGCAAGATAAACTTCTCCGTTTAAAATTCCAGATGCGCGAACCCAGCCACATTGAAGAACTCAATTTCCTTTGGTCATGGATAATTAATACCAATTTTTCAGAAGAAAAAACCCTCTATCCTCCCACCTTTTTTCCCTCGCACACTTCCAATTCTTCGCGACATTAAACCTCGAACGTCGTAAGACTGTTTACGAAAAATTGTATTGCTCATTTTTTGTGGTGGTGAACACTCTTATGCCATACGACACACTGTCCTCAAAATGTAACACGAAATCAATAAATAATTTTGACTTGAAAAAACCATTTTTAAAAGTATTGAATAAATCATCAATCATTCGATTGTCTTCTAATGAATAATGAATAAAGCTGATAAAAATGTGATTGTCCAAGATAACGAAAAAGTATTCCAAAAAAATGAAATTACAAGTTGCATCATCCATTTTGAAAAATATTATCACCGTCGACTCTTGATATTCAAGGAAAAACGATGACTCGTTTGATTCGAACAACGTTTTATTCCATTCTTGAATGTTAGCAACTTACAGATTATGTTAAAATTATGTTAATTGTCAAAGTTGTTAAAAATTTTTTTTTTTCGTTCATTCCGAAGCAGCAGCTTGATTCGATTTAACGTTAAATGTCCGATATGTTGATCGTTTCGTCACTTGAAAATACGTGGGCGAACCGCTGTGCCGACGATACCGTATAATTATCGGATGGCAGGTAACTCGAGCGAGTACTCGGTTTCCTCTCTCTCTCTCTCTCTTTCGCTTGCGTCCTTTCTCCCACAATATCATCTCCCTCGGCGATCCGCGAGCGTTTTAATTGGCCAATTATCGTGGGCACCGAATAGGTGTGCCGGTCCAGATAAGCGTGAAACTTCGGGGGATGATATCCTGTTGGAATGGCTGACTGACTACACCCTGCTGGCCGATGCTGCTCTTTCCGATGCCCAAAATCATATATACATATATGTATATTGCGTTACCACGGGAAGTTGACTGGTAGAGCATTCACAACACTCACGCTTGGTGACAAATATCTTTTGGTTCGGCGAAGAGAACAGCGATAGAAACAAAGTAAATGGGAGATGTTACAATGGAGGAGGAAATTGTACAAAAGCAAAAGATCGTGACCCTCGTACACCACATCTGGTTTTTATATTCTCCAAGAAAGAAATGATAAGAATTACAACGGTCTATATTTAGATGTTGTAAGGTTTATTGATCTTTTGCAGTATAAAGTAAATGAAGTAAAACTTTTGATCTATAGATTTACTCAATGGAATAATTGAATGATTCAAACATACTCGCATTAATTAACGTAGTTTACGAGTGCCTTGTCGTGGTAATCACATCTTTGGTGATCACTATGTACCTGGGTAAAGTTTCTGGATAATCAAAAATACATTATTTATCTCGTATTCGATACAATGCGCTTTAACAAACATTTCAGTTTGTCTGTTTGATTTTTTTTTTTTTTTTTTTCATACACAGTGATTTTTGTAAATGATATCTTTTGATGATTCGAGCTGGGTTTATGATACACAGAGTTTATATAGTGATTTGTAGAGGAGTAAGGCATAGTTGAGAGTACATTGTAGGAAAGCTCTGAAGCGAGAGCGTACGAACGGGCGCAAATTGGTCACGGCTGGTCCGTCGCCGCCGTTGTCGCTCATTCTCCTTCTCTATCGCACTCTCCAATAGCTCCGTAATGCATCGGCAGCGAACTATTAGGGCACGCCACCCCCTTGCTTGCCAACTCTCGACAAACCCCATCCGTTAGCTCACTATGTGGTCCACGAAGCGTACACGTGCGTGCGTGTGTCTGTTTTGCGTGTTTGTGTACCAATACATCGACCAGCATCAGGCTGCTAGCAGGTAGATAATCTACTCGACCAAGACTCATCACCTGCTTGCACGTCAGTCGAGACTCGACCTCTGTGTCACTATAGATACACACTTGATTTCCGAAGGGTGGACAATTGATTACACTCCGAGGGGTTCATCCAGATGGGTCTTTTTCAATTGATTCGGAAACTCTTCTCAATATACTACACATTGAACAACCCATAATTGGTAGCTCATTGATAGTGAAATAGCAATAAAAATATTGTTTACCTTAATTGCAGATTATCTTTTCTGCATCATCATTTTTTTGCTTACGATTACTATATCTCGAGTCATTGATTAATAACTCGAATAAGTGGTTCAAGAAAATGATTGACACTGGTTACCAATAGCAATGGTTACGCAGTCGAGATGCGTTCGCAGTGATTTTTTAAGTTGAACATTCCTGGTTGGGGTCAATGTTGGGATAGATAAACGTTTAACTGGTTTATACACTGAGCTTCCATTAATTTTGACGCGACTTGAAATGTAAAAAAAAATCATTGGTACATTCTAAAATAGTTTCTTCGAGTAATGTTTTTCATGCACAACGCAAGATTCGGAACAAGTGTTTCAATTATTATAAATTCGATAAAGAAAAAAAAATTGTGACAAGGTGCGGAGGCGGAGCAATTCGAACCTGGAAACCTAACAAAGTTTATAGAGAGAAATATTAGATAACTATCAATGAATGAATGAACGAATGAATAGATCTGTATTCATTTTTGTTATTTTTCTTACGGTTAACAACCAAAAATGTTTGAAGAAACAGATATTTATAATAGCGAAACCACCCTGTAACATTTTCACTAAATTATGCACGTAGAAAGGTCGATCAATATAGTTGACGTTAAAGAATGAGCAAGAGAGGGAAAGGGAGAAAGAGCAAGTGATACGTGAGTAAAGTTCATGGGAAGAGTGCATGTAGGCAAATCCCAGAAGAGACGTTCGCTAGTTTTCTGTAGGAGGGCGGCGTAATGACGCGCAAAGTAAAATCTGCGAAAGAGGTAGAGAAAGTGAACGCGAAACTAGAAGAACAGGGTGATAGTAAGGTACCAAAAAGACGTGAAAACTGAGGGGCGGATTACGCTGAAAGCGACGGGGGGGGGGGGGACCTAGCTATTTTCTGAACTATTCCCATGTATGGCTTCATCGTATTTACCACGTCAGTTATTACATAATATCCTCATTAGGAACCAACTGGAGACTGACGTAATTGTCTGCTCATCATCATAGAGTATCTATCTCATATATGAGTACTTCAATTGAGTATTCGCATAAATGAACAGCCATACTATTCACTTCCTTTTCCTGGTAACACCGTATTCGCTCAGTGCAGTTACTTCAAACGAACAGCGAATATATGTGTAATCCTCGCGATCTGTTAAAGCAGAATCGCTTCGAAAGCCATGTTTTATCTGCACACATTCCTCCGTCTACCACTTCGAAACCAAATGAGAGTATAACTCTAATTATCAAAGCCGTCAGAACGAATGGATATGTGTGCGTGAATTTGCCGTACCCACGAATATTTGAAACTTTGCCGTTGAATTTTCTACGTTGAATCTATTTTGAACGTTTGTCTAACAAATGAGATTTGCCCAAAAATTATAATGGGATTTGGAGAGCGATTAGTCGCATTTTGAAAATCATGTTAAAACGACGCTTGAGGAGGCGTTGGAATTGAAACTTTTCGGTGATGATTTTTATTATTCGTTGGTCCAAATATTCCCGAGGATAATGTCAGTAACAAACAACAGACAGGAATGTTAAAGAATTGATAAACTTAACCATTGGACCTTCGTGCATGGTTTTAGAGACTGTGTTAATTCATTTTATTTATTCCTCAATGTAATCCTTCATTTTTCCTTTTTTCAAAACGGCCCTTTTCATTTTACGATACCACCATTATTTCACGACTTGTATCTGACACTTGATATTTCGGAAAGCTTCCTCGCAATCTCTGCTAGCTTATTTAAGCTTGATAAACTCTCGATTTCTAGTAGACCTTGGCACTTATGGTATGGGATCAATGTCGTTGGCTGATCGAGCTGGAAGCGGTTTATGCATTCGATTGGCAAGAAAAAGATAGCAAGATAGAGAAAGCACAGTCATGGAAGCGAGGAGAGTGAAACTGTGCAAAGCTAAAGCAAGTAGTGGATATATATAGAGAGGTATTGCAAGGGTGGCTCATGGAGCCAGGGCGGTTGCCCAGCAATTACCTAAATGGTCGGGTAAACAATATCCCCGTGCGCCGGAGTTAAGAGCATGCTGCCGTCGGTAGCTGCTGCTACTGGGTTTGCTTCTCCGTCCGGGTATTGGACGCTCAACGTTATAACCATCCCTCCCAGCCGCTCTTTCCACCCTCGTAGCGCCAGCGCTGTGCCAAGAAGCATATATAGAGATTTGAGAATAATTGGAAAGTATGGGTTTGTGTGAGTCAGAGTAAAGCAAGTAGAACACCCTCAGATTCCCGAAATTACCATGTTTTAGCTCTAATTCTTATCTGGATTTATAATACTCACAAAAGTATTACCACGGGGGCAAAAATGAAAGAAATAACAGGTTCTAAAAACAAGCATTTCCGCGAAAAAATCTTCAGGAACCAGCTGAAACTTCATTTTTAGGGTCGGTAATGGCTTTAGTCGCAGAAACAAATTTTCGAAAGACAATGAACTGTAGAATGAGAATGTTGGATGGAAAAATCCTCTGGAAGTCGGAATTACCATTTTTTAAGCATTCACCGAAGCTAGATTCATTTATCCAAAGTGCTATTCTGGTAGGGGCTGGAATTTCAAAAAAAAAAACGAGAAAAAATATTTCGACGGTAAGTTGACATCGAGAACAATCCTGAGGAAATGTCATAGCTTTATTTTGAAATACATCGAATTTTTTTCTACGAGGATCATTTTTAAGCAACAAACTATGTAATAGATTAATTAATTCGGACATATTTTCCTGAATGGTGTACGCATTTCCAGAATTTAGAGAATAACAGTGGAGAAAACACGTATCCGTTAAAGGATATTGACATTGATATTTCCAGGAATCTGATAGAACTGGGTAAAGCAGAATTTCGATACAGTCTGAATCGATGTAAACACTTCAATATTTATAGCGAAATCGAGAATTTGACGGTTCAGAGAGAATCTGTGTTTGGATTGCCATTACTGAAGTCACTGAGCATGTTAATGTTCACCTTCGCGCATAGATACATCTGAAAGGACCACCCACTAAAAACATAGCCAATTTGAAAAGATGAACAAAAAGTAGAAGTGAAAATGGAGGCGACAGTATCATGTATGAGTATTTTTTGAGGGTAACTACATCAAAGACAAACCACTTTAACCAGTCTGATCACAAAAACTATCGAGTAGCTTTTTGAGTACCTACGTGCATGTGGCCGTGAATCGCAAGTGTATCTGGCGAAAATTCGCATACAAATTTGGGAAGAGTGACAAATACAGAGAACGTTATATTGTGAGACTGAGAGAAACGGTTTGAACCGGTTCTAATAAGATTGAAAGAGTAACGAGGCGTTGTCGGTGATACAGTCACCCCTTCCTACGTGGGTGTTGCCTACCTTTCTATCTTTCCGCGTGTACCGGCTCCAATACCTACCAAAGTGGCTCGCATGCGTTTTAACATTATTCGTATTCGCCCGATGGCGTATGTATACGAAAAGGCCAATCGTAACATCATGGTAAAGTCAGCATGAATTGGATCCGGACAAGTTTCAAACCTAAACGAGTATGTGTGAACGTTTAAGACTCGGTGGAAATCGACGCGCACATCGGATCGTCGCGACACCCGGCGCTTTTCGCTCCAAAAGTCCTCTCCGCATATTCACCCATCAGTATGTAATGTAACAGCGAACGCGCTGCTGGCGCGGACACACACGGGAACAGTACCCGAAGAGCGAAGGAACGAAACAGCAGCTAGGAATGCTGCTGCGGCAATGGTAATAGTGTTAGTGGAGGAAAAAGACAAGAACGTGTGCTCCGGTGGTATTCTAGTGTTGGTGCGAGAGTAAAGCCTTGCAAGCAACCCTCACCATTACCACCGGCCAGGGTGCTTCCCTGTCGACTTAAACGCGGTTTGTGATTGGCTGGATACTCGGTGCTTTTCGCTAACCGGGGGTTCGTATAACTCCGCCCATCCGAAGCGCGGAACAACCCCCAGTTTGGAACACGGAATCCGAGCACGCTTCTCACTTCCCCACCTTCGGCTTCTCTCTACTGTGTCTCACTTTGACTCCCGTATCTCGGCCTAATAATACGCCTTCGTACAACACACATTCATTCCGCCACCATGGCTCTGTAGTGAAATTGCGGGGTGAACTGTACACGGACAAGGAAACGCGCAACTAGGTTATCCGCCTTGCCTAAGCGGCCACGACGCCGACGACGACGACGACGACGAGGACGACGACAACAACGACAACAACGACGACGTCAACGACAACGACAACGACAACGTCGAGATACAGTTAAGCTTTTCGAAAGCAGGAACGAATGGACATCCGAGTGATAAACTACGCGACGTTTTTGGAATAAAAACGAGTCATTCCTAAGTCGATAAATAACCTCTGTTTTGCTAAGTTATCGTCCTGATGAAACAAGAACTTGTGTTGTGCCTATGAATTGAGTGATGCAGTGATAAATGATAATCCAAGTGACAATAAATTCAGCAAGATGAATCGTCGTTGATAGTGGCCGTCAAGTATTTCATGGTGCATCGTCTCGTGATTGTGGAATGTTTGGAGAAAAAAGCCAACATTTTGTGTTGACATTTGAAACTATGAAGTGGATTCCCATCGAAATGTTACCTTTTAAAATTTATGGTGATTATTAAAAAAATCTGCTTTAGAGGATGTGCTCCCTGCACTGTCATTGATTGCATTGTTCGAGTCTTTCAAAGTGATTTCAACTTGACTGACAGACAGCAGCTGATTTAGTGACGCAAGTGTAAGTCATAAGCTGGAGCATTCTCGTTTCAAGATCGAGGTCTGGATCATGAAACTGCTTGATGTTGCGATGTTATCGATAAGCGCGATATTTTCATATTGGCTCTAGTGGATTTTTCAATCAAATTCATGGGAACCCATGATTTTAGCATACCAATCAGTAATTTTCATTTTCTTGACTTAATATGAAGAGCAGGTGAATTTTGTTGCACATTGCACTACCGCTTTTAAGATCATCGGATGAACGTTAACGAAACCATAAAAGTCTTTGAAAGTGTGTGAATGCGCTTATTCTAGGTGATCCTTTAAAAAGTGAAAGTATCGTGGTGACATTGTAAGCAGTGACGATCGCGATGTGGAGGATGCAGGAGGGTAGAACTTTATCTCCTTTAGCTGAAATCGGTCCGGTCTCATGCCTGACCGGTAGCGTTGGTGATGAAGGTAATCTTCGAGCTCTTGTTCCGCATCAAGAGAGGCGGAGAGTGCTTTTACACGTGCGAACGGGTGACACGTTTTTGGGATTTCACGAACATCATCCAAAACAACAAACGGCTAGTACGAATCCATCGCCCGTTTCCGAAGTTGTTAGCGCTATGGAATCCGAAGAACCTGAGGAGGCGATGCAGATATGCAATAGAAATAAAACAAATCTAATTCAAAATCGAGATCAAACTAAAGAGGGTCACGAAGAAGAGGCTCTCGTCGATTGCATGACTCCGGGTGATCGTGAAGATCCTGAAGAGGAGTCAGATGAAGAAGAGGACATCAAGTTGAACGAATTTCCAAAAAAAGATATTGCGAGAAGAAGAAGGTGTCACAGGAGAAGTCGAGGGGACGATGAAGAAGACGACGAGGAGCTCGATGATGATGAAAACATCAATATTACTACGAGTAATCACGAAGAAACGAGAAACGGCAATTTCGCCGACGATGAAGACGTCGAGGTTGATGTTTGCCGCGACGATATTGATGAAAGCAATCCAAGTAGTCCGGTTGATCTTACCGCGTCGTCGCGTTGTTTCGGTAACGAACAATTCTTACATCCTTTCGCAGGTAGTCGGGGAATCGGTCATCAACTCAGTTGTCTTTCGGGTAGCGTCGTCGGTGCGGGTATCGTACATTGTGTAAATTCGTCTCAAATAGGTATTACCACGAACAATACGTACCTGGGTGGTGTTACAATTGGACATTTGCATCCTAGTACAGCCTCGAATAATACGGTTGTCACGACTATGTGCACCAATAATGGAAGCAACGATTTGCAAGCTAGAGCCAATAACTCTAGCAATGGAATTACATCAAGCGCTGGTAGCGTACAAACGAATAAAAGAGGTTTAGCATTTTCCGTCGAGAATATTCTTGATCCCAATAAATTTACCGGCGGACGGATTATCCACGACAGAATATCGCACAGGCGACGACAACGGACTGGAAGTCTTCACGAAGGTAAAATTATACGACGGTTTCAATTCATTACATTCTACGAACATTAGATCGGACGATTTTTTATACTCAATATTCTTGTAGAATCAACTTTTAGCGATTATTCATTCATACTTTAGAGCAATGAACTTGCACTCTTATTTGCTCGTTAATACTATAATCAAATCGTCACTTTATTTTCTCACATCTGAGACACAAGTTTTCTAGTTTTTTTTTTGCCCTGGCCAAAAGCGTCATTAACTTTTGCCGTCGGGATTTTGTCGCGTGTCAAAGTGTCAAGTGTTCGCTCGCTAATTATTTTGCGCTCATCTGTTCGTCCTTTCGTTTCTCTCGGACTTTTTTTTTTCATTTTAATTCTTGCTCCGCTTTGAATGCATGTGGCATTCACACACATATGGTTGTACGAGATCTCATCGTCGCGCTTTAAATTTAGACACTGCCTGCATGAAAGGGAAGCTTTTTTTCTCTACGACAGAGGGGAAAGACATGGGGAATCCGCGTGCGTGCTAGCGAACGATGGCTCTAAGCAGCGTGTAACTATTCGCGTTAACTCTCGAGCCGTGAAAGTGGTGGGGTGTGGATTTTGCGTGTGGGACAACTCCGATAAAACGGCAGGGGTGTCAAGCGCTTCATTAAAATACGATAAATCGATCTTAGCAAGGGTTGTCTCGAGTAAAAATTCATCATGCTTATATTTTTGAAACATTGAATTTCAGTTCGATTTCATGATGTGGAAAAAAAATTAGAAAAATAATTCAACAGCTACAAAACTAAGAGCTTGAAAATCAATACTTACGAATTAATTCCGAAAAGACTGTTAAATAAAATACACATCAGGCTTTCTCGTCAGAACAAAAGAATCTATTAATTTCATGCCAAACTCGCATTGTAAACGGAGATTGCCAAAATTTCTCAAAAGCAAATAAAATGTATCGTACTCCATGAATGCATCGATGGATTCTGATCAAAGAATCCAATCAGAAAATCAAATATTTTTGGTGATAACGAAGTGGATCCTTCACAATAAAAATTTACAGTTCAGAGGAGAAATAAATGTTCTCTGTAAAGTAGATCGACTCCAAATCCTTCTAAGAACATTGGAAAGAAAAGTATTTTTGGCTTGAAGGAAATGAAAAACAACTTAAATCACAGAACCACAGTTAATCACCTTAAATAAGCGATCAAAGTCAATCGACTCTTCGACAAACTCATACCACGCATTCAGAAGTCTTTTGCAAAGTATTCCCTTCATTTTCTTGTTTCTTGGACGCAAGAAGCCGATTTCGAAGGGAAAACGAAAGATACGAAGGCACTGCTGAAAATGGTGTCTAGTAGAGATGGAAATGCCGAGAGCTACATAAGCGCGAGAGGGTGAAAGGGCTGTATAGAGAGATGGGGGTAAACCGTCGGAGCGTGACAAATTGCTCTGCTAATCTGCGTTAACCAGTCTTTGAGCCCCATCATCATCGGCACCATTCGCCCTTCTATTTTCTTCTTCATCGTTATTCCGGTATGGGACGTTGAGAGTACTCGAAATATCAAGTATAACAGCAAATTAAATCCTCTAAGCTGAACGTCATAACATCTCACTTGAAACCAATAAGAGAAGTTGAAAAAATCAGAGGCTACATCATTCTTTCGCTCATCTCATAAAACGTAGTAATTTACTTCTAGAAAAAAACTTGTGCAGCTAAGCAATGAAGTGTCATTCAGTTGAGATACAAAAAAAAGTATCTGTATTTTGCATAGTTTGTAACCGATTGAAATATCATTAAAAGATAACGTTTGCCAATAAAAATCCCTTCTATTCACCCCTTCATAATCCATTCAGGATCAATTGAGAGTCTAGTTTTTTGCGAAATAAGAAAGAAAGAAATGGGGCTGTGGGAAGAAACGAGCAAAAATCGCTGGTATTGTAGAGAAATGATAATAAGAACAAAGAAAAGAAGATCGATGGTTTTGGTCCATCAGGGATTTGGGTACGAGGAATTTTTGGTTGTTCGAACGTCAATCAATCTTATCCTGTGGTCGCAGCTTCCTCATTAAAAGTACATCAGAGCGCATAATGCGTTCGAGTGAAATCCCCGTTTGAAGCTTTCGACGGATCCTACTCCAAGTGGAAAAAAGTAAGAGAGAGAAAGAGGGATGATAAGTGTGTAGGGTAGTCTGCTTGACAGTCCATGCCATCTCTTTCCACTTCTCTCTCTCTCTCTCTCTCTCTCTCCCTCTCTTTTTCTCTCTTTCGTTTTCGATCCTCTATACCTCGACGGAATAATATCGTCGGTTGTTATGATAATCGCACGGCATTGCATATCTCTCCCTATCTCTCTTTCGCTCTCTCTTTTCTATATCGCGATGGATCGCGCGCGCCAAGCCGCCCAGAAAATTGGCTCTTCTGCATCACAATGACTTTGGCTCGCGCGTTCGCCCTCGTTCGAGGAGTGCGAATCGAGAGAAGTACCGTTCGTTCACGCTTTCGTTCCCGACTCGAACCTTCTCTCACTCCCTTTTTCTCTTCCCCCGTCTCTCTCCTCCTCTCCACTGTTGAGCAGAGCAGAGCAAAGTTAGCGACCCACCCTTACGGTTTGGACAGATTTGCCGAACGCGTGAAACCACCCCCATGTGGCGCGTTCTCCCGTAAACTCGCCCAAAATTTCTATAGATACGACTACTATCATAACTCTATGCGTTTTCAACATTTATACCGCTGCTACTACTACGATTATAACTATAAACGAATCTGCAAAAAGTGTTAAATTTAAAGAAACAAAAAATATAAATATTTTCAATTTTATCACGATCCAACATTTCATTTGTAGTATACAATGTCATTGATAAACTGATTGACATACGTAATCAAATAGGGTGCTCTATGGATCAGAAAATTTTTCTATCTTCAACAATCTTTTATTATTACCATTGTTTATATTTTTCCTTCATAATGCTCAACTGGACACCTCTATCAATATTTGTTCATTATTTATTATCATAAAATATCTTACAAAAAAGATCGAGGGTTTTTGTGAATGAAAGTTTTTCTCCCAGCCGGTAAATTTATTTAGGAAACCAGAATAAAAGTGCATGAGAAAAAATAGCAGCAACTATCTCATTTCATACGATTGCTTTTCTCGTATAAGGAACAGATTAACACATGTTTGTTCCGTTGAAACCACACAGAGCTGATCAACCTTTGACTTGTGAACTGTTTTATATATTTTTTTTTTCTGTTATAACGAGCTTTGTTTTATTACTTTTAAGGGCGATTTGAAAGATCTGCCGTAAAAGAAGAGAGAATGAGATAGAAATGGGAAGATGGGGAAAAGGGCGAAGAGCGAGGAGGAATGGAGGAGATCAATCGGAGCACCTGGCCAGCCCCAATGAGAGACAAATCGTTTCTCCGATTCGATCGAACGATCGGCGAGTATGCCGAGGGACGATTGACTCTCTTACCCCTCTCTATCTTCCACTTTACTTATATCCTTATCTATCGTCTTTCGATCCTTAAATTTTCGTGAAGACCGTAAACCAAAGGGCACGCGCTCGAGTGAGTTCTCGATCTCGTACTCTGTCACTGTTTCCCACGTACGAATACACACACAACCGTATGAGAAAACAACAATATATTTTTTCTCGATTTCCTGTATTTTTTTTTTCGATTGACCTATTCGCATCCTCTGGACTTAGCTCGCTCTTAATGCCTCTCTTTTGTCATGTATTGCCACAATACACATGAAGATTGTATCCTCATGAAAGAGCAGCCACGTTCTTCAGACATAATTATCCCTGGGGAGATGTTCCCCGGAGATAATTCTTAGCGACGTCGATAACACAAAACAGGAATATACGTCGCAGAGGGAAAACTTTCCTTTCATCAAATTTTGAACGATCACAAACGGCAAAAAATTGAGTAATAAAAAATAAAAAGCATTCTGAAGGAAAAGCGCGAATTACGCAATTCAATTAACGTTGAGAACACGCGAGGGGGAACGAGTCGATTGGCGTTAACCTGCTTTCAACGATCTCCCAACTCTTCGATGACGAAACCAAAGCACGATTGTGCAATAATTTGTCGCTCTCGTTAACGAGTCACGAATCGACGCTTTCAAGAGTCTTCGAGGGATGAGAATTAAGTATTCTAATGAGCAGCTCGTCACGTGGCTGGAAAATTGATCGCAAAAGAAACTTGATGAAAAAACTCAATACATTTTCTGCCATTTCATTCGCTCGTTCGCCATTTCAAGATGTTATCTCTTAATGTTTAAGTCATCGGTAACAAATCTTTAGTCTTTAGCAAATCAACACTGAGAAAAAAAAGTTATTGGAACAACAAAATCTCTCATTACGGAGTGCCAATAAAATATATGATCATCATAATGTCATAAACCATTGAACAATGACATTAATTTTTGATCAGACTGCACAATCATTCTGCCAAAGAAATGCGCATTTCAATTGATAAAACTCTTCCAATAACATCAATTTTTATTGAATCAACTATTTTTTTTCTCTGTGAATACATAGCAAATATTTGTTCTATCTTACATGTCATCATTTGAAAAAGGATACTGACTCAAGCTAGCAGTTTTCAGGCACCAGTAATACTCAAAGATACAAAGTTATCGGAAAAGATAGAAGCTCGCAATGAATCGCCATTCGACTATCATTCGAATATTCCACTTTTCACAAATATAGTTTTCGTTGAAGCTTAAAGGAAAAATTCTTCGCGAATAAAACTGTCATTCGCTCAAAGGGAAACGGATTCATCTACTTCGTACTACGTAATCAATGAAATTCTCAGTTATTTGTTTCCGAAAAAAAAAAATATAATAAAAAAAAAAAAAACAAGAATTTCACTCACGTAGATCCATCATTAAGAGGAAAATCCCTGTACCCACAGGTATATACAGAATAACCAGTGAGGGCAGCACAGGATTAGAGCGAGTGAAAAAAAGAAAAAGGAAAAACGATATAAATTACGCTATCGAATTACGTGCAATCAATCGCAACTGTCGCGAACACACGTGTATATATCTACATACAGTATATAGATCGGCCACAGACGTAATCACACGTAGACTCGCGAAGTACATTATACAAGCTTATATATAAAGTTATGTGAGTGTGTGTACAAACTCCAAAGCGGGAAATGGAGAAGGAGAGGAATGGTATATAGGTTGTCGAAAGGAGAAGAACGAAACGGGATATACGAATAGATGGAACGTTAAAGAGAGATGGAAAGAGATAGGAATAAAAAGGGAGAAAGAGACAGAGAAAAGAGAGCCGCTTGGCGGCCTGTACGACGGGGCCTGCAAGAACGATCGCGCGTTAACGAGATACAAATCCCATTACGGCATAAACCTTCTCGATCCGTCGCCCCCTACGGACTTTCAACCCCCCTTAGGCTCCGGTGCTCTACCACTACTATACTCAAAGCTTTATCTCTCTTCTCCCTCTCTCTCTCTCTCTCTCTTTCTCTTCCTCTTCCTACTGTGCCGCGGGCTATGGACCACACGAGAGTCACGCCAATTCGGATAAAGACTTTTTCTCTCTGTTGTAACGTTCGTTCTCTCACTCCCATCTCACTTGCTTCCTGTGACTCCATATGTGTGGATGTGTGCGTGTGCGACTATGTGGGACAATGTCTATTTGTATATGTGTCAAACGCTCTTGCACATACACACACGCTCGTGGCGAGTCGACACACAGGATCCTGAATGCGCGCCACGCGAGAGCATCCCCCAAACAGAGCTGGAGAGAGAGCCAGGGAATATCTGTCCCCGGGACATCTGCGCGCTGATTGAATCTCCAATCTCCTCTCGCTTTCTCATTGAGAGAACGATTGGCTGAACCAGACAAAGAGGGAAAGATAAAGAGGGCGAGGGAATGATAGAGAAAGAGAGTGAAAGACGAAAACAGGAGATCCGGATCTCACTGATCAGCCTGCCCTGATGCCACAGCCAACGGGCCACAAAACCTTCTACTCCGTGTGTCATGAAGAAACCCATGAGAAAGACAATCTTCTTACTCACGAAATAGAAATAAATCAGCGATCAAAAAAACTTCAATATTTAGAAACAGTAAAAATCTCTTGGAGTCTTAAGAACTGTTACATTAATTGCTTATTTTTTTTCGAGTAGTAAAATGAAAGAACAGAACAGAAAACAGAAAGAAAAAACAGAAAATTAATATGCTATTCCATGTTGGCTATGTAATTGATATGATTTTTTCTTGGACACTCGATTAGGGAGAAATCTCTCTGTGTCAAGTGAAACTATTTTTAAACTCACGATTTTAGGAAAGAAACAAACCCTTTCCATAAGAATGTAAACAGTAAATATTACGTTAAATTTTGCAGATGGCGATTCTCGAGGGGAATTCGCAGGTAGCAGTGGACAAGAAGACGAGGGCGCTACAGAGCCAACGGAAGATATGGACGAAGACATGGACGACGAGGACGAGGACGAGGATGCAGATATGCCGGGTTCGGAGAGAGATCGTGAAACGCCGAGTGTACAAAGAGACACGGCGTCGACGGGTTCATCGTCGTCGAAGAAGCGGCAGTCTTCGTCCTCGTCATCGTCGTCAAACGGCCAACCAATGGGCCACGGTCAAGGCCAGGCTCAAGGTCAGTCAGGACAAAATGGTGGTACAGGAAGTTCTAGTGGTGGTAGTGGTGGCAACAGTTCAGGTGGTAAACCACGAAGAGCGCGAACCGCGTTTACGTACGAACAATTGGTAGCTCTGGAGAACAAATTCAAGACAACGAGATACCTTTCGGTTTGCGAGCGATTGAATTTGGCTCTGTCTCTTTCACTCACCGAGACCCAGGTGAAAATATGGTTTCAAAATCGACGAACGAAATGGAAGAAACAAAATCCTGGGCTCGATGTTAATAGTCCAACCGTACCAACTACTCCACCGCATCCTTCGCCATACGCTTCAGCATTTCTCTTTGCTGCTCATCCCCACAGTCATCCACATCCTCATTCGCATTCACATCAGCATCCCCACAGTCACGTGCATCATCCACCACCTCCACCACCACCACCACCTGGTTATTATCATCATCCGGCATCACCTTATCCACCAACCGGACCAAGCTTTTTCGGTCATCACCTTGGTGCAACTCCGGTTAGTGCACCCACCCCTGTTTCCTCAGCCGCCCCGACTTCCGGTGGTCTTACCCTTTCCTCTCATCCACACTCCCACGCCCACACGCATCCGCACGCATAGCGTTCTATCGTCAATGCCTCGATGTTCGTCACATCGACGAACGACAATTCTCATGGTGCTACTGACGCGGTTTCGACACGCGCCTTCCTCCGTGCAAGTCTCTCCTGATGACGATGAACTCGATGTAATACAAGTTTACATTATTTTTCATCTACTTAAATTTCAACGGACGCTCGCAGTGACCTTTGGAGGAACAAAAAATAAATGATAATTTTCGTTGTTTCACTACGCACACAACGCAGGACTCGCAGGATTTTTAAAATGTTTGTGTTAAATTTTTACTTTATATTGTGAAATACTGAGATTCGATTGATACGCTGCTCAAAATTATTTTATTCGTCATACTCTATATAAGTGATTCGAAAAATAATTGATTCTGACTACGCGCAAATTTAATGTCACTAGACTTATGAATGATCATGAAACAAGTGCAATGTTTACTTTTTACTTATGCAAAATCGTTCTATTGTTTTGATAAATTTTCGACCGATTTATGTATATATTTGCAATCGGTCGTAACTATTTTCTTATTGATTAACCAGCTAAAAATGTACATTTTTCGTGTCTATTTTCGAAAGTCGTTCAAAAGAAATGATTCAACGATGTAACAGAAATCAGCATTAAAAATTGTGTTTTACCGGAATCACCGTCCAAACCTCACTTGTAAATTACGAGCGAATCGAGTGTCTAACATTTTCAAAATCTTACTATAACGCCAGATCGAGAAAAAAAAACTTCAAACATTGTTTTATCATGTGATCCATCGTGGATTTCAACTATTCCGATAACAATGAAAACGGACATAGCCGCAGATGAAATGATGCTGCATTTTTATTTGTTACTCTCCTCGTTTACACTGTTAAGAGAAAATAAAGTTCGGGCAATTTTGTGGTATGGGTTATGGTATCGAAATTTCAACATAAATTAGACATTTGTCAGATTGAAAAAAATGTTTGATGAAAAAAAGAGGCATCGAAGTGTGATAAAAGTAGTCGATTATTATACATGTGAGAGTGAAATATCGAAAGAGTGTGATTATTGAGAAAATAGTCCCTCCTCTGTAAAATAAATGCCATACGTTACGCTTGTAAAAAAGTAAACAAAAAAGAAACAAACAAAATATTCGATATTATTCAATACCATCGTTGTATCAACGAGTTCGATTAACATTTTCAATTTTCAGTGTTGACGTTCAACTATTTTATCATCGTTGATCATCGCATCCAAATTGGCGTAAAATGACGCAATTGATTCAACAGATTAGTTAGTTCCTGTGTGGTCATTTCTGAAACTTTTTGAATAACCTCGTTTGATAACGAAGTAATCACATGTTCGGACACAGCACGAAATTCAAACTGTCAGTCGTTTGAATGAAAAATTAGGAAAAGAAAAAGAGATAACTTCAGAGAAGAACATTTTATTCGCAGCGTTATCGAACCTGTATATGTATAAAACGAGTTGTTTTTTAAAGATAGAAATGGATTTATATTTATTATTCATTTAGCAACGAACTTCTCTGAAATAATTGGTCCACCATCAAATATCAAGGGAAGTAAATCGAACAACTTTCGAATTAGCTGTTCCCTCATTAATGTAAATAAACAATATATTTATATATTCGGATGGATTTGGACGCAAGAACAAACATATGAAACAAGAGAAATATTCGAGGAAAAGGGAATCACTGTAAACGACCATTAGACGGCAGGATAGTAATGAATATTTTTCGCTTTGAAATATCACGTTCGCGCGGTTTTACCCGGTCGAAGCGTTGTTGAGAGTTTCACGCGTCGTTCCCAAAGAACAGCGTCTTTACTGTCAACCGGTAGGCAAAGGAGCAGTCCCAAATTGACGGAAAATCGCCTCACTTACTCTCTTCCCCTCGCTTTGAAGATTGAATCAGAAGCTCTCTGTTCTGCACTGGTTCCGGCCAACTTTAAAGCTTTTCGTGTGCCTCCATGATGAAGAAGTAATTTGATAAAACACAAACTTACAACTATAAAAACGAATCGAGCTTATTTAAACTCAGTTTGTAACTGAGCATAAAAAGTATTCTGTTTATCAAGAGTCATTTGCGTCAATCGATTATAGTTTAGAAAATATTGACTTGTTAGCGTTGAGTAAGGTATTTGTATATTATTATTATTATTATTATTTTTTTCAATTTTTTATGTTTCAAATCGTAAACCTTTTTTCTTTTGTCGAAAGACATCAACGAACTACGTAGGTGATGGATATCGTTGACATTCGATGATAAAACTTTGCAACCCGATGCCAATCCGTCAACCATGAATCAAATGAATCAAAGATTAATTGGTATTTTTCTGATCAATATCAGTAACTCCTCACCACCCTAGAAAGACTAACTAAACGAAGAAAGAGAGAAAAAGCTTCATAGAATTTGATCCGTGAAGAAAGACAGTCTCAAGAAAATGTATCGTCGTTTCTGTTGCCTGAAGGCTAGCGGGTGTAAATAACCTCGTCGACACCCTCCGTTCGCTCGATGGCCCCGAGGGCAGTAACCGAGAAGGTTGCTTCCTCGGTTCGGTTTATTTCGAGGCTAAAAGACAGAAAAGAGTCCTAAAGAAGGACTGAAAGAGCAACGTGAAATCTTTGCTTTTCTTTTCTTTTTTTTTTTAAGGCCTCACTTGCCACGGTAGGGATTGAGTTCAGAAAAGAAATCTCGCGTCACAGAGATTAGCCCTCTTCTTTTCTCTCTCATTTTTATCTACAGTTTTCCTGCCACTTTGCCTCAATCGTCCCCTCAATTTTTCCTCCTTTTCTCATTCGTTGCCGTTTTTTTTTTTCTATTTTTTTTTATTCCTCTTCACTTTCTTTTTCTTGCTTCGTCTCTCTTGTGATTCGTCACACGTATATAGGTGACCGATACGCGGTCGCGAGCATCAGCCAAGCCGACCGCGTTATCGCGAGCAAGAGAAGAAGAAAAGTTGGATCGCAACTCGGCCCAGCGATTTCGTATATAGAACGAATAAAGTGAACGGTAAAAAAAAGACAGAAAAAGACATTTCGAGGAGAGAGCGAGACGGCTGGAAAAAAACGAATAGGTGCTGGCTGTCGGTCGGTCGACGGACCGATTCTCTTGAATTAATTCTTAAGGGGGACCCCGAAGCGAGGGAGGCAGAGAGTAAGAGAGAGAGAGGAATGGATTTGGAAAGGGGATGCTGTGCTATACTGCTACGGGATCCACAGCCAGCGTCGCCTGTGGCAAGAGGGGTGTGAGTCGAACGAGTGGACCGTGAAATAACCAACCCCTGAAGCACTCGCACCCACGGCTCAACCTCTCCTCCCGCTCCTTGTGCCCCCCCGCTTTCCATTCCGCCATTCGCCGCACGCGGACCAGCAGCTCCCTATTAAAATTGCGAAAGTGGCGTAACCTTCAGGACGAAGGTGAGACTGAGAAACCTTTCCTCTTTTGCAAATCTAACCAAATTATATTCTCCGAATGTCTTCATCGATATTTATCCAGCTAATGCTTGAGCACCTCGTGCGATACAATCAGCCTTAATAAAGTTGTCCGTATCTGGATGAATTTTATCCTACTTAACAGCGTTCAACATATAAACCGTGAAAAAAAAAAAAACATCGTCGTTTATATTCGCGGATAACGTTACAAATAAAACATAATTCCATTATTCATTTTTTCTTGACTTCAAAAATTGCATAAAGATTTTTAAGAAGCTGCTGGTTATCGAGTCCGAAAGAAATAAATCGTGATAATAGTGTTTTAAGGAATAATTTCAACTACATAAAATATGGGAGCAAAAAAAAACACTAATTTCTCGTTATCCAAATGTTGAATTAACAAAATTCAACATTTTTCTAACAGCAAACTATTTTCTCATTCGATTCTTATCATTCCTCGTCGCCCCTGTGGCAGAAATGCCATTTTTTTCAATTTCAGAGTTAACAATTATAGAAATTGATCCGTAGAATACATATATAAATAAGAAGAAAAATTCAAAAAGATCTACACACCGTAAATGTGAATTGAGCCGGACCAACGATCATTCGATAAGAAAAATGCCCATCAGTTTATTTCCCCATACTCAATTTCCTCCCTCCGTCTTGGAAGCTCTATTCTCGACTCAATTTGCTCATGAGGATTTCGGCCACAGTTTAGAACGCCAGACGTCACGCTCTCGCTGCAGGGGCAACTAAACTCTTGTACATATATATATATATGTATATTTATTTGGAACAATCCAAGAAAGCTTGAATCTCTGGCGAGGTGCTCGCTGGAGTTTATAAGCGAGATACTCTTGGCTATAATCGTGGGGTGGTAGGTTAACGGCGATTCGGGAGGGCAAACTCATACACGCACAGCTCTACTCTATGTACCGTGTGATGCTGCTGGCTGCAGTCACAGGCTTCTCGAGTGGGAGCGTCACTTAAGCGTGTAATAGCTCAATAGCTGTCGCTTGCTCTTGTCCATAGTGTGGGAGAGAACTGTACAGGGGATGATCGCTTATCCGACTACGGATAAAACGATCTCCGAAAAGGGAGCTGAAACAGATAATTTTTATTGAACGTCGTAACTGGCAAGTTATCTAGCGATTATTCAATTGATCATTGTTCGTATATGGAATTGTAGATTGCAAAGAAAATCATCATTTCTGAAAGGAAAAAGAAAAGTTTTTTCAAGGGGTCATTTGAAAAATGATTTCGACACACTGAAACAGCTCCGGTGTGCTCAATGAACACAGCGATTTATTTCCACTAATACGTTGATGTTTCTCTCTTTTTCATTTCATCTTCCTTGGTCATATCACAATTTCATGCTCTATGAATTAATCGAAGATAAAATCAATTCTGAACCGCGGAGACTCCGAATCCCTTGGAAGCTGCCATCTTTTCTTTCTCTGCGAGGACTCTACTGAGGAAAATCTGGTAAGTTGAGAGGCGAGAGAATGAGGGAATACCCGGAAAGACAGGGATAGAGTGGAAGAGGATGAAGCAAATCGTAAAACGTCGCCGAGATGCTCAACCACCGCGTCTCCAAGGATCCAAAGACCTGTAGTTAAATCGGATAGGACCGGAGAGCTCGGGCATTGGGATATGGCACAACCAGAGAATAGAGAAAGATGAGAGAGAGAGAGAGAGAGAGAGAGAGGAGGAGAGGAATGAACAAAAGGCAGTAGAACCCTGGTGGATCGATCGATCGGGCCCGCGAGGCGTTATCTTTCGCGTCCGTATTTCTCTCCCTCTCTCTTTCTCGACGTTATCTCTTTTCAATATACCTATATATGGATCGATGTGGCCCATAGAAAGAGACGCACTCTTTGCGCACACTCTGACGTATCTCTTTACGAATTCTACCAAGTTTTGCACGACGCGCGCGCGTGAAATCCTCCTCCCTTCCCTTTCATCTCTTAGTACCCCTCTCTCTCCTTCTGCCCCTCGTCTATTATTATCAAACGCAAAAGTTCCCTAATCTGTGGTACGATAATTAATCTGGTAACACGAGCGTTGGAGTGAGAATGAAATGAAAATCTTCGAGAGAACTTCGCACCCCAATTCAACAGCGCGATATCGGTTGGTAGTAACAATAACACAGAATAAAAAGCAGTATACTTTTGAATTACGAATGCGAATCGATGAAACTGATTTGGTGATGAAAATCCGTAAAACTCCATTACCATTGGCTCATTTTTCGTCGAGAAAAGTTAAACAGGTGAAACGAATTAAATATTGCAGCTTGACAATTAGTTCCCAATGCTCGGGGTGAGGCGAAATCAAAAGTTCGTAAATCCAAAGTGCCTGAATTATATTTTGAAAATACATCACTCTCCGATAAAGAAGGAACAATACGTAAAAGTATTCGGGTGTTCTGTATACAAATAAGGTAATTAAACGAAATTTGTTTGCTGTCGTTGCAAGAAATTTCCCATTCAAAATGAGTATTCAAAATTTGCAATTGTTAGAGTAAATGGGTCGTTCAATTTGGACGATTTATTTTTATTGAATAAATCAATTGATCTCACCGTGTAATTGCGTTAGCGATCTGTTAAACGCTTCTTTGTACCCCGTGTCGATAACAAGTGGGTGAAAGTCGGAAAAAAAACGTAGCTACGAAAGGGGGTTGTAAGCTTTTCGATAGCCCAGCAAGAACAACCCTTGGGCATATCATTCCCCGGAGAGAAGCACACGAAGCTCTTTTTCCTACATACATGTAAACGTACACGCATATATGAACACATAAAGATATATATATATGTTTCTGTAGATCCATTGAACGTTCGCCGATACGCCAGTAGGCAGAGCTAGAGTTCCCCAGGCAGGAACCGGAATTCGGTTCAACCTCAACAGTGCAAACAGACGCATTGATTTCACCGCTTTCAAACACACGCACACACACACACATCCCGATTCACTCTTACTCCCTCTCTCCCTCCCTCTCACTCACTCCCTTCACGTCCACCCGCCACGGGCCGAATCACTGGTTCGCTTACATATCTATGTATATAAATACGAATTTACATATAGGAAGACCAGACAAAATTTCGTTTTGCAACGCCTAAATCATTCTTCAACGTTGACAGTTCAAGAGGTTCGAGCACTTTTAAATTTGGATAAACCGACTTATGGATTTTTGCATTTTTATGAAAGTACAATATTTCAGATTTTGGGAAAATTTTGAGTGTTGATCCATCTTCTAGCTTTAAAGGTATCCAACAATTACCTAGGGTTTTTAAAAGTATTGGAAGGAGAAAAGGGGTAATAGCTAATAACAACCAGTTTTTACCGGTGTACTAGTGGGAAAGCTAGCTTCCCACTAGCCTTCCCAAATTTTGTAACTCATGTTTATATCAATTTATCGTGCTAGTTTGAAGCAGTGTTGGAACAGTGGGGGGGGAGGGGGGGATGATAATTTTGTGGATTGTTTTTACGTACAGTTACTGTATACAAATGTATGCGGTATGTTTTTGATCGCGTTTCTTTCAAAATCAAGTTTTCGAAAGTAGTAATTACTACTCGAAAATCAGTCAACTGGTATCGAAATTAAAGTACAGTATTCTCTGCGTGCAAAAAATCAGTACATAGTCGAAGAACCTTCCTCCAAAGAACCACGCTTCGAGCGTACGTATCAGCCACACTAATATGATTTGGGATTGCCAAACTCTCGTACAAATTATTCAAAAGTATTTGATAATCAAAGTTTCTTGGAGGAAAGATCTACTGTAATTCAATGGTAATAGTTTCGAGTGTAAAAAATATTTTTTATGGAGTGAAATCATGTCATAATTATGACGAAAATTTGTCTAAAAATACGATTTCGGTGACGCGAATTAGCACCAGTGTCGTAACCACCGGATAAAACCTGTAATCATACTTTCAGAAGCCGTCATTTTGTCGATTCTTTTCTCGAAATCTTCGATTTCAGAACGTATGACAAGATAAACTGTCGGAACAACAAAATGTTCACTGATTTTGGATGAGTCAAGGAAAAGTAAAATTGGTCATCGCTAAAGACTCATTCGAAAAGATGATTCCCGTCATTGCGGATAACTCTAGTAAAAACTGATATTTATGAACGAAATTTCCAATAAGTGTTCTTCAAATATATAATTACTTGGCGGAACATTGAGGGGAGAAAAAATATATGAATGTTGACAAAAAATCACAAAAAGATTTCTAGTATTCCCACTTTTCCAAGCTATCGGAAATAGTCTGAAGGAATTTCAACATTGCAAGAAAAGCATTCAAATTAACGGCCTGCTAAACCATGATGTTTGTTATCGTGGATCAAGACCAACAATGAAATCTCAAGGAATCAGGTATTCGTCAATTTAACTTCCAATTTCAACGTACCATTCCAAGAGAAAACTTGGAATTTTTTTTATCTATTTTTACGTATGTGTGGAGATGTTAATTTTTGGTGATTTTTTTTCTTCTTTAAGAAAAAGGTCTAATTGCAGCACCTGAATCATATATACCCACTTGTCACAGCGTTCTCGGTAAATCGGAAGTTCGTTCGCTTTCATTCTTGTTCACTGCAAGACACCAAGACGAAAATCAAGAGTCGAGCTTTCTAGCTATTTTTTGTCTTCGCATTTGTCGCTTCAATTAAATTTGTTCTCGCAACTAATTAAGACATTACATGTCCAATTTGCAGAGATCATAATTGACCTTGTGATCACAGTCGTTTCTGTCAAAAAATATTCTCGATCAATTACAACGGATAGGTGATGAAAAAAATCATATAAAATTCAAACAACCCTGTATAATAGACCTGCACGTTACGAGTTACGAGTGAGAAGAAATAAACATCGTTTATCAAAACCCACAAAGTACACGTTTACCTTCGATATTATGTTTCACCGCTCAACATACTTTTTCTCAAAATTCGATTTATTTTAATCACAGATAAATCCATTTTTCTCAATCCTACAAATTCTTCGTTCACTTATCAATTCCCCTTAGTATCCGAGTCTTCTCAAGTCCATTGTTTTTCTTTCACCCCATGTTACAAAAGAATTTTCGATCAGGTTACCGATCAAAAAGAGAAACATTTTATATTCACAAACTGAAATCATAAGAACGGTGGGTAGTATAGAACGAGACCAATATAAAATGTACACGAATCGAAAACTCAATTCCCACCCAGATGAGAAAGAGAAAAAAGCGAGGGAGAATGAGAGATAGAGGAAGAAAGAGAGATTGAGAGTAAAGACAAAAGAGCAACGAGCAAAGAGGAAAGAGAAGAATGTGAAAGAAAAATACGATACTATATCGGTTGATGTGTGCGGCTTTCGAATGGAGGAGGAGGAGGAGAGAAAGGAAGAGGGCTTTGGCGTTATCGATAATCCGGATAATCTTGGTTCGGGATGAAACAATGGAAGCGAGAAACTACTCGGATGACAAAGAAAAGGAAATAAAAAGTGTTAAAAAGGGATGGAATATGGCAAATTTTTTTTTATCCATTCTTATTCTCGCACTGTATACCAGTATTGATGAAATTTTATAAAGAAATTTGCTTTGGTTGGTATATTTAACATAAAAGATTTGACATTAATCGGATCTTGTAATTCTAATCATATGATGCATCTTCTATCGATGTATTTGTTTATCATATTTGTCATTATTATTGTTAGTGTTATTGCTGGTACTGCTATTAAAATTGTTATTATTATTACTGTTAGAATCCAGTATTACACACGTGCCCGTGTATAGCCCTGTGAATAAAATATTTAACGATGAGAGAGGAGCAGCCTCGCCTCAACTGAGTGTGGGAGATGGTGAACTCGCGCTCCCGGGGGGGTCGAAAAGCTCACAGGGGTGAAAAGTATGCAGTTCTCTCAGGTTTTGTACCACAGGGCATATATGTAGCAAAGCATCAGGAGAATGTAAAACAAAAAAAAAGAGTTCTAAGGGGAAACCGAGTGACGCAGATAGTAGGTATTACCTACTGCTACTAGTGGAAAGCAGTTACGACAGGTAGAGGTTGGCTAGGAGCATCGGCAATGAGGATCGTGGTGGTGGTTGTCGTTGTCGTCGTCGTCGTCGTCGTCGGAGCGTCGTCGTTGGAGAGCGGAGCAGTGAGGCGGTGAAGCGAACGTTTAATAAAAGATGCGCAGAGATAGCGCCATTACCCCGGTCTGCATTATTTACCGGAGCAAGCTCAAGTCCCTTACCCTCTCTCTCTCTCTCTCTCTATTTCTGAGCTCTACACTCTTGAATTCCGCCGCAGTCGCGATAGGTAGGCGTGTCATCCACCTCTTTCTTACCCTTTGCCATCCCCGTGAAAATTTATATATAGATATTCGAATGTATGAACGCGTGTGTATGTATATGTAGATAAATATGTACATATGTAAAGTCGCGGCGATGGTCTTGTTGCCAAAAGGGCGATAGAGACTGATCCATCCAAGGATTTTCCATACCTCACTCAGTTCATCTCGCGGCCTGAAATATACGGACCTTTTCATGCAAAACTACGATGACCCCTTCTCTGCTCTCCCTGAATCGTTTAGAGAATAACGGTTTAGAGAATTTTGTTTCCTGTTTGAAGTGCTGTCAAATTTTCTGTCGAATGGAAAAATTGGAGTTTAAGTTTGGATGGATAACGGAAGAAATTAAATCATGCTTATTATCGATTTTTACTTTATAGACGTCGCAATTTAAAAGAAGAAAATGAAAAATATTTTCTGGAGATCTTACAACGACAGGTGGTCGAATCGAAATCCTTAGAAAGGCGTTAACATTTTATTCATTTTTTTATTCTACTGACAAAAGATTAGAATCTATTGACTAATTCCAATTTACGTTTGTCGTATTCAAAATTCTGTTCGATGTTCGTCCGTATGGACATTGATATAATTTTAACGAATTGAAATTATCTCGGAAATTATCGAAAGTTTGAAAAGGTTAAGGATTATTACATTTTTTACTACTTTCGTATTTCGTTGAGTTTCTTTGCAAGTTTTTAGTTATTAAGAGCTGTTATCTACACACGTGACAAGCTGCAATAATTCTGTGTAAAAAACTTGAATGTGGATCCGGAGAAAAAATTAATTAGAAGCACCAAAATTTGTTCTGATTTCCATAAATTTAACTCGAAATACCCCGTATTTATGTACTTGCTATAATATGAAGGTGTACGTACGTTATTTCCCTTGTAAATCTATGAAGATGACGAGATATAGAAAGAGAAGTATATATATATATAAGAATAAGCGAGAGAGGAGGTCGGGGATTGGCATCCCCTTAAGGTCTTTCGACGCTCGACGAAGAGCTCTGCGCACTATCTGGGCGAATAATTTCCGCAGAGAGTGATGCTAATTCCGCACGCGAATCGTTCTGTAATACCCTCGAGGAGAATTTATTGACGCATCCCGCTGACGTCTATTTTATATACTATGTTTCTTCTGGTTAGACAGACAAAAATGGAGGTTTGAAATCACAAGTTATATGGGATGATGGGAGGAACTTTACGGGTTGTAAATTAGAGCAAGAGATTCATACCTGTTGTTTGTTATTGCTTAATAAGTAATGACGAATTATTGTTTTACACTTTTGCAATGTTCAATTATCAGACAACCTCAAATTCGATATATTTTATACCTGAAACAAAATTCAAAAAACGTTGTTAAAATTGTGTATTGTAGCCTCGATGTTTTATTGTGTTGTTACGGCGAGATTGGTCCAATTTACGTTGACGATTCCCTGTGGTAACTATTCAATATGGATGTAAAGATGGTCCCGGAAGTTTGGCCGCATCCTCCTATTGACTTGCCCTTTACTGAGAAGCAATGGAAGTCGAGCAATGTCGATGAATTAATCGCGGCTTGTTCAGGTAGCGCATAGCAAATGTATTCTCCGCTTCCTAGAGACTGTTGGAAACTCTCAACAATGGAGTAAACGAAGAAGAGGTCGACCCTTCTCCCCCAAGACTGGACCTTCGTGGTCCAGAAAGAAAGGGAGGTAAACTTCGGTCTAGGAGCTCGAGGAACCTTCTTAACGAGGTGCATCACTCCGGGGTTGGGAAACGCCGTTAATTACCCACGGGGAGTAGTTCGTTATCCCCCGGACTTTCCACTTGTTTGGGTCAGGATAACAACAATGGAAAACTCGCGTTATATACATACGTCTAGCAAATCGACCAAGTACGACTGACTCGAAGTACCATTCCACACTGCTTTAGATTTTCCGAAATAGCATGTCAATAAATTCACCATATTTTTTGTCTTTTCTTTCATCGATCTAATGTGCTTGGAATAATTTTTCTGGTACTGATACAACCGTCGTTGTATTGAATGTACACTTAATTTTTCGGAATTCCTCAAATTGATAGGCATTTGAAAAAACAATGGAGCTCACCATATTCCATTAATTCAGAACTTCGATAAATATTCTCCGATGGAAATTACATTGACATCCTTGTTTCGAATCAATAAAAACTTGTACTAGTTTTGAGAACCTTATCGTAGTAAGAGTCGTACCACGTAAACGTACCGTGTGTTTCGTGATAAGAAAAATTCCAGACTTCATCTGGAAGACGGATCTTTCGTTGTTGACAACGCTGTCAAATCAGTTACACACCTACCCAGTGAAACAATTTTGTCTCTTCTCTGGCTTTATCTCAAACGCTGATAGTATTCTTTGTTATTCCATGGCTTCAATTTTTTCCATTATACTATAATTTCGGTCGAAAGTTCTTTGCTTTTCTCTTTATTCTGTATTATAAGTGTGCTGGTCACGAAATTGTAAATATGTTGTCGAATAGAAATGTTTTTCTCGTTTTTAATTCCTGATCGTCGATACCGTTTGTATCTTATAGGACGATGGAAAAACAAGGGGATTGTTGGCAGAGCAGGACGACTAGAAGCAACTAGGCTTAACAATAATGGAAGTGAAAGTGAGTGGTATGGTTAGAATGTCGAAAATAGAGGAAGAAGAGGGATGAAGGACTCTGGAGACTCTTTGCCTCGAAGAGAGAACCGAAGAAAACATGTATATATATATATATATAAAGATGCCTGAAGAGGGTGAATCTTGAAACGTTGGGATAAAAATCCATCCACAAGCAAGACGAAGGACTCTTGTACCATTCTACGAGCAAGGAAAGCTTGAAAGACGAACTTGACATTTATATCGGGATTCTCGGCTTTACACTCTCTGTCGCGAGACCGACGAGAAACCCTTTCGAGAAGCACCCCCTTGCTATTGTATACTGACAGGGAGAGTTGCCAAGAGTTTGAGGATTTTAGGGTCGCAGACACGCGCCGGAACTTTATACCGTATATGTATAGATATTTACCTACATATTGGTTCGCGGTTTTCGTGTAAAGTCCTTCAATCCCACGCTGAATTTCACTAACCATTTGGCTGGCCGTGGAAGCCCGAAATTATAGAAATGACTTTTTTCGAGAAACGATTAACGACTACGAATATTCTTTCATGATTATTTCTGAACGCGATATATTCATTCGAGAGTAATTGTGCAATAAAAAAAAAAGTTTATGCAATATTAGTATATTACAGTAGAATCATTGTTGCCAACGTTATTTTTTGGTAAAAAGTCTTTCCGATGAATAATAATGATTCAATATCGGAACAGTCTATTATTACCGATTCAATGTTTTTGTTTTTGTTTTTTTTATCAATAAGTGATATCATTGTAGCTGATAATGGTAGATGATCAACAAATCATTGCAGGGGCACCTTCGTTGTTCTTCGTCAATAAGTGAGAAAACATAGAGGGTGCCTGACTTCGGGGTGGGTATCTGCATTACCTTTATGCATGGTTTACGGGAATGATGGATTCGAAATCTATGTTACCGACTCAGATGTGCTCAGTGGTCGATACCAGCCCCTGTCATCAGACGGTACAGTATTTTTTGAATTTCTCCCTTATATTAGAGCCCCCTGCATGGAACGTGGTGAACTCAAACGAATGAAAATTTCAACTCGACGGATCACCCGTAAATTCTTTATCGATTAACGGTACAACAGAAATTCCGAGAGATAAAAAATATGTTGTTTTATCGGAAGTTGAAGCTCGCATCATTATTTATCATTATAAGCTACGAGATTCTGTGAACTTGGCGCAATTCCAAAACATTCACTGATAATGTAGGAATATTTCTACAACTTGTAACACGAAGGCACAAAAGATCTCAAAGATGACGCTGAAATTGGATGAATCGCCTGTTAACAGAATGCAAAACACGAGAACAATGTGAAAAAAAAAGAAGAAATTTCATAGAATATTCTCTTTTAGAATTTAAAGCTATTACTAAATTCTTTCGAGAGCAATGGAAGAAACGAAGCTTTTTTGTTTATGCCTTGTTTCATGGGTGACATCGGTGATGCCAATCATAAAAGTCCAAAATTAACGGTATGTACAAACGAATATCTCAAAGCTTCCATTTATATAATAATAATTTTCATTATTACTTACAGGAATGTTAATTTTAACTAGTTGAGATTATTAGAAAATTTAATCTTGATGCTTAGATGTCGCACTTTTTGTGAGTATGCGCGGTTGTTAGGTTGGATTCGCCAAGTCTGTGACAGCTTTTTTCGAATGTACTAGCACGTTTTTTTATGTCATATTTCGACGTCGCAGAAAAATGACGATAATCTGCCAGTTAGTAGTCATTAGTACGTCATTAAATTGACGGCAGGAAAAACGATCCGTTTGTGCTCATGGCTAAGAGCATCGCAATAACGTTTAGCCAGATAAAAACAAAACTAGAAAATTTCTCATTACATACTCGCGCGAAATTCATTTGATTCAAACATAATTCAAATGTCCAAGCTGGTTTGTTAATTGCTTGTGTTGTATCTATAGCTGCTACGTTTTGCCACATACCAATAGAAATTTTCTAATTCACGAAGATCTAATCATCTTCAAGTGTTTAAAAGCATCTTCCTTATGGGAATGTAGATATATCTGCATTCGTTTGATCCCAAAGCGATGAAAAAATAATTAAAAAAAAGTGCGACGTCTATTACACGACTGCTTTTTTCATCGCTGGTTCTCGGTTAACCTCGAAAGTTAAAAGGAGTTTCTCGAGACTATATTTTTTTTTAATATCACACTTCAAAAACCTTAACTCATAAAGCCCAAAGCATGACCGTAACTGGAAAAGAGTATGATAAGTATTTCTCATTATCCATAGATCTATGATCAAAGCAAGAAAGTTTTGTACATAGTCAAGTATTGTTATCACACAGTCCTAGAGCCAACAATACCAGTCCGTAATATACATGTTTAATTTTGAATGCACATATTGTGGTATCGAGGCGATGCTAAGAAAGGCCGATACCATTCACCGCAGATTTTGATCACGATGGCCAAATCTGCATTCGATTCTAATCAGGAAAAGAGTTTCTGTTACGAATTGATCTTTGTGGGAGCGTTGAGTGTGCAACAAAAGTCTTTGAAGAAATCGGCAAAGAGAGATTATAAAGGTCTGGACGCTTTGCCGCTCACATCGGGGCAATTCAATGTGCATATGTATACATAGGTCCATCTATGTATGTATATCTCACGCTGTCTTTGCTCGTATGTAACGTCGTGGAGACGAAGAGACGCGAGCCATTCTATCGATTTTGGCTATCACTCTTTCGTCGAATGGGTCATTCTGCGTCTGAAAACCTGCAGTCAAAGTCCTCGCCTCCAACATTCTCTTTGATGGAGATCTTCGCAATATATACTTTTAGACTTCTTTCGTACATACATAAGTACGTATGCTTTTTACCCATGTCTTTTTCGATTCCCTCGAGACGATCTTTCCTCTTCCTTTTGGCGTTTCCTACAACACCAACTCCAGTGCATTTACTTTTGTCGAATCCATAACAACACAAAGTTTGAATCGTAAATAGAAAGATTAAAAAATTGAACGATCTGACTTACAGGAAGTGATGGTTGATAAGGTTCCAAGGAGTTATTCTAATCATTTAATGGACAAATAAGAATTCATTTGAACTGAGATTAATTTAGTGTTCGAGTTAATATCACATTCCATTGTATCATTATTGCACTCGAATGAAAAATTCTTCTGAAGTTTATTGAGAATCAAACTACCTGACATACTTGATTACGATATTTTTTTTCGACAGTCGAAAAAGTACTCCAACGAAACATTTTTCTAATTATTTTCTCTCAACTCAACCGAAAACTTTACCAAGTTGGATTGTTTAGGTATCGAACAGATTGAACGTCGAGAATAAAAGGCTAATATTGTTCCCATACAAATTTCACGTCAAACGTCAAGTTTAACGATCAAGCCTTACGAAGATATTGAATGAAAACGATGGGAATTTATTACAATGGAAAAATACATATTGATCGAAACACGAAACGTATTTCTATGCATTGTCGTGTGTATTAACGAATTAACGTCACGGTAATTGACGTTCAAAATTTTCATATACAACGAAGCGATCATGAAAGCGGGAGACCAAAGTGGGATTAATATTCGGCTGTGTCACAAGAGAGAATTTATTTTGCGTGTTTTACCCTTTAATATGAGAGCGATCATAATTCTCCCTCTTTCTCTCTACCTCCAACCCCTCTCTCTCTCTCTCTCTCTCTCTCTGTATCTTTATTTAGTATATGGTTTGCTTCGCTCTCTCTCTCTCTCTCTCTCTCTCTCTCTCTCTCTTTCTCTCACTCTCTGCGATCAGAACCCTCGGGAATCGCATTAATGAATCGGCGGTTCACATTGATGCAGCGGCGAATGCATCCGGTGTGATGTTCGGGCAAACGAAATCGAGCGCTTTCGAACTTGCAACGAGAATGCTACATCCCGCGCCCTCTCTTGCCAAATGGCAACATCAAAACCGCAATAGTATACTATGTTCCATGCCTAATTACATTTGCACGTGTAAGTATGTATGTGCGTTTGCTTGTGTGTATGCACGATCAATTAGAGAAAATAGCACCCCTGCGAGTCAAAATGCCACCCTCAATAATTAACGATGCAGCAGGTAATGTTTGTAGAATTTACGGCTCCACATTTCCAATATTTTGTGGTATTCATCAGGCTCTCTCTTTTTTTCTTACCGTAATACCACTTTTTTATATAAAGTCGTACATACTCGTTCACTGATGAATTACGCAATTTATTTATCCCCTTGAGGTCGACAGATGTGGAAAGAATCCTTATACCATTGAACAAAGTCAGCTTTCCGTCCACTTCGTTGGAGATAAGTCTTCGTAACGATTAATAATTATTATGGAATCGTTGACTCATACCGATTGCTGCTCTCATCGTTTCAACACTGTTTGCTCTCTCGCATACCGAGAAAAATCTTAATATCGAGGCCGAAAAAAGATGTGTATGAAACTTCAAAATAAATGGAAGAAAAATCAGTTATTCGAAAATCCATTGTCTTTGTAACAACCCTATTTGAGAAAAACCAATGAGTTCAGTTATTATTTACCTAGAAACATACCCATTAGACTTGGAGAACGTCAAAGCTCGCTCATCTTTATGCGAAATCTTATAATTACAAGAGTAATGGTTAAATAAAATCTTTTTTATCGACAGAGGATTTCCACAGTTACCCTGAGGCCTCGTTCAAATGGTAGAACCGGCTTAGCAGTAAAATGTAAGTGACGAGAGTGCATTCTGAAAACCCGGAAGGGGGGCATCAAACGAAATTTAAATCCTTAATCCCTACATCAGGTTTTAAAACGATCCGCTTTTTACAAATAAAACAATTTTCTTTGCTTTTTTTTCTAAGAAATTTTTTCTTCTATATACGGAGAGAATCAAAAGTAAAAATTACCGTTACAGCATCGAAAGCCGGGAACGAACTCGAACGTTTGAAAATTTTTCCATTGCAAAGTGTAAATTATCATGAAAATGAAATAACATTTTTTGTGATCGGGTAAAAGTTACACTTTGCACTGCAAAAAATTTCAAACATTCAAGGTCGTTGCCAGTTCCAGGGTCAAAAAAACTAGATGAAAATAATAACAAGCATTAGAGTCGAAAGTATCAATCATATACGAAATGTTAGAATATTGATATGCAAAATCTTGAGTTTTATGGAAATAGCTTTATGACACGCTGGTCATACATATTTTCTGAAAAAGATAGCTTTTTTCAAATATCTTAAGGAGTAATTACACTCCAATTATATAAAAAATAACGTAAATAATTCTCGAGGAACTTCAAAATTCTCAAGATTAAACCCTTGACTCGTAGGTTCGGGAATGTATCATACGTGCACAGCAAACCTGTACATACACACATACTTACAATAGATACGAGATGTGAAAACTTTGTCGTTCTTGTACTTCGAAAGTTAAGCTCTTCTTCGCCAGTGCTGTTGTTAGTGGTATGAGCCTAGAGAATCGTAACGTTGGTTACACCATAGACGAGACGTTGCAGGGCACAGTTTCGTGAAGGTAGAGAAAAAGAAAAAGAAAGAGAAAGAAAGGGATAAGAAGAGGAGTGAAGGACGTAGAAAGACGTCGTGTTGGTCGGTGCTTTAGAAAATCCGCGAGAGGCTTCGTATAACCATATACATATATATATATATATATATATATATATATCTAAATACATGGTCCAGATAGGTACCCGGTAAAGCAGGAAAGCCCATCGTGGTTCCCAAGTACTACGACAGCGGTAACCAACAGATTGGAGCTTTCCAACGCCTTAATGCTTCAGCTGACAGGACAAACAAATTTATAGCTCTCTTATCCGAAAGATACACGGGATTATCCCACCGCGCTATCCCGTATATGAAAGCCTTGAGATATAGAATAAAAGAAAAAGGAGAGAAAGAACCGACTCGGTTTCCGCAGTCACAGGGGACCATCTCCCGTGGTGAGCTCCCTGATATGCTTTTGAGATCTTTCTACCCGGTGGATCTTGCTCTCTCCCTTATCTCTCTCTCCTTTTGTCTATGCTCAATGCTTTTTGTCGCGAGGTCGAAATATCGTAAAAACTTTATATAACTTTCTGAGAAAATATTCACGATTCTCAAGGATCACAGACAACGTGCGAGTGTACTGAATACGCGACAATGGTGGAAGAGAATTCTGAACGGAAAAAGCGACCGGGAAAACTGAATGTTGAAGAAAACGAATAAATGTACGGAAACGCAAGATCTTGAATAATGGTTACTCTATTTAGGGGCCGGAAAAATAAATTGCTGGTACGATACTTTCTCCTTCTCTCTCTCTCTCTTCAAGAGAAATTCAACGTTCCAAAGTATAAAATACTGCAGGACAGGATTAAATGTGGATGAAAAGTGTTGCGATCAATATGTAAAAATTGTGGACATGAAGTGACGAAGGCTCTACGAAAATTTATCAGATGAAATAGTGGCACGAGATTCAGTAGAATACATTGGTTGGAAAAGGATGAGGGGGAATATCGTATTTGAAAATTCAACAGTGAAATGGAGCTTTTGCCTCGGTCTTACACCCGGTTAAAGGATGAGAGGCAAGGAAAATTGTCCGGGTGACGTGAACGACCAAATATACAAGACAGCGAGATGAGAGGCTTAGACGTAAAAGGACAGGAGATTTTTTTTTCCCGGAGTAGCAAGAATTTCTGTTCGCTAAAAGATACGAGGGTCTTCCAAAAAAAAAAAAACAGAGTGTCTTGTAGAACAATTTCAACAAGCTAAAAGAATTCCGAAGTCACAAGCTTCTGGAAAACAAAAAGGCTTAACTGAGCTGGGGTCTCGTGCCAAAAGCAGTTGGCTCGCCCATTCTATTCCCAAAGAAATGAGATATGAAAGTGGAATCGCGAACCGACGACTCGATTCATTCTAATTCGGCTCCTGAAGGCTACAGCTTGTCCAACACCTTTGTATATTGGATTCAGTTCTCTCCTGAGTCACTATATCCTGATATATAATAAGTATAATAAATAGTTCAAGTTTCCTTTCTATTTATCTCTTTCTTTCTGGCGTAAACCAATCAGGACTCAGCGATTTTCATCTCGTAGCCCATTGCCTCTAATCGTGTGATTTAATCTCTTCTAATATTCGAAAGTTTATCGAAATGAGTTTATCAGCTCTCACCAGTTTTTTCAGTTATGAAGAGCTCTTCAGTTATGAAGAGAGCTTCAGTTATGAAGATTGCTTTTCACAGAGATTAGCTCGACTGAACCTCAGAATAAGAAACTTTATTTTGAAAAGTTTTTTTGTTGTATTTTTATCCAAGCTTTTTGTTACTTCAGTTAAATACTGAAACATCTCTCCTAAAGTGGGTTTCTTGAAAGAAAAAAATCCAGACACATGGGTTATTTACGATCAATAAATTCCCACCTAGAATGATCTTATCTAAAAGGAAATTATGCACCTACTTTGAAAATTGTGCAGAGCGATACGAAATACCTTATGCTTATACACAGAGGGGCTGCTTCTGCTTTAATAATTTCGTAAAAAAAAGAATCCATAGTAGCGTAAAGGGTTCATAACGAGGTATCTCTTTTTCCAGGTCTGAAAAACTGTATTATTTACTTTGTAGTTAACTCACAATTATTTAGCAGCATTTTCGTCGTGTCGAGGCTACGTTTCGATAGCTATTTGGGCCCGAATATTATTTGTATAATGTATATCCAGTTTCAAAGAAATGCCCCAATTAGGGTATGAAGTTTAGTACGTAAATGAGGCTATTTCTGTCCTTAATAATTTCAATGTATGTAATAATGTTGCTAACGACGTAGCAGTTCTTCTCGTTTTAATTTGTCTGTCTCTTTTTCTTCTTTGTTAATTTGCTGCGTTGAAAATTTGGTGCACCCAAACCTCAAGGATACCTGCAGAATAAGGAGAAAAGGCAATTTGTCATATTTTTTTTTTATATCACTGCAAAAGATCGAAATTTTGAATGAATTCACACCTTGTTGGCTGTCTGATGTTTTTCTTTTTGTAGCAATATAGTGTGCCATTAGATTCTGTCTAATTTGAGGGTATCTTCGATATTTTTTATCTTGAAATTCGGGTAGTTATTTTTATTGAAATTTCGCAGGTACGTGTGTCACCGCAGAGAAAAAACAATAAATTTTTGAAGTTTCTAAAAACGTTGGCAAAGTATTTTTTTCAAATTGTGACACAATTGACATCAAATGGCTTATGCACGATAGTCCGTCGCTGATTAACCGTGATATACATATATGACGTCGTCACCATCATTTTTTTTTTACCGGCACAGCGTATACCAAGAGTCGAGTATTTTGCAGACAGTCGACTATACATCTTTACCTAGTAATATGAGATGAAAGCCTCCCGACCTCTGGTCCTCTCGTTGCACGAAATGGCCAACAGTTCACTCCAGCACCTCGCACATGCATAAATACGAGTCATTCTAACCGCACTGGTTTGATCTTAATTTCGATCGGGGTGGTTTTGTTCAATATTTTTGATTATTTCAATTGATTCATTCATGAATCAATTCGAATTGATTCATTTCATAAATCATCTGTCTTGACAATTTTTCAAAGTTAATAGCTAACTGACAATATTTTGGAAAACTAATACTAGAACTTTTTCTGATGAAATGAATGCATGGAAGTATCATTAAAAATTGAAAAATCATCATTATATATACTACTGTCGAATGAGAACAGAATATTTTCTCTTAATTCTTTCACCACTTTTTTGTTTTTACATGAAAAATATAATTTTTCTGAATGACTTTGAAAGAAACATTGTAAATATTAGAATGAAATACCCGATATACCGGCACATACCGTTTGGAATATTGGTTATATTTTCCAAAGAATACGTTGAGAGAGGCGAAGAAAAATCGAAAAATAACAGAACGAGTGTGTAGTTGTTGGAAAATCCCTTCAGGGTGCGAAGACAAAAAAAGCTGCATAGAAAGAAAGTGAGAAAAAGAAAAAGAGAGAGAGAAGCACATGCAGCATAAATTCGTTCACACGGAAATGCACATACATAAGACCATATCTTGCGCACTGTCAGCATTCACCAATGTAAAATCGCGTGGTTGGAAGAGGGAGGAAAAAAGTAGGAGGAGGAGGAGGAGAAGGATAGTGAGTGTGATGGTAACGTTTCCCACAGAAAACCGAGAGCGGCCTCGCGCCCAGCTCTTTCTCCCGTTGACAAGTAGCGCCGTAAATACCCCGGCTACGACGGATACGTCCCATCTCGTTCGCTTGCTTCACTCTGCAATCACTACTATCCCTTTTCTCCAGCATCCTTTTCCTGTAGTATCTCGTTCCTCTACCCTCTCGGCGCTTTTTTCCCCCATTTCTCACGAGCGACGCCACGTTCCCTTTCCCGCGTATCCCCTTTGCTTCTCCCACGTATGGACCACAGCGCCCTCCAACGCCGTTTGTCCGCATCATCATCGTAGTCCTCTTCCTCCCTGTTTCCTCTTCCGCCTTATCGCAATCTCTATTTTCTCTTTCTCTCCTCTCGCTTTTCACCGCGTTCACTACCTTCCATATCCTACTCTCCTCCAACCCCTCCACTAGTCTGGAACAAGCGTGAAGCTGGTTTGGGGGGCAGTAGCAACGCGCCAACGCTATCTGCGGTTACCCGATGCCGCTCGATTCGCGAGACGCTCTACTTTATTCCTATTCGTTCCCATGGACCGCCGGGCTCGATGCGAAAATCTTTCCATCTCCATATTTACTTTTTTCTCGCTCTACACTACTTTCCATTTTGCTTTATAAATCTCTCTGCCTGCAGGTCTTTATATCTCTCACCGTGGATATTCATATATGTACCGAGTCTGGCGAAGTACAGGATTCACCCTTTCTTGAACTGCCGAGCCCGGATGTCGCTCTCATACATGTTCCAAACGCCTCAGTACCGTAAACAAGATTCTCGGGGGTTACGTGATTTTCGAGTTCTTCATTCCTTTTTTGGCCTTCTCACACTTCCCGATTCTTTCACGCTCTTTTTCTTGCTGCTTCTCTGTCGAATAATTACTGTACATGTACCTCATACCTCGGACGCGAGTCTATCAGGGTAATTTTGCAGGCGAGAAATTCTAGTATGTTTAATGTTGGGTTAGAGTCATGCAAAACTGCCCATAGCTGTGCGTAATGAGTGCACTCTGGCCCGGATTGTGTGCGAGGTGTTGGAAACCTTTACTTAATCGCGTTATATAAGCAACCGCAAAATCTCACTGATGCATCTGGTTAAGATTATAATGAACATTACATCTCCTCTTCTCTACCTTTTGTGATAACCATCCAGTGACTTTGTTAAGACCCTTCACACCATGAATCATTGAAAATACTTAGAAATACATTATTTCAATGAGCCCAATTTACTTTTGCATTGAGGAAGAAGGTTCAAGCTTTAAAAATGTTTGCAGGACGTAATTTTTTTTAAATTTTATTTCTACAATCAAAGTGACGTATATAAAGTAGTTCATCATTGAGATTACGGATTTTTTTACATATGCGGAAAAAATATTTCAAATCGATCAAAGAATTGATCTAGTAGTAAACTAGAATGCGAAATGAGGATTAATTTTTTGTTTAATATTAATAGACACAATAAACAAACCCTTTTTCTACCAAATGACATTCATTTTTTCTCAACCTTGAACTCAGTAACTTTTTATGTAAAAATTCTAGAAAAAGATATGCGCACGCATGGGCGCATGCGGACGCACCCCGTTTTTCCTGTTTTCGCCGATATACAACTATCTCTCTCGACATTTCGGATATTCCTAGGCACAGTTGCACATAATGATGGAATTGTAAAATTTGTCTTTACTTTTTTTTGTTTTACTGTTCACTTTTTTACAAGTTTATAACGAATCTTGTGAGTTAGAACTAGCTAGTTATAACTAACGTGAAAACTAGCTTTCACAGGGATTTTTCATATTTAGGCGGCCATATTAAATCCGCCATTTTGAATTTCAGAAAAAAGTCCAACTGCCTTCGAAAGATCTGACATTTATGCCACTATTCATCACCACTTCAATGGGGTGTCAAATTCCTTCCGTGCTGGAAATGAAAGTTTTTTGATAAGAAAAAATCACAACAAATCGTGTACTTTTTTGGGAAAGTCGATCATAATTTTTCAGATCACATCTTAGGCTCAATTTGACTAGGGAATTTGTATGAAGAGATTTCGAACCATCGAAAACGCCTATATCTCGTATTTTTTCTAGTAATTTTACATAATACGAAAGGTAAAGAAAAACTCACGTCATTTGATAGAAAAAGGGTTAAGCGAGGAACTAACAGCTCGACCATAGGCACAGCATTTCTAGCAACGAATGTCGCGCCGATCGATATGAACCATGTTGTGGGGGTTCGTTGCTTAAATCGAGGCTGTTAAATCGAGATTCCAGTGTATATTCGGCCAACCCTTCCCTTCGATTCCGCGATCGACCTTAACGTTTGAACAGTTTCATCATGAATTTATTACGTAGCAACGAACGATCATAACGGTGCATTGTATCTTTTTATATACGCGTATGAATACACGCGTCCGAATTTGTTCAGGTTTGCCAAATTTACATGCTCGATACGGTTCTCTTGTTACATGAATCAGAAAGTCAGTGACTAGCCACTTGTATTAATTTTGTACGAGACAATCGAAACCAGTCATTATTCGATGAATCCACGGCCACCCAAACCACGATTAAGGGGTTTGCTGTCAATCAGTTAATCATTTTTGTGCTCGATACACCTGTATCTCTAAGCTAGGCATGTTATTCCAAATGATAAAAACGAATGAATACCGCTACAATCAGCATTAAGCAGTAGCAGTTGCTGAGGTTGCTGGTGCCATTCAGCCATTATTATTAAAGAACATTTTTTGGCTGGCCTCTTGGTCTGTTATCAGTTCGACAGAAGACATGTGAATGCTCGAGTGATATAAAGTATAAGTTGCTTATGTACAAATTTCTCTTTACTCACACATTTCATGACTATAACCAAACTCCTTTTACGATTTAGATGCTTATCAAAAGCTACGAAGTAGCCGAATCTCAATTTTGAGTTAATTTGCAGTATAAGACTCCATTGAGTTACCTCGAGTTTGCTAATTCTGAATGACGTTCAATTCAACCCTTCCAAACACATAAATTCGAAGGGCGTATGTCAGTTAGGGAATGAGATTTGCGGGGTGTCAGTCCAGGGTTGAAATAGTTATTCTCGTCGACACAGTCGAGCTCTCTTTACACAATCCAACCCCAAAATTGGCCGTAACAGAGTACAATGTGTTTGTATGATGGTGCCGAAACACCGTATGTATTGGGCAATGTATATGTGTACAGTACTACTCGGGGCCGTATAATCGATGATAAATGCCGACAGATATCCAGAGGCACTCGTTCCCAGTGGCTGAGCCCGCTGGGATACCACTTGCGCTCTTGGTTGGCCCTATTAGGCTCCCTCCATTCTCTATATATACGCAAACATGTATTCTGTTATATTCTTTCACTCTAACGTCCGTTCACCAACCAGTATGCTCCATTTGGTGCGGGAGTTGTGCGGTTCATTTTCGCGCGCGACATGTGGAACCAACGAAGCAGGACCGCAGATCGAGTCGAGGGGGAAAAACAAAAAAAAAAAAAAAAGAAAACGAGACAACGAATAAAAGAGAGATACGAATACGCCAGGAAGTCACTGGATTGAGTGAGAAATCGATTTGTTAGAGAACCAAGAGGGAATCTCAGTTGCGAATGGCACAGACAGAGACCAACGAGAAAAAACCATCGTAGTCACCTCAATCCATCCATCCATCTATCCATCCATCCATCCATCCATCCAGCTACCTATCCATTCGTTCGCTCTCTTCCTATTTTTTTTTTTTTTTTTTTCACCGTACATTCATATCCTACATATATCTGTTATATTCGCTAATGCACGTATCGAAAACACGGGGCACGAGTTCGTGTAAAACCCCAGCCGCAACAATATCCCAACTGGGACTACTTTCGTTCTTTTAATGGTGCACCCGAGGGTGTGTTTTCTCTCTCTCTCTGTTTCCCCTCGGACTTTCTCGAACGTAGTTACAACCTATGAAAACCACGCTGCCCATCGTACACCCCTTGGTTCACCAACGCGTTTATCGTATCACGTATATATGCTAGTTTAAGCAATGATCAACAAGAGAGCGTCAAACAAACAACAGAGAGTGCGAGACTATCATCCCTGATCCACAAAAAGTAAAGTGATCGATCAATTCTCAGCTCTTGTATAAATATATATACACATTACGAACTATAATTCTGTAACGAAAATTCATTGTTATGCTTTTGCACTCGAATCGATGTAGAATAGAGGAATCAACTCGATACGTCAGAATAATGTACATCTTACTCCTCCCCTCTATATTTATCTCTATCAAACTTCAGCAGTTCCGGTAAGTGAAGTCTCAACTTAAATTTATTACGATAATAAAAAGATAAATAGGTGTAGCAAAGTGATAAGGATATATTATCCTGAAGCTTCAATCCAATTTCACGATTTTTGCTTACAGTTCAAAAGATAAGTGATTGGTGTTGAACTTTGCGTCATAGATGAGTTATAGTTTCAAAACAGTCTTGGTCCATTGCAAATTATAAGAGGTTCGAAAATTAGTGGCCTAACGATCCTTTGAAGTAAAACGTGAAAACATCGACAAATATTAAGCGATTACTAATAAATTTTCAGCAAACCCAGAAATGAAGCTGTAAAAGTGCTTAAGATTAATGGATGCCAAAACTCATTGGTACGAGTGAATAAAAATCGAATTTTCATTTGATCTTCAAAGAAAACTTATCGAGCGCAGCTTCCGCAGATGCGAACACAAATAGAAATGATACGTAATATTTTTCTAAGACAACAATCTCTTCATTTCTATTCAAACAGTATTACGTATTAATCTCGTTCATGTCAATGAAAATACATAATAAAATATAAGAACAATAAGGACAAGTACAATACAGAACAGAAGGTTATACGAAATTTGTGAAAAATAAAAAATTGGTGTCAGCTAGACGTTGGCGTTTCATGTCCCCTGAGGCTTTTGCCAATCTCGTTGTGTGGCGTTGGGGGAGAGTTTATACGGTGATGATACGAGTGTGGGCGACGGTGTTGATGCTGATGGGCGATGCCTTGCTATTTCACCGGCAAGTAGCCGATGGAGTGGATGGATCACTTGGCTATTGTGCGGACGAGCGAGATGGCCTCCAGCGAGAGTAAATGATTGTTGTCCTTCTATATGCTCATATATACGTAGATACCGGGTGTCCTGATATTACGCTATGCAGAGTGAGTTTCAATGAATTTTAAACGTTTTTGTACTCGATTGCAGAGAAGAGTTACTTTCAAAATTTTCCCGAAAGATCAAAATCTTTTTTAGCATTTCAACGAACGAAAGATCCTACTAACCTCATAAAAATAAGTCGCTATTAGAATTCGACATAAAAGTTATGAATCTTTTTACTCCAAGTAAATTACTATTGTTACATTGAAATGAAAAAAAAAATCGTTTCTAAGTACAGCGTCACTTCGAACATTTACAGCACAAATTATTCCAGATCTGTCACAAGACCTTTGACGAAAATCTATCGTATGAATATTTATTATTTACAGCAAATCAGTGACATTTATAATAAAAATAAAGTACAGGAAGAAAAATGATGTGCGCCATCTTCAGAGATTGTTTATTCCTTCATGAGGACTCACAGGGTTCTAAGTCTTTCAATAAAATTAGACCACCCTGTAAGTATACAGGACATGTATTTCATATATGTATAGATGCACGCGTAAAGCTTCGATGAACGAGCTATTCCCGTCATGTGCAAAAGTGAATAGGTACGTGAAGAGTGCCGGCGGGTCTTTGTGTTGTTTAAAATAACCGAAGGGCCTATCGAGAGCCCTAACCGGTCTCGACGTATAGGTATAAAATGTTCGTACCTTCTTGTTGCAACTCTATCCAGTTTCCTTTAGTGGATCTCCATACATGGATTCGTCTATGTAAAATCGAAGAATATTTAAGCAAAAAATATGTTAATTTATTTAAACATGATGGTCTGTGATAATGGAACTCGATGAAGACTGAAAAACGGCTTCAAGTGTTTCACCGTACGAAGCACGAATCTTCAAATTCCCCATGCTCTGATGGGGAAGTTTCGTTATTTCATGAATTTCATATTTTAAGACTAACTTGAGGATTTAAACTGAAATTTATAGTTTTGAAAAGTTTTCCGTGACATCTCATTTCTGTGAAAAATCATTGCAGACTCCCATAGCGTATGGAATATAAAAGAAATATTCAATGAGCCAAAAACTATCAAATTCTCAAAAATTTAGTAAATTTTTAATCAGAGAAAAAACATTGTTGGTGTCATAAAATTTTCCTTGCGTGAAACTCGAATTAACGAACGTTCGAAGAAAAAAGAAAAAGAAGAAAGATATTATAAAATGATATGGAAGTCTCTCGTTGGCGTGCTATTTACAAAATTCTTTCGATAATTAAAATTTTCAATAGAAAATTATGCGAATATGCATGAAACGAAATACGATATATCAAAAGACCTTCGTCGTGATTCTTTCTTGAGAACTTTGTTTATAAATTGTGTTACCGTCGAAATTCTATTCGGTTAATAGAATCTCCCAATAAAATGGGAAAGCCCATATACGTTTGTACAAATTTTCTTTTTTTTTCCACTGATTCCCTCAACTACATACAAACCAGTACTCACTTACATACGAACGTTCATATGTAGACATATATCTGTATATATTTACGACCATAGTTGTACTGTTTGCCTCGTGCTCATTCCCCATCTCCCTCGCTAACTCACGAGCCCTCGCCACCGACTATTATCGGTAATTAGAAGGACCCTCGTGGCCACGCGACCATTTGCACTCACGAGGATCGGGAGCGTCCGGTTTTATCCACGTTATACTGTTACACCACCTTTGTATAATACTGACGTTAGGCCTGCGCGGATACATGTTATTCCTGCACGCATCAAATGGAATATACATGTGTGTGCTCACGCACGCGACATCGTGTAGCTTAATCCGAGCTTGACATAATTGTACTCCCGTAAACCGAGAACTTCGTATTCACAGGAGCTCCTTTTTCTCGTCGGTTTCCCTCTTTCTTCGTCTCGTTGCAGATCTCATTCTTTCTTTCTCATCCCCGCACCCTCTGCCTCTATTCTTTTCTTCGTTTCGGTTGACTTTTGTTCGTCGGATTCGTCGATTCTCGAAGACCCACAAGTTCAAGTATTATACCCATTTGATATATAATATGATTATATAGATTATAAATTCGAAACTTTAAAAAAGTTTATCCTCAACCACCCAGCCTGATGACCAACGTGAAAGGGGATATGGTCCTTTTTCCTATTCTTTGAAAGCCAATTTCTGTTCTGACACCAGCATTTTTTTATTTACGAAGATAAACCTTCAATTTATTTCCAATTCGTCATAAAAAATATCTTTCCACGATACCAATAAACATGCATGAAGGATAATTCATCATTCATTGCTGTATAAAATTATACACGGAATTATTGAGAAATATAAATAATGGAATAAAAGGCAAGCCTTTTAAAAAAGGTGTAAATTGTATCACTGAGAAAATATATGATCGTCATAATGTTATAAATCATTGAACGAATATATTCATTTTTCATCAAACTGCAAGTCCATTCTGATCAAGAATCGCGCAGTTCAATTGACAAAACTGTCAATAACATCAATTTTTATTGAGTGAACCATTTTTTTTCTCAGTGTAACGTGATGAAAAAAGAGATGAGATTGGAAAATAAATTTTCAGAAAAAAATTCCTTTGCCATGCCAGATAAATAAATAGTTTTGGCCTGTTCCTTCATGAACTGGCCTGATTGTTGCTGAAAAAATGTCTAGCACAGACGTAGTCGCACAATTCTATTTGAATTGTTCCTGACGGTTGGTTGAAGCCCAACTACTGCACCTATATGCATATCTTTACATCTTTTCTCATCATGATATATAATCAAACTATTTTAGTTACCACAGAAACCATTTTTCAGACGACCGAAGCATTCTCTATGTACGAAAATGGTTATATCAGGCTGAAAATTTGTTTTGAGGTTCATCGCTAGCATTTTATGATATAATGGGCTTCAATTACTTTTCAACTTTGCTGTTTTCTTCTTGTAAGGTTTACTTCAGAAATTACTTACTTTTTTTTTGGCTCAAACTACTTCAATTATCCTCTTCATCCCTTTTCATATATTTCACTCGTCGCAATTTGCAAATTTGTCTTTTAATCTCGAACGACCATCGTTTCAGATCACTTTTTCGTTCATTTGTATATGATAACCTCGTTGTTTGGACCTCGCGAAAGTACACATGAACTTACGGAATAGAAAATTCTGAAAACAAAAACCTTCGTTTTGACCTGGTCGTAGTTACGTGAAAAAAAAAAAAAAATACTGGTTTACCCGAAGTAAATAATGTTAGTTGCATCGAATGATGGAAAATTGTTGAGCCAATAGTTCGTGAATCGCATCATCCATTTTACTGACAATGAGTGCTGAAACATACAGTTGTTGAAAACGCGCACGAGGATAAATTTCACGCCTGAATCGCATATACGATTAATTCTCGATTTCTCTCCTTTAACCAACGACACGAAAAAATACACATATTATTTCGATGAAATATAGTTGTGGAATAAGACAAGTTTGCTTTTTTATAATACACAAGACATATATATTGTTAGGAGATATTGACTCGGGAGTTTGAAAATAATAAAGAAAAAAGAAGAATAAAGTCTCTCGTTGTTTTGTTTTCTCTATATGTGGAATATTCTATCTATGCGTTCATGTAAACGTTGCACGGCTCTCGAAGTAAAAAGAATCGAAACCCGAGACTTTGAGTTACAGTCGATAAAGCTATTAGCATTTAGACGAGCTGTCGTCGCTGCTACTTTTCGCCAAGGTTTTGCCTTTCCTCTGCTCTCATTCCTCTATCACTCCCATATATACTCTTTCTTCCTCCTCTTTCATCCCTCGTTTCACCATTTCACGAGCAACTCTTCATCCCCTGTACACGAGAAGACTTTATCCCTCTCACCCTCTTAACTTTTCTCTTTCGCTCTCTCCTTTATTTTTTTTCCATCTCTTTCCATCGAGACAGCCGCCTCCACCGATTTTTGCCCAGCCTACGAACGGTCCACCAATCCCCACCAAGGATCTAACATCTACTGGGTTTCGCTGTCTCTTTAACCCTCTCCCGCGAACGCGATGAGGGCTTTTCCACTGAAATGCATACCGATGAATCTCCATCCAGTGAATACAACATTCGACCCACACTCTCATCAGTTATATATGGGATTTTCCGTATCAACTCGTTGCGCATGGATTCAACCAATATTTAATTACCACTTGAAAATTCAAAAAAAAAGAATTATATTTTGCATAAATTAAGAGCTCTGCTTATCCAATTTCTAATTGAATCGCGTTGGGTCGAATTGAATTCTAGATATCAACGTGCTGCTAAAACTTCACGTGAAAAGAGCTCGACTCTCGTATAATGAATAGCTACATGGAATCAGAGTTTGATCGCCTGATTCCTTTTTCGATTCAAACGTCCGAAATCACCTTTTAGAATTAAACATGAAACTTGACATTATCGAAACTTGACACTATTGAAAAATTTACTACAATCAACTTATTTGATTTGAAAGACGCAAAGTTAGAATTAATCGATACTGGCTAAGGATAATACGTTTATTTTATAAGGGTTCATTTAAGCCCTGGAAACCGAATAGCCACAAAGTATACCGAATGCAGACAATATCATATATCTCCGTCTTTATCTCGCGTGGATTCGCATTGACCGTTTGTTCTCTCAACACACATCAAGCTCAATATTCTTTCTTCTGCCTCTGATTCTCTCACTCAAAATTTTATCTTTGTCGCTCTCACTGTTTCATTTATCTCTGCACATCCATAGAATATAGAGATCTTCCGATCCTATTTCTCGTTGCTCTCCCCTGATCTCTGTTCTTCATCTTCTTACTACTTCGTTTTTTGGTCTTGTCTAGACCGAGAGAACTGTTTTTCAAGTTTTTATAAGATAGCACAGCTCTTCCGGGTAACCATGCCCGTCTATAAAACAGGTCAATGACGCAAGAGCTTGCGCAAGCAAAAAAAGCCCTAATGCACATCCAAGTGCTCGTTTAACGTTGACGGTTGAAACAACGCAAAATTTGTATTCAATGCTGTCCAAGTGATAGGCTCATATCCAATCGATATTTGTGAGTGTAAAAATGCTAGAGAAGGTTATAAATTACCAAAATCCGAATAACAAAGTCTTTACTTGATCTTCTCTTCCAGTGGAGTAGTGATAAAACATTAAAATGGAAAGAATTAAAGAACGGAGGTTGGACTTGAGAATCTCACGATCTGCTTAACACGGGGTAACTTATTCTGAGACACTTCGTCACTACTATTCAATGTGTTATTTTCGCAAGGAGCAGGAGCTACTGAAAAACGAAACACAGGACAGAAGCATAGAGCCAAATATGGTGGTTTGCTTATCGTACGAAACAGTGTATGTTTAATTTTTTCCATTCCAATCCACCTGCCGTTAATAATGTCATTAATGGAACTCGGTGAATTCACCAGTTTCACCACCGTTACACACGTCCACTCGACTAGCTTTTCGCGCGAATCGACCGAAGAATAGTACAGCACGGAGATCGAGTTTGCGTGCTCATGTACGAGATCTAAATTTCGTTTCGATGTGCCACTCTGTTGTATTATTCAGTGGGAACGTGATGTTATTCATAAATACATAGTACATTGTGTTTATCAAGTTTTCCTTCGCTATCAGTGAGTTTACGACGAACTAATGCATTCAAAAGTTGCCGAGCACTCTAATCACAAATCATAAAAAAATATTATTGAAATATCCTACAAGCTCTTCAGTTTTCCAACAAAAACTATTCAAAAATTATCCGGTGGCGCAGTCCACATTCCGATTTTGGCTATCACAATCTATCGCATTTCTAAAATCCCGACATATTTTTCTTTCATACGAGGCATGTCACGGGTATCAGAAATCCGTTGTGCCGGAACTTCTGTATCAAGCTCAAGCTGCTAAGTGGCAGTGATGGATATAGGCATCCAAAATTGTATTGTCGAAACTGGCAATGACAAGCATATGCGCACAATCAAAAATCTGAACCTACAAAAAGTTTTTTCTCCGAATTCTATTCCGAGCAGCAGAGATTACAATTTCTCATTCCATTTTGGCCAAAATGAACCAGGCTCATCCGTAACGTTTTTGTTTCAATATAAATATCTTCATTCCATCAATATGAATAGGAACCAAAAGCAGACAACTCGTTATAGTTTGATTTAGTTTCGTCGAATTTTAAGTTTCTAAAATATCACGTTTTCGTTGAAAGGTTTATTTCATAAAATCATAAAACTGTGCAGAAAATGTACGAATCGAATACTGAAAGCGTTATAAGTCACATTACCATCACGTTCACGTCCTGATGAACAAAGCAAATATTCAGATCCCAAAAATACCTATTTGAGAGGCATTTCTCTGCCGGGAGATAGCGCCATGAGAGTTTTCTGGTAGCCCTTGCGCGTTGCCGTGGTAACGGCAGTACTAACGATGCGCCTCATACAGTTCCTCCTTTTCCATCGCATCATCGCACGAGCTCTGCTGTTCCCCTTGCTCTTCTCTTCCATAGTTAACCAAGGTATTCTTTCTTTCTCCTTCACATGTATGGGGTACAAGAAGACAAGATACAACGTGACGTATACAGGGGAATACGAAGGTATGATGATAGTATACCGGCGTTCCGATAGAGGGCGCGCGTGTAAAGCGTACGTGGTCGGAGGAGCGGCGTCAGGCGTTGTGTGGCGACGCTAGTAACGAGTAAACGAGACTGCGAGAGGGAGAAAATGGAAGGAGGGGCGCACGAAGTACAAGCGCGGAATCTCTCATACTATAATTCCCGTTGATACCATGTATGCGTGAATGTGTGTTTGGATATAGACATGTTGCTGGCTGCTGGCGTGTTTGCACACAGAGGCAGGAGTGAAACAACCCTCGGTAATAGCTGGGGCGGCGCCTACACCCAACCCTAATAGCCTAATAGCCCTATCTCATCCCCCTCATCTTCCTTCCTCCCTCTCTCTCTCTCTCTCCTTTCCTTTCTCTCTTAGCTACTATGACGCTTGTACTCTCTCCTTCTAGCAAAATCAGTGGCAACCACCAACCTACTCTTCTATCTATTTCTCTATCTCTCGCTTATTCGCTCTCTTTGCTTCCCTCACCAGCTTGCTCACTCTCTGCATCTCACTACTTCTACACTTTTTCACCGCTTCAACCACTCGCTCCCGCCCATACACCAACTCCTCATTTTCTATCGCAGTTCATTTCACCCGTCACTCTTCCGTTTATGACTTACCGATCTCGATCCTTCTGCTGGAAAAGGAAGAAATATAACGCAGGTTAATCTTCGTCTCTCTCCCTCTCTCTCTCTCTCGCTGATTTACTGGCTTTTTCAATGTATATGTACTCATGGGATATTTTACGCAAAATCGAATGATTTTTAGACTTTGAATATTTCGTCAAAGATAATATAGGAAAAGTTCAATCACATAGTCAGAACTTGTGTGCAGTTTTTCAATCACACGTTGAGAGAATAATTCATTCTATGGGGAAATAAAAATGAATTGATTCGGTGATATTGTAATCGCATAAACACCATCGAAATGGTAGATACATAATAGGACACAATAGGCCATAGTACGAATGGTGCTATAAACAGTATACGATCATTAAAATCAAAAAAACTATTGAAATTAAAATGAAACAACTAATTTTCTTAACATACTTCATAGGATTGATTTTGCATCAAATTCACGGACTTTAGTTTCTCACACGGTTTTTTATATGCTCACAGTTATTTACTTCTTTTGCATATATCCTACAAGATGTTTGATTGGTTTTGAAAAAATCATACTATCTTTAGGACCAAATTCAATATAGTTGAATTAACAAAACATCTTCCCATCACACTAAAGCTACTGAATTTATTATTTTCATCTGGTAAATGTGAAAGTGACGTATGTTCTACTTCATTCAACCCTTTGTATAATTTCATTACATTTTCTTATAAAGTTGTAGTTTATACTTTTCTTTCGATTTTTCTTTGAATTGTCTGAAGAGAAAAATTTATAGAAATAGGTTTCAAGAGCCCATAACAAGCCTCGGTAATTTACGTATCGGTTACCATTTTTGACGCCATTGGGGCGATAAGTAATAGAGCTGGTGAATCCCACCAAGCTCGAACTTGAAGAAAGAGAGAGAGAGAGAGAGAAAGAGGGGGGGATGAGAGACAGAGACAGAAAACCCACCCTCTCACTCCACCTTTATGTCTCGCCGCCTGCTGTTTGTTTATTTGATGCCTTTTCACTCTCTATTAGGCTCTCTCGAGCTCGGCTCACGACCCCTTCCCTCGGCCAACAACCACTGTCGTTCAACCCCTAGTTTTCCCGTTCGTCGAGCTCGCTCACTTCTACATTTTCTGATTAGCCGGATGTCGCACCAGAGTGAGAACTGTACACAGTAGCTGTCCACAAAAATTCTCTCTACGTTTTTTCTCGTCCTCGCTCTTATTCGCTATGTTTATATATTTTTAGGGCGTATAGTTTGAACTCGGAATCTTTTTTTCTCCAACGAACGTTCCACTTCCGTCTGTTTCTCACCCCGTAGAATTAGTTCAGGTAAAACTGAGGGGGAAACGCGAACGAGAGAAATGCGTAATTTTTCAGAGAAATGTTTGAATTCTATTCAGAAACTAAATGGCTTTTTTCACGATAACTGATATGACGCACAATTAAATTTCTACGCTCAACCTATTCGCGTAAAACAAGATTTGTGTCGACATATATTTTTATTTTTAATTTTAAGTATCGAAATTTGTTGCAACAGCGAATATCTTTTATCATTATAAATCTTCAGTTAGATTTGATAAGGTCCTGGATAGAAACCTTTCGAGAACTCCAACGACATCTGACTCTTACCCACTTAACGCGAGTCATTTGTATCCAGGCCTAATCCAATTTCTATCGTTACAATAAAATTTGTCGACCTACTAGAACCGATCCCTAAAAAAGTTTAATTCGAAGGGAATTCTCGAGCAGAACGCTTCGTTTCGGGAGCTTACATTTTTTTTGGATCCCGAACAACTAAAAACGTGAAAGTGTCGGGGATCGATATTGACGAGGAACGTAAGGGTTTCCCAGACATTTAAACAATATTTCAAAAATCGTTATGAAAATATTCATTTTGACAATATCATGAAATTAAAAAATTCCATTATCGATACTTCTAGCAATATCGTATATTTTTTCTACATCATTTCATTTCTTTACACTATTCAAATTTGTATTTCGGGATATTTTTTACTAATTTGTTAATTGTTTTTGATATACGAATAAGGAATTCGGAAAATTCCTATTTTCCATTATAAAAAAATGCTGGATGTAATAAAGTTTCTTCGATATGGCTTTTGTTTTTGTGCATTTTCAAGTTTTTATGGAATAAATATTTCAAAGATATTTTCTATGATTTTAATTGAATGAAAAACTTGTAGAATCCAAATGATCCACGTTGACCGTGTGAAACAATGTTGATGAGACGTGAATAATTCAATTCCTTTTCAAATCTAATTAATTCCGAAATGAGGATGCATATAAAGAAAAGTTTTAATTAATTAACTGAATTAGTTCAAGAAAAAAAAACACGATAACTCGATGCTCAAACAACGGTGCAAGCAACTCAGATCTGTACATATGAAAAAAAACCCTCAAAGTAAAGAAATTCTTCTAAAGATTTTCTGCTCTGTCTCTTATACGTAGTGACTCCAGGCTCTTCGCTATAAGGCTGATCCTCTCATAAAAATCACGCCAAAGCCATGTGAATACTTATCCAAAGTCCATATGATTCAACACAAAAAAATATCACCGTTTGTGATTATACGGACGAGCAAATACAAAAGAGTAATCACGAGGCTACGCCACTAACGAAATCATTGAAGTTACTGGCTTTTCTTCACGGTACAATCGATCGGCTTCTGTCACCGATTCTCAAGGGGCTTCGTTGTAGCAGGATGCTTTTTGTTTTCCTACTTAGCTAACTTTTTTTACACGTATATCAATGTGATATATGTAGTATGTATTCGGATCAATAAATGCAAAGAGGTTGTTTGTGGGTTCGATACTGTTCGATTGACTGTGAGCTTTTGTGTGGTTTGCATCGTTGATGTACACGAAGAAATGAAGAGTGAGAGTAATCGGGGAATCCATGAAGCTCACCGTTATTGTTCACTATTAAAAAAAAAAACATAAAAGTGTATACATGTTATTGCTGCAGGAAAAGAAAGACACAAAGATAGTACGATCTGGGAACAAACGACTTTCTTTCTAGCCATAAGAATGAAGCAGCATTGATCAGAAATCTGTTCTACATCTTGGGCTAAAAATTCAAACTTATTCGTAGAAAACCTTAACGTATGAAACGGTATTGTTAGAAGATTTATTAGAGAAATTCAGCTTTTATCTAGAAGAGCGTAAAAGGGCAAAAATTCGTTCGGGAAAATGAAAGTTATAATAATCATAAAATATGTCAATCGTATTTATATTTTTGTGAACTAAAAACTGAGGACAAGAACCAAAAAAAAGATCGTCATAGGTGGCTACCATAAAAATATACCGCTTTTGGTTTTTGTAAATAAAATCTGGATCACGGAATTTGTTCTTTGTATTTTACTGGCGGGCTTTAATAAAAGGTGAGAAATTTTCTTTTGAACTGCATCAGGATATACATCCCTCAACACTAAAACGATTCGAGTCAGGGGCGTTCGCTCGTGATTATTGAATTCATGAGAGCTTATCTTGATCGTGACTCTTTCACGAGTTTCCCAAAGGCAACGCCGATCTCTGTCACAACAGTGACGAACCCTTTTCAAACATGTTTTTGCTGCTCGCCTCATAATGGTGGTTCTGGTTTGACAATGAGACTAGAATATGTATTACTTGTAGAGATGGCTAAGTATAGAATTACGTGCAAGCAAGAGCAAATGGTGAGAAGTTTCAAACGAAGGAAATACCATGAGCGGTGAAGGAGGTTTCTCTATAGATGTGCGAAAGTGACCCGGTTGAAATTTTAATTAGCACAAAATTTTGGGGCCTTATTCACAAGAATTGAAGAAAAAAATATTCTACTTGCATAAGAAGAGGTAAAAAAAAGGCATAGCATTGAAGGGACTGGAAATAGATCGGTTGTTATGCCTAAACTTTGGATTACTTAGAGGAGTACATACTCGATGAAAGATTCCTCCAATAACATACTTAATTTTGATAAAACTAAAGAGATGTAGAAAGTAAATTTTTCTATCAATTTCGATTTCGATATTCCAATGCTTTTTATAATACATTACTCCATGATAAGATCAATGGAATGGAGAAATTTACAAAAAGACTGAAATTTTATAATCAATTTTGAAACCTTCGGGATTGAATTCTGATTTTTCAATTCACTTTGCGTTTATCAACCAGTGTAGAAAATGTTTTCATTTCGGTGCTGAAAATTGTCGGAAAAAAAGTTTCTGTTGTTGATTATGATTGATAATACCTTCCATCTCTGATTGAAAATCTCTGTATATTTGAATCTTTTCACCAAAAAAAAGTTCGGCTGCTTTCCAACCAAAAATTACCGAAACGATTATGACTGATCATTCGCAAGACCGAAGATCACTATTCGAATTATGTTTGTAGTTTTACAAAGTTCCGACATTTTGTTTTTTATGATGATGTAAAAAAAAATATATTGAATATTACCAATTCAGAGATAATTCAAAAACGAAAAGAATGAGCGGTGGCTTAGGGTCTAGTTTTGTATGGAAAAAGTTACAGCAATTTTAATGGAATGATAAAAAGTTGAAAAAATTAGAATATTTTTAAAAAAATATGTTATGAAGAAAAAAAAAGTGAAAAATTATGTTCGGCATTGAAAAATAGATGTGCAGTGGGTAGCCCGTGGGCACAGCCTTGTCGATTAACCAAAAAAATGAATGGTAATTTCAGTTCTTCATTCAATCCGTAGAATTCAGTGCTAACGAAAAATCGGTATCTATTGAAATTAAAATTCAATGGAGAAAGAAAACTAAGTGAAGACCACTGAGTAATAAAAAAATGCTTCATTTTCATCACACGCAGCATTTTCAAATCCATTATTTTGCTTCAGCTTCATCAGGAGATCCCGTCTCTCGATTTTCCGCGAGCATTCGGACAATAACTATAAATGAGGCGAGCGTCGTTATAAAATAATGAATATAACGAAGAGAGCAACTTCAATCTGTACGTTCAATGCATGATTTTCTATATCTCAACATTAAGCAAAGAATAATGTTACACAAAAAAAATAGTCTAACGATTTGTAATGCAATTATTAATTCTTATGATGATTCATTAATGGAACAGATTTTCACGAATGTAGAGAATGCTTTTTCAAAAGCGATTTTCACATCAAGTGCTTCCGCCAGAAACATTTCAAAGATGGATGATTAGATTCAACAATCTAATTATTAAATATATTTTTATTGTTATAAAGAAAAATATTTTCGATTTTCATCCCGTTCTTTAAGTTTTTCAACTTGCCCGACTCCGCCCATTTCGCTGCGCTAGCAAAGCCGGTCTTTCTCTCTCGTATTTCGTTGCTTCGACAACTGGCGCCCACGGGAAAATAATAAAAAGTAATGCGAGTGAGAGAATCAGACTTTTGTGGCGATAGGAAAAATTTTCGTCACGATGTATATTTATGTTTGTATGAGTCGCTGCTTTGGCTTTTCCGACTCCACATTCCTCTATACTTCTGGCTATTTCCACATGCAGTTTCACTTCGCCATGAAGGCGAAGGTGCCGCCACATTTCCCTCTCAATCTTGCCTAAGATTTGCACCATCTCGTTTCTGCTGTTCGTCTTCTTTCTTACCCAAATCTCTTCAGTGTATACACCAACAGCATACATGATTAAATATACTTGCCTTTTCAGCACTTAATTTTCCTTCACTTCAGCAGGCTTTAACCCCGAAGCTTTCCCAACAGAACTTCTCTCGCCAATCGAATTAACAAAGTACGGTGTATGACTGTATTTGTCCTGGATTCGATTTTTCCAGAAGAGAGCTTACGTGTTTACATCACTCGCTGGATCTCCACTCCATCTGAAGCTAACAGTTGTTTCGTGATACGTATGATGTTCGAATATCTTACAGAAAAATATGTTTGCAAAATAATATCAAGGGAAATCTCGAGTGTGTAACACGTGAAACTTCTATTCAGTTGAGATCTCACTGGTTTTATTTTTAGCAGTAAGTTTTTATTCAAATTGACTTTCGTAACAAAGTTTCGAATTTGACGAAGATTCTTATTTCCTCACTGCATTGCTGAGTACTTTTCAAAAACTGTACTCGTTATTATTTCTGTTCAATAATAATTTCATGTAAAACTTTATTTTTGATAGACACTTTGTTGCCCGATTGGAAAGTTCTATTCCTTTTTTTGTTCAATTGACCATTCGTATTCATTTATCGATACTCTCATAGTCACTGTCAATATCTTTTTAGCTGGCCCGCATCAGAACAAAAGCCATAAAATGATGAATTTCTAGTGAATTCTGCGAGAATCTTATACGCATACATGGATCGATATAAAATGTGACACATCTAGAACTGTTGATAAAACATTTCCATCTTTACTTCCGTGTTATCCAGTTCAACAAGTGCAACGTTTGAAACGAATCAGTCTCCATAAAGCAGAGGAGCTTGAGGATAACGGTGTTTTTCTAATTGGAGTGCAATCAAGATTCCAAGCCCTTCCCGTGCGATGTTAATTCTTGGTAATGGTCCTAGCAGTGGTGAAAGGGGATACGAGGGATAGCTGGGGAAAAGAAGAAAGGGCGAGAAAAACGAGGGCAAGACAGAGAAAGGGCGAGAAAAACGAGGGTAAGACAGAGGGAGGCAGGGAGAGACAGAAAGAGAGAAAGAGAGAGAATAAGGAATACCAAGAGAGTCTCAGAGCATTAATTACCCACTCCGCGTCTTTTATCCTTCGTGAGCTAAACGGAGAATGACAGAGGTCGTTAACTCGTGCGAGATCGAATTTTTTTTCTCTCTTACTCTTTCTTTTCTCCTCATTGCGCTCACAGCTTTTGCCAACTTGTTCCACCTCTTATTAAACTCACACATATATATATATTCTGAAGGACACTTATTGTATCACTATATACATGAATTATATACATTTCCTTTTCGTACAGCAAGAGCCGCGAGGCAAAATCGGGGACGTTATAGCCACGATGCTTTATATTCTTTATGCTGAGGCTGCGAGCCACAACGAGACTTGGGATGGGCGAAGAAGAACATCCCAGCGACAAACTCAGACAGCTCCTTTTAATTCACGCTTAGTCTCAACGGCGCCGAGTAATTAGTCGTGCGCTACGCCGAGCTTATATAATGTAAGGCACTAAAGCTGGAAACTGTTTTTCTCTTTCCCTCTCTTTCTCTTGCTTTTCACGAGTCTTTTCTTCTTTCTTCCTTGCGGCGCGTGCTCAATCTCGTCTCGTCTCTCTCACTCTCTCTCTCTCTCTTTCTCTCTCTTTCTGTATCAGTGACTTCGAGATAAAAGGGTGACGTGCTTAGGGATGTGCAGAAATTTCGAGCCCTTTTTACTCCAAGCAATCAATAAGAGAAGAGATATATCACCTATATTTCCGTCCATGTCATCTGTACCCTTTCATAATTTCGTCTCACTTTCCTTCCCATTCTCTCTCTCTCTCCCTCTCTCTAGCGTTTTATCTACGTTTTCTTCTTCCGTTTCCCATCTTCCGTGTTTTCCTGTTCCTAGTATATCCGCACTCTCTTCACCATCGTGTCATACTTGCTTCTCCCTCTTTCTCTCTGTTACCATTTCTTTTGCCTCTTCCTTCATCTCTCTAGATCTCTGTCTTTGTTCCTCCATCTTTTTACATATATACTTTCATTCCCTCCCTTCCAGACCCTCTTGTCTGTTCTCAGCAGGGTGCCATAGCGGTGTGCTGTCGTTAATCGTTTGTTGTCTAAGCAGGGCCCGCTGCAATCCGTAACCGTCGTTTATCCTCATCCTCTTGTCCGAGTGTATTACACCTATTATACCTGCGTCTCTGACGCCGCATCATCGTCCCTCTTTTCCTTCCTGTTTTCTCGTAAATATGTTTTTATTAGCGCTCAATTTGTAGGTATACATAATGGTTGGCTTGACATGAGAAAGATCAGGAAATATCGAAGAAGTAAGGCCGACGCTGGTAGCTGAAACAAGCTCCCAAGAAGCAATATAATTTTGTTTATTTTTCTCGACACGCTCAACTGATTTCTTATATAGATTACTAGAGGTACTATTCGTTCGTTAATCCCACTGTGACTTAGTTTGACTATATTCGAAATTTGTTCCAGTCTCAATGACCAGATAATTCTACTGTTTTGGATATTCCAATCGATTAAAGGTTCTCGAAATCATTTTCCAGACGCCTTAAAAAATCCTAAAACAGACATTTAAGAATTCAAAGGGATGAGAACGGAATGCAATTTGAATCTTGTTAAACATAAAATAAAATGTCTGCCTCGATTGATGTAAAATGATGATAAAAAATCCATACTCGCTTTGAAAACCTTCGAGAAACTGCCTCAAAAATTATTACGTCATTGCATCTTCTTATACTGCCAAAATTGTATGTGTTTTCCATTATTCGCACGATCGAACATGATAAAAAAAAAATAAACTGTATCTACATTATCTTGCCATGACTTTTTGACTTTTTTCGAAATGTCTTTCTGCCATGTCATTGCTTTTCCGGGTATCATATACGTGCATATATATAAGCAGTAAAGTAAATTGAGTATAAAGGGTAGACATGAAGCCTATCCAATCTCCTTGGTTCATCTGCTCCGAGCGGCATTATTCTAGAGGCTCATCTAGAGTATTTTTACAAATTGGAAGTTGAAGGTATCACGAGCATCAAGGAGCGTTTTTCCAACCCTTGATACATATCACGACAAAAGCAGAAACTTATGCCTGCGCAACCGTCGCGCTTGTTAAGTAAAATAATTCGTTTATCTTCTCAATCTTCTATTCTAACGTTCCGTTTTTATACGCTTAAATATGTGAAAAAATTAAGAGAAGATCAAAAAATAGGAAGAAATGATGTTCATCGATCGACTTCGTGGTTATATTTCGGCCAATGAAGCGAACGTGGGTAAAACTTTGTCCTGTGTGAGAAAAAGATGGGGAACAGTTTTGTGAACTTGGGCACTAGCGATAGGAGCAAACTCAAAATTTTACGAGGCTGCCTGCGTGTGTCCATGTGAGATCATTATGACTGTGTTATGTATCCATATATATATATATTCATATATTTTTTTTCCAAAAAGAATGAAGGAGCATCGTGATGAGAATAGGCGTTTCGCGTGTACCAAGTTCGCGCGCGACCGAACAGAGCCGCGGTCTCTGTTAGCTGAAAAATATAATGGAGACCCCCCGCGGTAGCTTTACCTGCATCATCGACTAATCATGTCGGATAATAGTGAACAATGAGACGAGAGAAGAGCCCGGTGAAAAGTGAAAACGCCTGTATACATGTGCACGTACACGAATAAATGAACGATCGACGGATCTACATCTCGTCCAACTGGCTTACCTTTTTTCTCTAGAGAGAGAGAGAGAGAGAGAAAGAGATAGAGAGAAAAGAGAGTATAATAATCCTCTTACGCACCGGGCACAAAGTAAAATACTCAGCGGCAATCGTATCCACTCGTCCGTGTATGTATATTCAGCATATATATACATATATACGTGTTTTCGGTAGCCATAGTGTACCAGTATTACGTGTTGGCGTGTTTCCCTGCGGCACTACGAAGAATAAAAATTTTGCGGTGTATATAGAGGCGAAAAAAAAAGAACGAGAGGTATCCTATGGAAACACGAAGGTCTCTTGAGATAGAGTGAGAAAATGAGGCAAATAAAGTGTATTTGTGTGCCTTTGTGTGTGTAGAAAAGTGGAAGCAATACTGACGCAAGGAGCGAAGCTACTCAGGAAAAACGATCGGTGCAATCTGAACACTGCAGTGCGCAGGCACAGAATAGCGATCTCCACCACCGAGTCCTCTCTCTTACTTCTTTCTCTCTCACTCTACGCTCTGCGTTATTATATATAAAGCGGCGCCTCCATCTTTGTCTGTAAGTACATAGTATACATATACTCCTTGAGTGTTATTCATTGAGCGAGAGAGCAAAATCTTTTAAGCGGGTGCCAAATTGACCTAAATCTTAGCCGATCTCAATACGAAGAGACTAACATTCTTCACCAAGAAGAGAAACTTAGCGAATTAGCTTTTATCCGGCACCACCGCCTCGAATAATGCCATGCGCATAATACGAGACGTAAATGTCTACGCTATTTTCATAATTCAGTTCAATAACTCGCTCTATATGGCGTATACAACATTTTTACCGATGCAGGATGGAAAAATGCGGCAGATTGAGAGAGCTTCGAACAGGGTGATCCATTAGTTTATTTCAATGCAGTTTTACTACGGAAACCTTTGCGATGAAAAACAACAAGTACAAAGTGAGAGTGAGAAAGTCGAATGATCCAGGAAATTTATCAAAATTATCCTTCGTCTTTATCGATGAAGATGGATATGGGGCTGGCAGTCCTCCAAGTTTACTCGCACTCATGATATGAACTTTATTTGCACGAGTGGCCACTTGGCCACGCGATATGTGGCAAAAAAAAATCCACATGAAATGGCACTTGATTCATCAAACCAAGTTTCAATACGTACATCCATTTATTTTTGTTTAGTTCGTATACGAAATATATACGGTACTTGACGTGGAAATATTTTTCGAGTATATATTTCAAGTGTAATTAGTAAAAGATTACAGAGAATCTAACAAGGTTCAATAATCATGGAGGGAAACTTTGATTAATGATGTCATTAAGCATTTGTGCAAAAACATTACAGGGGAAGTCAATAAATAGGTAATGTCAGAACAGAATCAGACCTCCGTTGGGCTTAAGTTAAAATTTGTCGAAATATTTAGCAATTTCTCCATGACTGTTACGAGCTTCATAAAATATAATTGAAAATGTGTGTATTTTGTTGAATAGATAGATTTCCTTTTTATTAATGTGAACTACGGGTCTAAGAAAATGTCACATTTACGACTTGAAATAGTTACTGAAAATATTTACGATCTTTGGAGTATTCCGTTACAGAATTTTTCAAAATAGTTAGACGATGACTACATCATTTTCCGGTATCTTTCACATAAGATAAAAAAGATACGAAGTGCCTGCGAGTAATTTTTGGTGTGACATCTTGGGGGGCTCAAACCGAAAAGATCACAAAAAGAAAGTCTCAAGAGATGAAAAATTCTCATCCTCCGAGATTGAATTTTCTGTGGTAATACCGGTACGTCGAAAAATTCCGAAGATAAATAGAAATAGGAAAGGAGGGCATAAAAGAAAAATACGCGAAATGGTTATAATAAAACTTATAAAGCTTTTAAATTGGCCCCAAGAGTAGCGGATACCAGAGAGGCGAGATATACTTCAGCCATCTTTTTTCATTCCCCTAAAATACATCACCCACCGCAGCAATGTATGCTAGCTATATAAATAAATGTGTATACGTATATAGGAAGATGTATAAAATTGTACTGAGGGTTAGATGGGGTGTGAAGCTGAGCAAACGAGTCTCGTTTTACCCCGCCCAGTTTTCTTCACGTATATCCCTTACACTATATATAAATAGCTTATTATGACGAGACCTTGGAGCAAGAGGTGGGTTAAAATCGCAGTAAGAAAAAAATCATCGTTGTACCGGGAGCGAAATTCCCTCGCGCATTTGCCGCGCAGTCATGAGTGCGCGACGACCATTGAGGAAGAGAGAAAGAGCTCGTCCCACACGTCCGCTCAATTCTCGCACGCGCAAACATCTACTTAGACCCTAAACCCACCCTTTCGAGGCTGCAAAACTCTTGCGGCGTAAGCCATACCTATAGGATTGCTCAATGATCTTTCCGACTCCCTCTAACTTTAGAATCCGTTTCGATTCATCTCTCTTTCTCATGCGCTCGTACACATGCAAGCGTCTATTCGATGCGGAAGTTGTCAGGGGGTGGTAAGTACGTTGGCTTGAATTCGAGGCGACTGTAACTTTCACGAGGCTGCTTTCTCTCCCTCTCTGACTCTCATTCTGAACGATAGTATAGGAACGCATATAGGTATAAATAAATACATATGCTGCTACGGTGGTAGATTAGATAGCTATGTGGCGCGATGGTATGCGCATATATGAAGCTATAAATGTACATGTAGATTCATACATACAAATACACGAGTGGTAGCTTAAATTTTGTTCACGAGAGAGAGAGAGAGAGAGAAGAGGGATAGAGGAATGGGCGTCTATATACACGGAGTGGAAACGCTATCACGAAATACGCGAAGAGTGGAGGGTAGGAGAAGGGGTGGTTCGAGGTGTATAGAATTGGAAAAGCCCAGTATACGAGAGTGTCAGAAGGAGAAACGTACCCGGATCGTAATAGCTTCGCAAGTAAAACAGGGAGACTGGGAAAGAAGGTAAACGAGAGAGATGGATAGGAAGGGAGAGAGAAATGCGCTGGCGCGATAGGTGAACGATATTCATCCGAGAGGAAGGAGGAGGGGGGGGGGGGGGCTCGTCGTCCGGGGAAACAGAGATGAATGTATATAGATCGGAGTGTGTCGACACATTGATAGAGTGGTGTGTGTTGTGCGGTGCACAAAAAGGGTGGGAAGGGGGTTTGATAACGAGTGCAAGAGGGATAAAGAGAGAGGGAGCGAGAAATCGAGACGAGGGGTAACGACGAAGAGGGGTGGCTAGAGCTATAAAGGCTAATTGGTTAAAAGCTCACCGCCGCTCTTGCTGCAGGCTTAAATCAAGATCTTGGAGTGTTATAATGGATAAGTAACACGGTGTGGCACGGGGCCTGGAGGGCGAAACCTGCTTCGCTCTCTCGCTTTCACTAAAAACCATGGAGGACTCGTAAGTAGAACCACCGGCGGCGATAGCATTGGTGGCTACATCCTAGAGTGAGAGAGAGAAGGTCGTCACTGGTATTAGACATAGTAAATAGAGTAGAAAGCAAGATGAGATATATATATATATAAATTCACAGAGAGAGAGAGAGAGAGAGAGAGATAGAGAGGGGGGTAAACAGAGGGATGTGAGTTGAGAGTGAGTGCGAAAACAGCAACCGATGGACGCCAGCCACAGCAGTATATCGTTTGAGTTAAGGCGCCGGGGAAGCACGTGATTGGTCCATACTGAAAGCTACCCCTGAACCGCTCGGAACGTTCCACAGCCCATCGATCGACGACTCCACCCTATGAGAAATCGAGAGAGGCATCCCCTTCGGAGCTGAAACTCCGCCTCTTGCCACCCTCCAAGAGCGGGAACAGCTTGGTGATACTTACACAAGCTAGCAGCCAGACCACACCACATCGTCATAACGGGGGATCAAAAGCATCATCATGTGTATCCTCTCGCTCCATCTCACCCTCATGCGAAGCCAGGCACACGTACATAAGCTCACATTTTCCTCCGTTCTCTCACTTAGCCTCTCCCGCGGGCACCCTATCGCGCACCAGAACGTTTCTTCTCTCGCTCGCTCACAATCTCACCCTCTTTCCGAGATATGATTTTTCCCTCTCCGCAGCAACATCGTACATCTCCTTGTAACAGCGCTCCGGAGAACCCACCCACTCTTATCTCTCTACCTCTCTCTCCCGCTCACACACAGACTTATAGTTGTGCTCTGCTACAACGCTGTAGGATCGTATTCGTGCGGCAGAACACCGGGTCCACGGTATATTGTACACAGACACGTGAGCAACAACTACCCTTCCCGCCGGACTCTCTCGCATAGTTCGTACACACTCCTCTCCGTGCTTTCGCTACTGTCATACTGCTTCTTCCTGCTAGAGCCCTTGCCGCTTCGACCCTACATAAAACCTACCACCACCACTATCACGACGATCAGAACCCACCCCTTTGCCTTTACCGCTCTCCACATCTATACATCTCTTTCCCTATCTCGTTTCTACTTTACCCACCATCATCACTGTTTGTCGTAGTCATAGTCGTTTCCTCGTGCTCGTCGTACACAACCACCGCACTGTATTTATATCCGCACCACCGACTATTCGGTTGTGTTGAAAACGCGTTTGTATTGGTGCACAAGCAGCCAGCCAGCCAGCCAGCCATCGGCAATCCCCGCGTGCTAGTTCACTCCCTCCAACCTCGAACGCTCTCGTTTACCGGCACTCCATCCGTGTGACCTGCGGTTTCTCCGGCAAATCTTTTGCTCTCTCTCTCTTTCTCTCATACACACACACACACACCCTCTCTCCCTCTTGTTCTCTCCCACTTCCTCTCATTTTGTTGATCTCTCTCGATCTTCCTTCTTCGTGCGTCTTCTCAACCCCCTTAGTTTCACTAGTATAACGGCGGTGATCCGCAGACCATCACGAGGACCACGCGCTTAATACTGAAATATCGTTCGGCCTGGTAAACGTCATCGGCGTTGTCCACTACGTCTTATAATTTTGTGGTGTTCTCGCAAAAGCTTGACCATCTCCTTCTCTCTTCTCTCTTTATCTATCTCTCTCTCTCTCTCTCTCTCTCTCTCTCTCTCTCTCTCTCTCTCTCTCTTTTAGTATCCCTCGTTTTCTGTCTTTTTGTTTTCATTTTCCTTCATCACTCTCTTGCTTACTCTCAAATTCCATCACCGATAAATGCAAACCACGCGTCATTACACGCCGATCTACGCTAGCCACACTTACCGTCCGTTCGTACAATTCACGTGCAGTTCCTCAGTGCCACTATAGTGATTCTAAACATACCGACGAACAGTGATTATTCCTTCAAAGTGACTTCTTCGAGTTTCTATTACGTGTAATACAAGAAATAACAACAAAAAAAAAGCGAAAAGCAAGAGAAACCAAACCGCGTGCAATCATCTATTTTTGATTTGACACGTGTATTGTGAATGTTCTTCGAGTGTCATTGACGATCCGGTAAACAAATTAATTCCTAGTAAGACCCAGGAGATAATCAGTATCACAGATAATATAAATCTCAATCAATTACGATAAATATACTAAAGAATACGTCAAGCTAAAACGTGAACGTGCCTTTCGCGGAGTGTTATAATACTAAAACATAACGACAGATTTGAAAAGATTGATTAGTCCGAATAAAGGGAGCCGACATACCCGTGATAATCATGAAATGAGAAAAAAATCACAATCATTGTAGAGAAGAAAAGCGTGGAAAAAAAGTAGAAAGGGAATCGGTCGCAGTGCGGGTGGAAAGTGGCTCGAGATTAATTGCAGTGAATGGACCAATCGAGCCAACGAAGGTGGAGTAAGGAGAAGCTTGAAAAGGAGATACAGATCTGTTCGTATTCACATGTACGAGAAATGTATGTGTATGTGTGTGTGACACCACCAAGTGAACGTAATTGTCGGGCGTTTGGTAGACTCGCGCAGAACACACCGATTGGAGTCACAACGCTGTGTTAATCTTGTGCTCGAGTAGAGAGGGATGAAGAGGGTTACGAAAGCTTGAAGGGAGGGAAAGAAGTGAGTCGTGCACACACGTGCACACATACACACGAATACTTGTGCATCCAAAGGCTGCACGTCAAAGAAGAGGGGAAACAAGTGAGAGAGGTCCAGAGGCAAAGGGGTAGGGATTTGGCTTTCTCATTCCCACACTATCTCAAAAACCCTCAAACCCCTCTTTGTTCCCTTCTGCATACACCAGGTACACATCACGACGATATAGGCACTGTTATACTGAGGTGGAAAGCAAAGAGGGGGTGTAAAGTCATCATCGTCGTCGTCGTCGTCGTCGTCGTCGCTGTATTATTTCTCCCCTTCTCTCTCTCTCTCGCTCTTTCTCTCACTTATATTCGTTGGGCGAGGGGTAGATTGTGAGGGGGTGACCGCCTCAAGTGTCTTGTCTCCTATCATCCTCTTGTTCCAAGTATCGCTTACGAATGAACCGCGATCGAGCGATCGTCGACGCTCGTCGCCAATCGACCAGCAGCAACAGCAACAACGTCATCGCGACGGCAAAGAGAAGACTCTATCAAAAACGTACGAGGACGAGTAGGCCAAGAAAAGGAACGCGTTGAAGATGCACAATCGACGGATATTTTTTTCACGTTGTGCCTCTTCAAGCTTTATCATCTCAACTGTCGCGAATCATAAATAAATTCATTGATAATTCAAAAGAAGTTGAGAAAAGAAGAAAGAAAGTTTTTGTAACGGTCCACCGAAAATTGTTAACGGATACATAGAAAATGTCAACTTCTATGTCGAATTTTTACGTGATAACACAGTCGAAAATTCTTCGTAACCTAAGATAAATTGAAGACTTGAAAAATTTACGTGGAAGCTTGTGACATCAATCGACCGTTAAACGAAATAAATAAAAATCAAATAATAACGGAGACAGCGAGAATATGAACGCGACGAGTAACGTGCATATTCTCGAGTCGCAGAGACGGTAGCGAGTGTGTGTAATTTAGTCAATTTTTTCTGTATCATCAATGTCCCTCCCCCCCCCCTCTCCCCAAGGCTTTATTATTATTTATATTATTAAAATGTGATTAAGATTAATATGTTAATGATACAAAGTGAGTGATAGATAACGGGTTCGAAGGCTAGTGAAGACTTATTTCAAAGAAATTTACGGAGTTCTCGCCAACCGCGCGCTCAGGTGCTGATTCAACGTTCTTCTTTTCTTTTTTTTGGTGACTTATCGGTGTGTAAATGAAAATTCGCGAAAAGAAAGAATCTCGGTCGAGCTGATTGGTGTAAACAAAAACTTGGAGCTACGCAGTGTCGTGGTCTCCGAAAACGAAGCCGAAAAGGTTAGAGAAGTGGCCGAAGAGGACATGTCGGCCGAGACCGAGATCGAGGTTTCTGTGGTCTCGGAGGAAGACCTCGATCTCGAAGCGTCCAGAAGCACTTCCACTCCGACCGACATGTTGCTGCAAGAGAAAAGCACCCGCGGTGGTTGCGGTCTTGGAAATTCCTTCAGTTTTGACGTCGGGAAAGCCGCTATGAGGCCAGCTTGTAATCCACAATACACTTCTTTTAGTATAGAAAGTATACTCGGTCATCCTGAATCACCCACAGCAGACGCTACGTCCGCAATCTCGATCGAGAGACAATCCTCCGATCATGAACGTTCGTCGCCACCCTTGATTGCCGCGCCGAGTTCTCACAGAATCATTTTATCGTGCGATTCATCCCCGTCGGACACTCTACTTTCGCCATCTTCTCACAGAGCAACGGCTAACAACGGAACGAGAAATTCGACGACGAACAATCATCATTCGCACGAGAACTCGAGAACGACGAATGCGTCGGCCGGTATCGCCACAAGTGCGACAAGCCCTGCCAGCTACACTTCCGGTGATCCTGCTAATCCATTAATGGGTCATCAGGCCTCTACGGATTTGGCTATGCTTTCAAGGTAAATGAATCAATGATCAAACTCATCGCGTATGCGTCGGACGATGATATTTTAAGGATTGTTGAATAGAATTCTCAGAACGATTCGACGACTCAACCAAGTCTTTTCTCCTGTGAAAAATTTTTTTTAATCACGATATGGTTGTTGACAGTACATCATTGTTTTCCAGAATTCCAAAATTCAAGGGATCTGTTTGCTTATTGGTTATCATACGAGAACATTGCTACTCCCGATTAATCCAATTTGTACATTAAAAGAAGATAATTGTTCAGCAAACTGAATCCATTTTGTTCGATAAAATTAATAGAACAAGCAATTGTTTTTGAATGGTAAATTATTTCGTTCAGATTAGTTCATTTGCTTACGCATTTTTTTTGGATGGTTTCACCGGAATATTTTTTCGAACCACCATTTTCAAATGGACGAAAAGATAAGCGTCATGATAGTGAATAAATAATTCATTCGATTAACATTTATTTGTTCGGTTGCGCCGCAGTTTTATTGGCTCGATCAATGGCTTGTCATCCATCCTTAACATCACATTTTGTTGGCCATATGGAACTGAGTATTTTGGTTGACACAATTAAGATTTTTCTCTGTCGAAAGAAATTAGTTTTCAGTGTAAAATCTGAAAATTATAGACCTTAGCGGATTTGTTGCAACTTTTTAATTCCAGAAAATATTTTCCGTGGTTTCTAATACTTACCATTCTCTCTTATTCTTCAATGTTATCACATATGCAACAATGTTAATCACAAACGCCAAAAATCACAGAGTTATCGTTTTTTTTTTATATCAAATCACAACGGAATAAAAGGGAAATAATGTGAAAAGCTCAAAGTGCGCATAAACGTGTTTAAGGATCATTATCCGATAATTAAACCAAATGAGACATCGCGATTGTTACAGAAAATTGAGTCATTATAAAATAAAACAATGTTGTACCGGTGTTGATGGTGGTATACGGCATTGGTTCGATGGACCAACCTTATTTTTACAATTCCACAAATGTTTCCGAGAATAAAGCTATAACCATGGGAATCATTATTTTATTATTCGATCGGCGTTATCTAAACATCGGAGACTATTTTGATGCCAATTTTTTTTTTCGTTTGCACTTAATCTTGAGGTTTGCGAGTTAAAGGAAGCGATCATTTTCTATTCCTCATCGAAATCTCTTTGAAGAGAACTCCCAAAATGTGACTAATGCTCGGTAAAGTAGCTTTCAAAACGAGCGAATTATTAGAGAACAGAGAGAAAAAAAGAAGAAAGAGAGAAAAAGAGAGGGAGAGAAGATAGGATACGATGTTTGCTAATGGCGTTCTCCAATTTCACTCGCAAATGAGGGTTGTATTAAAAGCGATTTTCTCCGGTCTATATCGTCAAAGTTTAAGGTTTATTATACATGGTATTTATAAGATGAATCTTAAGAGCTGAAGTCTACACGAATCGATATTGTATACCGATAGGGATGAAGGAAAGGAGACTCTCTTGGTTACGGTTTTGATTAGCTGTGCTATAGTTCTGTATGTCATATACACAATGTCTGTATTACTATAGCTTTATATCTCTTCCATAGCTCGTATACATATATTGAAAATATATAAATTCAGTGTACTTTGTACTTTCGTGACCTGAGCATGCAGTCTTTAAAAGTCTCGCAAAAGCGCGGTGCGAGCCGATGGTACCGACGTGCCGGGCATTCAACGATCATCCCCGCACACTCGAGACCCTCAAAAGCGTAATAGTTGAATGAGAGACCTCTCTTTCAAAACGAGAAGCGACCCGACGGTCTCGCGTTGCTTATATATAGCATACAATAAATATACATATACATCTTTTTGTATCCTTCTCTTTCTCTGGTACCAAATTACGACGAACCCGCCTGACGCATTATAACGCGCAGTGTGGCAAAGCGAGAGTGAGCTCGTGCTATCCAGAATGGAAAAAAAAAAAAAATAAAAATAAATAAAAAGAAAAAGAAAAATGGTCTGATCCCTCTCCCCAACAACGTTCTTTCCTTTCACCCTTCGCAGAGAGTGGTACATACAAAAAGCTAAGGATAGGCATCAGGCAGCACTCATCGGAAGAGCTTGAGGGGGTCGTTTTATTATATAAATATATATAGAAGAGTGCGAATCTCGTCAACTAATTAGCCAGGAATCGTTATAACTATTATGATATTCATTGTCAGACAATTCTTACAATGTTAATTCTCTTTTCCCCTTAACCGAAGCGAATAAAGTCGCTTCTTTTTCTACAGTTTTTAAACCGATTGTTTGGGCTTGAAGGAATGAAATATCAAGAAGAAAGATCAGAGCATACATTATGAAACAATCTAAGGGGTAAAATAAAAGAAATTATTCAAACCTTAAATATAAGTATCTATGTAATTATCCCTCAAGGGAACTAAAAAAGTTTTCGCGCTCTGCATCAACAGAAATATAATAAACAAAAATTTCTGTTAAGAAGTTCAGCCGCCTGCGGTTGAATAAAGAAAGAGGAACATTATCTCCCGACATAATAGCCCAATCACTTTGGAGGGTAGTTCTCTTTCTCTTTCCCGTTCCTCTTTGTCTCGCGCTCTTTCCCTGCTCTCGTTTGATGCTCCATTCTGTGGCCCCATCCTGCACCCGCTTTTCCGTTTCTCATCGTTTGCCTTGCGACTGCTTATCGAAACAGAATGCTTGAACTATATAATATCGGGTTTCATCTCTGTTCAATATACAGCTCGATCAGCCTTTTTTGCAGCGATTCTCGTGAAAGGGAAATAGAGAAAAATTTCTTCAAACGAGCTATCTCCAGTTTGATGCCAATTAAATGAAAACTTCAACTCTGAGACAATACCCGTATGAAGAGAATTTTGAAGAAAATTTATTCGGATAATAGTTAAGCAGGTCGGAGTAGCTGAATGCTTCGATTATCCGCTTTATACGGACTTATTCTCAGTTCTTGTGCTTCCATCATAACTAGCTTGGTAAATTTATAAAAATCGTGAATTCGTTATCGTGAAAGTCGTACCTTGTGATTCATTACCGCCGTGTAATGTACACCCAATTTCTAGCACGGTGCTAATTATATCAGAGAGAAGATTCAAACAGCACCATAAGTTCTGAAGTATAGACCAGCAAATTAAGAAGTGAGAGCTACTTGTAACGCCGAAACAAATGCTTTTTTCGGGATTTTTTTTTCAAACCTGTTTTATTATTTAGTGAAAAATGTTTTCCAATATGACTAATCAATATTGCTAGTAGCATTGCTAGCAGTAAAATTTTCATTGAAAAAATAAGATTAAATAAGCGAGATGCGGTCAGTCTGCGAGGGGTCGAGAAAAAGGTGATTCGCGGTGATCGTTGACGACGGGTTAATAAAAATTTCGAATTTTTACAAAATGGCAGATGCTCAAAGTCGAAACTTTTTTTGCGACTAAAAATTCACTCATATTTTTAGTTGTAAATTTTTAAAAAACTATTCACCGCCAAGAAAAATCCTTCGTCCATCCAGGGGACAATTATACACAGAATAAGTGATACAAATTCAAGTTCTGGAGTTACGGTAATCACCGACTTCGACGTCATGATTTCGAGAAAAATGCGTTTAAAATTTTAAGTACAATTAACATGTAAATGAAAAAAAATATTTTCACACTTACATCGAATCATTATTTCCGGTACGCTAAAGTGAATCTATCTGCGCCCCAGCAGCCGCAGCAGAAGCAATTTTTTTTCCGGATCGTCGAGCGCATAGCTGCCGTTACCAATCTACTTTTACCTATTCGAGGCAGCTGCGCTTCTTCATAAATAATGCTCCGATTTGTCTAAAATTTTCAGAAAATCCTTTTGAAATGCTGTACCTTGAGAAAACGCAAAAAAAAAACTATTTTTTGAAAATGCTGACTAGCCCTCACTCCTTAAACATACAGAAACAATATTTTATCGTCACTAGTGCAATATTCAAAATAAAATACAAATATATCAAAAATTTGTTGGCACCTCCATTTAGTTTGCGAAAACAATCGTAAAATATGGAATACTGAATGAGAATTGACATTTGGAATTTTGTTTACGTTCGGTAACAACAAAATAAATAACCGCACGTATGCCACATCGGAGGTGTTAATCAACGTAGGCGTGTACTACCAATACGCGTTCCCTAAATTTGTGTGCCCTCGCACTTTGATTATAAAATTTGAAGCAGCATAAGGTGTGCATACAGAGAGAGAATGTATGCCATTTTGACGCGGTAGATCGACACTGGATATCCGCATCTGCAAGGACAATCGAGGGATGTTTCCCTCGGTACCACAGGGGGTTATAATATTCGAGGGAAGATATTGTGGGGGAGTAGATCGCAATGGGTCGCGTGCGGTAAGGATTATATTATGTCGGGATGGACCAAACTTTTCAGGGCCTCTGGTCGTGATGAAAAGAGAAAGTGAGAGAGGAAGAGAGATATATAATATATATATATATCTATAGATACAAAGGGAGAAGGAGCTTGGAGGGGTTGCGGACGCGGTAATGGGCCTATTAGGCTGTCTCATTTAATAACAACTGGAGTAACAACCACCCTCTTACGTTACTTACGTTACTTAACGTGTGCGCGCTATAATGCCAAGAACGAGGGGATGAAGGCGTATGAAAGAAAAGGGAAGATAGCTGCGAGATGGAGCATCAAGGGATAAAACTTTGGGGGATGTATGAAGAGCAAGAGTGAGAGAAAGTTTGCCGTGGCTATCGGATGTATTTATACCAGTAGGGACCCGTAACGCACCCTCGCACTGTAGCATCACCACCTACGCCTATATGTCGATGGCTCACACTCAGAAGGGCGTATTATGATGGTTGCATCCAAGCATGTTAAGCTCTGCTGACTGTAGGTCAACTTCATATGTTTCCTCGTTTACTCGGCCTCGAAAAGAGGGGTTCTATGGATCGAACATCGCCGTCTGCGCTCTCCCTGTGTGTCTCGGGGGCTCGAGATGATTTTATCAGATTTGAGCTCACTCCCTCATTGTGACATGACAGAAGTGTGCATATAGCTCAAACACACAGTGGGCACATACATATATGAGAATATGTTTGCGTATCAAGTGTATTATAGCAATGAAGAAGAGAGACGCGCAAAAGTAATGCCAATGCGGACATAAGAACTACCCTCGTCTCCCTAAACGCAGTGATTATTATGGGTGACGCTCCGATAGCTCGAATTGCTTGTTTTCCACACGTTTACCGTTTGATTAAGTTGCGGCACCAGACGGGGTGGGTTCTTCGTTTACCCCTAATTTATTCGGATGCGTCGTTACACGGTCCGTGTGATCTCTGATTGTATCATTTTTGGAGGCACATGTTTGTCAACATTGGGCTCTTAGAATGAATTCCAAGAGTGTCGCACTCGAGATATTCACACTCTAAATCGTTGATCATTGTTGTCCGTACAACGTAGACTCATAAAAATGATATCTTGACGTGATAAAAATGGTTGATACAGAATCACCAACACCAATTAACTAATGGCCCTTGATTTTTGTTTCTCACTATACAAAAACTATCAGTCACACTCGAGTTTTCACGAGTGTCTATTCAAGTGAAAACTGGCGCGAAAATTCCAAAGACGCCGTTTCGCTGCTGCCAACAGAGGAAAACCCAAAGAATAGGGGAATTCGTCCTTTGATTTTTCCGTTCCGAGGGTGGATTGCTCGCAAAACTTTCATCCCTTATTTCTGAGTGGGTGTGCTACCGCTGCCACTGTTGGACGAGCCGTTCCTTTTGTTGCCCGGCGCCGGCCACTCTCGGTCGGAGGGTTTGAACGAAAAAAAAGAAAGAAAAGCGTTCTCGTTCAGAGCCAGGCGTTGCCTCCGAATAGTGACAATAACGACTATGGGAACAATAATTCAGCAAAGAATAGATCAATGCAGTAAAATCATTTGGTTGAAAAGAATTCAACACGATCATCAAATTCTCATCGAATCGTTATTAATATAATAATTATTTACAAAATTGTGTTGAATAATTCATGATTTTCCATTTGATTAATCAATAACTTTTTTTTCTGACCTACATTAAGCTCTATTGATTCCCCCGCTCTTCTGACTCCCGTCGAACGGAACTTAAAACAGTAACCAATTAGAAAGAGCTTGCATAATGGATAACGCGTCCTCGATGAGTTACCCTGTAAGTGTATAAAGGTTGAGGACGCTAAATATTTCCCCAGAGGAATACCGGGGAGATAGATAGATAAGGAGAAGAGAATTTCCGCCTGGAACAAGCACGTAGATGAGTATCGGATCCTTTATGGAGCCAAGTATCTTCGGTATCCTTCTAGCATCAATCTGGCCATTTGCTTAGGTCCAAGTATAGAGTACATATACGTGTAAGACGTCTACATAGATTGAAACGAGGCCTTACCTCGCACGAGAGTGGGAAGGAAGTAAAGCGCAAGTTTCCGAACCCGATTTATTATTTAATCGCTCGAAGCACTTAGAGATTGCCGAGTCGAGTGCTTTTCATGGCCTCTCCTTTTCCCCTATCGATATAGGTAGATATATAAATATACATACAAATGGTTGAGCCTTTAAAGGGCCCTTGTTGAGCCTCGACATCTACTCCATCCTCCTTCTACCGCGTGATGCATGCATCTCCACAATAAGTTCACGGAATCTTGACTTCAAAATGAATTCGTATTCCGCTAAAGTAATTTTAGTAAATCATTCAAACATCCTTACGAATCAACAAAATCAGAGAGAAACATAATACGCTCAAGCCCCTCAATGTATTTGCTCTACCACCTCAAATGTGATAACGTATTTATTCCGATATTTGTTGATCTCTATTGGCTGGTGAGCAAATTTCACTATCCACAAACAGATTTGATTACGTTTTTAAACAAATGTATGCATGCAGACCTCCTTCGAAATTGAAGGAAACTCGAATGTCTTTCTTACTTTGGATTACAGGCGAAAGATTTCAGACCAATATTCATGTGAATAATTTTCATTTAGTAGCCATCAACAGCCTATCATCGTTGCTGCTTCATTAAACATATATCAAAACAATCCTAATCCATGAATTCTGTTGATTTGAGTATAGGTAACGCTGGGTAACCCATAGGTAACTACAGGTAACACTAACTAATATGATATTGTTTTGATCATGTTTTTCAACTTCATGGTGTGACGAATCGAAAAATATGTATGCAAAAAAAAAACTAATAGGAATAGAATGTCAATGAAATGGAAATTTGAATTCTAAAATAAGTACACATTCCACCAACCAAATTCCAAAACCTAATAAGAATTAATAGCTTCAACGTTGACCAGTATTTGTGTGATAAATCATCCGACAAAACGACAATGGCTTCAGGAATATGAAATAAAAAATTTGGGCGTGTGGATGGCACTTGAAGTGACTTCCGAAAATGTTTTCAGCCACAAATTGTTCCACTTCATGTGAAATACTCTACACATATAAGTGCACAAGGTAAAGATGCACTCAAGCGTGTCAGAGAGGCGAGATTTTCTCGACATTGACGTACGCCACACCGACACTTGAAAGTCCTTGAGAGCATCCCCATTCTGTACCTTTCTTAATCCCTACACAGAGACGTATAAAAATGGGTGTGTGTGTGTGGAGCTTACTCTGACTGTGTTAGCGGTCAATCGGCATCTCTTGGCTCGTTCGCTCGTGCCATTGGAAAAGTGCTATGGCAAAAGAGCTTGCATTCTCGAGCGCACTCGATCCTTGAAGGACCGCTTCTCGTGCTCGAGAGAGTGAAAACAGGACACGCCCGGAGTAACTCGAGAGCCAATCAGAATTACGAGGGTATACATAATCGGCTTATTTCAACGCTCTAAGTGAAAAAGATTTATTTATCTCAGCTTTAAAATATAACAAAGCTTGTTCCGCTTCGATACATTTGTAGCCATTTGAAAAATTTTCTTTCAGCGTCAATTGCATAATTTGAATATGCATCGATCTTATCCCTAGAAAATAATTTGGATCTCTATAAAGAAATAATTATAATTGATTATTTGCATATTTTTATACTGCGGTATAGGCACAAAATATCTATTGATAATGTAGTTGCAAGAAAGGACGAAAACAGTTATGGTCTATCATTGAAATTTGTTCTGTTAACGAAACATTCCGATGGGTCCCTTCCCTTTAGCCTTTTTATTAGAATTCCTGAGTCTTTTTTTTCCCGTCTATTGTTACAAAAGCGTTAGTCACCGCATGTTTTTGTGAGGAATAAGAAGTTACGTCGAGGCTAAAATGTATACACGTGTAACGTAATTTTCTTTCATCCGTTGACGGTATGGATCTCGACGGGTATAATCCCGCGAGAATCTCGGATAAAGAGCGGACTAGCCACAGACAGATTATCGACGTATTACCAGCTACTAGGATTCACGTCCGAGGCCGCGAATGCTCTCAAAGAGGGTCATTAGCGGCGAACCGAAAGCCTTTTCGTTTATAGAGAAAGAGAAGAGAGAGAGAGAGAGAGAGAGAGTGAAAGATAAACTGGCAGAAAGAGAAGGATAGAGAAAGCGAGAGAAATAGATGAACGCAACCTCAGAGATTCTCTGTGTCGATCATAGTTACAAACCACACAACTGGACCATGGTTACGAAGCTTTTCCAAGCATAAACATGCAATCGTTATTCAAGTAACTGCACATCTACCAATGTGGGAATTAATGGCCGCTGTTACTTCGATCAAACGTGAATAGAAGCTCGAACAGTGCACTTGGTAGACTCGACAAATACACGGCAGTGCAACGCCAGCCTGTATATTATATGCGTATACATACATGTGCGTTTGTATCCACGCATATACCTTTGGCCATTTGTCATTTGATGGTGATGGTTTTCCGCATCGAATGGTCGGCGAGAGTGATATCCTATTGATGGCAGCAAAGCGAGGATTAAACAGAGAAAGATATTCAACCATCAAGCCACTATGATAAGCTCGTACAGGCAGAGCGAAGAAGATGGAGAATTAAGGGACGTGATACACACGCAATAAGGGACATTCTCCAGCCAATTCGAGAGATAGTCAACGAGACTCAGGCTTCTCGTTAATTAGAGGAGAATAGAAAACGTAGCGACAGAAGGAGATAGAGACGGATGGGAGAAAGCGATGAATGATTCGTTAATTAGAGTGCGGCAGATCGGGCGTTGGATTTTCCATCACCACCCAGTCTTGCATGTATATGAAGTGCGTTGTCGTATGTGTCTTGGTGACTATGTTCATCGATGTGGATGCATGTAGTACATGGAAGAGATCATCTCTATATGACATGACGAGCGAGACTCAAAAAAACAGAGAGTATACGATAAAGTCCATGGTATACAATAACGTCAACGACGATGAGCATTGAATAAACTAAGTATATTTCATTTGATGTTAGTTAACGGAAAGAAAGAGTTCGCTAAAGAAGAAAGAGACGAGGCTTAATTCGGTAAAGTAGTGAAAATTCAAAACTGATATAATGTGACAGTTAAATTGATCAATTTACTTGTGTTTCTTTCGAGGAATCGCGTATATCTGTGGGTTTAGCTTAAGAACGATTCGGTTGAGAGAATGAATAGATTATCAGTAAAAATGCTTGCTACCGCAATAATTTTCTACGCGGAGATAATTAAAAGGTTAAAATTACCGTAACAACACAAGAAACCGTGGACAATCTTGAATTTTCGGAAACTTTTACAGTGCCCAGAGTATATTGCTAAACACTCGAGGTTGTCTGCAAGTTTCTATTGTTGCGATGGTCGTTTTTACCTTATAATACTCTCCGTGTGCGTATTAATTGGCCACCATTAGCCTGACTTCAAATCGAGGCTGCCTAAAGTCTCTCACTTTTCTGCTCCTTAACGAACAGCCACGCTCAACACAATTTGGACAACCGGAGGAATAAAATACAATGAATTTAGACATTGTGCCAAGATTTCGTTGCTTCCAATCGTCTGCCGACGGCGAGCGGAAGCGCCGGGCACAAGAGTCGTCTGCTCGTACTACTGAATGCTTGGATAGCAAAACGCTCCGGCAATCTCGTTTTTACACAACATTTTTATATTTTTATACGCTATTCAAAAAGCAATGAATTGCCATATATGAGAAGTATTTTTGACAACGTGCAATTAGGATTTGATGGAAAAAAAATCATTGAATCGAAGACAATCTGTACGCCTATTTTTTAAGGCTTTTCACGCGAAAAGCATGCTTTTGAATGATTGACTATTGTGTAAAGCTAATTATATGAATTGTGTGCAAACGAGTGGCAAAAATATTGACTATAACATTGATACAATTTTTTATAGAAGACATAAAATGGATTTAAACTTACCAATATATATAGGTTCAGAATTTATCAGCTGTAAAATGCGTTCGAATTGACGATATATATATTTAAACATTAAACAAAGTCATATAAATGATATGTAACGCACTGGATCCCTATATCATGAAAATTATTCACGAATTCACATTGCTTTCTCATTTTCAAATAAATATTATTAAAAACCTCAATAAAAATGAACCAGCATTCTTATACGAGTCAGCGAATCATAAAAGAATGAAACTGTTTTCAGTCGGGTATCGTGTTAATTGGTGTCATGCGACACAAACCTCGCACATCGCGGCATAGAGAGGTTTCTTTAGTCTCTAATTCCCGATTGATTCATCGTGTTCGCGAGTAAAAGCGAATGACGCCAGTTCTAGGCTCATGACGACCACATGGACACGAATTAGCCGTGTCCTCTGCGGTAGCTGGCCATCATTCGTTGCTGTTGATATAAATCCTCCACTTGGCTTGTGCGTATATATATATATATATATATATGCATGATATGCTTGTGAACGAATAACTGGGAGGGAGAAACTAACCATCGGGAGTTTACCCGACGCGCACTTTCAAACCTAATAATTCATTGTTGGTTCATCCTAATGACACTTTATAGGTGAATAGTCGTTCCCGTTTCAACTCTCGCTAACTCCCTCGGAAACTCGGCTCTCTATTTCTACTATCCATAACAACTACAACATCGATCGGTGCCCCTGACAAAAAGGCGTGTAATGCAGATAACTGCATAGCATGTGCAGTAGTAGCTCCGTCTGTTATTTGTGGGATCCATATTTGTATAAGCGAAAATGAGAAAACGGATGAGGGAGGGGAAGGAGGGAGAGCTTGACATGTTACGTTTGTTAAAATCATATTTTATACGTGATCGGGGAAAAAAGCCACATTTCCACAGGTAGTCATGACTCCGAATCTATGACCCAGCCCTTTCTTCCTTGTTTCAAATATCCGTATCAATACGTATACACATGCATACAGACATACACATGGATGCATGCTTCGAAAAAGAAATAATATTGTCATGAAAATTTCTATCCCCTGTCGATGATATCGTTTCGCAATAGCTTCAATCTTTTACGCTTTATCATCAATGGTAATAATGATGAATAATAAAATTTAATCGGGGATAAAATATGGTTCGGGTGAGCCTCTGTACACGTACTACGGTACAATTAAACGATCGATCAAAAGTGTCGGGTTTTATATCGTTTGTTGTGGATCGTATCGCTTCAATGACAGTTTTTAGTGGTCGATCTGCCAGCAGCCTCTCAACCGTGGTATCTAGCTCAAAATGAATAACATTTTTCACACCACAACTGTGCATGATGCACTATGCATGCACGAAGAGAAAATTATATCAGTGTTTTCACCATTTACCATTGTTATCGGGTACGTACAATTGTCTCTTCGTGTGCAATATTCAAACGTCAAATGCACACAAAAAGGTTTTCATCGACAGTCAACGAATTCGCAGCTTGATTTGTCGTTGAAAGTTTTTCATACTCATTCGGTGGTTCGAATTGGTTATGGGAAAATAAATCTAGTTTCTCTTGTCGTTGATTTATGCTTACGTGTTATGATCGTAGAGGACAAATAAAAACCCAATATATGAAGCAATGTTATAAAAGAAACATTCATAATTTGGCGCTGACACTCGTCAATATTCTTCAATTACAACATTATCATCATTGAAGTATCGTTTTTAAATCAACTTAATGACCCACGATAAACAGGATTTCCCAAAACAAAATACGAGATAAAAGGAATTTATCGACATCATTGAAGTATCGTTTTGCAATGAACTTCATGAATCAATATAAACAGGATTTTGCAAAACAAAATACGAGATAAAGTGAATTTATTTACAATTGCTACTCGATACACACGAGTGGAAAAAAATCGTCTGCATCGCGATAACGTTATAAGGACTCAGTTTCTATGGCCAATTAAAATTAATATATTAAATAACGATGAATTTTCTAGATGATATCGAAAATGCTGTACAGTTTTTATTTTTCGGCAGTTGAAGTTTCCGGAAATTATTGATAAATATAAACGGCAATATGGGCCCCATTTGCTCTCCTTAGAGAATCCACACAAAGAGGGTTAAGTAGGATTAAGAGGAGAGTGGCGATGATCGGTTTTAAAACTTGCCAAATGCATCCGGAAATGGAAGAAACATAATACCCGTAATGAGAGTAAACGTGTCGTATTCGGTGTGCTGGCAAAGTGTGTGTTCAAACGTACTATTGTTATTATGTATTTGGATAAAGATCTGCTCGTTTTAGTAGGTATTTATCGGGATCACCTCACGAAGTATTCTCGAGAGCTCTTTATTTTTCTCTTTTGTGCAAACGTCGAGCGCACAAGAACGATTAGGGAAAACACAGAGAAAACACTTAAGGCAAAATGGCGAATATCTATACCTGTATATAGGTCTATACAAACCGAGGCGTGGATAGAGAGAGATGAAGAGAGAACGATCGAGGTAGAGCAAGTGGAATCGCAACATTCGTGTGTTCTACCGTTTGCCCGCGTTTTGAAGAAGATGAGAGCGAGCGAACGAAAAAGCGATGCGATGATCAGCGGAGCGTATAGGCACGCGCGAAATTCTGAGCTCGGAAAAACCTTTCTTCATGTCTAGATATATATTCTACGCTAGAAACATTCTCCATCCTATCTTGCATTTCTAAAACACACGTAGAGACTCAAATTCAGCCTCCTTCTCTTACTTGTCTCTTCGTGCATATTTCCTCGGGTTTTAAATAAACGAGAAAAAGAGAAGATGAGCGAGCAAGAGATACACGAAATATAGTCGAGTGCCACTGAAAATCGATCGACCGTTTCGTCAGCTGAGACGCTTAAAAAAAAAAAAAAAACAAAAAAAAAAGTTACAACGAAGCAGCCTTACAACCGCTCTCTCGTGGTGTACTTCGATCGGTCTCGTCGGCAATCCGTGAACCAGGCACCCGAGCCAAAATGCGAGCCTGCTCCGAACATGATACAGAAAGACCCAAATTTCTGGTCAGTGCACAAAAAGGTGGAAACTATCATGAAAAATTGTAGCTGACAAAGAGAGAAAGCTACTAAAATTGCTTGCAGGTAGAAAGATGTGAAGAAACGAAGAAAAAAAAATGCGATTGAAAAAGTGTTAAAATGGGATAAAGTAGAGAGATTCTTCGCATGTAGGTATGCAGCCAAGGTGATGGATCAGTCGGGAATTAGGCTGACAAAAGGAGCTCAAACACCCTTCTTTCTCACTCTATCGCTCGCGTTCACTTTCCGGATACTTCGAGTTGTTTGTTGTGTTTGTTATACCTGCTTTTTCTCCTTCTCTCTCCCTGCCTCTGTTATTCTCCCTCTCGCCTCCACCTTCTTTTCTTACCATTCTACGAGAGATCCATCTCCGGAGGCTCTTGGGATGCTTACAAACAGACGCTTGTCAGATTTCCTTTATCTTACACGAACCATCTGCAGCAAGAGCAGTTCGCTCCCGGTTCATGACGATCGCTTTTCGTGAAGCCACATTGTCGTGTCATAAGACGATCCCTTTTCGCGCAAACTCAAATAGTTCTAAATAATAGTTCGGAATATATATGGATTCACGGTTTTAAGCATTGTCCACAGTAAAATTAATTTCAGTTAGAAACAAAAGATTTTAAACAAGATTTTTTCATGGTTTTTCGTGCCGCACGGACGACCATTTGAAAAAACAAAAACTAAACTTCGGTGATTGAAGTAAAATGAATAAATTGCAGTACAACTAATCAGTCCTTAGAAGTTTTTGAAAATTTATCGTGTAAAACAAACGCATTTCTTTATTTCATACGTACTTTTCAACACGGATCTACGGTGACAAACAATGTACGTAAAAAAAGTGGATTATGTAGGAAATTACAAAAGTTTATGGCTTCCGGATGAAAGTGTCAAGAATTCATAAGAATTTATTTATTTCTTATGAAAACGAAAATTTTTTTCCTAAATTTCGTTAATTCATGTTTCATCACAAAATGAAATCTAATGTGTCACAAAAATTGGTCCCAGTCTCCCAAAGTCATGAACTGTTATCAAGGTTCGATAAGAACTGAAACGATTAAGATTTATATTAATCCAAAAACTGTTTTTTTTTTAAGAACCTCGTTTCCAAAAAAGTTGTGAGAGCCGCTCTGTGGGTTCAGAAAACGCTCAATTGGGACAAGTCTAGTAGCATGATGACAGTTGATTTTCCTGTCAAACTTAACTTCTTTACGACTCTTCATTGTCAATAATAATGATTCTGTTGTCAGTAATCTGCAGAAGCCGATACCACGACAATATCTTATGCCTGCCACAAAAATAATACACTCGTTACCTTCCCATTCTTCTTCATCATCTGTTGTAATAGCCGACTGTTTTAAGATTCACTGCACCACTGTTGTCTTGAAATTTAATTGTCCCCTTTTTTTTTACGTGAGCAATTCAAGCGATTTTCTTAGAGATGTGCCAAAAGAAAAAAAAACCTTTGTTCTCTGAATTTCGAGGGAAAAAATAGCTGGTGTACTCGATAATGCTCTTAACGTGTTTGCAACCATGCCTCAGAACTCTTACATGATATTGACGTCGGAACTCGCAAAATCAATGAAAAGACTTCTTATCGCTCAATGTATTTTTCGTAGTACCACATTTTGGGCTTTCGTCATATAGAAAATAATTCACCGATACTCGATTTTCGTTGAAGCAAGATATTCGGATATTAGAAGCTGAATGAGGGGGCTTGTCCCTTCGCAGTATTTGTCGCCCGTAAACCGCATTAAGCGAGACTGGGAATCTTCGAAAAGCAGAGATTGTGGGCAAGGAAGAGGAGAAAACAAAATTAGTGAGAGCGAAAGGGTGTTCCTAAAAAAGACACAGATAGAAGCGTTGGAATAGCGTATCCAAAGTGAACGAAGGCGAAGCGAGCAGAGCGTGCTAGTATGGCGAAAAAACGGGGGATTTTTTGTGGCTTCACGAAGCCTCTACGTACGTACCAAGTAGTACATTTATGATGTTATACCGTTCAATACAACCAGAGGGAGAATCGAAATACACACACTCTCTTCTATGTAGTATCTGTCTGGTCAACTCGCACGATAAATATACGCTCGCTCTACCTCCTTAACTAATACTTACATTTTCAACTCTTACACTCTACTACGTGTCTTCCATAATACTCGTTTGATTGACGTCCCAAACGATCATAGTGATATCTCAATGTTGCTATTACAATCGTCAGTCGACACTTTCTATCGACGACTTCTAGCAAAAGGCCGGTATCTTCTAGCCTTCAACAATTTGAAACAGTATAATTGAATTACTAAATATTCCTAAACATGAAATTCGTGTATCATTTTTCAACTGATCATTGATTCGATACTTTCAGATATATTTGAAAATATATTTTTGCTCATTCATAGAAACTGAGGTCAATTCACGCATGGCATCAATAGCTGCCCATTGCAATCTTCATAAAAAGTTTGAGCAACCTTGAGTCTGTGATAAAGTAATCGAAATCAAGGGTATTCAAAGTTCAAAGAAAACGTTTGAAATGCAAATGCGTGCAGTAAAAAAGTGCGTTAACGCAACGATGAACATTAGAGATATCCAAGAACATTTTTACAATAACTACATGATTTTTTTGCCAATCCTGCCAGGTATCATTTGAGCTTGTCCTGGAACGATTCTATAGTGATCTGAAAGTCTAACAACTGCTTGTTTCGGTACTGTTAATGTAGATTGAGGTTGATAGATATATACTTTAAAGTGACCTTTCCCAAAGGGAATCTTTCAACCCCAATTTTCCTTTCAATTTATATTTCTCGAAAAACGAAGCTTACGAATGGTATCGACGTCATTCTGTCGTCCAGACTAGCTCTTGGGAATTTGGTCAGTTGGTTTTTAAGCTATAACTGCGAGAAATCGTTCAACAGAGAAGGTTTCAACCGATTTGGATGGACAGTACGATTTCCAGTATCGGGAACTTTTATGTACATACTTTCTCGATTCGTATATACGATATATCGATACACACATAGATATCGTTTCGTAACGAAACCAGAGAATTGTCCGGATGTCGATAGGTTGAATAGCGTGCTTGTCGAACGTCGGCTCTTACTGGGATCCGGTGCGATAGAGATATAGCGCCCATTGGTGGTTGGTCGCACGAGAGAACACTTTCGTAGATAATAGCCGCTCTATGGTCAGGTCAACGACGATACGCGATCGCATATACTCGAGACCGAGGTTCGATCGATCAAATATACCCTTCTCTCCTCTCCTTGTCTATTGAACTCTCTATCCTGCCTTTCCCGTGGATATTTCTGATTCATTAAATGCAAAGTACGCGGCATGTTTCGGATGAAGTTAATGCTTATAACTAGCAGATATTGTGATTAAATGTTTAATTTATTAAAAAATGGAGCACATTCAGAGCCGGATACAATTAGACTAGTCCAACCAGTCTTCTTGAAATTTCCTTGAAATTTTGGAAGCTCGTTTACCAGATCAATAACATTAGAGAGTAACGTTACACGTGCGAGACATTACTGGGATAAAAATAATAGTAATGAGTTGCATACTCTTCGACTGAGTATAAATGCATTGAACGTTCTCTTCGAACGAGGTTTGCCATGAAAACAATAATTAAGTTATAATTGGTTGATAATTAAATTTGGAATTTTTGGATTTTAGGTTGGGTCTTATTCCCTCGTTCATTACGAGCCAATATCCAGTTGGTTTGAACGTCGGAGGTGTATTCTTGCCAGCGTCGCTTCAGCATCAGCTTCATCAGTTACAGCATCAGCATCACTCGAGATTGGCCGCTGCGGCTGCGAGTTCAGCACTCAGCAACGCGAGCCAATCAGAGATCGCGGAAGTCGAGGCCGCAGCGATAAGGGGTGTACTGCCGGGTAACGGGGGTTGGCCGTTCCTTTGGAGGCCTTCGCATGGCATTCAAGGACTTGATCATCCACCAGCATCGAGTGATTTAATAAACTCTCTAAATCGGGTCAGCCCAGCATCAGCATCGATTCCTCCACGAGGTGAGTTTATCCTTAATTGAAAAGCTCTCTTTGAGTTCCAGGACATTTTTCGGAATGATTAAAGTCAACGAAACGCTGAGATCTCACGCAATAGATAGCTCGAGACAATTATAAATTGATTCAACGGTAATTGACGCCACGACCCTCTACCCCGTTTTCCATTTTGAATCTCCCGTGAGTACATCATGAACCATATGGTGCGAGAGCCAATTCAGTCACGTCAAATCGCTTTGACTCATCTTTTTCTCCGCATATCTCTCTCTTTCTCTTTTTATTTTTTTTTATTTTTGTAATGTTACTCGCCTATCGTTCAATCGTTCGCAGCGAAATTAACTTTCGTGTAAATAAAGATAAGATCGCTCGTTAAGCTTGCTACTGTTCACGTGTTCCTAACCATCGAGCCACACCCTGAGAAGATGAAACAACTCTTGAGGACAATATCGCGTGCCGTATATTGCATTATAAAAATGACCAACCTTGCCTTAAAAAAAAAAAGTACTTTTCTTTTCTGCTTTTAGTAAACTTAAGTAGCTAACTTTTTCTAGATTTGATGAACAACCAAGCGTTTGAGAATCGATTAGAGAGGTCAGGGCAACTACCGCGATTCTGTGAAATCCATTTAATTTTTTATTCTCTGTGAAATTTATACTTGAAACACTAACTGACGTGGACAATAATAAACGAGATTGTGAAATATTCGTAAAGCATTATGAGTTTTTAGACGAAACAGGATCGTCTTCAACGTTAGGAGTATCGAAATACACTAGTAACGAGATTTCATGTGAATTATTCACGTGGCTACGATCGCAACATGAATCACGATTGAAAATTTGAATAGATCTGGCTTTCACAATTTGGGAAGAAAAATCAAAAGGCTTCCGGCAGAACAGGGTATTCATTTGGGGACAAGAGCTTTTGGTTTTCTGTCTGATTCTGTGCTTTTCGGACTCTTTCACATGTGTGCCCTCTTGTCAGAGGCTTCGCTAGAAAGAGGGTGCGATTTAAATTTTCAAGGGATATTTTGGAAAAGGATTTGCAGCTCTGTAGGGGAAAGTGGCTTTGAGTCGCAAAGTCTGGACCAACAGTTAGTCAGCGCGTGCTGCCGGGAAAAGTCATCGCCAATCGAGCCGAGTAAAATGTACGAGACGAAAAGTTACACAAAATGTAAAGTCAGAGAATAAAACTAGATAGCAGTAGGTAGAGGAAAAGATCATAGTAATAACAATGAAAAGCAATGAATGCAGAAGTTTAAATGACGTTGAAATGTGCGGAGTTGGAAATTCCAGTGAAATATTTGATATCAGTACCGTACATATATTTTATTTAGTTAATTTTCGGTTAGCAAACACTCGCTTTGATTTTATTTTAAGAATTTAATCAATCGTAGATAAAATCAAAATATCATATTTTCGTGGATATTGATTTTATATTCACAATTACGATTCAATCATTCTGGGTTTGGGCAATCGATGGAATTTTGAAATCTAGCATCACAATTGAATGTACTAGAAATATTTGTATCCAAAAAATCGATTAATTTGCATCATTGATTAGAATGAAAAATTTTACTGATTCGCAATTAAATTAGAATTCTGGTGACGCCACGAAATTGAACCTCCCTGTGAAAAAGTACTAGGAACTACGAATTAGATTAATCATTTTTATTTATTTATGAATTTTTGCAAACATTCATTGTCTCTTATCTGTAGTGGGACTCTAGCGTTGATTTCGATGTATTCAACAAATTATGCTGTACATTATGCTTACAAATACTATATCCGAAGTCGCGTATTAGAATATTGATAAAAATCAATGTGATCAAGTCCAATTCATCAACCGCAGCCACAACATTATCATCAAAAACCAATTTTCCGCATTTGGTTTCCGCAAAATATACTGCATAAAAAATCACCGAACAAGTAGCTTCCAGCTAAATAGTTTTTGTTCTTATGCTCAATTGTAGCTTAGTGAAAGTATCGATTCCGAATTGGAACATCTTTCATATTTGGAGAATCCCGAAACTTCGAGTATTGAATCCTGAATCGTTACCTCGGCCAAAACTTCTCCTGGAAACTGTCATCAAGGATTATTAGAAGACATAATTATATTTTTAATCAAATTATAAAATCGTTGAAGACTTTTTGAACGATAAATCTATATATGTTTCTCACTTTCTTCCTAATGCCTTACTTGCTGTTGATGCGTGTATAAGTAAACTGCGTGTGAGAGCGAGAGGCTCGATAAGATAGGGTGTGTACGCAGCATGTACGACTATACATTGGTATGGCTTCCATGGCTTCCGCCACGACAAACCAACGTCGATCGCCTTACCCGTCGATCGTTTTGCTCCTGCCACCTTCTGCCTAAGTACTTGCCCTATTCCGTCTCACGAAGCGTTATTCCCTCTTCCCTCGAACAATAAAATTATCACTATTTCAACTTCTATTCGTAAGTCTCCCTGTGTTTTGAAGTCTATCGCCTATTTGATAATATTACAAGAAACACTAAGGAACTGGAACGTTCTTTTTCCTTCCACAAATTCCTGTGTCAACTCTGAAAACCCTTATCCGTTGTTTGCTCGACACCAGTTCAAAAGTTTCTGGACCATGAAAAACAGAAAATGTGAAAATAGATTACGATCGACTGCTTCTAGCAATTATGATGATATTTTTTGAATCCTGCTGACCGAATCAATCCACGTGTGATTCGAGTATTAAACGGAAGTTTAAATATTTAGAAGATTTCAAAGTAAATGGTGGTTGAAAAATAATGATGGAGTGAATCGGATTTCAGCACGGAAGCGAAGTCAGTTTCTAGAATAGCATCGCTTAGTTAATTTGCGAAAACAATAAATTCAACAATTTTCCATAATCAACGAAATATTTTGGGTTTGGATTGATTGCAGAAGACATAGACGATGATAATCGTTCCGACGCTCGTTTGCATCACCGGGGTGGACGAAGTCCAAGCGGTGACGGCCACGATGATCTCGGAGATGTTGACGACGGTGGAGATGGAAGCGACGTGGACGATTCGGGTGGCGGCGGTGGTAGTGGAGGCGGTGGCCACCACAATTCGTCAACGGGGAATGGATCAGGTGGTCAGGGGATTCAAGTCGGTGGGGACGGTTGCGATTCCGGCAAGATAAAGAGAAAGAAGAAAACGCGTACGGTGTTTTCAAGGTCGCAAGTTTTTCAATTAGAAAGTACGTTCGATCGTAAGCGTTACTTATCGTCGTCGGAGCGTGCAGGGCTCGCGGCTTCTCTCGGTCTTACGGAAACCCAGGTGAAGATATGGTTTCAAAATCGTCGTAACAAGTGGAAGCGGCAAGTTGCTGCTGAGTTAGAAGCCGCCAATATGGCGCACGCGACCCAAAGACTCGTTAGAATTCCTGTGCTTTATCACGATGCGACGGTCGGGAATTCTGTGGTTTCGGGGCCATCGGGCAATGGTATCGGCGGTTCGGTAGCGTCCAGCGTCGCCCCATCTTCCGTCAGTGGTGGGATGCCGCATAGCGTTGGTGTTGGCACTTCCGGTTGCGGCGTTCCGACCGGTGGACCAGCGATATTTTACTCGCATCATCAGCACCAACATCATCATCATCCATCCCACGTACAGGCTCACAGTATGTTGACCCATCAGGTCCATCCGCAGCCACCACCTCCTCCGCCTCCGCCTCCGAATCCACAGCCACCCCCGCAATCGTCCCAATAACCCCGTAGACTGTCTTGTGAGCGTCCGAATGGAACTTGGCACGAGATTCGACTCCGAAACTTTGAGCTACGACCGAGCGAATCCGAGCTCGATTTTTCCAACGCAGTGAACAGTGTCAAAAGTGTAAATGACCATCACCAACAACTTTATCTTGGACCCGATCGATCGGAGAGCCTCAGGCATGGATTTCATACTCCGGATGAACGAGACAAAATTCTTAGTTCGAGAATCAACGAGCACAGCGAAATTGGACAGAGCAAGTCTGATCGCGGTGTCCAAACGCTCGTCAAAGATGATGATCCCCGATCCGCGCATCCAGACTCCTTTGACTCGTTCACCGGATCCGAAAGAACGATTCATCCGACAAGCACGATGATTAATTGTAAGAGACCGATTGTCCTCGTCGTTAATATCGACGAATAAATGGATGATTGCCTACGTGTCAATATTAAGAGAAATAATAAGAAAATAAGAAATTGCGTCACTATACATCACGTGAGTCGTTGATTTTTATTTATCACATCTCATAATTCCTACTCTAGATGATAAGTATTCTCTTATCTGCTGCTGAGAGTGTATTTTTTTCTTCCTAGAGACAATCGTTTTCAGTTTTGAAATATGATTCAACGCGCTCTCCATATTGCCGCATCTACTGTGCGTCGCCTCCAAATTTGGTCCTCCAAGCATTAATTTAATGCTGCGTAGCAATCCGTAACTACGAAAATGATTATTTTTATCTGGATCATATTGTTATTCTTTAATTGGGTTGATTTACGTGGGGAAAAAAAAAAACAGCGAATTCAATGACAGAATTGTCCATAATGATAAAAAACGATAATCAAATATAATTTTTAGTTCTCGCTAAATATTGTCATTCTCCTGATCGTCGAAGCCGAACTGAGAAGAATTCGATTTAAAACGTTCAACTTTACAGTATGAATACTCCAGCCCGACCCATCCAACGGAATGTACTTTTACCCTTCTTTTTTTTTCGTTACTTTTTAACCCTTTTTGTATTCTTTCAAATCCCAAGAGCGTGAATCAATCGAGATATCGTCGTTTCCGACTGCTTGTCTGTTTTTTTTTGTTTATACATGTACACAGAATTTTTAGTCGTCATCAGCGTGATCCAGGGGCAAAAAAACGTAAAGAGCGATGGGGGAAAAATAAACGTAGAAAACGAGAGAAAAGTGTAGCAGAGAAGCTCTGAAATATCCACCTGGGAAAAGTCGGGGACGCGTATCAAGCAATGCGCGGCTCAATCTGTAGCGATGCAAAAGCATCGTTTTCGTTTCCGCGCACAGTCTTCGTACGTGTGTATACGGTACATAACTTTTCTCCAAGTTCTCTCTTATGCCACGCAATCAGGCTGAGCACTTTCGTCCTCCGTAGTTATCGCGAGAGAAAATTCCCGAGTCTCAGAACTCGGGATGCTGTGATATTTCATCTAACCACACCTTTTAACTTTTCTTCCTTCTTTCTCTCGATCTATCTTCATCCCTCTCGACAGTGCTTCCACAGGGCTCTTTCGAGCCAAAACGATTCAAGCGGAAAGTGCTTACGATTCTTGTCAACGTCGACGATCCCGCGATTTCAAGACGCACAACAGAAATATCGTCGATTAATTCATTCATATTTAGTGCAAATATTATCAGGAGCCAGATTTACCATCCTGCATCCGAATTATCGGCTGTTTCTCCCAACTCAGAACTTTCGACTGTACATCGCGGCGTAGATATATCGTATATATCGTATACCTACATGTAGAACGAAGAGAAAGAGTTCTGTGCTTGAAAAAAGCTTCACCCATCCACAATTCTCCGCAGAGATATTACACCATAGAGTTGTTCGCTCGTTCACAGCGTAATACTGGGTGTATAAGGTGAGAGATCACGGTAGACCACGAGGGAATGCGAACTACAATACCAATAGAGCTTTGCAGTACCAGAAACATCGAGCAAGAAACATCAACGCCGAACGAGGAAAACGCGTTCTACATTATCTTTCTCTCTCTCTACCTCTCGACCTATCTATCTGAATTTTCCTCTCTCTCTCTCTCTCTTTCTCGTTATTTTTCTCCTCTTCCAAGCTCATCGCTATCTCCAAAGCTGTCTTTTTCTCCTTTCTCTTTCGCTTTCTCATAGCCTGCATTCGAGGCGGAGTATAAAGTATGCGGGATTCGTAAGTACATGCACTTCAATCATCGTTCTCACACCCCGTCGCACCCCATCGCACCTTCGTTCTTTCGCTTCTGATCTCCTGAACACCCGAGTCTTTCATCCGAGCTGTGGCATCGTTCGCTCTTCTCACTATATATTTTTTTTTTTCTTTCGCACTCAATCTCTCTTGCTATCTATTTGCACAAATATATACTCTCGTATATACGTTTATACGTACAAATATATTGTGCTCTTCATCTCAGTATCTCATGTACAATCTCTTCATGTACACACACACGCTAGGCATGTCAAATTTAATATTTTAGTTCGCTTTCTCTTCTCTTCTAGCTGATATCAACTCTGTATAATCCCGTTTCACCATCATCGATATTCCTCAAAACCAACTTCCGCGGTAAAACACATGCTCTTCTGTGATTTTTGTTGCTTTTTGTCAAGCATAATATTCTTATAGGGCCCTTCGGGAGTTTCGAAAACAAAATACGATTTTACTTTTGTCAGAGATTCACCGGTCGACTCCCCAGTTTGTACGGTCATATTTCGAGCCTCACAAATACTTTTTTTTTTTCTGTTTTTTTTTTGTTTTCATACCACAACATTGCTGCAACACAAGCCTGATGTTAGTCTTCACTTCACAAATGCCATCTTCATTCTGCATAAGAGACCAGCGTGACCTACAAGGAAACGAGAAGGCTTACAAAAACAGTGAAGGTTTGTATTTTTCTTTTTCTTTTTTTTTTTTTGCTCTCAATTACGGTACCCATTCGTGGAAAACGCGTATAGTGGGCAAGCGCAATCCAGATTGAAGATTCATCAACCTAGTCGATCACTAATCCAGAGAACAATTCAATTTCACGCGGGTAGCATTCAAATGTATCGGGAACTTCAAGAATTTGATCCTCCAGTAAAAAAAACAATTGGGGAATGCATTTTTTTTACATCTATATTTTCTATCGAGTTCTTGGTTGTACTTTGTACATGCATTGAAGTCCTAACGTTTTCATAACTTTTTTTTATACCGATTTTTATCGAATTAAACAACACTTAAGTAGCAGAAGCTTCTAAATTTTCGTGGACTGGTACCGAATTTAATTTCAACGATTTTGTTTTACAAATTTGTTGCGGTTCGTGTAACATTTTTAACGCAACAGTGATCGACATCTTTTCTTTCAACGGTGCAGAATTTAAGTCCATCGTTCAATTAGCTTAATTTACTTACTCTGTGTAGAGGCATATTATGAAAAATATAATGTTCAAGTCCAGAGCAAAAATAGAATTGAGTTGAGATTATGAGTCTCAGAATATTACTGTATAGTTGATGATGAGCAGTGAGCAAAGTATTTCTTTGGCTTCTTGTTAAGAACCGTATTTTTTGCTCAGTCTCTTTAGTCTTGTGATCTACATAAAATTCAAAATTCCGAGGTCACACTTTTTCTCTATAATACAGAACAAGTTTTATTTTATAATTAATCATTACTGTCAGTTCTTTATTGCACGTGGAAAGAAGTAAACAATAATTTTTGTTGTTAAATTCACTGTCAAAATAAACGTGATTTACTTCAACGCGGGGGGGATAAACTGGCAAAACGTATTTAATCGTGAGCGATAAGTTTTTTCAACTTGTTTTACTGATATTACGAAATATTATGACTCTTTGTGTCATAACTACGATACTTTTTCGAGAACTGGCCCAGCAGACATGAAATAGTGAAAAACTCGGTGAAATTATGGAACGCTTGAGAAAGAAATATTTTTATGCTTTTTTTTCCCTGGTATCAAAAACAATTATTTCTTCAAAACTGTGAGAAACCATTATTACGAACTTTGACGGGAACGAAGAAAAAAATTCATACACAAATATTTATTTTTTAGTAGAAAATATTCATCAGTCTTAACGTCAATCTCCGATTTCAAAGTTTTTCATTTCAGTAGTGTTCAGACTGCATATTTCTCGTTTGTGATAAACGGACCGTGAGAATTTCCAATTTTCTGAAGTACCGTACGCGCCCCCTAAATGGATTTATATAAAAAATTTTATTGAATAATCGAGTTAAACGTTTCTCTTGAAGATCCTAATTCTTCTCATTTGATCAGAGTATTCGTTAAATCTTTCGTATTTGTCATTGAGTTTGACATAACAGAAAACAATTACACGAGAATGAGAAAAAAATTAAACAACAAACAATCACAGAAAATTCTTTAACATGAAGCACGGATATGCTCACTGGATACATCAGTAAAATTGACCTCACGAAAATCATACAACCAGATCCAATTATGTACCCGAAAAAAAAGCAAAACTTCCTAACTATTTGATTTTTCGAGAAATCAAAAAATCGAGTTCTGTCAAAATTTGATTTCGTTATTAAAACTAAAAACGTATTTTGAACCGGATTATAATCCTCCCTCGCGTTGGTAATATACGCATATAAAAGTGGGATTTCATCGATTCGTAAAGCCGAAACGTAGAACGAAAGGAGGCATAGGCCGCCGCAGTGAAGGCAGGTATCGAATTTTACTGTGTGTGCCCCTGTGTGATGTTGCCCGGGAGAGGATCGAAAGTTTGTCGGGTGTGTCGAGAGTCCGAGAGAGCATTGTCGCCCCGGCAATCTGGAGTCGAATTGCCAGCTATATTTCTCTCTCCCTCGTCCCGTCTCTATCTCGCGTTCGTTCTTGACGCCTTTCTCCTGTGTGCTCTCATCACTTTTTCTACGTCTGTCGATGTATATACATATATGCGTACCTTGGAGTAATTTAACGCGTAAAGGGGATGACAATGGGGTTGCGAAGCCCGTAGCCCACACCCCTCAAGCGAGACTGAAAATCTATATATATTTATATACATCCATGTATAAACCCCACTCTTTTTTTTTATTCCTTGTTCCACTCGCTCCACTTACCTTCATCTCTTTTACTTTATAAATATATATGTAAGTAATGATCATATTACTCGAGTGTTTGTCGAATGCTCGCGAGAAATATAGCCTAATAACGTGACGAATACTTCTTTAAACAGACCCTCTCGAAAAAAAAAAAACGTTCGAGAAATAAAATAAACCATATTATGAAAAAAGAACTCATGCCCTGCAGTTTTCTGGGAACATATTCAAAGAACCCGAGTCAAGACTTTAGCTATGATATATTCGATAGCAAATGGATTAGTCAAAAATCATTTGATTTGACAATTAACGTAACATATTGATGTAACGAATCTGTCAAAAAAAAAGAACGTTACATTAGTAACTTTCGTTATTGCTAATTCGCTGTTGACTGTAATGAAATAATTCATGTAAGAAACATTTCATAAAGTGATAAGAAAAATATTTATATAATTTGGAAGAAATGAAAATATTTATTAATCGAATTGAATTGCAGCTTATCAGTGGTTCCATAAAATAGGACAATCTTGATTTCACTAAATGTAATCAAAACTAGTCTCAAAGCCAACAACATCAGAAAATTAATCGTCCATAATCACCCTATAGAATCGCGCTAAGCCCCCCACGATTACGCGACCAGCTGACTCTCTAATATTGCTCATTCGTCTATACGAGGGGCGCCCCTCTTGATGGAGATAACCTCGAGTGTTACACGGTCCATCTATATCCTACTTTTATTACACGTACTTACTTCACATTCATCGGTAACAGATGACGCTTTTTTTATGTATATATATATATATATAAACATGAGACTGGAGAGAGTAACTGTATCGTGTGTTACCAGTCGATAACTCACTTTGGCTTCCAAAGCGAGTGGATCTTTCTCAATCTAATTTATCGTGACACACGCATTATCGGGTCGTGATCGTTTCGTCACCGTAGATATTATCACCTGCGAAACCCACTTTGAAGTCGATGATTATACCACGTATATATACGTTTGTTCCTAATTTATGCAAAAATAGCAATAAAAAAATCGTTATTCCAGGCGAATCATCGTCTTGGAAATCAGTGCTGGAGGATTAAAAATTCAACTCGATTTTGGCTGTTATCGCGCACTATCAACATTCATATTACTAATGAACAATCTTAAATACGGAATGGATGCTCAAAAAACAACGGAATTTAGGTCTCTCGTTAATCGCTGCATAGTCGTTTTTTGTTTTGTGCTTTCACGACACGCAGAAGCTCAGTTATCACTCACATGCCAGAGTGAACTTTCTAAATTTCATTCTCGAGAGCCATCTCCGTCGCCGAACCCGCTTGCCCTCTCTCTTCCTCCCTTACTCCATTGTTTACTCAGCAGCAAGCAATTAGTGTAATGGAATATATATTTTTGGGTAAATCTATTTCTACCGGCTACAGAACTTTTGATGGCGAATGAAAGTGGCTTTGGGAATTTTTTTCATTATTTTTTTACTCGCTCACGCATCGCAGGGGGATGGTCTTAAATACCACGCCACAAAATTCTCTCTTTGACTGCCACCACGCACGTTAAGCCATCGTTTACCGGTTCTCGTCACTGTGTTATATAGACACGTTTACCGTTGAAGGATATGAAAAAATTTTCCACGAGCTAGTTTGTCCGTATAGGGTATGATTTCATGAATTCTATAGCTATTCGAAAAGCTTTTTGGGTGGGACTCCTCACGCAGTGCCAGTGTTTTCGGAACAACTTTCGCAGATTTGAGTACTGAAACAAGAGGGAGAGAAATGTAGTAAAACACAGAATCTTTCGGCCACAGTTGGTACTAAAACGAACGAGCCCGCATATAAAACCGGGGATTTATGTACACATGTATTCTGGGCATTTTCTGTTGGCTGGGGGGGTGTTCAAGGCACAGGGAAAGCGGAGATCGAAAAGGAAAAAAAAAAAAAAAAAAAAAAACGAGAAACGAAGATGGAATAGAGAGAGAGTCAATGGGTATAAGCACTAAGCACGTAACTATGAAAAGAAACGTTGGGGGAGAGGAAATGGTTGGCGAATCGTCGCTAGATTAAAAAGAGGCTCCCTTTTCACTTGCTCTTTTATGCCGTGCTGTTGCTCTGCTATTACTGACTGTGCACCCCCTACACGCACCATGTGCCTCTTTCCCTCTTTATCTTCTACTCTCACCCCCCTCCCAGCCTTTCTTTCTCTCTTCCTCTCACGCTTCTACTTCTGTGCTCGTCTTTCCAAATACGTGTGTCCCGTGCGGGATATTTCTCCGTACTCTCATTGCTCCTCGTCTCTCATCGTTCTCTATTTCGTACTACACAACAAATACAAACTCCGCCATACCAAATATCATATGCATACTACACAGGGTGTTTTAAAAATCAGGTTACTCTCCTGAACAGCGTAAAAAAAAAAGAACTAATTTTCATCAATTCATCTGTAGGACGTATCACCCAGAAAAAACATCTAGTTAGCTTAACTGGGATCTATTTAAATCGAATAAATTTGTTTCTTTGTTCCACGACCTAATAGAGCTTGATTTAATTTTAAGGAATTATTTTCTTTGATTTGAATATTTTTATATTCAAGATCGATCAAGAATCTGTTTTTGCGATTTTTCAAAGTTTCCACAAATTCAACGAGCATGTTGTTGAGCTGCAAAAAATATTTATAATATTATTTACACCATATTTAATGCTATTATTATTTAATAATATTTTCATAGGTCTGCAAGCCTGGGTGGGCATTAAAGTTTACGACTATTTGTTTGTTTTTAGACATGATCTGTTTTGAGTAATTATATGACTTGGGTTTTCGCTATTTATACACATCCAGAGCGACACTCGTATATATATAAGAAATGTTTCGATGCTCTGCGCCACGTAGTGGTCGGAGCGATAAGCTTTAACGTGGGTACCCAAATAAATGCACTTGAATACCATTATTTATTTGATTCAAATACAGCTTCTTTGTGGTTGAAGAAAATAGAAATTATTTTGATTTAAATTGAAAAAAATTCGAACGAATGATCCTAGTAGATTAAAATGGATATTTTTTCTTGGTGATATTCGTGAGTCAAATTAATCGGATGGCAGGTTCAATTTTGCTCTAATAATCTCTGATTCATAATTTGCTCATTGTTGGTGCACAATTATTTGGTTAATTATCGTTTAAATGAGACTTTTAGATGTCAGCTTTTTTATAAAGATTTGTCATTAAGAAAGAGTGGAAGAAATATGATTAATAAATTCTATCGGTAAGTTCAAGCAAAATCTTCACTCCATAAATGTTTGCTTATCATCTATCGCGAGAAGAATTGGTACGTAGGCCGTCCCAGACTAGCTCAACGATCATTTCAATTTGATTCCAGAACCGAATTCCAACATCGAAGGCCTAATATCTTTTTTTATTTGCGTATAAAGTAACTATTTTTGAAGACTCGTTTCAATCTACTTTTACAGCAAAATCATCCAGACGGGTAGATGCCATCTGCAGCTCATTTTGTTTCGTAGAATACTCCGTATTCTACTGTTGCCATTTGTCATCTTGTTGTCGTACCCATTCCGTGGAGCAGGTACAAATATACCTGCCAACTGTCACCAGTGTCAGACATCCTTAAGCTAAAAATCTGGTTGGAACTGAGTTTTTGTTGTCAGAGCGTTGAACCTGGGACAGCCTGTATCCACGTCAGAGTCGTTTGGAAGTACCAAACATATACGAATATTCACGCGTCCATTTGATATCTCACAACGGCTAGCTCGAGAGCAATTTTCTCTCGTGAAAATACATGAGCTTCCAGTAATATACGACATAAGCTCTCATACTCTCTGTATATCTCTCGAACTTAAGCTTTCTACTCTCAATCCCTTTCGACCTGAAGGGAACGGCATCAGCTAACGACTCGCGGAAAATAATAACACGACTGTCGATTTTTTTTTTTACATTTGGAAAAATGTTTTTGTAAAAATGATGGAAAAGTGTGTTCTCCTATGCAGAATCAATCAAGTGTTCATTGATTAATTGATCATTAAACCAACTGAAAATAATGGCAAAAATACAACAAAGAAAAAAATCGATGAGGCATTTTGTTTTTGAAAACTTGGCACTCGAGTGACTTTCATCACTCGAATGTCACTCATGACTGACTATTTATTCATGAACAAGCATAGACTTCGAAGATCAAAAACATCATTCGATTCAGTCATATAGTTTAGCCGAAACTTTACTGAAAATCTTTCTCGTAGTAAAAGGTTTCCGAGATTCTCTATTGATACCCGCAATATCGATGGATTTATATGTAGCATGCATATATTATGCTATTGTCGAAGAGGCATCGAACATAATTTAGATTGCGCATCGGTCCCGATTTACTGGAGTATCTGCATGATATTCCCTATTGCAGTGGCTTTATTTTTCTATAGCCCCGTATATAAAGTATAATATTCCGTTTTCCTCGCAACAGCCCCTTTATCTCGCCCTCGTCGGTAGAGTAACAAAAATAATTCATCAACGTAACGAAAAAAAAAAGGAAGAAAAAAAAGTATTCATACAGAAAAAAGCGAGGAAAAAAGCTCTTGTATAACCGTAGGTACAAGCAGCGAAAGGAGAGGAGCGCATTTTTCACCAAAGCGATATTTTTTTTTGTTGCTCCTATATTCCATACCTCGTTCCATACGAAATCGTCGTAATAACCATTTTTCTGGCGCACACCGAGAACTCGTACCTATTTTTTTATTTTATTTTTATTATCTTCTCGGTCTGCCTTTTGCGAAGCGCTGAAACTTTTGCCATATTGATATTGCGAGATAAATAATCTGACAAGTCAGCGCCATAGCAGCATCCGGCTTATATGTGCTTTCGCTCCGTTACTTTTTTTCTCTCTGTGAGCACTCCACAGCCTCAGGACATGTTTCGCGTGCACAATGAACCAATATTCAACTAAAATTTTTAATTTATCAAAAGATAAAAAGAAATAATGGAACTGACGATAATCAGCTGCGGCGTGAATCTGTATCGAGATGGGTGGCGTTTCAGCCATCGTCCATCAACAGCTAAATGGCAGTTTTTCAAGTAGTGTTAACACACGTAATGGCTAAGATCGCTTATAACTTTTCGCAACGAATAGACAAGTATCCAATAATTACCAAGAATTTTTGTCGACAGTTTTTCAAGGATGGAATGACGAAATTATAAAAATCCAAGAGGTTACTTGGGAATGAACATGGCATAAAAAAAAAAAAAAATAAAGATCATAAAAGAAATGAGAAAAGAAGGCTTAATTAATATTCGGGTATCAGGGGCATCGGATGAGGCAAAATTCTTAGAAATATACAGAAAAATGCGTTAACTCGTTAAAATATTTAATACTTTCAACACGAACTCCCGCTCCAGTATCAAAATTCAACTCTGCTTTCATTCAATATTTATTTTTTATTTATGTTTTCATGCTTTTCTTCAACTCGAGGATAATAAAATAAAGCCACGAGAAATAATATTATAATTTTCATTTCCATTTTCTCTCATATTTTTTAAAAACAAAATATGAAGAATAAAATTTTCTGCTAAAACAGATCACGAAGCACGAAATAATTAAATGTAAGATAATTTGAATAAAATAAAATTTATTTCTTTACTATGCGGAATAGCGTTGGTAAGAAGAAGCCTTGAAAAATCCGGGTTCGATCGAACTGACCAATTTTTTACGGGCTATCATCATTATTCCGAAACGATTATTGATCGTAGAGAAAAGGTAAAGGACTAGGAATGAAGATAAAAAAGAAAGACTATCGAATACAAAAATGAGCGCGTGTACCGTCTGTCGATAAATGGATGGACCAGAGCGAAAAAAGGGTTCCTTTGAACCATTCGTATGTGCATTCCCACATATATATGAACTTGTGCATATGAATATGTGTCGCTATAGGGATGGTGGATATACGCGATACGAGAAACGAGCACGAGCGTTTTACGAACGCTTCGTTGCTGCCGGAGATTAATTAACGAAGCACTCGCCGGCGGCAGCGGCAGACGCATCAACAGCACGAGTAGCTTTAAATATAGTACATGCGTCCTACAGTTATTTGTTTCATATCCATACACATATTTGTAGTCGTTAGCTCTGTCGATTCTCGAGGAAAAAAATCAGTACCACCGATATCATAGCGTAGCACAGCTATTAGGCCAACCTGCTCTATGCGCACAGATACACAGGAATATGATACTCATAGCTCGTAATAATGTATTTGATCCATTGTAATTTGTGTTATCATTATTCTTATTTCTGCATTATTTTCGTTACGATTCAATTGTTATTATTATTACGAGCTTTTAATTATGAGAAAAATCCCAAGTTTCAAAGATTCAAACTATATTCATAGCTGTGCAATAGGTTTAATTAATTTTTATTTAAAAAAAAAAGGGCGGTGAATCCGCAATCGGATATTTTTACGAGCGAAAAATTGCTCATCGTGTCTTCGTATCGTAATTGCCAATTATTCTTTTTGTTATTTTTTCAGTTGTTCTATTATTTTAGCTACGATCGATGATGTTGGAGGTAGTAAACGAAGAGGCTGCATGCCTGAAAGCCTTCAATTGGAGGTCGCGGTAGCGACTCGAGACAAAAGTAAAAGTTACGAAGCGATTCTCACAAGACACTTTTACCAGATGGATCGTTAGTCTACTTGTTTTCGAAAATTGTTTCTCAAGTATAAACTATAAACGACAGCACTCGGAGGTGCATTCTGGGATTCACGTATTTTCTTTTTTATTTCGTTATTCTATTTATTCAACTTGGATAAATTTTCACTTGTGCATCATTGCACGAATGTCTCATTGATTCTCATATGAGAATCAAGTCAAAATGTGGGATTTGAAATAAATATTCTCGGATCGAAGCTTCATTGTGCTCATTCCTAGTAAATAGTTTCTGAAGAAGAGCAAGCAATTTTAGTCCAATAATGTTCTCACGTAGGATTGGCTTTTGTCGCCGGGAATCGCGATGATCATTAATTCGGGAAAAGGGGCTATATGTACCGAGGGTTTCGATAATAATTTCGCGACATAAAGGCGCAAATGATCCAAAGAGTTCAAAGACAGAGGGAATCGAACGCGCATTATAGGCAGTAGCGTTTGCCTCTTTTTTGTTCTTTTTCCTGTCGAAAGAGAGATTGCTAAAAAAAAAAGAAGAAAAAAAAGGAACGAGATAGATACAGAGAAAGAAAGACGACGAGGGTTTGAGAGTGAGCCGATAATGACGCTGCGGCCGAATGGAAAATGCGCCAGTGAGAAAAGAGAGAACATGTAAAGAAAGAACTGTTCTTGCATTGGTACACTATGTACTTTGGTATACGGCGTGGTGCGAGTCGAACGCAGCCTGTTCGCCTCTGGGAATTCCCCGGCCCAATCGACGGTTATCCACAGGACTCTCCAGCGCGCTAAAGCCATGCATGTGCATTATTCGCGTCTTGTGTGTGCGAGCACCGATTACAATTCTCCATTGCATACCCCCTACGCCTTTTTTTTCATCTCTTTCCATAGAGCACTGTGCCTCGTCGCCTCTTTTTTCTATCTCTTTATCCTAAAATTCTCTTCATCTGTGTATATACATCCCTTTCCCTCTCTCTCTCTCTCTCTCTCTCTCTCTCTCTCTCTCTCTCTCTCTCTCTCTCTCTCTCTCTCTCTGTCCCTCTCGTGATCTGTTCTTCCCTTCATTTCGCTTTACACCCCGTTATATATGTTTCCTCTCTCTGTTAATAGACTCGTCACACACGAACAGGGACTTTTTCACATGTGTTATACGGATATCTAATAGAGGCTGGTTGTTGAAGAGCAAGAAAGAGAGAAGTTGAAGGGAAGTCGACTATGGAGCACTACTTCATTGACCCCCGGTTCGGAGCTCGACGGATAATCGACTGAAAATAATCCCAAGAGACATTTTCGCACCCTTCGCCGAACTTTCTTCTCTTTCCTATTCATAATAGTTCACTCTTGCTCTCTTCATATCTCTCCCGCTCTATACTCGATTCCGTTTATAAAAGAACACCGAAATTATGGCGTTGCTAGGAATCAAAGCTTTTACCAAGTTCAAATTTCTCCTAATACGGATGTATACTATGGATACACACGCACACCCATTCGGATAGATGCTCAACGCGTATATAGAGATGCGAAGAGTATGAAAAAAAAAAAGAAAAAAACTTGTGGCACATCTGTTCTCCCGTAGTGACGAATGAATGAGTCTGACCATCACAACAATTAACGAGATCCACTGAATCATGAGCTAAAATTTGTAAAAGCCACACGTTGATCTCGATTAAAATGAGCACGCAACTATGAATATACTCACCGATAGAAATGCACATTGCAATGACAGTCAGAATTCATCAGTTCTACCATAGAAATACGTTATCGTGGACGCTTGGCAGATGAATAAAGGAAAACCGATAGCGCGATTCGGGATGAAGTTCGATCTGACCGGATCCAATTTATCTCAAAGACAAAAGCTATTTCCAATTACACCGAATATAGGCAGAGAGAGATTCTTGATATCGCTAGAATCGTTAGAATTATTAAATCACTCTGTACGAGCTTATTGCTCGAGTACATAAAGTGGAATATCATGCAACCATCATATAATACTAGTATCCTAGACAGACGGTATATGCCATGCACTCTCTGGAGTATTTCTTCGGTAACGGGACTTGGGCATCGAATGAAACAGAGAGAAATCGAGAGGTCGAGAGAAGGAGAGAGAGAGGGAAAGGGGGTAAGAGAAAAAGAGCTAGGGAATATGTGGGGTTGTGAGGGATTACGCGAGCAACTACAGAGACGATATAGTAGTCAGAGGCGAGTCACGGCCTACTGATGCCCTATCGTGTGGCCTGGTAGAGTGGCGTGTCGCGAATCTCTTTTCATCGATCTGATGACCACCGCGCTGAATGCACACGTCACAGAGAGAAAGCTAGAAACACAGAAGCAAAGAGAGAGAGAGAGAGAGAGAGAGAGGAAGAGAGCTACGAGGACACGTTCGTTGTGTTCGCCGGTACTGCTTTATCTAGTTCCATTCGTCCGATGTTCGATATAAGTGGATACGCTTTTGTGGTGTGCGAGCGGGATAGAGAGAGAGAGAGAGAGAGGAACAAGTTAATGTTCCAGCCGGTGATAGTGTACGTTCGTTTAATTCTTTCTCCCGTCTTGCTCTTCCGTTCACTCTCGACGGTACACGTTATTCAGTGCCTTTCTTTTCTTTTTTTTTCTCTTTTTCCCCTTCGCTCTTTTGCGTTATCTCTATATATTTACTTTTCAAACGAGAATCAACCGCCTCTGGCCACTATCGATGCACGTAGCTGAAGGGGATGATTCTCGCTATGCATGCACACACGAATGCGCCCAACTGGCGAGAAAAGCCTCGAACTCTCGTAATGTGTACCACTCACTCGGATACTAATCACGATTCATTGACTACGAGAAACTGAGCTACCAATTTTCATAATTCCCTCTTCCCCCGCACTGACTCCAGACACCTAATTGGAGATGCTTATCAAGGTTCAACGATTAGCTTTTCTCGCTAGAGAGCTTGATACTATCGAACAAGCACCCGATTTATTCAATATTTTGTCAATTTTCTCAGCATACATTTGGGATTTTCTACATCTCCGTCTCCAACCCTCGAAAATACACAATACTTTGTTCTTTATTATAATTTATCTTATGCATAAGGAAGGACCGTCTGTACAGTATAAAGATCTCTGAGAGACTGAAAAGGTTAGAACAAAACCATGCAGGGTAGTGTCGCCAAATTATAAAGAACTCTCTGTTCTTTCTTCCTCTATGGTGACTGTTTATGTTTACATTATCCCTTCGACACTCTTAGAGTCGATTCGTTTTTGGATGCATGTCTTATATATATACTATTCTTAGTGCTAGAGACTGTATTATCCAATAGAAATTCAATGAAATTGATGATTCAACTAGCAGCAGGTAACGTCATCGGGCAGCAATGGCCAGAAAATGACAGCAAATACTATTAATTGCAAGATCCGAATAATGTTCCGTACGATTGTTTTGATTCACTATAACGATATCAAAGGAGGAGAATTACATGAAAGTAGACGAGGAGGCTCTGTTGGTTCGCTTCCTTTACATCATACCGGGCAAAGGGGTGGCCTCGCAATTACGGATTTTGAGTGACAGATGCTCGCCCGCCAGTCGGAAGATTAAAACAAGTAATCAAAGCTCTCCCTCCCTCTCCCTTTCCCTCTCTTTCTCTCTGTCTCTCCCCCGGTAGTAACCGAAGAGATTTGTCCCTGTCTTCTACCCATTGCTCACCCTTTCGCGAATGGATATGTATGGATGCACGCTACTCACCCCAATAACCGCCTAACGGAACAGCGCCACTGTCTTTTCTCTGCGAGTCAGGTCTTCTTGCACAAGTTGTACGGTACACCACGACTCATTTTCTCTCACACCCCTCCCTCCCTCTCTCTCTTTCCATAAAAGTGCTGTGTGGTATCCACTCTCCTTCTTCTTTTTTTCTCGTCTTTCTCCCTGTCGTCGTTGTCTTTTTTTTTTTCTCGTTTTTGCAACGATGATCCTCAATCGCGACTTCTTTTTCTACTCTTTCCCTTTTGTACTCGCCTACTTTTCTACTCGTTTCTAGCGTCCGTACCCCGCTCATTAGGGTATCAATCGATGATCTAACGTATAGAAATAGTTGACTAAGGAGATAGGAACGTCAAAGAAATTCTGTATTCTCAAAGTCGAATCTTATCACTGATGCAAGACTCGGAATGGCTGCTGCGATAAAGCATTTTCGATGAAAAATTTCGCTTGCAAAACGAGTGTTAAAAATTTTGGAGTTTTTTCAAATATTTAAATGAAATTTTATGCACATGCCTCAAAGAATTGAGCAATTCTAAATTCTGCGAAGCCTTTCGAGATGGGTGATGGAAAAAACCGATTGAAATCAAGTCGAAATTCATTGTCTGTACATTCTTTTTGGCAGCCTTCCTTAATATTTTTGCAATTGAATTATTATGGTTAGAGAATGATTATTATTTTTGTTAGTGGTACAACGAAACTGTGGCGTTTGAAAAAAAAAAAAAAAACAGAAGCTCAAGAAACAAGATTCATGAACCCAGACGAAATTGTTCAAGTACGTTTTAGTATCGACGAATCAAATTGTAAACGAATCAAAGAATTCTCGGGAGGAAAAAAGTGAATTTTTATATATTCGAGAAAAAAATTGCGATGATCCGTACAAACTAAATTTGGTTGCAGAGACATCGAGCTAACACTTCAATCTGTTATTGCTAATTTTATCAATAATTGCAAGAATTTCATAAAAATCTTTGACCCCACTTTTTTGTCCGAGTCATTGCGAGACAGAATATGAAGATGTCAGAATCGAATATCGCATAGATTCAGCCAGGATTTCAAATCGTTATATTCGTTCTTAGCCATTTCTCTTCGTTTTTCTCACCTCAGCCGTGAGTATGGCAGGCCTGGACGAAAATAATAACACGAAGCTATGATACATCGTGAAATTTTGTAGCGAATGGATATGTCGCGAACGTGGAATAAAATTGGCTGGTTTTCGTGACGAAAAAAGCTGTTGCCCCGCTTACTTTCACGGGCCAGAGATCGGTGAAACTCCATGGTGTCAGAGTTCTGTTACTCGTTAGTTTTATGTATTTTTTCTTATTTTTTGGAAGCTACATAGCGTCAACAGGATGTTTGTAAAGTCATGGAATGGTTTTCTGGTTTATCTGTTTCGGGAGTAGATCGGAAAATGAGAAAAGTTTTGATATAAAAAACAGTTGGTGAAAAGGTAAAAAGACATTCTCGATATCCTCGAGGGATCTCAGCCGGATTTGTATGAAAATCTTTTTGTCTCTCATATCCTTCCAATAATGCGAGAAATCGGAAGTGAAAGAGATAAACAAAAAAAAAAGCTCCGTTATGAGATGTAAAATACACGTATATATATCGAGATATATTTATTACAAAATCTTTCACGAGAGAGACTTACGGGAGAGACGCAATTTCTTTTTCAAAAGAAGAATTATCATGGTAAAAGGGCCCTAAGATGGCTGTCTCGTGTCCTCGAAAAAAAAACGAAGCAGAAGCGACGAAAAGTAGGAGGGTGACAAAGCGGTGCCGTGCTTCGAATATGATTAGTCCTGAGAGACTTCCATATACGGGACGGAGATGACGGAGACGAAGACGACGACGACAGGATTGGATTTGGTGGGATAGGATAGAGGATGAGCCGTTTATCTCTGGCGTCGCTTTTCAGTTTTTTCCCCCTACCGCTCCTGCCTTCCTTCAACGACCAAACCGAGAGCAGCATATCCTTCTTGAATTTTCTTCTTCCTTACTCTCAGCCATCGCTCATCTCCGGTTACTTTATCCCTCGCTTTGGGGCGTTACCGGCAACCTTCCCCGTTCTTCTATCTTATATAAACGCGTATAAATGTGTGCGGGTCTCTCTCCTTCTCTCTGTATACACACTTTTTCTCTGAGAAATAATAAGCTCCCTACAATCTCTTCATCCCCATTCGTGCTCGAGGCTCACTCTTATTTTCTCGCTTCGTTTCCCTCTTCCCTCCTCTCCTTGTACTTCCACTATTTAATTTTCTCTGTCTCTCTTTTTTCTCTCCTCTTACTGTCTTTTTTTTTTTTCTCAACAAATTTATCACGAATTTATTGGCATGAAACGAATAACATTTATTCTGACACTTCAATCTGATATTGTATTTGCATCGAGAAAATCACACCGGAAAAGTACTTTTGAGTTTCGATCGATTTGTGCATCAATTTATGAGGAATACTGAACAGGAATTTTCCAAAAAATCTCATCAATTTTGACCTAGTTTGATAATTATCGTGAAATGTAAAATTCGGAAATTCCAGAGGAAATTTTCATGACATTAGTGACAAATCCGCCCGGTTCAATCGTCTTTCTATTTGATCAAATTTATTGAATTCAAATCTTCAAATTTTGACCAAATTTTTAAATTAAATTGTTGCAAGTGTTTCATCTGCTTTCGATTGAAAAAAAAAAAAAATGAAAAAAGGTCGAGACTTTTAATAATTTTCTTAAAAATTAAAACAGCACGAATAGTCCAAAAGGTTCGTAGCTTCGTTGCCATGAAGAAAATTCGATCATCCTGATGATCGAATTATTAGTACGATTAAAAATAATTTCGATGATGAATCTACAGTTATTTCTCCGATGTTCGGAAACGTTCTAAACACGTTTAAATGCTTAAATAATAGAGAAGAAAAGCTGTGAGTGATTGGAACCGTAAAAGACCGAAGAACCGATTGATACCAGCCTCAAAGTAACAAACTCCTATCAAGATTGTTGCGGAGGCTTCGATTTGTAATTTCAATTCGTCGGATATATAATACATTCCCAATTAGATGGAAAGGGGGAGTTTCTGATAAGACTTTCATCGAAGCACTTTGACCAGTTAATCTTTGCTATACGATCTATACTTTATATACACACGCGTATATATATATATATAGGCTCAACAGTTCGTCAAAGATTTCGTAAAAGCAAGAGAGAAAGAGACGCTAAGGATAATCCGTGAGCGCGGTCTTTCGGTGACTCGATCCGCTATTGCTCCCATCGCCACAAAGAATCAAATCAACCAGCACGAGATTGCTCCCGCGCATATATATATATCTCTCTCTTTCTCTCTCTTCTTTTTCTTCTTCTCGTGCAACGACCGAGCAGAAGCAGTCTTCGTGACCCCCTGATCTCTCCATCCACCGCTCCATTCAAGTTTCACGAGCCCCTCGTGCCCTTTGCGTCTGATTGAACCGACCAGGAATCGGGACCACTATCGCATCAACCGCGCCCCCTCGCTCCTCTCTCTCTCTCTCTGTCTCTCTCTCTCTTCTCTTTTCGTTCCTGCGGGAAAACTAGCAACTATGAAACGTGTGCACGCCTTAGAATCCCGAGTGTGCGCACGTGCGCACAACAGCACACCGTATTCACGGAAGTACAGATCGCGGTTCCGGCGTTGCAAATTGCTCGCCGCTCCGACACCCCTTCTCTTATTCAATCCACCAACTCTCATGTGCGTTCACGTATACAAATACACATTTACGTGTACCGAGCCTGTAGAAAAAAAAAAAAAACAAAAAAAATGTATATAGCGACGTTTCAAATCGACAACGATCCAAATGTTTGCCACGTGACCAACGAAATTACTATTATTCGAACAAGAGCTTCTCTCTCTTCTATTTCTTTTCATTTATCAAATGTTTTGCACACATGTACCCTATGATTATCTTATTCGACAATGAATTTTTAGTATTCAACTATTTGACGAAATTTTTGAAAATTCAAACGGCTTTAAAAGTTTCGTTAACTTTCGTCTCGGAACTTTAACCTTAGGGCAGTCAATTGTTGTTTGTGTTCACAGTTGAATATCATTATGTTTAAGCAAACATATTAATATTTGTTTTAATATCGATTGAGACTAAAACTGAAACCATACGTCAAATTGAATACTGAAACAAACGAGAAAGCTTGGATGTTCAGTTGATGGAGAAAAACTCACAGATTTCGTTAGTGATAATTGATAAAACTATGTTGACGAATCATTTGATTTTTGGATACCGTAGTTGTAAATTTTTCACTAGTTTTAAACCTTTCTACTCACTTTTCTATTCGTAAAACTGTTGATTACCAATGACCGTAGGCATATCACCGGGTTGAAAAGCGTTTTTTGATATTCAGCTTCACAAAAAGTGTTCGTCACAGAATCAACTTTGTAAATTTGAACTGAATTTTATTAATTAATTCAAATTAACGTGTCCCGAAACTCCTTTGGAATCGCTGACTGGGAAGAAGTACCCAGATTTTTCAGCACTTGTAACAATTGTAGTTGAAATATAAATGGACAGGGATGGTTCGAATAAGAGTCGGTAACGCTGAAAAGTTATCAACAAATTGTTGCAGGCATTGTTAATATCTCACGTGGTACCAATTTTTAACGGTAATCATTCCGAAAAAATTGAGGGAGCTTCCGACGAATAATGTCAATTCACTTTTTTGTCGACGTGAATAACGATTTTGTTAATTTGTTCAAAGATTCCTTATTTTTTTATGATTTTTTACACTCTGGAAGTTTCTGTTTTTGAAACTGTTAAAAATTGTGATGAAAATTTGGCAATTTTCATTTCAATTTTTTGTTGTCACGAAAGAAAAACGTAAAGAAAATAAATGTTGAGAGAATATATGAAAGTAAAAAAAAAATTATCAAAGAGTGCACGGTTTTGTGGACAAGGAATGACAAAAAAAATGGTCGTAAAAATTCATCACACCTTCGCGAAAAGTTTAACTTTCCGTTTTGTGGAAGTCAAATTTTCCACAACGGATACCTATAGGGACTATGTGGGGGAAAAAAAATAATAATATGGTAATAATAGTAATATACTATTATTAATATTTTTGTGGTGCTCCAAAGGAAAATAACAATCGTTAAAGAAGTGAAGGTCCGTCAATCGTTTGAGTAATTTTTTCAAATTATGCTCACAAGCTTGAAAAGTAGAAATTCTGTAAGTTTTGAATGTTATTTTCTACGTATATTGCTGTCAAATCATGTAATACCGAAAAATTAAGTTGCTTGTTGCCTCGAAAGTTTTTCCAAATCTAGAAAACAAGGCTCCTCTTTAAATATAGGATAATAATGCCCTACAAAAAAAGAGTCAGGAGCCATAAGAATTCTTTCTTTGCCGTATCAATTTTGTTGTAATATTTCTAAAAGTTTTTTTCATTACGAAAAAATACTCTGGAACTGCATATATTTCGCTTCCAACCAGTGTATATAAGTGTATATTTATAAATATATTAATATTTTTTGATAATTCAAATTAATTTACGGACTCGAAGTATTCCTTGCTGTCTTTGGGGTTGGGCTTAATTGTTTTGGAATCTGGTTGCCAGTTGGCCGGACAAACCTCGCCGTGCTTCTCGACAAATTGGAAGGCTTTTATGAGTCGCAATGTTTCCTCGACACTTCGCCCGACCGGCAAATCGTTCACGCTCAATTGTCGCAGTATTCCGTCCTTGTCGATTATGAAAAGCCCGCGCAATGCAACACCGGCATCCTCGATAAGCACATTGTACGACGATGAGATGTGCTTGTTGAAATCGGACAACAATGGGTAACCCAAATCACCGCCGAGACCACCTTGCTTTCGTGGCGTATTTATCCATGCCAAATGACTGAAGTGCGAATCCGTTGATACCCCGATAACTTGAGTATTCAATGCTTTGAAATCTCCGATCTTCTCGCTAAATGCCAGCAACTCGGTCGGGCACACAAATGTACTGAAATATTGGGAATTCCAATTTTATCCTTCATTTGCATTCCGCAAGTACAAATTCATACGAATTTTTTTGATACAACTGTGGCAATAGTTAAGAGCTGAATTTTCATTCGCAACTTTCATTTGAATAGAAATTTCCATCTTCTATTCCAGAAAATAACGATTTTAAAAGTCAGTTTAACAATCAAGGTTAAAATTTTTGTAGAACTTTCAGAACCAAGATTTATCAGATTGTCAGTTTGGTGAAGCCTTTTTGAAACTTGAAAAACCGCATTTGATTGCATTTTTTACTGATTATTGCTTGTACAAAAAATGAATCTAAGTTTTATTTATTTGTGCATAGTTTATGATTCAAAGTGAAAATGGATAATGTAGAATAAAAAATTTGAGCAAGTCATACAGCTTGTAAAAAATATAACAAAAACCTCCAAAATCATGAAAATCAATAGACCAAACTACGTAGTTGAAAAGTATAGAAATCAATTTTCTCAAGCAAGAAAAATAAATTCATATGCTTGAGGTAACATGACAAGCGGAACTGTTGTGATGATCGAAGACAAAAATAGTGGAATAGCGCAGTTGTTTTTCATTTTCAATAATATTTAGTTATTCTCTTTGAGAGGAAACGTGATTGCCCAAAAAGTACAGGAACAGTGCCGTGCAAAAATGTGTGGTAATGAATTTTTAAAAGAAATGTAACTTACAAATCTAGTGGATAGAAGAAGAGGACGACATATTTGCCCTTGTAATCGGAGAGTTTGATATCCTTAAAGTCACCATTGACGACAGCTGTACCAGCAAAGTCAGGAGCAGGTTTCTGTATTTGGGGCCAACTGGCAAACAGTTTCGAGCTTACTGAAAAGTTCCGCGTGTTTTTCAACAGCGTAAAATTCGAGTTTGTCATTGGAGAAGCTGTAACTGCAATCTGTGAAAAACAAAACGAAAATTTAAAGAAATCACTAAAAATGAACAATAGAGACAGAGAATTTTATTTCACGTATGTACTCACGAGTTTCTTCATTTGTGGACCCAAACTGACTAGGAATCGAGACATTTTAACGTAACTAAATATTCTACACTTATATTTATTATACACTGTATCTAAAGCGATATATATACAAAAACAGGTTATGCAATTGTTCTGTAAATTCGTTGATCTTCAAAGATTCAATAGAACACACTGATATGCACTAACCACGATTTGTATTTATTCGAGTTTCAACATAATCACGTCTGTGACAATGAACTCTCCATTAAACCAATTTTAGCATAATAATAAGAGTACGTTGTATGTAATTATATATGTAAATATACAGGAATGTAAGTGAATCAGTGAAAGAAGTGGTTCGAAGAAATTAAATCTCAATATTTCCTTTGATTCGTTTGGATGGGAGCTGTGAGCCGGGTGAGTTGTAGATGGCGCGAGTTATCAGGACGACTTCAGCCATTTTTTTTTGTTCACGGTGCGGAAACGACGACAGCGTTACGTCAAAATTATCGTTAACAGAACGAGTCCCTACCGAGCTCAATCAACTCTGGTGGGTATATCATCAATGTAGTCGTGTCGTCTCCGCACGGGCCAACGATTTCCGGGCGATGTAATGAAGTTTCGCGTTTTCTTTATTCGTTAATTAGTTATTACTCGTAATAAAATAAATAGTACCAATTAGTATTTTATATGAAACCCAGTGTTGTTAAAATATCGTACGTGATTTTGTGATGAAGTAATGAGTTTTGTAGTTCTGTGACAGATTGGCAAAAATATGCCTGGAAATTGTGACGTGTTACCATCTTGACATCTCGAGAACAGTAAATAAAGGTAATTCTATTAAAAAACAATTGACATCACGCGATTTCGAAAGTACTTCAAACATTTTTATTGATCACCACTATTATTAGCTTAAAAACTAATTGAAAACAGTCAATACGATCTGTGTACACCTCACATAACCTCCAGAAACGTTACATTTTATGTTTTACGCGAGTTTGATTACGTCATTTTATTGCTACATAAAGGAAAACATTATATATGGAATGGTTCACACTTGATGTATACAGAATCGATCCATCTGATTTCCTTCCAGGTTTTATCATGGATTTATCCCAGCTTTGTGTACATGCTTTCAGATCTACCAAATTGTCGTCCCGATGCTAAAGTTTTGGTTTAATCTGCCATTGTTTATTCGGACGATAACGTAGTTTTCATCAATAAAAATTATACATTTTTGTATTCAATTTTTAGCTATTCCGTCCAATGAATCATAATGAAATCAGTAATCGTTTTGAAAATTCTACACTTTTATACAAATACACAGAAAACTTGAATTTTTCAACGGTTGAGAAGAAAGCGTGACAAACAATTAATTACAAAAGGCTTTGCAACTTCAGCCGCAGTCAGAAGAGTTCTAACTAAAGTATCCAAGAATGTTGTATCTATGCGTGAGAATGCTAATGTAATTATACTTTACCCCAGTCGCCGACATATCCAATTAGTAACTGAAAATTGAGAACAGTGGGTGACATCGTGTCTAGCCACATCGTACTAACTTTCACTGCCATTGATTCTATTGAATAATAATATTGCATAAAAAACATAGCCAGTCGTTAATTAGAACAACAAAGTGAGAAACTAAGTACATAGTATGAAGTGGTTAGCTCTGTTTTTGTTTATTCAGTTTGCAATGTGGAGTGCCCCTGAGGAACCTCCTGACACAATGGAGGGGGCTGGACCTTCGGAATCTGGAGGAGATCCTTCTCCCAACGTCAAAGAAATTTGTGAGGATAATAAAAGCCAGCTGGAGACTTTCAAAGACATCATGTTGAAGAACAAGAAAGACTTGAAGAAAAAAGAGGAGGAATTGCAGGTAAGGAAAAAATAAGAAATCGAGTTAACCCTCAAGAGAATGATCAGATTTTTCTGACCTTTAACACGGACGCTCTATCCAAACGGAATAAATTATTCTAACAATAATTTTGGTACTGTGAATTATCATAGAATTGATTCATTTTTTTTAAATTACATCTCTGACTTTGTAGTTTTCACGACAAAAAGTCAACAACTTTGAATTATTTTAAAGGAATAAAAGTATAATTAATAATGTTGATTGCATTTTAACAATTTTAGATTAAATTTTGAAGCAATGAAAATTTTGATGAGATTCCAAGAAGATTATTAATTACTTATTTAAGATTTCCTCAGATGGTTTCAGAGAAAAAATGTGTTATCAAGAAAAAAAGAAAAGATGGACAGAAGAATTTAATGTAGCCTTCAACGATGAATAAAACGAATTATTACATTTTTGGTATAGGTTTTGATCTCTTAATGGTTTTCTAGGAATATGCGAGCAAATTGTCAGAAATTAAATCCAGAAGTAAGCGATCTCGACGAAGCAAAGATGCCGGCTCTCCTGCCACTGAAACGACTTCCAAGTCCAAAGGTGATGTTAATGTGGAAGACACGAGGGAAGATCCGGTCGATGACATCAGTCAAGCCAGAACTCCCAAAGCCAAGTCATCGCTGCTCCAACGGAAACTTGCAGAAAATCGCAAGATATTTGAACAACGTAGTAAAGAGATGACCGAAAGTAAACGAGCTGTCGAGGAGAAAGTCGAGGCCATCAGACAACAAATGGATCAAACCGATCTTTCGATCGCCGAATCACAAAAAGATCCACTCATCCCCACCCCCGTTAAGCCAGTACTGATCACTTCGCAGGTTTGCTTCAAGTTTTATGTGAACACTGATCCTTCTGTTGGAATTCTTACCATTAATCGAAATTATTATAATTCCTAAATTCACAATTTTACACTTGAAAAGTTACCAGAACTTAACAGATGCAAAATCTTCAGAAAATTTGCCTTTTCATCATAACAGTAATAATTATTCAAATATACAATACTGATTAATAAAATCACTAAAAGTATCTTTCTACGTTTTTTAGATCGTTTCGCCTACGGATGTGCAAGTAGCATTGTTTCCGGACACTGACAATAAAGTAGTTGAACTGAACAATCGAATATTGGAACTCGAAGCTTTGGTAATAGATTTACAGGATAACTTGAAAGAAAAAGATTCGGTTATCGAGTCGAAAACAAGAGCCGTTACTCTGATGTCGGCTGATCTATCGAAAAAAGGAAAAAGCACACTGGACACGTTGGAGGATACGAAAGACGAGATGCGAACGATGCAGGAAAATTTTGTTCTCATCGAGTCTTCGTTACGAGTCAAAAACGAGAATCTCTTGGAACAACTTCAGGAAAGAAACGAACGAGTTACGGATTTGGAAGAAACAGTCAATAGGTTAAATGATTTTCATTTTATGGATGCTTACATAAATAATTTCGAATATGAAAAATGTGCACGTTTGATCGAGCAGTTGAAAAATTAATGGATTTATTCCTTACACAGATACGAGCAAGAAATGGAGGAGAAACGTTTAGCGGAAAATGCAAGTGCAAGTCTGTCTCGTACGACTATTGACACTTTAGCCGATACGAAGAACGAAATGAGATCGATGCAAGAGAATTTTGTTCTGATTGAGACTTCGCTTCGTGAGAAAAATGATAATTTATTGCAACAACTACAAGAAAGAGAAACAAAGTTGGCCGAAGCTATAGAAAAGATATACAAATTGGAATCCGGTGCTGGTATAACATCGGCTCCGGAAATTCCTGATTTACAGTACAAGATTGAAAGATTAGAGCGCAGCAATCTTGCACTTCAGGACGAGAAATTTGAGTTACAGAAGAGCATTGGCGAGTTGCAGGAGAAAATAGTCAGCCGCGAATCTTCGAATGGAAATGGTTTGATTATTGAGAAAGACAACAGAATAGCCGAACTCGAGACTCTCATCGATGAACTCAAGAATTCGAACCAACTTCTCGAGGAAGAATCTAAGGCTGAATTGCAAAAACAAATTGATGAACTTGCCGCAAGAAACGATGAGTTTAGAAGTAAAATCGACGACCTTGAACGATTGAACAACGATCTCGAAACTGAGAAAAACGAACTGAGAGCTAAAATACCCGATGACAGTGACTCCGTCAAGGAGGACGCTGTTGTTCAAAAACTCAAGAAGGAACTCGATGATTTGAACAAAAGTATGATCAAGCTGAAAGCACAGCACAAGAGCAAGCTCAGGAAATTACAAAAACAACTAGAGAGCTTCAAAATGGTACGAAACTATTTCTACGAAACGATTGATTTTCAATCCTAATATAAATTATTGATTTGATATTTCTTCACCTTAAAGCAGACGGTAGTTTATTGCTCTTTCATACACTATCAATATTTATTTTCAAACAAAAATTTCGATGACGACGTTTGAAAACCAGCACATTTGCATATTTTTTCTTTCAATTCCGTTTATTTCTTTATGATTTTCTATAGGATGCTGAAAATAGCATGTGAAAATACCTTGCATTTTTAATTCCTGTGATAACTTTACCTTTTTAAGATAACTGCCTTCATAGCAAAAAAAAAAAATTTCAACACGTCAGAGGGTATTTCTATTGACAACTGAGTCCCAAAAACGAATATGAAATTTTCTCGAAGCTGCAAAGTGTGAAAGAATTGAAAATTCAAACGAATTACTGTCATTTATTCAAAATTCTGCATAATTTATTAAGAATTAATTGAAAATTGATTTCGTATTCAGGTGAAGATTTAAATGAAAATTTATAAATTAAGGGTTTTATAAATGTGCTTTGTTTCATTGACACGCGGGTTTGAAGGTGTCCGACACGAATGCCGAGCTAGTGAAATTAGGAAACCAAGTGGCGCTACTGGAGGAGGAGAAAGGTAACCTTCAGCTGAGTCTGGTAGACTTTGACGAGCTTAAAGGTAGGAACCAGGGCGGAATATTGTCGTGCCGTCGTTATCAATCGATTTATTCATATTATTCGAAAAAGAAAAATCATTGTTCAATTGTTTCGCATCGTAACTGGCTATTGAGTTGAATTTTCATTTTTCTATTATCACGATCCTATCAAATATTTTTTTACATATACGAGAACAACTTTCGTTATTATTTTTTATTTTCGTTTTTCTTTTCGGTCTGAGATTCCTTTGATTTTGTTCAAGTTGTCTTGTACATTCTGTTAATACAATAAGGGCGTGATATTAATGATAATAATATGCTTCATAATCCGCGGTCAATGGGATCAATAGTTTGATGCTTCCCTTGAAATGTAATTGTTTTATTTATTTATTTTTTTTTTTCCTTTCACTTCAATTTTTGGTGATGGACTTTCCTACTGCATTCCGTTCCGTTTTTAAAATGCTACCATTGGTTTTTTTTTATGTTCTTATCACATGTACATATTTTTTTTTTACATATATTTTTTTTGTGTTTATTTTATTCAACGTTTAATAGTGACCTGTGGTACCTACTTTTTTACTTGTCAAAGGTTACTGCGCTCGATTTGTAGAAGTAATGGACGTAGGCTATAATTTTTATAACAATCTTATCGTTGATTTTTGGACTTTCGACCAAAAAGACGAACGTGAGATTGAGAGGAAGAAACAAATTTTTGGTTGTTTTTTTTTTAACGATTTGCATGCATATTCAATAATGTTTTACAAATAAGCGATTATTTTTTTTTTTTTAACTTTGTTGTCAGGACAGTACCGTTGTTATTTGACTCGACAGAGCGTTCGTTTTTAACAACAAAACTAACACAGTTCAATGAGGCAATCCATTGCAATTCAATTGAGCTGAAAATAGCACAGCTAACAAAAAGCTCCTAACTCGGGTTCAGCCATCAAAATAAAAAGTTGATAAAACTTTAAAGAATTATTCTATTTGACGTGCCAAATTTGTTCCTCTATACAATTCTCTGTCACTGAAAATCAGATTTTGTTGCAACATTTAAACATTTGTCAAGACCTTATTATTTCGTCCAGGCAACAAAGTTTCCTTTGAAAGTAACAAAATTTTTTTGACACCTTTGGATTTGGTAGCCTGGACGAAGCTTTTTCTAGGTCAGATCCGTTCAACAGAATTTTTCAATGTTTTAACAAAGTTTGATTCCCAGCGAAAACATTGAAAATTGGTTACGATTGAGATTGGACACAATTGATTAATTTTTTTTTGCTAGGCTTCCGTCCTCGATGTTTGATTTTTGTATCTGTGAATATCCAATCATTACGTTTGACTGAGTTTTCAATGACAGATTCTATCCTGGAAATAAAGTTGAGGGGAGATCACGATGACATTTTCGAATTACTTTTTAAGCTATTATCATTGTTAAAAAAAGCCTCAACGATCTGAAACTCTCATCGAGGTCTCCCCCACCATTTTACACGAGGCAGCATAATGGAAATACGATTACCAGAATATACGTACTTTAAAAACTCTAAACTTTGATACCTGGTGCTTTCGTAACGTAATGAAACGTTGTTCGTCAGTCCAAATGAAATTTCGACCGGTTGAAAAACGTTATTAAAATTCGTTGACCAATTCTAGTCATTTTTTTTTTAAGAAATTAATTTCTTCGTCATTCGTCATAGTGGAATAAAAGTAGATGAAAAAAGACTTTGATTTTCACATTTATCTGATTTTCGTTACTGATTAACACGTGTACAAAAATGAAATAATAATTAATTTGTAATATTAATACTTTTATCAGAGGGATTAAAATGATAAATTTATTTATTGTGGTTCACCAATTTATGAATGAAGCAGTAGAAAAATTTTAATTACGGCACGAAAGACTTGTGCTGATTCGTCTGCTTCAGTCATTCAATATTTTGCAACAAAAAAATGTTAGTTGTGTGGGTAAACATTTAGTTGATGTATTTGATGAAACAAAATGAATATTTCTTAGTCGTGCTTTTTCAAATAACTAAGTACCAGACTGAGTGAACTACAGATCCCTAAAATGTCAGCTAATTCGCTAACAGTTTTTGGTACCTGGATGAATGTATTTAGAAAGTCGAATTGTTAGTTTAGTCGTTGGATGTAAATATCGTTAGGGAGGAATGTTTGTACAATTTTTTTCAGGCTGAAGATTTGAAAATACACTCGTCAGCGGTTGGGCTATTAGACTTTTTCTCACACTTCCATTAACACGATCATTATTCGATTATGTTTATCATTTTTTTTTTTTTTGTACAAGTATATTCATCTATGTAAAGGGGAGGTGAATTTTTTATTTGTCATTTTTCAAAATATTTTCGTTCGCAGTTGGAATTTTAGTTTCAATTGCATTTTAAGAAACTAAAATATTCTGAAATTACGATTTTTATCGCAATATTAATTTCAAGTTCCTATTTATTAAATTCATCGAACATTCGGAACTAATTACGTGAGGAAAATTCTCATAGCGCGTCCAACGTTCCAACCGTAAGTAACGAGACTGCTGACGAGTTGAATGATGTTTAATGGTGTGACGTGAGTTATATAATTATATTTGAATTATAGATAAACGATCGATCTTCGATCTTATCAAATGCAAGTTTAAGTATTTGCTGCTTCAAATACTTGCTTCTTTGTTAATCTTTATTTGTTTGTTAATCAAGTATAATATTGTGTCACGTAAAACATTTCGTTATTGAACGGTATGCACAGCTTCAGCCGGAGACTGGCAAGACCGCATTGCCGACCTAGAAAGTAGGGTCTCTGCACAAGCCAACGATATCCAAGCTCACGTCGAAGCTATTGCCATCTTAGAAAATCAAAAGCTAGATCTCATGCAAGGTAAAGTATTTTTTGTTTCTCCTGCTTAATCGAAGTAATCTAATTGTAATTCTCGTTATTCGCGTTAGCTATTTATCGAACTGAAGATGTTTTAAATATACCAGAACAGTTCATGGGGAAAACAACAAAAATCTGAAAAATAAAGTTCAGTGATCTACGAGACGTTATTGAAATTCACACTTTTGATTATTTTTTATTCATTTTACTTTCATTGTTCTTGCGTATACTCTTGTGGGTTTTTTTTCTGAGTTCTTTCCCATTGCACTTTTATATCGCATTTTGAACTGTCGAAAACCTGGTCGAAACAGGCGACTACATTTTTACTGAGTTACAGCTGGTTGGGGTCATCAGAAACTCGAAAAAACTGCTTCCCCCTCGTTTTTTTTATAGAACAATTTTTCACTTCAAAAATTACGTTATAAATTTGTAGCATCGAAATGTTAAAAAATCAATATTTCTCAAAATTTAATGAATGAATTTCTAGAAACTCTGGTTAGATCGCTGAAGACACAAATTTACATTCTCAATTATTTAATTAAGAGAAACATGCTCAAAAGTTGATGAAATTTTATCCTGTGACAAAACGTTAGGTGCGTAATTACATTTTTACAGTTTTTTTTTTCAAGAAAAACAAATTTTATAACAGAGATGAAAGTAAAATCTTCAAAATATTTGTCACTACTTTCTATGAACTTTTGCCACTTATCCAGCGACATAAAAAGCGCGTGAAATCGACTTGATTTCAATCAGAGTTATTTGAATGGTAAAAAAATCTGTAAAAGTAAAGTTACACACCTAACAACGTGACTCTTATTTCTGCTTCATTTTCGATCGTTTTTTTTTTCAAGATCTACACGCCGCGAAGCAAGAGATTTCAGCGCTCGAGGCTGAGAACGCAGAATCGGAAAATCTCCGTGTGAGTGCAGAAATGAAAGTAGTTGATATGGAGGAGCAGCTCGAGTCTTTGCACAAAATGCACAACGAGAATGCGACGTTCTCGCCATCGGATGAAAAAATGAGGGAAGATTTGCTCGGAAAAATAGAAACGCTGACACAAGAAAATCACGAGTTGGTGCAGAAAATCTCCAAGCTCGAGGAGAAGCCATCCTCCGATGCTGGCTCGACGGAATCGTTTGAGACGATCCACGAGGACCGAAACGAATTGACGAAGAAAATCGAAGCGTTGTCAGCAAGAAACGCTGAACTAGAAGAAAAATTGGCGAAACTCGAAGAAGCAACACGTTCGAACATTGGATCGACCGAATCTTTCGAGACGATTAACGACACCGACAGATCAGAACTCGTCAAAAAAATTGATTTGTTGTCTCGTGAAAACAGCGATTTGGTTACCAGACTGAACAAATTCGAAGAAAAAGGCTCATCGGACACGGGCTCGACGGAATCTTTCGAAAAAATTCCTGAACACGTCGACAGCTCCTCGAAAATCGAAATTCTCACGAAAGAGAACAACGAACTCGTTATTAAACTCACTAAACTTGAGGAGAAAATGGACAATTTGTCCGCTCGACAGATCGAAGAAACCTCCGAATTAAATAGCTCCGAGGACTCGGCGATAAAAGATGATCGATTGGAAAATCTCGTTCGCGAAAACAATGATTTGGTGATCGAACTCACAAAAGTACAGGAAAGATTATCACGAGTATCCGAGGAAAAGGAAGAGCTGCAGAAATTCGTAGACGTTAATAAAAACCAGGAAATAAATATCGAAGAGCTCGAATCTCGGATTAATTTATTGAGCATCGAGAATGAAGATTTGCTCGTTAAACTGAAAGGAAAAAGCGCCGAGTTGAGTGAAAACGTTGAGAAACTAACCGAAACAGAAACAACGTGCCACAGAGATCGTGAAGAAGAAAATATCGGGAAATCGACAACAGAAGCGACGATCGCAGCGCTTGAAACGGAGATCGATAATTGTCGTAAATTAATTGTCGAACAGACAGAATTGATCGACGAAATGAAGACTAAATTGACGGACAAAGAGACCGAATTGGAAAGCCGGATGAAGCAAATTAGCGAATACGAAGCAAGCGGGGTTTCCGTTGAAAATTTGCAACGCGAGTTGACCGAAAGTTTTGGAATCATCGAGGAATGGAAATTCAAATGCGAAGCAATGGAAAGAAAAATGGAGATTTTAGAATCGGGCAAAATCGCGATCGAGGAAGGCTTGAAAATTTTACAAGATGAAAATAGAATATTGGTCGAAGAAACAAAGAAAAAAGACGCGTTAACGATCGCCTTGAAACAGGAACTCGACGAGACGATCGCCAATTTTTCCAATCGTTTGGATGAGAATCAAGCCGCTGCCGTTAAGCAAGAACAAGAAATATCAAAACTCCAAGAACTTTTGCAAAACAAAGATAAAGAATTGCACGAAAAGTACACTCTGTTGCAAAACGAAATGATAAACATCGACAGTTTGCAGGAAGAATTGAACGAGCGACGTATTCAGCTGCAAGAAAACGCAACGATTATTTTCACACTGAATGAGGAAATTCAAAGTTTAAAAGCAGAAAAGATCGTAAGCGAGGAATTGCTTTCCGGGGCAAATGCAGAAATCGCTCTCCTGCGAGAAGATCTTTCGACGAAAGCTGCCAAAGAAGCAAGCAACGAGAAACTTCTCGATGAAATGAAGATAGCGATGAACGATTATTCGAGGGAAAACGAAAATTTGCGAACGATGATAGAAAACTCGAACTCAGAAATAGAACATTTGCGCGCCGAATTAACCGCAAAGAATGACGAAGTTGCTTTACTCCGCAAGGATAAAATTCATTCCGAGGATCAAATAAACGATTTAACCATCGTCAAAAACGTCCTCGAAACCAATATCCAATCTTTGCGCAATAATTTCGACGAAAACACAAAATTCGCCGAAAATATTAAAATGGAATTGAGCGATGCCTATAAAATGATGGAATTATTAAAAGCCAAACACACCGAAGACGTTGAAATGTTGAATCGGCGATTGGAGGATCTCATCGAAGATCTCAACGCAAAAACTTCCGAGTGCGAAACTCTGCAGACCGAATTAACAGAAAAAACGAAACTCGTGCAAGAACTCGAGTCGAGAAAATTAGAACTGGAAATCTGTCGGGAACAATTGATCGAGAAAGAAATTCTGGTTGGACAAAATGTAACGGAAAGCGTGAAGAACGATCTGGAACGAAGAGTCAACGAGTTGGAGGTAAAATTATTGGAATCTGAAAATAATACGCAAACACAGCTCCAAAAGAGAAAAATTCTGGCGGCTAATTTGAAGAAGAAATCCGCCCAGTACGAGGAACTTGAGGCTAAAACTGCAGAATTAGAAGCTAAAGTTTCAGAGCTTGAAGAGAAAGCGACAAAATATGAGTCCAAAGCTTCAGCTTTCGAGACGAGAACAGAGGAGCTCGAGCCCATAGCTGCCGGACTCGAGGCGGAGCTCAATAACCTTAAGATAAAAGTAACAGAGCTCGAGACTTACGTCGCGGATCTTGAACCCAAAGCCGCAACTTTCGAGGCGAAAGCTACAGAACTTGGGATCAAAGCAGCCGAATTTGAAGCCGAAACGAGAGCACTTGGCATCAAAGTCGCCGAATTTGAGGCAAAAGCCACGAATTCCGAGGCAAAAGTCATGCAGCTTGAGATCGAAAATTCGGTACTCGAGGCAAAAGCGTCCAAATATGAGTTCGAAGCAGCTGAGTTTCAAAACAAAGCAACCAGTCTCGAGGCACAAATCCAAGAGCTTGCACCTCGAGTCACCAGGTTGGAGAACGAAGCCGCAGAACTCAAGGCCAAGGCAACGGAATTCGAGACCAAAGCTACGGAGAACGAGGCTAAAGCGGCGGAGTACGAGGAGAAGTGGATATCGGAGAAGAACGAAAAGGATGCATCGAACTTGAAGATTCAAGAGAACGAACGTATTCTTTGCGACAAGAACGACGCGATATTGCGTCTCGAAGAAGAATTGAATTCCGTGCGTAGCGAAGCATCAGTGTCTCTCAACAGAGCGGATAGTCTGTCAACCGAGTTGGAAAATTCGTCAGAAAAGATAGCTGCTCTTATGTCCCAAGTGGAGGAAATGCTCGACGAGATGAAAACTTTGCGTCTGGAAATAGAGTCGCGATCGTCTGAATTGGCAGAGGAGAGAGCAGCTAAAGAGAGTTTGATTGCGGAATATGAGACGCAGCGTGAAAATGCGGCTGCTGAGGAATCTCAGAGGCAGCAAATTCTCGAAGAAGCCAAAGAAAAAGCAAGAGAGCTCGGGGTCCGAATGCAAGTGATGGAGTCGGAATACGTCGAGCATTTGAACGTTATCCAGACTCTGAGAACGGAAAATGGCATGTTGGCTTCTCAGCAAACGCAGATCAACGAGAGACTCGAGAACGCAGAGAAAGAAGCATCCGAGAGCAAGATTCTGCTGGATCGTTTGCAACGCGAGACAGCCCAGCGTGAAACGGAAATTCTCCGACGAAACGAAGCTCCCTCGGAGAACGAACAAGCGAGAAACGACGAGAAGGAATCCTGCGATCATTGCGATCAATGCAACACGGTCGTTCAAGCCTTGGAAGCAAAATTACAAGAGCGCGACGCCGAGATCGAGAATCTCGACAACGAACTCGCCAATTCAATTGGCAACTTCGTGCACATGAGGGAGTCCTTGCGAGTCAGTGACCTCATGAATCAATCGACTTCACGATCTCGCAGCCACGAAGAATCCCGCGATAGCAGCGATCTCGTTTCACAATACAACGGTCTCATGGCTCGAAACGCTGAACTCAGCGAAAACTTGAACTACAAGATTCGTGAGAATGAAGAATTGAACGAGAAAATTGTTAGCCTCGAAGCACTCAACGCTGCTTTACGCGAAAGGACCGTCGCCGTCGAGGACGAATTGATCGGGAGTCGTGAAACATCGAACGTCGAACCTCCCGGCGAAGAAATTCGCGAAAACTTGCAAACTCGCGATAACGAGTTGCAGAATGCAAGAGCTGAACTTGAGGCGATGAAAAATCGACACGAAGAGATCCTCGATGGAGCCAGATCGCAGATTCAACAGTTGGAATTGTACAACAACGAACTGACACGAACCTGCAACGATTTGACCACATCACGGAATCAAGCTGAGGCTGAAATAACTTCGCTACGAGAAGAGGCGGCTAGTTTCCAGCAGAGAATCCTCCAGCTGCAGGCTGACGTAGAAAATTACAAAGACGATAATTCAAGACTCGTCGAAAGCGATTCAAACAAACGAGAACCTCGAGCTGCGAGCAGTTTCTTCGCTGAGGAAAAATCAGATGCTCCAAAATTATTTGATGCGGAAAAACTCTTCGGTCCGTCGCCAACCTCGAATCCCAACGAACAGAAAGAACTCGCTGATCTTCGCAACGCTTTGATGACTAAAGACCTCGAAAATGCTGCCCTCTCGCAACAAATAAAACAACTAAGCGAGCAAATCGTTACTCTCGAATCAATGATCCGAGAGACGAATTCTCACAACTCCCAAGATCTGGAAACAGCGCTCAATAAATGTCAAACATTGGAAACCGAATTAGCACAAGTTCAGCAATTATTGGACGAGAGAAATCGGCACATAGATTCATTGAATTTGGAGTTGAATAACGTTGGAGCACAACTAGCTGAGCAGTTTAGTCATCGAGGAAACAACGACGCGATTGGAAGAACCATAGAAAAATTCAAGCTCGAAAACGAAGAGTGCATGAACAGGCTACGAGACACGCAAGGCACGATTGAAAGATTAACAGCAGAGAATATGGAACTCGTTGGAAAGTTGGAAAATTCGCAAATCGAAAATGCTCGCGCTGGAAAAACGGTTGATCTCATTATCTCCATTTTGAATGAAATTCCTAGAGAATTCGGGCCGGATCAGCTCCAAGCTTTATCCCACCTCAATGAAATATCTCCGAGCATAAATTCTAGACTTGTAGAAATAAAGAATTACTTCGATGCGAGGTCAAGCGAAAGAAGCGAATTGCTCACTGCGTTGGATAATTGCAAACAGCGGATCTCTGTGTTGGAGGAAGAACTAAAGAATTCCAACGATTCCACGAGAATTCAAGAACTGGAACAACGCGTTGACCAAATTACTCGCGAACGTGACATCAAACAATTGCAAGTTAACGATCTCACTCGATCCCTCGAAGAGATGCAAGAATCCATGGAAAAAGCATCTTCCAAGGAAGAAATACGTTTGAGAAATCTTCAAGCGTCCCTCGATCGAGCGCTCAGTGAAAACGATCAGTTAAAAATGCAATTGGAAACTTCGTTAAGAATAAGAGAAACAGAGGAACTCGTTGATAATGAAAAATTGGCGACTGACGAAACTATTGAAAAAACTCAGGTTGATCAATCGAAAATTAGCGATGAAGCGGAGTCGCAAATAGCCCAATCCACAGAGATCGAAGTTCCAATCGTTTCCGAAAGCGCTTGGGACGAAGAGGCGAAAATGGACGATGAAATGTGGTCGTGGAACGCCGAAGACGCACGGCTGGCCGAAACTCAAGGTCATCATTTGACCAGTGACACTCTTTTACCGAGTCTCGAAAGACGTTTGAACGCTAAAATAGCTGAGCTGGAGGATACTATCCGAGATCTTGAAACGGAGAAAGAAAAACTTACCGAAGAGATAAAAACTACGCAAGTACGAAGTGGCAAGCTCGTGAAAAAACTCAAGGAATTCAAGATTCAGAATGAAAGTCTTCAGCAACAATTAAAGATCCAAAAAGCCAGTGTCTCGTTCGGTGATCTCGATACCGCGATCGAGGAAGAATTGAAATCACAAATAAATAAATTAGAGAGCGCCTTGAACGAAGCTAAGGAAGAAACGAGAAGAAGCAGTCTGGAACGCGATAACTTATCGAAGAGAATCGACGTCCTCGTAGCTGCGAACGAACGATTGGTCGAGATGAAAGAACGACAAGACATGGAAGTCCAAGTTTTGCAAATACGAGCGAAGGATTTGTCGAATAAATTGGAATCGATGGATTGGCAGTCTCGTGAAAATCGTGAAGAGTTTAGCGAAGAAAATCGGACGTCTCAAGTGGTCCAGGTTGAAGAACAGGCGGATACGAAGCTCGTGGAACCTCTACAGAGTCCAGCTCCACCGATTAAAAGCGCCGATTGTCTTTGCGATAAGTACAAAGCTGAGATCGACGAGATACGCGATGAGATGGAAGCTCTTGCAGCCGAAAACGAGCAACTACAAAAAATACTCGAGGACCAAAAATCCACGAGATTGACAAGCGAGTCCAGGCTCAATGATCGACTTAACGAGAGTGCCAAAGAAATAGAAGAATTGTCGAGACGAAATAGTCAGATTCAAAAGGAACTCGACGATACTCGAAAAGATCATCAATCACTGATGGAACGTTACGATCAAGAAGTAAATAATTCTGAACAACAAATAACATCCCTCAAACAATCCCATCATAGTTTGAATCTCGAAACTGACCAAAAGACCGAGATTTACAATCTGGAAATCACGAAAATGCGAGATCAGCTTAATTCCATGAGTTCGGAGATCGAGAAACTTGAAGAAAGTTTGCGAATTTCTACTGAGGAGAAAGGAAGATTGGTAGAAAGAACAAAATCGCACGAAGAGACTGCGGAGAGATTGGCGAATTTGGAAGACTCGATGACAGAATTAAGCGGACTTTTGAATTCTCGAGTTCAAGAAGTCGCCGAATTGAAACGCGAAATACAGAGATTGAAAGCTGACCGGAATGAGGCTCTAGTAACTTTCGAGGATCTGACACTGAATCACACGCGCGAAATGTCCATGAAAAACGAGGAAACAAATCGTTACGTTCTCGAGTGCGAGTCGCGATTGAACGAGCAGAATATCGAGATCGTTGGATTGAAGGAAAAGTTGGCGTACGTTGAGCAAGAAAGATCGACGTGTTTCGGTAACGTGGAAAATATGAAACAAGAAATCGAGCGTTTGAACAGTGCTCTCATAGAAAGTCGCTCACATCGCGAATCGTTGCAGTCGGAACTGTCCGGCAAGGAACAAGAGTTGTTCCGAGAGGAGGACGAGGTGAGAAAGTACGCTTCAGAGGTAAACCGACTCAACGAGGTGATTGGACATTTGCAAAAATCCTCAGCTGATACGATCGAAGAAGCGAACAGAAGAATTAGTGAAATAGAAGATCGAGAAATGAGTCTTAAGCGTACGATAAACGAGTTGACGAGCAGAGAATCAGAAGCAGTTGCACAATTGTATCGCGAGATAAATGAGAAGGATAGTCAAGTCGCGAGCCTCCAGCAAACTATTGTAAATCTTGAGGAGAAAATTCACGAGATTGTGACGAATTATTCGAGAGAAACAGTTGCTGAATCTAAGGAGAATCCGGCGGACGATTCCTCGAGCGTTAATGCCACGAGGGACGAGATTCTAAATCTACAAATAATTATCGATCAGTTGAGGCACGAGTTAAACAGCAAAAACGAGCAAATCGAGGACTACAGATACCAATTGAGCGAAAGTACTTATCCGGCGATAATCCAAGCTTTACAGGATCAGGTGAACATGCTGTACGAGGAAAAAACTAAAATCGAGCAAACTCTTGAAGCGACCTTACAAGATTTGGCTAGAGAGCGCCAAGCCAGAGAAGAATCTGCTAATCAATCGAGATATCAGAGTAGACAATTAAAATCGATGATGGAGGATGAGTCCGACCAGCACCCAAGAAGATTTGTCGAAGATCCTCAAAACGTTAGGCTTCGTGATGCTGAAGATGAGATCCAAGCTCTCAAGATAGAAATCGATGAAAGAATAGAACGTTTCAAAGAATTGCACGATCGTTACGAGAACGCTGAGGTCGAAATAAACAACTTGAGGCTACAGCTTGCCTCAAAAGAGCATGAGATCCTAAAAACACGTCAGAAATTCGAGAGTACCAACAAAGAGTGCGAGTTACTCAAAAACGTATTGAACAAAGATTTGCCAAGAGGCGATATTGAAAATTCACCAACAGGCGAATCTTCCTCAACGAATCAAGCTGCCTTGGAACGATCGTCCAACGAACTGGACATTGCTTTGTACATGCTTCATCAACGTGACGTACGGTGCGAAGAATTGACTCACGAACTTATGCAGCTTCTGGAGGAACGTGATACCCTGCAATTGAGGCTTTCAAACGCTATTAGAGTCAACGAAGAATTACGCAGAGTTTTACCAAACGAGGCGAGATCGAGCGAAGCCATTCATGATATTGGCGACATTGAACCACTCGTCGAAAAACCCTCACCATCCAAATCCGTCGGACCCGTCGAAATCGCCAAAGAAGCGATCGATACACCCAACGAAGATAAAGTCGCACTCGCCCAAAAGTATGTATCCCAGATTTCAATTTATCCATTCCGTACTTCTCCGTTTTTAATCTTATTTTAGCAATTATTTTATTGTCAAATGTATTTGATCCACCATTTAATATTCTATTTTTCACGCTCTTTCCCTGTGTAATATTCCATTTTAGATTCCAATCGATGTGTAATATTTCAAGAATTATTTACACTTGCATATTTGATTTACTAAATGTTCGAATGAACTTGGAAATCGGACTGAAAACTAAACAAAATTTGTCTTTGAGATTCCACGGATATCGATTCCCAATTAATATTGGAATAATTTTTTCTTTCTGGTATCTCTGAGTATAATTTGCGAATATTCATGATTCTTCCAAGTTTTTTTTTAATATTTATTCAAATAAGATATTCACGTAGTGATTTCCTGTCGAAATGCCGAGCTTTGATTCCCTTCTCACATTCATTACGCTTATTCCCCTCTCTCCAAAGCTATTCCATGAAGTTTCCAACGGAAAGATTGGTGAAACTTGAGGATCGTACCTGGTTCCCATCTAGATTTGTGGACCCTAATAATCCAAGTGCTTTAGAAAATTTGGACGCAGTAGCAAAAAAGTGCGCGATATTCTTGGTTCATTGTTGTACTTGAAATTCGATGGTAGTTAAAAGAACATGAAGCAAAAAGCTCGTTATTAAAGCACCTGTAAAAAGCTAGACTTGTTCCTTGTAGGTTGTCGCAGTTGCATAACACGGGACACAGGAGGGACGTTCGTCTTTTGGACGATCGTGATATGAGACATAATCAACAAATGTCTCTGCTAGCCCATCGTGATGTATTGAACACCTTGCCACCGGAAGCTGCTGCAAGACTGGTCAATGCCAATTACACTCTCTGTACGTAAAATGAGCTAGTCAATTAGATCGCTTTTGTAAAATATTTGATCTAGTCGCCTTCTATGATATACAGCAATGAAATATGTAATATCAACAATTTATTACTCTTGAACGATTTTTATCAATGTTTTCTTATTCCACAGCCAGGGACGTTCAGAGTCAGTCGAGCGTACTAATCAATTGGCTATGGGGTAAAAGGTAAGCGTTAAGCTTTTACGTTCACTAAAATTTCCATAAAAAATGTGAAGAAACGTTTATCGTTACATTTATTTATGTTTTTTTTTTTTTCTGCGTAGTAACTTTCAACGACACGTAAAATGTTGCAAATTCGTTGAGTAATTGTTTTCATGAAAGAATACTCACATCAGTTTAAATATTCGTTCAAACCGTTTGATATGATAATTTTAATATTTACAGTACACCTAAAGTGGTACACATGTGATGGAGGGCCGAAAATCTTGAGCTTTGTGTCTTCCTTGTGTCCTGGAGACATTCCAAAAACGATAACCAACTGCCAAAACAAAATTCTCTTCGTGAAGAGATTGCAAGAGGTTTGACTGCAATTCCGAAGAATGTTCTGCTTAACTCGTGGATGACTGAAGGAACGGGGTGTCGTATGAAAATCCCGCGGGAAGAAGGTGCCTTCATTGTTTATTTTTTCATTATGTTCATAGATTGTTTTTTTTTTTTTTTTTTTTTTCGTATGCCTCGATGAAGCAGTGGCTGGCGATTATTTGTATAGTTTCAAGATTCAAGATTATGAAATATCACAGAAATGTGTTAAGTGTACGAAAAATAGGTAAAATCATCACGTACGTATAATTGTCTCGCGTGATTTGTATAGATCCGTTAATAATATATAAATATGTACACATACATACACATACACACAGAAACTTATGTATGGGCGAATATGGTTTGACAACTGTAATAATTAGGAAGAGTGTCACAAGACCAATTGCTGTGAGGTCAGCAAAACCATGCAAAATGTGTGTGTGTTTACAAATACATACATATATTTATATGGGTATTCTTAGTGTCTCAAAAGTCTTCCTCAAGTTTTGTGGTATCCTGAAATTTCAGAAAAAAAAAAAAAAAATAAATAAGTTCCATGTCCATTTTTTTCGAAGTATCGTTGACCAATTATTTATTGAATTGTTCTGCCCAAAATGTATATTGACCAAGAAGTGGGAGTCGTAAGCTTGAAGCGTTTACAAACGGTTGTATTCGTCGAGCTCGACACGTGATTAAAAGCAGACCCAACCCTTGAACTTTTCTCAACAGTGCACGGTATTAATTCGAATCGGGAACGCGTTTTAGCATTTTTGGGATATGAAGTTTGATTTTTAATAATCATATTTGTATCTGGAAGTCGATAAGGAATTAATTGTCCAAAAAATGATCGAATACGTAATTGAACTTCTTTCCCACCGAGTGCAGTTCAATTTTTGCTTCTTTTTAACACGGTCGATTTGAGTTCAATTAATTATTTCAAACTATTGAAAATTCTGGAAAATCGAGAATCATTCTAAATCAATTGAATTTTTTTAGAATTCCATCGAAAAGTTAGAAAAAGTTTCCGAATTCTTCTTTTCAGTTTTTCATATTATTCTATTGAATATCAAAGTGGAACTCGAAGAAGGTGAATCGTTGCCTAATTTTCTTCGAAACGCTGTGCTCCAAAATTTGTAAGAATAAGATTTTCGAATGGATTACACGATCCGTGTAAAGCATTATGCTAATCATAATCTTGTTAATGATTAATTGGAGAAATAATAGATAAAAACTTCATTTTATAGATATTTAAAACGTTGTGGTATAAATCATAGTCCAAAGCTTACCGAATTGATAATCACATAAAATTTGGGTACAATTTTTGAGACACCCGATGCAGACACTCGACCGAAGCCATACTAATCCAACAACACGAATGTTGATCCACTCGTCCATAACTAATTTTGAGTTAACACGAATGTCCCATTTACAGAATGCTCGTTCGACTGAGCACGAATTTATTAAAGTTTTCGAAAAAAACGTGAGTTTTCCACGAAGCTCATAATCAAACGTATTTTCAATATCGATGAAACGAATCCGAGGCGTTCGGTTATTGGGACATTTGGGTTTGAAAGGTGACATCGTCAGAGAATGCTCGTTCAAGTTCCCTCGATTCACAGTGTTTTTCGCGCACTTCTGAATGATTCACGCCTAAACGTGCAATCGTTTGCACGTGTGCGTTACGAAATTTTGTACAAAGAATGACACATGAGGAACAAATGATAGAAAAGAAAAAAAAGAAAAAGTTACAAATTTACAAGATTTCTTGACGAAATAAACGGCCGGTTGCGGCATTTATTGTAAATATTTCATCGAAATTATTTATTCACACATACTTTTTTCTTTGTACTAACCCGCATAATTGATTTTTGTATACCTTTTATGCCGACGAATTGGAATTAGTGCAAATGTGAAAAATCCAGATATTTCGAATCAGCGAAACTTTGAATATTCCTGATAACTCGTATTTTCTCAAAATCTGAGTCGTGTTTTAGATCTAGGTAGAATTTGGGTTTAGGAGACCGGGACAGAAAAAAAAGGCTGATATTTTTTTTTTAATTCCTGTATTTTTTTCTCTGTAGCATTGCGTGGGTGTTTCATTTGGAAAAGTCATATCCTGAATATATTTCTTTTTTTCCCTATTCTGGTAAATGAGATAGTCGAAAGGAAAACACCTTTTTTGTCCTTTTCTTATAATTCATGTGAGAATGGATGGGAGGGAAATTGAACTCTTTCCATTCCCACATCTCTTTGCATATGCCCATGAAAGTTCCTGAATATTTTGAGTCTAAGCATTTGCTGATAGACGAATCGGGTTCGAAATACTCAATTTGAATATCCAAAAATGCAATATTTATTCGTATACACGAAACGAGAAATATCCGATGTATCGATGAAAATTGTTAGGTTTAATCCGAAGAATCTCAAAGATTTTGGGTACAAATAGTTTCTCTTATTTTATTATTTTTCAACAACAATTTCTATCGTCTGATGTTTCCTCGATTAGAATAAATGTTTCGACTATGAGAATAAACAAAACTTTTAGTGAAGTAAAAGGATCGGAAAAAGGTACAAATAAAAACATACGAATGAAAAACTGTTGAACGAAAATATATTTCGAAATTAAACGAAAAACCGAGAAAAATTGAATTTCTCAATTATCTCGGTCTCGAAAGGTTATTCTATAAAATATTACGTATAATTCAAATCAAACGTTGAAGATTTCTTCAAATGATTCTAAACTAATTATTCCAATTAGTTCAAATTATTCTAATTCAGAAGTGCAACGCCAACAAAAAATGTCAGGAATAGGGATAAAAGATATTTACCCACTATCGGCAATAAAAATTTTTTTTTTAAATAATGCAGAGTCTCGAATAATCAAAATGATTTGCTTAACAAATCTGACATCGAGAACCATTACCTCGCGAGCTTGTACGTCATGGATCACTCACCAACGGTATAATAACATTTTATATCGTTGAGAGTTCATTTGAGGAATGACTGTGAGGTGACACGAGTACTGAAAATCTTACAATAAATTCTTACTTGTAAATTAATCCATATAAATACTGGTCGGAAAAATTGTCACTCTTAGACACTGATTAATAATTTTGACAAACGGAACTTCATTAAAAAAATTGTCGTTTATATCAGGACCAATTGAAATGAAATTTTTGCTCTATCAAGTAAATTTTTCAATACCACATGCTGACTAGTTTTACGGATTCCACCATTTATTTTGTTTTATAACAATACAGATTACGCCCAGAGTGGATCGCTGTTCTCATAACATTCAGTAAAGTTCAGACTTCAAATAATCTCATATTCGCAACTGATTAGTGAATGATTTTATGCAGTTTCCTAGTTTACAGTGTCAAAAAATCGAAACATATGCTGAAAGGTTTGAAGGCATACTGCACATTTCATCATGTCAGTAAATTTTCCAACTGGACAGAAAAGATAATGAGAAAATTGTTTGGCCCATCGTTGCATAGAAAATGATGAAGTTTTTCGTGAAAATCGTCACTGTTTTGTTCGATTTCATACACTTTTAGAATTACATATTTTTTCAGTTTGTTATTTCCCCTAGTTCATCGGCTATGAAAAATCACTTCGATCGAACATTTTTTCTGTATTCTTTACTTTTTTTCAGACAAAAAGAACGAGTTCTACTTCCATTCAATGAAAAATACTTGATTTCTTCTCTATTTTCCGATGGAATTTTTTTTTTTTTTTCGACGTTCAAATGTACGATAAAACAAGTTCAGAAAAATTCATTTTTTTCTCACTTGAGACTGACCGACAAAAATCATTTTTTTTGTGCCTTTGAACTACAAAACTGCATTATACAACTCAATCAGTGGATTACATAATCTGATAAACATTTTTTATTCGTTTCATTCGATAGAATTAATTTATTGATGGAACTGTAAAAATCTAAAAGAAAAAAAACTGTTTCTACCGAACGAATATCATTGAAAAATGTTTGAACCGTTAGAATTATACAGTTAACTAAATGTTCAAAGATCATAGATACCTTAACGTCTCTGAACATAAACGATAGTGATTATAGTGCATATTTGTTTACCAGTTTTCGTGCACCTCGTTTCCTCTGGTCATTCGATACTTCTCGCAAGATCTTTGGTGGAGCTTAATTTCGTCAAGGCTTCAAGCTCTGTGCCATTATTGTCCGAGTGAAGTTGTTGGCTGCCCGTGAATTTGTTGAGCGAAGCAGGTTCGTCTTTACCGACAGTTGGCACCATCTCGTGATCTGCCCGACGACGTCGAGAAGCGCTCCGATGATGCTGTAAATCGGATTTTTTAGCTTTCTTTATCGCAACGAGTGTTACAACAGCGACAAACAGCAAGCCCAGGAGGACAGCAATTACGGCGATCGTCGAACCTGGCAGCCTCGAAGTAGAATTTTTCTCCGTTTTATCGACAGCCCATGGATTTGCATCTCTCCAATTGACCCAAACACCCTTCCACAATTTTGGATCCGCCTGTGGATCTTCTGGTACGTTTGCCGCTGGTATAGCAGTCACCCGATACTTGAGCAAAGCTTCCTCCAGGGTAGTAAGAATAATCGGTCTCTTCTTGGCCAAATTTATGTACTCGCAAGGATCCTCTTTGATGTTGAATAGGCACGGTGATTCGACCGGATTGCAGGCTATCTATGTTATTTAAAAAATCGTATTCTTCATAAATCTCAACGATTTATATTGCTTTTATGTATAAATTGAACTATTTTTGGACAACAGAAGTTTTGAGACTTTTTGAATGGAGAATAACAACAACAATCATTTCCTGAAAGATTACTACAATTTTGACAGTGATCAGCTTTCACCCGTAAGAGACTATCGAGATAAAAAATAAGTTTGTTCTCATTTTTTACATGTTTCTGCAGTCGCTAAACCTTTTTTATCCCAATCGATTGAACAGTGTGAAAGATTTTCAGTCACGAACATTACGTATGTTAAGGAGGGTGGCTACATACGACAATATGATAAGAATTTAATAGAATTCAGTGATAACATTCTTTAGCATCAAATGCAATGACACAAATTTTATCAAATTTTTCGTCTACATAGTTGTCGAATAATTGGAGTTTACAATATGCAAAATATATACCTATATATATCAGAATCCTATGCTTACGGATGTAAACTCTAGTGTTAAATTACTCGAAAACTATGTAGAAGAAAAATCTTGAAAAATTTGTATATTCATATTTAATCCAAAAGAATATGCTCACCAAATTTCATTAAATTCTAATCATTTCGAATTTTCTTATGCTTTTAACATGGCAACATTGTTGTGTGTAGCCAACCTCCATAATAGTTTGGCGTGTAAAACGTGGTTTCAGAGAGCTTAGAAACTGATAAAAATATCGAATGGAAGCTTCTTTTACCTTTTGTTCCTCCTTGACATTGCAACCTACGATAGATCCAAATCTTAACTTCCTAATGTCATCGACAGTCAACATTTTAGTGTTGTATTCATTGGTGATATTGAGCGAAGATTGACTTCTTCGTCGTCGCCAATCCATCACTTGCCGAGCGGTTGTCAAACCACTAATCGCTATACCGGCTTTACTCGAAAGTACTCTTTTTGCATATTCATCGGAAGCCTCTTCTTCAGATCGTTTGTGATCGAGTCTGCCCGGATCGCCGTACCAATTATCACCGGAACTCGTATGACCGATCACGTATTTGAAATCACCGCGTCTTATTGCACCGTAATTTTCTATGTCATCGATATTTATCAATACCTCAGCACGTTTAATCGGTTTGTTGGATGTCAGGGATGGCCACAAATCAACGCCGTCGATCATCCCCAAATCATTCACGTCCATTCCTGCGACCAAACAATTTCGTCAATCATTAAGATAAATTTGACGGTTCAGCGATTTGTGAGTTGGGATCTTTTGAATTTTATCATTTAATGTATTCCGGATTATCAATCGATGAATCTCATTCGATTATAAAAAAAATCGATTGCAGAATTAATTGTGGAGTCCAACGAAACATTTAATTCTGCTACATTCGTTGAGTTATTCGGCAAAATTTTATCACGTTTGCAGCTTTTTAATTACATCACTTTGATCTCTATCAATTCAGAGCAATTCATTGATCAGACATACCAATTAAAACACTGAAATTTAAACTTTAACTGTTTCAAGTGATTGCGTCGAATGAGACGAAACGAGATGTCAACTTGATGTTGATAAACTGATTGAAAACTTTCATAAATTCGGAACTTTATTAATTGACGGAATGACGGATATAAATAAATGGTAAAAAATAACTTTTCGAACCTGCAGCTGACCAAAAAGTCGGTAACCAATCGGTTATCGATATGAGCTGGTTCGAAACTCTCCGTGGGCTTTTTATCATAGGACTCCAAACAGCTGCGACCCCTCGAACTCCTCCTTCCCAAGCGCTCATCTTCATCTTCAGAGGGTAAGGGAACAAATCATTTTGAACAAGGGATTCAATCGAGTAAAAAAAACGAAGAAATTTCTCAAGGTATTCGTGCTTACTCCTCTAAGCGGATAGTTGCTACCGCGATTATTGTGCACCCCGGTTGTCGGAGCACCGTTGTCTGACATGAAGACGATTATGCTATTGTCCAACATTCCACGACGACGTAGGGCACCCGTTACCTCACCGATACTTGCATCCAATTTTGACACCATTGCTAAAAAGTGGTTCCAATTACTCGAGTGTACCAAATTTTTTATCACCAAGCATTCAGATCGTTTATTGTTTCTCAAGTCTTCAAATATCTAGAAAAAATGATTTATTTTCTTATTTTCAAGTATTTAATAATTGACCAACACTTTTTCTTTAAATGGCCCAATAGTTTTTTCTATCTCCATGTTAATCAGAAATTATTTTGATAAGGAATTGTCTCGATGAACAATCGAAACCTCAAATCTTTCCTGAAAAGTGCATACTCAAATGCGAAGTGCTGCAAACTGCTCTTGTCTTTGGTTAGAAAATTGGATTCGACAGACTGATACGATGAAGACAACACGTGGCAAGAAACTTTTTGATTCTTCCAAATCCATTGATCCCGGCATGATTTATCATGCCAACCGCGAAGATGTTTTATTTTAACTCGCGAGAAACATCACCATCGAATAAATACTGTCAAAATTCGTGTTTTGTTCAAAGGCATTTTTTTAAACTTTTTGCAACCGATTTGAAAATCCTTAGAAACCCTAATATTCGGACACCACAGTCCCCTAAGGTCTGAAATGAACTTTGCTCTACCTGCGTAGATTCTTCTTTCTGGATCATCGATGTGAGCAAATTTAGCGACTTCCTCATCAGGTGCTTGATAAGGATCATCCATATTTCCACTGTGGGGTGCGAGATGCGCCAAATACATGAACATCGGTGTGCGCGTATCATGCTCGTCAATAATCCTTATGGCTTCCTCCGTGAATAGATCCGTAGAGTACTTTCCCTCAGTGTCCCAAGCCACTGACATATTTCGCCTCATATCGAAACCCCGAAAATCGCGGGTCTGTCAAATTAGTTTATACGAAGTCTCGTGATTATCAGATGCTAATTATCAGATTCTAGAAATTTTGTGATTTCATTGATTCTACCATATGAAATTTGAAAAAAAAAAATAAAAATCTAATCCGCAAATACACCAGGCGAATCCACAAGCAGGTGGACAAATAGAAATGAACAATTCCGTCATGATTCGATCAAACAAAATTCACTCTTCGAGGCCCACTTTTTTTCTGACGACCAGTCCACGTGCAAACTTACATCCACAGGTTTTTAGGGTCGCTGAATCCTTTCTTTTTTTTTTTCTTTTTTACAAAAACCACAGATCGGAAAGATTTCAAGAAACTTTTGTACTCCTCTTACGAACGTATTCAGCTTCTGACAAAATGGCAATTGCGAATGTTATAGCAGATTCGCAGGAAATATATTTTTTCACCAAAAAAAATTTTGTATCTTTACTATTTTTTTTTAGATATGGTATTTATGCAATTAACATATCATTATTGCACGTATTCTTCGTGAAGTGGTCAAACCTACAAAGATTGAGATCCTTTTGACAGTTCAAATCTGGTCAGTTTATGTTGTTGACTTCTTTACGAGTATATATGATTTTTCGTCATTTTTAGCGCGGTATTTTAGCCCCTGATATTTCGATTCCGATATTGTGTCATGTCATACCGACCGAAATAGAGGTTTGTATTAGACCGTGACGTAATAAAGCTCCTGTTGGTGTGACTTTCAATTAGTTGCGCATCTTTGCTTTTCACTCAATAAAGCAATCACTAAAAAACTTACTCAACGAACGTCATTCTTTGAGTTGGAGAGTTGTTCATCATGTTTTTGCCGAAAGAGTTACAAGATTTGTACGGTTATATTGACATTTAACTTACGTAAGATGCAGCTTGATGATTGTAGTAGTCTTGGAGTCCATTCCAGTAGCCAAAATGCGAGTCAAAACCTCGATACGTAGGTGTATACTCTCGTTTATGAAATCCCAAGTGCCATTTCCCGATGGCGTGTGTTCTGTAACCTGCATCTTTCATATACTGAAAAAACGAAAGAAAGCCTGTTGCAATATTCAATGAGAATGAACTTGGAACAACGATCTTGTAATCCTTGAACTGAAAGTATGCTCGTGCATCGTGTATCGGGATTTGCAAAAGTGGATTCCACTCTACTCCGATGTTTTATTGATCAACAACTATTTTTTTTTTTTTTTCGACACATCACATGCAAAAATCAGCATATTCATGATCGAACACGAAGGTTTTCGATTTTGCGAAATATCTGACGCTGATAACTCAACGGATCATAGACCCTGATGAAAAAGGAATAAATTATTTCCCACAGCAGATCCAACTCGAAAAATTTTCCCAATTTTTATGTAAAAATTCCGAGTTTGTGTCGAGTTTACATGAATGCTGAAAAAAAATAATCAAAATATGTTTCCTGGGATGTTTCAATACCGAACGAACAATTTTAATTTCATCGTTGAGAAAGAATGTGTTGAGCAATAAAATTCCTTTCGAGTTATTTTGAATACGGTATAGTAATTGAAAGTACAGAAAAGAAAAGTGTACGATTTACCTGAGGAAGCAGCTTCTCTTTAAGCGGTAATCCACGAGGCTCAGCCTCGAGAAGTACAAAGTGCTGCATACCAGTGTGAATGGGATATTTGCCGGTCATGAGTGCCGATCTACTTGGAGTGCAAAGCGCCGATACATAGTGGCTGTTCAGAATAACACCATTGTAAGCCAGTGCATCGATGTTTGGGGTTGGAATTTGATTCGCACCGTGAAAACTGACATCGTTCCATCCCTGTATTAAAATTACTTACGATTAGAATCAATGACATATTACTTGCTAATAAGTAATGATCGTTTTTATTTTTTTATAACGAAGAATACGACTTTTGGGAAGCTGATAGAAAGCAATGATCGAAGCTTCGTTTGGGTGTCATTGGTATACAGAATTCATTTCATGATTGATCTTTTTTCCCTTCGCAGTAACGAGACAATTTTTAGACGATTGCAGAACGTTTTTCAAATGATTAACTTATCGGTAAAAAATAATTGGCATGTCCGTCGCTAGTTTTGCATTGAACTACTTTGAAACTAAGTGTTTACCGCGTTGAATGCCAGCAGCGACTAGCAAAAAGATAACGAAGTGTAATCACCGATGACCGCGTTACAGCAATCGTTATAACAACTGAAAAGTATTTCTTATCAACAGAAAAAACTTACTAGGTCGTCTGCAAGAATAACGATGATATTGGGCTTCTTGGCTTTATGGTAGTGATGTCCAAAGATCCTCGACGTGTCGTCGGACGTTGGAAACTTTGACGATGGTTTCAAATTGGTCAATGGACCACTGGGAATTCCCGTAGACAGTTGTATAAAAATTAGGCCAAATATCAGCCTCGAGCATAGTTGAAACATTTTTAATTTTTTTCGAATCTTCTGAAAATGTAATGTTTCAAAGTTTATGTATGCCACGAGATTAATCGAATGCGGCCAATATTGAGATAATCTCTGAAAACAATTCGATTTCCCATCAGCGATTTGTGATCATTGACATTGACACCCTTTATTAGTAAATCTAATGTTTAAAGTAATTTAGTAAAAGATTTTCGATGTCCAGAATTTATTTTTCATTTTGAACTCACGCTAATCGCAAATTTGTCAGATTATTAATGAAGTTTTTTGAAAAGCAATAGCTCAGACGGTTTTTACGAATGTTAGATTCTGCAAGTATCAAGAGATTTCGCGTAGAGTTTATTTTAAAATCCTGAATATTCATGAATAAAATCTGTAATATTCATGAGATTTTTTATTTGCCTCTTTTTTTTCTAGTGAAATTATGATCGACCATTTACCATCTTGACGATATATATATATTTCCGGAGTAAAAACATTAATTTTTTTTTTCCACGAACACTAAAAATTCCGAGCACGAAGAGATTTCGATGAATTCGTAAATCGCGGTTCAGGCTGTTAACGAGGATCGAAGAATCATTATGAAAAAAAATTACTTTCACGATAATTCCTCTGCAAATTTGAGTCAATACAATATTTGCTATTACTTTTAGAATAAAAGGTTGGAGAATTGTGTCTCACAGGCGTCTTGAAAAAAACTAATCCCCCGATGAACAAGGGACGCTTGGCGCCAGCATTTCTTCAATGATAATGTGAAAATTTCAAATTGGTGCTGCGTTTCAATTTTTTATAGAGATTTCTGTCAGTGTCTTTTACCATTTACATGAAACACTTGTTATTCTTTTGAATTAATATAAAATAACTGTCAAATTTTTTAATTAACGTCCGTAAAATAATGTTTGGCCTACTCACCCAACGACAAATTAAATATTGCGTACTGTTACATAGTCGACAAGAGACTGCTGAGTTTCATGCTCGAAGAACTTGTAGACACTATTTCGAAGGCTACCTCATAACCACATTGGAAAATACCAAAAGACTATTTCTAAGAGGGGGATAATCGTTTTCGCGATTATTTTTACATACATTTGTAACGTAAATGTAGTAAAGTTTAGTTTGAATTTTCTCATCCATAATCGCGAATCGCGACATTGTTTGCGACTCCTCTATAAACTGTATTGGATTAGCAGACGATTTACCTGTTGCGTTTCCTTTCACGTTTATTATTCTTTGGTAAAGATTTCGAGAATTATCTTCAATGATTGTCGATGAATACAACCGCGTGTTAAGGAAATGCTTTCGGAAATTATTTGCTCGAGGCATGTGGATGAATCAGAAACAGACTCATCAAATCTTTTTGACAAACAATAATTTCTTCATGAATAAATAAAATGAATTCAAGTGTTATTCGGAAATAAATATTTTTTCATCGCCAAGAAAAATGAGCGTCATCCAGTTTTTTTTTTTTTTCGATTCACGTTAATACAGTCGATTCATCCCGATCTCACAATTGCTCCCTTGAAGCAGATTTCGCGAGGTTCAAGTTCATCGAGGAATGATTTGAATTTAGGCCAAATTGAGCGTCTGTCGAGTGTCTGGAAGTGAGCCTGCCCAATACGTTCTTTATTCCATACACAGAATCTAAGAATCTTTCGAAACATGTTATCGAGTAAGAATAACTATTATGTGAATGGATGCAGCTGCTTAACAAACTTGTCAGTTCAATCGTATATAAAAATGCTCGTATTTTTTAATTTCAAGATTTTGTAAAAAGTGCTGTGGGTGTGAGCGCAATAATTTTTAACGAAGCGATTAGCAAGCGCCGTAATAGCGGTATAATTATTTCGCGTTTGAGTTGAGACACGTGCTTGCTTCATCTTGACTCTCATTTTCATATTCACCTCGTGCATACACGTATCTCTTATTTTTATTTTATTTTTTTTTACACGTTTCGAAGCAAGAGTCAAGTGATTTCAGAATAAAGTTTCTGCATCGCCGATAAAATCATTATTTCTGTACCATGCTCTATGCCAATTAGAAAAGCCTTGAAAGGACCGCGAGATCAACGCGGTGTGTCTCTTGAGAAAATGAATCAAACGTTTATACGATAACGTGAATGTCTTTGCCACGGCATTGTTAGGTGAACAGCGTGAAGGTCTTTGCGGTGATCTGATGTAGTTACAATCGAAATAACCATTCTATAAGCCAATTAAAAGGGATCGGTAATGGATGACCAACCAATAGCAGTTCACGTGTAAACGTGTGAGATTAAGTCACGTGTTTTACAGTTGCACAATGAATGATTTATCGCAGAATTCATTTGCATTCTCATTATTGACGCACTCGTGATAGTATTACTGATTTTTCAATAGGAAAGACCGGGGCAGGCTGACTCCCGAACGATAACTTTCAAATGATTGAGTGGAAATCCCGATTGTTATGAAGTTCATTGAAACCTGTTCCTCGCTAACCTATGCGAATAGGTCAGAGCAATATCTCTCGTAGGAGTCTCAAAGGTATTTTTAAAATTTCACCAACCCCGGAGAGAATCTTTTTTGTCGATCTTTCGACACTGCACTTAGCACATTGATACATCGATGCATGCACGTACTGGATCGATACTTACGCGACGAATGAAGAATTCCCTTTGTTTTATTGCTAATGCAAGAATGCAGGATGCAAAAATTTTGGCAAAAACGATTTAACACATTAACTGCTTCGTATCAATTAAAAAAAAACACGATCTTTGCATAAATTGAGTTGATAGAGATTTTTTAATTCATGATAATGTTCGTCACGAATCACGCTCCAACGAATCGATCTTTTATCTTTCACCACCAATAACCAGCGGAGCGTTACGATCGTTTATTGAATTACAGAATAATCTAATAATTGCAGGTTCAAAATGCAATTTTTTATTTTTTTTTTTCAATTTTGAAATTCATCGAGTTCTTAAATGAAAATCGGGAAGATGAAAAATATAATTTGGTGAAAATTTGATGTTCAACAGATCGGTTACTTCCATTATTGTTGCAGCAAAATATGATCGATGACCATTTCGAAAAAATAAACGGAATATTGGAGAAAAAAAAATTGTTCTCACACTGCACGTTGTCTTCGTAAGGACTCCCGCGTAAGACTGACATATGACCAAATTTTTTTGATCACTTTACACAATTACATTTATTAGTACAGATGATCCTTTACTGATAAAGGGGTAATTATTAATAATCTTGATGAATTATGTATCAGGTAAGATGATTTTGTCTCGAGGACAAATAATCAAAACAAATTGTTTATCAAAAAATGTATACGCTCAGCTGAAAAAATGAGCTTCGAATACTGTCCTTTTAACGGATGCTAATGAGCGATTTTTTTTTTTCGAATAATGGATCGAGATCGTTTGTAACTACACCGCAGTTTCGCTCAATTATAAAAGAAATGTCAAGTCCTAAAACGAACTGAACAAGATTTCACCAGCTACAGTGATAAGTGTCAAGATAACGTACGTGAAAGAATATTAGTAGAAGCTCGGTTTTCATATGCCCTGACTGATAACAATTAACTTCTATTGTTGTGTAAAGAAATCATTAACGTTTTCCTCGAGGCTTTTTGCAGACAAGCGAGGAGTAACGTCATTTTTACTCATCTTAAGAAACCAGGCCATTTTGATAAAAATGAAAATCAAACGAATTCTAATTTCCCATAAATTCTCCTGAAGTCGTTTAAACATGTGGCACTACTAAATCTACGTGGCAGAAGTGAATATTCAGAAAAATTCGCAACAAAAATAACAAAAATATATACGATGTGCAACAATAAATTACACGTGCTGAATGGAATAAAAATCTGAAACAAGTTGTAACATAAAATTCATTTGTAGAACACTGTGATTGAAAAATGTAAGGAAAAATGTTTGTGTCTTATGTAATGTTCATAATGAATTTACAAACCGATGAATTAGTTGCGAGAATCAGTAGAATATCCATTAATCTTTAATTTCGCCGATCAACGATTCCGAGAGCTACGTGAATTGACATTGAATTACAACGGAGTTTGTTTTCACAATAGTGTACATATTAAAAAAATGATTTTTTCATTTATTTTGTACACGTTATATGGCTAATTATAAAATAGCATGAATCGACAGATATTTGCGGGTTTCGCGAGAACTCACTGGAACGATTTTCCACAAATTGCCGCGTCAAAATAAGCGCGACGAGAGGTCATTTAATGTATTAATCTAAGTAGGACCGTGACTACGATCTAAGGTTACACGGACGAGATTTCAACGCAAAGCGTAACGAAGCACGTGATTGAAAGATTGATCGTTTACTTTGTATTTGTAAAGCAACAAAACCGTGCGACCAGAATTTTAGAGTTTGAACTTTTCAGGGAAAAGATCGCAGGTGTAACTTCATATGATTTAATCTGGAGGTAGTGCGGTTGGCCAAGAGAAGAAGGGCTCGGATTCCGCGGATTAGAAACCTGACTAAACACGAGTTAAATGTTGAAAACAATTGCAAGAATTTCCTCCTGCAATCCAAAAAGTTTGGACTCCGGCTTCATTAATCTCGAAAAACCTTCAGTGAGTTGCATGAGCGATCGGTAATGTGCTGAGAACTCGAGCAGTAATCTGCCATCATGGGAACATCCCATCTTCTGTATTTTTTCTGTCCCTTTTTCATGATGTCAAGTTCCCGGTGAAATTTTGTCTCATCCTTTTCCCTTTACTTGAATCACTGAAGTTGTGAGTGAAGAGATCTGAGCAGCTGTGAAAACAATGGACCTTGAGACTCGAGTTGCAGTTGTGTTCGATAAAGGTTGAAACCGTGTTTGCTGAATTGCTGAATATAGTCGTCTGCTTCATGTCTACTAATGGTCTCGCTTCTCATCTCATCATTTTCAATCCTATTTATGTATTCAATTAGTCTATTGATCACAAGTTTTGATCACAAGATCACAACAAATTGATGATTCATTTCACGCAGTCAAGTCTATAAGTGGTAGCACTAATAGAAGTTGTCGGGGCACCCGTTTGAGATTCATGTGTCCTCGCGATGAACAATGTCCTTTGAACAAAACTATTTCCAGCAGAAGACATTCCAAGCTATTCCAAGTAGAAGACATTAACTCAAACTTTGGTGCCTTTGACTGCTGTATGAATACAGGTCCATTAATTTCAAAGCCACTCGTATCGCTCCACTTATCCCCTCGATGATTTGAGCGAATCAGAAGAGGAGAATCCCACGACGAAATCAAAATCTTGGGAAAGAAGAAGATGAGATGTCACTCTGATGGCAGATTACTGCTGAAGGCTTCAGTTGAGTCGCCTTGGCCACTTCTACTCTCAACAATCTTAAAAAAAAAAATTAATGTGCTCTTAAAATAAAAACTTTCTCAAAGTTCGGAAAATTCGACGACCGGGAGAAAAAGTTTATTCTGTTCACTTCAGTCTAAGCTTCAAATGTTTCTGAAATCCGAAACCTGAAATGATCGAAAGATAAAGTCTTTACCCGCAGTAGTAATGACTTTACCTCCAAAATAATGATTTAAAGCTGAATCTTCCAACTGCTCCATGCAAAATGAATTTCGTGGCTGCAGATAAATTCTCTCAAAAACATTCGTAATATTCGAGAAAAATCGGATAAGTATAATTCGTTCGCTATATTTAGATCCTGCTAATTTCCCACAGCACAGATATTTAAGTACGAAAATAAATTTCTATTTGTTTGATACGATTCCGCAAAGGGTTCACTTCGAACTGCATAGAAAATAAATATCAGATCAGGTATCAATGAAGATGACCTATCGCTGCATGATTACGATGCATTCATTGCGTGCACGAACCTCTCAATCATTTCATAATTCAGGCCAATTCGTATTTATATGTTTGTATATAGATGCGTTTACTCTCGATGTTCAGCACTTGCACTTGCACGTCACGTGATTTCATGAACGCGGAACGCATATTATTTCGCACTTGATAATTCAAGAGGAATGTAGAGACTCAATTACCTTTTGAATGAAACGTAAAAAGAAGATGAAAGAGCGGAATAGAATGTATAAAGAGAAAGAGACCAATGTCCAACAAAACACGAATGAATGTTCGGAACCTGTTACAGTTAATCTAGCGGGGTTTCTTCCCATTCTAAAACTTGTTTCGTGCACCATACAAAATCTTGACTTTCATATGAAAGTGCATTGTCATCAACGTTGAAAGCAGAAGCCTTTAATATAAATTGAGTATCTCATCAAATGATACATTTTCAGTGAAATATTTTAACATTAATGATGAGCTGGTAAAATTACAAAACAAGATTCACAATTTTCATAAATTTTTAGCAGTGTCATACTTTTATTTGCGTATTCTCATTTTTATTTTTACATCGCATAATACTTTGTTTCAATGGACCTTTAACTAATTATGATATGATAAAAAGACTGGATATAAGAAAAGGCTGTTAAAGTTTCATGAATCATTTTTGCTTGCAATCAGATACTAATGGAGCACCTCTTGGAGAGGTGCCAAGGGCGTGATGATAAGTTCCTTCACCTGCAAATTCACAAAGATTTCAGTAAATTTCAATCGATCTTCTGTTTTTACAAGAGTTTGTTCAGAAAAAAAGTTCTGAAAGTTCCTCTGTAACTGTCATTACCGAGTGACATTGAAATAATTGACAAAAATTCCGTATCAGTTATACATTTATCGATTTTTCTATTACCTGAACATTCTGTGGAGTAGACAGTGCGAAGATAACTGCTCCGGCGATATCTTTGCCAGTAAGTATGGGAACTTGTTCAAGCGCCTCTCTGGATATACCGGCTTTAAGGATCATGTCGGTTTTTACGGCTCCGGGGCTGATGCACTATTTGAACATTGACATTTGAGTGCATATGATGAATAAGTACGATTATATACTGATAGAGCTAAAAACGATTTGAAGTGAAGCAGTATTTTAATAAAGCTCGAGACTTATGTGTCTCTACTAGCTTCGACACTTGTTGATTCATTAGTCGTAAATTCAATGAGTTAATTTCGATAATTTCCAGCTCTAGTAAAAAAACTGCAGAATATTATTCGTTCGGCATGTAGAACTCATGCAGTAAAAAGTTTTTCAATGGTCCTTAAAAATATGAATGAAGAAAATGATGCATATTGTGGTCAAATTTTTTTCGGCGTAGATTCGTGAACTTACCGTTACTTTGATGTTCATTTTCGCAGCTGACAATTCGTTTCGCAAAGAATGGGACATACCAACCACTGCATATTTACTTGCACAGTAAAGACTGACGGGAATTGTAGCGACCTCAGCATTGTGCCCGAAAATACTATAAAATTAGTCGTAACTATAAGATTAGTGATCCGATTTCGGATTCAAGTCGTGTATTACATTTTATGCATTGATCTCCAAATTCAGGATCTCTCTTTCTCTCTTCTTCTTTCTGTTCCTCTCGCTCTCTCGTTGTCTCAATATCAATATGACGAACCAGTTTCTTTCAATTCAGTACTTCGTTACGTTATTATAAAAAAATTTCTGATAGTTCTAGCAACGTTCACTCAAGCATGATAGAGAGAATTCATGAATAATATTTACTTTATAATTTATGAACATTCTGTTATGAGTAGCTGACTAGGAAACAGATTTAATAATCAATAAGATTCTTTCTAATCGTCATTACCTTGTGATATTGATTATGTGACCGGGAACGTTGCGCTCCTTCATCAAACGAACCGCTTCCCTTGCACAAATCGCCACAGCAATCACATTAACGTCCATGATTTTTCGGTAGTGTTCCGACGAACCATCTACATGACATGATCATTTTTTGTCTTGTATAGTAAAAGTGCTTTACAGATAACAAATGGAAATTTTTACGTCACTGTTACTGTCAAGTATTCGATTTGCTTTACAAATCATTTTGTTTTACAAAACAAAATCAACGATCACGAAATTAAAATCAATTGCGTAACTCACTGATGATAGTTTCAGGAAAGACAACAGCAGCATTATTGATGAGTGTATCAACACCCCCGAGTTCCTTTTCTGCCCATTGAAAAACTCGGAGAATGTCCTCTTCCTTGCTCATGTCACATTCCATGGGATAAAGAGTCCCTTTTTGGTCCTTCAATTTGATAGCAATATCCCGAATCTTTTGCACTCGTCTTGCAACCCCGATAACTTTGACACCATTCTTTACAAGGGCCTCAGCTATGTCAGCCCCAATACCGACACTCGCGCCCGTTACAATTGCAACTTTTCCTGACCAGCGATCCATCTTTCATCGCCTGCAATGACGATCTGACTTATGTTCTCCAGATCGTTTATCAACTACGCATCAACTCTAGTACTCTCCCACTTAGACGCAATTTTCACACAAAACTATGATTATACACATACGTATAAACATTTAACTCAATCAACATGAAGCTATGAATTGTATCAGTGTTTCAAGGGCAAGTGGTTCAAATAGTTATTTCTTATTTTTATCGCACTACTTTCTAGGCCAGATCAGAATTTAATGAAGAAGTCAATAAAGCTGCATCATTGAACCCTGATCTAGTCATCAAAGTAATGCAATAAAAATAAGAAATGAACACTTGACAGTATCAAAATTACTAAAGGTTCATCATCGAAATGTCCTATTACCAAAGCGTGATCTTCGTCATAGAACTTCTCAACAGATACGCATTACTTCAATGATACCCTCCAAAATATTTGAATGTATTACCGTTTTGTGTTGGATGGCACTGCTCATCATATTTTTATTTCCGTCTTTTTCCCTAAATTACATCAAGGTATTGTCGAACACATCCTGTTGGTACAAAACTGTGTGCCCAAGTTGTCCTCAAATTAGATTATAATTCAAAGCTAATAAAAAAAACTACTGCAATGATTTTTCGTAGCACAGTAGCAGGTGTCGATTTTTTTTCTTTGTTTTGCTCAACGTAGGTCAGATGATACTATTTTAGTTGGGATACCAATCATCGAAATTGCTCTCTCGGGAAAAAAAAAGGTGAAACGATTAAGAGGCTGGTCCACATGGGAAGATGGGCAGGATTAGGTACTTTGAGAAAAACTGATCGGAAAATTAGGGGGAAAAAACTTCATGCAGAAACGTTTATACAGCGACGAGTCGAGATGGCAAATTTTCTAATCAGAAACGTTCATGATTAATATTATGAACGTTATAAATACAACACTTCACTAAAATCTCACCTTTTTTTGCTGAACTGTTCGTTTATCACCAACTTTATATCATCATATCTCTAACTTAAGTGTATTTTTTTCGCACATGCGGAATGGATTTTTTGGAAATATGATAGACCGTGATAATTTGTAATCTCATTGCGTTCTTGCTCATTTAGCAGTGGGAAATACTACAAATCTGCAAAATGGCGAATACTATTTTTTCACTAAATACAGTAATAGGATTCAAGATAATTGGTATCATATAACATTCAAGAAGATTTCCATTTTTTCTATATTGGATGATAACAAAGATCTTGTATATTGTGTTTTTTTCGATCGTTCGATTACAAGATTGCGATCAACAATCTTGTGAGACATATAAATGAGAAAACTTATTTCAGCTATTCGAAAACATAACTTCGAACTGCTCTGCTGAACTCTCGTGCACTTGGCTGTAATATGATTAACTAGAAAAAAAATGGAAATTACGAAAAATCGATATGGGAGAAAATGAAATGTCTCTACGATGCCAGATTACTGTTGGAGTCTCCATAAAGCTGGCTTCGGTAGTAGTTTCTATCAGTAACTGTATTTTTATTTGGAATTTAAAGTTGAGAATATTGAAAGATAATTTTTTTTGCCAGACCCATAATTGTCTGTTGGATAGAATAATGTATAATAATCTCAGGCCAATAGACTTTTGTCCCAAAAACGCGTCTAACCTTTCCAGCTCGAGATCTGATCCCAATTTGAATGTTAAATGCTTGACTGACCATTGAAGTTGAAGCATTCTATACAATTCAACAAAAGGAGTTTTTCAATAACGAGTTTAGCTCGTGCAGTTATCAATGCACTCGTGCATTCATTCACTTTTGAATAGAGTAAATTAGCGTCGATGCTCCCTTTTGTAATGTAAACTGGTCGTTCTTTTGTATCTCGGGTTTCTCCGTAAATTATCTACCTCGTATTATTATTTTGTGTTACGCTCTGATAGTTACATTTCACAAGTGTTTTATGTACCGTGAATAGTGCCTTTCTTTGTAAAATCACTCATGCATATAACATATCCAGGTGACGTTTGGGGAAGACATGAAAAACTTGGCTCATTTTTTTATATGTATTACATTTCTGACAGGAGCATATGGTGGTCTATTTTTTCAAAAATTCTTAACAAATTAATGTCAAACGAGGCATCGATGAACCTTCCTTATCATTGCACGATACCGATTCATTCTTTGCTACACCCAATCCTCTCAATCGCTTCATAATTCAGGCCAATTGGTACTTGTGTGTTGCAACGATCTGTTTCCTCATAATGTTAAGTACTTGAACTTCTAGGCGACCAGTATGTAGATGCATGAACGCGAAATGCGAATAAGAGGCAGCTAGATATCTGAATTAATAAACTTTTCTTGCACATGGGGATTTATTGTTATGAACTTTGAAAAAAAAGATTTGAATATAATTTTATTGTCACGTTGAACGCATTCTTCAGTGAAATACTTGAAGGAGTTTACAGTTTTTTCTAAAGAAGCTATACAAACTCGTCATTTGCATATTTTTTTTTATTTTCCGAAATCCTGATTTCGAAATCTTTCAACATTCTTTTTTTAATTTTTCGAAATCCTGATTTCGAAATCTTCCAACAATCTTTTTTTTTTTATTTCTATTTATTTTTCATTTTTTATCTCATAATGCATTAACTTTATTGTATTTAAGTTTGGACTCTATGTTATATATCAAAATGGCGGCGTTGAGGTTTCGCGTATAGTCTAATTCCACAATCACTTATTTCGAAACACACCGTCGAGGGGTGCCAAGGGCGTGATTATCAGTTCCTTCACCTGTAAATCAACCAAAATTTTAGTCAATTTTATTATCTATTTTCGTCGGATTTTCATGTGCAGAAGTTGCACAGATTTGTTCAGAAGTGTCGTGTCCGAAAAACTCGATGACGGCTCGAGAACATTCGGCAAAAAAAAACGTATTGATAGAATTTTTGTTCGATTTTTTTTACCTGAACATTCGGCGGAGTAGCCAGAGCATAGATAACCGCATCAGCGATATTTTTGCCAACGAGTATAGGAACTCGATCGAGCAGCTCTTGGGGAATACCAGCTTCAACGATCATGTCGGTTTTGACCGCTCCAGGGCTGATGCACTATCAGATTATGAAAATGTAAATCGAAAATCAATTCAATGAAGCTAAAAATGATTTGAGGATAACAATTATTTTAATACGACTCATGACTCATTTATTTTCGACTCCAATACATTCGTTAAAAGTTTATTCATTGATAGCAAATCAAATCTGTTACCTTTGATTAATTTTCAGTGTGGTATATTCAATGCCAAATGACAGATTAATCATTAAGAATTTTTGAAAGCATTTACCAACACCGATCAATAAATTTTTAGAGAAATCTGTCGGAAATCTTTTTAGAGAATCTTTCTTCAATCTATGAGAAAACATTTATTATTTTCATTGGAAATTGGTGAACTTACCGTCACCTTGACGCTCATTTTTGCAGCTGCTAATTCATTTCGCAATGAGTGGGACATGCCAATCACTGCATATTTGCTGGCACAGTAAAGACTGACCGGAACTGTAACGACCTCAGCATTGTGCCCGGCAACGCTGGAAAATTAGTTGCCACGTTAAGATTGATGCTCTGTCGGATTCAGGCCGTTCATTGCATTTCATAGATTGATCCCGAATAATCTTTTTCTCATTTGCTTCGAATTAATTCGAACAATTGGATGAATTAATGGACTTATATTTTTGAATTTTTGCGCATTCAAAGGATTTCGAAGTGTGATAAAAAAAGTCATGAAAATTTTTATAATCAGGCATTAGAATTGGTGTGAATATGGCCCAAAAAATTGCGTTGACTCATTGGTCCAGAAAATGTATGTTCGTATGATTTTTCTGATTCCAACTTCTCTCGTGAGAAAGAATGATTTCTGAAGTTCCAATTTCTTTCGTGAGAAATCGGGGGAAGTAAGAAATGTATCATTCAACATTTGAAAAAGATGGTTTTAGTGATGATTTTTCATAAATTTTATCCAGAAAATTGTTCAAATGATCATAAAAATTGGAAGGAGAGAGTCAAAGAAATTTCACGTTTTCCTAATTCAATTATGATGAGAGTTGCTCTGCTTTGAATAGCAAATTTAAATATGGCTTCCAGCATTTTCTTGATGTTGAAACGTGATGTTGAAACAAGTGAATAAAAACACGGTTATGGGTATGCAAATATAAAAAACTCTGTCACGTCGTTGTTGACTCTTCTTCTGTAAAGGTTTTTTTTGTCATCTCCCGTCTGTAAACCTGGGTCCAACCGTTTTTTCACTCCGTTAATACACTCAAAAATGTTTGGAAAAATTCGTGCCACTCTTTGAAAAAACTTCAACTTGATTTTTCAATCATAAAATTGTAGAAAAATAAATGTTTTTTTCGAGTCTTGCTCGTAGAACACGAAAGACCCAAGTTTACAAAAAATGAGATGAATTCGTATAGCATGATTAAAACACCAGCAGTCGGAGTTATAACGGAAATAATATTTATTCGTATTGTGGATTCAATTTTTATCAGTTTGATATAGAGATTTGACGATGATAGGAATACGAAAATCAACAACGTCCCTTGTAATCGTCATTACCTCGTGATATTAATGATGTGACCGGGAACGTTACGCTTCTTCATCGAACGAACCGCTTCTCTAGCACAAATCGCCACAGCGATCACGTTAACGTCCATGATTTTTCGGTAGTTTTCCGACGAACCATCTGCATAAAATGATGATATTTTTGTTTCTCAATGAAAGCGCTCGGTGAGTAACTTATGAAAATGATTCACTTGATTTTCAACGATATAATTTATAAATAATAAGTAAATAAATTTTTCAAAATAATACAGCGGAGACAATTGAAAAAAATGTCTATCAAATCCTTGGTACGAATAGATCTGGTAAGTCTGCGCACACGTTTCGTTTGATTTTCAGATTAAATTCGATTGGAGAACTGTAAATTTTCATGGATTTGAGAATTTTCAAAAATTTCAATCACCTAAAATTTTTTTTCTTTTTAAGTGAATATGAAAGTTGTGTTCCGTTCTTCAATCCAAAGAATTCCGATACAATTCATCTTCAAAATGATCAAATAGTAAATCTACGAGCTTTTAATTTCGTTATTTACCGATGATAGTTTCAGAAACGAGAACTCCAGCGTTATTGATGAGTATATCGACACCACCGAGTTCCTTATCCGTCCATTGAAAAACTTTGAGAATATCCTCTTCCTTCGTCATATCACATTCCATAGGATAAAGAGTCCCTTTTTGACCCTTCAATTTGGCAGCGAGATCCCGAATTCTTTGCACTCGTCTCGCAACCCCGACGACTTTGACCCCATTTTTCACGAGTGCCTCAGTTATGTCTGTCCCAATACCGATACTTGCGCCCGTTAAAATAGCAACTTTTCCCGACCAGCGATCCATCTTCGATTAAATCCAGCGACGAACTGACTCCGATTCTACTAACCGTTCATTCAATAAGCGTTAACTCCGGTACTCTCACACACTCATGCACCGATACTGCAGACTACCAGCGCGAAGGCATCATAAGAAATATTTCCAATATTACTTATGAACAAATCTTTCACCAATATTTGTATACACATACGTAACGTGTTCTGAGTTTAACAATTGTATGGACGAATATACCTGTTGGATGTAAACAAACTTACAGATTCATTTAAGAGTCATCGAGCGATGGCATACGCAGCGTCAGATGCCAAATAAGCAAACTAAAATTCTATTCTACCGGATTTCGTCGCGAATTTTATGATTACGCGAATATAAAAAAATATCGAAAAATTCGGTTAAATACCCGGTTCCAGCTGTGCTCCCTTTTCGGAGATCAGATATTTCTTATCAACAGAATAAATTAACAAAAATACAAGGCGCTTTACTAGCGCCATGACAGCTTTTTCGCCAGTTACAATAATTATTTTATTACAAATTGTACACACATATTTGCCACAATTGAAGAAACCAGAGCCGGATTCACGCCACTTCCATGCACATTACGAAATTTATTTATTGCGATTTCAATAAAAACTGACGTGTGTCAGCCACTATATTTATACTATATATAGATATATATACCCACCGTCGATTTTGAGTTGGTCACGTGAGCTCGACGACTCTTAAATTTATCTATAATTTATGCCTTCTTCGTATTTAACAACACTTGCCAGCTCTATTCTCTGCTGCTTGGTAATTCGTTGTTCGTTGAAGTGAAGCATTTTGATATCGTGAATTTTTTCAAATTCGATTATTCTCCAAACTTCACAATCCGGTTCTTGGTACAACTTGAAATTTTTCTAACTCCATACTTGAGTGAGTTTCAGTTTTCTAGATTAGTATTGTGATCAAGATTGAAAATTTGCATGTACTTCGACGATTCAAAGTCCAGACAAATCTTTCAATCTTCGCTAAAAAAATACTGGATTCGTTGTAGCGAATGCACTCGTTTCAGTTTTTGTTAAAAACCAGTCAGCCTGTTGAGAAAACTTTCCTTTTTAAAAGAACACCTTTACTGTACCTTGAAATTTCCGGATTGGATTAAGTATTCAATCGCCAAATATGTCGGACTTTTATGGGAAAATGCCGACCACTGGGACGTGATCGATACTTCATCCTTCAGTAGGGAAAATCAGAGCAAACGAACAGCAAAACACTAAGAAAATCTAATGCTTCCGTTGATTTTGTTCAACGTTCTTTATTCAATTGTACTCACGATTGTACAGACGAATAATAAAGAAAGAAAAAACATTTGAAAGAAATTTGAAGATCTTCTTTTTTCTTCGTCACATGAATAATGTGTTCAATGCCCTGATTCAATGTTCCTGACATTGATTTTGAAAATTCGTCCATTTAAATACAGCTCATTGAACAGAAGCATCGAGTGTTTTCATCATCATCTGCCTCGACAAATTTTTCAACAGATCTACTATGTTTTTGACTTCAGATTTGTCTTATCAAAGTTATTTTAATCCCCGATTGGTTTATCACGATATAATGAACTAGGAAGGACCCTGTCAGTAAGTGTTTGCTTGCTTTGAGAATAATTTTCTCGATTAACGATGTATAGAGATTTTTTAAAAAAATTTTCATGAATATGCATGAGTTAGCAGTACAGAAACATTTCAATGTAACCTCCTGAAACTGACGTCATTGATAGCGATATAAATTAGCATCGACTAGATCAGTTGCAATGAACACAATGTTGTGTACTACAAATAATCTGAGACTTCCTGGGTCGATTGTGGAAAAAAAAAAAAACAACGATAAAATATCAATGTACAATGTTCTTCGTACATAAACTTCTCGGTCTGAAAGTCAGTGATTGATATCACCTGCATTTATGCAAGATGTCACGCGATTGTTTGTGACTTAGAAAAAAATCAAACCATTTTCTCATCTGTTGTTCCAGCATCGCCGACCGAAAAATGCACTTTCATGCTGACGTAATCTTTCGAAATATATTGCGTGGTAGTAAATAATCAAACGGTGATAATTCATTTTTTTAATTCAATGACACTCTGTGCTTACACACAGATACAATTTGTACGATTAACGATTTACAAAATTGTTGCGCGCTATCCAAGCGTATTTTGCACAATGATTGAGCAATATGACATCATATCAGCATTGATGCACACAGCATTCATTTGATACCCGGCAACTGTTGGATTTAATAATTACACAATCTTGTTCGGAACAGCACGTGTTAAACCGACTATCTATTCGTTAGTGCATCCATGTCACAATCTATCTGACCCGAATAGATATGTCAACATCAATGTATCATAATGTTTCTTACATTCGTTGATTCGTACCCTCAACCGAATGCTGATTTCACTTCTGAAAAGTGTTTTCATTCATTTTTTTTTTTATTACTGGCTATCCGTATTTGAATGTTGCATTTTAGTTAATTGAATAGTATAATCACGTGTTTGCTTACGACAATGTCACTGTGGATCAATGAAACTCATGAAATATGTATTCTTTTAAATACCCATTTCCTTTTTATGTACGAAAGGAAGATAATGAACTCTCATATGTTTTTGTCACGAGGAGCAACAAATGACATTGATTTTTCAAGGGCATGAATTTTTAACGGAGATGTCTCATCTCTATCGCGCTTCTTCCATTCTCGAATGAAAATTCAATATTGATGCTAACAAGGCTATTGTATTCAGGTTATCAACACACGATGTTTGCGCTAAAAATTCTTGACACATGAGCATTGTCTCGACGATATCGTTCACTATTCAAACGCGTTACTTCTTTGTGTAGCATTTTATATCGGTATTATGGCACTGGTCTTTGTATTTGTAGGGAAAACATTTATTACTTTCTCCGTGAGTGCCATTGGCACGAGGTGATGTGCCAATTCGATCGATCGAAATTATCAGCTCCGGCTTTTTCCCACATTCATTTTATTCCAAAGTCGCGACCATGAAAATTCTCCCCTCAAAAATATTATTTCGAGAAGAATTGGAATGTGTGAGAAAAGCGATCACTCTCGCTCGTTCGGTGACTATAAATTGCTTTCAATTCTGCTTTTAATTATATAATTGGTAAATTTGATATTCGTACCATGACCGAAATCACCGGAAAATGCTATAAAATTTCTCGGTGCGTTCTTTCCTTTCGATGATTATATTTTACTATATCTGTGCTCGGAAAGTCAAGAAAAAAGAAATTTCAAGCCCATCGTATGAAATTTGAATTTGTTTTAATTTTGCCACAATTTTAACGTAGAATAAATCCAGGATTGAATTATTATAACATTCGAGGAGATAAAAAAATTTACTGAATGTTCATGCACAAGGAAAAAAACTTCAGTCAGCGAAAGAAGAATATCCCGAAAGCAATTGGACGCCCACTGATAAATGCGAGATCCTACACACACGATACAAGATTAATCCGCTACGGCTTTCGCCGCAGTTATACTCGCGGAAAGAATTTCATTTATTAAAGAATGAAAAATTTGACCTTGTATCAAGAGCCACGAACAATGAAGTACTCGGTCCCCGATGCTTCTCGGCCGGACATTCCGACTTCAAAAACTTCACTTCTCTCTCTATCAATGATTATAAATCATAAGAAAGAATTCAATAATCACGTGACCGACGAGAAAAATTGTTGAAGCGAAACCATTACTCTGGACCATTGAATTACATTGTGCACGATTTCGAGTTGAATTCGAATCCCAATATATTGCGCTTGAGGAAAATAAGGAATCGAGAAAACTGAACGTTTACAAAATGATCATTTTTTCATTCAGATCATTATTTTTGACGATATTCTGTCATAAATATAAAAAGTTGTAAACGTAAAGCTACACTGATCATACTGGGAATCACCAACGATTATATCACTTGTATAATTAGAGCAATTTGCACGAATTGAGAAAAATATACAGCAGAGAATGTGACTTCGACACGAACAAAAAACCCGATAACGAATATCGTGGCAAGTGGCGTGAAGTCATTAGGGTCAAGGAAAACGTGCCGGGGACGTATGAATTTGTCAATGAAAATTATCCAGTGTCGTATGCAACTATAGAGTTTCAAATGATCAATGTTATCACGGCAAGTATTTTTACATTGTCCAACTTGATATCAAGCTAATTCGTTGCGATTCATTCACGTTTGTTTTATTCTAAGAATTATTTTTGCCCGGCATTGATATATATATATATAACAAAGAGCTCGATAGTCAATGATAACCAGGTAGCAGTTGACGCGTGAATGGGTGCAAAAAATCACGTGTTTTACCGTTGCACAATGGATTATTTATTACATGATCCATTAAAAATATCATTATGAATGCATTGAGTGCCACTTTTTTAAACCGTTGTTCGTGAATTACTGCGATATTATTGTGCACAAATTTACGACGGATAAAACAGAGGTTGGTTACTTAAGGAGTTTCGGTACCGGCGATACAATTTTGCCATGCTAAATCATGTTAAAAACACAAAAAATTTCAAAAAGTTAAGAATTTTATAAAATTTGGTGAACATATTCTTTAGTGACAAATTTGACAATACAATTTTTTTCAGATTTTTCTTCTACACAGTTATCGAGTAATTAAATACCAAAGTTCACGTGTATAAGCATAGCGTTTCCATATATATAGGTATACACTTTAGGCATAAAAAATCTGCTTTAATGCATAATTACTCGATAACTAAGTAGAAGAAAATTTTGAAATAATTTGTGTTCTCGTACTTGATGTTGAAGAACATTATCACCAAATTTGATCAATTTCTTAACATTTTGCCTTTTGTACCGAAACTCCTTAACGAATGGTAATTTTTAATTAATTGAATGTGAAAATGTGCGTGACTGGTGTTAAGTCCATTTCAAACAACTGCTAACACGCCTTCGTCAATAGGCTGATGTAGCATTTCTTATAGACGTTTGAAAAAATTTCAAGAACACGAGAGTCGAAGTAGATATATTTGTTGATCTTTACTATGTTATGAATTAGCATCTCATTGGATGTGGATCAAAGTGTAGATTTGAATGATTATCTTTGGTGACTGTTGTCGTAGTACCAGTTTCTACTGCCAACTCAAGGACGCATGACATGCAAAAATCATAAAAATTAACTTTTATAACAACTGCTTTTTGTAGAAGATATAACACTTGCATAAACTGTGCGAATCCGATGGATTAGGATTGTTCTTTAATTAGTAATAACTGTTGGGAATCGTGCTTCAAAAAAAAAAACGTTGTGGCTCTTTCGACAGTCCTCATAATTGGAGAAAACTGATTTTCATCATAAAAATAAATGAATTATCGTACAATTGCACTACGACATCAAATCCATCAGAAGTATTTACTCATTTTTTGTTGCAAAAAACTTTAGTCTCTTCGTTGATGAGTCAATAAAGTCAATTTTTTTTGCCACTTGGAAGATTGACCTTTCAAAACTCCTGCGAATAAAGACTGATGATTTCGTCTCGAGGTTGGAGAATCTAAACTTAGTGATTATCAATATTTTTAATCTTCAGCTGGGAGAAAAATGCCTACAAGGTATAACGTAAGTATATTTTCTTCACACCTGTATGATGATATCGTGATACTTGAATCGTAATAATTTGTAATGTCATTGTGTTTTTTCTCTATACAGCAGTAAAAAAAAAATTTGTGCTCAAATAACTCAAAGCGTACAGTTATTTTCATCCATTCTAGTGATAAGAATTGAGATAAATCATTTCAAGGAACGCATGAGAGGTTTTGCCTTAGTATACGTACAATGATAACGACGAATTCTTATATTGCGAGGTAAAAAAAAATCGTTCAAGAGATATTGAAACATTATTAGTTCTATTAATGCTTTTTTGATGTTGTGGCCAGAATTATTACGTTGAATTTAGTTATCTAGCGACTTCCACTCGGCCATACATCTCGTGAGATGGAGTGATTAATAAATGATAAAGAAAATAGATCTACACTACCTAACATTCAACGAAAAAACGAACGCAAAATACAATAATGTAATGAAAACAAAACATGAGCCGAAACGTAAAATCATATCTCATTAATCATTCCATCTCATGAGATACGACATGACCGAGCTGAAGCTGCTACATAACTTGACTCAACATTAATTCTACTAATTTATCAAATAAGTGGCTTTGGCCGATTTCGAGGAACGAGTTTCTCGACTTGGACTTTTTTCGATGACGTTGAAATAAGAATTTTCTGAATCTCGATAGCAGGAATGGGTTTTATCAAAATTTGCAATAAATTTAATGACATTTTCATGTTCAACACCCAAAGGATTTGGACAAATTTTGTTGTAAAAAACAAATATTATTTGTATTCAATACAATCAAACGTATAAAATAAATGTACATTTCAAAGAGTGTTTCGCCAAAGTCATCAGAAGTGTCTTCACTAATTGTCAAAGCTTCTGATTAATGGTTTTCATGCTCACGATAATGAGATACAGTATTGACTAACAATGATGACTATTCAATTCATTTTTCTTTGCATACCGCATAAGTCTAATTACGGCAGCACGAATCGACAGAGATTTTTGAATTCTGTGAAGATTCCGTCGAGCGATGTGCACGAGTTGGACTTTAGAAAAAACTGTGTTTTTTTATCTTCCATTGTTTTAATGTTTAACCACGACTGTGATTCGAAATTTTTCGGACGACTATTCGGTGAAAATTGCAATGAAAAATACTTGATTAACAGATCGAACGTCCACCGAAATAATGAAATATGATATTATTAAAATGCAATTATTTTGTTCGACTAATCGAAATACACTTATTACGAATACTGTTGGAACGATTAGACAAAGATCCACGAACTGTGAATCGGTAGCATTCATCAGCAAATTTCATACAAAAAATCGTGCACATATTATACGTTTATTAATTTAGTTTTGATGGCGGCTCGAAACACACTTTGTGTTGAACATTCGTTGATTCAACTGTTCTCAAGTAACTGTTGCATTATTGTGCAATATTTTTCAGTTGCTTAATTCTAGTTTGTCATCCACGAATGGCTAGCCAGAAAGTAATTCGTGGAGAGGCATCAATGGCGTGATGGTCAGTTCCTTCACCTACAAATTCATCCGAATTTCAATAAATTTTAATCAATTTACGATCTTTATAAAAGTGCGTTGAAGATCGAAGTGATATTATTGGCAATAACAATGCATTACTCAGTCATTTATTAAATTTTTTTATTTATTTTCTTTACCTGAACATTCGGTGGAGTAGACAGAGCGTAAATGACCGCATTAGTGATATCCCTGGCAGCCATCATGGGACTTTGTTCAAGCTTTATTTTAGGAATAGCAGCTCCAGCCATCATGTCGGTTGCTACTGCTCCAGGGCTGATGCACTATTCGAATATTTGTAAGTTAATTTCAGCTGGATACGTGGAGTGGATAAATATGAGGAGCATTCGAAAGAGAAATAATATTTTTGAAAATTTGCACGACTCCTTTGTTTTTTTTTTTTTTTTTTTCTCGAGTAGCTCCGTTAGCAGTCAGTTTATTGACAGCAAAATTTTAAGCATAACCTCAAGTGATAGAACGATTAAATAACTATTTTTTGATGAACTGATAAATAAAAAAATTCATAAGTCGAATTTATTTTTTCATAAAAAGTGAGTTTTTACCTGATTATCGTGAACATTTTTTTGCGGCACAAATTTGTTAACTTACCGTTACCTTGATGCTCAATTTCGCAGCTGCTAATTCATTTCGCAAAGAATGAGACATGCCCACCACTGCATATTTGCTTGCACAGTACAAACTGACCGGAAAGGTAATAGCCTCAGCATTGTGCCCGGCAACACTATAAAATTAATCGTCACGATAAAATTAGTACTGCGTCGAATGCGAGCTTTATATAACATTTTATACATTGGCCTCATCCGCATGAGCTTTTACGTATGAATCAAAGAAAAAAAATTATACATAAATAATAAGACTTTGAACAGTTATGAACAAAATGTGACTGTCGTTTATGGCATTTAGAGCATTTTCAATAGGCCTCATGAGACAAATTTTTCAAATGATATCGATCGATGTTATGAAAGATGACTGAACCGTTTTTCTTATTCCGGTAGCAAAATTTAGAGTTGCGATTCAGGCTTTTTTTTTTTAATAATATTTACAGATTATGTGAAGTTATTTTCTAATTTTCAAATGAATATTCGTTAAAACAACTGTCAAAAATAAGTTTTTGTTTTATGTGGAGATTTGAGCATTACGATACATATTCCAAAATCATTACCTTGAAAGATTGATAATGTGACCGGAAACGTTGCGCTTCTTCATCGACTTAACTGCTTCTCTCGCACATATCGCAACAGCAATCACGTTGATATCCATGATTTTTCGATAGTCCTCGGTCGAGCCATCTGAACGAAAAAATCATTTTTCAGTTTTGTATCAAACGGTTTTTTTCTTCTATAATATCGTAGGTAAACTTATCATTTGTAACGATACTGAAATTGTATGCGATTTTCATTCACGATTAATTATCCAAAATTTTCTATCTATTTGAAATTAAAATTGAGATTTTCCAATTTGATATGATAGGAGAAAGCGAAAATTTTTCCAAATTTGTTCCACACGATTAGATTTCTCGAAATAATCGCTTGAATCGCTCGGCTTTTCACTGATTTTCAAAAACTTCAGAAATAAATTAAAAAACTGAAATACCATAAACTTAATTATTTAAAACGCCCACAATTTTTCAAAGATTACGAAAAGCTGCTTCTCATATTGTATTTGAATAATTGGGATAACATTTTTCTTCACATCGCGATAATCTACACGCTTTCGATTTTCTAGATTACCGATAATATTTTCAGAGACAACTATTCCAGCATTATTGACAAGTATGTCGACGCCACCGAACTGCTCTACCGTCCATTGAAAAACTTTAAGAATATCCTCTTCCTTGCTCATATCACATCTCATGGCGTAAAGAGAGCCTTTTTGGCCCTTTAATTTTGTAGCAAGATCCTGAATTTTTTCCACTCGTCTTGCAATTCCGACAACTTTGATGCCACATTTTACAAGTGCTTCAGTTATGTCAGCACCAATACCAACACTCGCGCCCGTTACAATTGCGACTTTTCCCAACCAGCGATCCATCTTCGATCAAATGCAACGACGATCTGTCTCGTATACTCCTGATCATTCATCCAATACACGTCGGCTCAGGTACTCTCCCACTCATACGCCATTTTCGTTCGATACGAATAGACGTTAGAATCCATTTTTACACGATACAAGGTTCGAGCCTATCTTCTGTGAATATTTATTTTAAGCGTATTCCAGGTTCAATATTTGTGCCGATACCTGAGCCAGACATTTACTCTTTAGATATCCTAACAGTGTATTTATTCATGTACATACCACCATGGGTGAAAATACGTTTGAGAAATGCGCCGTTCGTATAGGTAACACTTAAAAATTCATTTTTAACTGAATAGCGAATTATTTTTATCGTACTGATTATTCTCATATGTACAGATAACCTAAATGTATGTTCTGAAGTTGATAAATTCGCTCAACGGTATTTTGAAGTGGATTTTTTCAAACTAAATTTTTTTTATAATCAATAAAGTTTGGAAAATTGCTTTTTTTCCTGTCATATATTTTTTCAGCAATTTACCTCTGAGATTCCGCTACCTTATGATTTGTCATCGATTAATCGTTGATTTTTCCCATATTAAACCGGCCCCAGTGATTTCGCAAGACCACAATACACTACTTGAACAGCCACCCCCGTTCTAGTGGGGGCTCGATAACTGAAAAGTAGATACATGCTTTTCTCGTAAACGCTTGATATTTCAAGAAAACAGAAAGTTACACGTTGTTCTCTTTTCATCAGAGTAAAACGGCTTTTTGATTGTCTTTCACCACCGTAAAATATAGGACAGGAATCGAAGAAGTCACACATTCTACAAAACTTTTTTTTACCGATATAAAGTTAGTCCGCAGTGGAGTTTGATTTTAAATAAATCCTAATCGATGTGAATAAATTTTGGTATTTAAAATTGAAGCAAAAATTCAAGCTTTACTACAAAAATGCGACGAAATTCAATGAGAAAACGAATTTCATCTACTTTCAGGACAAATTAGAACTAACCTAAGATTTGTGAGTATCATCATAAAAAGTATAATTTGCATTTTTTTTTGTTTGCACTCAAAGTCATTAGTTCAATACCATGAAGATTTTTCAATGTCATTCCCTCAATAGCTGGTATTGTCGACATAAATATACTAAGATAATAAGCATCCGCTCCATGCACCTTAATAGTTACAACGTTGTATGCAACGAATGATCAGAACATCCATCATAAAACTTGCGGTGGAATACTGAGTAATGCGCAAAAAGCGTACACGAAAAATGTGTGTTTCATCGTCGTAGAAAAAATTGCACTCTGATGCTGACGTAATCTTTCGAAGTGTAAAATGTGTGGATTAATGATGTCAAAATAATTGCTTGGATGATTGATTTTTCTTTATGTAACACGCTGCAATTATATTTAAAATTTTTACAATCGATGTTGCGAGAAATTGTTACGCGCTACCGATTCTCATTAGGGACGACGGAAAATGATGTAACCATTGATGCACCGAGTGTGCATTAGAAGCGAGGCGACTCTGGGATGGGATAATCATACACTTTTGTCCGGAATATGGTATGTGTTAAATCAACAGTTTAATTGTCAGTTCATGCACGTTTTACACAATCTATCTGACACGAATAAATATGTGAACAACAATGTATTATAATGTTGCTTAAATTTCTCGATTTATGTCTCAAATGGAATTCTACAATGACTTCTGAAAGCTGTTGTTTCAAATGGGAATTTTTAGGAGAAAATGATTATTTCCTATTCAAATATTCCAAACTACAGAAGTGGATAAAGAAAATTCAAAACGTAATGTTGGTTATAAAAAATGTGTACAACGTTTATATTTTTTAGATTTGCAGAGATTACTGGTATCAAACTAATCTACACTAATTGAGAGAACAGCCCGGGGCGCGACTGAAAAACGAAACAAAAACGCGAGAATGAATATTGGCAATATTGCACATGTTGGCTGTCAGTCATTGGGGCCAAGGGAATGTACCGAGGACGTATGAGTTTATTCGTGAAAGTTATAGAATGTCATTGGAGATTGCAGAGAAATCAATTGTTGACGTTATCATGCTAATTTGTACTTTTTCTTCCCACATCGACATCAACGTAATATCCATGACGATTTAGTCGCACTATTGTTTATAACGTTCATAGAGATTGTAAATGTCAACGGGCATTTAACACAGCACGAATCTTACTGGTTTTTAATATGAAGACGGAAATCGATTCTTTTGTTGTTAACTGTTTTTTATATCTTCGAAAACGCAGAAATAAATTTCATGGACAAACTCCACTTGATAAAGTTTTTTTTCTCGAAAACATTGTTTTGGTTTGATTCGGTCATTCTGATATTCAAATGATTTTTTTGCTTCATCCGGTAGGATTAATCAGTTGACGAAATACTCCGCTGTTATCCATCACGCTTGGACGGTTCCAGCGCATTGATCATCTTGATTGATCAAAAGATTGATCATCTTCTGAAGTACCAAGGTAATCCTGTCATGCTGGCTAGTCATACTAATGACTACATTCAAAACGTATGTCTTTCCCAATTTTTGACACTCGTAAAAATAATGGTTTTTAATAAACAAATTTGTCCCTACAAAAAACCGCTTGTAACAGCATATAATCACAAAACTCAAATAATAGTTATTCCAATGACTCGCGTAGTGCTCGACCGCGCCGACATCCGCAGGTTTAACTTCTTCGTCTCTAAAGTGTCAAAACAGTGTCGATGTAGAGGAATAATGAACCTGATGCCGGAAGCTCCATTTCAACTCAATATTCCATTGAAACTAGGTCGACAATCGTTTTTGTTTTTTAATCTAGGTTTTTTCTAATATCTTATGGATTTTAATGGTACTTTTAATAATTTTATTCTCTCTAAATTCGTCGATAATCGACCCTGAATTTTCGCGACAACAATAAATGATGTATGAAAAACGGCATTAAATATTTTTATGCGAATCTAATCGTCTGCTATAGGCACCTCGATAGGATTACCTCAATATGCAATTATTATTGTTAATTATTGTTAAAGTTGGCAAATCCACGGATTGTCATCATGAATACTGTCTTAAAAATCAGACAGGAAACAATAAAAATTATAGAGCGTGAAATTCCCAGAAAAAACGTCGCCTTCTCCATTTTCATACGTTTGGCAATGCAGCTTAAGCAGAAGTTCAGAAAACGTTATATATTTTGATGATTAAAAAAACGTCTGAACTGCTCTATTGAAAAGAAATCTAAACCGCTCTATACACTGAAGACATTGTACCCAATTTTGAATGAACTCGTTAAATTTCGGTTGATTAAAAGAAAAATCCTTTGTCTATACGAGTTGATGTTACGATTCCGCAAATTCTTCGCTTCCTACTGCATTTTGAATGAACGCAGATTATAAATCGATGAATATCACCTATTCCTGCATGTTTCTACATTCATTGCGTGCACGAACCTCTCGATTACTTTATAATTCAGGCCAATTGATACTTGTATATTTGCATAGGTCCGTTGCCTCTCGGTGTTGAGGACTCGCATTGTGATCTGCACGTGATGTGATTCCATGAACCCGAAACGCGTATTACTTCGCAGCTAATAATTCAAGAGGTATGCAGATAATTAATTACCTTTTGAATCAGCGGTAACAAAAGAGAGAGAGAGTGAGGTGAGAAAGAAAATAAGATGGAACGAGTCGGGAGGCTTTTCCATTCGTTTTCCGCGCGATGCGAAATCGCTTCTCAATGCATCGTTATAGATGTTGAAAACGACAGTTTTCCTATCATGTTTTTTATTTGCTCAGGTTTATACTTTTACACCAAAATTCACCGATCCTGTTCATTTAAACGTCACCAGTTACTATAATATCTAAAAAAAAAAATACTGTTGGAGCTCCGGCGATAGTGTTCGCTCGCAATCGGTTAATCCCCAAGCATTGCATGAAGTGGTGTCAGGGGCACGACTGTCAGTTCCTTCACCTGTAAATTAATCAAAATTTGAGTAATCTACAATCGATGTTTTATAAGTTTGTTTCGTAGTGTTGTGTACAGAAACGAATAACGTTGAAAAAATTCATAAAATTGATTAACTATTCCAATAATTGGATATTTATCGATTTGTTTTTATTCCTATTATCTACCTGCACATTCGATGGAGTAGACAGAGCGAAGATAAGCGCATCGGCAACCTCTTTGCCAGAGAGTATGGGTATTCGTTCCATCAGCTCTGGGGTGAAACCAACATCGAGGATCATGTCCGTTTTTACCGCTCCGGGGCTAAGGGACTATGCAAAAAGTAATAAATTAATTGAAATTTGATGCTCTGTATATGTGTGTACGATTTTTAGTGTAAAGCCGAATGCAGTGAGAAAAAAAAAGTACTAATTTGAACATGCCCGCGACAGGCAATTTATAGATGGTAATTTTAATCAATTATCGTCGATCTTAGTATTTGATGTCAAGTTATGGATCTGAAATAAAAAATTCATAACACTCTCGAAAAATTTTTCAACAAAAAGCCATATCGCTGGCAGTGTATTTAACAAATCTAGTGAACGGTATTCAAAAAGAGAGGAATTTTGGAACCCCCGTTTATCTCTACGGTTGGACCACGTTCAACAAATTTTTCCACTGATCTTCTCTTACCGAAATCTTGAAGAAAGCAGCTCGAGTTTCGAATTTGTATTCGAAAAGGTTCTAATGATTTTTTCCACACTATTACGTTTGTTTATAAACTCGACGCAGAATTTTCGATCTGTCAACGCTCTTATTGATACAAATCAGCAAACTCTTTCGTTGAAAAAATTTGTCTTCTCACTTGAAAAGTAAGTTGTAATTTTTTTCATTAAAAAAAAAAAAATATTTCGAAGCGGATTTGCGAACTTACCGTTACTTTGATCTTCAATCCTGCCGCTGATATTTCGTTTCGCAAAGTATGGGACATGGCAACCACCGCATACTTGCTAGCACAGTAAAGACTGCATGGAATCGTAACAGCTTCAGCATTGTGCCCGCCAATGCTAAAAAATTAATCACCACGACAAAATTAACGCTCTTTCGAATACAGACTTTATGTCACATTTCGTACATCGTCGTCCAAACACACAATCTTCCGTGTCTTCGAAAAATTTAGATATCATGAATAGCATTTAATTATTTATTATGAAACCTTATTCAGCAGACTTGAAATTATGCATTCAGTGTTGATATGAATTGTAAAAAATGAGTCATGAAGATTAGAAATCTTCTGGACTGTCACTGAATTATAATGCGTAGGTATTGTATATGTTGAAACATAATGGAGATACGAAAATTTTGTTCCATTCGTTCCACTTTTGAAGAATTATGGAAATATTTGGTGCCAATATGGGGGGGGGGGACCAAATATCTTCATGACTGCAGGAATTAATTCGAAAGATTTTATGAACATTCTAATATGGACATTTGACTACGATACGTGTTCTGAGGCCAATAAAGACTTTTTTAACTCTTTCCTACCTTCCGACACTGATTATGTGACCAGGAACCTTGCGCTTTCTCAAGGAACGAATCGCTTCCCTTGAACATATCACCGTGGCAAGTAAGTTCGTGTCCATGATTTTTCGATAATTTTCCGTTGAACCATCTAAATAAAGGGAAATCAGAGTATCAGGTAGTTACAACGTAATGAATCGCTGAGGCGTTAGACGATATTAAATCTCGATTTATTAGTTTTTAATTTAAGGCATCAAAATTGTTGAAACACAATCAGTATAGCTTTGTTTTTCATCAATTTCTAACTACCCCATGAATTGAATGGAATGAATTAAATCTTTATGGAATTGAGCATCTTCAGCACCTTTTTTTTTTAAGATAATTAAAATTTTGTCTTTTATACCTACGGAATAATAAAAGATCCAAGATCTACAATTTGTACATTGTGAAAAAAAATCTATCTGAATAATTTAGATTCCGGAAGTTACCGATGATGTTTTCAGGGACGTAAACTCCGGCGTTATTGACAAGAATATCGACACCACCGAGTTCTTTTTCCGTCCATTTAAATACTTTGAGAATGTCCTGTTCCTTCCTGACATCACATTCAATAGGATGAACAGAACCTTTTTGGCCCTTTAGTTTGGCAGCAAGATCTCGTACTTTCTGTACTCGTCTTGCAGCCCCAACGACTTTGACACCATTTTTCACAAGTTCCTCAGTTATGGCAGCCCCAATACCGCTACTCGCTCCCGTTACGATCGCAACTTTTCCCGACCATTGATCCATCTTCTATCGAATTCAAAGACGAACTGACTGATTCTTTCAACCGCTTGTTCAATACACGTCGGGTGACTACGCATTAAAGAAATATTCTCTTCCCATAGGTCATATAACACCTGTGAGTTTATTCCCACATGAACAGTGATTTTTTTTCTCTATTCACTGTACGGATATTCTCAACACGAATTTGTGAACGTTGCATTTTTTTTTTTAATCGACAAATTTTTTCAACCTGATTTTCTTGCCGTTTAAAAGTCTTTGGACTTCACCCTTGATCGGAGGTTTTCCCTACGCTGCAATCGTAGCAGGAAATTTGAATTCTGAGAGTTCAGGGTTAAAACAAAATGCAAAATAATTTTTTAATTGTTACTGTGAATGAATTCATTTGTGTTCGATCTACTCAGTAAATTCGAAGTTAGAAATAAAAAATTCTTTGTTATATTAAGGAGTTTTGGTACAGGCGATAAAATGTTGCCATGCTAAACCTTGTTCAGAACATGAAAAATTTCAAAGAGTGCAGAATTTTATAGAATTTGGTGAACATATTCTTTAGTGCCAACATATTCTTTAGTGCCAATTTGACAATACAATTTTTTTCAAATTTTTCTTCTACACAGTTATCGAGTAATTGGACACTAAAGTTCACGTGTATAAGCATAGCGTTTCCATATATGTATAGGTGTACATTACGGGCATAAGAAATCTTTAATGCGTAATTACTCGATAATTAAGTAGAAGAAAATTAAAAAAAAAATTTGTGTTTTCGTACTTGATGTTAAAGAACATTATCACCAAATTTGATCGATTTCTTAAAATTTTGCCTTTTTTACCGAAACTCCTTAATCGAGGACAATGTGACATTAGAGAAAAATACATTTACTGCTGGCGGAATTATGACCTTTTTTTCTAAAGCTTGAAGCAAAGCCATCTATAAACGAAAATGATGATGAAAACACTCAATGCCCCTTCCGGGATGAGTTTTGTTTCAACATTTAAAAGTTTGGAAGTAAATTTTCGACAATAATTCCACTCAATAATTCGAATTGTATTATGAGATCTTGTCGTAATCAACGTTACGATTTCGCTTAGGTATCGCACTTCGTCGAAGTCTTGCCCTGAATATGCAAAATACTTTTAATGGCATAGAAACTATCGGTCAGCGCTATCAGCAGTAAAGTCATCCTCTAAAAGCATCGATGGTATTATCGATAAGCAGCCATTACATCGATCATAATAGTTACGATGCTGTGGGCTACAAATGATCAAAAAGCCCATAAAAATCGATCGTAAAAGGGCGTCATGATAGAAAGAACTCACGATACAAGACATCGCTCTTCGCCAATGTTAAATTCGATGATTTATTTTTACTCGCATTCATGTGAGCTGTCACGCGATTTGTTTGTAAAAAGAATAAAAATTCAATCATTCTGTTTACTGTTGTTTCATTACCGAACGAAAAAATGCATTTAATGCTGACAGGATCTTTCGACGTTTATTGTGTGTGGATGGATAATTCAGAAATAAAGGTTTCAATTTTTTTTTTAATAACACGGTTTACCTTTTGTACAAGTAACTGCGAAACGTGACATAAAAAATGATGCACTCGCAGCATTCATTAGATGACGAAACAACTGCTCGATAAAATAATTATACAATTTTCTGTTATGTAGTATGTGCCGGTTAAATCGTCAATTCAATTGCTAGTCCGTGCATGTTTAACACGATCTATCTGACAGGAATGAATGTGTGAACATCAATTTATCATAATATTTCGTACATTCATTGATTGGTGTCGAGAATGGAATTTTAAATTTATTTTCGAAAAGTTCCGGTTTTTTTTACTATTAGGCAGGGAGAAATATTCGTAAATTGGGTATTTTCCATGTGACAATAAAAATAGTTTGAATGTGTTGAACTGATAGAATATTTTCGTTGAATCCCTTTTTCTTTGACAGATATGCAAATATAAAAAAAAAACAACCAGGTCAATTTTTAAAATTCACGTGATGTTTACGGTGGAAATTCTCGACGCAGGAGCATTGTCTCTATAATGTGGTTCGATATATTTAATCGTGTTGCCAAGTTTGTTTTCTGGCAGAATGTTAGGTAAAAGAGTATAGCCGATTACGGAGTTTTGTAGGGAACAAAAGAAGTTCGAAAGCAGGACTATTGTCTTTAAAACATTTACGGAAATCTTCAATTTGGGATCCTTGGAATCGTGAATTAGCGAGATTCATAAATTAATTCCGCTCATTATTTATTTTTATTTTTAATTCTAATTTTTATCTATAATTATTAATTTTTTACTCATTTCACAATATATCGTGACATGAAATGATTTGGCAAAAAGTATTGTCAAACGGCAAATGTCTGAGAATAATCGGCAAAATTTGTATTAATAATCCGCGGTAATACTTTGTCCATCGTGTTTAGAAAAATATTCGATCATTTCAACACAATTTCTTTCTTCGTTATATGGATCAGAGAACTTCTCATGTGTTTCTAATTCGGAGTAGTAAATGCTGCCGCTCTAAATAAATTTGTTTTCTGTGCATTTGCGCATGATCTACGGCGCATCGCAGTCGGTAACGTATACCTGACGATCGGTTAAATAGAGTGCGCAGCGCAATTGGTGTTAATTGTATGGATTTCTAGGAGACATAAAAAATCTTTCGTCGGTAAGAATCCTACATCCAATTTTACTCCTAATTTAACCAAAGTACGAGAATCCTGACCACGTAATCCTGAACTTAAAATTAATCTTGAGTTTGAACTTGAAACCGGCTGAATTCTTTGTCATTATTTGCCAATTGTAAGTTAGTATTTGAACTTGAATTGTTACACGAAATGTTATCAATTTTTAATTGATTGTTTGCATCATTCCTTGATATAATCATATATATTTTTGAAACTTCTTATTGTTCTTGAAATTCATATCTTACGTGTTAGATAAAAACATAAATAAATAACAAACAAGCTTCTCAAAGTAGGTTTGAGACGTTTTTAATCCTGTAAAGACATACATAAACATTGACAGCATCAGTAGCTGCTGTGAATCACGCTTATTTTTTATTTTAAGGTAACCTTTTCCATATACTCTTATAGAACATCGTTTTCTGATTGTCTACAGGTTATTGGAGGTATTCAAAAATGAAAGCAGCTGTATAACTTGTTTTCTTAATCGTCGTTTTGAGGTCGATTTTTCTTTCAGAGCAGCTGTGGTGCTACGGTTAACTTACATTCGATTCATAGTTTTCTATGACCGAGAAAACCATTAAAGGTCTACAAGAAAACCATAAACGAATTCACAGCAGATTTGTAACTAAATTGCAACCGTTGCCTCGACTCCCTAGGAAATTCTGTGAGCAAGTTTATGTGACCAAGTTGTGTGGATTACATTTCCCACGAATTACGAGACCGTTCGTCTTTTAGCAGCGTGGAAGAAGTTTTTCTTTTTTTTTTTTTCGAATTGAAATGTGGAGCTTTCCACTACGCGCTCTTACGGCGATCTGGTCGATATAAAACACTGCCTGAACGGAATCTAGTGCTGTAAGTTCTTCCGCGACTTTTCATGGCTTTTTCATTTTCGTTCTATTGGTCACTTCCTCCGTTCTCCGTTAACCAACATAAGCTCGATAGTCTTGTAACTTCATCAGGATATCCGGATTCAAACAATATATATGCACGGTTTTTTCAGTACTATTACATTGTAGCAGCACATTCGTACGGTGACCCCTTCAATTTCCCACACCTGCGTCGCGTGTGAATTGGAAGTAATTGTAGATAAACGAATTTTACCTGATTTTGAGCAATTGTGCATCTCGGGTTCAATCATTTCCAGTATGCTTTTTGTTTGAAAGCAGAAAATTTGCCTAAATATAGTTACACCGAGTACCTCACTTGCCACATGTGGTGAGCATGTGCATTGCATACGAAAAGTCAAGTAGAACTTTCAAATATCGAGACGCATCCCGGGATTGAGATATACGAAACAAATCAAATGTATGAAGTTTATCAACCAATAAGGAAGTAAACTTTTATTTTTTAAAATTGTACAAAATGAAAGCTGAGGAAACTCAAATTCTTTCGCATTTAACTCTCCCATTTTAATCTCGCATCTGAATCTAAAAAAAATGAATCAAACGTTTTGATCGAAATACTCCGTTGAATCATTTCTTGTTCGGATAGATCACAGTTTGCGGCGCAGTGGAGTTATTCTTACTTCATCAACCTGGAAACAAAAATGAAATCGTTTACATTCTCATTTATATTTAACAAAATCTTACTGTCGATTGTAAATTAGTTGTGTAAAATAAATTACTCGGACGGATGGAGCTGCGGATAAGGCAAACATAACCCCATCAGCGACATCTTTGGCCTGGATGTGTGGCATGCGATCGAAAATCGCATCACTGCCACCAGCAGAGTTAAAAATTTCTGTCTTCACCAATCCAGGAATGATGCTCTAATCCAAAAATTGAATAGACTCGTATTAAAATTATCTTACCATATGAAAGTATGACAGAAATAAAAACTGGTTCATTCAATACATTTTTTGTTCGTTCTAAAAATTATGCTCTTCAGTTCCCTTTTCAAATCAAACTGAAGTTGAAACTTTAGCAATTCCAACCTCATCGATCGAAGCATTTTTAATAATTAATCTATTTTTCTATGAAACTTTCACAATAATTTCAGAAAATTTTTTTCAATCTATTTGTGAATCGATATTGTGAAACAATATGCATTGAATGATTCTCCATTATCAGTTCAAAGTAGCTTCATTATCATGGTTACTTACAGTATACATTAATTAATTGATTACCACATACAGCCACTTACGGTTGTCCTGATGTTATCAGTCGCCCTTTCGATTTCTTGTTTAACGTTATCGATAAGTCCTCGAAGTGCGAATTTGCTTGCTGGATAAAGGCCAGTTGGTAAGCTCGTCAGTGTGGCGTTATAGCCTAAAACGCTATAATAATAACAAACAATATTTTTGATTAGACGGTGATTAGTTTTACAGATTCAAGTCAAGCGTTGATGTATCTATATAATACAAATACCGCGAACGAGAAAGAAAAAAAAAACTCGAACATATTATGAAAAAGATAGAATACCATGGTATTGAATTGCATGAATGCAGAAACCTAGTAACGTGATATAAACCAGCACGTTTATTATGCAATCAACTTTACCTGTTTATATAAAATATATGTCCCTCAGTATTTCGAGATCGCATCGATTTCATAGCTTCTCTTGTACAAATGGCGACAGCCAATACGTTTATATCCAGTATTTTACGAAAATCTTCTGTTATTCCCTCTGTAACGGAAAGGAATTAACGGTTAGAAGAATGACTCGACCTAATGCAGGTCAAAGTTGGACCAAACCGGTTTCACCGAATAACCGATCGTTACACAGAGAAAAAAAATGGTTTATTCAATAGAAATTGATGTTATTGGAAGAGTTTTGTCGATTGAAATCCGCGTTTATTTTGCAAAATAAACGTGCAGTTTGATCAAAAATTAATGTGTTCGTTCAATGATTTATGACATTATGATGATCATCCATTTTATTGGCACTCCGTGATGAGAGATTTTGTTGTTTCAATAACTTTTTTTTATCAGTATACATTGACAGTAAAATTAGATTGATTGATATGTTTTTATAAAACTTTTTTTCAATCAGTTATAATGAGAGAGTATCAATTGGCATTACTCAAACTTTACCAGCTATCGTGGAAGTCACTGCTATACCGGCATTGTTGACCAAGACATCGACTCCACCGAGTTTCTTGTTGGTCCATTCGAAAGCTTTCAATATATCGTTCTCATCGCGAAGATCGCATTTTACCGCGTACAATTTTCCCTTCGCTCCCTTGAGACTGTCAGCTATCTCTTGAATACGATTCTCACGTCTCGCGAGACCAACGACCTGGATACCAACGCCAACGAATGCTCGGACAATTGCCTCACCGATCCCGGCGCTCGCACCCGTCACTATCGCTATCTTACCGATCCAACGATCCATTCTCGGCGAAAGTCGATTCTGGACTGTGGATCCCGTACAAGCAACGACCAACTAAACGTCGAGTCATTGCGACGTCGCTCGTACTCCCTACTCTTTATTTCTTCTTTCCCTAGCTCTCGTCTACCGTCGACGACGTACCAACCACGTCTGTATTATACATCTGCGTATGTATGTAATCACAAACTAACTTCAGCTGAATAGAGCAGTTAGAGAAATAGCGCGTATACAGGGTATCCAAAATGTCATAGTTGGAAGGCACCGTTCAATTTTTTAAATCACTTATTACGTGTCTCTAAATCTTATTTTTAATTGTTTGTACTTTATCGGAAATAAATTTTCGAATCGTTGGACCAAGTGACTATTTAGAAAGGCTCTGTTCATAATTAACAGCGAATCAGGGAAGAGGTGACTTGAAAATATTTCGAAGTCCGTGTACATAGTCTACGTTTTTTTTTTTTTTTTCGTTTTCAAGTGTAAAAGCTTCGTGAAACTCGCTTTCAAAATGCGTGTTAGAAACTGCGAAGCATGTGATTGCTTTAAACACTCCGCCGAAAAACTTTTCATTCCTTCTATCCATGTGATATAATTAAACAACGACGAGGTGTTTTGTTGCTTTTTTTAACGCCAAGTTGACGTCGCCCCTCGGGCGTCATCGTCTCCCGACCCGTCGTTACCAAACTTTGTAATTAACTTTTTTTATTTCACATTTGTTTCTATCACAAAGAAACTTTTTTCTGAATCTTTTTTTTTCGCCGGGAGCAAGCAGTGGTTTGGTGAAAATGATGAACGCCGAGCGTTCGAGGCTACTCACGTAGAGAACACGTTGTCACACCTCCACGAAATAAATTCGGGTGACATTGAAAAAATTTGTTTTTTATCCTGAGCCTGCTGTTCCGGTCTTACCGTACACGTTTTTATGAATTTTGTAGAGGGTTGCGTGTTTATAAATGAACGTGGTGAGAAATTTATTACTATAATAATTGATAAAATCGATATTTGCTTTTCACCAGATTGCAACGATTTTTTTATTCGCATGGTGAATGGAAATTTTTTTTTTGGAAAGTTTTTGTTTGTCCTGAGCTCATGCGGACCATTAGAGATTATTTTGCAGCAAAACTTTTCTCCAATTCAATGATCAATTCCCGCTTTCAACAACTTCGCAGTGCATTTAGTGTGCTAGTGATATAAACGTTCGCGTACATTTGAAAAAGCATTATAATTCTGGATTTTGCCCTGCTGCCGCTCCTTTTCAGATTGATTGTATTGAATTCCATGCAAATTTTTAATTGTCGATATACACGGTAATCCTGTTCAGTTTTTCCTTTCGCTGTCAGACATGTTTCGTGTTGTATTTTCCCAGCAAATGCAATTTGAATAATTTTCATAACTCTGATGTAAAAGTTACGAGTTCATGTAAAAAGTTTACATGAAAGTTAGAAAAATAATTCAAGTGGCCTCCTGGCTGGTTTATATTGGTGTCCTAATTCTCTCTTTTTTCATTTTCTACTAGCAATGAACCATTGAGTCATTGACTAGTTTGATTTTACGACATTCGGACAACATTTTTTCGCATCAATTTTTAAAACAATCATTATTATTTTTAATTTTATGGAAAAAATCATTTTAACAGATTTGTTGACTCGTCATTAATATAACTCATGGGTCTGGATAACCGCATATGTCGTTTTAACTCCAGAGTTAAAAAAAAAAAATTAATTTACCGCAACGCTGCAGCTATAAGAAAATCTATTTACGAAATTTCGTTTTTACGAAATTTGGACTATCTAAACGTTATTTAACTATGTACAATAATGACTGATTTTTATGGAACAAAACTTTTTCATAATTTGAAGAGTTCAGCGATTTAAAAACGGACGTCAAGATAAGAGAATCAAAAAATCGAAGAATGTATAATCGATTATAAATATGTAGAACAGAATGCTGAATTGCTTTCGTTTCTATCTCAATTATCAGAATGTCAGCAAATCGTACTTGCCTCGGGCAAGAGGGAGAAAAGCGTGTTATCGCGTATAACGTGGAATTTTGACGAAGTGCTTTGTGTCTGAATTAATGGCTTTGCGTCAATCTTTTTCGAGAGAAAACAACGAAAAACGTTCGGGACGTTTGTGAGATCGACGTGCTGATAGCGAAATCGTGAAATCGCAAGAGGCGGCGCTTAACGTCGACGAATGTCGCGAATATCGATTAGTGTTTATCTCAATGAGTGTTTCTGCTCTGTATTAAGGAGTTTTTTTCACTCACTCACACTTCAATTGCTTACGAATTTTTTTTCATTAAATCATTGTCTTTGTCCGTACGTATGTAAATTTTTTAAATTTTCAATAAGAATCGAAATGAGTTTAAAGGTGATACGGTTGATAATGTCATCAACTGAAATTATGTGGGTAGAAAAATATTGGACTGACAATTAGAAAAAAAATTCTATGCGATAAAAAAAATGAAATGGACTTTCGATTAGATAAACTTCAAGAATTTTTGAATTTCTAATTTTACGACAAAAATTTAAAGACTGCCGTCTTAGATTTAAAAGTTTCCGTTTCAGGTAAAAAAAAAAGTTGACAAAGATATTGAATAGTTTATTTCATAGTTATTTCATGAAAGTATGATTGAGAAAGAAAATAAGTAGATGAATTAACTTTTATCGATAATCTGATTAACTCAATATATAATTATCGGCTTCCGAATATCAGCAGAGTTTGATACATTTTTTCAAAAAAATTGTAACTCCTGAAGGACTTGATAGAAAATGCTAAAAATACGTTTGAATATGTAACATTTTGCAAAAAAATTCAGAAAAATTCAGAATGGTCAGAGTCACGACCGCGAGGAATCGCCTGGGATGTCATGTATAGCATAAAATATATGCGGAAAAGCGTCCTGGTGGCCTACAAAGAACGGTTAAGTATTCCAAAAGTTGTCTCTCTTCTCGAAGTTCTATCTTCGTAAATAGAGATTTGACTATGGGGCTTGAACAACAATGCCAATTTCAAAACAGATGATATGCTAATTTTGACATTCCGTAGCTAGGTATTTCGCTGTCAATTTAAACACAAAACAAGGGTGCAATTTACTTGATGCTCGAATACCGGTTTTCTCGGAAGTATTGTCTGTAAAGTTGCACCCTGCTTCAACACAAGAACTTGAATTTCTATGAAATTTGAATTATTGAATCGAATAAATTGAATAAAGTTGTGAACACAAAAATCATTTCGAGTTGAGCTATTTCCATGTTTGGAAACAATTAATTATTATACACGATGATTCAACGTGCGGATCAACCTCTCGATTCATCATTCAAGGGTAGCATGTGATATGTAAGTTTCACGCAAAGCCTGAAACTTGGAATTGCATGTGTTGCACGTATTTCCAAGGTTCTGTGTTCAATATTTCAAGTTTCTTAATCTACCCTTTCGGGCGTGAAAATCTACAAGTGCTGAGAGAGCAGCTGCGTTATCCTCACAAAAGAAGCACGAGGCACTAGAATTCGTGCCTCACGTGTTTCAACGTTTCTCTATAATCATTTTACTCCTGGTTACGTGACAAAATTTTTACTGAGACGATATTTTAATTTTGTTTATTTTAGTTTTCTGAATGTTCACATAAGTTTGTCATTTTTTTTTCCTACTCGTTGGCAATCATCGTGATGATCAATCGCGAGAAGACATTGATGGAAGTTTCTAATATTTTTCCTTACTCTTTTGAAGTATGCAATGAATGCAATAAAATGCCTTCGAAGTAATAAGGGATGAATCTACATTTTGACAAAATGTTTCAGAAATATGTATTCGTTTGAAATGCAAATGTTTGGAGGGCTATTCCACTAAGCCAGAGAAGTGAACGATGGATTATAAGAACGGTGATAACCATCACCATATACGCAATTAGGATGATGATTGCGTACGCACATTTCATCTATATACGTATACAATCCATGTGGACTAAAATCTACATTTGGTTAACCATCATACATATATGTGTTCACACGCAGACCTCTTGTGGTACATTAGAATTTCAAATGGATTCAAGTTTATTGAATTAGAATCACTTAGCATAGAGTGGTATTCGAACGGATCAAATCGGAATGGTGGGCGCACTTTGGTGAGGTGGCATCGGGATCAGTTCTCTACACGTTCGAGATAGTGTTTTACGTACACGTCGATTGACTGTTGAAGATCATAAAATCGGGCAAGAAGAAATTTGATCCTCGAAATTACATTATATGCGCTTTTTCGATTTTTATACTGATTGATAAATGAAAGAGACAGAAGATGAGATTGAGTGAACCTCGCATTGGGATATCCCAAGGTCTCGATGTCTTGAAGTCTTTTGTCCTTAACCAAAATCCACAATTTCGGCACTTGATGATTCAACGAAGATTTGAAAAAAATCTTCGTCGAAAATTTGAAAAAAATCTTCGTTGTAACCTCGAGCAGCGAAATTCCACTTTTCTTGTTAATAAAGCGTTAAAACGCTGTCACGTCTCTAAATATATTCAATAAATCAGCCAGAACACCCAACCCCATGTAGAGATCGTCAATTTGCAAATTTTCCAATGCAATTCTGTCGTGAAGCTCAAACTCCAACGAAAGACGTAATTTTTTTGAATAATTTTTTCAAGTTAAATCGATCTTTAAATTTTCGCTGGATCTCCTTTGAGAAAAAATTATTACCACGATGTGTTGGACCCTTCGAACGGTGCAGCTTCCATCAGAAATATTCCCTCAGAACAAATCGGTTCGAGGATATTTAAGGTGTTAGGAATGTTGCCCTACTCTCTACATAGAAAGAGTGAGTGAGAGAGAGAGAGAGAAAGAGATGAAGAGGGAGATGTCAAACCTGTAATCCCTTGATTCACTCCTATATATCATGACAAGGTTGATACTGTCCCTTGTTCTCTACCGCGATTTCTAGTGTTCTGCATATGGCATCGATTTCAATGATTGTATCAAAGCTCGTTGGTTATCTCGAATTACGTTCAATCGAATCTCTCACTCTTTGATACCGTTTCGATGTAAATAAACAGAGAATTTCTGAACTTGACAGAGTTGCATTGATCCAAAAAATGTGGAGTAAAAAAAAAATGTATGAAATCCCGAATGGGCATGTCTACCACTTTTTAACTGTAAAATTAAAGTTCTATCAAACTGTTTGAAGATCAAAGGCCATTAATATCGCAGACGCGATTTCCAGCAGTCATTTATTCATTTTAGCGTTGAATACCGACTTTCGCAGATGTATATCTTATTTGATTGACATATTCCTGCTACAGCGTCGGGTATAAATAACAGTGTAGATTGAAATCCCTGATTTATTACTCGTGATTAGGTCACGTGCGATAAATTGATTAATTATCATGATTTACTGAAGTGTAAACATAATTTAATTAGCCAGGACACTATACTCGGGGCCGCTTAATAGAGGCTCTGGAATTTATATCGCAAACCTGGCCACCGTCACCATTAGCCGCAGTATTAATATTATGCTATACATATTTAGATGAACATAGACATACGTTTATGCACATAGACACATATACATATAGAACTTTTAACTGTAGCACAGAAATGGAGGCTGAAAACCCTCGACAAGTGATCGTGGAACTTCCGGAATCTCTCGACTATGTAAGCACGAAACATCGCAAATTAAACTACCTAGTGATCCTCTCCTTCTCCCGGGAAACCCCTCATGTCGTCTTACTGGCTGCTTCTTCGTAGCTTTCGTTACTTCCGCGATTCTCTCCTCTCTTCTTCTCTCTTGAGCGCTTTCGTGTTATTTCCACCGTTAAGACATATTTCGCACGTATTAGTGCTACGAAGGGTAAACTCATATTTATATACATATAGTACATGAAGGTGATCTTCGTAATACAGCTACGTGCATAAATGGTAATATGGGAAACGACGTGGCAAGTGTTATTAGTGTTTCTCTCATGTTGATGACGCTTTAGTTTATGTTTATGTATTCTTGAATACCGTATAACCATTCCGAACAAAAGTCAGATTTGAAATTTACACTGCTGATCTTTCCTTGAGTTGTAGATGTCAGGGTGAGTATAACGCACAGAGATAATTTTATCAAGTTATTTAATTTGTTACCCAACATTTAGAACCTCTTGAATTTTTTTTCGTCGTTCCATTTGCGTGTATTGAAAGTGGTTTCGAAGAAAGCACCAACAAAAAAATGTTGCCCAGCTCTCCACAATTGAATTAACATGTATCAGATACAGTCATTGATAAGGGTCTGAGTCTAGTGTAACTTCAAAAGACAAAAACGACAACGAAAAACTTAATCAAGAATATGTATCAGGTGGAGTTATCAAAAAATGATGTTGAAAACTTTTCTTAATCAGGAAATTATTATGCTATTATACTCTTGACGCCACGTGGACATGTTGTATTTTAGTAAAAAAAAAAAATTGACCAGGGAAGTTCTTCTTCTTCGAGACCAAAGAGGTCAGAGGGCGTAAGAAAACCGTAATAGACAAGGGACAAAGGTATGATTGTTTTTTTTTTTCGCCTTCTCTTATCTCTTTTATCCCTGGTAACATTTTTGCTATGGTCTTGTAGCAAGAATACTCGCAAATCGGAATGAGAGAATGAGGGCATGGAATGTAGGTTATACGAAGATCGAGAGTAGGCAAAAGGTAAAAGGTATATGTGTACGTGAAAGACCGGGCGATGAGAGTAACGGAAGGGGTTAGGGAAAGGAGAGAAGAAGAGAAAAAGCCAGAGGAACGAGTAAGAACAGAGAGGGTTGAGTATCGAACGAAAAAAAAAAAACGAAAGAGGAAAATGAAAAAAGGGTGCATCGGTAAAGCCAGACAAGGTTGCAATGATGTAAAATTGCGGGGAAAAAAAAAAAGAAAAAAAGAAAAGAAAACAGAGTAGAGAGAAAGGCGGAAAGAGATGGAGGTGTATCGGTGTTCTCAATGAGGGATGATGAGGCGCGAAAGGGTGAATGCTGAAGGGCAGAAGAAAACCGCGAAAGAGGGAGAAAATAAAAGCGGCGATGAGAGGGAGGCGCGCCGGAAGCATCCGAGCTTGTGAATATTGCTGATGGTGCCATCTTGAAGTACTCTTCCCAGGGAGACTATATACAGAGTTTCTCCCTGTCTAACTTCATAGAGCTTTTCAACCCCTCCCTACAACTCTATTGCCAACATATATTAACGTATACCTATCTATATGTAATCCTGCTTTTGCTTCTCTTTGTCATCGTCCCCGACTTCCGGCAAGTGCGATAGTGATCATACGCGACCCCTAAATTCTCGCCAGTTATTCTCCCCTGCTTATCCGTGTTCGAGAAAACTTATGACAAAAAAGAGACCCACCGTGAAGATGACATCGTTTCGTCTTGTATTTCGAACTTCTGTCATGTCTTTTTTTTGATCTGTCGAAATAAATCGGAATATTCCTTGTATGTAAATGTATTTTCTCGATCTGCTATCTCTTATATGAGTCTCCATTAAACCAATGTAAGGGGAACGAATGGAGTATGCTGTTTCAGGCAGGACTTGGTCGAAAATCGCTTTTTCTAGGTATGTAAATACATCAATAAGTTGGTACAAATTCAATGCATACAACCGACCTTAAGTCCTGTTTGAAAAGTGTACCATCGACTAATGGTGGTCATTACATTATTATAGTGAGCGAATTCGAATCTCTTTTTAGTGAAAAAGTAGAATCTCCAAACAACTTATAAGTTCTAATACAACGATGTTCCTGGAGTGTAAACTAGGATCGTTTGAAAACATGAATCCCGAATCAGGATGGTTAACTCAAGTGAACTGAAGTGCAACAAGATTGGGTCAAGTAAGATCCGAACCAAATGGTTCACTGGTTGGCATTTATAGAGTTATAACGACACGATTACCAGGACCACTCCACATGTCTAATCAGAGAATGCACCGTCATGGAATTCTAGTTCCGAAGTTTCGCTCTTTTTGCACTTCGATGGATTGAAAAACTTATCAAACTTGTACGATATTATTATGGGAATGGAACTATCGATTCAATAATCAGTTACGTTGGAAGTGAGCCCTGTTATTGTTAACAAGTAGTAGCATCTGTTTATATCAGCAGCATAACATCAACAAGTTCATGTTTCATTCATTGAATGCACCGAGTTTGATCAAATTATTGCGATCAGATTATTATTATGCTGTTCTCCATCTTTTTTTCATTGGGAACGTTCGTTATAAAAAAAAGTTCGATTTTTTTTCGCGATGACTGAACTTTGATCCAGAAGGATTACAAAATTGGTAAAAGCCTGGCATGCTGATGACGCTGATGCTCGAATCTCATTTTATATTTCAATGTTCGAATGCGGTCAGTTCTTTGATCACTATCGTCACTGATATGACCGGAAAAAAAATGAAATCAGGGATTAATGAACTGGAAATTAAAAATAGGAAAAAGCGTTCTTTATGAAGAAAATAAATGGAAAAGGTAAAAAAAAAAGGTTAAGTGCTGCTAACCACTGTCTGATCGGTTCTAAGCTGCAATATACTTTGTCGCATGTATGATCTTTTAGACACTGGCTTTATTTGCGAGTCCACTCACTCAGATTTCTCTCATGATTTTTTTTCTTTCGAGAGGACATGTGAGGTGTATCGTCGCGATCTCATGAGCAAGCGATCCAAAAAAATGAACTTCAGCCAACTGTGTCTTTTTTCCTTGTCATGAAGCAACACAAAAGAATCGCCTCATCTCACGAAGAATTGATTCATCAACACCATTTTGTTACAAATATGAAAATTAAAAGTTCATCAATCGAAATTACGCAATATTCATATGCGTTTGGTAAAGTACTGGCTTCGTATGTCTGAAAAACTTGTTTCTCGATAGACTATGAATTGAATTTCATTTGATATCTTTTTTCGAACAATTGAATTAGAAAAGATTTAGATTTAAACACTTGAAAATATTAATTAACAGAGTTTCTTGGGCTGCAAAGGTTCTAATGTAGCGAAGTTAAGAGATGAGGTCGAACATAATCGGCGACTTATCGAAAATTTTCCAACTCATTAGAGTTCTTCTGTATCATTTCAACAAATACTTATATACAAAAAAGTTACGAAATTCAGCCGGAATATATTCCAACGCTCTACTGCTTCATTTCATTGCTTTTTTTTCAAGAAGCGAGTGCTGGTGTAGGATATTTAAGCGAGTCAACTCCATAAAAAGAATCGCATCAAATTTTAGAAAAAAATGTATAGAAAATCGTCCGCTCTCGGATCCGTTGCCTTCGGCATTTGAAAACTATTTTTTCTAATAATTTTAAAGCAAATAATGCGATCCACCTTCCAAACGTAAATCTAATGCATAGTTTTCTACTTTTAATCCGACTCGAGCTTTTTTGATTTTAGAAGTATTGAGAAAAAGACATAAGAATGCCAATAATGAAGTTCCGATTTTCTCTAAAATAAACTAGCGGTAAATATAGATATCAGATAATTCATGTTATCATCACTGATTTGGGTTGAATGTTTCGATTCTTGCGATACTCGGTAGCTTTACTGTTATTGCTGAGTCTGCTAGTACATAACTCCATTGATGTTCGATAAATATACCAACATGAGTCCATCAGGCATACTTACTCCTATTTACAGAATACACATTCCAATTTTGCATTAACACTTATGCGTTTCAAAAATCTATCTGCGCACACTTTATATTGATATATGAGAATTATACAGTAACAGCTGAGAACTCCTAACACCCTCGTTTACGTTCATGGGTGCAAATCGCTGTGGCAAATGTTTGACGCAAATGTTTCGAAACGAGCCAGACTGGGCTTGATCCATAATAGGTACTAATGAATGACGATGACAGAGATGAAAATTGCATCTCTCAATCCCCTCATCGATCGAAAGTACGCGAGAGAATTTCCAGCTATAATTTGTGTCAATCTCTAAACCCTTCATACCTGAAAAGAAGGGGACAAAAAGTTGCCTTTTTCCTCTCAATTATTATGAAGGAAAACTTTATTTAGATATTAAAAATCGAAAGCTCGAAATGATCGAAAATCGCATTTCAATCGTAAGCCTCACGATCTCAGTCTCACTTTTAATTCAATTTATTTTTTATTGGTTTACTTTACTCTCGATTTGTTTCCTCTGAAGAATATGGTTTTTTCAAATCAACAATTGTCGAAAAGTTTCTACGAAACATAATTGAAAAAGGTTCTTGCAAGTTGAAAAAGAATTCATTACAGTCAGAAAATCTAATCATCAAAACATGAAAAGAAAAATAGGATTATTATGAATTTTATTTTCTTACCCAGAGAAATTTTCTGTAAAACGATACACAATGATTTAAATGTTTTTTCCAAAATTCTCCTCGCAAGCGTAATCAAACTCCATCGAGAACTCCATCCTTCATAAGTCAAGTATTTACTTGTTTGTATTGGATAGATATATGCATAAAACACCGTACATATGTCTAGTGATATACGAAGTATATCGATGCTCATATATTTATCTTTACAGTTCTTTTGTAGAGGACATCAGGATTTGGTTATGCCCAGGAGGCATGTAAAAGCCGAAGGTCTAAATAACGACATCGTTTTGCGTTTGGCATGTGCGGATATATCACTATCATATCGACTCTGCATGTATCGATTTTCTCATACCCGATGGCATCTTCATCGGGTTTTTCTTGTGTGCTCTTTCACGAGTGTGAAAACGAAGAAAATTCACGTGCTCGTCGGTAAGTGAGTAAATGTTAAGGAGTGAATGTGTGGCATTGCCTGGTCTCGAAGTGTGTCCATTCACGCGTATGTACGTGCAATGTTGCCTCATTTAAGAGACGAGACTCTAAACATCCTGTTCTTTTTTTCTTATTGCAGTGAGAATGGAACTTGGCTTCGGAGCTTCCTTTTTCTATCCTTAAACCCTCGCCGTGAGCATTTTTATCTTTTTCTCTTCTCTTTAACACTATCATTGAAACGTATCGTGAACGGTCCCGTGAAGACGTGACAGTAACAAATGTGGCCACGAGAGTTATGTACGGTGAGTGTATTTATGTTAAGAGTATACACTTTTTTTTTTGCAAATATATCCGCCTATATGGGTGGCCCCTAATCTCGTATCAGACCTTTCTAGAGGATAAATTGATGAATATGTTCCGAGGCTTAAATTCGGTGAAGCAAAGAAATATCATGAGGCATTATTCTATTATTCTCAACTAATATCACAGAAAATATGAAACGATAAAGTCTTACCGGAAGTGTATACTTTGAAAGGCGATGATTTTCAGGAAGAATAGAAACATAAAATAGGAGCTTATTCTACGTCATTTAGTAATATTACGTCGAGTATCTGGATTCATCACTAAAAGAGATAGATCCAGTAGAGGTTGAAGATGTTACCGATAAAAGGTAAGTCCAATTCTCACTATTGAAATATTTTTACACGTGATAAACGTTCCATGTGTTTTGTGGATAGTATTTTCATCTTCAATATTCTCTCATATGACTTTGATATTATTTGATATTTGAAAGCAAGTTATAGATCCATTGGTACCATCGTGTCTGTTAGTCGGTCACTATTCCTTGAGGATACAACTTCGGGGACACCCGATAAATGGCCTTTTCCCACATTAAACTTTTTTTTTCATAAGATGCTACCTTGTCGCATGAAGAGTTGAAGTGAATTTGAGGAAAGAGGCAAACACCCTTGATGCCCTTGATGGTGAATGGAGCAACCTAAACGTCAAAACCGTGCATGACTATATGGAATCTTCAGTTTTCCTCTCTGGGATTTTTTATGTGTTAACGTTAAAAAAGAAGTCAGTGGTGACAAGTCAGTTTCACGCCACAGGGATAGACGGAGATGAAAGCTGGAGTCAGGGGAATACTTATATCGGTTATTTTAAATCGGCTTACGAAGACGTACTGGTCCATGTGGTGGTATTCAGGAATATCGTAGCCCCAAAAGCTGCAATTATGCTTTATGCTAAGAAACCCAGATCCATCAGTAAAAACGTGTATTTATAGGATATGGACAAATACATTTCTGACCTTAATCGAAGGATTGATGGATTGTTGACATAGGAGAGATGCGTGTCTCGGAGAATTGAAATGAGGACTGCGCTGTGACGCTTCTTGTACTAACGCTACTGACTTGGCCCTTTCCGTATCTTTGGGAAATGGTGGCTTTTTCTGTGGAGATGGCACGGATGTGTTACTAGAATCTCGTGGGGATAGTGGCGTGGCTTCAGAGGGGGTGGAAAGAGAGCTACTGCCGCGGCTCCTCCGGCTTCTCTTCGTCAGCTGTCCGACTGGATGCTGAGCGTCAGTACGCGTCGTGGCCTCGCCACGTGATTCTCGCGACTCGATGTTTTCACGAGATACCCCTATGGTACAACATAAATTGTTTTATGTTCCGTCTACGTGCGAATTTACGATTCGTATACAACGCTTTTTCTGTATAACAACATTTCAATGATTCAACAATTTCATTAAATCAATAATGCATTCAACAAATAGAGAGTAAGACTACGAATCGGGTAAAACTACCAATGGAAAGAACAATAATTTCGGTTTCTTGTATACGTTCGAAAAAATTAAACAAAATAGAATTTCATGGCGATTCAGAACTTTTCGGTAGTTCAACGTCCTTGTGACAATAACCGCGTGCCGCAGATACTTCGACGGTGCGATAAAGTTGATCATAGAATTGAGGGTGTTCATATTGCTTTTACTCGTGACGTTCGCGTTGTGATCTATACGTACTCGTAGAAATGCATTTTCGTATCGCGATGGGGTGGCGGAGTGAAGAAAAATTGCCCGAAAAAAAATCAACGGGGATGTCGATGATTATTGTTTTCAATATCGTTATGGTTACGATCAACTTTTCGCATGTCACCGTTGTTAGCACGGTAAGCTTTTGAATCAAAATATCAAGATCGTTTTTATCAACTATGAAAATTGATAGGTGCAGTGAAAAACGAAATTTGGAAACCGAAACAAAATTCGTTTTTTTTCAAACAAAATACTCACTTTGATACGAGCAACATAATATTTTTGGGTCAAGGCGAAATTATATATGAATGCTGGAATGAGTTATTAGCGTTATTTTTTATATCGCTACATTAAATTCTCCAACGCACTGTAGCATTTAATTGTTTTTTATAATGTAGCAACGATAATAATAGTAAAAACTATTTAAAATCAAGAGAATGTTCTCCGAGTTGACTCGATTGAACATTTCATTGACAAAGATCCGGAAAAAATGCCTCACTGTACCACTTTTACATCTTTTGTAACAAGAATGACTTCGTTTACTCCACTATTAAATTGGGAGCCGGTGTCGAACCTTTGCTTTTTCACGAACAAATCGAATTCCGTTCTTTTCTCTCATCACGAGTGAAAATGCTTCTCGTTTCTCTAAAAAGAAGTGGTAATGGAACTATCGCGAGGGCTTGAACGAACAGCACAAGAAAAGTATTGTACGCCACGCTGTAGAGTTGGTCCCCGATATATATTTTTTTTGTAATTCATTGTCAAAGTGATCGATTTGGTAGTTCAAAGATTGAAACTTCGATTAAAATAGAAAAATTTCTATTCTTGACAGTCGCCAGTTTCGATGAGTTGATAGGGAGTGCGAGTTTTCAATTTAAGGTGATGTTGTCAGATAATATTTGCTGAATCATAAAAGCAATGGAAGATTGTCAATTTTTTTCTCGCCACTTTTATGAATCATCTGAGAGAGTGAGAACCTCGAATTTTTGGTATTATTACTGAGTGAATTGTCAATTTCCACAAAAATAAAATCAAATTTTTCGTTTAATATGGGAAATACGAATATTCATTTTATTTTCTTGAAAATTATGAAAATTCAAGTCCCTCGATCGCTTCTATTGTTGTAACGTTAATTTTCATCTTCCAATCTCTTCGTATAAAAATAAAAGCTCTTGAAAACTTTTATTTCGGGAACTAAGAAAAAATGAATGATCCGTTACTCACTACTTCACGTTGAGCTGCTTCTTTAGCTCTCGACAACTTCGTTCAGAGCATCAGTTGGACAAAACTTTTCAGCACTCAGTCGTTTTTCTACACCTTCATTCACGATCTTTTTGGCTAACAAGATTTTAGAATTTTAGGGTTTAAGAAAAAATATTGCAGAAGAACCAGCTGTATTTTTTGTCTTGTTAATGCCGTCGGCATTGACCCAAATAACATCAAAGTCGGAACAACTCTATTTCTACTGACTAGCTTTTGTCTTTTTTTTTTCAATTTTTTACAATCGATTCATTAGAATAATGCAAAAAAAAAGAAATTATTTTTCGTGGACACGATGAGCGTCGGGGACGGTTCGGAAGAAGATGTTGAATTCATTCCCCCTTCAATTCAGATCTCACTTTTTTGCGGTGGAATCTTGAAAAGACTTCCTGCAGATAATGATTCATTGCGAGGCTCTTCGCCGTAGTTATTACTGTCCTTTGTATCGAGTAATATTCGTTATTTACTCTCTTTTGAAAAAAAAACCGTTACATGAGAATACACAATCACGTTAATCTCTGATAAGGAACAATTTTGGTTCAAATGGCTCAAATTAGACGGAAAAATTAATTTCTAACGATGACTATATTATTCCTCAACTTAATAATACGTGTCTGAAAAAATGAGACATCTGCTTGAAAACGTGCTGTTACGAATAAATATTGACGAGAACTACGTAGGTTTCGTCTCCTTGACGAAAAAATGATATTTTGAGTTCTCACGAAACGAGGCCAACCCCCACGCGAATTAACACGAATGAAGTATCATTCTTCGGATTGCAGAAAAAAAAAAAAATTGAAAAAATAAACGATATGTTTTAGCGGGTAGGCAACACTCGTCTACCCCTGAACACGTTCGTCGACGCAGCGATGCAAAGCCGTCGGTCTTTTTGTCTCTTTTCCTTCGGAAATAAAAATAATTCAAAATGTTTAGTTAAGCTTTAAGTGAAGAGAGCGAGTGAGCGAACAGGAGAGAAGTGAGAAAGAGAAGAAAAAGGGGAGAAGTTGTGAGAGCGAAAAATGCGGTTAAAATAACCCCTTACCAACCCGCCCCCGGTACCATTTTTCATTCAAACTCCCGAGAGGTTCCCCTCGGTTCACTTGAACTATTGCAGCATGATTTTTCTATCTTTTTATCGTTTTCATTGCGAAGAGCCAAAAGGATTTTTCGTCTGTAACTTACTCTTCTGGGAGTTAAGAGAAAACGCTCTTGTCTTTTTGTCCTGGCACACTGATGGTCGAACCTTCTTATAAGGTCATCGCTGCAGTATAACAGTTTAGAGGTGTAGATTACACAAGAGTGTGTGTTTGTCACAATCAGGATCGGGTAAAAGTGTCTCAAAATTCAAGCCAAAAATATTAAAGACAGTGTCAACAAAATCTTGAGTCAAAAATCTTTTTAATTTTTCCAGAACATCGTTTTATCACTCGATATGCTATCAGCGATGACTCGAAGTTAAAGACCGCGAGTTGAAGATTTTTGGCTTCAGATCTTTCGGCTTGATTGTAACTTTCGAGACACCCGGTACGTCCACACATGTATATCGTTGCTTAACGAGCCACTGAAGAACAACGAGATGTGCTGACATTCGTTAAAGCAAAAAGAATGATTACCAGATACTCGTGTCTGCAAAATTGCTTAGGAAACACTAATTCCATTTCACAAGTTGGCTCGGTTTTCTACCAACAAATAACTTCGAAAAAAAAAAAACAGCAAAAATCTTTATTTGTCCATGCATCAACGTATGTGTTCTTGAAAAACATTTTTTTTTCGCTCAATTATTTCTTTATTAACAGCCAGCAAACTCTTGGCGTATTTAGGTTACCGCATCAGTGAAACGACGGGGCAATAGGGGATGAAGTGGTAAAGCATGATGAGAGGTGGCGCGTGGTATGCAAGCCAGGGTCTCTAACAACGACCGTCTTCGAAGAACTTTATCGAGAGGGTCCATATATTCGTCTCCTTTCTTTCGATTTCCCTCTCACCCTTGTTCCCTTCTTGTTTTCCTGCGATCTATGGCCTATGCTTCCCTTCCTTTTAAACCTGCTTTTTCTCTTGTTCTAATATAAATGGAAAATTACGTTTTAAATAATATAAGCCAACGTCCAATATTTCACCTCGGTCGTTCCTATAATATTACCTTTTTTTTTTAACAGAAAAAAAAACGACAAAAAATGTATTTGAAAAACAAGAAAATATTATATGAGCATATGTTTTTTCTTCGATTAATCTAACCGCTGATATTCCAGTATTCCTTTCATTCGAAACTGCTTTTATATCAACACTTTTGTATAGAAAAAATACATCGTAGCTGGTACTCATACAGAGTAATTTTTTTTCCTATTCTACATATATATAAATAGGAGGCAAAAAATTTGTATATAAATTTCAATCTTTATACATAAAAGAGAAAATATCTGTGTATATCGGCTATTCACTATGAAACTTATGCCGCGGCTACTTAACTCCACTTTGCTTGAAAGGTAAGCCTGAAAAACTCGCTCTCGTTGCTACTTGTACAGCTTTAATATCATTCGTCCTCTGTATCAATCACGAATTGAAACATCAGCGAGAGTCCTCTCATTTTTTTTTTTTCTCTATAAGGTGTGCTTATCTCAATAATTATTTTCAGTGTGTTAAAATATAATGTTGTTTTTTGGATGATGAAAATTTTTTATCCAATAAACAGCGTTCGAAAGAAAAATGTTTTTCTCTCCAGTAAAACTCACAATAGCATTGAATATTTCTCGATTAGTTTTCAATCGAGTTACAAGTTTTATCGAAATCACCGATAATTTAATTTAAAGTGTACATCGAGTCGCTGCTCATCGAGATTTAATACAAAATGAATATAAACTTATATGTCTTGCTTTTTTAGGTCGTCTCTCTGTATTTTCAACTCTCTCTCTCTCTCTCCATCTTTCTCTTTCTCACTCTTTAGTTCCATCCATCTCTTTCTCTCTAGTAAAGCAGACTTTTTCCTCATCCAAAATGTGTAAATCATTGTGTATCTCGCGAATTTTATTCCATTTAAGTGACAACATATTTGTCAAACCCCAACACTCGGCAGTTTTCAAACTCTTTGAACTCCGAATTTGTTGTGCATTTAGTAGATATATAGATGCCACCCGATTACCGTTTCTTTGTGTAACTTGGCCAATTTGCACAAGGATTTGTAGAAAATTCAATGCATATAAATCATGTTACGAGAATGCTAATGATCTTTGCCCACTTTATAAATCTAAAACTACGAACTACTGTCATTATTTTGTTTTACTTATTTCTACGAGTCCATCAGTTATTCGTTTTGGTACATCATTCCATCTCTGTATTTTTTTGCATTGTGGAATATTGAAATACAAAATTCGGGCTTTCGCATGAAAATTTAAAAAACTTTTTTTGCTTTCAAAAGTTTACGATGAAAATTATTCTTTCGTCCTTCTACTTTGATCTTTTTTATGTGTTCAGAAACGAATTAAATTTCTCATTATATGAGAAGATCGTTGCATACTATACTCGTCTTACGTTGTGTGCATATGAATCGAAAAAGGCCAGTTATTTTTGGGGAGAAAGGATAAAAGGTTAGTCAACTGGGTTACATTGCACAGTGTCGGGAGATATGGTCCTACGAACGTGTGTCTCGGTCCCTCAGCGCATATGTTTCTATGTAGTACGACTGACCCCCCGTAAGTGCCTCGGGAAACCCACTTTCGTAAACGGAAATGCCATTGGCTAAACCGATAAACATCAAAAAGCTTTTGCCCACGTTACGCGCTGTACTGTAAAATCTATCAGTCACTTTTCTGTGAAGCTCCTCTGTGACGAATGGAAAAAAACGATTCGAAATGGAATAAGTTAACAGATACGTTTTTCAGTCGTTCCAAAATCGTCTGAAGGTTGAATCTCCCTCGGTGGAAATACACTTATGGGGGCGCAAATAGAAAAACGATTTACTGACATTCATGAGGATATGAAAAAGAAAAAGAATCAATTTGTCCATCAGTGGTGATTGGCGTATTGGAAATTCACGTAGTTTGAATGTTCGTCGATTGAACCATCTGAAAAAATATCGAAGATGAAATAAATGGAAAATTTCATATTTCATTTTCTTGAAATTAAAAAAAAAAAAAAAAAATACATATTACATATATTTTGATTTTTATTATTTTTATTACACAAAGAAGAAAAATTATTCAATCACACTTTTCACTGCTGCGATAAATTTTGCATAGCCGTTATCATTCAGCGACACTGTTACAAATACACTCATATTTAATTCGACGATACAACTATTCTCAAAAATTTCGAAATTTGAAAATGACGATACAAACACGACGGACATAATAATTTCATATTTTTTACAAAATTGAAATATGTACGATGAAGCTAAAAAAAAAAAAAAAATAATATTAAAATATATAAATGAAGATAGGAACGTAAAATTATGAATTGAAAGTCTATGATGGAGCTCTCGATATTATGAACGTGCGCTTGACATTCGGCTTAGAATTCACTCGTTTTCTTGATTCTCCGGTGGCGTTCTGGACCTCTCGACGTCACCCTGATCTTCGTCCATTTCCACGGCTTCGGTTTCCTGTTCCTCGTTCATTATTCTCCCAGGATCCTCAACCGGTTCTTCGGGTGCCGGGATCTCACGAGTTTCTCGTTGTCTCGGCTGACTGCGTCGTCTTCTCGAAGTCGAACGTCTCGAAGATTTTCGATGGCTCTCTGTATCGCCATTTCCTTTTCTTGGAGGGCTTTTTCTTTCTGTTTGTAGCGGAGATATTTATGTTGCAGGCAATTTAATTTTTTTTTTTGTTTTGGTCACACTACAGTTTTCCATCCTGACATAAAATGCTTGGGGATTTTTTTTTCTCATTTTTTAAAAGTAACTATGGCAAATAAAATGTATCCGCTGTTGACGTTGAAGTGTACATTTAAATTCTTTAAGTTCCCACAAGTTTAGTTATTTTTATTTAATTTCTTATTTTCGAATGAAAAAAAAAAAACATTGAAGAAATTTTTTTTTTTTTAATTCCATTTTTTTAGATTGTGGAAACGAAAATATAAATTCTAACATATTTGAATGAATGCAAAGTTTTTTTGAAATATCGATACGAAAGAAAGCTCGATTCGATATTTATAGTTTTCGAAGTACGATAAACATTGGATTTGTTATAATTTATTTTTACTGTTAGATTCAGGCAAAAAAGGATTCGAGAAAAATAATAAGTACGACAGTGACAATTCTATTCACCGTCTCTACTTAAGTTTCTGAATACATTTGGAAATTCTGAAGAGGTATATCTAATTGGTAAACTTTTTGAATTTGATTATTTATAAATTTGTTGGACTATTGATGATTCTGTTTTACCTTTTGCCAGATGCTTGGATCTTCGACTTCTGTGTCTTCCAACTGCACTGCTATCACCAGAAGCATTCGAATATCTGTCCTCATTGACGCTCTTCATTTTCGGGAGTCTTCTTGTTTCTCGAATGTCCTCTTCTTCGTCTTCTTCTTCGTCGTCATCGTCATCCGTGTCGAATTTTGCCTTAGACATCATTCTTCGTTTTCGCGCAGACCAATCTTCTGCTCTATCGTTTCCGTTGATTGTTCTACGTCTCGTACGATGGCTCATTTTTCGTCCTCGTTTTTCTATCGTCGCTGCACGACGTTTCGTTGCTTTCCTTACAACTCCAGCTCGATTGCGTTTTCGTGTTTTTTGGGCTGAACGCTTCTTACGACTTGGTCTTAATATTGATTAAAATGATAATGATAATCTTAATTGAATTTCAAAAGTATTCACTTATTCACATAACGCTGATATTATGATTCGTGATAAAGGAATTTTCAATTATTGATCGAATGAAAATTCTTTTTACTCTGCATTTACTTTTTTTTCAAATAATTTTCTTACTTTTGTCGACTCTGAATTCTTTGCGCCAAATTGATACCATCGATTTGAAGCTCGTCGCTCGTATCATCTCGCCTCATTTCGGAATTTTTGTGCTCATCCGAATCCTCATGCTGACGACGATGTGGAACGTTACTCAATTCGAGCTGCATTTTGTATCGACCACTTCTGCAGCCAAGTAAACCGGCCGTTACGGCGTGCTTCAAAGCCCTTCGAACCTTTCAAATTGTGATCGATCGTAGACGTTTTAATTTTCAAGGTTACACGTGGTTAGAGCGAGCAAAAATATTTAAAATAATTCACGGCATGAACTTATAACTTCTAATCGTCAGAAATATTCACGTTTGTTACAATGAATATGAAAAATCGATTAGAATTCTTACTCAAAAATGTATTTCTCAAATCTTAACAAAATTAACGAATCCAACTGACGACAGCTCCAACTAGCAACTTGTATTCTCTCATTGATTTAATAATTGAATAAACTCGATTGCGAACTATGATAGAATAATGAGCAGAAAAAAAAATATATCACTTGTAGGAATATCGCGTTAAGGGCAACTTACTTGCATCGTAAGATTTCTGGATGACGTTGCGGACTTTTGTTTAACGAATTTGAGAATATCACGAGTGACAGATCCTTTGCCATCGCCCAAGTAGGTTACAGCCTCGAGAACTCGGGCCATGAGTTTTGGATTTGATGGTTTCACCATTTTTTCTTAAGAATTTCAGTTCTTCGTAGCAGTGAGTAGCGACGAATAGTGCAGTTATTAAAAAAGCTCACGATTGAAGGTTATTCCGAACCATTTTCACGTATGAATTGTCAAACGGTAGCAAAAAAAAATTTAATCATTAAAGCACTTTCGATAAATTTTCATTTCTTAAGCGCGTGAAAATTCCTCATTATGAAAATCGAAAAGCGTCGCGAGATAATAGTCTATAAAACGCAAAAACGTATTCAAACGATGAAGAACGAACATCGGAAAAGTTTCTGTATGATTTGAATTTTCTAGGAACCAGAATTTTTATCAGATCATTTCGAAGGAGTGCGCGATTTGAAGTTAAGCAAGAAAAACGAGAATCTGTTGTGTTTTTCGTTGCCTGGCACTGAGCCTCTTCTATTCTCCATCCATCGATATTATTATTTTCACTCGTTTCTTTGATCCGATTTTCTTCTGTCTCGTCTCGTCGCTGCTCGTTTCCTTTTATCACATTCACGTTGAATAGTTTAGCATATCAATTAACTAATTATATAACGTGACTATGCACCCGAGAATTTTTTTTATACGTGAGATTCGATTTTAAGAGGAGTAAAAGAATAGCGAACGTGCTAAAGCAAGCATTGAGTCGACGATGTTCACGGTTTCGTGCCTTTGGAGTGCCTCCGTTTTGCTTCAATCGTAGCGGTTACGGTCGGTGTTGCTGAAGCGCTAACTCTGCAGACCGCACTCGATTCTCATATAACTATATGTTTATATATCTCTTGGAATTACAAAGCCGTAACTCCAGTTCTTTTAATCGTCGAAATCGGTAAAGTTAAGCCTTTCTGTTGTCACGTTTAGCTGTATCCATATATTTGGATAAACAGGCGTGATTCATGGGCCCGGAAGTTTCCTTGTGACGAATTGAGAAGCGACCCGGGAACGACAAACTCCTCTCGTCATCTTCTCTCTCTCTCTCTTTTCCTTTGCCTGTCTTTCGGTTTCTCGTACTTTATCACACTTGCTCGTTCCGTGTACTGCAACCGTTCGCAAATAGACCTGATTTCCATGTGCCACCTCAGTACCAAATTACGAATCAAATGCTTACTCACGGGAGCAGGAAATACTTGGCTCAGACAGCCTCTCATCCACTCGTAACGAATTCTGATGATACCATACAAATACGTCCTGTTCCTAATTATGTATGAGCTACGAAACTGTCCACTTACATCTTTCTCCTTGTAAAAATTATTGACTACCGCATGTACAGCTTTTTAGAGACCATTGTAAAGTTAACAATTTTTTTCACCTTCTTGATTGATCTTACAGCAAATGAGAAAAGGAATAGAGATAAAAATACGAAAACTAGGCGGAACATGGAGCTTTTTTCGGTATTAATTTGGCTTTCTGGGCATGAAATGGTACACTGAGAAAAATGAATTCGTAAATTCAACAAATTTTTTGTTGGTTCGACAAATTTTCTGTTGGTTCAACAAATTTTTTTGTTGGTTCAACGAATCGTAGCGAACAAAATGAAATTTGTTAAGCCAAACGAAATTTGGTTCATTAAAATACTTAATTTCTCACCACGACAAAAATATCGTTGAATCAACAAAAGTTTTGTTGAATCAACAAATTTAATATGTTCGCCACAATTTCAATTTTTTTTCTCAGTGTAACTTTTGTCAGCTTTGTTGGACCGAAATTCCTCTAGTTAATTCCTGAACATTCGATAGTCAAATCGCAATATGTGCTATGATCGTTGTTTCGGTTGTTTACCGAACGGTTTTATCATTATAAACAATTTGGAATGAAATAATTTGCAACGATGAGCAGAGAAAATTGGTTAATTAAGGATAAATGAGGCAATCATGGACAAAAAATCAAACGAATTAAGAAAAGTCAATAATCTGTAAAACGGCTATTGGCTAAAGCCCTAGGATGATGGGATTAAATGAGAAAAATAAATGACGAAGACGCCCATAAACTTTGCAGAGTGCTCTTTGATGTTTCTCTCGTCCTCGCACTCTCATCCGCGTTTACTTTTTGTGACGTACGTATAGTTATCCATGTGGTCTGACTGAATTATATTTTAAAACAAAGAGTGAAGATATACCTCGAACCCTTCTAATTATCATTTGACCCTTCCTTCATGCCTCATCCCTCCGCTTGTGTGCTTTGCTAGTTTTTCACTATTTGTCTGCTCGAAACTCTGGCACCTCGCGATACAAGTGAGCACAACCCCAATTAATACGATTTCGAATGGACAGCAATAGCGAGTCCGACACACGCTGAATTGGATTTCATCGCGCGATTGATAGGCGTCCTCACAAGCGAAATAAATACTATACACATAGATATGTAGAATTGATTCGAAGCAAACTGGTTTCAACGTCAAACGATTAATTGCATGGCACTCGAATCTTTTCAAACGAGAATATACCAACAAAAATGAATGCCTAGAATAGTCTCAAATTAGATCTATTTACTAAAGTGACATCAATTCAGATCACTCTAGATTTTACTGACCATGAAGAGTTGAAATTTGTTTCTCAACAATGTGAATAGGTCAATCATATAGGTAATTGAAAAATGCGGAAGGAGAAAAAAAGTGAGGACGTCCGAATTTGAGCTCGTCGAAGTGAAATCCTTCAGTTCATTCCCTTAAAAATTTTGATTGCACATTTGCTTCGACATCGTTAACTTAAAAACAGTGAGAATTCCGATGCTTTAGTAGATTGATCAATGGACAGAGGTGACTGCATTATGAGGATTCTTAAATTCGGTACAGAAGACAAATCGAAAGGTCTACTGCCAAGCAACATCGATCGAGCGTGTTGAACTTGAGGGCTTTTTTCTTCACTCGTCGCGTAATTTGCTAAAACTTTGAACTAATCTGAAGACGAAAATACTCACTCTTGGGGCATCGAGAAAATCGTGCCTATTAGAAAGTTAAATACGGAAAATTGACGTGGTTGTTCAGACGAAATTTCCAGCGCTTCGTATAAATTATGACGAACGAATGATAAGTTTCTACTCACACCGATCTCTCGCACCCTGTCCCTCGTACAATCTCGACTTTAAAATGTTTCTTTACTGTGATTACCAGATCCGACTACAACGAAGATAAAAGCAGGTTCAAAAGTTATCAGTGCTGCTAAAGTTTGTGCAGAGAAATGTGTTACACGTTGAAATAATCGTGGATTATGAATTCCTGTACTCAGTAGTTTCATAAACATAATACAGTTCATGTTTTTTGGATACGTTTAATATTACTAAATTCATTTTTCATGTCAAGTTTCTAGCAAATAATACAAATATAATTAATATTTGTATCAGAACTAATTGCTCATAATTCATTTTCAAAATTATACCCTTCCTTTTGAATTATTGTACCCCGAAGAAAAAACCAGAAAATTTTTACTCTCCGCAGCAGACACGCATGTGTATTTTGCGCAGGAAGCTTGGTTTTTGTGACAAACTTTAAATCGTTGATAAGAAGCGCGTCCGCTGAAAGGTTTAAAAGCATTTCCGAACATATTTTTGGTGATATTTCACGTGATGTTAGTTGGTATCCCATTCCTGTCATTTTGTGCAACGATTGGAATATCTGATTGAAATAAAATGTCAAAAATGAGACAATATCTTCTACACTACCTTAAAGATGCCAATGTAAAGATCGGTTCAATAAATTTAAAATATTTTTATAACTGCAGTAAACGTGTGCGTGTCGCAGATAAAATATAAAAATCTGCGTACACGGACTACTATTCGCAAACATTTTTCATCTCCCGAAATGCTTGGCTATAGGACGAGTGGGACGAGAAATTCGCTTCTCTCCGATACCACGATTGATCCGTCCGGTAATTTCATTTCTAGCATCGATACACACACGCATATACACATGCAGTAACGAAACAGCACTTTTTGTTGAACCCTTCGTCTCTCTTGTTTTTATTTTTTTTCCATTTTTTGTTTGTTGGTTTTTTTATTTTTATTTTATTTTTTTTTTGAAAATTTGAATGAGTGAGCACGTCATTGCACGGACCAGTCGTTTCGAATTGAAATATTATGTGGGATTTATATGTTCTATATGTGTGTATATATGATTCGTGGGATATGAAAATTATATTGGGCATTTCACGTCACTTCCGCATCCCCGAATACTGACCTCTTCCGAGTGGTGGATATCTTTTATGTTCTTCTACACAAGAATTGAACGGATACTTGTTTGAAGATTTATCGATTTGGTAGTATTCGCGATTATCATCGTCCAATCACGTAGTTTTAAATGAAATTTTGGATCCCATAAAGAAAAATCGAATACGTAGTAACTTTTCGTTACAAACATACATACTGGGGCTCGAAAAATAAATAAATTTTTTGATCCTTGATAAAAAGGACAGTGAAAAAGGTGTACTGGTTCTGTTCAAATTTTTTTCTCTATTCGAACATAAACTTCGAGTGGATAGTCGTACTCTGCACATTTTCTCGAGTTATCCCATGCCGAAACCATGGGAATAGAGCATACATTGAATTGTCTGTAAAAATCGCAAAAATTTAATAATTGAAAAACCTTTAATTACGTGTTTACTCATTTTTTTTTTGTATCAGAAACGAAAAAATTCTCACCTATTAAAAACGATCGTGATTCGGGAACATAAAAGTGCTGTGAAATGCCCCATATATAGCGAATTCATAGCCGGATATATGTACATAAAAAAAAAAAAATTATTCCACGGGAGTTGGAAGATTACATTGTTCGACACGCCATTTGGGATTACCATGTTGCGTGTATATATAGCTCCACTGGGGCAAACGCGACATTTACGAGAGGTAGACTGGAAGAGTGTTATAAAAAAAAAAGTCTTCGATAGCACCAAAGGCGTATAGTTATATAGTTGCTCGATTTACAGTGACAACTGTCCGCAGAAAAAGTATGTGCACTCTGGGAATGCTTTAGCACGAGAACCACACATTGAACCAGTGAGCGTGGAGATGGCAGAAATAAATATATATACCTGCACCCAAATATTGATATATCTATACACTGTGAATAACATAAATACCGCTGGGAAGTGAAAGGGCAGCGAGACAAATCGGAAAATATAGGGGAAGAACTCTGCTCTTGATGATGAATCGGTGATGCGAATGAATAATAAATATTAGAGCGGTTTTCCTTTATCCACCTCAATCATGAACAGATTCATAAATAAAACATCACTTGTGGATCTGACACTGAAACAATTTTTATTCGCGAGCAGAGAAATCAGACATCTTTTTTATCGTGACACAATGTATTTTGGATCTTACAGAAATGTTTTTAATGTTTATTTTCAGGAGGGATGCTCAGCGAACTTATCAACCAAGTTGCATTGATGAACGGTTATCAGCTCCTGCAAACGCAAGAAGGGGGATTTCAGTTGGAACGGGACAATATGAGGCATCGAATTTTACTAACAATCGCCAATCTCGTTATGTCATATGCCTCCTTTATGTAAGTTTTTCTATTATATTAAAATATTCAAAGTAGTAATCACGATAATTATGATTGATTAAAGATAGATACTGTAACGATGTGAAATCGTTTTTTTTTTTCAGTATCGCTGAGGTTAAAATAAAATCTCTCGTATAATTTCGTTGTCCTTTCATGAAAATTTACATTTTGCCCTGCAAAAATTCCAAATATTCAATACTGTCGTCTGTTCCTATTCCTACAACGGTAAATTCACACTTTTAAATCCATTCGTGAAAATCTATCGGATAATAACTTCTCGGTCAACAGATAATAAAACATACCACAAAGTTACTGTTCGATGTGATTTTTATCACGGTAATGAGGATCAAACATCCTGTCATATGATACGATGAAATTAAATAACGGAGGCGTTCTTTCAACAGGTGGTGCTCGAACTCTGGGCCTCTGTTCACTTTCATATCTCGTTTTTATCATTCAATTCTTCACTTTTTACGGCTGTAGATTCCGATACCATTTGCGTTTTCGTTATGATAGAATATTTATAGCGAAATCGTATACTCGATTACATGGAACAATACTAATGAAGAAGAAGAGTAACGGTATGAAGATCGATAACCAGCTTTTGTATAAAATTTATGTGAAAGTCTTAAAAATGAAAAAAAAAAACGTAATAAACAGAATTTGGACGATTTCCAATAAACAGAAGTTCATTATTACTGAGCCATTCGGTTACGCTATTTGATTTTAATAAGAGAAAGTTCATAAAAATTAAAAGGATCTCATAAAATAAAAAAAAGTCATTTTTTTCGATGATTTCAATAATCTTTTTAGAATAGTGAAAAATAATTGACACTCTGCAGGTTCAGTCGGCAATCAATCATAACGATCGGTCATAGCGAACATGTAGTGAAACTGAAATGAAAGGATAATGATGATGATCGAGAATGTGGTCAACGGAGCGTAATGCGGGATATCCCAGTTATCATTTCATGATTTTGTGGCATGTCTCAGTTTCGATGTCAATAACAAAACCGTGAGCGACATAACAATACGGGAAATTGATACGAGAACTCTTGTGACGAGAGGGTTCAACGGCTTGTGGATATATAATGACCCCTTTAAACGATCGAGCCAGTATCAGCCAGTGAGTGATATCTGATAGTGAGTCATGCCGGTACACGTATCCTGCTTGACCACGGAGAGATTCACGCGGTCGCAAAGGGGTCGCAAATGCGAGGGAGGGAGAGAGGACAAGGATCAAGGGATCACAATTGCTGCGGTAGACCGAAGCGAAAGAGTTCACTCAAACACACTCGATCCTGGTTCTTCAAGGTTTCCATAGTTCGTGTCCCATTCTTTGATCGAAAAATGATTAGAGTAAATGAATTTTCTGGCACTGGATCCATGTGACTAGGAATTAAACCGTTTTACTCGTATCGAAGAATAATAATTTTCAAAAAATATTTATTTCAGAAAATGATAAACATAACTATGCTTTTATGATTATGTATATATACAAAATCAAATTGATATTATTAGTTTTATGGGATAACTCCAGACAAGACGAAGAAATACCTTCGTATAATTGGTGGAGTGTGATCACGTCATTCACTGACTTCCATTACCTCTGCATTCGTTCTCTCTTCTATTTACTCGTCGATAACCACTTCGATTATTCTTAGAGTGCTCTTCAGATAGAAAAGTGGATGTGCTTAATCTCGATAAAAATTGAAATGGAATATATCGGCGTTTACTTTCATTTCAGATTCACTTCCATAATTTACCGAGCATACATTCCTCTGTTCGTTTAGTAACGATAAAAGCGGGATGAACTTTTTTTTTCCCAAGGCAATCAATTAATCGATGTAAATTAGATCCGGGATACAAATTGGCGTGTTAAAAAAAAATGATAGCATTGATGAATAACGAATGAAACATCTAAAGCATCTCAATTGCCAATTGATTTCGGATACTTCTACAACAAAAAGCATAAATAATCTTTTGATCGAATTGCTGTGCCAATGATAATTGTTTGATTGGACCAAAAAAAAAAAATATGGACATATCAGTAGGCTCTAGGCTCTTCGTTACTAGGAAAAAAACATTTGGCATACTAGAATACATTGCTCCAAAACTGGTGCGCTCTGGACGAGCGAGTACTGATTTATCGATGAGAGAAAATCTATAGAGGGAAAAAGGGTCCAGCGATTTATGTTTCACAACAATCTTCAATATTTTGCTGGAATTAAAAGCCAACGAATACCCTCATAACTCGTCCATTGTTCTGGTTTTTAAAACATTGATACATGGAAACGTGAAGATTCTTCATGGACGATGAAAAATTTTGAGTTTGCTTTTCAAATATATTGAAAACGAGAAAATTTTTTAAGTTATTATTTAATATTTCGTCATAATTGTGAATTATATATAAATGTATCAATCGCCTGATCACATGCACTTTTTTTATCACTTAAGCTGTCATGTTAAAAATAAGAGCTCATGAAAACGAAACAACAGTTCATAGACCTATATCAAGACGATATTCATTATTTTTATGTAAAAAAATAAATATTCAATTGCTCTGCAGGGCGGTGACAGGAGCAAGACCTTTAACGCGGCAAAGAACGCAGAGCAATAACCACGGCAATATAAGTGAACTTTTGGACAATTTATTGCGAGGTTACGACAACAGTGTGCGTCCTGATTTCGGTGGTCCACCAGCGACCGTCGAAGTGGACATCATGGTACGAAGTATGGGTCCTATTTCAGAAGTCGATATGGTAAGATATAAAAGTTTTGAATATTACATTCGTAAGTTTGCTTATCTTGTACTTCCTGCGAGAAGTTACCGTCGAAAATCTATAAAAGCTGTTAAAATGATTAAAAATCGTCATACCGGAAGATAGTTCATTTTTTTTTATCGAAATATTGCATAAAAATCAGAACAAATTCTGACCTACATGTAGATGTATCGCAAGAAATTGGATTTCAGCCAAACCGATATCCAGAACTTATCAACCATTGTACTTTGCAAGATTATTCTAACCCAAATTCGAACTGTTGAACGAAACGGATAATGTTTCGTGAATAATGAAAAAGCTTCTTTCATTTGGTATTTTGAATGGCATTTGACGTAGAATTCGAGTTTGATAAATTCATGGTAAACAACTTACTTGTTGTTTCTTTTAAATCGAGATAATAGAGAAAAATTTTCTATACCCAAACACCAGTCAACAGATTTTAAATCAAATTTCCGAGAGTGTCGACACTGCTTGATTTTGTTTGGAATTATTTCTGTACATTGCCCATCGAGTGTTGAATGTTCCCACATATATCACATTTAGAAAGCAATTTGGTTAGTGCTTTTCGTGAAAAATAACACGTTATGTAATTGCGGGATAACTAGACACATCTCGTGATCGATGATTTAACGCACTGGCTGAGTTTCCCACATTTCTTCTGCTTTTTTTTTTTCCTTCCAATTATGCTTCTGCAACCGAGACTCGATCGAAGCCCGCGAAGAAGCTTTTACCAGGCTTTCATCTCCGTTCCATCTGTTTGCCGTAGTTCAAGATGGCGCAATGATTGGCCAATCTGAACTAACGAAGAAAAAAATCTCATGTATACCTGGAAAATAAATGATTGAAAACGTTACGCCGGTAGCGTTATAATCCGGAACCATTTTATTATCATAACTCTCAAAATTTTCAACCGAAACCGTGGTTTTTAGTTTAATCAAAAAAGTCTCTTGTAGAAAATCCCTGGACACCCTGGTTATTTTCAACATAAATTTTTCTTCTGTGTACCAAGTTTCTGAGCAACGTCATAAAAATAATAAAATTTCAAACGTGATCTACGAATGTTTGTCTAACTGTTAACTTCCCTTAACGAACATGAAGTTTTTTCCATGTATATCCATACCATCAATTTTAACTATACGAATACAAGAAAAAAATGAAATCAAACAGAACTCAACAAGGTCGTCCAAATATTTTAAATTGAATCGATAAACAACTTAAGTAAAATAAGATGTTGACACTTTGTTAAAAAGAAACTGTTCCCTGATGATTTTTTCATGATTTGCTCGTAAATTTTTCTCCTTTTAATAGGAGCACAAAATTTGGTGTTAAAGTCAATCGTTATACGAATTCAGCACTAATTAGATCGATCTCGATGAAAACGTATGAGTCTGTCATTGCTATCGAGTGTCTCGCAGTGCATCGCGAATGGGCAACACACATCCCTTCTTCATCGTCCACATATTTTCAATCTCGTTCGCAGACGTACTCAATGGACTGCTATTTCCGGCAATCGTGGGTTGACCGGCGTCTTGCCTTCCAAGGCGGAAAAGAGACTCTGGCACTGAGCATTTCGATGCTCGCACGTATCTGGAAGCCCGACACGTATTTCTATAACGGCAAACAGAGCTATCTTCACACGATCACCAGTCCGAACAAGTTTGTCAGACTCTATCAAGATGGTCGTGTTCTCTACAGTTCGAGGTAAAATTTATGTACAAATGTCTATTTATAGGTAGCGTAATATTACTCATTTCGTATCTTACCAACGTGAAACCTCGGTGATAAGGACTTTTGGTCGATTGAAATATTCAAAGGGCCGATCCGAAAAAAATAACTTTTCGTTTAACGAACAATCGAAGTGAAGTAAAAAAAATGAACAGTTTAGTTCACTCTGTCGGTCATTTAAATTAAGAACATTTCGATCGTCTGCTATCATAATTTTAATTGCCACATCGCATCTTGCCTAAAGCTTTGATGCGAAGATCTTTTTCATCGTCACTTCATGCGCTGATATATATTTTTTCTTTCAGCGGAACCATCATTAAGCTTTTCAATGGCTTCGATCGATCCGTTTCACCCAAGAGCTTTTCGACGGTTTCGCGACGGATTTATTTCTTCGAAAAGCATTCCTATGATTTCAACGGACTCGTTTTTTTTTTTCGAAAAGCTTTTCGAAGAAACGTAGATGGCCTTTCGAAGAAATTTATATAGATTTTTATCTTTTGAAGAGAACGACTGAAACATGAAAATATGTCCTACAAAATCTTTCATACGGGCTGTAATTGTTATGTTCACCGAGACCACTACATACGTTTGAGCATATTTTAGAATGCATCTTTTCATATTTGTCCGTTTGGAGATTCGGCTGTTTTTCCACACAGAGGCACATACCTACGTCCATATTTATGGAAAGTTTGGATGGTCGTAGCTGGCTGCATTATCATATGCATTTTCAGAATTTGACAGCTCTATTTTCCGCTGTACTATGTCGAGGTAATGACCTCGTAACGGAGGGCATAAAGTTGCTTAAAGCGAATGTGCATCATCGAACGACACACGCGTGTGGTTTTATATACACGAATACATCAGCTTTGAATATCGGTTTATATTTAAATCGACGTAGTGATGAGAGACCCAAAGCAGCGTCGGAGTTTTGTCGGGACGATTTGAATCCATTCGTGGTCCTGCATTCAGAAAGCATTCGAGACGTGACCCGTTGGGAATATATATCATAAAGGAGCAAGCATCAAATATATTCTCTTGTCCTTTTGCTCTCGCTATTCAATGATATACTCTTTTGATTTCGTTGAAAGCACGTTAAAATATAAACCGAATTCTTGATCACGAAATATACGCTTTTATTCTGCAATTCAAACGTTTACGTAATTTACTTAAAGAGTTTCGGTACAGGAGTCGAAATGTTAAGAAATTGATCAAATTTGGTGATAATGTTGTTCAACATCAAGTACGAAAATACAATTTTTTTCAAAATTTTCTTCTACTTAGTTGTCGAGTAATTACGCATCAAAGCAGATTTCTTATGTCCGGAATGTATACCTATACATATGGAAACGCTATGCTTATACACGTGAACTTTAATGTTCAATTACTCGATAACTGTGTAGAAGAAAAATCTGAAAAAATTCGTATTGTCAAATTTGGCACTAAAGAATATGTTCACCAAATTTTATAAAATTCTGAACTTTTTGAAATTTTTTGTTTTTAACATGGTTTAGCATGGCAACATTGTATCGCCTGTACCAAAACTCCTTAAAGTGATAAATTATTATGAATTTTTCACAAAGAAATTGTACGGAGCAAATGCTCTTGAAAGTAAAAATTGCTTCGATTTTTTTCCGTTTTCACTATACCTTATGTTCATCATTAATAACGTGTACGGATCATATCAGTGTGGCTATTTGAATGTTAATCATTCAGGTATATTTTCCGAGTAAATCTTTTCGATCAAAGATTTATGAATTTCTCTGAGAGAAAATCAGAAATCAGCGCTGTCATTGTGTGGAGATCGATGTTTGAAAGTATTCATTTGAATTCATCAAAATCTATACAAATGTAAATATATTGAATTCTCGAACTTTTCTATTGCATGGGATAGAGACAAGTGTTTTTCTGATTGAATGAAAATTAATGGAAATTGAACAATTCATTTCTATGTAGAAAATTATTCTGATCACGTTTTTAAATCGAACGACACATACGACGTATTCGTTTCCAGATATAGAGACTTTGATGTTCATAGATTTTGGACGATTCTACAATTTCGTTGGTACTTGATGCGAAAAGCAATAAAGATTTGCGCGGACTTGATTGAGAATGATGGAAAATTTGTCTCACAAAGTTTTCATTGACGGTCTCTACTTTTCAAGGCCTCTTTCCTCCACTTCCTTTTTCTCACCAATAGAAACGTACACGTATGTGATTTCTATAGATATTTCAATGATGTTTAGATACGGAGGAGTATGTATAGATCATTGGTCCGTTGGGTGGACACAAGAGGGAGCTGGAGCTTGCTAATAAAGTGCCGAGCAAACAGTCCGTCAGACGTGATCGGCCATTCTGTAAAGCTCATCCTGCTATCCAACTGCTGGTTTACTCAGATCTAACTCTCACAGTCTGTTTCTCTCTCGGGCTCTTTCCCTTGTTCTCTCCTTGTGAAATCGTCGGGTGCGAGAGCACCGAGATGCTCTGTGCTTTTCTCTCTCCTTCGGTGCTCTAAACGACCGTACGTGTTTATACAAGTATGAAAATACGAGTTGCTTCATTTCACGTTGGTCAATTGGAAGAAATTTTGTCTACGACTCACTTTTTTGATGTCCCAATTTCTAGCTAATGTGTAAAATCGTTGGGTCAGTAATGTGGCGTACCTGCTGCGACTTTTATTTTCAAGAGCTAAAAAAAAAAGTGAAAAATCTTAATAAAATGAGCGAATGGAGTTTCAGATCGACGAAGTTCCAAAATAAAATACTTTTTCGTTGCTATACAAAAGAAATTTCGGCCACCTTTTTGTTTTTATTTTTTCTATACCGAAGATCTGATTCCATAACGTTATTAACTGACAAAACAATTGACTGATGTTACACGATTCGAATGAATTCATTTTCATAATTATTGAATACACGATCGTTGTTCAAATTGATTTAAAATTTTTTTTATAAAAAAATTCGTAGTAACTGAAATGCTCCTATTTTACGTTGAAAATCCCATGCACATACGTGCATGTTTGTACATAGGGCTGCAAGGATTTTAGGGGGTTTCTCGCTGAACTCTCATGATCCCGAATGGTCATGGATAAACTTCGGACGCATATACCTTTGTACAAATGCAAACACAGAGAACTACGACACAAGCTCTTACTGTGAGAGAATTTGTGGTTATACCGTTTGAGGGAGGGCCTATCATATTCAACAACTACAGGCGATTTGTCGTTCGCGTATTTTTATTTCTCTCTCCTCCTCTTTTTTTTCTCAGTATATACAATTTCAAAAGTTTATCGTTGCTTATGTCAATTGATTGATTCTCGTTTCAAAGCGAATTGACAATTGGCGAGGTGGTAAATTTTTTAAAAAATTTCCTCGGTACAGTTATTCGAATGAGCTTTCATAAAAAGTTCCATTGGAATGTAAATGTGTCTGCTGCTTGATAGAATCCCATTCTTGTATGGAGGCTGTCTCACAATCTCCTTTCTTCGAATTTTTTTCACCCGACATAAAACATTTTTATGGGGCCATTCTTGAAAAATTCGTATGACGAGAAACGTGATCCCAGAAAAAAATGTACAGAGCTCTTGTGATTTCAATTATTAATATTCATCCGTTTTGAACAGATAAATAACAAAACAAGAGAAAAACTGATCCATCCGTTCAAGGATTCTTCGTCGAACTCTTGATTATTATTTCAAATTCGTTAATTTTTGGATTAATCAGCTCGAAAGCATATTATCCGTAAGAAATCTTTAAAACTTTGACTGCAGTTATAGAAAAAGTTTTATCGTAGTAGTTTATGCATACGATAAGGCTATATTTTAACTATTTTATGAAACTGTCATTCGTGAAAGTTTAATGTAAAGCAAATGAAAGGGAATGGACAAAAAGTAATCACGAGTCATATTGTTCATCGAGCAATGTTATACGATTATACTGTCGTTGTATTATTCGATGTACACGCGTTATATACGTTTCTATAGGTCTATTACAGTGTTACCTGAAGTGGAAGAGGTATCCGCACGTATGTCCGACAGATAAACGAGATCTTGCTTTGGATTTTCCGCCTCCACACTCCCCTTCCCTTCTCACGTTCTCCTGCTCTCTCTCATTTTCTCTCGCTCTTGTTTTCCTGTCTCGTTGCATGTCTGTTGCGACTTCCATATTTCCCCATAACACGCCAAGCTCGCTCTCGTCCATCACGCTCGATTAAACCGGAGTGACCGATGATGATGATGATCACGCATCGACGAACTCCTGACCAATTTCGTCCACTCGCCGCAAACGTCCCGATTGCATCAGAGAGAGAGAGAGAGAGAGAGAGAGAGAGAGAGAGAGAGAGAGAGAGAGAGAGACTCACAGAAAGACGAGGCATCGGCATATAAATGCTGGATAAATATATGACGAGCGTATGCAGTCTCGCGACGAATCGACAATGACCTATTATTAAAATGAATCTTCATCATGATCAAATTATTCGACAAGTTCGTAAATTGGCACATGTGTGCATACAAAGTTTAGTGTTTGCTAGTTTTTTATTTTTTTATTTCATTAACTTACTATCTTTTTTCTATTTCGAAGAACGTTAGCTACGAAATTTGTCACGTTTCGTTTACAATCAATGAAAAAAAAAAAAAAAAAAAAAAAAACACCGAAGATTTAGTTGAAATGGTTTTCAACTAAATATAAAACTCACCGCATTTACGGGCGTCTATAAATTTGGTTATCAGTTCTGTTTTCAAACAATAATCGATATCGCACGGTATAAGGATGAATCGTAAATTTGTTTATCACGACGATTCGTGCAAAAGAATATACACACGATAAGATTATCGTGCCCATGAAAGCAAAGAAACGAACAAATTTTTACGACTAGCAAAGGCCTCTTCTACTCAGTTTTTTCTTTATTCGATTATGTGAGAATCTCTTGATAAAGATTTTTCTTTCAAGCGGTAAAAAAAATCCCGAGGGCAAAACACGACTGGGTATTCGTTGAGGAATCTTCATAGGTCGTAAGATCTCTTTTTGGTCGTAGAGCATTGAGTGAAGCTCGGGTGATATTTGCATATAAATTAATGCGAGAGGCCCGCGCGTGGGTTTCTGGGACACCCAATGACGATGAGACGATTTGCCGTGTGGAATGTCTACCTTTTCGCCATATTTATATTTTCAACGGAGAGCGGAACCTCTTCCTGCAAATAGAACAAGCAAAAGAAACCTCTCCTTTGGGCCATTTTTTTCCGAGTTAGTCTCTACCATGTTTTATCACGGATAAACATTTTCATGGACCATGAAATTGAACATTTTTCAGATATTACGTAACAAAGTGCAAAATCACCGTCATTTTTTTAACCTTTAAATACATATATAATAAAAAAATTATCTGCACGTTTTTGAAGTTCATGATCTTACATAAATCGCTGAATCACAGTTTTGTCAGTAAAAAATACTCGAAAGTGTCATTGAATTTGACGAGAGCATGACTTCTGGAAAATTTGAATGAATTCGAGCCGTGATAAAAAAAGCACATCGGAAAAGCTCCAGAAGTCCAAATCCTGAGTAGAATACATTCGAGATTTCCTCTGAATCACTTCTCTGAAAGAAGTTTGAAAAATATGTTGACATCTGAGTATTTTCTTGTAGTTTAAATCCTTTTTTCGTCGTAATTTTCGAGGAAGAAGATTGGATTTCATGATGCTGAGGTTTTCGGTTAACTCGTCCAAGATTGTTTCAGGGGATTCAGCCAAAATAATTGAAGGAAAAAAAGGTCGTTGAGATTGAGGGGTTACGATTTATATTGCTCAAACTGGACGTTCCCGGAGCCTATCGGTCACGGGTGTCTTTCCTCCTGTTGCGTATCACTCGTAACCTCCGAAATCCTGTAGAACGTGACGTCACGAGCGTGAACAGAAATACGATTTGAAGGCAGACGAAATATCCAGCTGCGTCTCTTTTGTTCGTTTTTCTTTACGCGGCAAAGATTCTCTATTCCATATGTGTTTGTATATAATGATATTCATACATCGCCATACAATATAAATATAAGCTATGCGTGCTGTGTATGCAGGACGTGCTTCTATTTTTTTTTTGGTCAAATTATAATATACTGCTTCTCTTAAAATGCTAAAAAAGCGGTTCCTGCATCTCCAACTTCATGGCCTCGTGAAACCTTTCTGCTCCGTTTCTCCCTATATGTCTGCATGACCCTTAGATTTAACTATTACAGCTTATCGTTTATTTCTGCTGAAATAAAAAAAAATGTAATAGATGAAAATGATATGAGATAAGATGAAGATAAAACAACAAACTTTTACCACTCTTCAGATCCAACAAATTTGGCAGTTCAATCTTCACTGAAACAAAAATCAATAAGCAGGTCTCGGGACCAATTTGTTGAAAAAATTGTTTTTCATTTTTTTTTTTTTATTATTTAACTTCATAACAATATTTTCATGCATAGCTATAGCTATATCAAAGAATTATAGAGACTCTGCGAAGCCTTCGAGGAATACGAAAGAGTAAACAAATCAGTTTTCACAATTCACGCGCCGCTTGATACACGTGACGCTGAGATAACAAGATTTCACAAATCAGTCGAAGGTGTTGGAAACTCGTCCACTGGAAGCATAGTAGAGCGCGACGGGTGTCAGATGCTTCTTGCAGGCTTACATATATATATATATGCACTTGTATGAAATGGCGAAAATTGCACGCAGCATCGCCTCGAAGCTCACGTAACTCGATGTTCATTCGAGTGAACCAGACCCCGATCGTAGATATTTGATAGAAGAAAAGATTCCGGTGAGCCAAATACATAGAGAATTAAATAGAACACTTCTTATACCGAAGATTCCTTTTTGTACACTCCCTCTGGCTTTCTATTATTTTTAATTATCAATTTCTTATTAGCTCTTTCACATACTCCCGGAGCTGAAATTCAGAATTCCCAATACAAATATACAAATATTTTTCAAACGAATCATAACTTCCTACAGTATTTTGCTCGTGTCACATGTTCCGATAACATATGTTTATGCAACTCATGAATATTTTTACGTTTCAACAAAAAAAGAATTCAACTCACGTTTTGGCTCGCATCGGTAAACTCAAGAGCAATCATCTCTGCCTCACGTGAATATTTAATTCTTCGTTTGTCAGAGTTTAAAATATCGTTTGACATGCCATCGCGATCTGATTATGATTGGGAATTGATATAAACGCAATGAAGAAGCACACGATTATTAACATTAACGACAAAAGAGAACGTCATTAAGCTTGAGGGAACAATACATCGAGTTGCGATTTGAAGTTGTGCCATATTTGCTTCCTGTCCGTCTAACGACTCATCCTTACAACTCATACCTGACTCAAGCAGCCACGTCGTAGCAGATGGCTCGCAGTAGTTATGGCAAGTGATTGTCAGACATGAGGAGAAGGGACAGATCAATCATTCCTCGATCCTTCGTCTCATCGTGTATTTATTATTATCAGGAGTAACTGATTTTACATATGTTGCCCAAATTGAGCTAAACCTAATATCAAAGGACACCAATAAAAATCATAAACATACAGAATCGTAGCAACAACTCACCAGAATAATAGAAATGAAATTTGCAAACTTTGTTGTTTTTTCTGCAGGAATCCATATAGATCCCAACATTCGAAATGGTTCTCAAGCAAACCCTCCTGAATGAATTCAACGTGGCTTGACCTAAAAAACATTCATTCTCGTATATTTAAATCATTTATCTTCGCGCTGCTTTGTTCGGACGGGTATTGAAAAGCGAATAAGTTGGAATTAACGAACCAGTAAATAAAAATTCGCGGGCAATCTTTATCTACAACGAAATTTTCAACAAAAAATAAGCCAGAGGTTTTCACTGTTTTATCAATGAAATTTTTATTTATTTTTTTTCATGAACGCTGAACACGCGTCCATTTGTGTCAAGTGAACCATACATAGTAGGGATTCGAGTATCAGGAGGTTGATGTCGAGAGATCAACCCTCTCAATCAATTGAGATGAGAGATTCCATTAGAATAGACTACCGAGTGGAATAACCTATCTATATTTTCCATATTTTTATTTTCATTTTTATTCCGAATGATGACCATGATTATACTACTTTATCCATCGAGGATTCCAGAAATTGTTCCGTCCGCATACATAAATGGGTCTTCTACATACATAATGGGCTATTCCATTGAATCTTCCATTTCATTTTCAATCGTTTTTTTTTTTTTTTTTTTTTTTTCATTTTCACGATTGGGAAACGATCGAGCTGGAAAATTCTACGATTAACCTAACACAGTGAAAAACAGAATGGTACGTCGACACAAACCGGCAACATACCAAATGTTTTCGAAATTAACAAATACCCATGCAGAAGAAATTCAGGTTTGTCCTGAAGACATTAACTGGTGATTGAAAAAGCCTCTAAATGTATTAATTATCTGAGATTTTTTTCTAGTCAATATCTCTCTATAAAAGCGCAGTCTTTATACCAACTAGCGATGAATTGTACGAAGAAAAATATATTTAAAAAAAATATATATAATTTCTTACATAAAAAACAAAAATGATTGAATGACTTCAGAACAAGTTTTTTCTCCTGGCTATTGACACATCGGTCTGATCGTGTTTGATTGCTAAATTTTTGATAGATGGATTGAAATTTAGTGACACAATTAAACTAAACAAATAATACTCGTATTGATTTGTTGTACGATACATAAGCAATGGAATAATTTTTATAGCTACTTTTCGAATATGGGCAAAAGTAAGTATTTTACAGCTTCATTTTTCCATGACCTAAATGAATATTTACCAAAATTCGAGAGATTCATCAGAGTGGCGTTTTTAATATTTTTTGGAACGTCAAAGTAGCACGACGTCAGAGTAGCATGTGTGCCTTTATGTGGGATGCCAACTACCCCGGGAGACTCCGGTGGCAGATGGTGAAACTTTCGAAATTATATATGCTATATGCATAATTCCTCATCCAGTATATTCCCCATCCATTGTCATTATACCTGTGTAGAAAAAAATATATTTATAGATCGATCTCTGTTCCTCTCCGTATATAGTTATATATTGAAATTTTGATAGATATCTTTCGCTATAATGCGGATTTATGATGATAAGAAAATGTCCATCTGTTCGAAATTATCCCGTAAAAAATCGTCAAAACTTTTTGCCATAATGAATATGGCCAAGGGTTCAATGAGTATTCCAGTACACTTTTTTGGCCTTTAATCTTTGATCAAACAAAAAGAGGAACGTGTTTTTTTGAGGAACATTTTTTGAATAGTTACATTTCGAATGTCTCTGCAAAATCGATACTACGAATCTTACACTATTAGAAAATTAGTCACGGAGCATTTTTTTCTGGACGCAATTTTACGATCAACAAACCCTTCGGTTTTTTATTGTATTTCGAGCATGACTTATGAAACACCCTGCACATAAATGTGCGTCTCTCAACATATTTATAGCTTGGATACAAGTATGAGTGGAAGAGACTTAACGGTTGAACTGGTGCTCCCCGAAGCTGACTGAGAGATCCTTCTCCAGAATCGGAAAACGTCGAGGACGAGTTTCACGTATGCACTGACGGCAGAGAAAACTTGGATCTTCCAACATATTTTCCTCAGACAACGTTTAATCTCTCTCTCTTTCTCTCCCTCTCGTTCTCTTTCCACACCGCTCCGATTCACATTCTCGTCCATGCGTAATTCAGGATCTCAACCTTCTTCTTAATATCCTTTTCTTATCTCACATACTTTTTTCTATTACAGAAGCTTTGATATAAATGTTTTCGTCCTAATTGATCCTGCTCTTAACTTGTTTGAGGCTATCATCCGTTTATCTCCCCCCTCACCCGTCAATTAGATCTTGATTATCTAACGACGAGTCCCCTTCTCCTTTCTAATGTTGAGTGATAATGAAAACAGAGCACAATTTTGATAAAAAAAAATTGGTGTGGAGTGCCTCGTTGAAGCAGTTCTGGGGATATCCCTTCCCAAATTGAAGAGTTTTTTTTTCGTCTCCTTCCGACAGAAGCAGTGGATCGATCGAAGTGAAATTAATGGCAAGTGTACTTAAATAGATTGGGCATACTTTTTATTTCATCAAAGACTTACGATATTTATTGAGCTCATTAAAATCGGAGTGGAAACCATCCTAATAATCGGATGAAGAACCCTCGTGAAATATCTTTTCGAAAAACAAAGGAAATTTTTTTGTTTCATATTGCGATGAAGGAGGCTGACTTTTTCTATGAATTCCATAAGCTGTTAGAGGTTTCAAAGTTTTTGGAAATACGTGATCAAATAGGGGATTTATAAAATAAGAGCCTTTTCGAAAACTACGAATACCACACACGCGCGCACCGACACATGCGCACGGATTCGCACACGTCTGCCAATATCATTAATTGTGACCAATCAAAACAGTCGATGAAGAAATAAAAAATTTCTTTCCGTTTTTCGAAAAAATACTCAATCTCCATAATTACCGAAATAAAGTTTATTTTTTCCGTGATGGTTGATATATGCTGATGTTTTACGATACTTTGAGTTTCAATTATCCGTCAACAATCGCAGCCTAACGAGGTACTTCGCGCTGCATATATGCCATTTGAATAGTAACGTGTTTCTTGTTTCACGAAGTTTTGTTGCTGCATATTTGTGCGTTCTATAAATATAGATCTGTTGTGTCTAGGTATATATATATATATACTTTTTTCACATATATACGTGAATACCTTAAGACTCTTCGTTCGCTCTACTTTTCTCTCTACCTTCCCTTTTAACGACACACAGTGGCTTTTTTTGCTTCTTCCATACCGTTCGCCAAAGAAGAAGAGACCACGTACCAAATGAAATCCCTAACCCCTCTGGAGCCTCGAAAGGCAACGAATATTTTTCGAGAGGCCTGGCACGTGGCACTCGACTCTTCGGCTTGCCGCTTCCGGCCTTAACGAAGCCAAACTTCGAGCAAGCTTTTGGCTCATCGCTTGTTTCGCGTTTCTTTCTCGTTAAATTTTTCTCTCGATCTCTCGATCTATACATTTTTACACATGCATATTATGACTTTCTGGCTGATTGGTATCTTGATTGTCGTTGTTTGAATGCATAATTGTGGTATATCGATGTACAAGAAATGTACGAAGCCTTGGCAAGCATCGAAAGCGATCTGATCTCGTGAAAATTCCCAACTTGTCCTCGAAGATCTACTTTATTTTCCGTTCGTCGAAAACGATCTGGAGGGTTGCTAAATCCTTGTCACAAAGAAACTGTTCAATAATTATTGATCAATTCATCCCCTTTTCTTTAGCATTATAATTGATTATCCAAATCGATCGAAGTAGTTTGTCAATGAATTATTATTTGAATCGTGAATACTCTTCAAGTACATTCGATTATTGTAAAAAAATTTCAACAATCACTTGAGTGATAAAATATAATTGTTGAGCGGAAGAAAAATTCCAAAAGTTTGGTATCGAGCTCCATCCGATACAACTTTTTGATTCTAAATAAAGGAAAAATGTGTGGTAGGTATTACTTGTCTACAGATTCTACAGATAATTTTTTTTCTACATTACTGTATATATATAATGTTTTTTAAAGTCATTTTATACAATTTTATTCATTTTAGTAAATACTCGTTTATTTTTTTGGGGTTTTTACTTTTTTCTTTATAGAAATAGACAAGTTTTTCTGAACGCGATTGTATACATAGCTTACGAGAAATTCTATGGTCGAACCCTTTCTGGCGTTCTGCCAGATGCTGATCTGTTCCTTTTCCCACTCCACCATGCGGCCTACAGGCTGCTTTCGAATAGAGAGATGTACCATTACGTTTGCATTATTTTGAGGCTCCCTACCTTGTATCAAAGACGAGTTTATCGTAAAAACGATAAAAAAAAAGAAAAGAAAATTCTTGTTTCAATTTTGCGAGCTTTACGATGCCGTTTCTTCAGATTCGTTTTCATTTCGAAAATTTTAAAAACATGTGTCATTTCACTTTCATATTTTATCATCTTAATTTACATGTTATCTGAGTATAGAAAGCAGAAGGATTTTCAATCATAAATCATTCGGTGAATGGCCACAATAAACCCTTTTACTTTCGTTTCTACTCTATATTTATAGACGTCAAAGAGTAACATTGCAAAAAATGGAAAAATTTTAATGATCGATGGAAAATCTTCAATCGAAAATGTATGTCGCGTATCTCCGTTTTATTATTTATAATTCAGTTCACGATCGATCTCAAATTTTCATAAAAAATATTATAAAAATTAGCGAAAAATTGGAACGATGCCAATATTTAGTATTTCTCCAGATTAGACTTATCGCGATTTGAACCATTCCAAGATCGAAAAGAAAGCCAAAGTCTCTGTATAGGTCTTAGAGAAATTTTGTTTGAGATCTAGCATAAATCCGTGTCACCCGTCGAGCGTGCTCAACCACGGATTAGGCTTGGTTTAAGGGTCCTAAAACGGAGAAGCTTGGAAGATCATTTCACGATGAGATCTCAGGTTTAGTCTTTAAGATACGTCTCACAAACTGTCAATTCAAACCACAGACATAGTTTCAACACCCAAGAATCAGGCTGAACTTTCCCTTGTGCCGGTCTCCCGTTGATTCATAAATGAAAAATATATTTTATAAACAAAATATCTTTTTTACAAAAATCTTTAATTTACTTATAAATAACTAAATTCCACATCGATTGAGAATTCAACAATGCAACGTTATCTAAGAATTTGAAACGAATAATTAATAAGCTTTTCAATGCTATTGCAGATGAGTGAAAAATACAAATTTGCTCATCTCTGAGAATCTCGATACTGAATTTCTCTGTAAATTTTAGGCGTGACTTTTCGGACACACTGTATACATACAGCACTCGTGTCAAATTGGCTAAAATCTTAAGTCAAGAGTAAGACGATACCGGGGGGTAACGGATACGAGGAAGGGCATCGAATCAAAGACATGATGGATTCGATTAGTCGCAAAGGCGACTCGAATTTGGCTGCCTGACTGACGCTCCGGTATTAGATCTAGGGCTTGAGTTACATCGCGCGAGGTAACATCCTGCATAAATGCGTAACTTGATCAAACTCCAGACGATATACATGCCGAAACATGTATATTCGCCGACCTGTTCACATATGTATAAATTTATGTACAGCTCGCTTGCACGTATATACGGAAGTGAGGTATTTCATGATCGTGGATATTGGTGGGATGATGGGAGGGGGGGGGAAGGGGGTACGTGCCAAAGTGGCCGAGTTAAGCCCATCTCCCGCGTCCCCCAATCGTTAGTAACTAAAGAGTGATGTCCTCGTTATTGATAATCGAGGAATCGAAAGATTGGACATGTAATATATGGTGATTGAACATCATTGAGAACACCAAAAAAAAAAAAACTGGTTGTTGGCAGAGTTATCTCTCATCTTCAATAGAAGATGCTACAACCCGTGTCTTTTGTTTCAAAATACAGGAGCATTGAGTAAGATCAATTGGTTCTCAGAAATGGATAACAGCATCCTTGGGAAATGAGCTTACTGGAATAATTCGGCTTGCAATGTAGAACCGCATAAAGCATTAGAGACACGAGCTGTATCAAGGGCTTTTGTAGAAGATTTGGTAAATTCTCAAGCACTCGATAGCCCACCTCTTACCTGTAATTGATCCTTCGAATAATTAGCTGAATCATAATCTGCTTACAGACTCACTATCAAAGCTGGATGCCCAATGAATCTCGAGGACTTTCCCATGGACACCCAACGATGTCCTCTCAAATTTGGCAGTTGTAAGTTCTTCAGGCTTTTTGACTGGTCTTTTTTAACTTTCATTGCAGTTCGTTTGCGATGCGTATAATACAAAATTTTTTTTTTATCGTTATTTATACAAGATCGAACAATTTGTTGATTCTTTGTTTCCCAGAATCGGTACACCGCATGGTCTGTATATGTGGAAATGAAATTTCACTTTTCTTTTTCTCAACGAGTTTATTCAAGATTCTTATTTCCGATGAATAATTCAATTGGACGCAACTGCTTTCTTCTCAAGTTTTACCCAAAATCCTTTTTACCGCTATGAAATTTTCACGAAATAATCAAATTGTAGAAGACTTTTGAAGAAATTTTTTTATCAAAGAAATAATAATTTATTTTTCATGGAAGTCGGTTACACGACACGAGACGTGATCTACAAGTGGAACAACGCTCGACAAGTCGCTATAGCCGAGGATATGAAACTATCGCAATTTGACCTCGTTGCTAATCCTACCGCCAATCAATCAAACGCCGCATCACTTTCCCAAAGTGAGTTTATCTTCGTTCTCACACTTTTTTTTTCTTTTTTTTTTTTTCATTTTTTGAATCCGGCTTTGCTGTGTTTTCTATAATATTAGACACGTATTACCGTTAAAACTCGTACCGTACTTTATTGTGTCAATCAGAAAAATATAAATGAATAGATATGATTAATATATGCGGGTTTCATGACGAAGATAATGGGCACATATTATACAGAAGAAAGTTCGTTTCTCAAAGTTCCAAAGTATTTCGATCGCTACTTACAAAACTTTTGTCTAAGATTGATATTTCTTCTAAAAGACGTTTTTCTTCGAAGAGACGTTCGATTGACAAAAAATATTATATGAATTGATGTATGCACGTTAAATAATGAGCGGATGAAAATTAGTCGCTGTGTTCACCGAGGCAACCGACAAAATTTATTTATCCTGAGAACAGTTCCTTAGAGCCTAGAGCGTTGAGTAAATTTGCTGGGAAGCTCCATAAATTTCGAAATATCATGCAACTGTAAGTCGTGTCAATTAAATTTTGAACGCAAACACTGTGGGAGACGTGATTTTGCAGCGATATGGTGGTGGTTGTAGATACGCCAAATTACTTGATAAGACGAGGCCTCGAGTTTTCTCAAGCCCTTTTCAGAGGAGCTAATTACGTGGAGACGAAGAAGGAAAAGATGGTTCTTGAAAGTGGTTCAACAACGAGGAAGGTTAAAAGAGAGAGAGAGAGAGAGAAGTGCTAGTAATAGAGAGCTAAATGAACCATGTGTATTCGCCGTGGAGTTTCTAATTGTTCCGTGGGTCGGAAGTCCTTAGACAAAACAGGGTCATTAAGGCCCCTCCGCGTTTTACCCTTTTGCTCTCTCACTTCTCCCTCTCTTTCTCTCATCTCTTTTGCTCTGTTTCGCTCATCTTTGTCACTTTTTCCTTAACTCCTTGGAAGGTTGTGAAGAAGAGATTTAAGAATTCGTGCATGGGTCGCGCATACTAAATTACTTGTATCGATGCACGGTGAATGTATACATGTGTTTGCGATGGTTTGGTACAAGAATTGACAGAGTCATACACCTTATACTATGACTTCGTTAATACTCGCACCAAGGCACATCAATATAACTGTCACAGATATAGACATACAGAAAAAGTAAGGTAGCAAAAGGAAAGTGGTGATGATGCCACTCGAGATAGAGTGTTCATTGGTAACTGGTGAGGGTATATAAGGCCGGAGTTGTCAAGGGATCTAATATCCGGCACGTGAGTGGAGCTGAGCAGGCTCAGGTCTCTCAGAAAAGTATGCCATCTCCATACACCGGAGGAAGGTCAAATTGCGCCAAGCACGGGAAGGGGGAGGGGGGTGGGCCGTAGGTATGCTTCATTCGGAAAAGACGACCGACGACGACGACGATATTGGGGAAGAAGCGAGAACGAGGGCGGTAATTGAGTCAACGCAGCATTTTTTTACCCCCCCCCCTCCCCCTTTTCCTGCTCCGTACCGAATGTGGTTATCGGGGATAAATTCCACGCGACCAACTAACCAAAGAAAGGTTAGTCGATCTCGCCGGTGTCAGGGGAAATAGCCCATGAAAGCAGAGAAAAACGATCGAGTCCAAAAATTTATTAGGGCTCAGATAAATTCAAGCTCGTATCTTTCGAGCCTGAAGAAGAGGGAGATGCCGAAAGCCATGCGTTTTACGGCTCGAGTTTTTAACTTATCCACGGCAATAGGGGATCGGTGCCAGATTTTCTACTTTTTTTTAACTGAAAAAAATTATCTTCTCATTTTCGCTTTAAGGGGGTCTTGGAATTTTTTGTCAATTACGCTGATGAATCGCACGAATGGAAGATAAATTTTTTTTAATCGTCTACAGACACGAGAAATCCTGAAAAATAAAGCTTAACTCTTCATTTTATTATATTCATAGAACGAGAATAGTTTTTTAGTGAAAAATATTGTTTATAATTCCGTGATTGCAAACAAGACGATAAATTTTTATAAGCCCGGAGCAAGTTTGCCTGTAATCAGAAAAAGATCAAAATATGGGAACGAGAGAGAGAGAAAAAACAAAATATAAAAAAAAGTGAACCTAGTTATGATTCTGGAGCGAGAGATACTATCTATGTATACAAGCATGCAATGCCATAAAACAAAAGACATCTCCGTGCTGAACTTTTTCATTCTTCTTTTTTATTCGTCACACTTGGACAAAGTGTTAAAAGTTTGTCGCGGTGGTTGAGCACAGAGAGCGACCTCGAGCGTGAGGCCAGTTATATCTTTCTGGAGCCTCGTAGAAAAGTGGAGACTTGCTGGAGATGATGAAAAAGGAGGGACTAACATTTTTTGGCAAGCTTCGATGCTCTTTTAGGCTTTTGGGTGTCTGTCAGAAAGCTAATGGTTCTGAGAGAGAAAGAAAGAGAGAGAGGAAGAGGGAGAGAAAGATGCCTTACATTTTGGGAAGGGAAAAAGTCAAGCGTTCACTAATTGCGACTCGTTCAAGGCGATTCAACGCTTTCTTGAAGACTATATTGTGAAGTTTCTCTGACTTCGAATCTACGGCTAGAATATGTAGTACATATACATATATGAACACGTATATAGTTATACGTACTGGAGATTCCGCCAACTTCGTCTTATATATAAATATAGATATATTGTACGTTCAAGATTTCCGGTCTACGGATCGAGTGGAATGAAGGGTAGTTTAGAGAGCATGTGATCTCTTGCCGTTAATCGAATTTCGTTCGATTAGCGACTGGATCATGTCCTCGGCAGGTTCGCCCTATATATACAAAACTTCAACACTATACTGTATTTGGAGCAAAAAGGCATCGAATCACACGATGATATTGCGCGCAACGATGCTTCAAATGCTCTCTCTCTCTCGCTTCTCTCCCTTTCCCTCCTCTCTTGTCAATTCTTCAACTTTTTCTCCTTTTTTCCATCTTCCTCTCGTTCTGGTGCTCATATACCGAGTCGAGATTCCGTAGCATCAGCTTTGAAACCTTTCTTTTTCTACTCTCGTTCTCGTTTCCATGGGCTTTGCCGGGAGCAATCAACGTTTTCAAGTGCTCCAACAATTTGTACGCCTGAGAGTGAAAAACCCTGCCGGGATTCATTAAGGGTGGTGGGAATATCGAAGGGATGGAGGATAAAGTAAATTAATGGAGAACGCGACCAAGAAAACAAAGTGAGAGAAAGAGAGAGAGAGAGAGGGAGAGGAAGGGAGGGAGAGAAAGAGATGGAAAGGAAAGGAAAAGTTACTATGCAATTTATACGACAGATAAAAAAATTTCCACGTATGTATATAATAATTATGTCGTTAACCTGAGAGCTACGATTCAAGGGAGCAATCGGACGTTCTTTGAAATGATTTTTTAATTTAATTTAATTTTTTTTTATTGTTTCGCTGCAAATTACTGCTACGCTTCTTAATAACTAAAACCTGAAAAATTACCATCTTGAATAATTAACAAAGAGGCGAAACAAAGGATTCTTCATCAAAACAAATGAATTAATATAATTATCAATTGTGCTTTGTTTTCATATTCGCAGCCGAGTACAGTATGCTCCTAGTGTCTTTTCATCTTCAAAGGCACATGGGTAATTTTCTCATTCAAGTTTACGGACCATGTGTTCTTCTCGTTGTACTCTCATGGGTCTCGTTTTGGCTTAATCGCGAAGCTACAGCCGATCGAGTCTCCTTAGGTAAATCATTTTTCATTTATTTATCGAGCTCCAAATGTAGTGATGATCAAAATAATTTATCAAATAAATTCGATTCGTTTCGCGATTTATCCAATTGGAATTTCCTGTTTTTTTTTTCTTTCATGTTTATGCTGCCTTTTATCAAAGACTCGATTTTTCTTATCATTCAACGTGAAAAAATAATGATATTTTTCTTTTGCAAAGGTATAACTACGGTCTTAACCATGACTTTTCTCGGGCTCGAAGCTCGTACCGATTTGCCCAAAGTTCCTTACCCAACAGCGCTCGATTTCTTCGTTTTTTTGTCGTTTGCCTTTATCTTCGCGACGATAATACAATTCGCGGTGGTTCATTACTTCACGAAATACGGCTCGGGCGAATGCTACTTCAGTTCCGATCTCAGTGACACGGACAGCTCGAGCGACGATGAGATCTCGCGCCACCCTCGAAAACGCGAAACGGTTTGTATCCCATTAGTCACAAATTTATTTTTCCCAAATATTACTGCGATACTGAGCCAAAAGTATTGAAACGATCATTAATTGGATATAATTATTCAGTCCAGATGCACAAAAAAGATAAAAGACTGGAAATATAGTCGAGCCAGTCGTGTCCCCTACATTGCCCTTATCCTGCTTCTCTGATTTCATTCTCATTCAAGTTTGAAATGAAAATTACAGAAAAGAGAGAAAAAAACTGGGTTCGAACCGGTACATCGTTTGCATTCAGTTGATAACACATTTTTGAAAATCATTAAAATGTTTTTCCATTCGTACTTAGAACCTAATTTTGTTGATACATTTAGAAATAATAATATTTCATCGTTGAAATTCTCAAAAAATCTGGTACAAATTTTATTAATAATTGTTTATTATTCCCTGAGATGATTTAACGTCGAAATAAATTCAGTTACGATTGAGGTAAATTGGTGGACATGATTTCTGGTATTAAAAATTTGATTATCCAATTCAACGGATTGCAATGTTGAAAAAAGAAAAATATACAAGCAATCGTATCAAATTACGACTCGAAACCACGTCCACCGGTAATAGAACCTGTTTCTCCCAATTTGGTCAAGTAATTTTTGGCCGTTTCAACAAACATTCTGCTTAAAAAATTCGTGAAAATCAGCTGATCACGGTCAAACGCATAACTCCCGGCTTTTGCCCGAGTGGGCAGTCGGGAGTTAAAAAAATACGTTGTAACGATACGAGAGTATGAATTTCGTAATTATTCGTTTAATGTTTAAAATTCATATTTTGTTATGAAAAATTCTGACCGGCGGTGTCTCATGATCGCAGATACGAAGAAAATCATCGGCAAATTCGTCGGGACGGAGTTGTGGCAATCGCAGTTTCACTCTGAACGGTGATGGTGTAATAGAAGTTATACCTTTAGCAGCACTACCCGATCCCGAGAGAAGAAACTCGAGTGGGCAATGGCAGTTATCGTGTGTTCCATGCAGTCCACCGCCACCTCAACCGCCACCACGGCGTCACGTTTCAACGAGAAGAAGACGAAGAAGAGCGCCGAGATACAATTCCGTATCGAAGATCGATCGCGCAAGCAGAGTAGTTTTTCCACTTTTATTTCTCGCAATAAATGTGTTTTACTGGTGGTCGTACCTGTCGAGAAGTGAGCGTATATCGTAGTTCGAGACCAGAAAGTATATATACATTTTCGTTATTCGAAGCAAAACTGTTGTATAGAAGATATTATATTGCGATACACGAAACAGAAAAAGAAAACAAATTGAATAAAATGAAGAAAATAAATATAAATGAATAAATACATAAATAAATAAATAAATGAATGAATAAAGTGATTAAGAAGAAGCGAATTGAAAACGAGAAACAACAGATAAATCCGTCTGGGTATTAGCCGACCAATTTTACACCTATCATTGTACATAAAGGGTAAATAACTCCAAATTTTATCATCGGAAATGCTCATAATCCTAAAAAAAAAAAACGTCGTTATTACGCGAAGAAATTAAACCACCGCGAGAATAATAAATTTATTTAATTTTCCTTTTTTCACAAATCTTAATTAACGTATTTATATAGCAGTTTTACTATCGAAGATATATTATTTTTCCTGTTTCTCTTCCCGTTTCCAAAATACATCCATTTTTTTTCTGCCATTGGCATTGGCTCAGAATCATAAAGTTTTTACATTTATTTATTTATTTTGACACATTAATAAATCGTCGACGTTTCCATCGTTTTTGTCGAATACGAGATAACAGTCGATGGAGGAGCTTCAAATCGTTGAATACGAAAATTAGTAAATTGGTGACGCCTCGTTATCAAACATTTTTAAAATCGTCATCGAAATTGGTCAGTCTCAATTTGTTCAGTGCTACTTATTGAAGGAATGATTTTTCGAACTCTTGAAACGTTCAGAGCTTTTCGTAAACAAAAAATGTGGATACGATCGATTTCTACAATGGGATGAAAGTTTATACGATAGTTTTAACGCTTTTCAGTTACCATTAACAATTTCAAAGATATCATACAAACACGTTTTCGAGTTTATTTGAATTCGTCTCATTGTCACAAAATTGTTATTCAAAAATATCGAAGAATCTTAAAATTTTTATGACACATTTTTTTTTTTTCTTTAGATCATTGTGTTCATCGAGCCGGACATTGCTTTTGATGATCGACTGACTGTCGCAAGAATCTCTGAAAATATACTATGTATATATAATATGTTAACATATTTTTGAACTCTCATGCTCGCATCGAATGCAGGATCATCGACGGGTCACGGATTTACCTATAAGCAAATTATATACAACAAGCGAAATTCCATCGTCAACTATATTATAATAATGGAATATGTATTACGGAATATGATTAAAAAAAAAAAAAAAAAAAAAAAAAAAACAGAACGTTATTGGCATTAAACTCGTTTCATTTTGTTGAACCTTCGCCATCACGATTCACGTTCTTTCTTCACGTTCGAGATTACGCTAATTTTGATTTTCAGTTTCGTTTTCAATGGAAAATTCGTCTAACGCTGAAAAATTGGAAGATTTTTTTTTTTAAACAATTTTAAATCTATGAAAATAAGTTTTGTTAATGACAATAAAAATACATATTTTTTATGCATTCGCACCGATTCTCACGCTATTTTGTATCTGATTCTTTTATTGTTTCATCATCGGATTTTATCTTTGATGCTATTGTGTCAACACAGTCCTTTCGTTTTTTTTTTTTTTATCGATATTTACTTTCAATCCAGATACAACGATTCGTACGCTGCTCTCAAAATTAAACAATCAGATTTGCGAGAAATTGTCATTCCAGATTCCAAAACACCTTTTATAAGAGTCTTCAGTTTTTTTCTAGAAATCTTTCAATTGTAGACGAACATACATCACGACGAAATTTTACAGAAAAAATCTTAAATTTTGGCCGCTTAGTTTCGAGTTACTGCGCTAGAAATTAGGTCCAATGCGAGTTAGATATTTACAAAAATGATAGAAATGGAATAATAAGCATGCGACGGAGCAAATACAAATTTTAGTGAAAGTAGAATCGCTTTTATCAGACGATCAGATCACATTTTGCTCGCTAATAATCACAGAAATCTCAGATTCTCTCGCAGTCCCTATAACAACGTTTGTTTTATTGTTTTTTTTTTTTTTTTTTATCTAATCACCAAACAGTCAAGCTTTCATCGTGACCGTGGCGAGACTATTGCATGCGTTTGAAGCGTTTATTTATTTGTTTTTAAACAACTTTTTCGAGTCGAAATCTTTCGTCTTTGTGCGACACTATCGCAATCAGAAAAAAAGCTTAATATTTTAAATCAAAAAGAGATTTGTTTTCTCAAGGTATCAACGCAGAACGAGGTTTCAAGGTAAGAAATTATGAATCATTTCCAAACGACATAATGATTACGTACATAAAAGTGATTGGATGAATATTGATAATAATTGAATAATGATGAATTAAATATTCAGACAAGATGCTAATTCTGCCAAGTCATTAGCATAGAGAATCGATTCTATCGAGAGCTCGTCCAATTTATCGGGCGATCTGAACGAGGACGATTCATTAAAAGGTGTGACAGATAAGAAATCGTGTAATCTCCTGAATCTCGCGAGACAAATATCACCGTTTTCGGTTGGTGCGATAATCAGTGTATTTTCTGGTATTATTTGATAATCATCGATGAGAGTGTTGCTGATTAAGGAGGCTGAAGTATCGAAAATAATTGCTTTCTTTTCGGAGCACGTCTCGATACATGCGACGAGAGCAGCGGTTACTTTTGTTCTTACGGTGCATGCTACGTGAATGACATCTGTTACGCTCAAATACGAAGCTGCTCGTAACATTTTTGGATAGTTGAAGTGTTCGTCGTAACCAACGACGACTGCTCCAATCTCTGGATCATCTTTGTACGAATGTACGAACGTCGCCAAATCCGTCGTTAAAATGTCGGGCTAAAAATAATATTTGATCTGTGATGTAACAAGAGAATCTTGTGCCTCCCATCGAGTCGTTACTTTTTTTTTTCCATCATAGTTTAACGATGGTATACGAATAAATGAGATATTCGTTGTATGTACAATCGTTAGAATGATTGTTAAAAAATCAAGATGTTATGGAATTGATCATCGATGAAAAATTAATCGAATAATCGAGTTAAGAAATTGCTATGACAGTTGTATCAAATTAGCATTAATTAAAGATTAATAATTCATCCGTTATCATGGTCTATTCGAAGTCAGAACTTCTTACTTTTCTTTTCCTTCATTTTTATTTGATAAATTGACAGCAAAAGTTTCGATTTTTTTTTTTTTTTTTTGAAATGTGTTTTTGTTTCGCGTGAAATATCAAAGAAGAGAATGATTCAAGCATATCTGTTTTGACCTCGTATATACCGAATGAACGAATTTTTGTGACTCCAATTCAAAAAATACACACTCCCGTTCCAAAATTCGGCAAACCAACGTCGTCGAGCTCCTCGCTTATTCCCGAAGAGCCAATCACATAGATTTTTTTATCGATCAAACGTTTCTTTAAATATTTTGCGATTAGCGACGTCATGCAGACAATCTCGTTTGACTTGAGCTCGTAATTCGCCTTTCTTAGATCCTCACATATTTCGCGTCGCGACATTGAACAATCACGGCTGAAGTAAACAAGTCTTTTGCCGAATTTTTTCAGGATCTCGATGGCATTTCCTCGATCCGCAATTTCTCCTCCCTTTCCACTGACAACTGAAAATATAGTGCTCTTAATCGTTTTAACTTCGATTGAAAAAAAAAAAAAAAAAAAAAACAGCCTTTTTTATTTTCTCTCACTTCAATGCTAATTTTCGGGCGAATATTTTATCGTAAAGCGATTGCGAGCAAGAGAAAATAGAATACATAATAGTGTTTGATAAGAAACGATTTTTATAGTTCGTTGAAATTATCAGAGGAATATTCAATCGATATATTTTTGAATCATGTTTACAATTCAATTCAATTTAATTCAATAATCTTCGAATAAATTGAATAATTATGTGAGATTTTTTGTTGTTGTTAATTGTTTACGATTTTTTAAAGAATTTTTTTATTTTTTGTATTTTTGTTAATTGTTAACTGAATTTAAATGATGTGACGAATTTCGGGTATTTTTTTTACTTTTTTCATTACGCGTGTGGTGTTTTCAAAATTAATTGTTCTGAATTTGATTGTTATCTTTATCGATCCAGAAGTAAATTGGTATTTAAAAAGCTTCGTCGTACGAGGGATGAAGAAATGTTCTCGCTACAGACAAATTGCGGATCAATCAAGTTTGTTTCGAATTAAAGAAAAAGTAAAAAAAAAAAAAAAAAACAAACGAAAAACAAATTGAAAGAGGAAATGATTTTACTTCAGACTGAAAATTCTTCATTTTTTTTCTTCATGTCTCATTGATGTTGTCTCATGAAAAAAATTTGAATAATATTCAGGTATAATATCTCGCTGGTATGGTTTCCTATCACTTGACCTTGAGTGCATTTCGTGTCCTTGCTCTTTAAAGTCTGGTCGTGCATTAGTTATTCAAAAAATTAGCAATTTAAATTAGTCAAGAGCGAAAAGCCGAATTTGATTCGAAGACCGCAAATGTTTACATACCTTCGCAAAACGCAATGACCGTATCGAAGCTCTCAGAGAAATTCTTCATTTCTTTTTCGCTCAATTCACTTACTAATTTATACGACATTCCCGAAGAATGTTTTATTTTTTATTTTCCTTTATCCCTTCGATTTATCGATGGCGAAAAAGAAAAGAAAAATTTATTGACCAGACGAGTGTGAAATGGGTAACGGAGTTGTCGAGAGCGTGAAACTCCAAAGCTACACTGTCGAACCTTGAAAAGAGAACTCCAGACGCAAGCGGAGACGCTACTTATGAGATTCCGTTCCGAAAACACTCGATACACTCACAGCGAACTCGCTCGCATCGTAACACAGAGGCAGTCTTTGCCGTTTTCTTTTTTCCATACGCGGTTCCCAACATTCCCGCAGTTGCCGCACGGGGGAGGTTCACTCGCTGAGAGTTGCTCGCAGTTTCTGCTGCATTTTCTCGAGTCTTATTTTTCAACGCCGTTATTTATTTTATTTTTTTATTTTATGTTTTTTTTTTTTTTTAATAGCAACAAATTTTCCGAAACTTTTTCGACGATCGAACGTTCGCAAGGATTTTCACAGTTTGCTGTAGCTTTCCAGATTTTTTAGGTAACGAAATCTTGAAAATTTCTGTCGAAAGTTTTAATGTATCGAACTTTTTTCTATCCTAAAAATTGTCTAGAAAAATTCTGAACGAATTTCTCAAAGCTTTTTTGAAAAATTCTTTGAAAAATCCTTTCTAACGTATTTTTATAATTTTTATTAATTTTTTTATTACTAATTTTTTTCACTCCGCAACGAAAATTGTTTGAAACGAACGTACTCCTTCGCGAGTCGAATCCATAAAATAAACGTTTCCAACGTCTAAAATAGATAAACTTCCATCGAATAATTTTTCAATTCAAATTAGTTACGATTCACCTGTTCAACCATACGTTATTTCGGTGTTTATTTAGTACCGATATTAAGCGTAGAATGCTTGAAAAAAAAAAGGATCATCAATGAACATTGAAGCTGCTACTAAGAGAAATGTTATCGCGTACATTTTGTATTAATCGACATCGTTAAAAATCGTTCCGGAGCAAGAAAAATGTGAATTAAAATCTAGAGAGAGAAAATGTGAATTAAAAACTCGAGAAAAGTAAATTTATGGAAAAGAGTTGGCTCCACGACTCTGTACCGGAGCGACCGCGTTTTCAACTGTTTTTTTTTTTGAAAAAATTTTAAATTTCTTTACGTAACAATAAAATAATTACAGCACTTCAAAGGATGTTGCTAGTTCACGTATATTTACGTGAACTCCGGAACTCTGTAGCCTAAAGCATATTGAAAATATTAATTATCTCATTCTTCGTATTCACTCGAAACTCCGTTTCATTTTAAAAATTAATAATAGATTATGTTTTGTTTTTTTTTTTTTTTTTAATCTTTTTATCTTCAAATGACTTTTTGAGTATACGAAAAACTGTAACACGTCAGCTCCGAACTTTCCATCAACACGAGATTAAGCAAGTAATGTACTGAACGATTTGAAAATTCGAGTAAATCAACTACGTAAACCTGACTTAATCTGAGCAGTGTGACAGAGAGGCCCGTATATACAAATAAACACACTTTCACACGCGAAACATGATACGTAAATACATGTTTGATCGTGATACGAAGAGAGTCGACAACCAGAGATACGACTATCACACACTGTCAAGGTCGATTCGATTGAACGACGATCGTCTTTAGTACTACCGTGCTCTGCACATCAAACTTTTCCACTTGAATATCAATCAACAGCAGAACAATAGATGAATTGAAGCTTCAATGAAACACACTTTGTCGTTGATTATTCAGAGGGAGTTCAATTTTTCTGTAAATCGTTTTTTCTTTCAGGAAAATTGAGCGAATTTATTTCACAATTTTTATTGTAACACGAATGTGACTAAAAATGCGACGGTGTCGTTTGATCGAAAGTTTTTACTATTTTAAAACGCGGATCATAAATTTCCTCAGTATTCCTCTCATAAAGCGTTGACATTTATCGAAATTCTTCGTTAAACATTCAGCAGTATGGTTTATATCCATTTATTCAACGCCGAAGAAAAGAGTTTGATAAACTTTAGTAAATAAAATCTGAACGAAACGAATAAAGAATTTTTTTTTATACGAAAATAAAGTCGTTTTATCGAGAATGTGGAAAAAAATTTAATTCGATTTTCCTTACATTACATTAAGGTAAATAATAATCAATTTATATTCATTGAGAATGAAATATTTTGAGGGATTAGGTGCCTCTAGTGTTTTCGAAAAATCGTTACTTTTTCATCGCTTATCGCAGGCGACATGTTTTCCTTAAAACTAATTTTTCTACCACAGTCTCCACTAATACTTTTTTATTGCTTTTTATTTTCCATACCGGAATCACGTTCGGCGTGCTCTATAGAACTATTTCGTTTTTATTCTCATTCGATCTTTGCATGAACAATCGAAAAGTCAATTTTTTCGTGAATAACACATATTTACTTCTAAAATTTCAAGTTTCCTTTCAATTGAAATTAAATTGTCCTTACACCTAACAATTGAATTTAAAAAAAAATCTAATCGATATTTCGTTGTATTTTGCTAATAAAATTGTTTTTTTTTTTACTCCCTTTTTCTTCTCTGCTTTATTGTTCTACGAGAGCAGTCGGGAGTTTCGAAAAATACTGAGTCCTGTTCAGTGAAATTTTACTCACCGAGCATGAAAATATATTCTTTGTTATTCGTTCAGTAATTGAAAAAGATCCGATAACCGTTCAGTATAAAAATCAGGAACGATCTGTTTGTCCTCTTGCCTCGTTATTTTTCTGAGATCTGCGACATCGTTTTCGGACGTGACGCCGGACAGTACGAGCAATGTCTTGAATCCACAACGTTTGCCCAGGAGTATGTCCGTGTTGCAACTGCAGGAGTTACGTAATAAAAAAGAAAATGAAAAACATAGAATCACTAATGGTCTTCGTTAAAACACATATTATGAATCCAGATTGCGAGTTTTGTTTTTTTCCATTGAATTTCACGAATCAGTATGCAAACAAAAAAGGAATCGTTCAACGAATATAAAAATTTTCCAAATTTTGGACTCAACAGACGCACGAAAAATGACGGATTACAATATTCGTGCGATTCATTGAAAAGCTTATAACTGTGCATCTTCGTGTAATAAAATATTTTTAAAAAAATTTAATGAAAAATGAAAAATCGTACTTATCGCCGATCATAAGGGTACGGGCAGGGTCCAGACCATAAGTTTTGATGACGTATTCACTTATGTACGGTTCGGGTTTACCAAGAATAACAGCTTTCCTTCCAGCTGCTGCTTCGACCGCTTTGATCAGACATCCAGCTCCTGTGTTTCATACCAAAATATTTCAATAAAGTTCAACTTTTTTGTTGAGCAGCGATTGAAAAAACATTTCGTACGTTTTCCTGTCATTTAGGATTTTTTTTCATACAACATATCTTTGAAAGTTCTTAATACTATGTGATTTCGTTCAAGTTACAGCCCTGGCGTTCCAGATTGAAAAACACTGATTGTGTTCAAAATTATTGAATTTTTCGTTAGAAATCAATTTTTCAATTTAAACGCCGAACAGTAACGTCGGAACCCATGAATTTCGACGGTCTCAATTTGGGCCAGTGTACCACTCAGGGGTAACAGAAAATGCAGATGAACACTGGGTGATTTATCGACGAGATTATTGAGGGATTCTGTTATTGATCTGATTGTTATTGACGATTAAAAAATTCTCTGAAAATCCCAGACTTAATTGTCAAACAAGTGTTATTTGCAGAAATTTAATGGGGAGAAAAAAGTTGTTGAAACTATGACACGAGTAGAAAGTTTTTTTTTTTTTGATACAATAATATATAAGAATTTTGTTGAAATTACCTGGAAACATGTTTGAATTTGGGGAAGGCCTAACGGTGTCTGGATTAGCTCCGATAAAATGTACATTAGGATCAGCTGCATAAGTCGCAGCTTTTACGAGTTTTGGATAACTAAAATCGGTATCGAAACCGACGATCACAGCGCCAATATCAGAATCAGGCTTAAAGTTCACGATCACATCTGTCGCATCTCCACTCATTGGGTCAGGCTACATCCAAAATCTTATAATCAGATATCGAATGAAAGATACGAAAGTTCATTATCAATAGAAAAAAAAAAAACAAATAAAATAAATAAATAATGAACCTACCCCAACTCCAGTGTGCGGAATACCGACAGCTTCCAACTCTTGGGTTATACCGATTCCACCAACGACGTATACCTTTTTCTTGAACTTTTTCTCCTTCAGATACATCGCGGCGAGAAAAGATGTGCACACGATTTCTTCCTGCGTCAAATTACACACGTACACGTTTAACATTTTTCATCTTCTCATTCTCTACTCGAGACCTTCAGTTTCATCACATGTAGCGCAATATTTTTTGCTCCATTTTTAACGTGACTGGGTATATCTTTATAATGACGTTTCCGCAAACATTTTCTTGATGACGAAACGAATTCGAATGAGCAGCAAAAGAATCGATTTCGTTTCTTCAGGTTTAAGGTAGGTATATATATGTATTTTTTTATTTCACATCAAACAACCAATTCGAATCGAATGAGAAACTTTTGGAGATAAAAAGCTATAATCAAATCTTCCGGCTGATGCAAGCTCGTGGCAAGAGTCACGACGATTATCAATAACAGTTTGCTCGAGTCTTCTTACCTTGGTTGGATTGAACGACAATTCTTTGCACTTTTCGACAAGTTCCTCTCGAGTTTTACCATTGTTATTGGTAACGTAAAAAAATTTTTTGCCCATTTTCTTTAAGTTTTCAACAGCCTGGGGTGATCCTTCGATCACTTCGGTTTCCCGCCACAAAACGCCTTCGGTTTGTAACAGAACGATTAATCGACGCGTCAGAAATGTTTAAGTCTCTGAATATATTTTCGAATAAATAAAACAGAATTTAAGGCTCACCATCGCAATCGGACAAAACGACGTCGAAAGAATCAACGAAACTTTTTAATTCTCCTTTCGATAAAGACCTCAAGCATTTAGCTGCCATTGGAAGAAAAAAAAAAACCAAACGTTCTACCGAACACCAGTAATGAATAACGAGCAATGTGCTCGAGTGAAACAAGCTCACTCTCTTTGGCATCAATGAATTTTTCGATAGAGAAATATAGCGCACCGATTTCAATGCTAGGCACCGTGACGTTTATTTTTCTGGCGTGTTGCCATATCGTTCGAGTGGGGAGAAGGAGGATAATAGACGGACTTTGCAAAATGACCTTGAGCTCGTGTAAATATTACGCAACATCAAACGGTTATTATACCAGTGAGCGTGCAACTGAGAGAGCAGATTAGAGCCTTCGTAGCGGAAATGTGGCGATAACCTCATGTGCGATTCGTCGATCGTGAAAAAACAAAAAAAAAGAAAAAAAAAATGATAAATAAAACAAAAACGAAGTTTGGCTGATTCATTCGGATACGCGGAACGATGCAAATTTTAGATCGTCGTCGTTGAACCGTGTGCCATTACACAGCCTGTCCCAAGTCCAATGATCAAAGCTCCGAACTCTCGTTCTCTACTGAATTCCGAATGAAAAATTTCGGTACAATTTTTTTCATCGTATCTCGCCTGTCCTCCGTCAATCATTAATCGTGAAAATTGACAAACACGCGACACGACCTTTGGCGACGCCATCCATCGAAACGGTTGGAGATAGGCCAATTTTGTAGAGCATTTAATTTTCTAGGAAAATGTTCTCGCTTACAATCTTCTATTTGCAGTAGCTTGGTCGTAAAAAAATAATCGGAAAAATTCTTCGAAATCTCGACTTATACCTTGAAATCGCGAAAACTGAGTTTCAAACCGCTCTCAGGACTAAACTACTGGAGATGGAAGAATTATTTCAGGGACTTTTTTGTCGCAAATTTTTCCCTCTACAAGAATGGTCCCGTACACTTATGCTCTATCTCCAACCGTTCCGGTGTTATGTGCGATAAAACGCATGCTTCAACTTGGTTGATTGACTTAATCGATTAATCGGTCAATTTATGGAGACTGATTGTAAAATGGTATTTAATTTAATCGCAGAATTCGATCGAAACTCCACGTTTATAGGATTCAAAATCAAACTTGTGACCAAAACGAGATTTAATGCAATAGACTCTCTGTGAAACGACGAAGCTCAACGGGAACGCTAAAAAAAAATCGAATTGAAAGAGATTCGAAGCCGAAATGGACCGAGAATTTCATTAATTTAATCAGAATTTTTTCAATTTATTTACCCCAATAAAAAAACAAAATGTGATGCGTCAAAAAACTTCGATCCACCGAATTAAATCTTCTTAAATACAGAAAACATCAACACTTTGTGATTTTATTCATTTCAATAATTCTCAAAGAAATATTTCTTTCAGAAATGAGAAAATTTTTTCAAATATCTGGAAAAAATTGAGTTACTCCTGTCAGGAATATGAACGATTTTTTTTTTTTTTTTGGTGATTTCGATCGTTGAGTTCCAAAATTCTTATTAACAATCAAATTCATAATTTTATTGATATTTTCGCTAAAATGAATTTCATCGAATGCCGAATCCAATGCAATTTTTTAAATATGCTTTCACAGACATGAATTATTGAATTAATTTTGGAAAAGTTGAAATGGTGTGATTAGAAGTGTTTGAAAATGTGCCAAAATGAAGAGGGGAAATCTAAAACTTACGTAACACAGTTTTTATGGTTTTTCGATGACGTAATAAACGTAATAATTTTTCATAAGCGTGGAATACATTCGCGTATGCGTACTTACAATAATGAAGGCTTTATTTATGTTACATAGGTACGAGTAGTTAAATATATGTATGTAAATATGTATACAACTTTTCAGAGCTTTGAAGACTGTGCTAAGGCCGTTGGAAGCATTTTTTTTTGTGTGTGTGTATTTTTTTTAATTATTCAACGACACATTAACCACGTATTCACGCCACGAGTATTCTGTTACGAAGAGCTCTGACCATAATTCTGATTTCTAATAATATGACTAGAATTGCGCGTAGGTTTTTATCATTTAGATAGAAATCGTGTATTTGTGGTTGCAAATTAAACAGTGAAAATTCAAGGGTCAAAATATTTCGGTAGTTTTCGTAAATTGAGACATCGAGACTTTTCCAGTGCATCAACGTTCAAAAGTTTTGAAGCAGTCGCATTTATTGCGAGATATAAAGAAGGTGTGTTTGAGAAAATATTTTTTCAAATATTACAGATAAGTTATGAGCTGACAAGTCATTTACGAATGTCACATTTCCGTATTATAGATTAATAAATTTAATGAATTAACGACTCCAAACGAATTGCTCAACTTGAAATATCAATTTTTAACAAACAAAAATAAATTTATCGAAATTATTCATCTCACAAGGATATTCCTGGAGGTAAAATTATACATAATTAGAAATTTTGCGTTCAAATTTTCTTCTGAACGGTTTATACTTTCGAGAAAAATGGAAATGCGTTCGGTACTTCCGTAGTAACGGAGTAAAAGCTTTTATTTTTTTCTCTCGAAATATATATTGATTAGGAAAAATCATGGAATTTTCAAAACTTCTGTCTTTCTCGCACTCACAACAGGGTTAACGTAAAAACAAAAACAGAGGCACATAAATCCACGGATATAAATTTTTCGAGAGTTACACTATTTAATTTTCAACCACAAATGTACGAAAAAAAAATGGAAATTCAGAGGGTAACACGTCCAATTTTCTGTCTCATATTATTCGTAACAGTAATGTGTAAAAAGGACATGTCAGTCTTTCAATTTTTTTCTTAAATATTCGCTACTTATCGAAATTCATCGTTACGCGATTGTGCTTAGAGTTCGGTGAATGTACGACTGCCATGACCGTTCGTTCTAGATCGAAACTGAAAACGAGTCTGCAGAATCTTACTTCGGTGATGTACGCAAAATATTCTTGGCACACGAATCGACATTCATATCGTAAAACTTTTCAATTTTATCTACGATTTTTCGCAACATCGTATCCGCCAGGAGAAAAAAATTTGAATATTTTTCAAATTGGAAAACAAAAACGTGCTTGCTTTTCAAGATCTCAAAATTGAACTTACGCGGTTTTTGAGCTTCAAAGTTTATTGCAAATATATTTTCAGTTTTTGGATTCCGACAAACCTTAAAAAACGATTTTGATCCATTTCGGTGTAGAATTCAGAGTAATCCTTGACGCGGATGCGATAAAGTGGAAAATCGTATACTCACACATATACTTTTATAAATATAAATAGAAGTGTGGAATGTATGAGCAAGAAACAGCGCGACGACGATTTGATATTGTTTTTAGTTTTTTTTGCTTACCTTAATCCGGAGGAAACGCGATTTTCTTACGATTTGGATATAATACAGGAAATACGCGATTCAATGATTTTACACGACGATTAAATGATTTTTATGGTAAAATCACGATTTTTGTAAATTACGTTTGTAACGCTGCAAAAGTGGGAAAAGATCGCCGAGTTGTTCGGTGTAGAAATCCGGCAAAAAACCTTTGTGCTCTCGCTTCTCTGATCCTCGCCAGTGTTCGACTTCCTCGATTGTCGTTACACCCGAAAGCACGAGCAGCGTTTGGAAACCACAACGCGTACCCAGCAGTATGTCCGTGTTTGCACGGTCGCCTATCATCAAAGTACGCTTTGGATCGATTTTGTGATGTTTTGCTAACATATCGGCCACATACGTTTCCGGTTTTCCCATCACAACCGCTTTTCTCTCCGAGCACGTTTCTATACAACGTACGAGACTCCCTGTGCCTGAGGAATGAAAAAAAATCAATATCTCGAATTAATTTTCAAATCGACCTTCTCTTTTTTCAGGGTAACGACTGATTTATTTTCAGTCTCATATTGTAATAGAATATTTACAAAAGCATTGCGATTTTGAGAGAATGAAAAACAATTGTTGTTCATCGAGTTTCCAGAAAAATAACGGATTCCTCATACATTTGCGCATGGGAAAATTCATTTCATTTTACACTAAAATTGCTCTGTCTTGGTTGCTGTCAAAACTATTATTCATTTTAATTGGTTTCGTTCTTTGACATTTTAAAGCAGTCTAGTTAATTTTCATTCAATTGATTTTTTTATCAGGACAGTCATTTATGATGTGTGTCTGAGTCGTTGAATTGCAAGTGCTTGATTCTTTTATGTTCTGCATTCGAATAAATATCGTTTGCTGTTGATCTGAAATTAATCGAAGACAAGTGTTTTGCACTTTCGTCCCTCTTTCTGCTGATTTTTCAATCGAAAAGTCAATGAGTCTGGAAGATCTTGTGATTTTTCAGAAAATTCAATTTTTTAATGGAATAAAATTTAGAGAAATCTCTTGAGTCGCAGAGAGTGATTTGAAATGTTCATTGATTTTCTACTGCATTCTATTTCTGTCTAAAACATTGATCATTTCTGTGCATACATTTTCAATCGGATCCAGTAAGACTCGATGTCAATATACCTGGAATTACTAAGCTTCCGGATGTGGGAAATCTTTCATCCGTATTTGTAGCTATAAAGTGAACAGCTTTGTCCTTCAGGTAGGATGCCGCTTTCATCATTTTCCTGTAACTGAAATGTTCGTCAAAACCGACGATGACGGCTCCGACTTCGGGATCCATTTCGAACGCTTCGTAAGGAGAATTGAGCACCGGATCTGGTCCAACGCCGATGTGAGGAATTCCGACATAATCCAACTCTTTTGTGATACCTGAGGACATAAACATTCACTAAGTCACACTGTTACAGTTAATCACCAATGAGCACTGTAATAAATTCTCCATATAATCAGTATCTTTATCTTATCGATACAATAGTGATTGTTTTTTAGTTTTCGTTGTCATTTTACATGTTTGTTTATTTGGTACTGAATCAGTCGGGGGCAGAACTAGTGCAAATGAAATACAAAAAATTATATAAATCAAAATAAAGAATTCATTGACGTTTTTTGCAAAATTTCTCACTGATGTCCGATTGTTTTTGAATTTGGTTGTAATTTTGATCGAAGTTATATGTGTTATGTATAAAAAGATTTCGAACATAACAGGTTTTGAAAAATAAGAAGATAGTAAATACGTTCGATTTGATAGAAAAAGAAACTCACCAGTTGAACCAATGACGTAAGCTTTTTTCGTAAAATTAATGTCTCGAAGATAACACGCGGTAAGATAGGCAGTGCCAAGAATATCCTCGGGTGTCGCGATGAAATTTAAAACTTCACATTTTTCGCTGAATTCCTCACGGGTCTTAGTGCTATTGTTTGTAACGAAAAAAACTTTTTTTCCAAGGTCTCGAAATGTGTTCATAACATCAGCAGCGTTTGGCAACGCGCTCGTATGAAACCAGAGCACACCTGTAGAAAGCATAATTTGTACAAATAAAACCCACGAAAAGAATTTATATTTCGTGAGTTAATGACCAATGAATATTTCGTCATAATTCTTTATGTGACGTCATAAAAATATAGACATCGTGCGAATAACAAGATTACGTTGACTAAAATACGAGAGCCAATCTTTACCATCGCAATCTGTCAGAACGGTGTCGAAAGAATCAAAAAATTTTTTTATTTCCGTCTCATTGAGTGCCCGCAAATCTTTCGCGGCCATTTTTTACTGAATGACAGAAATAAAAAAGTTAGCAACGGTATAAACGAGCGAAAAATTCACGTCAATCACAAGCGGACTATTGAAATAATTAAAACTCGTGGAATAACACGGAGCGGTTACAAAGTTCAGAAAATAAGTGTTCACGCGCGCTGTCGCGAAGACTGACGTAAAGAGAGGGGAAAAAACGAAAATTTCCAATGCGCCACCCTCCTCACCACCGCGATTTGCCGGGGAGGGATGACAGTTGCGCGCGCCTCTATACTCACACTCACTTCCGGTCCTTCAAATATTATTTCGTCGATCAAATCCAAAAATTGATATTTCAACTTAACCTCTATTTCTTGTCCTCATAACCTCTTCACCATCATATCAGATCTTTTTGACGTAATTCAACAGTTTATAGTTCTTTAATCCTTTCCATTCAACGAAGCAACAAAAGTGTACTATTAACCATCACTTATTAAAGTCGAATGAATATTTTTACGCATTTATTGAATTTCAAACATTCGAGTTCCTCATCAAAGTAACTGTCTCGCTAAAATAAAACATTTTTCTGCTTTGTGCATTAATAAATATTTTTAACTCTTCCACGAAATTTGAAAACAAAAAACACAAAGAATCAGAAAATATTTGAAAAGCTTAATTGGGTGAAAATATTCACAATTCTATCAGTTTTATATGATCTTCATGAAATTTTAAAGTTTCTGCTTTGTAATAAATGTCAATTGAGATGTAGGAACTATTGGAAAATGTCCACTTTGAGGTATTTATCTCGTTAAAACATTCATTTGAAAATGTCCAAAATGACATTAAATTTCAAATGAGTTCACCATTTCAGATGCGATTAATTCCTATCTAATTTTCTACATTTTTACAATAAGAAATTTCACATTTCTCGCAATTTCATTGAACCTTTTGTATCCATCTGTGCGTTTATAAAATTCCCAATCACATAGCATCATTTGAGACAATTCACCAATAAAAAGTAGAATTTGTACTCTTTAAATTTAGATTTGAAGTGAACAGTGATAGAAAGTACAAGTAAGTATTGGGAGTTCTCGGAATATGGCAATTTTTTTAAACAAATTTTGAATTAACCTGTCAAGTTCTCATGTTTCTCCATGACTCAGCAACTGTTAACATTATTAGAATATTCTACAATTTATATTCATGCTTTGAGAATTCATTTTTGAACACTACTGTAGTGACCTCAAGATTTTCAGCTTTTCTAAAATTAGGAAGTTCCGACATAAGAACCATGGCCAAATTTACCTGGTCTGGTTATTTTTGTACTTTGTCCAACAGATCATACAAAACCTTCAAGGTCAATACCTCTCTCTCTTTCTCTGTCTACTTTACCCCCTAGACAGTCTGTTTTCTGAATCTTCATATTGTCTGAATTTTCATATTTTTTTTTTATCATGAAAACTAATCGATCAGTTTAAGTGAAACTCAGTACACAAGATCTTCACACATTCGTCCAGTCTAAGTTATCGATTTTTTTCGTTCTCAAACGTTACAATTTTTTATTGCGAAGAAAGTTTTTCAGTAAAAATTTTGACTTTTCAATTCAAACCTCTGCTATTTTAGGAATTTTTTTCTTGGAATCGGATATGAGAAAATAGTATTTTTAACCATTTTTTTTCACACTATATATTTCCATAATAGCAAGAAATTGTTTTGGTTGAAATTTTTTTTTTCATTTAAAAACAATTATACAAATTCACCCTTTTCTGAGATCTTTCAATGTATATGAGCTCTTTAGCTTGCTTCCATTTACACAAAGTAAATTTACAATTATTTGTTTTTTGTTACTGTAAAAAAAATTTAGGACAATTCTAATATATTTATGGACTTTCAGGCTATTATCATGATGAAATAAAACCACAATTCTCATTTTAATTTTAATGGAACAATTAGATGGCGTTTTGTTCTTTTTTTTACAACGTTTTGTTATTTTTGTACATAGTTTGTGGTCTAAGTATTTAGATTTTTTTATGGCTTTTCCCATGAAAATCGAAGAATTGGGAAGGATCTCAAATTATAATTTGTAAGTCCTTGTAATCTTTCGTTCGTAAGGACACATTCATTTTAGAAGATAGTTGAAGATAAATTCTCACCAAATTGGCTGTTAGCTAGAGCTTCTTGTTTGTTTTCTTTACTGTTAAATTTCGAGATCTTTCCAAAAACTCCTGAAAATCAGTTTCTGAATTAACCGGGAATATTTGATCAGGTAATTTGAAGGACGTGTCAAGAGGTTGTATCAAAACCTCTATTTTTTCTGTTTTCGACGAATCGTTAAGCGTCTCGTTAACGTTTGGGTCATCGTCAACTGCCTTGGATTGTTCTAGAACAGAGTCCATAGTGCAATTGGCATCATCGTGTAACAATTGATCAGCCAACCGCAACAATTCAGAGTTGTCTTCGTCAACGTCAGAAAATTCTTCTCTATCTTTTTCCAGGACGATCAGCTTGCCTGATTTCAACAAACAATCTGCCGAAGACAACAGTTCTTCTTCCATTAATTCAGGCACACAGACATTATCTTCTCCATTTCTTCTCCCCTCTTCGATCATTGGTAATGGTTTTGGAAAATTATCTTCAACATTTATCTTCTCTTCCATCGCTTTAGCGATCGCTGGTATTGAGGAATTATTTTCTACATTTATTCTTTTTTCTTCCATTGCTCCGGCTTTTGCTTGTGCCGAGGAATTATTTTTAATATTTGATTTATCCTCTTCCATTGCTGCGGTGATTATGGATTTTGAAGAATTATCTTTTACATTCATTCTTTTTTCTTCTACGACTGTAACTCTCTCTATTTCTGGTTTACCAACTCGTTCCAAAGACACAAAACATTGAGTGGAAGTATCAAAACCTATGGATGCATTCGTTAACAGACCTTTCTTTATTATTGCTTCTGCATTGCCTTCGTTTAGGTCCTTTCGCATAGATGAAACGGTGCCATTGTTCCTCTGTGAACTTCCCAACTCTTCTCTAGGGCCTTCCAAATTAATTTTAGGCTTTCTCTTCAGTACAATTTTCTCCACTTCGAGTGGAACTTTCATGCCGGTGAGCCTGATCGCCATACTTGTTTTCGCTGAACCAGCATCTTTGCGACGCCTTCTCGACGTCCTTGGCTTTTTCCTAGGCACATTCGGAGACTCGTGAAGGTTTTTAATGTGCCTTATCAAAGATGCTTTTGATGTCAGTCCCAAATTACACGTATCACAGATGAATTTACGTCCTTCGTGAAAAGACTGTACATGTTCGTCTAAATTCTTCTGGTGGACATAAAATCTTGGACAATTTTTATACGGACATGGCGAAAAGATATTCTCGTTCGTGTGAATCGATGAATGAGAGTTCAACTGCCGCTTCGTCTTGAAAGTCTTGTCGCACTTGTTGCACCGGTGATCTGCGAAAAGAATGATTCTTTTTTCAAAGAATGTGGTTTTTCAAATGCAATTGTGTTATGAACCAGTGATAGGTTTTTGTAAATGTGTAACCATTTTGTTTCCTAGAATTATATATTGCAAAAGAAATTTTCTTCGCTCTTTTTCAAAATTTGCAACACAAAAAAGTGGTGGCAAATAAAATAAAATGTTGCAATTCGTTCAGGGATAAATATCTTCAAATATTATTCATATTGTACTCGTACAATTTATAAATCTATTTCTCTTGGGTAATTAAAGTTCAATAGATCTCTTGAGCGTTTTTTTTTTCACAGCGAACGGTCCATTAGTGGTAAGTTAAGATGATTATCTCACAAAACCGTTGATTTAGGAAACTTAAAAAAAAAAAATCAGAATTTCCTGATTTGATTGCATCGAAATTGAGAAAGTTTCTTGACTGGGAAATTTTCCTATTAGAAATTCTATTGTTTTACATATGTTGTTGACAAAAAGTATTCGAAAGATTCACTTTGTCGTGAAAACTTGTCTACAGATTTTTTAAAAGAATTCTCAACTACAAAGCAAAATACATACAACCATAATTGGTTAAAAAAACAAAAAAAGAATCCTATGCATCGATTTTTATTTTTTCAAACTCCTATCTATGAAAATTCTATTATTTCTTTCGACAGTTTAGTTTTGGAAGTATAGCGATGTGAAGTAACAGGAATCGAAAATTCCCAAATTCATATTGCAATCTGTTCGATCACTTCATCATTGATTTTACGCTTTTATAAAATAAAATTCGAATATTCCGGATACCCTACAAGCTACAACCAAGCTGTCATACACGTGGATCAGAAAGTTAGCAGCGAGACGTTAAAAAAAAAAAGAACATCGTCTGACAGAGATAAAAATAATGAAGTGATTTTTTTATTTGCCAGATATTTTTTCGTTTGCCAAGTTTTTAATTTCGGCGACATGATTCATCGGTTTCACGTGCAAATAGTTTCGATAATACTTCAAATAGTGATTTGTAATGCAAAAAATTGGATGTACTCGAAGAGCTGGATCGAGGATTATCGGATAGACGTTAAGTATGGATTACCGCATCAACAAGTGCTGTCAGAGTATAGTATGGAAACTCATAAAATTGGAATAGTACAGACAGACGAAGAGAGATATTTGTACGAAGGCCATTACGATATCGACGAATCTAAAACGATTCTGAAGTCAACAACGAACGTTGCTGTACGTAATAAAGGTGCATTATAATTCAATTTCATATAATCGTCTTCACAATAAAAAGAAAAAATCTCAGTTTTCTCTAACGTGAGCCTTGCACATGTTTGATTACAAATACAAATTCGAATTTGCTATAAATATGTAAAAAATGAGATTAAAGGATTCGCCACCAAAAAGGAAATCCGAATGATTTTTAAATGATTTTCGAACTCCATTTCAAATCATGATTAGGTGAAAAATTCATGGGCCAATTGATATCGGATCTGATAATCGTACCGAAAAATTTGTCTCACTCATTACCGAGTGTTCGCGTCGATATGATTTTATTGAACAATACGAGTGAGGGATCAGTTAATTTCATCGGTTTGTTGGAAAATCCAGAAAACGACAATTATTTTGGTCTTACGTCGAGTATTCGAAAAGCCAAAAAAAATACTTCAATCTCTTACGAATTTGTACTTTGCGGGAATAATCGATGGAAGAGTATGCTGTCTATTGGTTACGTGGAATTTCATGATAACTCTGAATTTGACCCTCGTAAATATGTAAAACAAGACGTGGCCGTAATAGATCGTTATTTATTCACGGTCGTCGTTAAATCGATCGTACTTAATGATACGTCGCTGGCAACCTGTCAGGAGCTTAATGTACGAAGTCCTGTATTTGACAACACAGTCCCAGGTAATTAACGATAATAAATTATCGAATCATTCCAATATCAAACAAATATACGTTTACTTTATCCAACAGGAATATATTTGCCATTCACTATATTCCGACGATTTATGGCTGCGATAAACGATCATGCGAATAGATACGATTTTCCAAAAAATATGAAAATTTGGGAACGACGAAAACACGCTTGTTTCGAGGGTCCTGTCGATTGGAGAAATATTCCGAAAATAAGATTCGAACTTTTTTCAGAACCCCGTGAAACTGTCGTAGTCAGTAAGAGTCTCGATAGCACAATTATTTTTAGAAATAACCAAATCGTAAAAAACACGTGGACAATTTGAATTTGTAAAAAAAAAAAAAGAAAAATTCAAAAAAGAAGGTGGCAAAGCAATCTTAATAAAAGAGTGAAATGGATTTTTTTTTGCAAGCCATTTTACTCTTCGTGTATATTTCGAGAAATGTACATCGTTCAAGAATTATTATCGCGCAGTATATTTACAATGAGATATGATAAAACTTTCATCGCACAAGTAAACACAGATTTGCATCTATGGAAAGAAAATTTTCCAGAAATTCAGCAACACGATTCATTTGAGACTGTGATTAAATATTTAATAATTGTGAATTGGTTTTTCGACAGCTTACTCGGGACCGAGCCTGGTGAAGCGTTATTACACGGAAAATAGAGAAGAAAATACATATTGTTATATATTCGCGATACGAAAAGCAGACAACAATCGTTTGATATTCGGTCGTGCTGCATTTGAGGGTGTGAGATTAATTTTCAACAGGACGGGACAAAAAATATCATTCGTCGAAAATAAATGTTGCGGTCCGAGTATAAAGTTACGAAGAAATTCAGAAACAATTGAAACATTATCCTCGTGTCTACAGAAAAGTGAATTTCAAAAGTTTTCATTAAATTGCCAAATCACTAAATTTCTCAAATCAATTTTTCAATATACATTTCACATAAAATGTGCTTTTATTTCAATCATTTTTTTTTTCTAGAGATACGATCAGAGACGAAGGAGCTCGATACGTACTGGATTTGGGTCATGGTAATGGCAATAATTTTGGCTATTTTAGCGTGTCTATTGTCGATTCCGAAATCATTGCATAGAGGCTCGTTCGCTCAACCAACGATACACATATTTATACCGCAAACTAGGACATTTAAGAGAGAAACAAATTGCCATGAAAATTGTACAGATCCGACGGAATAAAAAAGCCTCAAAGTTCAAAAAGCGACTTCCAATAATTTTGTTTTTTTCTATAGATTATTATGTATATATTGAATTATCAATTTCGAATAATTTCGGACACTCCATTTTATTTTTTTATATCACATATTTTGGCGCTTCCCCGGTGTCCGCTCTTGCAAATGCCAATTTTTAAAAGAATTCTCTAAGCCGATGTTATTTATATTTAATACGATATTTGTAAATAATTTAATTAATTCTATTCAAGTCGTCTTGGCGTTGCAATCATCATTTTTCGTGTCAGGAACAGATCCACCCCATAAGCCGTCGAGAAACCATTCTTCGATGATACCTTTCGCCTTTTCGTACCCCTTTTCGCTCATACCTGTTGAGAATTTTTACTCAGCTTATGAATCATGGCGATGTACGAAAAAGCCTGTACTGATCGATTCGTTAAAGCACAAAAATTTCGTTACTGCCTCCAGAGAGAATGAAAAGCATTTGAAGAGAAAACAGACAATACTTTCAAAATTTGAAAAAAACTCTCAACAAATTGATCAGTGCTTTTCCAAACGTAACTAATAATTATTGTATTCATTATGAAATAAGTTGATTCGATTTTCTTCATTTTGTTTATACTTTGCTTTATCTTGTAGTTGGACTTTTAATTCATTACTAAAACTCAACTTTTTATCTCCTTTCCACCCCATCAAATATTCCTTTGACCGTAATAAATAATGTTTGCGATGCCAAAGTCAATTCGACTTGAAAGTTCATGCTGAACGGAGGGAATGATTGTCATACAAATCGTATCATCGTATAGTAAATGCAAAGAATTTCTAGCATGAAAGTATCTGTTCTTATTCGATGTAGTAAATAACAATGATTTTGCTGAAAACTCTTAGGTTTACGATAAGATTATAGTAATATTTGTAAACATGTTTCTCTCTGTGAATCTAAGAATGTTTCTCTATTTCCAAATTTCGTCGGTTCTATATCGGCACATTTTTTTATGAACATTTTCTCGTGAGATTTTACATCTTAAAATCAAAATTTGGCACAATCGTCGTAGTCTGAAGCCGGAAAAAAAGTTTGGACAATACCAAAAATAAAAGAAGTTCGTTCAACTGCAACTATGGAAATTTCAACATCGTGAAAATGTTGTCAAATAACGTATTCGTTAAAAGCCTGTTGTGCTATGTTTCATGGACTGTTGCGATTGTAGTTTCGAAATGTATAGATCGAAGGCACTGAGCACAGTACTTCAATGAACTTGACGTTCACATCAATTTCTAATCAGCAGTGGATAAAGCTTTGATTATCCTCTTTATGGTTTGATTCTTAAAAAAATTTTAGGATTGATCAAATTGGATCTAGAATACCCGTGGGAACGAAAACCCATCGGCATTGAAATAAATAAATCAGCGGTTAGATGTAGTTGAATTCTACTAATCGTTTCAACGGTTCACAAACGATTTTCAAATGTTAATAAACTATCCTCCGTAAAAACACAATTATTGGGTAGATTCTAAAGAGCCTGATCAACGAATTTACTCGTGGCGCAATCATTTTCGTTTGCCTAATACGGTTATAATGAATTGAAGATGATAAATAAACTTACCAAACTGATGGTCGGTTTCCACGTGTTTGGCCAACAATGACCATTTGTCAAAAACCTTTGTACAGCTCGATGCTTTGCAGGCATAAGTCTTTTTTTTGTTATGCGAAAGCTGATGCTTTTTCAATAGTCTGAGAGTCGGACATTCGACTTGACAAACCTCGCACTTGTACATAGAAATACCAGCGTGCATTGAAAGATGCTCGTTATAACAATGCTTTTTACGAAACTTTGCTCCACAGTCAGCGCAAGTTAGTCTCTTTGGATCGTGGATCATTTTACAATGACGCTTCAGACTGAAGAGACTGCCGACTTCCAGCAAACATTCGTTGCATCTGTGAATTTAGAAACAAAAAATTAAATATTCATCTGGAAATGTATAATTACTCATTTTTACTGCTTTCTGACAGCAGTTATGGGGTCGTAATGTTCTACATATCGTTTAGCATAAATCATTGTTTTCAACCATTATTAGTATATATTAATTATTCTCAGATATTAACTTCAATAAATTATACACAAATCCAATGGTGTAAATGGAAAAATTACGAAAATGGAACTTTACTAACGTATATGTAGTTGTTATGGGCTTGTGAGTATTCTCATGTCGCTTCAGGTGTGAAGAATTCGTATACGCCCTTGTACATCCTTTTATACTGCACTTGTAAGGTCTCTGTAAATAAACGGCTGACAATTAATTCTATATCACGATCCAATGATAGGATAGAAAGACTATTAAATTATCTGTGAAACGATATGTGAAATGAATGAAAACAATAAAATTATTAGTATCTATGCAAGTTGAATCGAATCGGTTGATGAATCTGCTCAATGAAAGCAATTCTTGTGCATTCTATTAACCTTTGAAGAAAATAATACTAGTAATAAATTAATCGTTTTTTGATAGTGAATATAGATCAAATTGTGAAATGAATATTTTCAACGCTGATTCATAACCGTACAGTTAATCATGCAGTATGAGCACTCTTTATCAGTTGCCTACCACTTCGTCATTGGTTTGTCTCATCAACTTATCAGTGGATTGCGATTACTAATGAAAAATGAATTAATGTTGAAGTAAAGAACGTACTTCGTCATTGTGTTTACGTAGATGCCAAGTTAGACGAGAAGGTCTTAAGAATCTAGCGGTACATCCAGGTTCTGTGCACTTGTACTTTTTTTTAGATTCCACATCAAGGTTTTCCACATCTGGTTCATCTACATCCGGTTCATCCGCATCCGACGCATCTTTATCCGAATAATCTTTGTCTTTGTCATCATCTGCCTCTGACGACAGGGCTTCACCTTCTTTATCATCAGCCCTGCCCATTCTGAAGATCGAGGATACGAGAGGAATGCAAGAAACGAAGAATACATTTGAATGGAATAATCAAGTTTGTACATAACCTCAGAAATCTGCTAGGGGCTTGAATGTTCACGATGTTTTTGATCGTCAAGACAACATGCAATCGTTTGAGTTTTTTCATGTTGTATTAATCTATTGTGAGTAAAAAAACTAACCTGTCGTTTCCTTTATTCACATTCAATCGAGTTGAATTGTACAAACGCGTGAAAAATCAATCAAATATTCAAAAGGTCCCAGGGGATTGATCTGATTGAAACTACATAACCTAACCATACGAATGAACTGACGTTCCGTCACCGAAGATCGAATTATTAGTGGTATTAACAATTTTAAACCACTTAAGAGAAGTAACGTTGTAATTGATTTCTTGTTATTTGTGCTTGTATTCACGTCGAAAGAATTTTATAGTTCATGAGGCAAATTTGAACAAATTCAATTGAATAACGAAATCAGACGTAATTGCAGAAATTGGGGAAAAACATATACACTGTACACTGCTATCTGCTATGGTGATTGAAATAAGCAATGAAATTATTTCCATATCCAAATACAGCCATAGACGAAGCACCTGTGGTGATGATTTCTTAAACGTGGCGCGTTTTCGGAGCGGTTGACTCAGGAACATCTCGAATCATTTCACATTATCGGTCGAGGAAGCGTAAGTGGAGTGGAAAAAATAAAACTGATAGTCCTTTTCATGGATTTTATCGATTCTTTTTGTTACATTACGATCAGACAACAGATTGAAACCGTCTCCATTTTGCAAGTCAACGAGAATGCTTTTCTAAGCCTCGTAAATAATAATATATGCTAAATCCATTGAAATTCGTAGAATACGAATTTCCAATAACTGGTGAAATAGAAATATAAATTTCAATAATAACAAATGACACAAAAAAACCCTAATTTCAAAGCTAATTTTTACTGGAAAATTTCTTAGAGTATTCTATAGTTTTTTATTATTGCAACAAAACGATTACGGTTAACATTTCTTGAAAGTCTAATTTATGTTCTACATGAAATTTTGTGCACATTGTTTTGATGAAATTGACGATAAATTTGACTTTGAATAACTTCTGAACGACTAAACTTATCAAAAAATGATAAGAGACCTTTTTTGTAGATCGTTTAATTCCCTACGAAAATGTGTTTGTAGTTTTTTTTGTATGACGCATTCTCGGTTAGTTATAAAAATTGGAAGAAGCAAAAAAAAATGTTTTCATGTTATTCTCATGGAAAATCAAAAAGTGCGATGCGGAACATCCAAATATTAATATCAAAAGCTCAAATTTTAACAGGCTTATTTTGATACCTAAACGAAACATTTCAACCTGTTTAGGGAAAGTGAAAAAAATGTTCGTTTTATTTAATCACCTTAACATTTATATAAAAATATACAAAAGTACATCAAGCACGAAATCCAGCACGAAAACAAGCTTCGTGTGCAGCGAGCTTAACTCTTAGTTGTCACAATTCTCAAACACTTCAGAATCACCCGAAATTATATGTCTCCATAGAGTCATGCAATTTTATCCTAAATAATCAAACGGTACTGGTACGGTCAGAGTACGCCGTATTTTTGCCTTCATTACATATAGCATAATCATACAAAAATACGTTTTATTTTTTATTAATATACGTTTACCGTTTTTTTTTTTTTTTTTTTTAATAAACAAATCAAAATCATTTTACTCTACACGTTCAAAATTCATATATAAAAAATATTCACAAAATACTAGCGAGGAACATTTGAAAAAAGTAATTCTTTTCAAATTCCTGTTTATTTACAACAAAACAATTCACATATAATAGATTCCAGGTATACTGGAATCTATCGGGACGACCTTCAGGGTTTTAGAGTTGATTTGATCATCTCTCCCGAAAAACATTTTTCTTACATCACTAAATTTGCATATTTTTAAAGTTTTTTTTTTCCTCTCATGTAAAATAATTTTAACAACTAAAAATGAATGCATAATTTGTTTATATAAAATGGTACATATCCGTGGGTTAACTCGAGATGAACTGAACATTAAAAAGGATCGGGAATAATTCGTTCTATATTCATATAGAAATATAAAAACAATACCGCGTTGACGAATTCATTTGATGGAAAATATAGATTTTTTTTTTTTTTGCAAAAAAGATATCTCGACAGGTTGTAATTGACGAGTCGTATTTTATCGTGTTATTAGACAAACGAAGAATTTAATGACATTCGAAAGATACCGTCGAGAAGGGTGTGGGAGATGTACTACTGTCGAAAAAAAAAAAACAAAAGTATTCGTTTGAAATTCATACTTTTCTCAATCGTTATCATGACGAAGCTTTTAACGGTTTCGAGCACCGTTCTCGGGTGCTCGTTAAGTCTATTGGGTGACCACTTGAGGATTCTTAACGACGTAACTTCAACAAACATAAAGACGAATATCGAGTAACGAGACTGAAAACAACGGACAGATTTTAATGAAGCTCAGAATTCAATACGTTTCATGAAATAATACTTATATATAGATATTTCTTTTTTTTCGGTGAAGTGAAATCTTCTTAGATTTAATACAATGCAGAGGTTTTATACGACGAAGTAACAATTAACGAGCAGAAATTCAATTCTTTTCAATATTCTCGAGACAAAGAGAATTTTCTCGTCTTCAGACCCACCACTTTTTCTACGAGTTCAAGGCTTGACATATCTTGAACTCTCCACTGGACCCACATGTAAAAAAATCGAAAATATAGTTGGTCTTCAATATTTAGCCAGATCCGATAGGAGTGCGTGCATGTTTGTGTGTGTGTGTGTGTTTCACTTTCTTTATTTCTTGAGGGGTTAAAGGCCATCAGTATTACATGGGTCACTAATTTTTAGGGGGATAAAGAATGATACAAATAAAAATTTGAGCTGTTTCGAAGTGGAGCCCTGATTTGACATAATAATTATAAGTATATTATCGACGAAAACAGTAACCTTCGTATTGGCAATAGCTTTTTTGTCTGTAAAATGAAATTCGTGTTCGAACGACGAGATCGTATATTGACATTTCTAATTCCCGATTGTCCGCGGGACAAAAATACGGGAGTAATGAGTTTCACTGGAATCAGCTGATAGAGGATATTTCTTCGTAGCAACTCTTTTCTCTGAAACGGTCTTGGCCAATTGTTGCTTGTGTTTTTTATATGTAACGGACAGTGTTCAGGCATAATTTGTCAGAATCTATGGCGAGCTCGCTTAGAAAACTAATACTTACGTTAAAACTAAAAAATAATGCAAACATTTTGGATATAAGAAATAGCGATCAACTTTTAAAAGTGTGAAATAAAAAAATGTTTTGAAAAACATTTAAAAAAAATCCCGACTGATGAAATCGTATAGCTTGATGGAAATTATTATAAAAAAAAAAAAAAAACAATAAATCTCCTGACTTCGAAATGAGATATTTGAAAAAATAAAAACTTGAACAGAAAAAAAAAAAAACAAGAGAATAATTTAATAACTTTGTTGTTTAAAAATTTATCGCCCGAAATTTATTTATTATTATTTATATATTATTTTCTCTTACGAAATTTTCTGAGGACGAATATTAAAACGTATGAAATTTGATTGATGATCTTTTATGTTGCTACCGGCATTTTCATGCGTTGATAAAACGAAAGAATAAAACGATGCTGAATTTAAATGAAATATTACCGAACGAATATTCATTTGGTGCCCAAAAATGTGATCGTTAAATATTGCCAAATGATGTAGCTAGCTTGCTTGGTTTGTTTACATTCGTGTAGGGAGCCTCGGCTCTGTGTTTACGTTCTACGCGCTCTCGCGCTTGGCCCGCTAAGCCGCTACGTAGCGGGGATGGTGGGGAGAGCTCACGGCGGGGCGATGGTAAGGGGCAGGCACGAGAACTGGATCAAGCGCGGGAAAGGAGGGAGCGAGCGGCGCGCACTCACTCACGTTTATTGGTTCATTCAGTCGCCCGCGGGACGCGGGGTGGTGAGGAGCGCGTGGAGAGAGAGTAGCGTGAGTCTCTGTCGGCTCATACAATGCTGCGCGTTATCATTCGTCGATTACAACGAAATTGATAAAACAGAGTGCATAATGAGAGAGGCGGAATTCTATTTGATCGTCAGTTAATGACGAAAATCTTTATATAAAAATACTTCGAAACGCTCTGAATTGTCGTTGAATCAAATAAAAATACAATGACGAATGATAAAGAAACAATTAAACGGAAAATCATGATAACAGTTTATTTATTTATTATTGAGCCACCCAAAGCTATAAATTTCATATAATTCTTTATCACGATTTCCGTTAATTAGAGATTGAAAATATGCGCGATTTCTCGAAAACAAACAATGCACGAAAAAACTGTGGAACGAATATTAGAGTTGGAAAACACGATTTCTCTTTTTTCTCTCAGTTTTTCTTTTTCTTTGTTTTTTTTTCTCTTTTTTCTATCGTTTGTCAATCGTAATGGGTTTTCAATTTTATTTCTTTCGTCAACAAGTCTTCTCTTCGCAAGTGATGATGAAGCTCTAGGAAAGCCTCTTGCCCACGATATTATTTTTCGTGCTAACTTGGAGGACGAATTACTTTGAATATTTGAACGAATCACGATAAATGGCAGCGTGAGCAAGGCTTTTTAGTGACTGACAGTCTAGTGACAGCTGTGTTACAGCTTCGAAAATCGTGCGTATGCTCGCACGCACGCGTGTTCGCAAGCGGAGCTAAGATGCAACCATACATGCGAGTCGAGCAACGCAACGCAAAGCACCAAACGCATGCAGGCCGTAAAGCCATGGGATTGTCGGCAAGAATTACGGAAAGAAAGCTATAAATCTACTCTGTAGTTAGCTAATTCCGAAGGCGATACAGTTTCTGTATCGCATATCGAAGTCGCGCAGGCAAGATCCATGCATATAACCCGGATGCTGCAAACGCTGCACGCAACGCAATGCACGCAAGGCATGTATAACCGCAGCTATGTACAGCATTGCGAATAGTTTTTACTATCGCAAGTGCTTTACAATAGAACGCAAGCGCCCGTGCACGCGTGCATCCACGTGAGCACGCACGATTTTCCACGAAACTGTGGCACACGTTGCCATTACACTTTCTGTCACTCGTCACCGATCTTATTCAATTGCGAAAAGATGGTTTATCGACAGAAGAAAAATAAATTTTTCGGGTTAGCACAACAAAGAAATTTTAATTAAATTTTTTAAACTTCGTGCAAGAGTTTGTTGATGCGGAAATGAAAAAATCTTGACGTCTTTATCATTTGTTTATTATAACGAAAGTGTAAAAAGTCAGTGGTTTTGAATCAGTGGATTTGAATTTAGAATTATGATGAACAATCATTTTTAACGTGGGAAAAACGACTCTGCTGCTGCTGCTGCTGCTCGTCTAGATTCAAACTCATAGAATTGGAAAAAATCTAGTGGAAAGTAATCGACTGCAATGAGTGTTGTGTAATGGAAGTGGATTTCAACTGTGCTTACTTTTTCGGAAATGTGAACAATAATATTGATTTTCAATCAGTGCTGTTGAATTCTAAATTATGGTACGAGTCGCGAGTGCAAAATGTATTTAAACTCATTTAACCGAAAAAAATTTAGTGTTGATCTACATACTTCGAAAATGGATCTCAGCTGCAAAATGTTCGAACGGTTTTGCCACATGTAGGAGATGGACCATTCGTTATTGAGAAGGGGAACAAGACATCGAAGAGTGAGTAATTCCATCATTTTTATTGTTTTCATCCCTGTGCATAGCAATTTTTTTCCTCGACTCTGAAAATTCAATTTTCCGAACCTAGCGCCACTAGAGCAAGTGTTTGTGGACGAAGTGCAGGTATCCAGTAAATTTTCTCTCTTACCGACCGTAGGTTGATCGACGAAATGACGAATGGATTCGTCGCCATTCTTTTCCTCAATAGAATTTTTCAATTTTTAACATTTCAAATAAATGATTAGATGATCAGATGATCATAGATGAATAGTCTTGAATCATTTATTCATAAAATAAAATTTAGAAATAGACCAGCAGTGGTAACATCTGAATCTGTCCAACGAGACGTCATCCATATAATTTCGTATTTACAAATCAGTGTTATCGTTTCTAGAATTTCAAAATCTTAAGATTAATTTTTTACTAACCAATTGACCCGTATGGTACACACTGGAGTCTCTCGTGATCCTAGTCTTTGTTCTTTTTCGTTGTGAGCTCGTTGAAGCATTGAAAAAAAGACAAATTTCACAATGAAAAAAAAATATTTATAAACAAAACCGAAGTTTCGAACAAAACACACTTGTTTGAAGTTTGGCGTTCTAGACTAAAACAAAAAAAAAACAACAGTTCCAAAAGTCGGCCATTTCCATGAAGTTTCCTGTGAACTGAGGAGTTTTTTAAAAATATTTTTTAACACATTGTTTTTTTTTCATTTTCCATCTGTACGAAAGATTTTAAGTCCCGAAGTGCCATGTTTATCCGGCTATTTAGTCGAAAAATGAATAGTTTTTCGAAAATTTCTTACACAGAATCAATTTTTTTCGACTCGTTTTTATTAATGGGTGAGATTGAGCGAATTCAATAAATGTAGCTGATCGATTTTTCGTTCGTTCTCCATTTCTCTTTCTCTCTCTCGTTGACAACTGCATTAAACTCTGGTGATCAGGCCAATATTCGGTAGCCGTAGTTCGTCATAAAGCTAATCCAATGATCGGATTACGTCAAGCCATGCAATATTCCACGGTTATAATCAACACGTATATTTCACATAGTGTCATAGCCTCCGAAAGGTATATCGACTGAAAATAGTGAATATAAGATCCATTGGTAATTAACGATTGATTGAATTTGTTATTCAATTCGAAAAAAAATTCGTAATGACATAAACGTGCCAATGCATATTTGTATGCATATATACAAATTCATATAATCATATTGCAATGTGGAATAACGGATCAACAGCGATGAATAATAACAATTCGCACTTGCTAATTGCAAAATATACAAGTATACACGAGAATTGCCACAACGGTGACAATACAAATGACGTTTGTGTAGAGGCCAATTGGTTCGTGTTCGATTTTCGATTGAATTTTCAATTTGATATTGGTCGAAAATCACGAGATAATTCGATCTCAATCCTTAATGAAATAATGGTCAGTGGAAATCTATTCCTGAAAATGTATAATATAATTATGGTAAAATGAGTAGACTATATATATATATATATATATATATGGGGCATTCCATGCCAAATCAGCCACTTCAGAACCTTACAGTTTTTAAATTAGCTCAAATTTTTTTATAATGTTCTATGTATTGAATGAGCCTTTCTTGATTTTTTTCAAATTTTTCCCTCGATTGCCTAACGAGATATATTTTTTCCAAAAATTCGATGATTTTTTTTTCAAAAGCTCACAACTCTTCGAAAAATGGACGGAATCGAACTTTTTTTTTTTCAAAATTTTGGTTTTTTATTGTACTTTTTGAGTGTGATAACGAAAAAATTATAGTTGAATTTTTTCTCTATTTTTATTCAGGTTGAAGAACAAAATCGACGATTTCAAGATGATTACATATTTTGATTTTTTTCAAAAAATTTTCAAAAAAACTTGGACAAAATTGAAGATTTTTAAGACCAGTTACATCGTGGGCACGCTATATCTTCGATTCGATTTCGTATTTCAAAATTTTTTTTTTCGTTTTTTCAGTAAATTAAAATCAAATTCAACAGTCACACAATCCACAATGCTGTTTTCCTAACACTAGAAATTTTCTCCCATCATTAGATTGTGAATCGCATTCGTTTTTTTTTTTTTTTTACTAATTTCTTCTTGGAAATGAAAAATTCCGCCCTGAATGAAAAAGTAGATCAGTACTCCATACATATTGTTCGTTTTCAATGAGAAATGAATAAATTTTTTTGGCGTTTAAACAATTTGTGCACTCTGAATACTTTTGGAAAAGAATAATCTTTCACAATCAAGGTATTCTCTCCATACTTTTCGTTGTAGTCGTACGTCGATCGACGTACCAAACCACTACGGTCGATCCATTAGTTTTGTCTCAGCAACACGGTCATTTTTGATGATATCAGAGGAACAGTAAAGAAGATTGTTGCACGAGGAGCGTCCAATTGCTGATCACTAAACAAATAATAACACCATCTGTTCTATACGAATGGGCATGTAGACCCCTAAACCTCCCTAATATAGCGGTTAATTTTTTTCAGTGGAAGACTACGGTGTTGCTGAGACAGAACTAATCAATCGATTTAAACGTACGACTACAATCAAAGGTACTGAGAGAATCCACAGTATGATCCCAATAAAGATGGTACCACCCATTATGGAAGATTATTCTTTTTAAACAGAATTCAGAGTGCACAAATTGTTAACCATCAAAAGAATAAATTTATTTCTCATTGAATAGGAACAATATGTATAGAGAACTGATTCACTCCTTCATTCATTGCGTAATTTTTCATTACTAAGAAGAAATTAGTAAAAAAAAAAAAAAAAAAAAAAAAAAAAACGAATGCGATTCACAATCTAATGATGGGAGAAAATTTCTAGTGTTAGGAAAACAGCATTGTGGATTGTGTGACTGTTGAATTTGATTTTAATTTACTGAAAAAACGAAAAAAAAAATTTTGAAATACGAAATCGAATCGAAGATATAGCGTGCCCACGATGTAACTGGTCTTAAAAATCTTCAATTTTGTCCAAGTTTTTTTGAAAATTTTTTGAAAAAAATCAAAATATGTAATCATCTTGAAATCGTCGATTTTGTTCTTCAACCTGAATAAAAATAGAGAAAAAATTCAACTATAATTTTTTCGTTATCACACTCAAAAAGTACAATAAAAAACCAAAATTTTGAAAAAAAAAAAGTTCGATTCCGTCCATTTTTCGAAGAGTTGTGAGCTTTTGAAAAAAAAATCATCGAATTTTTGGAAAAAATATATCTCGTTAGGCAATCGAGGGAAAAATTTGAAAAAAATCAAGAAAGGCTCATTCAATACATAGAACATTATAAAAAAATTTGAGCCAATTCAAAAACTGTAAGGTTCTGAAGTGGCTGATTTGGCATGGAATGCCCCATATATATATATATATATATATATATATATATATGATGGATAATAATAATTGGAGATTATATCGATTGGTAGAAGAGGAACGAGCTCGATCCATATTATTTAGGCGCTCAATCGGACTCGTTACTCCCTTTTGTTTCATAGAAATTCGAAGCAATGTAGATGCGAGTATAATAGTTTTGCGAGCACGCAAACGGAGTCTGCTAAATCATGAGGATTATTGCAAAATTTTCGCGATAGCATGAGCTTAATACGCAGAGAGGTCAAGAGAGAAAGAGAGAAAAGAATGAGAGAAGGTAAGAGCAAGCGTGGGGGCGAGTATCTCGCATTATTTTGGTCGGTGGTAGACGACGACAGGGTCGACGAGTTATCGAGGCAATTTCGTGGCCAACGACGAGCGTTCCTTTCCTCCGAACTCCCCTGGTCCATTCCCTCTGTGCTCGTTCACCCCTGTGTGTTGGAGAATCCTCTGCTGTTTGCAGCATCGCGCCCTCCGTTCAATTAACGGCTACGATCCCCAGTTTCCTACTTACACGATCTTTCTACCTCCTGTATTTTTCTATACAGTCGATACCTGTATGTACAATTACAATAGAGGGTGTCCCAAAGATCAGATATTTTGTTTTTTTTTTGCTTCATTACTTTCTCATGGTTCTCGGTATTGATTACAGTCGAACACATCGCGTATAGAGGTTCACTAGCTGATGCAAACTTAACGGATGAGTGCTACATTTTTAAAATACATTTATCTCAAGTTAAATGCACCATTTGAATGAATCAACGGTCAATTTTGGATTACAGCACTTTTTACTAACCTGAAAGAACATTAAAAACAATAGATTTACAAAATCTTTAACTAATTAATAAAAAATTTCACGATTTCATATTTTTATGGAAATATTCCTTCAAAGAATATGTGAAAGTGGCTAAAAAATGGTTATGAATCAATTGTTGTGATTCTTGTTTTGATAGGTTTGGACAAAAAGCTACGCGGTGAATTAGCAGATAATCTCTTGAGAAACGAAAGGAGACGTGTTGCGATAAGATAGATTTGAAAATATGAATTTTTCTTTGCAAAATATCAATGAAAATACAATCACGGCAATTTACAGTTGTCAGTTGATAATTCCGCAAATTAATCGTTACCCTATTTTTATATACATGCTGTAATGCGAATTAGCCTTTCATCAATTCGTTCGGTGGATGAAACTTTGCGCAAATGTATTTTCAAAACGTAGCACCCGATTGACCAGTGTGAAGCAGCGATTTTATCTTTAATTGTATATAATAGTAGTCTCAGCTATAAGTCGGAACGTTGCATTTCTCTCTCGTTCACGATTTTTTAAATTTAATTTTATATTTTGTTTTTTTACCGTCATCGAAAAATCTGACATCTTTCACTTTGTATCGTTCCAGCTTTACTGAGATTCATTTCTCGGACCTTTTCCGAATTTTGGCCATTGGTATGTCACTGTTTTTGACTATCAGCATGAAAACAAAAATATCAAACAAAAAATCAAAAACAAAAAATAAACGGCAGCCAAATATTAATAACCGACGTTTGCCCATAAGTTGGAACGCGACTACTTGCGATGGCTATCCCATGCTCAGATTCATTAATGGCTGGCCATGCATTACCGATTTCGGGCCAGTTTTAAGTTTCGATTCTCAAACGACCGTTTTAACCTCCCATTATTAAAAAAGTTGTTCAAGCTTCAAAACCTAAAATTGGTCCATAATCAGCAATGCATGGCTAACGTGAGTAGTAGTGGCCCAACTCATGGGCGAACTTTGGTTATCAATATTTGGCTGCTGTTTGAAAATTAATGAAAAAAAAAAACAGCCGACCATCCAACACTTTGAATGCCGCGTGAACTCTCGTGAAAACGATAACTAGCATTCATTAAACTTCCAAAATTTTAACCTATACCTGTTTTTCATAATGCATATTAAAACAGATTTTAAAATCTATACAGCGTAAGACCTCTAATCGTGGAGAAATAGATTGCATCCTCTCGGCAGCTTTTCATCTCTAGCCAATATGTATTTCGTATCCGATATACTATTGCCTCTCGGGTAAAACGAAATTCTCGATCACCAGCTAATGGCCAAACCGTGTCACAGAGATTTCGCTATTCGCGCAAGAGAAATCTCCCTCCCATCTTCCTCTCCCATGCATCCCCAAAACTCATCCCCCAGTTTCATTCATGACCTACGGTCTAGCACTCTGTTGTTGCCCAGGGGCATGCACACGCTCATTCTGCATTGGTGTAACTTTCGTTCACGGATGTACGTAGCTTACGTTCACACATACATGTACGTATATATATATGATATCAAGCTCTCTTGCGCAGATGTCGTACGTTACCGATTTCTCTCATCTCTCCCGTCCTACAGCTTCGGTCCAATTGGCACGCATATTGGAATTCTATTAGTAGGATTACCGAGCGGGTAATTATCCGGTTTAGCAATAGCGATATTACACAATTGAACGCTGATATGCGTATGGATATAATTAACTATAAGTATATTGGTGAATTTGTAGGAAAATATAAGGATGGTAAAGCAACATATCGAAAATAAATTCGAGCGAGCGACGACAAGTGTTTTACCCGATGACACAAATCGCGATACAATCTCGGCCTCTGTGCTCATGACATTTTTCTCATTCCTAAATGTTATACCTCTGTTCTCTTTTCATTCGTCCCGCGAGAAAACAAATGCCGCAGATTTTCATTTGAGATTGGGGTCTTTTTGCCCTCTTTTTTTTTCTTTCTCATTCTGCTTCTGCATAGTTCTACCTAAAATGTCAAGTATGAGTTCATCTACGTTTATAGGGATGTCTCCGAGTGGAAATTCTGTTCGCGAGTGAACGGCGCCACTGACTGGATTGAACAATTTTTACGGCATTCTGTACCATCTCAATTCCTCCTTCTTATCTTGTTATCATATTCACTTTCTGCGTCGCTCCAATTTTCTCATTTTAATTCATTCAATCTTCTTTCTTTTCCTCTCGCAACGATGATCAGGAAGTTACGAGATGTTCATAGAATTAATACTCAAGTTACAATCTTTTTCGGACACTTTGGAGTCTCATTGTAATGTCAGATGAACATTTTTTGTGATATCTGCCACGTAAGCTGGAATTTTGGTGCGAAAATTCCTCAATGATTTCACAATTTTCTTCTTTATGGCACAAGTTCAGAGAAAACTGTACTTGGAGCTTATTTAAACGTATCGTTGAACAAAAAAAACCTTTTTTTTCGTTGTCGTTAGTTTTTTCTATCATTCCGAACGCCGAATGAAACGAATTTCGGTGTTATAAAAGTTCTGCAAAACTAAACGTTGTTTACAACTACCATCGTCAAATAAGAATAGAATGAACCAAGAAAATGAATCTCCGATATCGCCTACGCGTCGCTGAAATTGTCAGAGCATCTGGATCTGCCATACCCAGGAGTTGAATATGATCGTAAACAATTCTTGATTTCCAAACAGGTTTTCGCTTTTACTTCTGCGATCTTATGAGATTTTTTTTTTTTTTTCATTCGCTAATGGCAAATGTGATTCCTCGCATGAGCTCATTTTCTTATAAAATTAATTTAAATTTGCCAGCTGGAAGCTTTAACCGCGAGTAATAAATCGCCGTTGCGTTATTCGGATATCGATCAGTGAATTTTAAGAATAAAAGATTCACAGAATCTTTGAAAAAATAATGGTTATACGGATAGTATGAGAAAAATGAAACAATTTATTGTGTAAAAATCATACGAATGTTACGGGAAAATGATTTTCTGATGTGTGTATATATGGATCTTTTTTCCCCGCAATATTGTCATATGAAATTGTCACGGGAATTTAATTTTCGATGCTGACAGTAATTCAATTTATGTAATGGAGTTTACGATCATACGTATATTCACCGGGCGAGTTCAAAGGTATATCAAATTAGGAAAGGGCTATTAAAAGAAGGGAGTAATGAAAACTGGGGGAAAAAAAAAAAAAACATAATTTCATCTATATGCGTATCAGGCAAGAAGCGCTCCAGCAGTACCGGTTAATTTCTATATCGCAAGATATACGTGAACATTTGTAGGAAAAAGAAAAAAAAAAGTTTCTCGCTGCAAGGCCGTCTTTCCTCACTATACGTTACTGGATTTCCCCTATATTGAAAGATTTTTCAGAATTAGCTCTGCACCGAGCGAGAATATCAGGTAGACTGGAGCAGAGGAAACCGCGAAGCTCGCGCTGGCGTTACATAATCCTTAAAAAATATGGCATCGATAAAATTACTGCAGACCAAAGGAGAAAGAGAAATGGGACGAGATAAAAAAAAAAGAAAAAAAAAAAGAGAGAGAATGAGAGAAAAGGGAGTCCGAATATATACTACGGCGAGGAGCTTTACTTGCACCAGCACGGAATAAGGCACGATTGCGATTAAATGACAGTCGAGGGGGGGGGGGGGGGCTAGATATATCGATCGGTAAAAGAAGTCTGTGCCTCTGATGCGAATGATTTGATAGAAGAAGAGATAAACTCCCTGGCTCTCAAAGGAACAAAAAACGAGCACACAAAAAAACCGCAAAAATATTGTCAACTCGACGAAGATATCTGTCATATATGAATAAGTACAAATGTAGAAAATATCGCGAAACACGGTTACGATATGAGCTTGCGTTTAAAATAAAGAAAATAAAAAAAAAAAAACTCAATCGAATTCTCTAAATAATGAAATCAATAGTCACTTCAATGGTTTTTGATATCCATTTCTCATTCATCTTCGATCGTCTATATTGTTTCCAAATTTTTAAGTATCGATTCATCACGATAATAGCCATGATACTAATTCAATAAAATATGAAATATCTTTAGTGAGTTTCTTGAGATTGTAATTCCATCAAACCATTTCTTTATAAATTTTTTTCTTCTCAATTTTGAGAATACATTCGGGATATTCTTATGTAATTGCGCATAAAATTTCGAAGACATTCAACACCCTGTATCCCGTTGCAAATCAATAATTGCGTTGTTTCACTTGTGTCAGTAAATTTCATCATCGCAAGTTTTATTATAATTTTAATATAAAATTTAATGTTATGCGCATCAGATAAGGAAACGTGGTAATGTGAGGAACTGTCGACTTAATATTGGACATTTTTTTCGAAAGTTTATACATGTGTTTAGATTTCTGTAAGATGTAACAACCATCATTATTGGATTATTTCCTAGTTAACTTTCAAACGTGAATGAAACGTGGCGATACTGCTTTACCCCAAATAAGAATTCGGTATTTTTTAATCGCGTTTATAAAATAAGTAGAATAAGACACCTAAAATATTTGTATTATTTCTGCGTGAGAAAAGCATGAACGTTTCGTTGAAAATTATTGACAGAGGATGTTATTTTATAACATCAACGAGACATTTTTAATAGTTCGAAAAGATGCGGATCTGAATCCTAATTCGTGTTCCTCAGTCTTTTTGAAATCGAGTACGAAATTTTTTAAAATATAAAACTGAAAAAAATGGTTATTCCCATTTTACATTGTTAATCATCCTTAAAAAAGCATCAGTTATATCAATATTAATTGTGAACATTTGTTCACTGTTAAATACTCGTACAAAAATATTATAGTATATTGTATCGCCAAGTTCAGACTTCGTAACAATCGTACAGACGAAGGCTGCGGGGCTGCGCGCTTTATATAAATTATTACAGATCGTATACACAGACGTAGAATGTTATCGCGCCGAGACCACCTGGCTTTGAAGGCAGTCGGACTAAGCTTTCTCCGCGGTTTTCTAGTCTCCTTGGGCTGCTTTTTCGTACATATCTAGAGAGATGGAAAAGCTTCTGTTTCTCCTTGGTCGCGCGGCGAGGGAGTTGAGGGGTTAGAGGGAAAGAGGAAACGAAAGAGCGGTTAATCCATGAGCTCACCTCTCGGACCTGGGTGAACCCGGGGTGAGAAAGGCTCGACGCGGACTCCCGCGAGAATTACGCCGCGTAAACGTTGATTTGTGGTCGCAATGCTACCCAGTCGCAGGGGCATTACTTATAATTTGCGACCATTAAACACCACTACGGTCTCCTCCGCGTGTATATGCACGAGTATGTGCGCGTGTGTATTAATATAAATATACACGCATGCGGGGGGACGTGCTTACGTGTGATCCTGATGATGTTGTTTCCCGTAAGGTCCTCGAATATGAAAAGACGGAGGTTCGACCTCGTCCCTCTCATCTCGATCCCTTTTTTTTTTTTTGCTCTGCTCTCCAAGAGTTATGGCACGGCTCTAATAAACCATACACCCTACAAAATCTCTCGGGATACACCTTGGGATATGAGATACTTTTATTTATCTGCTATAAGTATATATTTATATATAAGTATGTATACGCGTGTTTACATCAAGCATATGTATGTATACATATATGTAGAGTATATGGATATACTCTGTGTCCGTAAAGTGTTGAAAATTCGTCGCTGAAATCGTAAATCAGTAGAGTCTTGACTTATTTGTGAGAGTAACATTACGCTAGATGCACTATTTTTTTTCATTTGTAATGCTTTACAGTGTATATCTATATATTTCAGGGGTTTTACGATCTCTCCTTTCAACAGCTCGGATACCGTATTTTCATGAGGTAATATAGGGAAACTGGGTGACCGAGGTATAGCTGGTTCGATCGCTCTCGCAGGAACGAAAGAAAATTTGAGAGTTTTTCAATAGATATTGAAAGTATTCAACTTTGGGCGAGTAGGATTTTTCTCATAATTTACGAAAATACAGGAGTTCTGTTAGAGAATAATAATTGAGTATATCAAAATCAATTGTCGCGATTTCAATGATATCACATTATTTATTTTGGCTCAGCTGCTACGTTCGACATTAATCTACTCAATTTCTTAGTTATTGCGAAAGTTTTTTTTTTTTTTTTTTTTTTCATACGCGAAAAATCACCTCGCATAATCGGTTTTTTTTTCTTCTTTAATTAGAAAGCGAACAAATGTTATTGGAAGCAATCGATGAAAATATTTCATTATGGTACAGGACTATTAGCCGATACGACCAGAATTACGAGACTCGTATCGCCATAAAAAGATAACGAAATCAGGGTCACCTTATGGGGGCGCCATCCCTTATGTACCAACTCCTGTTACGTAAAATATAACCTCGGTTGCTGCATATAACTCACATTCGCCAGACTAATGTTTTCGGTCGAGATGAACCGAACCTTTTCCATGCGGTCCAAGCGGGCGCTCAGGTCCCTGCGCACGAAATACTGTGATTTCATATATACGACGTCGTAGGGCAAAATGTAGAAGAGGAAGAGGCGGCGGAGGAGGAGGAGGAGCAAGAAGATCGCAACACTTTTCCCTTCCCTATATCCTCCTCTGAAATATCGTACACAGCTAGCCGGTTATTTATCATATAATCAGGAAGGAAAGGTCGCCCTTTGCCCACCTCATGAATTTACGGAAGCCATTTATTCCCCATTCCGTATATACCACCAACATCGATCTGTAACCGAAGCTATTTCCTAATGCATCGGACAACTTATACGGGAGGGGGGGGGGGGGGGAGTGCGCATTAAACTGCCATTAGTTTCGATCGAATTTTACTTTTTTTTTTCTCTCCGGTATCTCAATTCAATTCCGTTAATGAACTAATAACTGAGTTATTTTGATAAGCGGTAGTTCCGTTCGATAACGATCGAATTATTTTTTGTAAATATTCTCATTTCCTCCGTTTTCAAATGATTTTATTTCATCCGACGAAAAAGTCAACGAGAGATTTCCGGTGAATAAATTGATCCGATTTCCTCGACATTTTTTTTTTTTTGAAACTACGGAGTTGATGCATAAATGATATAAAAACGAATGAAATAAATGAAAATGATGCAAGTGCTAATAAATCATGTAACGTTTCTTATTCTACTTTTGATACTCGTTGTTTTCATGACATATTTATGTACGAGGTAAAATTATAGGGACACTGCAAATAAAACGAATGATCATTTTATAAAATGAAGTACGCGATGCCTCTCTGCAGTTTTCCTGCAATATTTTATAATTGTCATTTACATTTCTAGAAAAGAACAGATAACCTACCATTTTCAATCATTCATGCATATTTCGAAGGAGCATCAAATCAACATTTTGTTATATTGTATTTTCGAAGGAAAATAATCCGATTATTGATCAATTTCACGAGCTGTCGGGGTCTCGTAGGAGTATTAATTAGTCATGAGTTGGTTAGAAATTTCTATCTCGTGGAGGTCGTACACGTACTTCTCGAAGGATTTAGACGAGAACTGGCTTGGACGAGGTTGAGGGGAGAAGTGTGTTTAGCAGTATGCGGTTAGACCACTTCGCGCGAGCGCTTCTCAACAATAAGCGACATAATTTACGTAATCCCGTACCGCTCACGAAGACACTTCAGCTCGTATCTTTCCCCCCTCCCCTTCCTCCAAAACTTTACCTGCACTGTCGTATACGCGGAGTAACATTGTGCGTTAACTTTATACCGCTAGTCGTCACTTGAAATTATCTCTGAACCTTGTTTACATATGTGTATGCGCAGTTTCGAAGCTTGATCGTCTAAGTTGAAAGAAAAAAACGACAAAACACCAAGAACTATATACTTGCAATTCTTCAAAAAATGTTCTGTACATTTTTTCCTCGCAATGTTCGTTCCACGCGATAAAGAAAAAGGATTAATAAAATCTATTTTGTATTTTCGTTTTTTAGATACCGTTTACTCATTTACTATACAACTTTTTTTATGGCGTTATCAAGTTTTCTCGATATATATAGAAAATAATATATTATGAACAGTTTGTAAAGGATATCCGAATGCATAATCGATGAAAATGTTTGATGACATGTGAGCTTCAAAGAGCAACGTGTTTGAACGAAACCGAGAAGTAGGATGACAAAGTACGAAGCTTAACCTGATATATATATATATATATTATGTTTTGCATATCGAGGTTCTTCGGGAATGCTAGAACGTAAGAGAGCCCTTTTGGTGCTCGTTGGACGATAAAGTATACATAGTGATACGGATATGTATAAAATATACACACAATGCATATACATGTTCATGTACACTTATATGCTTAACGCTTTGCATAACAGTCCAAGTCACTTCGCGAGTGCATCTAGTCGAATTGATGCTGAAACGTGAAACGTGAGAGAGAGATAGAAAAACGGAGGGGGGAAAGCGAGAGAGAGAGAGAGAGAGAGAGAGAGGATGAGAGAGCGGTGGCAGGGAGAGAGGGTGGAAGAAGACAGGGTGTGTTGGGTGGCGGGTGAAGGTAAAAGCCGTCCGATGTTATTCGCTTCGAGAGTGCTTGGTACTCTAGGACACACACGCCTCGTCGATCATACAGAACTATACTGGAAACCTCGTTTTCTCTTCTTCCTTTTCTATGTCTGATATGTCCTATCGGAAAAGGTACAAGTTTCGACTTTTTACTTCAAGACGACATATCGGCTCAGCACAGCCAGAATTTTCTGTATGTCCGGTAGAAAAATATAGTAATGCATAAATAACCCGTTAGAGGTTCATGACGATTTGTTCTCGTATATATCTGTATTTATCTATATGTATATGTATACGACGTATATAGAACTCTCGGCTTATATCGCCCGAAGTAAAATACATCGGCGCTGCACAAGCTCTCTGATCCTTCCTCGGCTACTAGCAGACGAAATTTATGATGGCACGGGGTCGCCTAAGCTTATTTTGAAGGGGGAAAATTTACGCATTGCTGCTGGGGACTCCCTGCTCACGGTGTAGTAAGATTTGAGTTTTTTTTTTTTAATTGAGACATGTTTGCGATAAAAAAATTAATCGTGAATGGTCGCTAAAAAATCTCAAGCTCTCAAAAATTCAACATGACTTCACTTTTTTGAAAGTAAACAGTTATAAAAATGATTATTTGAATTTGTTTCGTTAAGAGTAATTTTGTCATCGTTTGTTCTGCAGAAATATCTATTTCAATGCTCGAAGGTAAAACTCTTAGGAAACTGTCAGTCGATCCGGAGTGTTCCAGTCACCCTGTAAATGTATTAATTTTTTTTTTTTTTCCCATTGTTTCTGCGTATATTCCTGCTGGTTTTTACGATCTCCGTGAGTGCGAGAAAGATAGCAGGAAATTTTAGGAACGAAATTCTTCTTCCTGCGGTCGAGATAAAAAAGTTTTTGCCTATTTCCGAAATCATATCCTGCGTGGGCTAATTTTGTTTTTGTAATCGATCAAGGCGTGTGACAAAATTTTTATTCCGAAAACTCGAGGTGCGTTAGGTGACTGATCCATGCTCTTAACCCTACGTGACCAATTTCCGTTGAGGGCTCCCCCGAAAGATCCCTCGTGGGTGTGTTGCCCACAGTCATTTCTTCCTATTGCACTGATGTATTTGCACGAGTGCCAAGAGCAAGATCCGGTGGATATCCTGACAGCTATATTTTTATTGAATTTTAGTTGATTTGTTTAATCAACACTATCGAAAACTCAAAAAAAACTGACCCTGACCACTTATTGATGGACGAACTGATGTATATAGCTGAGCGATTACTCAAGCTAGTATTGATCCGAAGTTGATCAGCCTCACTTGAGGCTGATCAACTTCGGAGGTGGCTGGATTACGACCCGGCTTCGCTCATCACTGTTATGGTTGCTCTCTGAATGTAATAATCGTTACTCGAAAATCAATCAAGGCAAATGTAGACCAATAACGGTTATATAATTCGTCGATTCATCTGATTGTGAAATCAAATTTTTTTTCCAGACGGATGTAAAAATGTTGATATATTTTGGCATTCGTATCGTTCGCTTCCCAGGGTTGATGCAACTGTGTGAGAATTGAAGATATTTACGAGATTCACCGGCTCGTAAATCAATAGCCGAATTGAAATTTCGTATAACCGATAAATCACCATTTATGTATAGCATATGGCATCGGCGCTATGCAGTAACCATGGTCATTATATACATCACCTAAATGATGTGGGCGTAGTATATGAACCAATTTTGCGTGCTCATATATTCGAGGGATTATTTTTGAATCGTGTCTCTCCTGTTGAGCCTATCAGAATTGTAACTCAACACGCGATTTCTCAATGTTCCGATTCGCCGCATCAAGTAGATCTGGTTTATAAAATTGATGCAGACTTTTAGCAAAAAAAAGTGTATTCACTTTCAACGTATATACATTCAAAGGAGTCATGATGTCTATACTTTTGTGAAGAAATTCCATTGGATGCTACGGTAATTGGAGAAATTAGTTCATAATAACTTGTTAAACGTCATAAACTTTCATAATAACTTGTTAAACGTCATTACCGCATGAAAAATCGATGGAGTTAACTAATTACATCGACGTGAGTGAAAATTTCAATGAAACTGAATTTAAAATGAGAAAAAACAAAAATCAAGTAGAATTATTCGTTTTCTTTTATTTCTTGAGAATTTTTTTGTTCGCATCGCTTGCTCAACATTCAAAGTCACCATCAGAGCACACGTTTCGCTTTTCAGAAACGAGATTTGAATTCACCGTTAAACACCGAAGCGGGCCATATCTTAATGGACATCTTCGTTGGCCTCTGCGCGCACTGTAGATTCGAAAGAATGTTTTTTCTCTTCTTTTTTTTTTTTTTTTTCGTGGTAGCCCCAACTATTTTTGACTCTCTTTTATCTCTCTCTCTCTCATCTCTCTTGTTCCTCTGCGAATCCTTCGTAACCCCTATTTCCTCTTCTGGCGAGCTCTCGATGCATGCGAAGAACGGCGACGACGACGACGACGACGACGACGAAAGAAAATGGTTATTTTCCATTTGTTCGATAAAGATCGCTGCTCCTATTCTCCCTTTGTCTTCTTCTTTCCTTGTGCAAGCTATCAAGGCGCATTTTCATACAGAAGGACGAACATGCCGGAAAGATCGGCCAAAATGGGTAAAAGCTATTCACAGCCTTATCTTTGTCTGTGTCTTTTTAAAGCAAGATTACATCCAAATTTGAGAAACTTGTACCTACTTTCTGTCTCATCCAAATTTTGCGTGTCATGTAAAGCGCTTATCCCCATTGCGCCTTGCCAGAAGGTTGTATAAATTCGAGAACATATATTTCAGCCATCATCAGCTCAAAATAGCCGATTTCTCAAGTCAATTGCATGAACCACTTGTAGGTGAATGTTTTCTTTCGAAGTAATCATTCAAGATCAAAAGTTTGTTTGACCGAATCAAAATCTTTTCGGTTAGTTTATATTTACATTTTTTGAAAGAAACTCTTCCGAGGATTGGACTTTTGAAACTTGGTGGTGTTTTGATAGACTGAAAATTAGAAAAGAGCAGGTCTTTGAGATTATTTTGAAAGAAAAAAGAAAATTTACGCGCATATTTAAAAGTCGTATGTGCCTCGATGATCCTGGATTTCTGGGATATGTATTTTTCCGAACATATGTATCAGGATAGTTCCGGCACTTCTTTACATTATACGTAGTTTGATTTACGCCCTTTGGTTAGTCAACGGTTGATATTTAACGGGGCATTTCAGTCGACACGTTTTCCCATGAAGAGAGTGGTTCTTCCGTATTAAAATGTAAATGCGCACTCTACTGGCTGGTAGCTACGTTATATAGCTAGTTATTACATGGGCCAGTCTCGTGTGTGCAACCTCTCGTCTCTGCTACAGGAGAATTTCCCTTTACCCTTTTCTCTTTTGCAGTCATAAACACCCGATAATGGGTAAACCGTGTCTCGCTCTATGCGATCAGCCCAACCACGAATTCTACAATTTTCCTATATATACATAGCTGTTTTCAGCTTTGCTCTAATTCGGTCTCTGAGGCTGCTCTCCTTTCCCTGGCGCTGGAACTCGTCCTTTTCCACCATTAAGTTGAAAAAACTTTCTCTCCTTGTCCCACTTTTTCTTTATCCTCTTTTCTCTGTCTCCCTTATTTCTATTTGTTTCGTACAAAAGTCCCAATTACTGTGAATTATAAACGATAAAGATCATTATTCGTTCTAGAAAAAAAAAAAACTTTCATATCGATAATTTACAGTAGCGATTCGTGCTATCATTTTATTGATGATTATTCATTTGATGAAGGATAAAGAGGATTTTATGAACTGCCAATTTATCAGCTCAATCTACTTTCAAGTATATATGACCAATTTAAAAAATCATATTTTGTCATCCGAAAAAGTATCATTTTCGATCAACGAACCATTAATCAAGAATTAAATGGGTCATTCACCAGCCTAGAAAGGAAGTGCAAACAAAAGATTAAGTATATGTTACCCGCTGTGTGCCACGACCAAAAGAACCGTTTTTCCTGTAGTTTCGAGTTATTTCTCCGCGTCAATAACGAAGAATACAAACTGCAAAAAATTTTCAATTATTCTCCACGCGCTACCAAAAATTGTGTCGCTTTATTTCACTCTGTCCGTTTAACGCACGCGTCATATACACGGCGCATAAACAACCGCAACGATATCAATACGAAGGTGATTATGAATTAAACCTACCGATCAAATTCTCGACTGATCTCTAAATGTCAGAGTGAAACATATGTATGTAATCCAATATTAGAAGATAGGATGAAAGCGAGAGAAAGAGGGAGGGAGGGAGAGAGAGAGAAAGAGAGAGGGGGGGAAGAGAGAATAAGGAAGGTAAAACTAGATCTTGTTTCGGATGTCAGGATAGGAAGCGCGCTTGGTGTAGTTTATATACCAGCCATAAAGTAGAAACTTGAGGACTTGAAGGATCCATCTGTGGAACTTGCCCAAGAGGTAGTACGTCAATAGTGCTAATATGTACATGACTATATCACTAGGATGTGAGAGAAAGAGCGGGGTATCTTGACTCCACCCTGCTATAAGCAATACGAAGTAAGAGTGGAATTGCGAGAGAAGATGCTCTCCATGCTGTGTCATATGTATTTATATACATACATATAAAATATGTATGTTTCCAAGAACGTTTCTACTCTTGTATGCCCCGTTGGGTTGTCGACGCGAATTAGATATGTACTCAGGAAGATTGGCGGATCTACCTTCTGATGTTACCTATACTACTCAAACAGACTTTAAATAAGTGAGCAAATTCAGTATCTCCATTCCTTCTCAGCCCCTTGTCCGTGTGTTTTCACGCTTTCCCTCTTGTCAAGTCGTGTCTCTTCATTCATTTACTCTATTCAAGAGATATTCTCGGGGCATTATATAACTAGGATAATGATTGTTCAAACTGTTTTTAATTAACGAACCGACATGCGAATCGCTTGTATCGAAAAATCAGTTGAAACCACAGTTATTTAAGGATATTAATTCAAAAGAATTTCAGTCGGTGATCATCGTTTAAGCCACGGAAAATATCAATACGAATTGCACTATTCCAACGTTTTGCTCAAATAACCTTTTGATTTTAGGTTTTTTTTTTGTTTGGAATTTGTGTTTATAAAGTACAAAGAAGAGTCGTTGATCTACCGAATAGGGATTCGGGCTCGAATTCTGGCCAAAAATCGATATAAGATTTGCAAAAATTTCGGCCTCTTTTTCGGCATGTAATAAATGAGAAGGGAAGAGAGTGACAGTAATGTGAATCAATTTTTGAAAAGATTTGCGACAAGTTCGAAGGTTCTGATAAAAAGAGCAGCTTTGTTATGAATAGATTCTCGTACGTTGTGTTGGTCAAATATAAATGGTATTCAATTGAAAATGTATCGAAATGATAAATTAAATGATCTCAAGTACATGACTGGCTACTAAAATAATGTATCGGACTGACCAAAGTGAATCGAATAGATCTTGTGAATAAATGATCATTTGGAGATGAGTTTCTGCGGCTTTTATCGTCAATATTGCTCTGAGTTATCGTGAATATACCTCAACCGAATCCTATCTTCAAAGATGAGCACATGGAAGATCGGGGAAAGCCAAAACAAATACTGAATAGAAATAAAAATTATGTACACTCTGGAAGGGAATAGTTGGAATCTTTCGATCCGTATTAACATGTACAATTCATCTATCAATCCTGTTACTTGTCAATGGTGGTGTATGGAGGAGCCAGTAACCGCATCGATGTAATCGCAATACCTACAAAAGGACGCGTGTCCTACCGTATTCTACCAATGGTATACAGCACACAAGAGTTGGAGCAAGCAACAGCAGCAAGAGAGGTGTGTACAGAGAGCATAGGCGAAGTAGAGGTACAGAAGTGAGTAGAGAACCGACAGTTGAGTAACTGTAAATAGCTAATATGCGGAGTGTGCTCATACACTCGCCGACAGTCAGTATATAAACACTAGGTACACGCTGCAATCTCTGTGTGGAGTAAAGACATACATAGAAAACCAGAGAAGAGTGGAAAATATTACTAGAGAGATATGGAGAGAGTGAGAGATGAGTAGAGAAAAAACACGAGAGACATAGTAAGGGCTGGGGCATGTATACATATGCTTTCTCTTTACATACAGGGTGTCCTGGTAGATAACCAATTAGCCGAATGATTGACCAAAGGCCGAATTGCACGTGAACTCATTCATAATTCTTTGAATAGATCATCTCTCAATTACGCTCAAAGTAGCCTTCAAACGTTCTCTTTCATCTAAAGAGGTAGAAAAATCGATGTTTCCAATATACTTGTATTCCAACGTCGGTTCTTATGAGTCATTGAGAATAAAAAAAAAAAAAAAAAAATTCAAAAGCGACAAAGAGTTGGAAGTAGTAAAAGAAAAATAGCAACGTTCATTTGAATAAATCTTCAAAATCGTTGGAAATCGAATACTCTTTATTGTCATAATAGAGTCTCATCTAAGCTTCGATTGACTCGAGGCTACACGGAGAGAACGTTATTCAAACAATTATCATCTTCACATTGCGTTCGCGTAATTCTCATTGTGTTCGCATCGATATTTCTCTGCTATCCTCTTCCATTCAAAACATTTTGTTCAAAAGTGACCACGTGGTTTCAGATCGCTATGCGAATGTGGTAATTTTTCCTGTCTAATTCTCTCCATGTATTATGTACAATTTTTGTTAAGGCGTATTCATTTGAACATCGCAGTGTTTTGCCAATATGGAAATAACAGAAAGCTTTTTTTTTTTTTTTTTTTTCTACTAAAAATGATTAAAATTATCGAGTTTGATATAAAACACAGAGTTTTGTTAAGATTAATAAATTTCGATTATTTCTGACGCGTCTAGATGTATCTTATGTTAGCCTCGCGATCACACTCGTCAACGTCGAGTTTGCGACTGGCAAGTGATCACGCGTATTTCATATAATTTTTTTCGGCATCGAACGTGATTCCTTTAGCCAAAGGTTTTACGCGTCAGGATTAAGCTTCACTTTAACATTTGCTGAAAGGTTTTACTCCGTCGGCTTCATGCGCTATATACGTGTAATATCTTTGACCTAAATTTTTGCAAGAATCTGACGTGACGGACATTTTTCACCGACTGGGTTTGTGTTGAGCGGGAGAAAAAAATCTATAGCGAAAAAGGAAAATGTCGAATCGCTAACCACTCGTGAAAAAAAAAGTACGCGAGTTTTTTTTTAATTTTTTTTTTTATTATTTTCATATTGAAGTTGACTATATGTGCGCGGTCTCTCGGTCTTTCGTGATGTTAAACTTGCCCAGGACGGGTGCTTGAAAAATAAACATATACTGAATTAATGCCTGGTCTTTATATGAGAAAAACTCATTTACACCGTGCCTCACGTGCAAATGACGAGCAGCACAGACTCTCCGTTATTAAATCCTTTTCCCACTATATTTTATTTGTTTTTTTTTTTACGATTATATAACTTTTCATGTAACAAAACGTTCAATTATTTTGCAATCGAAGTATGCTTCATGCATTCGTATATAAATAAATGCAATTACTAATTTTTAACTGTTCATTAGGTTAGCATATACCAAAGACTATTTTATGATCGGGTTTCAATGTGCAATTTTTACATTATATATTCTTATATTATTATTATTATTATATGGCATTTTATCATGCTATAGCTAGTAAAACAGATCGAACCGTTTGTTAACTAGATGCGGCGGCGGCGGCTGCTGCTGCTGCTGCTGCAAAAAGAAAATAGGTGAAGGGAAATTCGCTTTTGTCCGTGAGCTTCAAGAAGAAACTTTCTCTTTACCGAAGTCTTCTTTGCCGATCGCTTTTGAGCAAAAAAAATAAAAATAAAGAAATAAAAAAAAAAAAAATGTGCATAAAAAGCATGGCCCTGCCACCCAGAAACCGTTTTTCTTCGAATAACCTCGAGCTAAACGGGAGGAGAGAATTCGTTGGTGAATCGGGGAAGAGAAGCGGCGGTGAGCTGATAATCGGGAATAAAACGTACATATATATATGTATATACGTATAATATATAAATGTAACTTGAGGCTGTTATATAAATATATCTTTATACCTTTCGTATCCGCTGGGAATTCTATACGGGCCGTGCGAACGGGTTCTCAACAGCCGCTTTAATGCTGGCGAATAGTACTTCAAACTTTTCGATTCATTCGTCTGGTACGAGATATTTGCGGCTACGAAAGCTCCGGGGAACGTCGGCGGTCCCGTTATTATACCGCATGCAATTGCGACAGGCAGCTCTATGTAGATTTTCTCGTGTCTCATAGAAACGAGGACGTCTACCATCTCTCCACTGGTTTGCTCATTGTCGTTCAACACCGAGCTTGCATTTTCCACGTTAGTTTTTTTTTTTTTGTTTTTGTTTTAAGAAACATTTTCATTCTTTACTCTCTGTAACTGTCGTCATCATGTCGCATACGAATAAATCGGGAACGCGCTCATTTTTTTCTGCTTTCTCTTTGGGTTGCAGCAGGTAAAGCTACGAACCCGGGAAACCGTGCTCTACTTTGTCCAGCACATCGCAATTCATTTTTTTTTTTTTCTTTCGTATTCTCTGTCCCTTCGTCACTCGTCATTTGCTTTGTAGTCAGAACCAACCGGGTTTTTCTTGTTTACCCTGGATCTCTGTGGGTCTGCTGAAAATTTGGGCTCTCGTGCTTTTCTCTTCTCTTCTCTTTATGAAAACTAACTACACAGGATTTTTTAAATCATTCAATGTAACAGCGAGAGTTTTTTAAAGGTTACGTTTTTTTTACAATTATCAATTCTTCTATGCCCTAGAAAAAAATTTATAATCTCCTCAACATCGGCCAAGTGTGGCTCAGACCTGGCCAATGTTGAGTCGATTAAAAATTTTTTCTGCTAGTATGGTTTATTGTTTTTAACATTAAAATATTGTCTCGATTTCATTGCAATGATTTTGAATTGAATCGCTAAATAGATATCGAACGACTTCACTTGCTGCCTTTCGATTCGTCTGTCTTATCGAATTTTTTTTCTTGCTTTTACTAGTCTCATGTTTTTTATCTGTGAAACATTCTCAACTGCAACGTTGCTGAACGGATATCGAAAAAATATTTCATAATAATCATTCAAAAATCGCAGTAGGTTACTCGATACTCAATAAAAAAAAATATATTCATAATCAAGTGCCATCTGCATTGCTCCCGTTAATCGAATTATAAAAAATTAATAAACGCTTTTTGTTTTTCTTTTATTCGAATTAACTTTTTACGGGCAACTTCTGACATTTGTTCGATTTGACAAAGTTGTAACGTATGCAGCGAGCTTTAGCAAACGTCGTTTGGCAAAATTGTACAGGTATTTTCAACGGTTCATTCAACAATCCATGAACCCATTTGCCATTGCACGGCCCAAAGAGCGAAAAGAATTTCGTCTCGCTGCCGTCGTTATTTCTATAAATGTGAATAAAAAGGCTGCACATGCGGTTCTAAGAATGAGCCTGAGAGAAAGAGCGAAAGAAAAGAGAATGGAAATCGAGGTGGCGGTAGAGTGTGACGGAGGGAAGAGCAAAGGGATATGAGGGAGGAGGGGGAGAGGGGGCGCATGGAAAATGAAACTCCGGAGAAAAGGGCCATTTTAAACGGAGCCTGTACTCCATTTCAAAGTGCATTTTCTACATCCTCTAGCGAGAGACGTAAGCCACCCTGGCTCTCTTCTTCGCCGTACCAGAAATGCCACGAAGCAGAAATGGTTGGGGTTTGAGTTCCCATAGGAATTTGCCTTGGCATGTACTGCAGAAAAACATATGTATATAAATATATGCATATGCCTGCATATATGGGGTTTCCTAGGCCAAGTGGATAATAATATAAACTCGAGTTACGTGTGGAATTTCAAGTAAAAGAATTCTAATTCTTACTGTTTTGTTCACTGCGGACCGTATTTCGATGAGACACATTCAATATTGAGGTTACCGGAGACTCGATTTTTTTTCCACGTCTACTTCTGCACCAAACAAATATTGATGCAAAATTGAATAAATCCAAGATGATGCAGGGCATTAAAATACGTTTGAATACTTTTCGATCGTTCCACGATCAAATTGTTTTATTCCATTCGAGATTCATTTCTAATATTCTGATCGCGAAATTTCAAAACAAAAACAAAGAAAAAAAAGTTTGAGTCGATTAGATTGATATTGGGCTAATTGAGCGATTGATGAGTGCTTCGGTATGCCAACCCCGTGGTAAAAACCCAGGGTTGATGTCTCTTCCACACTTCCTCACCCTCATCTGGATTAGCACGATTTGCTGACAATCTTATCGGAAGTTTAATAACCGGTATTTCTATATATTTGTCTTATTTTCAACTAGTCCAGGGAAAACCCACAAATACGTGCCACTGAAAAACATCGTAAATGAGCTTGATTGAGGATGATTACAAAAAATGAAATGCTACCAGCTGAACGAATTTACGCTTAATAATCAGATATTAATAAATAGCAGTACACGTATCATTAATTTCCATTGGCATAACATTGTATCCAGAGTGTTCTAGAGGGTTGGTATGTAGTGGAATTTGGTTTTCCAGTTAATTAAATGTTTGCAGCACCGGTGAAATTGATAATTCAACTGATTACGATGGAATATGATAAATTTTTGTTATTTCGAAATGAATCGTAATTGGAAGTATTTGGTTTAGCGTTTAAGGGCACAGGGTTTATAACATTGTATTCTGGTGTTTTGTGGCTAAATTTCTCTGTGGTTGGAAGTGCCGAGAAAAATTAGTGATTATAAAATAAAGAATAATGCTTCATCCAACTGGTAGCGTTTCATCTTGGCTCGGTTAGCGGAATGTTTCGAATACTCAAGGATGTTGGTCAATAATGCAAACTCTTAAAAACCTTCTTCTTTCTACGAATATATCCGTAGCGAAGAGCTTATGTGCATTCAGTCAAGTATATGAGAAACTAAGTATAGAGGAGAAGGTTACCGGAGGAAGAGATGGCACGTATATGGCTAGGACCAACTTGGAAGCTTGCAAATGTCCGGAAGTAGAAGCAGAAGAGAGAGAGAGAAATAGTGAGTCTTAGTACCGAGGTGTGGTGCAGAGGGTTACCATTTCTTGCTGAGTAACCTAAGAACATAAGACAAGAGAGAGGTAGAAGATCGTATACATATACAATAGAGGTTCCTCTATGTAGGATTGCGATGGCAATCGTAAAGCTGGTCTGGTTGGTCCTGTGTTGAATATTCGAATCGCTTTGTGAAATACAAGAGATTATTAAAATATTTAAACGAGGCTATGGGCCACGGTCGTTATACCGGCTGACGGTTTGAGTAAGAGAGAAAGAGAGAGAGAGAGAGAGAGAGGAACCTCTTCTTCGTGCGAACTCCTCAATTAAATGCTAACGAGCGAAGAGCTCCTTCCGCCCGAATACTGTTACCCATGAAAGCTCCACGGCTACCTGATCGTACTTTTAACCCTTTTTTCCACCACTTCTTTTTTCGACCTCCTTCCATCTCCTCTCTCTCTCTCTCTCTCTCTCTCCTTCCTCTCATTCTCTATCTCTATCGCTTTCCAACTTATGATCACACATACATTTGGCTTCTCTTTTTCAGGTGCCCAACTTCTCATCTCTTTACATTTTCTTGCCACTCTTAGCTTCGATCTCTCTCTCTCTCTCTCGTCTGCTCTCTGACGACATTGTTTTAACGAGGGTGAGCACCTGCAATTTGTTCAGTAACGCGCCTAGCTACCTCTGCATGACTCCGCGACATCACGCGACACGAACCAACGACACCTGCACACTTTTAGCTCACCCTCTCTCCCCTTTCCCTCCCTCCATTTTTCGCTATTTTCTCTTTTTATATACGGTACATGTATAGAGCATATGCCACATTTATACGTTATATATACTATACTCCTGTTTCCCATCTCCCCTTCTCGATCTCCTATAATTCTCCTTATTCTCTTTATATATCGACGTTTTCTGGCCTAGAATACCTCTTGCACTAGCTCGTTTCGTCGACCACTTTTCATTCTTAATATTTCTTCGATCTAGATAGAGACAGGTTGGAAAGAGGATAAAAAAAAAAACATTCTTCAGTGTCCACATAATAGCGATATCTAGTTATCCAACGATAGCGTTGAGACCGTCCTTTATATTCTTAATTTCCATGCGATACAGATGATTCTGACGTAAATACGAGTCGAGACAATAAAGGACAGATTTTACGATGGAATAATTGTTACGGAAATAAAAAATCTTGTTATTTACGAAGAATTATAATTCGAACGATTGAATTTGTGGAGTTTGATGTAAACGGTTACATATACGTTGAGGAAGATGGAAAAATAATTTCTTCGTTATATTTCGAGTCTGATTCATTGCTTGTATTAATATTTTTTTATATTTACAAGTTTCAATGTAAACGAATGATTAATTTACGATAAAAAAGAGGGTTGAAACGTTAGTTGGCTCCGGAGAAAAGTAATTTTGTTTAAGGATCGACGACGACGACGACGACGACGACGACTACGACGACGACAGCGGCAGAGGCGAACGATTCTAAACTTTGAGCGCAAATTGAATTGGTAATTCTTGCTTAAACGAAGTCCAGTATATTTTGCATGTATATATAATTGCAACGTCGTGCGCAGATAGGAGACGAGAAACGAATTAGTAAACAAATTGTGTGCTCTTGCGAATAAGCTCCGAGCGGTTGAACCTCTTACGGACTATCATTTTGCTCGATGCGTTCGAAAAGTTTTCCTCGTGCTGTACGCTCAAGAGAAATAAAGACGGATATAGAGAGAAAGAGAAAGACGGACAGTTAGTAGTAAATATATGCACCGAAGACCAAAGAACGATGTACACTCGAGTTATATATTTTAACTTGCAACTGAGTTTAAAAGTTAACCACAAGAAAGCGAAGATTCGCCTGCAGGCTTCTCTCTCCGCGATATACCATCATTAGGATCATAATTGAGGACCAATTTACAGCGATGAGTTTAAAGATCTTTCTTAGTAAGGGCAATTCATCCACCAAATACGGGGATACGAGCAAACGTTTTACGGATTATCTACAAAGACTTAGAATAATCGTTTTATCGAAATGTTCTGCTTATAATTTCTATTTATGTCTCTGTACGAAACATTTCATTTTTCATTTCATTTACATTGTATTTTTCTTGTTCTGTAGAGTCGAGTGTTGTGACCCATGTACATACGAAATCGTTTCGTGAATAATTATTTGTATGACAGTTTTCGGCATAATTATCCTAATCAATTTATTTCTCGTCGTTTTCGTAGCCACTCTTGAAAATATAGAGTCCGAAAAGGGACAATAACTCATCAGAGGATAAGATACGTTAACCGCGTAAACTTTCCTCTTGGTTCACAATTGACATCATTTCTTGAGAAAGTTGGAGAAATTGAATAAGAGAATATATACGACAAAAAACTCAAGCTTTTTTTTCTCATTATCTCTAAACGGTACGAAAAAAATCATCAAATTGATGTGAACATTTTTTTTTTTTAACAAGAAATACTACAATATTCCAAATATTTTTGAATAGAATTACTGGCACCAACGTTTGGAAAAAAAAAAATTGCATCTTACGAGGGAGTTCAGTGAGTGCATATTATTGTGTTTGACAGTCGATCGATCTACGAGCATAGCATCAATGGCCGTCGAGGATAGAATTCTGATAATCGATCACGTGAAATTTCCACTCTCTCTCTCTCTATCAATCTTTCGTCGAGGGTCGATGTGAAAAGAAAAAAAAAAAAAAAAAAATTCATTGTCAGCTACCCTGTATTGCGATTACTCTCGGTTCTCGTTAATCTTACGTCACTCACACATATATTTTTATATTATTATTGTCGTTTTTATTGTGATTATTATTATTATTTATCATTATTCTTATATTAATACTGTTGAGTGAAAAACCAACTAAGCTTTGGACGCCCTTAGCTTCACGATCGAGCTGGCAAAAGAAAACTCTGCATTTGCCTTCGTATACACTCTATCTACTAAGTACACTCTCCCTTCGTTCGTTTGTTTCCTTCCTTTCCCATAGACAGTACACCTTTCATTTTTTTCTTCCACCTTTTTCTTTTCCTTTTCCATCCTCTTGCATTTTTTTTTTTTTTTTTTTAATTTATTTTTTGCATTTCTTTCATTTTTATTTTCGTACCGCGACCCTCTTGTGAAAAAAAAGTTATTCCTCGCCGCAATATCATTACTAGTATGCGGTCTTGAGAAACGACTGAAGCACGTACGACTGTTCTTTATTCCATTTTGATATAGAAATATTGCATCGACTTTGTACGCGTTTCTCTATCATAGATGCGCATGTAACTATATCTGTATATTTGTTTGAAAGAGAACCTGTTAAGAAAAATTCATTGCATATGCGAACGTAAAAAAAAAAAAAAATCCAATATTGCGCGAGTACGCTGCTGAGACGGTGAATTTTTCTTCATTTCCTTAATTTTTGTTTCATATGAATTTTTTCCTGGAGACATCACGATCAGGTGGCGCAGCGTCTTCAGAATGCAATATCAATATGTTTTTATGCAAGAAATATCATAGAATGGGAACAAAAAAAAAATACAATAATCGAATCGTGTATCATTCCATTCATTGTCATTTTAAATTTTCATTTCAAATGCAACTCTCACCTTTAATTGTGTCGTTCCTTTGGTTCTTTTTCGAAAGAAAATTGGGCCAATACGATCGAACTCTCCGTGCTCGTGTGGGGAAAGTCGATAATGCGTCGAGAGCATCATTAAATGTTTCAGCAGAGATATATGTTTGCCAGAATGAAGCTTTATTACTAAAGGTTGAGGATAAAAGATACAGGCGGTGGGACACGTATTATCTTATATTTTATATCCTTTTCGCGTGGGAGGAAGTTGTAACGCGCGTGTAGAAAGAGGTTAACTTTATGGATGTCGTATATTTATATATATATAGGGTGCGCGGGTCTTGTGTGTGGTGTTGTGTAGAGAACGATCACTCGTCAAATATTTTGTAAAGAAAAAAAAAACTTTTATGTTACGTTCATTCAGCTTTAACCACAAAAAAGGGGGAATAATTTGTCAGCAGAACAATCGTTGATTGCTCCCATCGCGCAAACACAATTTTATAATTATCCAGGAACATTCGATAGTTACGTTGAATCATTGTATGAACACTTATTTCCATGGAGAATTAGAGAAAATTAATAAACTCGTGACGAAAACACGTTTTTGGACGGTCAACTGTATAGTGAGGAAGTTGTGATATTGAAATTGATGGCTTGAATCAGCACACCCTGTAGGTAGATAAAAACATTTACTGATAATAAGCGAAGCGACGACAGCCTACACGACCTTACGTCGTTAAGCACCGGGAATACTGAGAGAGTTACAGCCTTATATTTATCAGGAATTTTGGACGGTTGGGAAAATGGTTGAACAAAGCCCATCCCTTAATACCCACTCACAATGCGGTCGCAAGTGTGTGTGTGTGTGTGTAACGATGGCCAGAAGTATATACAATCTCTCGTGTACAGCACGCGCGCTGAGTTTTTTTATTTCTTGAAGCGATGTGTACGTCTATAATCACACGCACACACCGAATATTTAGAAGATAATCCGTGGAGAGTAGGGAAGGGCTCGGAAGACCCTTTTGCGGCGCGTGCTAAAGGGTGACAGCCACTTCCTGCCTAATTGCTTGACGCTCTTACACCGGACGCCAATCTTCCTTTTTCTCGTCTCCGCACCACTCTTCCGGAAGCGGAAATATTGCTCCTCCTGATGTTCCTGGCATCTCTACGATCCCTCGTAAACATAGAACTTTACGTGTATGCGTTTTTTTTTTTTTTCCCGAGAATCCTTAACCGATATATAACACTTGTAGAAAAATATCTTTAAAAAAAACTATCTCTGGAGTTAAAACACTTTTTAAAACGCCATCCAATCTTCCTGGAGCAATTTCGTAGATGTGTCATGAAATCTTGTGAGTTGAGATAGATTTGATCACAGATCTTTGGTCAAGGGTCAGAATTATTGTTATTATTTAATACGATTTTTCTTGTCAACGTATGTCTCCGTTGTAACCAGTGATTTTTTAACTCAAATTATTTATTATTGCACTCTGACATATTGTTTTTATCTTGTCTTACCTTATTGACATTTCTCTCGATCTTTTTCGAAGTAATACGAATTACATTTGTGAGGTAACGATTGTACGATTATTAATTAAAGTGAACTCGTTTCAAATCATAGAATGAAATGATTTCTTTTTTAGTGATAACGAAAAATCGTGTGTCATTACTATAGCAGAAATATTGGTATAAAACTAGAAATACAGCCGTCATTTTTGCTTGAAGTGACAATTAACTGTCGGATACACATTGAATTCAATAAAACTATTTAATTCGCTATTGTCCAGTGTAAATTTAGAGGATTATCATGAATTATTGCTGTTTATTAGAATGTACAGAAATATGGTAATTAATCTGCTAAATGATTATCGGTTGGTTTATTCCTCGTCATTCTTTTTGCTGCTCGACAATCAATTACAACGTAAATATACAAAAATAGGTACTTGAAATTTAGATATGAAATATTTGTTGCCCGCGACAGTCAGAATGCCTGAGGAAATGGAATGTAACTTTACGGTATTTTTTTCACTGGAATTCGAGTGGAAAAGAGGAAGCAATAATTTCACTTGCATTCAAGCTACTCATCAACGTCATTATTTCAAGAAGTTTAAATATTTTTCATGCAGCTGGTGGGCACTCGTTCTGGGCTGCACGGAAAGCTCTATCCTGAAGCCACAACACGTAATATAGGAAACTGAATTACCAGGTAATAACTCAGAGTGTTGGCTTCCTCCCTTTTCCTCTCTCCTAGCCCTTTTTGTCTCTTACTCTCCCTCTCTCGTGCAGTGGTTTATCGTGGTATATCGTACCTAATTAACCCAACGAATGTGTTAATTATCCAATAGAAGAGTCGCTGCAGTGGCATCGGAATAACAAAACAGGAGAGAGAGTTCATCCAAATATTTCGTTTCATTGCAATATACTCGTTCTTTTCGTCTCATGACACAGTAAATATTTTCCAATGAATACACATTCTGTTATATTTGTATTTTCGTATTTTTATGCTCGAACTTTTTTATTTCTTCTGTGCTAATGCTCTTCTCTTTATTCATGATAAATGAAACTTTGTTTTATGAATATGGGGGGGTTTTCACATATCTCAAGTGGTTTTCGAGTGTATTTTAGTCTGACTTTCTGCATCCATGCATTTTTCCTAATTGTATATAATTAAATCAAAGATCGTAGGTCACGTCAAAAAATGTTTGCACAATTTCTCTTCATTTTCGAGATAAGAATACAAAAATTGGTGTCGAAATTCCTTTCTTGTACGGGGTTGTATCCCCCATAGAAAAAGATCAGGAAAATTAAAAATGGTCGAGGCCATGGCTGATCGGAGTAATGTGGAATACCGCATATACGTGTGTATATATATATATATATATAATATAATTTTATAGTACATTTGCATGTTTGCGTATGGCTCAGACGAAACGGCTTAACTCAACATACAGGTATATAGGTAGAGACGGAGAGAAATGGAGAGAAAGATAGACCGCGAGGGACAGAGAGAAATATTTCCCACAAGAGCATCCGTGTGTAATGCGCAGCGTTACACACTGCGGATGTCTGAGCTCTCGCTTTAACTAGTAAATATGAGTTTTCACTTAGCTCGCACTCGAAATGGACCAGAATGTCTTTATCTCCGTCTCTCTCTCTCTCTCTCTCTCTCTCATTACAGGTGGCATACACGATGCAGTCTCTTCGTCTCTGCATGAGAGACTGAAAACACGCACAGTCGCTCTCGTTTCAGAGCGTATATACGAACCGCGAAAGCTGGCAAGCCGCACGGCCCTATTTTTGCACCGTTAATTACGATTACGCATAGTCCCGAGAGATATACTTATGTATAAAGATCGTTTGGTGTAACAAGGGCGCAACGAAGTTCAGTTCAAACGTATAATATAGATAAGACCCATCCCTCTGAGTTTCGCGTGGCAATTATCTACGTACTGCATGAGATGATAAAAGGCTATGTCTGTTCGCAACACGAGAGAACGCTGAAAAGCTTTGTTTCGAGTCCTCAGCATTCGCGCTTGCAACCGACTAAAGGAACCCGTTTCTATTTCACTTCCATACTCACCTTCGCGTTTCCTCCCTTCCAATACTTAAGAAAGTCTACGGTCGCACTAATCCCATTGTAAAAAAAAGTGACGCTCGTAACACACGAACAAAACACCGCACGTATGTACGTATAGTACGAATAAAGTTTTGCATTTTTCGATACTCGTATACACGTTACACACGTGGAAAAATCATTCACGCGAAGATAAATATATTTTTGAATCGAATAATGATTACAATATTATGGAGTATCTAACGAATACGTTATTCGTAAAATCGCACATTCGTTTTAACCTGAGAATATTCTGCACATACGATTTAAGCAAAAATATATTTCTATAACATGAATTGCTATTGAATTGTTTTTTTTTCTTTTCATGCCGGCATTAAACATCGTCTGAGGTGAAGTTCGTGCTATTAATTTCGCACTATTAATCGCACATCCGTTTTAACCTGAGAATATTCTGCACATACGATTTAAGCAAAAATATATTTCTATAACATGAATTGCTATTGAATTATTTTTTTTTCTTTTCATGCCGGCATTAAACATCGTCTGAGGTGAAGTTCGTGCTATTAATTTTATTAATTTTTACTTTTTTACCCTTGACCAAGATCTGCTTTACCACTTCGGTGGTTCATCATATTCATTTTGAATGAAATCAATCGGCAAATTTGTAAAATTAATAGAAGCTGGTATGGTCATACCTCTAAAAATCGAGCGATTGAGCTCGAATTTTGAAAGAAATTTCGGTTCTATCAATATCTAACAATAGTACATGAATAGGCAAGGAAAAAAATTTAATTTTTCACTCGGAATCTGTTGATTATCTTATAATTGTAATGACGAACTTGTTAAAATAAACATTCTAACGTGACGAAATAATCGTTGTCTTCGTGCCTACGTGTCTGAATCATGGACGAATTATTCAGATCGGGATCCTTGGTGGAATAATGTCAATTGCGCGAGTGTACAGTATAAATGACAATTCTATTTTGTCTTTTTTTTCCTGATCTGAATCGAGTTTGATGTATACGTTTGAAAATGTGTTTGAGTAAAGATCTACTCCGAAAGGGTCAAACAGAAGTAACTTGAAAAAGGCTTCACATAACACGACTTAGTAGCACTGCTCTTGGCTGATCATATATTTCGTGTTGAAAATTTCCGTTATATAGAATCATGAATTAATTTTATAAGTCGCATCATGCACTGCTCTGCAGTCAGTGGTAAACATTTTATTTTTCAGTTTATACTTGCAAAGTTCTTTTTTATTTTTTTCTATTTGTTTTTTTTTTTTTCTATTATTTTGATGTCTGATGCAGTGCATCTAAATATATATCGATCATGTGTTTTCTCGTACTGAAAAAATCGGACGAGCGATGCATACGTATACGCAGAGAATTATATCATTGTTATTGTTTTCTCTCTCTCTCTCTCTTTTTTTTTCCTTTTATTCTGGACTATTATTATTGTTGTAGTGCAACTCGAACAACGTCCTTCCAACTTTGGTTTCGGTTCATACTTTTTTTCTCCCTGTTCTCTCGGCTGGTGCAGGTTTTTCGTAATTTGTGCACGAAAAGTTAGTCTCGTCGGAAATTACACACTTTACCACATACATAAGAGGCTTTTGCCTCGTTCAGTGGACAGCTTCGAAACTTTTTCTCGTCACATGGACCTCTACGGATAAAAAGTTCGTTAAAAATTGTCTGTACTTGGAAATTTTATGCGCGTAATCCGCATGATTTCATGAATAAAACTTGTAATTGATTCAATATAAGATCCAAGCGCCATTGGAATAAGTCAAAAACAAATGTTATTCCAATTTTATCGCACCACTTTTGGATCGTACTCTGAAACCGAGAAATTGCTGATGCTGGGGTGTAAAGATTTTTAACAATTGAAAATTAACAATATTGAGTATATATTTTTTGAAAAAATTTTACAAATTCGGTTAGCACTCTGGGAATCAACGATATTTATATGATTCGAGCATACATAAGTCAATGATTGTATTCTAGTCGTGTTTTTTTTTTTTTTTCTATCTCATTTGATTCCACGATGAATATATGTATATTTTCGCAGAGATATATCTTACGCACTTTGCATATTTTTCCCATTTTTTGTTGTTGCGAGGAAATCCCGTGGTGGCATTGAAGCAAAATTGGTGTTCGCGTTGGATGGCACGTGTGTTCGTAGGGATTTATCGTGTGTCATAGGAGGGTGTAGGGCGCGAGCGGAAAAAAGTGCGTCGAGCGATGCGGCCCATCGGTTTTAGTGGTTGCTGCAGTTTCCCGGCTATAACCATTCGAAACTAGCAATTAAGCGCGTAGCAATCACCCGTCGATACAAGCACGGACACGGTTCCAGGTGAGGGTGGTGGTGGGGGGAGATGGAATGTGTTCAACGATAATTGTATAGTTCGATTGTTCCATCTACGACATGTGCATCCAAATATAAATGTATGTGCGTATATTTGTGTGCGTGTTCTCCGGCATAGAGAAGAACTCACGTCGATTTCGTTCCAATGTGACCACAATTATACATCGAAATTCTAGTCATTCATGCGCGTACACTTATATATATATATATATATACAAGGTCACGCGCACCATTGCGCCTAAATACAATGGCCGAGTCAATATTCATCAGCGTATTTTCTAACGCTGCGCTCTCTGGTCCTGCTGCAATATCGATCAGGCTGTTAATTTGAGATGAAAATTTAGTAACAATGTGAAAAATACAAAATCGATTTCTCACCGATCAATAAAGCGATGCTTGAGATCTCGCAGTGGCAGAACAAAAAAAAATTCCATTGATCCTCGAGGTACTTCAATCATCGGACTAAATAATGGCTATGCTTTTCAATCTTCGGTATTGAATCCGCTGACCTAGTATTTTACGAACAAAAAAAAAAATTGTATTCGTTACCGACAGTCGTATATTTTCGAATACCGATACTTTGAAAATACTCTTTTCAGTATACGGGAGCATACGAAGCATTGTTTTTGCCACGAATTTGGCTTCGTTATTTGTAGTCTGCAACTTTGTCAGATATTCCTGAAACGGCTCGGAACAATATAATGACAAGTCGAGGGATCTTATCGCGGTTTTTTTTTACCGTGTTCCGAGTCTGTCGTATCGGCTTTGATAATTTAACGAGACGGATGAACAGAAAATGGGCGAGTAAAGCACATTTCCAAGCTCCCGGCGTTTCATCATGAAATCAAAGTATCGGAAAATTAATATTTGCGAGAGTAGTTTAGTTTTGAAATTGAATAAATGCTCTAAGGATTCTTATCACATTTACATATTGTTGAGGGGCTGCGTTCGAGGTGCATTATTCATCGAGATTTAAATGGGCTCATCAATCTAAATTAGATCGATCATAAATCGTCTTGAACGATTATTTTTGTGAGCGCGTGTGTTTCGTGCAATTAGGAATGATAATGATATTGCAATCGAGTATTGCGGAGATGATGAGAGCGCAGCGAAGTACACGAAAATAAATATTGTGTTATTGGATTACGCGATGCGAACGTTCCTCTATTTTTATTCGTAATTCAAAAGTTTTCAATGATTTTGGAGAATTCCAATATAGCATAATTTCAATTTGTCTATACTCAACTCGTTTTGTCGTTAATCGAAGAAAATGTTTTACAATAAAGTATCGAATTAAATAAGAGCAGAATTGAATTTTTTTCGACATTCGTAAAACTCAATAGTGAATAGATGAATTGGACGTAAATTGTGCAGTTTTGGGCTCAAAAGTTTTCTTTTTTATGCATAATTCTGTCGAAAGAAAAAGCGAAAGCGACGTGAATTGAGTAAATCAGAGATATACGGTTATAAAAATAATGCGATATGAAAAAGCGACAAGAATGTATTCATCTGAATTTTTCGTTTTTATGCACATCGCTGATTATACACACTTTTTATTGTGCTCAAATAAAAGCGCGTAAATGCACGCAAATTTAACAAGTGGCACACAAGGGTGCGAAACTGTATAAATGCGGTTTCGGCTACACGAGTTCTCAAAAATTGTTATGCAACAGCGTATACGGGCTCTCGTCATACATATGTTTAATATACGGTTTGTCGTGTCGAATAACTATTGTTATATTCGCCTGTATTATATATACATATATATATTTTCACGTTCCGCGAGAGGATCGCGTATTCGTTTCGGGTTTTGCATTCATGCACATTCTATTCCGCCCCGTAAACATCCTATCAGTGTCGGCTGGCTAGTCATTATCCGTGAGCCCTTGTGCCAATCCATGTTAATTAATTTCAGCTCCGTCTACGTTGCAATTATTCTACTAAATTTATTTGTAACCGGATATAAATGAAGAATGAAAATTTAGCGAATTTCATTAATTGAATTACAGTTATACCTTGTAGAACGATTGTTTTCATAACGAAAGAAAAAGAGTTTTTCGAATCGCAATGTTCCTCATTCTCATTATTCACCGATGGAAAGTGAAATTTGTTAATATTCGATGAAACCTCTTTGTTGATACATTTCATTCTGAATCGAATGAAATTTTGGCGCAGATGACAGTGCTGATTTCGCTAGGACTCCTGTTCCAATGTCATGTTATCAATTTTTCAGTGCTCCCAGGCACCGTAATGCAATTCATATTTCACATAGAAATGTTAATCTGCACACTCACACCCCCCCCCCCTTCCCACACACATGCACGCGCGCAAACACACACACGAACAAACTGAATTATAGAACCATCAGCTGTGCCACTCAATTTTCATCTGTTATTTCAACTCTATCACGTACCAATTTTACATCACCATACGACTTTCTATATACATATACTTATGTTTTGAGCTACGATAATAATGTGCAATCCAATCCGCATCCGATTTAAATGCGCAGCGATGCTAATGATGTACAGCAGCGAACGATCCTTTTTCAAACTTCTCTTATGTTATTTCCAAGTGAGAAGCGTACGCGTCTGTTTTATAAATTGAAGACATCAATGGTAATTCCATGAAGATATAATACAGATCCGCTTCTTTCTCGTTCCAATTTACCAATAGCCGGATTCCCCAAACTACACTTGAAATGAGAATTATATATAGGCTTGAAGATTATCGAGTGCTCGCGCGCGTATTAGGAATTCTAGCAAAATTGGCCAATCCTACAATCTCGGCTGTAGTTTCTCGTACAATAATCGGCATAGAATCCAAACCGAGAATCGTACAATGCATTAACGCACGCACACACTTACGCACACATACGCACGCACACAGGTATATGAAGCTTTTGTTACATATAGAGCTTTAGTGTTTGGTGCGTATATAAGCTCACCGAGGTCAACCTCACGCTACGCGAATAGCTGAGGATATATAGAGAGGAGCGAAGAGCTGCGGAAAACGCGAATATAAAGGCCGATGTAGACTCAAAGCGTTGTTGTAACTATCCATATATGTCGGAGCTCGAAGGGCAGAAGGGCGTATCTTCAGTCTGTTTTTAAGTCGAGGCACTGGGAGTTGGGGCCATAAAATTTTGCAGTATCCACTCGTGGTACAGAGTTATATGCATATACATGTGTGAGTGTGATGTATATAGAGGAAGAGAGAAAGAGAGAGAGAGAGAGAGAGAGAGAGAGAGAAAGAGATATAGGATAGAAACAAGAGGACCGAAACAAAAGCGTCAGTTTTAATTACGCGCCTAGCGCGTATCGGACTATCGAGGGTATCTGCGAAAAGCGAAATACACCACAGCCCTGGTCAACGAGCGATATTGGCTATCGTGCCCAACCATTGAGGGAGGTTGATATGGCGAGAAGGGAAGGAGCGGAGGGACAAGATGTATATGAATACTGGTGCGGAGAGGCTTCCCGATCGCGGATCGTATCGTTCCACACCGTAATCTGGAAATATTAGTCGTTGAAGCCTTCGTTTTGGCCGCCCATTCGCCGATATAACGCGTCCATCCATAGATGATGTACCCATAGATATATATATAGTATATAACATTGGATACGTCGTTCGCGCCAGGTAAAATCTATCACGCCCCGGTAACATGTCACAAACGAGTATACGTACATTCAACGTGTATAAAATCCACGAATCACCACTATCATCCATGTCACAGTATAGTCACACATTTCGCTTATGGAGTATTATATCTATATATCTGTATGAAAAATGAATGAACACGTACACGAATCCGAATCAAAATGAAACTTCTTTGCTATATTAATGTAACGCGAGCCAGCAACGTGGACAAAAATTGAAAAAGCGAGAAGAATGTTCAATCGAAAGTTTTATTCATCCGATACCCTTATAAATAATCTCCGAATGATTCCGATTAATTTTTTTTTTTCGCGATGCCTGATACCTGTCGTATTTTTAACGTTGGATTTTTTTTCGCAATTTTAACCTCGCAGTATAAAAATATATATCAGGGATTACTGATGCAGAATGGAAAAAAAAGAAAAAAATAAAAAATAAAGATCGAACTGATTCCCGGAAATTCAGTATTTCATCAATTTTATCGTACCCGGATGAGAAGCAGCACAAATCGAGCATCTTCCTCGATTCCTCAGAATTTGGATCTTGGCGAAATTTACGATTATTCCTTTTATCTCGCTCTCTTCTCCTTTCTCTTGCCTTGCTGCTCTATATATGGCTCTCGTTCTTTTCCTAGCTTTTATGTCTTCGATCAGTTGAATAGACGTGCTCGCCGGGTTTGGCACACGCAGAAGCAACGGTGATGGCTTCCCGAAAGGTTTTACGATACGATGCTTCGGAAAAGTAGCCCATATATACGGACCTTTGTATACATATCTATCGGTACACTGTGCACAGTTCGCTGGCTGTGCTATCTTTTTCGCTTCGCATCGCATTACATTATTATATATACATGTCTATTTATTATGTATGTATATTCTTGAAAATGGTACTTAGCTGATGGATATATTCCACCCTGGATGAGATCTTCTCGTACCAAAAGAGATTCGTCCCTGTCTTTCTTTTTCTGTGCGATATAGAAATTTCAGCAAATATATTTTTTTTTTTTTTACTTCTTTTTGTGGATTTATTTCTTTGATTAAATTACCAAAGGTACACTGCTGGTCTATACAATGTTGAAAGTATATGTGTATTTTGCTCGGTCACGAAGAGTGCACAACCGAGACTTTGCATTTTCAACATGAAAATCTTAAAACCCACTTTTTTTTTTTTTTTTCACGAGCACTACCGTACCAAGTACCAATTGCGAGAGATTCATACTCATCTTTCATCTTGTCCTGATGGAATCTCGGAATAAGGATTTTCGTTTATATATATCTCACCGTTTCTAACCCCGGAAGCAGCTTGTTGAACCGGGTCACTCGTATTTTCTTCCTTTCCTTCTTTCTCTCCCTATTTCTCGATCCTTCGGTCGCTCCATTTTTGTTGAATGACGATATTCATTTTCCATTTAAATCACGTATACGTATGCCTCTATTGAATATTCACGAGTTTCGTACCATTTACAATATACGTACACAGAATCGCTTATATTGTTGTGCACAATTTCATTTGCTTATTCCTTTCATTTTATTCACATTGGAGTTTATACGTGTAACGTCATACTGCCAACTGTTACACAAACATTACGGTACATTTAACAATTTAAAATTCTATATCGATTCCAGCCCAGCAGTGGTTAAAGGACACACGGAGAAAAAATATAGAAAACAATGCGTATACCGGTGCAGCGAATGAAGAGTGGAGAGTAACATGGTGATAAAAATAAATAAAAAATAAAAAAATGACTTGCTCACACAAATATTCGATTTTCGTCGCTGTAGGTTTAGCTACGATCGACAAATATTTTATCGTATAAAAATCATTTTGTTTCTCCAAAGCTAAAACAGTCCTTTTTTATAATAAAAAAAAAAATCTGTGTTTCTCGTGACACAGGAAAGAAACATGATGATTAAAAAAAAATGATTTGCTGACACAAATTTTTGATTTTCGTCGCTGTACCTTCAGCTACGATCGACAAATATTTTATCGCTTAAAAATCATTTTGTTTCTCCAAAGCTGAAACAGTCCTTTTTATAAAAAAAAAAATATATATATCTGTGTCTCTCGTGACGATGTTTCCGAAACATTTTGAATTTTCATATTTCATGTTTGGGAAGAGAATGAAAAAAAAAGACATAACACACAATGCGAACCGGAAATTGTTTACGCTTTGCTCTGATCACTTTCGAGAATTCAATCATGTTTTTTTTCGATTCAAAAATTACTTAAAATTCAATATTGTCATGATATTTTACATGAATTATATATGGAGATTTGAATTTTGAAGTATATGTGAGAAATGTTCTGTTCATTCGTTCACCCGATGGTTTACTCCACATGCTATAACTCTACCGAGTCTCTTGATATATTTATATATTCACTCTATAATATAGTTCATCGAACGATAAACGTAATATAGAAATACTGTACTGTAACATTGTTGCCATAGTGTATACAGATAATCAGGCAAAACAGACTTGGATGAATCAGAGGAATACGATCTTCGCGGAAATTACCGTGGGATTACGAGAAATTTATTGAACGGATTCGAGGGTTTCGCAGTTCAGCAACGATATGTTGAACTGATTCTATTTTATCGACTTTTCTATCGACGAACCTATATACGTATAGTCATGCTAACGTAAAACGCAACGCTATTTTTTGTCGACCTCGATCGTGAATCGACTGAATTCGACGCAGCAGCTAACATAAGACAGAGATTGTAGAACATTTTATCAGCTCTCGAATGAGCCTGGTTGCGTTCCAATCGAAGGTGAAGTGACCGACTGGAAGCGTGGTATGTGAGAAAGTGCGCAGCTAGAAAGGTCACGGAGTTATTGAAAATTTTATGAATCAGAAAAGTGAGCTGGGTTAGCAAAACGTTAGGAGAGAGGATGTATATTCTGTCGTGAAAAAAGCCTCCTCGCTATTTTCTGAACGACCATTCCATGCCGAGTTCTATTCCCTTTAGAGCGAAAAACGTTTTCCACTATATCTCGAGGACTAATCAGTCCATTCCGACGAGATGTTTCATGCCTTCATTTTCAATGATCCCTCTCGACATGATGGGTTTCCTTCTCCCGGGATATTCTCCTGAGAAAGAGATCTCAGAGCTTGTTCGGCGCATCGATGCGTTCCGTTAGGTTTGCCAAAATGAAATCGATCGAATTGAGCTTGAAAACCTATCACAAGTTGTAGCTGATAGAGTGGTCTAACTGGGTTATAGCATCTTCTGTGATCCCTGAAATAATTCAGAAAGAAGTCGATTCTACGTTTTGGAAAAACGCATCAATTTTTCCGTCTTCAGCGTGTGTGCTTTGTAATGAGCAAACAGTTTTCTTAACACGAAGAATCGATCACTTTTCAAGAAATCTCTAAGATTATCAAGAACGATTGTTCATTGAGATGTCAGCTAAAACTCGCGATGGGTTTTAGAGCCGGCCTCAAACGGATCAATCTTGAAAGCCGAATGAAACCTTTCTTTATCGTGCGAGTTACCAGATCTCTATTTTGAAAGTACATTTTGAAAGAGGCAAACCTGTCAGGTTATAAGGGATCATTGGCAGTGATGTCTGGCGGAATTTGGTCGGAAACGACTGGATGGCAGTCGATTGCGGCCATCGATAAATTATAGAAAATAGCAGAGACGCTTTTTCACGGTGTGCCTGATTTTCTGCAGACAATGAAACACGGTTATCGCACTGTTTCACCGTGAACTGGCAACCAATTAGTCAATTCATGCCTGATTAATAAGCAACCAGAGGCTTGCACGAAAGCTGATCAAATTTGCTATGATATTCAAATTCGCTGTTTCGGCATCGATTAAATTGCGTTTATGGTGCTAAATAAAAAATAAAATTTTACATTTCTTTCCACCCAACGTTTCCTCGCGGTTCCATGCAAAAGAATGGACTGAAATTTTTTTTTATTTCTTTTTGGGTCTTTTTGCGCATCTTTGGTGCGCAATACTTTCTCTAAAGATTTTTTCGGTGTCGGTTTTGATCTGACGTGCCGTGGACGTGAATTTCGAAAAGTGTATTATATTCACGCAGACTCGAGTACACGCATTCACACTGAGTAAAGTCCAATTCCATCATCCCATATGAACTTGCCTTTCACGTCCATCGTTTTCTCCTCTCTAGTCTCACGATGGAACCCGAAGAGAAATTCAATAACTGTTAGAGCCAACTCTCGCCCATTGGTCCAGGGATTTCGAAACTTTATCATCCACCTACTCTCTCTGGTCGCGCTTTTTAGTCTCTCGAGGCTGAGACTCTTGGAGAAAGAAACCAAGCGGCAGAGAGGAAGAAACAGAAAAGTATTATTCTCTTATTCCTAGCCGTGAAACAGAGCTGAAATGTGATGATTTTTTTGCTTGCATTGTCATTATCTTTGTTTTCATTCTTCCTGCGAGAACGTGAAAAACTAATTAGGGTTCATGATTCGCACTGGTGACGGAAATTTGGTCCTCTAGGAAGCAGACTTTTCCGATGAAATTTATGGTCATGTGAAAAAGTCTGTTGGATTAACGAGGTTAGCTTGTTCCAGAACAAAACCTTACCTTAAATAGAATATTGCAAAGAAAAAATTGGAACAAGTTTTTTCATTTTGTATATACACAATCTTCTATATATCTTATACTATTGTATTTGTAACTAAAGAGGGAGAGTGAGGAAAAGGCATGCACAATGTTGGAACACGCGCCTAGGAAAACAGGGCGGCCATGCATCTTTCTTCGTGTCTGTCGTTCCTTCTCGCCCCCGCCTACATAGTTTCGAAAATGCTGAGAGCGAGACTGCAGAAATCCGTAGAATATAAGGATAAAAATAGTAAGTAAGACATACAAAGAAAGTCAGGATGGTATAAAGAGCGAAAAAGAAACAGAGGATGAGAGAGAGAGAGAGGCAAGAGCGACGAGATACGTCCGGTAATTGCATTTGTGTGTTACCCGGAGCCTCTATTCCGTTGGCATTTATTCGTTTCGCGAAGAGGCAGCCCACTTAAAGAAGGAGATTAATGTTTAGTTCCGCTTGTAGGAGATGGCTCTCGTTATATGCCGCGAATAAGCCAACAAAACGACTTTACCAAGGAACGCACAGCCTGCGAGCTCTAACACACGCACATACCCACACACAAAATTCTCTAGTATTTAGGGTTTTTTTTTCACGTCTTTTCGTCTCTTCTTTCCGTTTCAGACTAAGCTTCGCCATTAATATATTTATGTTTTGATGCACATCTTTTCTCTTTCCACGGCTTTCCTCTTGCCCCTGAAACTTATTTTCCTTAATTCGTGTGATCATTCATATACGCTCTGAGTCTGATTCGTGCTCACTTTATCGACCTCAACCGTAATATTTTGCAGCAATATTTAGCTGGATGATGAAAAATCCTTCGTTTGCTACTGCCGTTATAAAATTGTTCTTAGAAAACGTGATTTATTGATACTGAAGATATTTGTTTTTATCAATGTTCCGAAACGTTTAAAATGTTTTTATGAAATTATGGATCAGTCTAGCACCGGTAAATATTGAAATAGTTGCTTTCGACGTTATTCGAGCCGGTTCGTATGGCTAAGTAAACACAAGGGAACAGATGCATTTGATGTACTAAATTCAAAATATCGAATGTGTATGCGGAAGGAAGACTCCAGGATTTGGAGGATAGAAAATCGAACGTAGACGAGAGGGTGTTGCAGGGGTCGAAAACTCTTTTGCCCCGTATCGCGAGTATATATGTGTATACGTATAATATATATATAGATACGTTTGTAATGCACGCGGCTACACGTAATAACGGTCGCCTCGTCTCGCGCGAGTGTCCCGAACAAGTTTCTGCCCATTCCCACCGTTCCTTTCTTCAATCCTGCTCGGTATGTCTCGACGAGCTTTACGGCCTGTCGTAATAAAACGGTGTAATTTAACGTGACCAATAACCGCAGCGCCAAACCATCCTCATCTCTCTTCTTTTTCCCTTTCTCTCTCACTCTCTTTTCTATATATCTGTCTCTCTCTTTTGCGCTTCTTCTGTTTTTTTTTCCTCTCGCTGTACTGCCGTCATTCCCCCCCCTGCCTCTCTCTCTCTCTCTCTCTTTCTCCCTCTGGAACAACCCCATTTTCCTCGTTCCACGTACTTCACCATCGCCGCCACGCTCCTCTCTCCATACTCCCAATCTTCTCTGTCCTGTGAACGAAACCACCGACCCAAACCACCGAATATTTCCCTTGGAAAATGCTCGACACGTTCAAGAGCCCCGCGAATGAGTACGAGAACCGTTTTACGTAACAATTCGTTCGCCGATTTATGGACGAAACGGATATATCCCCGAACACGACTAAAGGGATTTCGAATCGCACAAGTATGGAATTAAAAATATGTGATTTTCATACCACTCTCTCTCTCTCTCTCTCTCTCTCTCTCTCTCTCTCTCTCTCTCTCTCTCTCTCTCTCTCTTCATTTCTCTCTATTTATCTTTATCCAATGCAGCACTCTTTTGTCCGTGAATTCCTTAGGCTTTTGTTCTGCAATAAATTTTCTTTTTGCTTTCACTAACAATCAAGTCAAGCAACACAATTTGGGATCAACCGAACTTACCTGAGTGATGTCATGAAGTTAAGTGTGGAAAACACAGCCTCTGTGTTGCTTTTCCTGATCTTCAAAGTACCACCGCGGCTAACGATATGGAAATTGTCTTCGAGATACGAGAGACACCAGCTGGGCTTCATATAACAATTAAGATTACATTCCATTAGGTGAACTCATTCAATCACCAACTGTATTATGCATCTCTTCTTCCTTCATTGAGATAATAAAAGTGTATTTGTTTGGATTAAATAATAACTTTTTTTTTCTCATCAACTCTCGTTAACTTTTCATTTATGCAGGAAATAATTGCGTATGACAGTTGCTTTATGATTGTACACAAAATCGATATGTTAATGAAAAAATCATATCCGTTCCAGACACAAGTTGTTAGACCACACGAAAAGGGTTGTGATTTCTCTCACATAAAAACCGTTTGAAATAATAATTTATTTTCCATAGCAATAACATATAATTTGTATGGTATCGACTGAGAGAATAAAAATATGCAGAAAGTATTACTTGAAATGTCGACGAATGCTGCTTGCGATCGATGGAGAAAAATAAAAGGACTTTTAATAGCTGAAGTACTCTGCATGTACTACTTATTCAAATGTATGATGTAACAAGGAAGGACGAATAATGATAGATCGGGGTGACTATGGACAGAAGTTTGCCTGAAGATCTTTTACATCGCAGTGAAAATCTCATGATTTAATGCATGAAAATATAGGAGATTAGCGATCAACGTTATGACATGTTTATACATAACGTATTTCGTGTCTAGTTTTTTAATTCGTCCTCATCGTTTCATATAAATTTTTGTGAGATGAGAATTTTTCCACAGGTAGTACGTCAAAATTTGAGATAAAATCTTATATAATCGTCCTTAATTCCGGACTTGTGGCCCGAATCTAACGAGGTAGAGGTAAAAATTAAAGAAGTAAATTGTTTGTGAAAATTGTGAAAACAGTTCAAATTATTAGTGATATGGGAAAATAGTGAGAAGAAAGAAAAAAAAATAGGGAAGGTATTAAGAGATCGAAACATTTTGGAAGAAAAAAACATTAGAGTATTGCCGTATATATACACAAGACCGAGAATAGGACTCTTGGGATGGGGGTTGCTGGGCGTATGATAGGCAGTCACAGAGTCCCTTTCGAATGCAGCAATGTATCGAAACAGTCAGTATGAGTCCGAGAAAAATAATGAAAGTAGAAATAAAGAAATTAATAGCGAGGGAGAGATTAATTGAATGATCGATATATTTGGATTGCGATGCTGTCGGAAGTTTCCAAAGCAGATAAAGTAAATCATGTCGAGATCTATTTCATTATTAGAAATAACGTTTGGTAAGAAGTTATCAGCCGAGAGGTATACGTGTTGGGACATAAATATATAAGGAAACGATAGAAAAAGTATACGAATGAATAAGAAAAACTTGATCATAGGAAAAGGAGAAAAGCTGAATAGTGGAAACGTCTGCCACTGGTCAGACATAAACGTTCTCAGTGATTAAGCTTTTAGCCCCAGTTTCTTCATATATTTGCTGGACTCTGGTCAACATATGTTTCCGACAAGCAGAAGCCGGATACGGTTACCAGTAATATTCTCAAGTTTTCGCTGTTAATATTTGAATAAATTATAAACTCTATCTTTCTACTTCGTTCCTATCGCTGACCTGGCCTATCAAGTTTCATAGATATTTATGCGATCACAAATTCTCATATGTGTGCATACGATTACAGTGAGTATTACGATATCTATGTGGTAATAAGAGGTACAATTGTTACCATCATATAAATTTTCTCAGGCCTGAAACAAGATGTGAGAAATACCAACATCCTTAATAGACTGAACGGCATACACATTCGACTCAAATATACAGCCAAGTTTACAACACTGGTTTACCCTCATATTAGCACGCGACCAGATGCGTTTCATCGTCTCAGTGTGCGTTTCTAATGGTTCGGCTTTGCTCCATCTTTTACATCCTCATTGTGTAAACGTTTGTCTGCATTCGTGATGTTTGTGTGTGTGTGTGTGTGTGTGTGTGTGTGTGTGTGTGTGTGTGTGTGTGTGTGTGTGTGTGTGTTCGGGTGGCCGCGTATACAATCCATTTGTTTCTCTCTCCCGCGGAGCAATACTAACCGAGACAAACTTTCCATGGGGAGCCCTTTCCCCGTTTATTCGTGATTGTATACGTCCAGACGCACAAGCGCTTGCTCTCTATTTCCCCTAACACCATATTGTCAGAATACAAGCGTATCGGGAAAACGTTCTACGGTTACCCGATAATAGATTTCCCTATTCACGTTGTAAACACCTCTCTCGTGAGAACAACAAAAACCAAACTCTCCTCCACATTTTCGATCTATTCTGTCCACGTGCTATTTTTCCCTCTCTGAACTATTCTTGATGCCGAGACGCATTCCTGATACCGCTTTTTCCATGCAGCATTAACGGAACAACGTGGCATTGAAATCGGGAGCAAATTTTATTTTTACAATCTTTACTTTTTACAATTACGGGGTTTATTGCGGGACTCGGGAGCGAAAGAAATTTTTATTCTGTATTCGTACGCTCAGAATTTCTTCTTTTGTACGATTCGCTTTTATATTTACGGCTAAGACTTATTGAGCCACAAAAAATGCTGAGCACCAAGCTTCATGGAGGGGAAAAAAAAAATACTATTATAATTTACACGTATAGAAAATTGCTGTTAATTCTACTTTGCTAATGAGAATACGAAAGTGACAGTCTTGTACAGAACGCTTGAAACATTATTTTGCTGAGGCAATGATTCTTTACTATCTCATATTATCACCCATCTTGAACGTTAAATCTGTACAATTATCTTCTGGATTTGTCCTCAGTCTCTCGAGACTCGATCCAGGTCCCGAGAGAATCTCAATATTTGCAAAGTTTGTCTCTTTCGCAATCGAACGATTGAAACGATGAGAGTTTGGATAACTTGAACGTGTTCGATAGATATATATAACCTCGCTTCAGTGACTAACGCCATGGTAGAAATCTTGCGCGGGATTTACATGAGGTATTCAAGGAAAAATCGGTCATTTGACGCATCGAATCGATTCTTTTGTCTCGTATAGTTTAATATGATGAAACAACGCGTGTGGAAAACAAAATTTCGTGCACAAAATTTTTGATATATTTTTCTATCAATTCTTGATTATTTAGCGCTTTTCTTTTTTTCTCTCTCTCTCTCTCTCTCTCTCTCTCTCTCTCTCGAAATTCATCAACAAGCTTCTTTTTTTTTTACTCTGCAGTCTAAATAATTAAAAATATCTGAATAATATTCATGATAATGTTCTTTTTCTGATATAATAATCAGCATCGAATCACTCGCAGAAAAAGCGAAAAAATTCACGAGGACTGTCGAGAAATGTCTTTTACTCGTTCGTTTGGCGACAAAAATCTTTAGAATCAATTGCACCTGTTCAAATGATTTTCGTTTCGTTTTCTTTATTCATTTTAATACGGGAAAGATATCAAGACTTTGATATTGAAACTCCTGTATACGTGCTGAAAGTTTTGTTAGATGGAACAGACGATATCGTAAGAGATACGCGTCACCGTCGAGTACGATGTAAAACGTCTTTCTCTCTCCCTCTATCTTTCTCGGAAGAAATTTCTCTTCACCAACTCTCTGTTCGACAGAAGCTTTTGCCGGGGATTTCCCAAGGTTGGCGATTCTCTTATTCTCTACGTATATCAATTTTTAACAGTCGAAAGGACGTAACGGTGGAGCTTAATAACATCAAGTGAACTCGAGGTAAGTCGTTTTGTTAGATAGTACTTCATTTATATGTGTGATCTGACAACGAATATTCCGCGTTTCCAACGCTGAGACCATTACCAAGCTGACGAGATTTCGAATCTTTCGTATTGTGCTTAATGATTTCGTACTGCCTATTACTTCATATATTTTTTGACTTATCATGATGTAGAAATAATACAGTATCGAGGAACGATTAGTCAAAAATATTTTACGCAGAAGTGTTATTTGTTTTAATAGGCAAGTGTCTAATCTACAGGTAGGGTGATGCTTGGAGATTTAGATAGAGGTAAAAAATATATATTTACATTAAACAGCAATTTCGTTTGGGCGTGTTTGTAAATACTTGTCACGAACTCGATTGAGCCATTTCGCTACAACTCTCACTTTTAAGCATAGTGAGGGCTACTTGTAACACCGATAAAAATGCTGTTTTAGGGAATTTTTTTTCGAACAGGTTTTATTATTGAGTGAAAAGTGTTTTCTCATATGAATAATCGATATTTCTAGCAGCTACAGTGTGAAACGATAATCAGGTTAGCCGTAACGTAATTATTTTCATAGTATTTAATATTATTTGTTGATGATTTGAGAACATTTATCGCTCGTGGTAAAACGAATGAAGAGATAAGTGTTATCGTTATGCGTGAATCGTTCATGTTGTCTGTTTTTTAATATCTCGGTATATGCCTGAAACATGAAATACGCAGTATGCGGTTGAAAACAACGAGAGTAAGATGGAATAAAAAAAAAAAAATTTTTAATGAAAATAGTTGAAAAGAGAGGGATGAAGATGAGAAAAGAAAGAAGAACAAACGACAAGGATCTTCGTGGACACGGAGAAGAATAAGAAAACGCATTACATGATGACTGTGATGATCATATAACCAAAAAAATAATGATGCCCCATACATTTATTGAAGTAGAAAGTATAAGAAAAAAATAGAGCGTAGGAAAGAGCACCCAAGACACACTTAAGACGAATGTATTTTTCATTTTTTTTTCATTTTCTAGAATAATATTTGAGTATGTGATAATATTGAAAAAAAAAAAATAAGAGCTGAGATGTCATTAGAAATATCGTCATCATTTGAAATATAGTTGTTCTATTGCTGGAGATCCCAATCAGAGTTTATTCTGTATCTCTCCACTGATTTACTCTTTACTGCTTTCTTTACTCTCTACTGCTTTATATTAATAATCATTTCATCAGGAACCAAACCGATTGTTTTTTTTTAATTCTGATACTTTCGCGACTATTATTATTACCAAAGTTTACGGCTTTCAGGTACACATACATTACATTTTGCGTCATCAGGACTGAGTTGCGAACTCAGCCCTATTGCAGCTAGATTCACTTTTTTTTTCATTTAAAATGAAAATAAATTACCTGGCAAAATATTTTGTCAAGTAATTTATAGTGTACATGACATAATGTACCCTTTATATAAACCCATGCAGAATAATTGACAAAAACTCGTAAAATGGAACTCACAAAAGACATCTATTCGCTACATCTATTGACAAGCTTCATCAGGTGTTCGAGGAGATCTGGAAATAATTTAGAAATGAAAATTCTTTGACTCAAATAGAAAACTAATTTCCCGAAAAGCCAATGCTTTCATACAAAATACGAAAAAAAATTCTTAGAGTATCGTATTTAATGATAAATTTTTGAATTTTATTTATACTCTACCGAAATTAGTTCTTATTCTTCCATATCAATCGAGCGAGAAACCAAAGTTTTCGATGAATATGATTAACCTCTGCTCAATTAGTGCACCGTTGCAGTATTTTTAAATATGTCTATTCATGACTAGCTTTCTGTGAACTTTTCGAAATTCTGAGCTACGAAAGGGCGATGAATTTTTTTTCGACGTGTACATGGATAGCGCATAAATAGAGCATAAATTGCGCTAAATGTATATGTGTATATATATTTATATGTACATGTATAGTGAAAACTTCATAATGTTATTCAAAATGCGGGTGTACGGGAAGCCCGCAGGAGAGAGAGACTCCCGTGTATAGCCAAAGTTAATTTCAGAGCGTGCAACCGGAGGGGTGTGGAGTTACGGTCTCGACCCTTGACGGATGCAAACTGCGCCCCTCTGTAATCTACATGGTAACACCCTTGCCTTCTCTATCACGTTATACGATGATATAAATATATATATGTATACTTGTACCTACTGCCTTCGGCCTCATCACCTCGGCTCACAGCTTCGGCATAGCGTTATCTATATACGCTATACACTTGCTCCATTTATATATCGTCTTTACATTATTTTAATGCATTTTAATCTCTCAACCGCATCTTTCCAAAGTCGTGACCTCGTGTCTACTATTTCTCGGCAAGTTATCTTAGGGCTGAAAAAATCTGATTACTACTTTGTGTAATTTATTCATGTCTATTGAGAAATTCGATAAGGGTTCACTTGGGCTTTGATTGAAAAACTACTATAAATAATACCATCGAAAATTTAATTTTTCTTAGACATCGAACACCAAACTCGTAACTAAAACTTTTTGGCAAGTGATCACTCGGAGTACGTACTCTTCGAATTGGTCTATTTTGGCTCAAATTTAAATCTAATTTGTGCGCGTTCACATATGTTTCTACTCACACAAATGTTCGAGTTTTGTGCAATCATAGGAATGTTGATAAAAAAATTTGACTTGTTTTTATTTTTTTTTTCAATTTTATTTACAACTGGTCGTTCGCAGCAATCAAATTTTTTGTTGACTTACTGTGCAAAATGTAATATACACGGTATGGGACACGTCATATCTTGGGAAACTCAATTTTGCCTTTTACCAGAAAGTAAAAATGCAGATATAAAAAGAGCAGCGCTGTCGAGATTTTTCGCTGGCACAGAACACACTTGTGATGCGATTAGATATTCAAGGGAGGTGGCGGGGGTCGTTCTGAAAAGATATATATATATATATGTATATTTGTGTGTTCTCCGTAAGGAAATGTTGTGTGTTCTCCGTAAGGAAATGTCCGCGTACGGGCCCGCTCTGTAGCACAAGCAGAGATGTTTCGTCGTTTAATCTTTGTGTTTTTATTAAGATGAAATTAATCTAAATTAAGAAGCCGCAACTTTGTTTTGGGAAAAAGCCAGAAAGGCATAAAAAACCCAATTTATTGAAGGAACAATAACATGAACAGAGAATGAGTAATTAGGTGTGAATAATTGTGTGTGTGTTGGTTGTGTTTTCGGGAGGAGCTGATGCTCGACTCCTACGGACGATCGAGGAGATCGTCGCGTTCGTTAGTGAGGATCTGACCTCAGGCGTTGGATCGGTTGGCCAGACCGATCGCTGCCGATTATGAGTTTGATTTTGTGTGATTGTATTGGAATGGATAATCTTGAATTATCAATACGATTGCGTTACAGATTGACTCGAAAATTGAAGTTATCGCGAGATGATTCTCTTTTTATCCGAGACGTTCACGCTGGTTCAAGATCTCCGAGAATACTGACTCCTTTTTTTTCTTTCGTTGCCACAACGAAATCTCTCTTTCTTTTTTTCTTTTTGTTTCAACGCCTTCCAGATGACAACGTTTTCAATGTTCATTTTTTCCTACTATCGTTGTCTCACTTCCTACGGAACATACTCCCCTTTTTGCGAGTATAGTGAGCAAATTATATAAATTGTGAGTCGTGTACGGTTGAGTGTGAGTCATTAGAATCAGGGAAGGGGCACAAGTGGGTAATATTTCGCTTGTATATTCCATTGGCTGTTTTGACGGTGGCCACTGTAATGATTCCGTCATCTCCAGGATGCACTTCGATAATCACACCAAGCCTCCATTGCATACATCGAAGATTGTTGTCCATGGTGATAACGACGGTATTGACCATAATTTCTCCCTTTGACGTGTGCCATTTTTGTCGTTTCTGTAATTCATGTAAATATTCTTGATACCATCGTTTCCAAAAATCTTGTCGAACTTTAGAAATATAATGCCAAGTGGATAGACGGTTATCTGGAACAGATGAAAATTCACCTTCATGTAACATGGTTATTGGTTTTCCAATTAGAAAATGAGCTGGAGTAAGAGCGAGAGGATCGTTAGGATCAGTAGAAATTGAACATATTGGCCGCGAATTTAATATAGCTTCAATTTCAATTGTCATTGTATTGAAAGTTTCAAACGTGAGCAATTGCCCGCCTACTGTTCGACGAAAGTGATGTTTGAATGATTTGACGGCCGCTTCCCAAATACCTCCGAAATGTGGGGATAAGGGAGGGCTGAAGTGCCAAACAATATTTTTCTGTGCAGCAAATGCATTAATATCATCCTTGAATTTCTCGGAATTGAGAAGAATGTAGAGTTCGCGCAATTGATTATTTGCGCCTACAAAATTCTTGCCATTATCTGAATAAATATGTTCAGGGACGCCCCTTCTTCCAATAAATCGTCTGAGTGCTCCTAAAAAACTTTCAGTTGTCAGATCGCTGGTAATTTCGATATGAACGGCCTTGACTGTCATACATATGAATACGCATCCATATGCTTTTACGCGATTACGATTTCTTAGCTTTTTTTCTTTGATAAAAATTGGCCCAAAAAAGTCAACTCCTACATGCGCGAAGACTCCTGTGGCTTTGACCCGTGATTCTGGTAAATCTCCCATTCGCGCATAGAGTAGATCTGGTCGGTGTCGTATACAACGTATGCATTTTTTTACTATTTTTCGAACTTGATTTTTACCGTCAGCTATCCAGAATCGGTGACGTATTGCACTGAGCGTACTTTGTATACCTGCATGATAATTATCGCGATGTATTTTTTCAATAATTAAATCTGTTACGTGATCTTTTGAGGGTAATAATATTGGACATCGATAGTCATGTGAAATTTCGGCGCGACGCAATCGTCCTCCAACGCGTAATAAACCGTGTTCGTCTAAGAACGGATTGAGGGATGAAAGACGTGACTTTTTTGCGCTACCGTTTTTTTTTAATATGATTTATTTCCTCATGAAATTTTTCTTCTTGAACTATACGCAAAACTCTTCGTTCCACTTTAATTTTTTCTTGAACTCCGATATTTTTTTCTTTAACGATTTTACCGTGTCTAATCCGGAGGCAGAATGCTAATACATTCAGCATTGTTGCATAAGAGGAAAATCGTGTGAAAATTTCGTTAGGTGTGCTGACGATCAAACAAGTATCTTTTGATTTTGAGACAGTAATTTCTACACTCTCAGGCCATTGACTTTCGGGTTTTGACAGCCACGTGGGTCCTGCGAACCACGTTGTGTTTTTTAGAAATTCAGCGGGCAGCTGGCCCCGAGAGAGAGCATCTGCTGGATTTTCTGTTGTTCGTACATGTCTCCATTCGATTTGATCGTCAAGAGCTTGAATTTCGGAAACTCGGTTTCTTTCAAATACCTTTAACGTGTGGGGCGATTTTTTTAACCAGTGTAGGACTATCGTTGAGTCCGACCAAAAAACGATTTTGTCTATCTGAAATTCAAACGCCGAGCGGGTTTCTACATACAGTCGCGCAAGAGTTAAAGCGCCACACAGTTCCAACCTTGGAATTGTTTCGGTGCCTTTTTTTTAACGGTGCGACGCGCGATTTCGCACAAGCTAAATTTACGTAAATTTGGTCATTTTTATTTGTTGATCGTACATATAGGCATGCTCCGTATCCAACTTTGCTCGCGTCGCAAAACCCATGTACTTCAATTCGCGTTGGGTTTTTAATTAAAAGTCGTCGTTCAACGGATAAATCGTTTATGCCTTTGATTTCGCTTGCAAAAGAGGACCAGATTGTGAATAACTCTTGAGTTACAGATTCATCCCAATCGATTTTCGCGCTCCAACATTTTTGCATGATGGATTTTGCAGTCAAAACTACCGGACCTAATAGTCCAAGAGGGTCAAAAATTTTTGCGATTTCTGATAGAATCTTCCTCTTCGTGATTTTATCTGACAGATTGATTGGTTTTGCGGTGAACACGTATGTATCATTTTTTGAATTCCAAATTATTCCTAAAGTTTTTATTATCGCGTTTTGCTCTACCGCGCAATCTACTCCAAAAATTTTTTCGTGGATATTGTCAAGAGCGTGTGAATGATTGGATGCCCATTGTCGAATGACAAATCCGCCGCGTTTTAATAATTCAATCACTTCGTCGCGTACTTTGAGAACTTCTTCGATAGAATTTCCTCCCGTCAGAAAATCGTCGACATAAAAATCACGTTTCAAGACTTTGTGCGCGAGAGGAAAGTCCTTGCCTTCATCATCTGCGAGTTTATGGATAGTTCGAATAGCCAAATATGGTGCAGATGCTACGCCAAATGTAACGGTGTTGAGTTCGTACGTTTTGATTTTATTATTGTGATACCAAAAGATCCGTTGATATTTACGATCGCGACTGTCGATAAATACTTGTCGATACATTTTGGCAATATCAGCTGTCAGTACGTACACGTGGGTCCGAAATCTTATTAAATGTTCAAATAATTTGTCTTGTATCGTAGGGCCGACCATTAACGTATCATTTAAGGAAATGCCCTTGTTCGTTTTCGCGGACGCGTTATAAACGACTCGCAATTTTGTTGTCGCACTTGTTTCTTTAATTACGGGATGGTGTGGCATATAATAACCTTCTTCTTTCTCATTGCTAATCAATGACATGTGTCCGAGATTTATATATTCATCCATCACCTTTTTATATTCGGTGAACAAATTGGGGTCCGATTTAAACCGACGTTCTAAGCAATAAAATCGGCGTAACGCAATTGATCTTGAATTGCCCAGTTCTATTTTTTTTTATTTTTAAACGGTAATCGTACTATATATAGTCCGGTCGCGTCCCGAGTGGTATTTTTTAATGAAAGCCATTTATCGTGATTCCCATCGAATTTTGGTAATTCAGCTGTTGGTAATTTCAATAATTTTTGTTTTTCTATGAAAGTGGAATTCTCGATTGGCCCGGTATAATCATTGGTTGATCTGGAAGATTGCATTCTTTGAATTTGACTAGCGACCCGATAATATTTGTTTCGGATATTGGTTAATTCTTGAATTTGTTCGTTATCAGGTTCGAGAATGACGAGTTCGTCATGTTGTTTTCTTTGTACGCATGAAATAGTTTTGTTAATCTTTCTAACCGAAGTTTTCCATTGATGTCATTAATTTCAGATTCCTCTAATCTTCTAAGTGTAGAATTTAATTGTTCGTCTGGGCTTTTGCCTTTTTGTACGATCAGGGAGATTTTTTTTTACGTCGCGACTCATCGTGTATCGCGGAGATGTTCAGATGATTGATAGGATTTTGACGTGAAAGGTTAATTGATTAAAAAAGCTCGTGTCGCGGTTTTATTTATAATATATTTTTTGGACAATGAAAAGTGTCAATATTGTTTACTTATCTTTTCTTTTTTGTTGTTGTTCTTGAAGACTGGATGGTTGTCTTTCCGAGTTGTACGAACGATCGTTGCGTTTACTGATTAATCGTCTTTATTCCGGAAGTCTTGTTCCGTATTTTTTCGTGGGAAAATCGATGTGATTTCTTGTGCGTTTGCGTTTTTTATTCACACCTCACAGGAGGCACCATTTGTTTCGTCGTTTAATCTTTGTGTTTTTATTAAGATGAAATTAATCTAAATTAAGAAGCCGCAACTTTGTTTTGGGAAAAAGCCAGAAAGGCATAAAAAACCCAATTTATTGAAGGAACAATAACATGAACAGAGAATGAGTAATTAGGTGTGAATAATTGTGTGTGTGTTGGTTGTGTTTTCGGGAGGAGCTGATGCTCGACTCCTACGGACGATCGAGGAGATCGTCGCGTTCGTTAGTGAGGATCTGACCTCAGGCGTTGGATCGGTTGGCCAGACCGATCGCTGCCGATTATGAGTTTGATTTTGTGTGATTGTATTGGAATGGATAATCTTGAATTATCAATACGATTGCGTTACAGATTGACTCGAAAATTGAAGTTATCGCGAGATGATTCTCTTTTTATCCGAGACGTTCACGCTGGTTCAAGATCTCCGAGAATACTGACTCCTTTTTTTTCTTTCGTTGCCACAACGAAATCTCTCTTTCTTTTTTTCTTTTTGTTTCAACGCCTTCCAGATGACAACGTTTTCAATGTTCATTTTTTCCTACTATCGTTGTCTCACTTCCTACGGAACAAGAGATGTGATGCTCTCGCTTTCGTCTTCCTCTCTACACTTTTGACTGCCAAACGTGGTAGAAAGAGACGGAAAGGTAGAAAGAGCGAGCAAGAAAGAGATAGAGAGAGAGAGGGGGGGGGGGAGTGTGATAAAGAAAACGGGAAGGCGGGAGTACGAAGAAACTACACGAAGAAACGTAGCCAAAAATATATCTGGCTCGTTTTCCGCTCGTCGAGATAACAAAACGATCTACGGGCACGTATATATGTAGGTAAATATTTTATATATACATAGACGAAAGCGTAGAAAAGGAAGACAAAATGAGAATAGCAGGCCCGTGGACGCTGGCGAGACGAAGGGATGACTTCGGGGCAAGGGAGATATGAAATTTCGGTGATGGGGGTGATTTTGCGCCACTGGTGGTGCTCTCTAGCCGTAGAGGCTGTTCTGGCATTCGCTGTTCCTCCCTCTCCCTCTCTTTATCTCTTTCTCTCTCTCTGTTTCTCCTCTTCCTCCTCTTCGCCCCCCTCTCTCGCTCGCCAAAACGGAGGAAAAAGTGTACGAGAGAGATAGAGAGAGATAGGTCGAGATTCCAATTTAGATGCGGCGACAGCAGCGGCGACATCGTCTCGTATGTCGGTTCTCTCGGTACCGCGAAAAGGGTGCCCATCCCCTCTACTCGTCTTCTCCCCTGAGCGTATACAAATTTGTAGGCAAACAGGAAATTAAGCAGGGGAGAAAGATCGTCCCTTGCACCAGGGTGATAAAGAGAAGAAGAGTGAGACAAAGGCAGAAAGAGATGGATGAAACGAGATTGCACAGATATCGCATACTCGCTATGTATGTCCAAGCATTTATATTTGTTTCCTCTATTCCTCGGGGCTCCTATATCAAACAGAAAGTAAAAGAGTTTGATATGCATCTTCAACGGTAGCTTCTCGTTTGCGACCGACCAACCTTTTCCGATGGGCTGTCGATGTGGGTATATGAACCGCGAAGTCGCTACCACAAGTTTTCCACTGTAACGAACACCACTTTATCAAAAAACAAGTTCAAGTGTCAAGAATTTTACTTCTATATCGTGCTTGCACGAAAAATACCCCTCACGATTGTGATCTCATTTTATTTGTCTGGTTTACGTACTTTTTTCGTTAGCTTGACTTCATTCCAAGCTCAAACGTTTGGATGAATGTCTTTTTCTTGATTGCAAATGGAACAAATAAATGTATATGTTTCATTGATTCGTGAAAATGCAAGAAAAAAAAAAAAAAAATCAGCGATTTTGGTGTCTCCAATTTATGGGAGTTATTTAATAACTCAACAATTATTTTTATCACGAAATCAATCGAGACCACGGTATATAAATGCTGACCCTTCGCAACGTCTCTAGAGAGAAAGAAACTTGGACTTATGGAGGGGCAAGATCCAACGGCTCTCTCAGGAATATTTATTATATCCAAGGCTCATACGTGCCCGCAAAAACGACCGTTGATATACATGTATATATCATATTAAAGTACGTAGGCGCAGAGCATTTCCGTCCGGAGAGAATAACGATTTATGACGGTCTAATAACTTCCCCTTATCGGAGCTTTGCTTCTCTTTTCATCGGCAGACTCTATTCCCCAGAAAATCTCTGACGATATAGAGTCGTCCGAGAGAACAAGCTTTCATAGCAGTGCTGGACTCAGCACTCAACCCTTTCGTATCGTCACTTTGACTATATTTATCAGAAAAACGGAAAGAACGAAAGAAAGCTACGACACCTCGGTGTCGTTGTATTCTCTCATATCGCAAACACAATTCTCTTGGATAACGAAAAAAAAAACTTGTTCGCCACTCCGTATAACCACCGGGAAGACAGAAATAAATAAAGTCTATCTTTTTTTGCTCCTTTCGACCCTATTTACACATATATCACCCTCATTGCTTTTTTCCTGTTCGCTCATTCGACCGAAAAAAGTGAAGCTCATCAAGATTCTCAAGCAAAGTAAATTCGCAAAGCATCCAGACCTTCGAGGAATACAAGAGCCATTATTTTTTACTACGCCGACTCGCTCAATCGAGCGTGCTAAATATATGCAAAAAAAAATCATGATAGATCAATCCGTTGAAGGATAATGTGACAGTGTCGCTGGTCACGTTAAGTCGATCCACATTTTTTTCATTTTTATGTCAAGCACACCCATTTTCTTTTGTCGAAGAAATAATGTTTCTAGAAAGTAACGCGTCGTGATTTTATGACGTGTGATACTGACTCAGCCTTATTCGGTATCTTGGATGAAACTCTAATCAGCGTGTTTAGCTCAAATCTCCTTGGAATCATGCGACAAAACTGTTAATTTTTGGTCATTTATTTTTGTTCAATTCTGATTCTTTCAGACAAATCTTTACACATCTGAGCATATGAATGATACGAAACTTAAAACCTGTTGAAGATCATAGACATAAAATTGAGATGATAAACTTGACTAGATTGACGGATAGCTGGAAGTCGAGATATTCCGGAATCTCTTAAAACATTCCTCTGAAGTACGGGAGCGTTCGTAAAGTTATACGAAAGCGGTATTCTTTCAAAAGTTCCTTTTGTTGTAACAGATTAAACGGCTATGATTTTCATAGGTATTCGTTAATAAACGAAACAAAATGACTAACGCATTCCTCTTGTTTATTGAAAAAGTTAGTTTTCTGATAACTGCTTGGATAGAAAGAAAAATCGATAGACTTTAGGTATACATAGCTTCCGATGTTTTCTGGCCACTGATGGAATTCCTCTTCAACGGTAAAGATAACGAGCTGCTGCCGCGTCTCTTCATTCATTAAAAATGTAGTCCAAAGATGAAGTCAGGAATGATACGTAAAGGAATGAAGAATAAGTGGAACTAGGACGCGATAAAATAAACAAATCACAAGTACAATCATTCAAATTTACACGAGATTGGGGCGTGGAAAAGGTTCTTGTGAAATATAAAGTACGGGGGATGAAATTGTTTTTCTGGTTTGGAGGATTGCGGGACCTCGCAGTCTGTCACTCAGAAAGCGCAATGCGGGGGTTATTACACAGCCGAAAGGATACGAAAGGGACGCTGAGGACGATGAATCGCGTCGTAGGCGGCCACGTGATGTATAGTGAACAGAGCTTGGAAGAAGAGAGTTTGAAGTATATACACAGCGAAGAAAAAAAAAAACAAGAAGGAATTTGGAGGAGGAAGAAGCAGAGATGGGATCGTGGAAGGTTTGGCGTTGCTGAGAAGGTCGAGCTTTAGCGATATATTTCTCACGCCTTGAAAAGGCCCAGCGTGTGAAAGGCACCTTTATTAAAAGTGTTGGTTTTCTCTCCTCTTTCTTCTTCTCTTTCTGTAATATTGCTTTCCATGAACACGCTTGGAGGCTCGAAAACGACATGTCCTCTATACATATAGGTCATCCTTTCTACGGTGAGGTCGACGTTTCTCGTTCCACATTCTTTCTCCATAGTTATATTACCCATCACATGGAGCATTTACCCTCAATTGAACTATTTTTTTTTTCTTTTCGAAAATCGCTCACAATTCCTTTTCGTCACAAGATTTTGTATCAAGTCCTGCATGCATCATCATCACTTTTTAAATTGACTTTCGACCATTGAAGCTTCGCTGCGATGATCAAAAAATTTGATTTGTCAATATTTTTTTAGGAATGATTTCAGGTTTACTGATTTTGATCCTAGAATTGGTAACGATTCGTTGATTGGTTGGATTCGATACTGAGAAATACTGAATTTGAAACGACGAAATAATTATAAAAAATAGAAAACAAGTACGACGCGAACGAGTCGAATAATAATTAAATGGCGTCCAATATATTAGACTTCACCGAAGGAGGATTAATTGATAGAGAATTGGTTCCTATTATCACGGACAATCAGTAGGAAGCAATTTGTTGAATGGACGGGCTGGAACTTCAAGTGTCCTGTCGAACATACACGTTAAGAAGTGTACTTCACATACATTTTACGCTGGGAATGTTGAGGATATAGAATGGGAAGAGAATTGTCCAGGTCGTGGCACGCGTGGAATTTCACGTTCTCGCGTCCTTCATGGCTCTTTCCTCCCGTCTCTGCCCTCATCCTGCAACGTTTACGTCAAGTGACAATGTGTTGCTCTCCAAATGTGTCCGGCAACATGCGTATACATGTCCTTCATGTTGCTAATGTTGGACAGAGTTTCCAAATATCTGGAGGATTTTGTGAGAGCTCTCGGAGTTTAAATGGTCAACCCAGAGTCACGTAGATCTCCTTCGTTAATCTCGCAATCTAGTCGTCATTGGTTGGTGGGAATTTCAAAGCATTCACAAAACTAGTCAATATACTAAAAGTATGTTGCAATTGCGAATGGATATCGATGCAATCCACTTGAGTTTTTTTTTTTTTTCAAAAGTTCGATTCTTTACAAGTGATTTTTCTGATTATTGCTAACTTTCATTGACTCATGGTCTGGAAAATGGATCAATCACGTTGTCAAGTGCGATCCTACTCCATTTTCTTCTTGCGAAAGATTGTCGTACGATCATAAAGCATAAAATACGAACTTTTCTTTGCCAATCCTCTCCGACTTTTCAAGAGACCGAGTTTGTGCTCAAATTTTTCTATTCCAAGCAAGTTACAGAAGTTACTTGGTTATATTTGTTGCAAAGAAACGTTCGTCTCGAGACTTTCGTACTTCTCGCGTTTCCTTCGCTCTGTTGGAGTTTGTCCCTGTGGATAAATTATTGAACATTATGCAGCAAAATCACGGCGGGAAAAGATGACCAGAAAATTCTTCATGTATATATTTGCTTATGAAAGTTGGAATGAACGATTTTCATGATAATGCGTGTATATTGTTCGCATATACGAATGGATCCATGTATTTGCAATTATAGGTTTTATTTTTTCTGCACGATTGGTCAACGAAAAAAGACTCTGTCGGGTATACAAAAACTTAGCGGGCTATTACACGAATACAACAAGTACGACTAGAGGGTATCCGAGAGTGCGGGTCAATGTTCTTCAAACTTTTTATTCGATTACCAATTTGGCGGCAAGATGCTGCCGAGTCTCTCGGTACACGTGAACGCTTTTTTCTGTTTCTCTCTTATACAGGCTTCGTACGTATTCCATGAAGCGTGTGAAAATAATGAAGGAAAGAAGAGGAATTTTAATCTCTTGGGGTTTCTTTTAATATATGAGGCATTCCATAGAAAATTGGACGCTTCTGAGCCTCAGGCCACAAGTAATATATATGGATAGCATTCTTTTCATTTTCGTAGCATTATAATCTTGCAGCCATTAAGATGTCCCAGTTAGGAGACGAAATTGAGGGTTACAAATGATAAAATACTATAAAAATAGGGGATGAAATCACTGACGACCGATGTGTTCATTAAATATCATTTTGATTGAAAGTTATTAAACTGAATTTATTTTTTAAAAAGTATCTATTTTTTTTTTATTGCATAATGCATCTCCTTTAGAGACCATCAAACGATATTATTTTGATTGTATATCTGAGTGCCTGTAGATAAAAGGATTTGTAACGAATCATCCACAAAGAGTACATAAATGAATATAAAAATTTATTGAGAAATATCACGAATGCGCTGAAGGGTTTCTTACTACAATTGCTGATGGTTCTGAAGCGTCGGATTCGTGATGGTGGTGGTGGTGGTAGTGGTGGTGCTCGTAGCCCCGTTTCTTCACCCTCTTTTCTCTCCCTTATCATTCCTCTCGCTGCTCTAGTGCTGCTAGCGCGTTCGCTTACCAACGGCAAAGCGTCGGCTATAGGATCCGTTGGAATCGCTCCGAGGAATTTGATGCAAATTGATGCCGAATCGATACTAAGCTGGCTAGAGTTTCTAATAAGATTCGCCGTTACCTCCCAGTCGTTGTTGCCTCCGGTTCTCAGAGCCTTTCTCCTCGATCGACCTCACCCCTTTTTCATAGCTACACCCTTACTCCTCAACACCGTTAATAACGAGAAGAAACTGGTAGGAAATTCAGAGAGAATGCATAGAGCTCTCTCCAACCCTATTTTTATTCTTATCCAATTGCTTAACCATTTTTTTGTTCCAGCGAAACCTTGCCCATATTATTTACATTTTTTTTTGAAGTTGATTCAGCAAATAACACATGTTTATACGTAATTCAACTGAAACATTATTCCTGGTGAGATTTATGAGTGCATAGAACGCGAGAATTTTTCTCGTGCACAGTAACCACAGACAAATGTCTTTCAAATGTTATAAATCAAAATAGGAAACCTTGTTTCGAATCAATGTAAACGTAACCATATTATGCGTTTAATGTGAATCCATTTAACATGATAAGAGATATAACAATTCTCAGGGGATAGCACGAGATATATGACTTATTGCTTTTCATAGATTTTCATCAGTTGAGCAGGTAACTACTAGAAGTGAACACTCTTCATCAGTGACAAGTCCACATACCAGGACTAATGAACTATCAACTTTCTATCAGAAGTTGTTCCCAATGAAATCACTTCCGGCATCTTTGAAAATTTTACAAGCACTGATCGATTGCTGACAGGGTATCGTTAGTGCTAGTCAGGATTTTTCCATAAAGACATCTGCAGTTGATCTTACGATTGATTTACAAAAGAGTAGAACGTATCATAACCTGCTTGATTCAACTTGTGTGTTTATTTTGTGGAAATGGAATGAGCCGTCATTTTTGTGGAGCAGAAAAAAAAAATCTAAAAACGATTATTTTTTCGAATTTTCGTTTGTATGAAACGGAGAGTTCTGGCAGGATAACATTTTGTCGGAGTTGTGAAAAGCGTCCCGGATGACATTCCACATTTTTATCTCATTGATTATATGCAAACTGTTGAATTTGTTGAAAGCTCGATATCATTTTATTGATCTTTTGAAGGGTTGAAAAAATATTCTGAAGGGTACTTACTATTACTCCGAAACTCTGTGAGGATTGTCGATTCGAGAATTGAAATCTTTTTTATTTTAATAAATTTGTATTATGCGTGAAAAGCTTCGGGGTACTATCCTTTGACATAAAAGCTTATCTATATACGCTCGTATATATGTACACGTTCACCAGAGTAGAAAATGTGTCCTCGCTCAGTTGGCGCGTCTTAAGATTCCATCCTGTCTTCACTTCCATCCTCACGTGCCCCTCGATCCAAACCCGACATCGTACCCTACCCTTTCTATTTCTCCTTTTCTTTTTTTCCTTTCCGACGTGTGGCATCTCGAAAAAGCGGCCATTGTCTCGTTTCTCGCGTAAAGAATTTTACTGCCGGGACTGGGATTTTTCTCTGGCAGCAGCTGAAGACGAGAAAACGCGTTCTAGAACACGTCTCGCATGACGTGTACCCTTGAGCCTTGTACGTAGATATACGTTTCTTTTTTTCTTCGGGCTGCGCAGCTGCAACCGCAACGAGATTTCACCTCTTTCGATCTGGAGTAATCGTGACAAGAGTTACCAATCCATAATTATAACCGTACTTTATTTTCAGAAAACTTTACACACCTTGAATTATAAAAAAAATTTTTTTTTTCATGAATATTAACCAAAATTTATTTATTCATTTCATCAATTATGCAACGAATATCAATTTTTTCATAACAAATAGAATATTTGATACGTCACAAACGAGCCATACTTAATTCTTTACGAAATAATGATTGTGATTCATGAAGACGTAAAGTTTCTTCCAGACAAATATCTTTTTTGGCTTAATACGTATATTATATATTTTTTTACGATTCCGACTGTGGGGGCATACTGCAAGCATTAAATTATGTCAAGAGGTGTCTAGAATTGTCTTTTCGCGGCAAGATATTACGAGTTTCAGTATTTCATAATGTTGATGAAATTTCCGAGTGTGCTTCATAAAGCTTGAACGTAAAAACGTTGATATATAACATTTTTTTTATACGTTCTGCAAAAAAAAGCTGTTAGCTGAGGCTCCCTCATGGCATCGTTCTCGCATTCTCCTGATATTTTCTTCTACCTCTAAGCTTGGAATTTTCATATGATAGAATTTTTCTTCTTCGCGTATATCCACGGTATACGCTTATACATATAAGTAAAGAGAGAAACCGAGCGCAAATACTTAGAAAGAACTATTCGTGAGATTGAAGATTTTCCGGTACGCAGGAAGAATACTTTCTGCATAATCGACATGTGTCACGCGCATCTGATGAAAAGACGTTATTGACAACTGAAAAATGTATTATTCACCGCTGCATTTTCAGATCCAAATAAATCGGGGAAAAAATTTATTCGTTCGCTTTAAGAACATTATTTTTCGAACGATTTTAATATCACATTTATTACAAATATTTTAAAAAAGCGCAAGCTTGCTGATTATTCGACTTTTTACCTATAATTATACTACATAATCATTTGCCTCAATCTCATTTTGTTTCGAGATTTAATTAATTTTTCGTCATCTGGTATACATTTACGTTTGGTTCAATGTTGGAATATCTGGTTATTTCTTTGATTTTGATTAGTTATCGATTATCGCAATTGAAAAAAAAAATATCTTATACATCCGAATATGATGATTCATTTATTTTCCAATTTATCGTCAAATTCATTTATCCGTTGAAATATCTGATGTGAAAACGATAAAGCTTGACTCAATACACATATGTTCATTCAGTTAATGAAATTTTTTTCAATTTTTCCGATGAAGTAATTTTATTTCATATGCACAGACGATTTGCCAAATTATTAAAAAGTTTCTTCCTATTGGTTTCAGCTACGAGACATAAACAAAATAGTTGATGTATCGATCTCGCAAATAAATATTTACTCTTGTTATTTGTACGGTATCTGTTTTTGTGCAAATTTTTCTTTCTTTTGAATCGCAGCATCGTTAAATATTGATTTAAAGGATACTACGAATGCGCGTGTGATAATTTACATGAGTGTAGGTTTTCAGTTGCGACATGGATACGAAAAAATGAGAAATATCGCACATAAAACTGTCAGCGCTTTTCGATAGCTTGGACAAAAACAAAAATTACCATTCTGCGTATTAATAGATCCATCTGCAGATTTACAAATTAAAACACACAAATAAAATTCTACTGACTCCGAAATTGTTCCGTGACCGATTGAAATGATATTTGGGAGAAAGCTGCGCTACTGATCCCATGTGAAACCATCTGAACCACGGAATTTTATCGAAAAATTTAGTATAGTCATATTCAGCGTTGTACCAGACGATTAGATTTATTATGTTTAAATGGTGACCTTTTAAATGAGACCATGAGGTCATTTAGGATCGCATGACTTCAATTGATTTCTTTCACATTGTTATTTCTTGACGATGTACTTAATAATACATACGTGATTTTATGAACGCACCTCCTGTAAGCTTTTAATATTAATAGCGGCAAAAATCGAGTTTAAATATGATTTACACTGAGAAAAGAGTTTAGTTGAATTAACCAAGGCTTCGTAGAATACGTCGAAAGAAATATTTCGTTCATTCAAAAAATCGTTCAGTTGGACGAATTATTAATTTTATTCCACTAAACAAAGATACCAATTGAATTAACCAAATGAGATTTGTTGTCGTGGATTTTGTTGGATCAACGTAAGATATTTTTCATTCAATGAAACTGATATTTAGTATAACAGAATATTACATTGGACGTATTTCACGAAGCCATTTGGTTGATTCAACAATTCTCTTTTCTCAGTGTAATAATTGAGTTTTATGATTCGTTATTGCATTATCTTTAAACTCAATTCGATTGCTCGAAAGACCGACGATTCGAGCCACGATTATTTAATAATTAAGAGTCACATTAGTCGTTATCACGCAGAAATTCGTGATAAAAAATAGAGCACTAAAAATTCTATAGCTCTCTAAAAGTCTTCGGTATGCCATATTTAATTCATGTTATTCACGATGCAGTCAACTGTCGTGATCGGCTTTAGTGCTGACACTTCGAAATGCCATTTTTTTTATTTTTGATTTTTTTTTATCGCTTTACGCTTTCACCCTGTCGTGTCCTCTTCATTTTCGCTCCTCCTACACATCCTCCGTATGTACGAACAGTGTGTAATATGGCGGAGAAGAACGGCCACGACAATGCCCCTCGTTCATCGCACCCTCGCGCTTCGTTTATCGCGATTTGGTCGACGATAATCGACGGTATTTCCGCTCTTAGGTACTCACCTCTACCTCCCGCTGCTAAGTTCTCGTCTTTTTCTTCGTGTGGTGGAATCGATTTTCACCGTCCACTGTTGTACTTTTACCGCATATTTTGTTCTTCTACATCGCAAATAACAGTGGCTCATTACGATATCAATCGTTGATATCGAAAAGGGCGTAACTTTCGTAGTTTCACGTATCGAACGATTCATACAAATTCTCTGTGGTGTTTAGAACGCTTTTTATACAACGTCACATAATACATACCTATATAATTAAAGAAATAACCATAGCTCCTATTAACGTCCATTAGGGTAACAAAGAATCGTAATTTTCACCTCCCAGTGGCAGAATATACTCGCGTCGTAAACTACTTTGCTCGTCTCTGCCATTACTGTAATCTCAAGTCATCACTTGACCATTTATTATCCTTTATGGTTCCAACTGTGTATTACTGTTCGTGTATATATTTTGTCCTTTGGGAGAAACGCACAATCGATCTCTCCATTTGCCCTTTACGACGAAGTGTAACTCAACCGCGGAGGAAATTTCTCGTCGTTCTATCTACATTATATCGGATGAAAATCATGATTAATGCTTCATCGAGAAAGGAACAGTTAAAATATTAGCTAAGAAATAACGGTCACGATTATTAAAATTAAATGTTCTTCTTTTTCATGAAAGATCGATCGATGTTTTCGAACATATATTAGACTTATTTTTATATAATTTTTCTACCGTTGCGGGTCTCTATGAGCTCATCCTATAGCACTCTAATTCCATTACTTTATTGTAATTGATCGAGGTCTGAGGAAAACTGCGTGAAACGCGGCTGATGTTGGTCACTATATTTTTTTACACAATTCCCATTTATCAGGATCATTAGAAATTCAGGAAAACCGCTCAATTATTGGTGCCTGCGAGTCAATACACGCTGAAAAGCTTAACTAAGTATTCATCTCACCAGAGCCTATCGCGTCACAACAAAGATTGATGCCGTTTTTTTTTTTTTAATTCTCGCACGTAATCATTTGATCAACGAATCCATTAGACACGCTGATACAAATGAGCTTTTTTGTTCACTAATTAAAAAATTATCGTTCGTCGATACGGGGATCCCGAAATCTGTGACGTATGGGATACCGGTGGAACCAATTTTCCAAGCGGGATTGAGAGTTGCAACGAATAACCGTCGATCTAACGACGTGGTAATTTAATCGGACGAGCCTCATCGGGTCTGTATATATAAATATATATAGATGAGGGCTGAGCAGAGGAAGGCTGCTGCAGTCGAGCTAAATGAGAAGAGCCGACGAGTGGAACAGGAGAACCTTTTCCTTCCGCCAATCTGCGAAATAGTTCGAGCCTAGGGAGAATGGAATGAAAGAGATGAGAGTACGGAGAAGATAGATAGGCAAAGGTTGCTGGATTGCAGCTATCTTGGGAAGCAAAGGGCGAGAGGGCCGTAGAGTCCGTTTTACAGATAGAGAGTGGGAGAGAGAGAGAGAGAGGGAGAAATAGAAGGGAGAAGAGCGTATGACAAAGCTATGGCGTGGTTACCGAGGAAGAGTTGGCGGAGAACGGTGTGCTGGCTATACAGAGAGAAGGTTCCTTCCCTCTCCTACGCTCTTTCGAATCCTCAGAGAGCCGCGGGGTTGCTCGCGAGCTGAGGATTCGCCGTCGTCGCTTCAGCGGAGAGAGCTAACAAGGCCGGGGAGATTGAATCAAGGCAGAACGCGCGTTTTCCCTGATCTGTATAGGTATTCCCACATATATATATTAGCAGTATTGATATTGTATGTGTATATATATTGTACCACTGATTGACCGAACTATTCTGGTTGCACCGGGACTAGCATCGAAACGGAGCGAGACAGGATAGGATTCATGAAAGAGAGAAAACTTGAGCTATCTCTCTCTCTCTCTCTTCCTCTTTATCCTACTTCCTTTGGATCTATCTCTGCCTCCGATTGGGCTACATAATCTCGCCACAACTCAGTTCTCGACGTTGCTAATTACCTATCCTGCGGATCGTTACGTGACTCGACGGATTTCGACTCGGCTCAAGTTCACCAGGAGTGATTATACGCTCGTGAGTGAGCACGCGGGGTTAATTTGAGCCAGCGTCTTCACCAAATGCAGTACGTACCCAAATATACATATATATCTCCACAAATGTCGATCTATATATGTATATAAAACCATATTTATGGTTGAGTAAATGCATAAGACTCCCTCGTGCATTAAAGAAAGATGCGATAATAACAAGGGAACAAACCATCTTGAAGTGACTTCCTTCGGGTTCACCATGTTTCCGTATGCTATTTATGTCTAGCTTGATTCACATAAAAGAACGAATACTCAGATTAGAAATTATAGTGAAGAATTTTATAACCAGAAACAACGACCAAACGCGGTCAAACCCGATGTTTTTCAAGCCAAACTCGAGAGTTAATTTATCTAGATACACTTGTTTGGGAAATAATAGAGATCAGTGAATTTAAATCTTCAAAATGAACAGTTCGAAATTCATGTCGTCACAAATGAACACGAGATGAATCAATAGATCAGCAACTTCAAAACTGTTTACCCTCCAGTTTGGTATATTCGCAAACATCAACTCTCCTCAGACGCTTATTATTCCTGCAAGAACATCGTAAGCACGTTGATCGTCTTATTGAATTTCTACAGTGGGTAATTTCTAGATTTCGTATTAACAAACCGATCGCTGTATTTCGCGAATGTTCCCAAATGTGTAAGTGCTGAGGTTTTTTTTAACGTTGTCGTTGAAAGTCTATTGAAAAACGAAAAAAGTGTTTGCCATGAAACCATTCAACATAGAAATAGCGTGAAAGTTCTCGGCAACTATGTGTTCAGCGTTTGCTATAGCACCTGCCTCCAAAAATGATTGAAATAGATATATAATATTTATATAAGTATGATGAAGATAATAGAAATTGAATATAAACTGCTAGATACGATAATGCTTGCTTGTATTGACACGAGCCTGCGAAAAAAAAATTTCACGAGCTCGTATCAATACATTGAACACTCCTTTCGAGCGTATTGATGCATAAAAAAATAGAAATTCATTGGTTCGGACGATTTTTCAATCAAATTTTGTGCGGGCTGGAGAAATGTAAAATTGTTCTCGAAACCAAATAAATTGTATTTTTGATAGTTCATCAGAATTTATATGGTGGAGGCACGTGTTATTTTTGGCACTGAATACTGTGCATACAGAGAGGTTTATTACACACGTTTTTCGATTAACGTTGATTGAATGCACGACCTTTTTTGCTCTGATCACTCATGAAAATTTGCTATGACAAATTTTGATGCTGCTTATGCGGGCTTTAAAGCACCACGCCAGCTCGGTGTTTAAAGTTTTACAATTATGTCAACACGCCGTCATGGTAGCAGTGAAAAAACATCCAATTAACTCTTTGAGGCTCTGGGTGTAATAGATACGTGTATGTATACATAACGAGTTATTTGACGAGAATGATGATGATGATCTGATCAAAGAAGCGCAAAATCAAGGTTCATCGGAGCCAAAAGGATTCACAGAAAGGATTGAACCAGCACACACAACGAAGTCGAAGTATTCATGATTTTGGAGTTGAAATGTTTATAAATGTTATAAAAAAATTTTATAGGCGTTTAGTTTTAAATTTTATTACAATTTCCAGTTACTTCATGAATCAGGAATCGATCTGGGATTTTCGGATTTCACCCAAATCCTTATTTTTTTCTTTCTAAGAAGCAACAAAATTTTCAAGTTCGAAATCCGTTTTAATATGATTCATTCCCGTTGCACTAGTCTTTTATTTTAATCAACGACTTAAAGAAAAAGATAAATGTCTAAAAAATATAACGATTCACATTGCTTGCTTATAACCTCAAATAAGTATTTCGAATCGAGTAACGCACGCGTCCATCTGGATAACTGGTTCGAAACATCATTGCGACAGCAACCTTCCTCTGTGGTTCCTGAGAACTCGACCAAGTAACATCTTGCTCTCTACACACTTCTACTATAGTATACAGTGAGAATATTTTGATCCGTTAATTATTGCCACAACACGACTGCTATTGATGTTTGCATCCGGATTCTGAAGAGTTCCTGGAACGGTTGGAAAAGCCACTGAGCGATTACAAGGCTAACAACTTGTAAAGTTCTGACAAATACTCTTGAGACAGCAAGGCTCTATTTTCCATATTATACGAGAGTCTCAATTGAAGCTTGTATGCGCCTTCGGGGCAGCGTTCCTGAAATTTATCAATCATTATTTGTCATAACTCAAATTGAGTTACTAAAAAGTATATTCAAATATCCGATATACTTCGATTTTAAGTATATTTCTAGAAAACATAATCGGAATTCGATTTCAATTGAAAAAAACAGAAACTTATTTGCTACACTGCGATGGAATTTACGTTACAAAACGTAAGTATACAAATCTCTAAATCAGTTCACTCGTGAATAGTGTCAACCGCCATGCGAACGTAAAAGACTCACCTTAATTAATTTATCAGACACTGGTCACCGGTTTCAAACCATCGCAACATGGTTTCAGAAGCAGAATAAAGTTTTTTTTAAACTTAGATTTTTTCTCTCAGATTTTTCACAATCTCTCACCCATTTTATTTGTGCACAAAAGTTTTTCTTCTTACGGCAGACCTGATAAAGTTGGAAACGAGACACGGTTAAATAAAAATATACCCGTGTTAATTCATAACTGGTATCCATGGTATTCGTAAAGTTCGAAATAATTATTGGCGTAAAGTAATCAACGCAATCAAACTTGTTTTCGAGCAACTGCAGAATTAACAGTGAAACTCTGTGATTCCATTTATGCACTGGCTGTGACAGAGATAACTCAAATTTAATTACGAATACAAACTTCCATGAATGATCTAGTGAGTATCCGACGACGATTTATACAGATAGAAATAGAAATCGGTTGAAAAATTCTAGAGTCAAAGAGCTTCCTTGATTGCATGATCTCGACAGAATAATGTAGTATTTGAAGGCATTCCAATTCTAGTGACATTGAGATATTAAAGGGTTCTAATTTACATCAAAACGATTTCATGTTACGAGTCCTTTCTCTGTATGTAACATAAATACCTTTTCCGTTAAATCATTTTGTCAAAATTTTCATATCACAAAAGTTATCGATGCGCGCACTGAACAAACATTCGAGAATTGGCAAACTGATGGGAAAATTTGATCCGTTAAAGCAACTTTGTTGTACTAATTTCAACCCCTGCGCACGTGTTTATAGACATATGGCGAACGAGATTGAATTGGATTCCATAAACGCAATTAGCGTTTGTTGACCGCTGTTCCCGCACTTTGCAAATTCAATAAATAATCGATCAACAGACAGTGTAGTTATTTCCGGTTGGACGATACACGTATTTCATCGTTGTCGATAGCATTTCATACAGCTAACTGGATCTCTCGATTAAATTATGTACATTTTATTTGTTCAACACATGACTATGCTTCTTTTGTTGGCGTAAATTTATTTGAAGACTCGAAGTTAGTCCTTATACTTATCACACATATACCTCTTTCTTTCATGAATTTGTACTGATGCTAGCTTGTGCTCGTTTACTCAATTTGACATGCAATCGCAAATCAAGTGACGGTAGAAGTTGATCGAATGTTGGTGGGTGTGAATCTTCAGCGAAAGTTTACCGGCTTATGTGAACGAGAATATTTTCCATCAACATGGAGTCGAACAAAGAATGTTGAGAGGATCTGCTAACTCGCGATTTGGCAAGTTGTCAATAAACAAATAGAATTTTCTTCACTGATCAGAATCATTAAAATATAATGTGAGTATAAGCCTTTAAGCCTCCAGATACTTAGGAAAACTTTGTCAGTTGTTAATAAACAAATAGAATTTTCTTCACTGATCAGAATCATTGAAATATAATGAGAGTATAAGCTTCTTAGCCTTCAGACACTTGGGAGAACTTTGCTTTACGAGCGATGTTAATTGTTGAATACAAGAGATACTAAATTTTCGATGATCATCAAGTCCTTGAAAGATTATTCTTGTTGAGATTCTCGTGATTCGTTAATTTGCTGTAGTAATTATTTCCGGTATACCTAAATGTATTTTTAGTATCATTGATGAAAATTTTCAACTGAAGCTACAAGTAGAATTCTAGTTGTATTTTTTTTTGAGCCGAGTTTATCGACGAGTCAGCAAAATTTGGCTCGAAGAATCGATGACAGATGCTATTGGAACGGAGTAATAATTTTGGAATTTAATAATGACATAACGGGTTATGAACGAAAATTGAAAAGTGTCATTCGGAACTGAACATAACGTGAATGTGAGACAGATCGACGAGTGTTTGAACGTCGTAGCAGTGGATTATGGAAAATCCATTGCATCGTTATCTCGCTTTCTCACGATCTCTCTGATTCTCTCTCTCTCGCTCTCTTTCTCTATCACTATCTCGCTTTCTCTTTTCCTCTCCGTAGTCAGCACGTAATTGACTCGACGACCACTGATGCGACCGGCACTTTGTCATTGAATAATGGAACAGCGCACCAACGCCGGGTCTCGTTGCATCTCTCGTTTAATCTCTGTCCCTCAGTTCTCTCTTTCCGTTCTCCGCCATAGCGTGATTGGATTTCGATCGTTATGTACCAGGCTTTTGATCAAAATAATGTACTTGTATTTCATTAATCAAGCATAGACAGACGTAAAATAGGATTTTTCTCATATTCACGCGTTTCACGTCAACAATTCAAAGTTGTTTCAACATTTTTTTTCTTTTATCAACTAAAGTTTTTTTATATCCGAAATAAAACTGAATTCTGCATGTTTTTTCTTCAAGTCTTTTTTATATCCATCATTAATGTTTGATCATTTTACATCCGTTCGTATCTAACAGCGACATTTTTCGTATTTAATATTTATCACCTTTCTCTTTCACTGTATAATATTCTCGAGATTTATTTTTCTACCTCGTCGGAACAATATCTTTAACTGTTCACCATCCATGACCCACCGGAATAGTATACTTCCATAATAATTTTATAGAAGGGATAGCAACGTCGAAACGCCTGTATTCTAAAACGTAATTGGCGCAGCATTTTCTTTATTTACAGAAAGTGTGTAAAAATGAGAAGAATTACTTTATAAAAGTACCGGTGCATGTGACGCATCGTAACGCTGCTATTATATAGCTGTTGTTAAGGACAAACATTGCAGCGAGCTTTTATGCCTTCAATGAAAGATGACTTAGGTCGTCGTTGGAGTACGTTGGAATAACCCTTGAGAATTAAACGAGTGGAGCTTTCGCTGGCACGAGGCGAATGAGGAGCTCGTTCAAGTCAGCGCGGGCCACGAAAAACGGTGGCAACGATCGCCTCGCGTTTTCGCGTCCGCGACCGCGCTTGATTTACTCCCATCGCTGAAACAGCATTAAAAGAGCGTAAATTAGATATGCGATTTATCATCCAAGAACAGCTTTATCTTTCTTTTTTTTTTCCTCGGTGAACATACTGGCCAAAAGCAGTTTTGCTGGATTTTTCGTTCGTCTTCACTTTCCAAACGATACAAGTTCTTGTACTCCGATTCAACTGTGATTCTAAGATACGAATTTATATATACAGGATTTTTCATGCTGAATCGATCCGTCCGAAAACTAAATCCAGAGGACATTGGCACAATTGATGGATCAGTTTTTTACATGTTCGAATCCTGAACTTATTTTATCCTCCATCTCGTAGAGAGATTTTCAAATTTTTCATTTGTGAATTGTGTGTGCTAGAATCGATCTAGATCAATGTCGAAGTATAAATGAGTCGCTACTAGAGTCTTTGCCGCAAGAATCGTGGTTAATATCACTGGCCCTGCTGCAAAATAATGAAAGATATAGTTTGCAGGTATCTCGTAACAAAATTTTGTTCTCCAGTTATCTAAATAATGAACTTAAGGTCTGTCTTTGATCGATAAATTCAATGATAATGCAGAGCACGTTGCAATATTAGCGATATCAAGCTTTTCTCGTTAGCTCCGATGTATAATGAGCAAACTCTCCTGGCACCAAGGTGACAGCCTCTCTCATGGTTTGCTCTCCCCCTTGTTGTTTGTAATGCGTTATGAATATTTTAGCTTTGATCACGTATGATAGGATTTCTGACTTCGTGAATATTGACGACTAGCCTAGCATGTAATATAGGTTGGACACAGATGTTAAGAGAAACAGAGAAATGGATAGCCGGAGGAAGTGAGACAGAGGAGAAAAGGGGAGGGTTCGAGAAGGCGGGCCGAGGGTTCGACGCCGATGAGTGAAGCAGCATAAATGAAAATATACAAAAGATTTGTAAATTGGTAGCGAGTCTAACAGACATGAGGAAGAGAGGGAGGGGATGCTCCAGTTTCATCAGTTACTTCATGAATTTAGTGAGGAGACCACCGGGTGTTCGGTTCCGAAACACTGGAAGCATGAAGAAGAAAACCAAATTTCCGGAATGCTTAGACGTGCAATCGCCTGCACGTGCTTCCGTGTAAGGTATATGAAGTCGAAACGTGTTCAATCAGTAATATTTTTCTCAAGGATTCAAATAAAGAATGACCGAATGTTCATGAATAAAGCTCTTTGGAAATCGGACCGATTGATTTTGCTGGCAAACTTAATTGGTTAAACGCTAAATTGAAGATTTTTCTAGCCTGCTCGTGAATTTCACAGTGCCTCCTTTGATGCTTTTTCTAGTTCTGTTGAAAGTGGGGCTCCTGGATTAATCAAACGTCCGAACCCAAAACCATCGCCTATTCTCTTTGTCACCTAAACGCGCTCGTGAAAGCTCAAAAACGTAATCAAATTTGAATGGAACACGGGTCAACTCGTTCTTTTCACAAAACATTCATGGTTGAGTTTCCAAAATAGTATGATTCAGATAAAAAAAAAAAACGTTGTTGCCATTTGCTGCACGAGTATTCAAAGACAGTAATTTATTTACACAGGCTGAACTGATCTTGTTTCCCATTTTACCAAACTTCAAACGAAGCTTCAAAACTTCAAATCAAACGAGCCAAACAACAATATTTTCCTACCACAATGATTATTTCACCCAGTATTTAAAACAAACTCGATAAAATACACGTCATCGCCAATTTGTTACATTTTCAATGAGTATCCGATCTCCAAAATCTCATCTAATTTACTACCCAAAAGCCTAATACATATGTTCAGGCATTCACATGAATTTTCATCCACCAATTGTACACATGTACTGCTGCTTCCAATCGTAACAAAAAAAAACGGAGTAGCCTAGTGCCTACACTTTACGTATAAAATCGTATGAATAAGTGCCTTTTGGTTTTTTTTTTCGCACTTGATTCAAATGTCTACAATATGCCCCATATATCTACTCTGTGTGAGTGTAAAAGCAAGAACGTCAGCATATATTTTAGGAGACCGATGCTGCGATGTGCCCGAGTTGTAGAGGCTGTGTAATACACATCGTAGGAGGGGAAGCACTGCATCCACCAAAAAGACAGATGCGTTCGGGTGTCCGTGGGTAATATACAATATCCATACGTTGCTGGTGGCTTGGCCACGTTTTCAAGTACATATGTAGATAAATATAACTATACGTATATATGTGTATACACATAATACACATATACATATAGGACACACGAATTGTACGGTTAACGGATAATCCATTACCGGAATTAATATCTCGAGCAAATTGCGTTTCTCAACGGGTAGCATGCCCGGCGTGAGGGTGAGAGCTCGAGAGAACCGAGAAAGATAGAGAGAGAGAGAGAGAGAGAGAGAGAGAGAGAGAGAGAGAGAGAGAGAGATGTAGAGTCCACGCGATAACGGGGTTACTCTCGCGGGGTGGCCGTTGTCAGCGGGCCATTACTAATTCAGAAGGCGGTTGCCGGGCCGCAACGTTATACGGCAGACGACGCATTCTGCATAGCGTATTCAGGGACACAATGGGCCGTGGATGTGAGTTTTGAAATATGAATATGAATACCTAGCTCGAGTTAGCACCGCTTCGGCGGGCTCAAGTAACGAAGATGGGAACCGGAATGAAGCTTTTGAGGGAAGAGTGAGGAAAGAGTATGAGCGATCAATGTCGTGGTCACTCTCTCGCTCTTGCACAATCACTGTCTCTCTCTCTCTCTCGCTCTCTTTCCCTCTCTGATTCATTCACTCTTACGGTTATCCTTTCGTTATTTTTGGATTCATGGTTGTCATTGTCGATAATTATACCACGACGGTGAGCTAGGCTCATTCAGTGATCTGTGAGTACTCTTAAGGATCGTTTTAATATACCCGTGAAAAAAGCGTGAACTGTGAATCCTCTAGAACTTCACTTGACTTTTACTCCCTGTGGTATGGGGGGGAAGTGTGAAAACTTGAAACATAGGAAGTCGTACAGCAAAATCAAATATGTATAATTCAAGAACAATAGAAATTCGAACTTGGCGCATTCAATTATATTTTTTTAACTTTCTGAAGGAAAACCCATCTTGGGTATTCTAGAAATTGTGAATTAATTTGATAATTCAAGTTTCACTGAAACAACGAAATATCATTTAAAATATGATAAAAATTCGAAATTATAATAAACCTGATAGTTGAAGCGTGAATCTCTTCAACACTGGCATACTTGAAGTTAATTATGCTTTCTCAACCATATAACATATGTAGGTCTGTCATTATGTATACGTGCAGTTGGTTCATCGGCTTGATTTGATTGGACACGCGTCACGTAAAGTCACCAACATAACTGCTCTCACACGGTACGTTACGTGCCTCAACGATCAAATTACTCTTTTATATCATCAGCGTTCAAAAGAAAATCCAATTCGCTTTTTCTCCACCGTATACCGCATGACCTACCGACTTTTCAGCAGAACTCACCGGGTTCCCTGATTTCCGGCAACACAAATGGAGAGAGAAAGAGATGAATAGCGACGAAGAACGAGCAAAAAAGAGGGTGAAAACAATCGCGATAGAATCGTAAATGTTTATATATGCTGGATCCACAAGTCTACACAGATACAGACGAATAAATATAGGTCGAATTTATACATATACGTATGTACTTATACCAGTCCGTAAACTATTTAAAGATTACAGAGAGTTTTTGATCGTCTAGACGTCTGTTGATCGCGCCAAATGTTTATTTCGGCTAAAACAAAAAAAAAGTAAACTTTCTACATGCACCATATATTTTAGTTCAATTGAGCGTGCGAATCGTTCTCACGCCTCTTCAGAGAGGAAAATTGCGGATCAGGGAGCATTGCAGAATCACTTCACGACAAATTTTTCACTTGCGCGCCGAACCTCATTTTTGCTCGATATCAGTTTCGCGTAGCAGGAAGAATAGTGTAGAAAAAAAAGTCTCGCATGTCTTGGCGCTGTACAGAATTCGTCTATATGTTCTCGCTGCGACGAGGTCGCTTTTCCTCTCAGTCTTTTCTCCCTCTCTTTATCTTACTATCTTTTTCTCTCTTTCTAATTCGATCTTGTACTAGGTTTGGTTCGTGAAGAGAGCTAGAGAGTAGCAGCAGCATCAGTTCACCATCCCAAACTTCGCCAAGATGCCGCTGCTGCCGTCGGCCGGCAATAACCGGTAACGTATTACCACTTCTGGTCGGTTGAACGCATTTAGATCGCCTATTTGGCGAGGCAACGGAATAATTTAACGTTTTGCCCGGTTCCCCTATATCGAATCAAACGCCGAGGATATTCCGGCTTGCGACGCCCTCTCTCTCTCTCCCCCTCTCTTTCTCTTTCTCTTGCTCTGCCTCTGTCTCTCTCTATATCTGGTTTCATTCCATGGTATATTTTCTCAAACTCAACCCATTGCTTCGCTGAATTATATTGTATTATATCTCATATGGGCCGTTGGCTCACTCTCTTTCTCTCTTTCTTGTCCTCGTGCTTTTCATCTTTATTTGTGGGTGTTCGATGTGGACGAGATAAGGTGCACTGTACAAAAGAGATGTACACCCCGCGTCGATTATTCTGTTATATGGGACGAGAAAAGCGAGCTGCTTTACTCGAGAGCCCACGAAAAATAATGGCCGACCAGATACTTATTTGAACTACTAGCGGAATTGCCTGTATAATTTTCTGCAACGTATTCGTCTATTGGCCCTCGATTATATAGCCAAATTGGTGCAGCGTGTATAATACTCTTGGCAAAATTACACTGCATTTTTTGTATTTATGCTTTCGTGAGAATATAATAATAATAATAATAATAATAATAATAATAATAATAATAATAATAATAATAATTTATTTTATTTTTCATCTTATCGCTGCACTACTACATTATTTTGGACGCTCTCGAATTTGACGTATTTTCTTAAAAGTTCGTAACAGACCCGATATTTTCTTTATAGAGGTGTCGGCATCTCGACATCTGTTCAAATCCGTTTTACCGATTGAAACAAAATCAATTGTTTATTCTATTGGGCGAAAAGAAATTGAATGCGGAATTTCATTCTCTCTTCGTAAAATCATCATCCATTTTTTCATGACTTTTTTATTCGTTAAATAAAACGTTCTTTAGAAAGTAGTGAACACTGGGACTAATCGATAACAAAGATAAGTTGGTCAATCTACAACAATATGGGAACCATTTGAAAACGTGAGTGTATCATGATCAAGTAATCATAGAAATCTCTCGCTCATTCGCATCTTTCAATACTTAAAAGTAGCATGGTCTTGAAAAAGCAAGAAAAGAAGCTTGAGACTTCCGGATGAATGCCGTGTATAGTGTTTCAGCATCTTGACGACGTTCCGTAAACGTTACAGTTTGCATCATCAGGGCTAGGGGCTCCTATAATAACAATAATAATAACAATAATAATGGTTGTGAAAGTCTCAAAACAAGAAGCAGGAAAGATTTCCAAAATCCATGTACTGAATAAAATTTTGTTGTTAATCGTTACTATCTCCACCTGCCTCAGACTTCTTTCTGAATGTAAAAAATTGTGCACCACGTTGAAGTACTAAATATATTAATCATCAATACATAATTGCATTTAAATACAAATTGAGCTTAATTTTTGCCTTCCATACGAAATTGGAAATCTGAAATGGTAGTATAGACTCTCCATTCAAAATGACAATCTATTTTTTTTTAATTTCTTTCATCTTTGTTTTGACTAGAAAAAATTTAAATAGTCATTCAACTAGCTCTGGTCTTTTTTATACAGAGGTTGGTTTCTTTCTCGTTCACGAAAGCTCGTAAGGACAGAGAATTTTCACTCTACCTTCTAGCTCGGATCATTTATGATTTCCTTATGTATGAAACACACTCCGAAGTAGCTTATGGTGCGTCCATTTATGACCATACGTTCCAATACGATCCGAGTCACATGTTCGACAGCCGCTCTGATTTCGTCGCGTACGCGTGATTTTTCACACACCGGCTGTTCCAAATGTCATCGTTTCCGATCCGAAGACGATCAGAAACACGTGCCCATATATACGCATATATACGAAATTACGCAAGTGGATGTACATATATAAATTTGTATGGGAACGCATGGACCGGGGAAAATTGGGACAGAAAAGAGGGGACTTTTTCGTAGTAGTGCAAATGGCTAGTTTTCAGGAGTGGGGATTTTTCCTTTCATATTCCTCCCTCTTTCTCTTGCTCTATTCCCTCCCAATGGTATATATACAACGGTAGTAAGTCACGTGCGCGTACGGACTATTACGTGGGTTGAATATACGCCATCTCCCGGATGAACGTCCCCGAATTGTCTCGGGAGACTAGACCCAGTTTTTTTTTGTTCCCACCCCTCTTAATAATTGACGACCAACTTCTCCGACGTGCTAAATAATTCAATTCTCACGTATCTGTGATAAGTTTCCCAAATCAAATTTCCATTGACGCGAATTTACTCAGAGACACAAATATCCCGCGTATCATACCGCATTCGTTATTTTATTAATTTCTTTTTTTAATCACGCAAAAAAAATCAAGACAGACTCACTTTATTTGACTAGTTATAGAAATTAGAATCGTCGTTTCGAAAGTTGAGAAAAGAGAATAAATGGCGTCAACGCAGAAATAACTGAAAAATAAATTTCAAAAAAATCATTATACACTGAGGCCTCCTCGGATACATCTGCCAGCACAATGCGACGAATATCGATCGGTCTGCGTTAGGCAGGAGGGGCGCCAGACCATTTCAGCCATGTATCTGTGGTACGCAAAAATATGCGTAATATCTACGAGTTGAATTCTGAGCGCTACGGAAAACAACCAAATCTCGAATATACAGATATGCGGCGCGAATCTTCGGTGCTTAAACTATTTTTTGAATACTTCGCGTCAAGATACTGCTTTAGACCATTTTGATAAGTGTTTGAGAATAACAATATTTTGATTATTTCTAATCATCCTGATAAATTAAATTAGATTCGCTGTATCCAAATCGTTATTTTCGCGTCAAGCTTAAAACTTGAAGTTTCATTGACGGTAGTTCTGGTTTTGAGATCTCGTCATTGCAGCTTGAAGTAGGGATTTTGAACAAAGCCCGGTCAGTGTAACTTCTGGATGGACAATACGAGAAAGAATCGTGAGCTAGGAAACAAACAAACTTTCCAAAGCATAGACAATGCAGTTCTCATAGACAATGGATGTATATCAATGCTCAAACAATGTGCGAAAGGGAGTTTCAATGTACCTGTGCAAATATTTCCAATGGATCACACAAATCACTCATAGGCATGAATGACCAGAGAGACCGATTCGCAATTTAGGATATCATAATGAATTGCAGTTTACGGAATTTGTGTTATCGATTACAGAATTTCAAAGTTAATTGAGTTTGAGTAATTTTATTCATCAATAAAGTTTACATTGTCAATTTTGGCAACATTTCAGGTCTGCAATTATTTTAATTATTTTTGTAGTAATGTGGGAACGATCTTTTAAATGATTCAACAATTGATGGCAAGAAAGATTCAACTTCCAAGATTTGAAATTACGAGAAAATCTCGACATCGTTAATATATTTAAGAATAAGACGTTTGACATGCACTCTCATTCTTCCTGACAGGCAGTCGTTGAATTATCGGAAAACGATGATCTCCTTTATCTTATCCACAGTTTTTCTATCTATTTTATATATTATTGAATTTTCCCGAAAAAATATCTCGCGAGGCTTCCAATTATAACATGAAGTTTTTATATTTCCATGATCATTGAGAAAAATCAGAAGCTTGAAATCCTGACAGCTGTTTGGATAATTGATTTGACAAATTTTGTAAAAGTGTGGGTACATTCGAATGAAATTTTTTACTTAAAATTTTAATTACTAGCTAAATATACAAAGGTACAGTAACCAGAGAGGTCACCCATGGAAATAAATGATTTGCAAGTGTTCAACGTTTTGCTAATTCATATCACAGCTGAGAACGCATTATCGGAAAAAATTAGTCACTGACTGAGTGTTTGGAGCAGATATACCCTCCATCTTGAGAATCATCGAAAAATCTTAAACCAAGTACTTCGGATGTGATCTTTTTTCGTCCTCCTCTTTCGCATCATACCTATACGTATATGCATTACGTTCCATCGCAACGCGAAATACAATCCGATCAATGGTTCAATTTCGAAAGCGATATTGAAGGGGGATTCATTCGCTACGATTATGGTAATAATAGGTTTGGCAGAGAAAATTGTCGGTTCAAAGAGCGACGCAACGACCAAAGTGCCGAGGCATCAATTTCTATTCTGGTTTATACCTCAATTACAATCCGAGAATTCTGGAAATCCAACAAAACTTTTCCGGCGTTGAAGAACAGTTTGCTTTAACGTTCAACACAGTAAGGATTTCACACGAGTGAGTAATGTCGGAGGATTTGATCGACAGCGATTAAAATATCTAATCAAAGTCGAACTTCTCCGCTTTTCCGTATTCCATTAATATAATTACTTCCGGCAGTGGGTTGTAACTAACAGAAAGTCAATGATAATAGTTACATGTATTCGTTGGTCGGTAATAATAGTGTAGAAAAAAATGAGATAGATCACTGGTCACGTCATGAAATATTTGGGGGCTGCGATGTAAGACAAGTACATTAAGTTTTGTTCTGAGGAAAAATGTCAACATTGAGGCTGGAACAACCTTCTTTCAAGTATGTGGTTAATTAGTTTTAAATTGGAATTTCAGAATTAGAATGGATGATCAAGAGAAAGGAATAATTCATGTTGTAGCTGATTCGCCAGAGTCGGGATTGTGTATTGTGCTTTGAGCCCCTTTCCGAAGATCGAGCTTTCACCAATTGTAGGAAAGGAATGGGGAGATGAAAAGATAAAGGCGTACAAAGCGAAAAATCGAATCAGGGTAAGGAAGACAGAAAAAGAGATAGATAGGCGAATGATGTGCAAGATTAGAGAACAGAGAATGAGAAATAGAGATTAAGGAGGAAAAGGAGGAGGCGGGGTAGAAGAAGGGTTAGACAGCCGTCGGGGACAGCATATCGAAGGACTGGAGGAGTCAGAGAGATGGAGAGCAAGCTCAATCGGACAGGTCAGAAGTACTCCTAGAGGGAAGGAGAGAGAGAGAGAGAGAGGGAGGTCGAGCAGGCGGAGATGAGCTAATCCTCTCGACGTCGATCACATGCCAATACCAATGGACGATCGCTTGGCTCTTCGCTTCCTCCTCTTTCGCGACCCCTTCACTCCCGACTGTTATGTCAAACGTGCAGGTCATCGGGTGGATCCATGAAAATCCTTCTACAGCCATGGATGGATATTCTCGGATTGGCAAACGCGCACTTGTGATCGTACGAGATTCTCCCGAACATCTACGATCTACGAAAAGCTTCCAAAAGCTCGTACAAGTGAATCTGGAGGTTTTTCACATTTTGCTTCAACCGATTATAATCGCAGTTGCACTCGTTATAACGTAATGGCCACTTATGCATAAATCAATAAGCGTAGATTCATGTAGATTAGCCGACTTTCTCGTGACATCATCGGACCTAGAAAACTTTGTAAAAAATGATTGGATGTGATTGATTTAAGAGATTTTTTTCAAACGTGCTTGGATTGTTTCAATGGATTAGATTGAAATAACGTGTTCGTATTCCTCACAGTAAAAATGTATTTTCGTCCCTAGTTCAAAATTATAAGCGGTCCACAGTAGACTGAAGCTGGTCGAACCTAGATAACTATAACATCGTGAACTGCTTGTGGAGATACGTAAGCGTACGTAGTAAAAAAATTATGTAAATCAGCTGGCAATGAAAGAATAAATAAAAGTTACCTACGACACTGCTGACAGCGCCTCGTGGATGTTGCCGGTGTACGACGGTGATAACTATTGGTGAGATCAGAGTTGTACGAGCAAAAAACGACTCGCTGAGTAACAAGAGAGATGAAAAAAGTGTCCTAATGATATTTCCTACGTCGTTCTCTTTTTATCTTAGCTTCTTTCTCTCTCAATCTTTCATCCGTTAGCTGCCATAAATGTGAACTACGATAAAATAACTGTTGCGACCGCATGGCAAATGCGTGATGCTACGATAGCGTGTTTTGCTAGTTCGTTCGTTCGTTCGTTCGTTCGTTCGTTCGCTCGGGCGAGCAAGAGAAGCGAAAGTGCGTGTACTCGCGTGAAAACGAAAAGATAACCGGCGTGGCAGTGGCGCTGTGAATGCTCGATGTTAGTTTTTTTTTTTTTTTTTTTTTTTTTTCAACGTTTTATGTTTATATATACCTTGATCGTCGACAGACAAAATGGCGTGAGATCGTATCTTTTGGTGCGCAAAGACGAATAAGTTACACCCTTTCGTTTCGTGGTAGTTTTCCTATACGTATATTGTATATGCAAAGAGAACTGTGCGCGTGACCATTTCAACCCCATTAAACTGATGCCGTTCCCGTTTGCGCCACCACTGCGAGGACAGTACACGTATATTTCACTGTATACCGGGGTACGTTTGCTCTGCGGCCTTAAATTAAATATTCGGTGTATCAACATTTCTCTCTTCCTCGCGCTCTGTCCCTCCTTTTCCATTCCTATTTTTTTCTTTTTTTTTAAAAATTTTTTTTATTCTGTTTTCTATTTTTCTCTTCTCTTTGTTTTTCTCTTTCTTACCCTATTCCGTTGCACTTGCTGACATGAGATGATATCACGCACCACTTTTTTTTTCCATCGAGCCCGGTATTTCCAACAAAACCCCTTGGGATCGCAATTCTTTCACCACTTTAATGTTCTCTCTCCAACATTCTAGAGCTCCGGCGAGTTATGTAATATTTCAACCCTCCGAATAAGCGACTAGTGTTAACCTCTCCCACATGTATGTTCCTCTTCGTAGTAGTCGCCAAATCAATAAAAAAATATTCTTTATTCGCCGAGAAAAATGTACAGTTCTTCCGATAAAAGTTTTTAGTTCATACAAATCATCGTATTCTACTCTAGCGTTTTTGAAAAGATAAATGTTCTAAAAAATTCTGATACCTAATAGGAATAATGTAGAAATAGTACGTGTTCAGATGTAATCCCAACGTGCAAGTAGTGCTGACTTTTCAACATGAAGCTACCATTACCAGCCAACATTCGATCCAACATCTTTCCATCACCGTTGAAACGTTCAAGGTATGCGGTTCGAATTCTTATCAAAACGAAAGAACGAAAGGAACTGTTTTATTTTTATTTTATTTGTACTCACTACTACTACTGCTATTGCTGTCTTAGATAGTAAGGAAATATATATATATTCAATGAAATTAAACTCATCTGATCCTCGGAACAAGCTCAGGTTATCATTCCGGTCGGTACCGGAAATCATAAGACTCGATCTATCGTCCCAATTTTGAACCGATGTTCGCCTGGTGGTGGCATTTTCCGTAAACTAGCTGTAGGCACAATTTTCGTATATCAGGCTCATTGTAATATCATCATAGGATACATTCGCTTGGTTTTCATCAAGTTGAAGGATCATACCCAAAACACGGAACCAAAGCATCTAATTATTAACCGGGGTCGCGATAATGTAACATAATCTCGTTCAAATTGAACTTTTTCATTTCTTTTTTTTTTTTTATTAAAATAAAGCCTATCTGATCGATGTAAATCCAGGTGTAGGCAGTGCGTAATTCATTTAACAATCTTCATACCTTAACGAGGTCAGGGGATGTACTGACATGAATGTGCACAATGTACATATACGTATACACTTGAATATATTTACAGTCGCGTGAATAGCCTTCTGAACAGAAAGGCTCTTGCTATAGACGATGTCTTATTGCAATTAGCCAATGGTAGAAGCTCGTTGGTTTTAACACGAGAAAACTTGATGGCAAACCGAGCGAAACGATGAGAATGAGAGAGAGAGAGAGAGAGAGCAAGGAAGGGTGTGAGGATCGCGTGCGAAGGAAAGTCTGCTTGACGACCCTCTTTCTGCGAGAATCGATCGCTCTCGTGCATCCCTTTGCCTAAGTATATAAGCAATATATACGAACGACGACTTTCCTCGCTGTGGTTATGCACGTATACGAATACACGAAGAAACAGAGGGTAGCTAGTCGTATCTGAGGCGCAAGAAGGGGTTGCAAAAACGACTTGTTGAGTGTGCGACTTCTCAGTGCTCAGTTCATGCTCCCTTCCAATTGAATTTCCTTCTTCGATCTCTAATGTCTTATTTCAAGAGCTCCTAGCCATATATACGCCGGATATCTGAGTATTATGATAGTCCGATCTAAACAGAATGTATCGAAGTTATCGTCTTTTTTTTTTAACTTTTGGATATACAGAAGTAGAAATTTTGTGTGCTAATTCCAGAGAGCTTTGATATGTGCTGAGTATTCGACCTAAATTTCCAATACCGAGTCATGGATATTAGACAATTTTCACTAATTCAAAAACCTTGCAAATTGCCTTGGCAGAAAATAATCTTAGATTGAAAAAGATTTTTAAAATCGTTGGAGCACAATGATGCAAACGTTATCGTTGTACGATGACAGCCACCGCGATCTTTGTAGAGCAAGAACCGTGCGCGAATCTTACATTTTCAATTTCAAAAGGGTATTTTACATACATTTTTTATTTTTTTTTCTTTTTCGAAAAAAAAATGAATGTAACAGCTATATGTAGTATAGAGATCTTATTTATTAGATGACGTTCGCGGCTTGAACCTACTTAAGTGGCTTCCGAAAGAGTCTCATTTTACCTAAACGGATGGTACCATTGTCCTAGTGTATTTTTATTAGTTCGAATCGTGCGTATGCACTCGACATAAAATGGTCGAAGTTTTATCGAACTGGTATCAGTCAAATAATATCTGTATTTTACAATGGTGGTCCTGTGACCAGACTTCACCTGGAAGATTGGAATGTATTTAAATATATTCTGGAACTTTTATAAAATGTTATAAAACTCTATATACTTTGCCATATTAGATGTAGTGGATCTCTATTTATTTAGTGACTTTTTGTAGTGTCCAAAATTCATTCATTGCAAGAATTGATTCGTCGTTTTTTTTCAAACCTTTCGAATTAATCAAATAAAGACGATTATGTTTTTTTTAGACCAACGAAAACGTACTCGTCGCAGGTTTGTTTAATGCTTTTCTAGCGTTTGTAAAATAATACGTGAAAGTTGTTGAGGTGCTATTCAAACTTCGTGGTTGCTTTATGATGATCAAATCCAATCCTGGGAGACCAAAAAAGTTTTGTGAAAAATTTCTAAATGAATGACACCTCGAGAAAATTGATGGATGAAGCCAGAGTGGATCACACTTGCCATATCTCCCTTATGAAACCTTTTCTCTAATAATGATCAATCTTTCTTTCTAAGAACTATTCATGAAAGATCTGATCAATAACTGTCAAAGTTTTATTGCGATTTTTTCGTGCAAATTATTGGAACATTTCACGATGTGGCTCACGTCTTCATTCTCGCGATATTTGTAACTTGGAAAAGTCGGAGAAAAAAGTTGCAAATTGGAACACCCAAGTAACTTTCTCGGAATCTCTTCTAGTTCGAAACGTACGATTCGCTGTATTTATCAAGTTGTAAGTAACTAATGGGATGTAACATAACTTTCCAGAACTATTCCGATTTTTATTATTTTAGTGCAGAGTCAGAAATAACGATGAGAAAAAAATCGAAAATTACAGCAAACCAATCAAGTCCCAATCTGTTGAAATTCATTTCTGAATTTTTGGGAAAACGAACTTCAGGCGAATACTCTTAGCCTTCAGCAATAGCGAACCTTACTTTCAAGAATGAGAAAATTTTTCATTCTCTTTTCTTAAAATCCAACGAACCCAATTTAGGCTATACGCCAAAGAATTTTTATACCGGTGTATCAATCGATGACTACCGTTTTCAACCTCTTTCTGTCTCTTTTTCGTCTTCCTCTCTTGGTTGCCAATGTCTCGAGCATCGCATGATCCATTTTACGCTGCATTTGCAGTGCATCTCTCGCTTTGCCCGGCGGCATTGTGAGAGCACAGCATCAAAATCGTCTTTGCTTTCCTGTGGTGCGATACGTGCTCAGCGTCTTTCTTCCTCGGTCAACACACTTCAAAGTCCATCGTAGTACTCAGGAGCCACACACAGCATGAGTTCTTGCCTGCTCGTCTTCGTCATGGTATCTCGTGACACGCGCTATATACATGGTATGCGCCCGTAGGGCGAGGATATCCGTTTCAGCGCGAAACTAGAAAGAGCCCGATGGCTCTATGTCACGTCGTATAAGCGGTGGATGTCATTTCAATCCGCTATTCGATTACCGAGACTCTACACTCTTGCCTCTAGTCTTACCCCCTCTGCGAAACGCCCTTTGTGGTTGGCGACGAAATAAAAATGAGAAGAAGAATGAAAAGAAAAAGGGAGATAGAGATATAAGGAAACTCTGGATCTTATGAATTTTCTGCATCACGTTTTATTCCGTTATTTTTATTTTGCATCTCATATACAACAACTTGCGCTTTCTTCTTTTTACAGCGAGCCATACTTTTAAAACTGACACCTCGTGCTGCCGTTATGTCCGATTGTACAGAGCACTTTAATCAGACATATCGTACCAAGAAATATCTGACTCTGCAACGTCCTAATGTTTCTATGTAATATAATTCTTTGTTTCCTTGTGTCTCTGAAATCTGTCTCAACTTCCGATTAAGACGACTGTATATATATATATATAATATATGTATATAGTTACGTCTTCGCGTGGCTTCTTCAATACTGGCCGTTGAGTAAGTGCTTGAATATGAATATTCATATTCAAATAGTTTTCAATATTTAAACTCCAGTTTCATATTATTTAGAAAATTAAAATATCTTCCGCACTCATTTAGGAGAAGTTTATTTCCTGGCAACGATGCTTCGGAAGTTGAATAAGTTCATACATAAAAAAAGGGTGCCACCCAGAAATCGTTCCACTCAATTCGAAATGTCATATTCGCATGATCGCTGACAGGAAACGAACCGTTGTAACGGGCAATTTCATGTGTGTCAGAGATAGGGTTTATTCTTCCTTCGTTGATAATTGTCGTGGTATATTTATAGGCAGCTGATAGCGAATAGAGATGACACGTATGAGTACATCATTCTACTTTTCAAGTAGTGTGTACAACAACTACAGGTATAGACAAGCTGTCAGACGTTTAGTTATGGAACGCGTTGAGCGTTTACAATATAGTGGAGGATCCGAATATGACTGAATCGAAAATGTCTCTATCGTATCGATTTTTTAAATACCAATGCATATAATGAATACACATTATTTCTAATGACATTTCTTATTGTTTCATATTTCTTTACCTGTCCTTTATAAATGACATCGTTATTATGATTATTATTATTGGAGAATATAATTTTGCTTTCGGATAAATGTTCATTCTGAACCGTTGGCAACTGCAGCGCCACCTTCATTATCAGAACGTGCCAAACGCCAACAAAACCATATGTCCTAGACAAAAAGCTCGCGTCTAATCGACTTTTGAATTCCGCGCAGCCGCTCCCGTGACCATTCTGTTTCCCTTATACTCACCCTCTATCACCCACACTCCTCTGTACTTTTCTATGCCGCAGATATTATATCTCTTGAGAGAACCACAGCCGAGCTCGCCGTAAATAGTTTCTCTTAGCTGCACGTGACTTTACGAGCACCCTCTGTCCGGCTTACTGGTGTGTCCGTGTGCGTTCCTGTTCCCGAGTAAGTGTTTGCGTGTACGAGGTGCGCCACGTGGTGCTCTACTCTTTTCCGACCTCGCTTCAACATCTACTTTTGCTCTTTTTTTTATTTTTTTTTTTTATTCTTTTTCTCACCAGCGTTCAGCTTTTCCCACTCACGCTCTTTGAAAGAATGGAAGAAATGACCGGATGAAATTGTACTCGTTTGACCGAGCTTCTCTCGCACTCTGTCGTCCATTAGGCTCTATTACACCCCCTCTCCTCTTTCCAACCCTCAACACTAAACCGCTCTCGTTCGATCGAAATTTCTCTCAGTCATTTCACATCTGTTTCTCTTCTCCTTTGCTTTCTCTCTCTCTCTCCCTTTTCCTCTCTCAATATCCTTTTCTCCCTCCATTTTCGATATAACATCGAGCGACGCACACTCGAATATGGGCATTCAGAAACATCGAACACACTATCGGCTACTGGCATTGTCAGAGACATATCCCATACACGCGGTCAGAGATCGTTACGTAGCTGCGAGAGCCAACTTCAATTCCGTCCACAGAGTGCATCGATCAGCCACTCTGGTGCGCGGTGTAATTCGCCCCTTTTTTTTTTGTCTCTACGATCCATTTTCAACTAGCGCTCGATACAAGCCAAATCTCCACTGATTAATGAGAGAGCCAAAACATCAAAGGCCCCATGCAAATGGAGACATGTCCCTTTCGTTCTCTTCATCTCTTCTGATCAACTTGAATTATGAAATATGTTCCTAGTCCGAGTCCACGAATTATTTTAACGAAATAATACTGCCATAATCAAAAGCTCAAAGTCTAAGGTTAAAAACTATTATGCCATTTCAAAGCTTTTGTTGCGCCACATAGTAGTAATATACCATCTTTCATATTAAATAACAGAAGTATATTTTTCTAAATTTAATTCAAATTTTAGATTTCGATCAATCTAGTTAAATCCCAGTGAGGAATTTTTTCCCAATTTTATGTTTACGTACGTTTTTACGTTGATTCTATGAAACGTTGCCTAAGCAAAAACGATGGAACGTGCATGCAGACAATTGGAAATTTGGATTAGCAAAAAAAAATAATGAAAATTACAACATGAAGTGCATGAATAATATTTTGAATTATCGGATGTATATTGAGGTCTGCTGGACTTAATTAGTTGATTTAAATATCAACAACCGTTGTTTTGCTGTTTCGTCAATACGCATTCGAGAATGAATTCTGTTCCGATCAGTTTTTAACTTCCAGCACGGACATATAGTATTCTAAGTGTTTCCACACCTGGATTAGAAGACTTTTTTTTAGTTACAGCCAAGTTTAGAAATTTTTTATTCGCGAATGTGTAGCAGCAGAGAGTGGTAGAAAATTGATCGTGGCGGAGAATGGCAAAAAGCAGCGAGCCGTTAAGTGGGAAGCAAAACCGCACGCTGCTTCTAGCACGCCGCTCCAAATCCACCAGGACGTATAACACATGCACATTCAGCGCCACGTGTTTTCACCTTCATCGTGCTTTCTGCCTTTTTCACCAAATAACTGACGAAGCAAGCCCGATTTTCATTTTATTTTCACCTATAATGATGCATGAAACATTTCAAAAATATTTTAATATGATCTACAATAATCGCTGGGAATCGCTGCAGGAAATTCGTTTTTATACATAGGTGCTAAGCTCATACAAAATGAAAATAGATAATTGGGTTTCGAGCTAACTCGAATGGCAGTTGAATTGTTTTATCGACAGCATTTTTTACTTGCATCATGGTGCAGTGAATATTGAAAAGAGGAATTTATTCCTCTTTTGCCAAAAGATATCTGTCGCATCCAAAATATATCTGTTCGGTTGAGTTACACATTTCTCTAATCATGAAAAATAGTAATACAATTTCTAAAAATAGTCATCTATCTCTGCCTACGCGTTTACCCTACTTGGCTTTCATATTTTTTTTTTCACTTTTCTCTATATGGCTCGTTATCTATAAATCCGAACGCAACACATGAACGAATAAATTTTTCAATTTTTCCACGCGTATGTGCGCTTCAATTTTACGCTTCAGCGAAACAATCATCTGCTCAACAAATATGTCCTCGAGCTAAACTCAACTCAGCTGACATGGAAAAAAGTGAATGCAAAAATGTATCCCAAATGTGTGTATATGAAGCATTCCATCCTAGAACTCCAATAGCGCGGTTTCGCTCTTCTCTCAATACTTGGATTTTTTTTTTTATCATTCAATATCAAATCGCAAAATGAATAGATTTCTATCTTCGTGCCTTTAAGAAGTCAATTTTTTCATAAATTATCTTTTCGCAGCTTCAACAATCTGGTAACGCCGGTAACTCCCTACGGAATAATCATAACGACGATCGTCTACACACCAATTTTCTTTATTTCGAATCATATTTTTAAGAATGAAAAACATTTTTTTTTTTTTACAAACTTATTTTCTATATAAAAATCAGTTTACAATGATAATTAAGATTCCAACTTATCCACTGAGTCGAAAAATTTTCCACTTCAAAAAGAAATCAGTATGAGTGGAGTTGTGAAAGAAAAATCATTGTCATTGGCAACACAAACAAAAAACATTAAACATCATATATTGATCAATAAAAAGTTATCGATGTATAAAATTTTTATTTAATACAAAAACTGAATGAAAAAAAGAAAATGATATTCGAGGTTATGAGCTAAAAATTTTATAATACACCCAAGCACTTCTTTCAATGCAGGCACAAAGAGTTTCAAAAAATTTCAACCATAGAGTGAAATATTATATCTATGGTTACTTTAGAATGGAACGCCCCATTCGTACTGCTTTGATGATAAAATATTCGTAAAATGTTGTCATTTATTTTCAATTCACCCCAAATCATATTTCGAAATGTGACAAAATTAGGCATGTATGTGAATAGCTGCGAAAACTCATGAATAGAATACGAATACCAATAAATGTCGTAGACGAAATTATCTCCATTGATGATTGTCAATTTTTTTGTAGATGGTCGAATTGAAAACTCAATATTTCATTGTTAATCATGTAAACTTAGTTATTTTTTTATTACAATACATTTTTTATATTCATTCAATTAGCTCCTCATACATTTTCTGCCTGTACGTCGAGGCATGACAACCTTCGTATATAGATATATAAATTATACGCGGTATTTATGAGTAATGATGTCAACGATAATGGAAATATTAATAATTGAGAGTAGATGGCGAGTTTGCCTACATAGTTGAGAAAGAAAATGCATGGAGGGTGACAAGCGTGCGTGTTGAAGCGATGCGAGGGTTGAGAACAAGGAGTATAAAAAATGTTTAATACAAAATTGAAAAAAAAAAAAAAAAAAAAAAAAAAATTACGTGCTACATTATGTTTATAAGGAGTCTAAGGCTATGAGGAAGGCTCCTCACAACTAAAATGAATTAGGGTCACGCCTTGATCCGTGCTATGTATGTTCAGCACGAGAAGCTAATCCACAATGTTCCTCCCCGGTTAACTTTGTCAGGGAGCTTTCTCTCTCTCTCGGTGGTGTCGTGCCATGGTTAAGCGAAATTTCTAACGTCGTATGCGATCGGTAATCGCCTTAATAGGGAGAGACGTGGCAAGCGTTCCGGTCGTTAAATCAACGTTTAGACATTGGTGCGCAACGAAGGAAATTAACCGAGCATCTCCTTTCTCTTTCTAACCGTTTCTCACTCTCGCCCTTTCTCTCCGCTTCTTTCCTATTCTCGCTTTGTTCTTATATATGTAGTTATTTCTCGAACAAAAATGTGTATCGATTGCGAATGAAGTTGATGATAACAGTTACAATTTTATGGGGATGTGCATTTCATTGAAATAGATCATTAATTCGAATTCACTAACTGAAATAATGGGAAGTTTTTAAATTTTTCGTTAATCTTTAGTATCTCGAATTTACTGTTTCGATGAATAACGGAAATGTATGAGATTCGCCAAATATTTATATATTCTGTTCTGCGTAATACATCGATGGTGCGTTTAACGAATTCTACTGGTTCGGTCTTGATTCGCGGATATATCCGGTTAGAAAAATCGCGAAACTCTCATATTCCTGATATTTAAACTTAACATATTTTCAAAGTGTGTAACTGTTTATTCAGTTGAATTAATATTCCTTCGTACATAACCAGATTTGAACAAAAAAGAGTTTCGGAGAAATTATAATTTTATTAATACAGAAAATGTAAATACGTGTATTTGAATATGAAAAATCATGTGTTAGGGAGTCGCATATCGGTTGAAAGCTGAGTATATTTACCGACTATGGTTCACAGAATCGATCGTTTCTCATTATTTTTATCCGTGATCTACTCAATATGTAACATAGTAAATGTATTTCTACAACCGTATATGTCCCTATGGGTATATCGTTTGATGACAAATGACGTCATATTTCTAGTTTCAGTTGAAAGGACACTTCTCTGTCATAGAACTCAACACAATATATAAACGGGTTTATCGAAATAATAGAAGTCTCCCTTGTTGATCTCCCTGCGCGATGATTTCCTTTGCGGAGTAATTTGATCGTCCCCGTATAAAGAAATACATTTAGAAAAGAATGAAATTCTCCATTTATTCTGAATTTGAAAATGAATATTACTGCTGTGTCCATAAACTATAGCTGTGGAAAAAACAATATTCTGGAGTGTACGTCACAATGAGTTTTCGACGTTTTTCATAAATTTTTCCGTTGTTATGGATCACAAGCAGAAATGTTCCATCACTATGATTTGCAGGGGTGGTTGCGATCCAGGTGCGCTTATGGAGCCTGGAATACTCGGTCGTCGCATTTCATGATTGCATGTGAACGACGGAGTAATCTATGCAACGTGGAAAAATGGAAAGAGCTTAGAGCGAGGTCTGACTATACGAGTATCATTACTACTAATGGTCGAACCGGCAATGGTGGATAGTTCTACGCACCGCTTAGAAATAGTTTGGTCCATGCAAAAAGTGGATAAAAGTCGATTTGATTAATCCTTAACTCAGTCTCTCCTTGTATTGGGTAACAGATATACCTACATACTGAAGGACGATATAATCGTTTGAAGTCCTCTCAAGGATATAAAAGCCGTTAAGCCGAGAAAGATCCACCAGGAAACTTGGATAATAGTTCGAGAACACTGAAAGGTCCTGAACTCCGTGATACAAAAGAAACAAGTTTCTTTCTGTGGAAAACTCTGTGCTCAAAAACAGAGAGAGTTTTTTTACGTATACCTGCGGAAATTTTCTTGTCCTGACACGTGATTTGTGGTGACAGAAAACTTTTCTTATACCAATACATATATTTAGTCTCCGTTACATTTTGTTCTATCAAATGAACTGTTGAAATTTGGCATTTGTTCATCTACTTCAAGCCGAATAAAAGACAATTATTTTGAATTCTTCAAGAAATGACTTCAACGAATGACCAGACACTGGTATAGTGGTATTTTTTGTCGGCTTATACTCACGAAAGTAACTTTCACTCATTCAACGAAAGATTCCCACTAATGTAAGTTTATTTAATCACTGCTCGAAGTATTTACTCGAGAGGTTATGCACACTTGTGCCTGGAAAAATTGAAGAACTCACTTGATTTTTTTAGCCGGGCAAGGCTCATTTTATTAAAATATACTGTACAAAGCAGTTACTACATTTTTGTGGTATTTATATGAAATTTTTTTTATAACAAAATTTCACTACTAAGAGAAATGGTTGTAGTTGTGAGCCAAAGTATTATGATAGCTGAAAAAAGCCGTAAAAATGTTAACGGTTCGTAGATGTACTTTCTGAGCATTGGTTTATTCATCAACGTTCACTCATTGATGATTCAATAAACTGTTTGATATTCTTGAATATACAAAATTGGACATACCATGTGTTTCACGATATTACGAGATGTTCGCCTTTGTATGCCTGTCAGTTATGCACCGTTACCAGCATGCCCCGTTCACCTACGGCATCGACCACGTTACCATAGCAATTGTAGCATCCCCGTGGCGTTCAACATCAAACTCTGTTTCAATCTGCATCAGCTTTTAACGCATATATCGTTGTCGTTAACCCTCCAGTGGTCGCACTCTGTACTTTGTATAGGAAGAACGGATTTTCGTGAAAAGAACTTTCTAATCATTAACGGCTGACCGGGCTTCTCTGGGATTACTTCTATTGTTTGTCAATCCTGTACGTGACATAATTTTCAGGTGAGAATTCAGGTTTGAAACGTTTAGGGTGGTGTAGATTATATTTAAATTCTTTCAAACAACGAAAGCGGTTAAAATTCTATCAATTCATCTGTGAAAAAAAAAACTCTGTGAAAATAGCAAGCTCCATTTTTTGTTACGAGATTGCCAAAGACGATTGTAGCTCGGGATACAACAAAAAAAATGTTTTCTCAAGAGTAAACAATGCTTTGGGATTGTACACCTCTTCGATTGGCCACCGGATATACGAGGGTGATGGCCACAATATAAGGAGCCTCCAATTGTATCGATAATGCGATGATTTTCTGGAAAACAGTGAACAGTTTTCACAGTGTTTACAATCTCCCAATCAACAGTAATTCGATTAGTAAAATTTTTTTAAACCACGTTTTATCGAAATCTGAAGAAAAAAAAACAGAAACGTCTCATACATCAGTATAAGAGTTCCGTGATATTTGAAAAGCTTTGCCATAACACAACGAATGTTCGTAGGAAACAAAAATTTTAAGATTTTCTTTTCGAATATCACATACAATTTATTCGGATTGTTTACCATTTGAATTGCACAGCAATGACAGAAAAATAGTTTATCACGTACCATGGAAAAATTTGGAATTACATCTGATGCGAAGTATGAATCTTTTAGTGCGATGTCGGAAGTTCCGTGCGATATCATTCTACTCGATTAATATGCATCCTAGTTTCCTTTTTTTTTTCCGAAGAAAGCGAAAAAAAAAATCACGCTCCAATGGTAAATGCTCAGTAATATATCGATTTAGCTTCGAATACCATCTGTTACATAGAACTCAATATCACCCGCACAGCTTTAGGCTCTGTTTTTCGTCTCCTGTAGGGTGCGCCGTAACTTTGCATGAATGCCTGTCCGGAGCGTAGACAAGAAAAGCGTCCGATGCATTGAATTGAATTGCAGCTCCAAAGTTGCTGAGGGTACTGCATTATTTCATTGAATGCATTAATGCTCCATTCCTCTTTGCAAAAAAAAAAAAAATATGCGAACAAAAGACGACAGTCATAATGTATTTGAAAAAGGAAGAATGTTGATACAGCAGTCTATAATATATTTATTTATTATAAAAAGAAAGCTCGAATATCATTGTAGAATTGTGATAAAGTACAAATGCATTTATCGATGGATTTTTGAAGAATTTAACGATCGTACTTCTTCCATTGGGAGAAATTAAAAACCAGTTCAGTGATAAAACTTGACTCCTTATTAAATTTATTCTAATGTTTAATCTTTATTCGAAGGTTATCGAAACTATTATTTTTTCGTTGATCGAATCTGAGATCGTGTATTAATGACGCGTTCGAGACGATAAATCCTTGATGATATAAATCGACCAGCAGAGGGTTAGTTTGGGGATGATATGATAGAGGGCTTAGTAAGATCAAAGGTCAACGTAGCGGCTTGGCATGCTGGGAGGGTTTCCCGAACGGGACCGAGGGACTGAGGTATATGCGCTTGCGGGGGGATTCGTCGAGAGACCAGGCAGGAGAGAAAGAGGAGCAGAGTGAGAAAGAGAGAGAGAGAGAGAGGAAGGTGTCACGTTCGCTCAGGCGACGGATACCTGTTGGTTTCCTACCCTGAGGGCGGCCGGACGCCGGCGCCTTGGCAAGTAGAAGCGTCGTGACGTCACGCAGCGCCAACGCCGTTGCCCAAACCATTCGTCCCTGTTATACGACTTATCGTTATACCCCTACATTTCCATCCCTACTATCCTTTTACCACCACGACCAGTTCTCTTTTCGACTTCCATATACTATATTAGTTGCCACCTTCTTTTTTTCGTCTGTGAACTTCTTTCCATCTCTGCCACTAACCCCTCATCGTCGCACTCTTTCTATATATATATTCCTCGACGCCCTGTTCTCCATCCACAACTTCTTCGCGGTCTGCCGTCTACTCTCGTCATCAGGTTATCAACGCCTTAAAAAAATGTGAGAAAAAAAAATAGAGAGATGCGAAAAAGAAAAAAATAAAAAGATCGCGCTTCGATGTATTCGTACTGGCATCTCACGAGCGTACACTAAACACGTTCGCGGCTTCCAGTCTATCTTTCGCATCAGGGCATGGAAAACGCAAATTGGAAACGTGAGGTGAAAGGTTGACGGGAGCATTTCTATATCGGCTTCTCTAGCTCGCTACGTATTTTGTTTTTTTTTTTTTTTTTTCCAACTATCTTTTTATTATCAGATGCATGTATGAGCATGCGGTTTCTTGTAGTTGGCCGATTTTATCTGAATCACTGTGTAACCATATACTACATAGAATTCACAGATTCTTTCTCCCGTTGTAAATCGTATGTTACGTACACGTATACGCCAGGTTCAACCTAAAAAGTGTTGGTACGAAAGACAAGGCATTTTTGCCCTCATTTTCATCCGCGTTACATCAAGGAACTTGAAGCGTGTAACTTTACATCGAAGCTAGAATATCGATTGCTTATTTATTGACAAGTATCTTCGTGGAATGTCAAGATTCTCGCGACAATGTCGCAAGTTATTGGGGACATGACTCACAACCCTTTGACTACCGTTATACAAGAATGGCAAGTGTTTTTTTTTTCTTTTTTTTTTCAAATCCTTGCACCACCTGGTAATTAGCACCATGATTTTCTTCTCTCCTGCTCCCTCGTACCTCCATCCTCCATCCGATCGTGATCATCGAAAGAATATGACGCAAGATTATTGCCCGGTATAATATTGGTTTGCTGGTGATCGATATAATGGAAATGAAACAAATAAGATTCTTTTTTTTTTCAAAACTGGAAAAAAAAAGTTTCGAGTGTGATTTGCTGCTGCATCCCAAAACTTTTTGTTCTTGGTGTAGGGCAGTTATTTTCGTTTGTCTAGCTTCGCTCGGCACGAACTCTGGCAAGACTACTACTCCCTTACTATCATATATCTACAGATATATCTACAGTTACACATATATGTATGAGTTCACTGCTATCAGAAAGTTCAAATTCACATGGTTTAACGTTGTAAATTCTGTGAGTCGCGTCCTTTTGTTTGCAAGCAGTCGACTCAAACGCGCATATACCTACAAGTATAAGAGCCCAGAAGGAAGGTAGTATAACTGTGGACTACCGGAACTGGATCTCTCGCGGCGAGAAACGCCATCGTAAGGCACTGCCTCTCTGGTACAGTATAGGACGCCTGCTCTTTTATCTTTCCCGAGGGAAAAATAAATATGGAGATTCGGGGCTCTACTCTCTTTCTCTCTTTCTCTGCTCTCTCTTTGTCTGCTTTTTCGTTTTCTCTCTCGCTCCATGCACGCTAACCAGCAGTTTTCTTCATGATTGTAGAAGAAAAAAGATCTGTGACAAAAAGAAAACTGGTCTGGTCGAAGAAGAAAGGGAGATCGAAGAGAGATTGCATTAAGCTCGCCAGGCTTAGTGAGATATTAGAAGTATATGAGTCGAGGTGAAAGAACGCACTTCCGACTCCATTTTCGGTGGTAGAGATTATTAATTTTGCAAGGTATACTTGGGTGCAGCTCTTTTCAAAATGTTCTTATTTTCCATTTTCTTGGTGATTTATTTTTTTTACTACTTTACAGTTGCACCTAATTTGGACAGTCATCGAAATAAATAAGATTACGCTATTCGCTCTCGACGTTTGTATATACAAAAAAAAATTCAGTAACAAATAGAATTTAAGAACTCAAAGAACGTGAGAATAGAATAGAATATAGTCGATCTCAATTTCTACCGAGTGATAAATAATGACAGATAAAAATCTAAATGAATTAACAACCAACAAACAAATATAAAAAAATTGTAGGATTTATTTTGGAAGAAGTAATGAAAAAAAAAAAAACTGGAAATAATTGTGTCCCTTTTTGTCTAAAATATAAAGAAGATTGTTATCTGTAGATTTTACAATCTCGTGTATCACGATCGTCTACCAATCCACGATTGAGGTATGAGAATGTAGTACATTAAACGTTGGATATGAGTTCCGCTTGGCTGGTGTGCGAGTATGATTGGACGATATGGTACATTAAGAATATTACAACGAGGGGGAGTATGTGGATCGCGTGGTGACCGGACGTATTGGATACGTACGTATAAATTCTTTCTCGCTTTCTTTCTCACTCTTTCTCTCACTCCCTCGAGTATCATTCATATTCTCCCACATCCTTTCATATAGCATGTTCGCCTAAGATTGTGTACAATTCTTGTTCCTTTCTCGAGTTTTTAATAACTCATCAAACTTTATTTTTTTTTTTTTTTTCATTTACCCGAAATATTTGTATTTGGCGGTATGACATATTTATTCACTCTCTAAAATTTTTATTTTCAGTTTAACCTTAAAATTTGTCTCAGGGTTTATCAAGACAACAACAAAAAAACAAATATCAAACCACCTTTTTCGGTCCCTTTCTCCCTCCATTTCTCTCTTCGTTTCTTATTTTTTATTCTCTCTCACTCTGTCATTTTTACTCCCTCACTAGCTCAAATTATAACTGCTGCAGCGTTGGGAACCACACTATTGTATGAGAGTCATTCTCGCTCAGTGGCGTCCCTTTTTCTTTCCATTTGCGCGGGTGTACGCTCGGTCGCATTAGTCCATTATCTCAATCTATAGTAGTCTGGGGACAAATAATAGGCTGCACATAGAGCAAGAGAAAGACCGAGAGAAAGAATATATTCGCCGAAAGGTGAATATACAAGCATACTCCCACACACACACACACACACACACACACACACACACACACACACTACACACACTTACGCACACTATTCTTGGCATGTTTATTTTAATATACGAGGACTTTCGATCGAAATGAAGAAATATGTGACCTTAAATCCCAAATAATCGGTGTAGGTATATGGAACTCAATGGACTCTTCAGCATATTTTAGAAAAACTGATACTTCGTTTTGAATTTGTAGATGTAGATAGATTTGCTAGTAAAATCGATCACTTTAAACCACACATTAAGAACAAAATGAATTATTTTTTAATAAGGAATAATAAGATACATTTCCACATAATATAAATAACGATGACCCAAATCGCCGAGAGCAGTTTTCGAATCAGTCGATGCGGTGCACTTTCTCCATGCGCATTTTTCCATAATAATATTTCTGTGCGTCTGCTTATTCATCGAAGCAGTATTCATATTCCACTCCATTCCAACATAATGATGATTACGGCCGTTCAAGTTTAGTGTACGCATAAGATTCGTAAACTTTTTGATTGGCCGCGTTGTTTTCCTTTCAAGCAATCGAAACTTCGATTGAAATATTAAATAGTCAATGAATCGTGGCAACGTATAGCCGAAAACGGCTTTACATTCTCAAATCACATTGTGCTGTGATGATCAACGGATTAGCATGTTATATTGTATTTTCGTAAATGAGAATTTATCGCTAATCGATAAAATACGTTTTTCTACGATGGACTTGAAGCATACCTTGAGATACGCCGAAGTCCTGACGACAAAAATTCAAACAATTTTTCTTATAATGGATCAATGCATGAATTTGAAACACAAATATTGACTAATGGAATGCACAAAATAATATATGAATTATGTAATTTTGCTCATTGTCCGTTTCGTTCTCAATCAAACATTCAGCGTGAACCAACACAATTGTTTTCCGCGTTTATCGAATGAAAACTTGGGACACAGCTTCAACTGTACTGTACCGAGAGACTTTACCGAGAGAGTCTTTCCATTGAAATAAGAAAAGGCTTAAATTGCAAGTCGACCAGGCTGAGTTTGATAATCTTTACTTTAATGATGAAAATTAATTTCGCTTTGTATTTATATTTAAATATATATATATATGTATGATGATAATGTGAATAATAATAAAGGATTCAGGATGAGAAAGAGCAAAGGATCGTGCAAAGGATTCAGGGAGGAGTGAGAGAGAGAAAGAGAGAGAGAGAGAGAGTGAGATGCCCGAGTGAGGCTTGCAGGCGCAAGCGCTCGGCCGATCGATGTCCCCTTCTCTTCCGCGCGCGTATAAAGCTCCCGCTCACTGGGGGGTGCACGACAGTTTCGCGATAGCATTTGTAACATGCGCCGCGTCCCGGGTCTCCGGTACTCCGTGACCGTTACCAACGTAATCAGCGAGATTCAAAGTCGTTATCGTTGTCGCGAGATTTCCCGATTAAATAGGAAAGCTCGATCGAATCTAATCGGGAATAAAAATCATAGAAATCGTGGAAAAAGTGAAGAAAATCAGGCATCATCTCACTTATTCGGAGATACCTCCATCGAAGCAGTCAAGATTCTTCGTTATTCTTGTAATAACGTAAATAAATGTTTCCCGTAAATGACTAGTCTGTAATGGTGTTCCCTGATTTCTTTGGCTTGGGAAAAAAAAAAATAAATAATAATCAAAAATCATAAATCTGTCAAATTCGTAAGCCGTTGATACGGTGAATGCTGAAAGCATTCAACCCGACTTCACGCCAAGTAGATACGGTCGATCTACCGTTCAGACGCACGAAAAAGAGTGCATCCCGTCGTATAAAAAAGCGAAGAAAGAAAAAAAAATCATCGAACGGAGTAAACGAAGAAACTATACGGAGAAAACTTCATTTTTTGAGAAGCATACAAATCAAGGCACAATATTTGTGTAACGAGGCTAAGAATTGTAGTAGTATAACGAGAATATTAGCAGAATACGAAGATCCGAATCACCTTATACTATCATCTATTCCGACTGACATTTCGGTCAATGAAAATACACGACACCGGTCAACAAGGATAATAACAGATTAAGTTAACGTATTTCTCATAAACGCTTAAAATTGAGAGAAGAGTTCGTAGCAGCAGGACAATCCAACTTAGAATTTATACGTACATATATTCCAATATACGTAAGAAGAGCCAAACGTGAAATGAACACTGGAGTGACTGTTTGAACTGCGGAAAATTATCTTTCACGTCTTCGAGTACCACGTTCGGAAGGTTAAGCGGAGATACACAGAAGAGGATCGAGTGTGCAAACGGCTCGAATAATTCGAGGAGTATTTCGTATCGTTGTCACAAGCGTAGAGGCTGAAAATCAACTCTGACAATTTGGCCAAAGTGTAACCGTGTGAATTCTCATCCGGTTTGAGAATCGTTCGTGAAGTGTGTTTTATTTGTACGAGAGTTTAACTTATTATTGAATCAATCTTAGTCTTCAATTGGCACAGTATTCGTAGTGATATATCATCATATACATATATATGTATATATAGCTACGTCGAGTATATAAATACATATATTTATATTTATACTATACATAAATATATATATATATACACACACACTTATTGGTGTTTGCGTAAATTCATGTGCATTGAAAGAGAGTCGTAATTTTGGCAAATCTCAAAAAGTTGTTTGGTGTAGTTAACGAGGATTGGTAGTGACGTTGAAGATTTGTGGAAGGATTTTAAAGATCGCTGAACAACGGATGGTCTTAAAAATTTCGGAAATTTTGACATTTCCGAAAAAATCGTTTGAAAATTTTTGTTTCGCAATCGCTTGGGCTCTATTCCCTTTATCCCGTATTTCCGAGCTTTATCGGGTGGCGCGGGAAACAGTTAAAACGACGGGGCATCATCAAACTCATTGTTCACCGGACCCCACTGTTCTCGTCACCAACACCACCACTCACGACGACCACCGACCGACAAGAAAAAGAAGAAAACGAAGAACTACCCTCGTACCGAAAGCTTTCACTAACGCGCAACAAGTTAAGAGGCTAAAGCCAACGATTCTCGCAGAGCCGAGGCCGCAATGTGACATGGATATCCTCGCTGTAGCTTGCGCCATCGTTGCCGCTGCACTTTATTACAATACACTCAACGCCGGTTTCGTTTATGATGATAGGTGAGTCGATTATTCAATTTTTCAAAGCATTCGAGTTTCGTCGACTTTCTATTAGGAAGTGAAGCATTTTTAATTAGTTTTCGTAACTATATGTATCTCCTGTCAGGTAAACTTAGTTCATGTTTTAACTGCAAGTATACCCCGCTGTCTTGTTTATTCTACATTGAATTATGGAAAATATAAATGAAAATGTGAGTCAACGTATACAGCCGTAACCTAGTTTTACGGTCTGTATTTTCACAAATGACGAGACAAAAAAAATTTCTTTTCTGACAATATATCTATAAACAATTCCAGCGTGTCATATGCTCCGGACAGGTATATCGATCAGTTTATTTACCAGCTGTTTATCGCAATGGATGTGTATAGAATGATCAGACAATTAGGGTATGGAATATTCTATTTCAATTGTCATTGTTATCGGTACAAATGATATTCTCAATTAGACGAAGAAGTTAGTTATTTTTTATGTATGACTTGCTCAAAAATCGTGACACTTACGAACGAGAATGAATAAAAAAGCAACTGAGTAAATGAATGGAGGATTTTTAGGTCCGTTATTGACTATAAAATTTGGACGTTCAAAAATACGAAACGTTTGCACTGATTGTGAAAATGCGATCAGATAGTTGAATAATCAGAAACGACATCATGGATTTTTTTCATTCGTAGCAATATATGTATAAACACGCTTTTATCAACGATGATTAATGAAGAAAGGCTATCCATATCAGATGATCATATCCAAGCTTCATGATATTTGTGACGGGAATAAAAAATTGTCCGCTATGCTTCGAAAATAAAAAGGAAGAAATAGTAATTAATGGTATCCACAACCGACGGGCTTACAAAATCTATATACATCCAGGTTAATTGCTGTTGTGGTAGTTGGGTGTATTAGGCTTCTAAAGCGTATAATTTTGTCACATCGTGATGGGATATTTCATCGGTGATACGGAGACGCTGATCTTCCGCCTCATGCGCACGCGAAAATTTATGTTTTTCGTTAGTTTGTTGATCATATACTTTTAACGACCCACTGTCTAGAAAGCTTTTATCTTCTGCTAGAATCGATCATTCGAAATGGGTGTTCACTTGGACTTTATTACACGTCATATAGTTCAGGGCAGCGTAATTAAACGGCTCACGCCATATGGGACTATTGATATAAAAGGAAGTGAAAAAAAAAATCGATTGGAGATTGGTGGGTTTCCACGTTATATTCGTTGAATATTTCATCGTTATTAAAAAAAAAGAGAAAAAATATACGAACTTAAAAAAATCTAAAAGTCATTCAATAGAATTTTCGAAGCGCATTATCCGTTGTGAAATAAATAAATGTACTTCGAGTGAAGTGTTTGTAATAATCATTATGCATGTAACACCGTTTTAATATCATCAATCTGAATAATTACCAGCACACTCTACAGGTTTTTATATATGTGTCAAGTGAACGACGGTACTAGTTTATCGAATTTTTGTGTTGCGCCATCAATCGATGTAATTAATTATGGGAAATTTCACTGATTCGTGCGAATTATAATAGATATATGTTCATTGCGTGTTTCAAGGTAAATCCATGAAATCAGCATGTATAGGTGAATATATAAAGTGCTGACTCAGCAGTTAATGGCTCATAAGATTTTAGTACACAATAATAAAATAACCGGTCATAACAAGACACGCCCGTGGGTCATAACAAAGCCTCAATTTGATCTCAGGATATTTATTTTTGTTAATGAAAAATATCGTTCGAAATAAATGTCTATTTCACAAGATTCCTCAGGATTATTTATGTGCGACCCGAACGTTAACAGAAAAATTAGAGTATCGACCACTTGGTGTTATGATCATTGTGATTTTTCATTGCAAGATCGTAGGTTTCAGTGGCTGTTACGTATATTCACCTTTAAACATTGACACATCGGTAGGATATCATGTCCTTATCGTAGCATGAGATCGCGTGTTCTGCCTTACAAGTTCGGTTCATCGATAATATTTATACAGAGGTATCATAGGTACTAAAACTGGATCGGCACTGGAACCAGTCCATACGTCCATCTAGTTGAAGTCTGAGAAATATGCTGTTTGACCAACGAGTAGTTGAAGCATAATATCATTATTCGACAGAATATCTGAGGGCTTTACTCGCGTATAGCATATCATAGTGGCTATAAAAGTACAAAGCACGTTAATGTATATTTGTATAAAAGGACGATAAAACCGAAGATGCCGAATTAGTGGTGGAGAGGCCCTGAATAATTATCCTTTTCACGCCCAATAGAGCGCTGCACGTGGTTCTCATAAATTATGCACTAGGGAAGAGTTAAGCGCAAAGCTGCACGATGGCCTGCCTTTCCGCTTCTTTCTTTCTTTCTCTCTCTCTCTCTCTCCTTCTTCGTCGTTTTGTCTTGCTTTTTCTCCATCTCCTTATATTCACCTCTACTTAAACTTTCGGTATAACCTTTCTTGCACGCAGTTTCACCGGAGATACATATCCTATAAAGCAGAGTTGCGGAAACTTTAACCAAGCCCCAAAGCTTCGTGCGCAATTTACTTTATTTTTTTTAACGCCCGATAATGTTTGTACGTGCTCTCTTTCGGTTGTACGCAACGACCATTATGCTAGCCGCATCTCGCGAGATGTTAAACATTCCTGGCAAGAGTTAAACTTAACGCTCATCTGGTTTTTATCCCAAGACACAGTCATTTTGACACTTTCGCAGTAAGAAAAAAGAAAAAAAAATTCACAAAATTTCACGATAATGCATTGTTTAACAACTATCGTTACAAAAGTTAATATTCAATTACAGTAGCGTCTCTATTTATGATTAGAGGAAGAAAGTTCCTTTCGACACGTTCTCTACTTTCAACCGACTACTCCGAATGGAAAAATCCATCTTTTTTTTCTGAAATGCGTGCCTTGTCTTCCAAAATTCCAATTAATCGTTGATCTTAAATATAGAATTTGAGACAGAGAATATAAGATGCTTTAGAGAGTCAAAATGCCTTCTATCATCAAGTCTGTTTCTTGGAGTAAGTTCCAACGGCTGTTCAGCTCTTATCGAGTCCACATCACAACTTGATAGCCCACATCGTATATGCAGGTGAAAATACACAATATGTTATCCAACGTACTGGTCCGAACTCAATATATACAACGTCCAAGACAGCTTTGTTTCCGAAACAATACGTAGTTTATGGACCAACATGCTGGTTCGTGCTTTGTCTTTGCACAGAAAGCCAGTTTGAATCCTGCGGGAATAGCGTGATCCTCGACAGTAAATGGTATAACGCTTGACTGTCGCTCGATGATAAATATCTATTCATATATCTATACATGCGAAATTGAGAGATAGAGAATGTCGCGCAACGTGAATATATCCGATCCAAGTTTGAGAAGACCATTTTGCTGACGAGCCAAATATACCTGCTTCTTCGTCCGATAAACGTGTCATCCTAATCCGCAGATCTATAAATTAGATTACTACCAATACCTCGTTTAAGCGAAACCAAGAAGTCAACAGTAGCGATTCAAATCAGATAATTCGTGAGTCAAAAGTCAGTTTTATTTATTCGGTTTACGATTTACAATTAGATTCTATATTTCAACTCTCTGCTGGAACAAAAATCAAGAGAAACGGTAAAGGCACGACGCCAAGTATTAATCTGCCGCACTCTTTTAGACGTTAATATTACGGTTTTGAAGCGTTTCTTTTTTATTTCCTGTTTACTATTCGATATTGTTAGCATTGGAAAAATGTTACCGAAATAGATACGTCTCACATGGTGGAGTCGAAAAATGATGAATAAATGACTTGTTTTTGAAAGAGCTTTGTGTAATTTTTCAATTCAAATTCTAGGTTTTTATTCATTTTCACGGCAGCTGTGAATTATTATTTTTTCCTCGTTATTTAGAGTACAACAAACTTTATGCACGTGTACTGCCTCATTAGTAAATAAAGGTTTCTTTCGGTAGAAAGGCTGCAGAAATAGTACCATGATGATAAAATAACTCTGAAGAAAGTGGATGGAGAAAGAAAGTCGTGGATTTGTATGCGTTTTACCTTTTGAATAAGGGTTGTCAGGGACTTACTTGCAAGAGAAACTGCAGTGGAAAACGTTACCCTAACGAAATCTCCTTATCACTAAGTACGTTGAGTCCTCTCTCGTTAGCCCTTCATCTTTGCCTAGCACACCTCTTTTTCACTCCGTCAAGTGCTCTTTTCATCGGACCGATGTTTTATCTCGCGCTTATTAAATTCATGTTTCATTAGTGACGTGGCTTGAATAATCAAAGGTACGTGTATAGTTCTCAATGAGAAGTATATAAAATATTTGTGTATAAAATTACTTTCGCTAAAGCACAAAACTATTTTGATTTAATAATTCGTGAAATTTTCAAACCCCTTAGAACTTGAGCTCATTAATATCGACATTGGTAATATTTTGGATATGGCCAATTAAAAGTGCGCATCAGGCCTGCTCTGTAATTCTGTTCCAATTTAAATGATAAACCCACGTCAATCACTCTAAATAAAATAAAGAAAAAATTAAATATGGAAATATTTCGATCGATAGATACTCACTAGAATAATATAGAAACGATTGGGGTCACATTGATGCCGTGAATATGAGTAAATTAATTGGGTTATCGAAATCGATTCAGTGTACTAAAATTGGACTGCGGTTGCGATTCAAGGACCTCTTATCAACTCAATACTCAACAAGACATGATATCTATAACCTGATTTTTACGCAAAAAAAAATTATACAGCCAATCATGTTGTAATTTACTGGAAAAGTAACTTGAATACACTAGAATATGAGGCATTTGTCATGAACATATTGATTATCAAAAATAAAGCTTCGATTTAAGCTTAAGATGTGGATTATAAACGTTTAATGTGTTACAGTTCCTTCGTCAGGTCTAGCTGCAAGGCGATGTTTGCTGAACGAACGATTAATTATACAGTTACCATTTTTAATAATTTAACCGTAAATAAATATTCTCCAGTTAGTCCTGCGAAAATCGCTCATAATAAACAATGAATTCGATTTACTTCAATTGAAATTAATGCGTAGAACAAAACTACAAAAGTAAGCTAAAGAGTTTTGAATCTTTCTCTCATTCCTATGGTTTTCACAGGAATTTTTATCATATAACGTAGCTTACATTCTTTCAGTGTACGTAGTACGATAGAGAATTTTAATAACGAGCCACTCCGGTGAATTGGTGGCTGTAAAAAATGTTCTGTTTCACATAGTTTTCAAAGAGAATACAAGTAGTTAAAATTCTATCGAAACTGGATCGCAGCATGCTCACTGTTATGGGGATTATAAAATTGAACAGAACAAAAACTCACCTACAGCTTTCTGTCCTCCAGGATTAAAGAAAAATTTATATATGTTCGTTCACATATATACACACGGCTGTGTAACATTAGGGTAGATTGTGCGCGGACAAGAGGCCGTTACGTGGATACGGCCACGGTCAATACACCCGTCGGCGACCTTAATAACGTCCGACCTTTATTAACTGAATCCCAGCTGTACCGTATATGATCCTGCAATACGAACGGACTGGAATGTCAAATACAGAAAACCTACGAAATTTAATTGCTATTTTCAGAAAATAAATTACTTCTTTTTGTGACTCACCATATTTGCTTGCCTCGGGAAAACTGTAAGAGAATCATAAAAATTCACATGTTGCCAAAGACAGAGAAGGAAAATAACAGGTCAGATTAAAACTGCTTATAATGAGAACTGTACCCAAATATTTATAATCCACAAGAATTTTCCGATTAACGAACAACAATAATTGATCATTCTTGTGAATAGGCGAATCATTGATTCATTTAAAATCAATGAATGAAGTAATAATTGATGAATGAATTGTTTTTTCTCCAAATGTTACCCAACGGACTAAACCACTGCTGTTATTTTGGATTATTTAAATTTATTAACGCGATTACGAGCAATTTTTTTCAAGTTCTATGAATTTACAATAAACGTTTATTTAGATTTTACTCCGCTACGATCTTACTCCACAAAATTCACAAGAATTTCGGATTATATTACAGTGGAATATGCGAAATTGCGTTTTCTTTTCATTCTTGGCGTACGTGAATTGCTTCGGAAATAAAGGTATTACGAAGTCGCGCGAGAGATGTGCAAACAAAGAGAATATTACTGGTACACCAGTCATAGGAAAACTGCAAAACGTTTCTGCTGTTTTCTGTATTTTCATTTTAATAATACCGACGTCCATGGCGATGAAGAATATGTGAGCACTATCTTTGTTTTCTTTTCTCATTCCCGTATCCGAAGGGTTTCGAAAATAGCCATATTAACTGTTATTATATAATTATTATCATTTCAAATTACGGCAATAACATATAGTCGAGAGACTACCATGACTGTAGATTATTATTCTTATTATTATACATCTGCGCACTTGAAATTTGTGTTCTTTTTTCTATATTCATCATTTCTTTATACTTTGCGTTATACAAGTGTACAAATTATTGATATTTTCGATAATAATGCTGAAATACCTACTTCAATGTACATATAATGTATAGACGTAATCGTGAATGCATGAATATCAATAGGATTAGCTTCGTTGAGTATCAGGTGTACGGTTCGTAAGCTTCTTACGTAATAGTCTCCAACGACACTATAATGAAAGAGAGATGAGCTTTGAGATAAGAATTCATTGGAAATCGTTTTATATGTGTTCTCCATATTATCGCGAATCAGTATACGTTATGAAAAAATGTATAATATAATTAGCATCTTTTGAAACGTATAACGTTCGTGAAAAAAAATCTTACAGCTCTTTTTTTTCAGCTCGAAAAATTCCCTAAATCTTACCTACTTTTGTATTCTGAGAAAAAATTAATCTTTACCTTTTATCTCCTCAAGCCCAGTGCTTCGTCCATTTTCGGATAAGCTACGAGGCCGACTATAAAAATGGGAGAAGGATTTTGCTTTTCTCTCTGTCGCAGTTGGAAGATGGACAGAGAAAATCTCGCTACTAAAATTTCTTGGCCCTAGAAGTTTGGTTAAACCTCAGAAAAAGTGATATGAAACTGCGGCCACAGACAGAGTGAGCATTCTCGTGAGTTTGCCCCGTCGGAATAGTGGCTAGGTGCTTCTTTATATATATAAATTGTTCTGCACCTACAATAAGTGTATATATGTGAGCATGTATGTTCACATGTTTCAAATATAAATATAAAATTTAGTATATAGGAGGAACCACAGGTCGTCGGAGGTGCGCTGAAAAACTCACACGATATGTATAAATAGGAGGTGTTTCAGCAAGCAGAGCGTCGACTACAATGCCTTAGAAAAGAATACGGGAAATATTTATTTGCATAGTTTATGTCAGCGGAGCGGTTGCGTTTGCGGGTTGGCCGTTCATGCTTCGGGAAAAGGAGGTGAAATGGGGCTTTAACAGAGGACTACAGGCACACGACAAAACCCTGCAAGAAAGAGAAGAAGCAAGAGGAAAATTTGAGTCTAGGAGATGGGGTGGTAAAAAGAAGGAGACTAGTTGGAACATACATAGATATAAATATATCGCTGTGACCATACACGTAAATATACATACATATAAATATAAAATAATCGTATATATCTGTATATACGTTTTACGGGGAAAGAAAAGAAGATGACGATATACAGGGTAGACTAGAAAATGGTACTACGTGTATGTTTCGGTAGAATAAAGACAGGGTAGAGGAGAATTGAGGCAGATGCAGAGAAAGGTGGGGAACTAGGAGCAGTGCGGTAGACAAAAAGTTCGTTTTTGTTCCTCCTGTTGTATCCTTCGCCTTTGTAAACGAGCAACCGTGCGAAAGCACAAGACGGACAAAACTTATTCCCTCTCTGTCTTTCGAGTCTCCAGCAGCTTGCTTCTCTGACTATCGTTGCTTCACTTTCCCCAGTTTTCCTACCTACCTTTCACCCCTTCACCCACTCCTGATGTCCTCGATTATTCAGATCCGTATACCTCCATTCTCGTGTGTGTTCTACGGCCCCCGTTCTCTTATCTCGTACCAGATGCTTGAGATACACTCGAAAAGGGTCCGTATGTATAATATACGACGTACAACCTGCATTTCGCACAACATATCGTGTCTTAGCCATACAGCCACTGTATTTTGTACCGGCTATCTCATTTCTGATATTTATTGAACACCTCGTTTGCCCGGAACCTGCAACAGCGGATGGTTCATTCCGAACCTTGGTTTCTGGTTCGTTGACATTGGAATAGCATTTTTACTCGATTTCCTCCGTCACGTGCATCTACACGGTGTGAGCTTTGTGGACGTGTTTCTTTTTTATTATGCTTCACTCATTCCTCTCTCTCTCTCTCTCTCTCTCTCTCTCTCTCTCTCTCTCTCTCTCTTTCTCGCAGTAGGAATATTTTACACAGAATCGAAACAACTTTTTTTCCTTCAACATTTTCTTTTTCACTATCGGACAGCAAGCGACGTCTCTCAGTGTTTGAATAAAAAATCATTTAGTTCCTTGATTCTTCTCGTATCACGTGCGGTATTTACATACTTTATAAAAAAAAATTGAAATGAAAAAACACGTAATAAGTAAGTGCCCTTTTACGAACAGTAAACGTTCGTTTTTCGAATTCTACCTAACGACCGCTCGATTAAAAGATACGATCTACAATTCCAGGCAAGAAATAATCAGCACTGGTAATTCAGATGAATATACCATTCGTTTAATTAATGAAATTAATCTGATATGAAAACAATGAACCGGTGTACAGATGTACACCGCGCGAACATTTATTTTTTTATCAATAGAACAATCATAAAATCTCACAAAACAATCTATTTTTTGAATAATTAGCAGAAAATCAATTTTGTAACTAGCTTACCTTATTTCGGGTGAACACAGTAAAAAAGTTGACATACTAATAAGTCATAACTCTGATTCGGCAGTAATCGGGATGTTGATTTTCGAGTTACGCGCTTCAACTTGTTGAGATGTTGAGACGGGTATAACGTGCGTGTATATATTTAAACACGCTACACACTGCCTTCAACTTCACACCCACACGCGATTATATATATATTCTCTGTATACAATGACAAGGACGTTGACATTGTCAAAAGCCTTAGCAGTATGCCCTTGATATTTCTCTCTCCCCTTAAAACTTCATCCCACAGCGGTCGGAGGGTATCAGTTTCCAAGCTGGTAGTCGCCCTCGTATATACTTGTTCACGTATATACCACCGTGAAGTAGTTTATTCCCAAAGGCCAGACATTGCCGTGAGTACAATACCATTATCCAGCTTTTCCACACCTTTCTGCGAGACCGTTGTGATCGCGCAACTGGAAATATCTGCGTTCAACTTTTCCTTTCTCAGCCTTCATGACTTTTATATTCACTGTTGCCATTGATCGCTTTTTCCTTTTTTTTTCCTCCTCTCGCGACGAATGTAACCGATGGAATAAAATGTTCTTATAAATTCTCATGAATTACTTAGGTTTCATATTTAAAAATGAGCCAAACATTGCTCGTGGGGACTTTGGGTCTTTTATACTGAAGAACGATCCGGATGGGTAGAAAAAATGGTCGAATACACAGAAAATGGATGACCGTTTCAAATAATTGAAGCAAATGCTGATTTTTTTTTTATGAAGCCGCGAGTAACATCGTGCAAATGAATAATGGTAACAGATGGGGAGGGAGAGAGAGAAAGTGGACAAAAGGGGCGAGGTAGTTTCTCCGCGATACGACCCCTCAGCTATCTCGTTTCCATAAAACTCTCTTCCGTACGATCGCGCACAGAGCTCTCCGGTGGTGTCACAGAAAATGCCATTCGCGTCTCATTCGTAGTCTCTTTCTCTCTGTCTTTCTGTGGCTGCATTCAAATGACGACGATGCACATTATAAATAGCCGCCGCTACCGTCATTCACTCTTCACTGCAGTATAAGAGCGAAGGAAGGGGGGGGGGGAGACACTCACAGGGGTGTTAGAGAGAAGGACAGATGGAAAAATATAGTGGCGGGTTGGGTTAGAGAATTGCAATCACCCCCGGGTTATGGTCGAAAATTGGACAAAAAAAAGCCGCGAATGGAAGTTGAGGAGCACATCCCGATGGACGGCTATGTGCAAATCCTTTATCAGGATTTGTGGCTATGAAATCCTGGAAACGACGGACAAAGAAAGTTTGTGCGAGTAAGCGTACGTAGAGGGCGGGAGACAATAAAAAAGTGTGGATCACGCATAGTGTTGGACGATGGGCGCAGTCCGTCACGCGGCCTTCCGCCAAAAATTCTTGCAAATCCGTGGGTTTTTCAGAGTGGGATCGATGCTTATTTATTCGTATAGGGACGTACGCATACATGTAGATATAGATAGCCCATGCAGCAGGTTGAATGGAGGAACATGGAGCCATCGTGGCATACAGACACAAATATATACTCATGTATATACGCGCGCACACACGTGCATGAAGAGCACGAGAATGGCATGTGCACGAGTCGATGGTCCGATGCAAACGATTTATTTCGCAGCTATCGAAGCTATACCGAAAGAAGGAGAGCGACGGATAGATCGAGGATCGATGCGTTTTATCGAAGTACGCAGAAAGAGATAGAACCGTAGAATTTCGATCCTACTGTGCAAAGGCGTATTGGGAATGAGTAGAAACGAGGATGGAGAACGAGGATTCACAGTTGTGGCCATGAGCTATGCACAAGTACAGGGGACAGCCGCGCGGTGACCAAAACGTCCCAACGTGTGATGGCACAACCGGCGCGTAGCGTCGAAATCACGCGGGTGATTTAGGCGCTTGGATGGACCGATCGACCACCCAACGATAACGAGCGATTTCTCTCATCCCCTGCAACCTATTCTCCTCTTTCCTCCATGTGTGATTGTCCAAATCGAACAAAAGAGAAAGAGAAAGAGAGAGAGAGAGAGAGAGAGAGAGAGAGAGAGAGAGCCAGAAAACAAAGAGAATCCAGTTTGAACCCAATCGGGAGATCCAACTGACTCTCGTTCTGGTAGGACAGAGTTAATGGAAACCGGACGTCAATGCACCGCGATATCGCTCCGGACAGCTACCTGAGGAATGCCATACGCGATCTACACAGAGGTGACGATTATCAATTCCAATCACCACATAACATGGCGCATCCATTTCAATTCATCATAAGGGAGAAAAAGCCGCCTATTGTCCCTTTCATCGATGCTGCATTTGATATTTTAAAAAATATATTCAATCTACTTCTTATATATTAGCAAGGAATGAGCCGTCCGTATGTTTGCTCCAATTTTACTTTCTACGTGACTGTGAAGAGAACGTTGAATTTCTCAAGATCCCATTGTTTGGTTACCTCTTCCAGAAAATTCGATCAGCATGTCGTAGATTGCGGTCTTCTCCTAGAATTTTTACGGGATGAAGGAAAATGTATTTGGAATTCAGCAGAAATGCGTTCTATTTTCAATCAGAAAAGATGGGACTCCCACTTTAAAACTCGTTCTCCATGATCGTAGAAAATCGAATGTGTATTCGTACAATTGATAGAACTTTATGAACCATCCGGATTTCAATATTGCCTGTGTTTGATATCAATCGAATTTCAAGGGGCTCTTATGCAAACCAGTCTCTAATAAAATGCAAAAATGTTGATATCTCTTATCATTGGCATATATCATGAAATTTACATTATAATTCTCACCTCCAGATACACTAACTGAGATTTTCACCATATTTTTTTTTTTTTTTATGCACCTGAATAAGGCTGTATAAAGCAACATATGAAGATAGGACGGAATATAAGTATTTATATATTTGGCTTTTTTTAATTCAAATTAAGCTATCGAGGGTTACCCTGACCATCGCGAGGATACTTTTGTTCAAGCGGTCTCTGAAAACCAATTCTCAATAACTGTATTTCCGAAACTTTTGGATGAATTTTTGTTTGAAATACTGTTCAAATATTCTTTCGTGTGCTAAAAGTTTGTATGAAATAACTCCTTTATTGTGTTAAAACGAAAAATAGAGAAAATATGTCATTATTTACACATCAAAACCCATGTGAGGCGTCGTGAGAGTCTTGAAAAGAGTTTCGGCGAGACTACCGAGCAGAGTTTCTAAAAATCACGGAATAGAATGAGTGTTGGCGGGAGTCATGCAAATGGACTACACGTTACTCTCGATGAGCGTTTCAGCGAGAACACTATGTTTTTGCGCCAGTGATTTCAATTATTTCGCCATGATTTCATCGCATCATAATTGAGAAAATATTATTTTCCTGTTGGAATCCGTTCTATTGCATAATGCACATTGCTTGCAAGCATACCTAACCCAGTTTCATATCATGGTTAACTTTAGTAGGATTACGCATATGTTCATTTGGATCATCTGCTTAATGTTGTTTGCCGTTATATGGCCGCTAGCCACTAGTGCAATTATGCTAAAGTAATGCACCAAAATTTCGGAAGGAGGATAAGAGTGAAAGGCAAAGAGAGAGCTCAATCATGAAATCTGTACCGCATACCTGAGCACGCACACACAGAAATACACTAGGAAAATCCTGCCATGGACAAAAATCTCTAACCATCCGAAAACAAAAAGTAAATTGTGTGAGGGGTCTACGATGAGAATATCCTTGTATAGCTACTCAAATGACCGTGGTGTGCGTATGCGCGCATGCATGCCTTTGCGAGAGCGATTTCGCAAAAGCTCATCACCGTGGATTATCTGTCTTGAGCGTGTAAGTAAACAGATATACAAGAGTGTGTATACGGGGCAGCTGGAGCTTGGCTCTTATGTGGGATCGTATTTTAAATTGAGTGTGACTATATGATCATGCCGTCTTTTACGAATGTATAAAGCGATGGAAGAAAGAGAGAGATTAAGGCAGACTGACGGAGAGAGGGAGTTATAGAAATTAAAACGGCGAGGCAAAGCTCTTTTATGTCTTGCATATGGCGAATGGTGAATCCATTGAAGAATGGTATTTTCTGTCACTCATTTATTTATTTATGAGGCAGCCCAACAAATATAAAGCCTCATAAAGTGAGAACTATTCCACTGATTCTCTCGAGTTTCAATTTGAAAAGATGAGTATTATTTTTATTTTTTTTAGAACCGATTCTTCGTTACATACACTGACGATCCTGAATTACCTGCGCTCATATTCTGTAGATTTTAACGAATTTAGTACTCAAACCGACTTAAATCTTCAGAGAATGCTAGTGTAATGTGGAGGTTGAACATAAAATGAAGAAAGCAGAATGGGTTGAAGCAAATGTGCAGGCTCAAAACCAAGCGACAGCAATGATATCGAAAATTCTATGGCGTATCATACCGTTCGCTAAATGAGGATAGGTATATAGGGACGTTAAAGTTCGTTCGATGCCAGTCAACCGGAGTGTATGAGAATAAAAAAAAAAGCGGAAGAGAAAGAATGGGAAAGAGCGAGAAAAAAGGAGAGAGCAAATGTGTCCTTTTCCACTTTTCATTGGTTCGGAAAGCGAGGAAAAAGCTTTTCACGAGGAAATCTCTGAGAGCTGCGCGTTCCCCGGTCACGAATGGACGATTGGAAAAATCTTCGCCCCATCGCATTCGGCCATCATCCCCTATATTGCTGCACAGAAATACGTATTATATGTCTGTATGTAGGATATAAATATATACAGTTATCGACGTCATTCCCAGCTTTCGTGTCAAATGTCACGGCAGCCAAAGGGGACAGCTCTCTGGGCGCTTACGCGCTCATTATCTGTTCAGAGCTCTATTCGATTCACGGCGAAAAATAAAAATCTCACTTGCAATATGCTCCATTCGTAGTCCATGCACTATCGTATTGACTGAAGAAAAGCTGCCTCAATGTGAGGTCATTCACTCGCTTTTATTTTTTCATTTTACCATCAGATCATCAAATAAATAGCTTCTTTGTTGATGCGACCTTTAACAAAATTACATTTGTCTATTGCGATTATCGTATTACACAACGACGTGAACGACAGCATCATTTTTTTCGTAAGCTGCATCGGTCCATTTTGGATTACATTATGAATTACATATACTTAAGTTCGCAATATATCAAAAGCTTTTCCGTCACACTCGAGCCTCTGACTATGATCTTATTCTAGACAAATATACGTGAAAATGAAACTTCACGTAATGTCACGTCTTTTTAGCAAAGAACGTTTATTCGTATGTGCGAACGACACGCACGGAGAATACGAAAATTAATCCGTAGAATAGTTCCTAAAGAAGATTAATAGAGGTTTTTTGCCGTCAGTTTGAGGGAAAATATGCGCAGTGAGAGAGGGAAAAAGGGAGGGGAGGGAGTAGGGGAAAGAAGGAGAAAGAGCAAAAACAAAGAGAAATAAAACGAGTGTGCGTAACGCGTGTGATACATCCCGCCCACAGTACGCTGTTTGCATAATCAACGAAACGACGGAGAAACGAATCTCTCGCTCTCACCCAAGTATTAGTAGCGGCCACAGCAGTTACACTGGCCAGCCTCAGCCAGACTCGCGCACCCGGGGATCCACCGTGCTTCCTCTCGTGCTCCCGCACCTACTTTCGACCTACGTGGTTCTACACCATGTAATTTGTAATTCCACTCTGAACATTACTTTTCCGTTTCGAGCTCTCACCACTGATATTTTTACACCATAACGCAGTATAAATATGACCGTTGTCGCTTGGTACAACGAACTACTAAGTAATTATTTTATTTCATACTAAACTGGTATAAGTCTTCTGATTCCTAATCCATGATTCAGTCTCTTTTCAGCATACAAAACGACAAAATGTTTGAGCTACGAAACCGAGCGGTGGACTCGCAGTGTATTGATCTTTTTTTGTTTCTGTCTATCCATCGAAAACGTTCTTTCCTAGCGACAGCGTTTGCTTTTAGTTTTCCAGAACAATAATTTAGAATAATTTAGTTCAAAATAATGGAAAAGTTTGGAAGCAAACCTTCGTAATTTTATTAAAGCTCTGTGATTTAATACATACTTTACGTCTACATCGAAGAGTCATTAGGATTTGGCCTGCTCAATCTATTTTTACTCGTTTCTTATGAAGCATAAAAATTTCGAAATTATATTTCCTTAAGAATATGCAAAAATTAAAAATATGATAAACTCACTCACACAAAATTCGGAAGCTGGAATTTTTAATAATTCGTGAATACTCGATGAAAGCTCGAAATGAAGAAAAAGATACGAGTTAATTAATGAAAAATGTCTTTTTTTTTGGTTCCATATTCTTTGTAGGGCTTACGAAGACGCTGAAATTGATTAATGAAGTTGTTCACAGTGGAGAGTTCGGAAAGAAAAAGAAAAACGAGGAAGGTAACCTGCAAATAGCATTCGGAAACTTTTTACTGCAGGCTCTATCTATTCTGAAGAGAATTATTGAAGAAAAAAGCACCATTTTCACAACAAACTTTAGGTGGTTTCTATAACTTTTTTTTAATGGAATATATTTTCTACTTTCTTCTTTATTAGCCCTCTGCAATATTGTATAATGCATTTTTTGTTTCACCATGTTCATTGCATTTTCTCTATTTACGTGGCCCATTTTTTTTGTCTAGATTCCGTGCCGTTTTCGGTGGTTCAAAGTAGTCCGATATGTATCCATCATCAATCTAATCTCCCCGAGATTCTCATTTAAAAATATGATTTTTTGTGTAGGAGTTTGAATGCTAATCAGTCAGCTACTGTCGTAAAATGCCTCTATAATAATCGTCATTTTGCTAAGTCTGTGGAAAAAATTACCTCCCTTTATGAGCGCTCTACTGACGTAAATAAAACATGAAACGATTTGAGGTTGATGGACCAGAGATTTCGAGTCAATTGAAATGGTCGAAATAACTAGATGTACATGGTTTGCATAGCAGTAACATTCAGCCAAACTCACATGCTAATTAACCATGAATATTCACTAAATTTTATTTGTTTTCGATCGTAAAAATTATAATTTCTAATTCGTCATGAAATAATCTCATAATACCAACTCGTGGTACTTTTGTAGAAGGACGATTTTGAGATTACAATGATATTATAATCACTGTAGCTAATTTTCGATAGTGACAGCATCAATAAGTTTTTCACCCTGATCAAACAATAATAGTACAGTGCTCGGTAATGATAATAAAATTAATAGGCGAAATTATAAATCGTTCTTCTCTACGTAGATTTGGAAAATCATCCGGGATGTGAATTATTCTTCGGTCCCCTTTTCTGTGGTTGCTCTGTTAGTCAACGGAGTTTCTCTCCAGAGATTAATAATATAATCGCGAGAGGGTTCTAGAAATTAGGATGGACGCCACGTCGTCGATCCAGCATTTCGCCGTTCCCGTGTGACTTTATCTCCCTCGTGGGAAGTAGAAGATAATTACAGTACGGCCTCGTTCCCGGTGCTTCCGTTCCCTTTAGCCAGGCTTCGAGTCCGTGGTTTTTTCGCCTTTTTGGTTAGCCCGGAGGTCGTCCTGAAACTAAAATATGCATAACGAGAATGGATGAAAGAAATATACATATATATATATGTATATACATATATATATGTGTGTGTATATGCATGTATGGACAAGCTTGTATATACACGGCAGAAATGGGAGAATGAGGCAGGGAACTAAAATGACTTCTCTCAAGGCTATGCAAAGTAGATTGTGTCCGTAACGAAGTCGTGTTTCCCGATTTTATCAGAGAGAGTTTATTTTCTTGGGCTGAAAAGAAGGCAAACCGGAACTGAAGGGTACACTCTCTCATCAAAATTTTAGGAAAATTCAATTACGTTTCATTTATTTTTATATTGCTTTTCTGAATCATTGAATGAGGACAGAGAGCATCTTACGACCAGAACTAAACTTGATTATGGTTACAATATTTGTTAAATTTTTGTAGTATATATATCAACCTATTGCGTATGCTAATATTCAGCATTCAAAAGTGTTGAATTTATACCAGTTGAATGATTTTTTTTATTTATCTAGGTGATTGCAGTTAATTCGTATCTCACCATTTTATTTTTTGTACCACCTGATCGCGTCACGATAAACGGCTTAGAGCACAAGTTGCTCATGATCCGAACGAGAGTATCTGTTGTTGGATGTCGACTCGACTTATCCTCGCCGATTGCAAGACAGGGAAATCTGAAAACGATAGGATGATATCTAAAAAATCCTAGAACTTCGATGTTTGAATATTGAATCACTTTTCGAATATCAAAACGTTTCGAAATCAAAATATATTTCTCGATTTTTCTTCGTGTGGGATCACAATAAAACATCTTGAAAATGGCTTTCAACAGTTTTCAAAGAAAGATATTTTTAAAACAGGATATCTGTGAATAGACCTTAATGCGCATTCGCAATGTCAGACCTGCAAAATTTCACGATCCTGGAAATCCTTTACCCCGAAAATTCGCCTCCAAAGTCTCTCATTACAAGTTTCATTTGTTCATCAAACAGCAGTCTCTCACAATCAGTCATTTTCCAATTCATTCATGCCTATAACCCTAATCGCAATTTTAGAAGACGTTTCTGTAACGGAGTGTGTCACTCGTGTGTGACAGGATTAAGATACAATGGTAAAAGCTGTCTTGCGTATAATTTATACCCCCGCGTATACGTGCTTATACGAGAAATGCTAATCATACGGCTCCGTAACGGGTTCTCTGTTAGATGATGAGCGTCAATGATTGTAACGCATATATCTTGACATTTTGATAGAATTCATGTAACTCAGTATAACTATTCGGACCACGTGCTTTCTATACATGCTAGAATTTTCATAAATATACATATCCCTACATATTAGTGCCATCAACAGACTTCTCTTCTTATCTCATTCACTGGCACGAACGGAAATACGTAATGCGAATGAAACATTCAACATATTGCAGCAAAGAATAGTAGTATCTCAAGGAACAGTCGCAGCATATCCCAGTGAAGCTAAAAGCGTCTTTGCGAGTTAAGCAAGCTGCTTCCGCGTTGGTTCCTTTGTGAGATACGAAGGAAACATCAGATGAAACTTGAACATCGGTTGCCAGCTTATCCCCTTTTGCAATAGAACGATGCTTCGCTCTCGTGGATACTCGTGGCTTTTGTCTCTGGTTAATATGCAGAATTTTGAGTCGATGTGTGTAACTTACTACATGATGATTTCTGTATTTATTTTAATGAATACAAATATTTTTGGCATAAGTTATTTTCGTATTTCAAATTTTGTCCGGAAGCATGCTAGAGCTTAAGTACATAATCACAATTATAATTTCTTTAGCTTTGCCCATCTCGTGTAAAAGCATATTTTCTGTGGTTGATATCACTGTACGGCTCTCGGAAAGAGAGAAGAGAGTCCGGAAATGGCGAAGGGGACCAAACGAAGACAGCAAAGGGTGCTATACCTTAGGTATATTATTTTTGTTCCTGTAACGCCCTGCAAACATTTGCATAGTAACTATGTATACATGCCGTTGGTGAAGAGGCCGCCTTCGACAACGTAGGCCTTATATACATCATCTCCATCTTTATCGTCTTTTCCCTCGCTTTTTACTCGGCTCGGCCACGTCTCTTTAATCACGATCCAGGAATGGGTTATCACATGGGTCCCTCTCTCTCTCTTCTTTTCGCTTTTTCTCTTTTTTCCTCTTATTCTCTTTCAAGAATGAAATTGCGCCTACATTGCGGGCCGTTACCCTAAGGCGCATTCGACGCCAAGTCATATTAAATAAAGCCCAGGAAGAAGAGAAAGAAAGGGAGGAAAATGAGAATTTGCTTTTGGAATCCGCCACGCTAATATGTAAATATAGGAGGCACTCCGATTATTTTTCCTCCTTTCATTCTCCAGCTTCCGCGTTGTTCCCTAACGCCCTTCGTATTCCTTCCTCAACATGGACTATATACGCCTGTTTATTTTGGTTCAACGATCAGTGCAATCCTCACGCCATGGGCTAAGAGCTATTACGGAAAGTGATGCAAATTAATGGACTTGCAAAATAGCGAGAGGGCCGAAAGGTGCGGCGCGCCAACCATGGCTAATATTTGTGCTAACCTCCTGTTAGCTCTCCACTGCATAACCTCCAATCTTTGTCTTTGGCAATGTCTAACCGCCTGATAAAAGAATTCCATGGAGAGAACAGCCAAACACGGACAATCGTAAATAACAATCAACAACAGCGAGGTATTCAACTTTTTTGAAGGGGAAGTGCGCTAGTCGTGTTTCTAAAACTCATGAATAACAAATTATATACTTATAATAAGGGAAAAGGAAGGAAATTTTATTACAGTGGTTAATTCGCTCGATCTTTCATAAATATAGAAAAATTATGAAAATGGTCCGTTCCCCGAAAAAACAAAACATTTTGTTTTATTTTTTTCAGCTGGATTTCTAAAAAAAATCGATTGCTATCAGCAATATTCTTCAATAAAATCTCTCGATGCACCCACAATTTTCATCATTTTTTACAATCATGTTTTACGTGGAATCCATCAGAATCTAATGATCAAACCAATTCGTTTTCCATTCAAAATGCATATTTTTTTTTCAGAATCAAAGCACTCAGTCGAGTAAAAGCAGTACACGCTAACTCTAACGATCGTGCCACGGATTTTCTTAGTTTTTTATTTCCATCCAATTCTCCGTCACATTCATCGTAGTGTGAAAATCTCAAACAGAAATTTTTCAACACTTGAGTTCACTGATGAGAGCTCTCTTCGTACGCTTTATCTCACGTGGCGACAACGGTAAAAGCAAAAGATTTCATACCCGCGCGTCAATGTGTACGTGGGACCTGTTAGACTACTTCATCCGTGATGACACCATTGCTTTACAAATTTTCAACTTCGCTGCTTGAAGGATATACATATATGCTTACGTCCTCTATAAAATCACTGGCTTCCTCTTTCACTTTTTTTTTGTCGTGGCTAGATATATGCACTGTGCTTGCGACTCATGACCTGGTGATCCAATTTTACTAATAATGAAATATTTATCTCCTAATATTTTCTTTATGATCGAAAATAAAGGGATTAATAACGTGAAAAACTGATCTGTCGAGTATATTATTGATGCGGCAGGGCTCGCGCTGGTTTTTTTTTTACATACTGAACGGTGAGTCGCTGCTGCTGATCTTAAAATATCGTTCGGATAAAATAAAACATTAACATATCATTTTTTATTGAAAGGATCAGATATAAGACCTCGGTTAGCCGAACCTGCCCTTCTTTGAGAAAACAAAACATAGCAATACCGTTTCATCATGCCAGATGAAAAAGTTCTTTCAACAAATACATGTTAAAATTTTTAGTCTTGTACCAATAATCTTCTAAAAACCACCGTTTCATTCCCCATTCTGTTTTTGTTTCATTGTGTTTCCAAGATTTTCGTAATTCCACAGAGCTTTAGCCATAGATACGAATCTAAATTCGTACGCGAGAACCTCTACGGGGTTAGACAGTCTCCCACTTTCGGTTACGTTGCATTTGCATTCCATTAACTGGTTGAATATTCACGGCAAATCCTGCGTCGATATATACACTCCGCTCTTGGGATATCCTGTCTGTGAAAACCCGTCGTGCGAAACTTCCTCGCACCCCCTCCCTCCTCCCCTCCTCCACCCCACAATTCTCTGTATCTTTCTCGAGTTCTGTACCGGTCTCGTTTTCGGTTGTTTTGACATTGACATATCTCCTTGCCGAATTCCTACGAAAATACGTGTTCGAACAACATTAGAAGTTGATTTTTGACGTATTTTCGAAGTTTCCTGTGCATCTGTATATATTTTTAATCGCAAAATACTTTGTAATATTGAAAGATTATCAAAATATTTTCCCTGTAAAATTCTTCATAAAAAAAAGAAAACAATTTCAGTTCTCACTTGTTCTTTGTTTTCAAACAATGGAACATCATATTCATATCCGACAGACGTATACAAACAAAAAAAGTATTTAGGTTAAATCTGTTTCAAGAGATGAAGAATTATCCATTCGAATATGGAAAAGTCCATGACTATCAGGTGTCTCGTTCTCGACTCAATCTTCCTACGTCTCATCGGTAGTATCCAATACGGCAGCATGGGCTGAAGGTGAAAATCTCTTAGAGCCGGTGAATTGATTCACGCGTGTGTGTCAGCTGATATCGGATAAATTCTTTCACCCGAGGTTTTCTTCCTCGGTTGGATCCAGTAGCTTTTGCCACTTCCATTATATCTATATAATAATGCTCTCTCTTATCCTTATTTCATACAGAACGAGAGAAAGAGCGATGGTGCGTGTGTCTCGTACGTGAGAGCGATCCCCATTTGCGTCGAGAACAAATAAATCTTCTTTTTTACGCTTTTATATAGTTGTAAAAGAAAGTCGCCCGATCTCATGGATTGGGGCATGCGAAAATATACATGGTGAGAAAAATATATTTATTCGAGCAGGTATATGGGAGGAGAAGGAGTCCTATAATACAGGCATTAATCCGTTTCGTTCGGATACATTTGGAAAAAAGATTTTGAGTCGATTCTCAAACATGCTAATAAAAAACATAGGGAGAGTAAATAGAGAACGAAGATGGGGGTGTACGGGGGGGGGGGGGGGAGGTGTGGAGATAGAGCAGGAAATGCACGTAGAGGTGGGAAGACAGTGAGTAAGACGAGAGACAGCTCGCAATATAGTGAAAAGCGGAAAGAGGAGAAATTGAAGCAAACATCAACGAAGGTGGTAGGATCCTTGGTGCTCTACTCATTCCTATATATCTTCCGGACGTATCGCGCTCCCATCTGGAAGAGGTGCGTTTTCATTCAACTGCAAGCGAGCTTTTACTTCTGCAAGTCGTGTCAGGACCCAATACACTCTGAATTCGTGCCTCCTGTGTATTCGAGCTTTCGTTACCTACGTACGTGTACAGATAACATATATATGCATAACTATTCTCTACGAACACCAGTCCTTAAGGGTGACAGACACAAAAATGTAGAATGATTCAAGAGGGTGACTGCCAACTGGAGAGTGTCTCACCCCTCCAACAGCAAGATTCTCTCTGGAGTCGACGGCCCCTTAGTTTCATAACGGAGTAGGTGGATGCTCCACGCAAGAATATATAGTGCGAAGAGAATTCATGTCATCCCTTTTGCTGCTGGTTACGCTACATAGTCGATGAGGAAGATTGAGATAAAGAAAACATACACTCTTGTGGCTCTTCCTCCCTCCCTCCCTCTCTCTCTCTTTCTCTCTAGTGCTACTTTCAAAAGGCTATGTCTAGCTCTAGCTAACCTCACACTCACTCTCAAAACGCAACGAGGGAAATCGTGCAGCCTCTGTAGTTTCCTCCATGTCTAACATTTACCGTACATATATATGCATACAGGTATAGTCCACTTTATATTCTGTTGGACGCACGTAATCCTCGCTATATACATACATGCGTCTGCCTATCCCGTATGTATTCCTATATACACTGCACACCGAGTCTATGTCTCTGTCTCCCTCCTTGCTCTTTCTCTTTCGCATCCCTCCTCCCTCTTACATTCTCTCTCCCCTCTCCCTATTCCCTTTGCTACCGTGCCCTTTGTGTTACCTCGAGTTAGAGGTGAAATGGTGTGCTCCGGAACGCACGGTTATCCTATAATGCTGTAATACCTTACAACCCCTCTAGCTTCGCCCCGTTACATACGTGTATATGCACATCATAATGCTAAAAGTCAGAAGGGCCCATCGCAGCATAGTTTAGCAAAAGAACTTCATAGGGCTCCATAACGTTCTACGATGTCACGTGTAGTGAACCAATCACTCGACATAAGAGCAATCACACACTCCACCTATTTATCACCCCGGATTAATCTCGGAAAGCTCGTTAGTACGAGATGCAACAAACGTGTTTCCTAACCCAAACAATCCTTCTTGCGTGTCGTCCATTATGGATAATACACCGACCCATTAACAAGATCCATTACTGTATCGATATACCAACGTCCGAAAGAATTTGACAGGTTGGAGGGCTTCCATTATCAATCGCTGCATTAGCAGCGATCAATTTAAGATTACCACAGTAACTTTCTGTTTGGTTCTCGTTTTAAAAAAAATGCCTGTATAATATTTCGGAAACTTAGAATCTAGCAATTGCGTTAATGGTCACAGGAGTGACCACTTTCTTGTAATCATAATTTAACAGCACGTACTCGTATCCAATTTTTTGATGTTTCAATTCAAAAGTTATAATCACAAAAAATATTAACGGAAAATATATTTAGTTAGTCATCGTGTCAATGATGAAGCACAGATGAATATAAAAAGAGGATAGTTCACTCTGAGATTTCATTGTATATCTGAAGATAAATCAATAAGATTTAAAAATTTCCCTCGGTACACATCATCAAAGTATAGGAATTGTACGTGCGCATGACTCAGACCAGAAGGAAAATTTCATCCTGGATAGTAATACCAGAGAGATGTTTTTGACGTTTAACCGGAATGCTTGGGAAAATAAGAGATGAAAACTATCACAACGACGCCAGCTGTCGCATGAGTCGTATTCTGTATACTTGGGTGCTTGGCTTGAGAGTTTCCACCTCGACAATCTCCCGTTCATCACAATCCTTTCTTCACCCCCGCTCGTTCTCTCTCTCTCTCTCTCTCTCTCTCTCTCTCTCTCTCTCTCTCTCTCTCTCTCTCTCCTTCTCTCTGACGTTCTTTCTCTCCCTCTTTCGCTGTCCTCAACCTCATCCTTATGGTATTTGGCAATATGTACGGTAGTAGCTGTTCACGTATTCAGCACGAAACGCTGCGTACGGTAGTGTAACGCTTCTTCGTCGAGACGGGGGTGAACTCGAGTTTCTATGTAGCCATGCTACTTATAAGATCTTCCCTACTGGGTGATGTAATGCTGCGGGTACAAATTTTCTTCTTATAGCTACGGTATATCCCTTTGAGAATCGTTTCACCTTTGCCTCCTTCCTCGCTATCGTTTTGCCTGTGGTGACTTCATCGGAGAATAATATACAATGCCATGCACGCTTTTCTCTACTCTTTTAGACAAATTATTATCAAACGCAGCCGAAATATGAATGGCTAGTAAAAAAAGTAAATAAAATATTTTTAAATCGTTCAAACGTGTGCCACTGTCCATTAAGAAAGTTCTGCTCGAATCTCAAAATGATGGCAGATCTTTTAAATTTTAATAGCATCTTCTTTAACATATTCCGCGTGTACCAGCGAAATTTAAACAACATTGACCACTTATTTTCTGAGATGAAAAATCGTAAAGTTCATGTAGTAAAAAAGGTGGTGACTCACCGCATATTTAAACAAGTGTTGACCTATACATTACAATGACGTGGAAAAAAAATGAACCTGATGTACCACGTAGTGCATGTAATATAACGAATTAAGAGAGAGAGAGAGAGAGGAACAGAATGAGGAAAAAAAAAGAGGAAGATAGAAAAATCGGGTTGGCAACATTGCGGCTGGCCTGTGCATAAGCATAGGGACCCCTGGCGCCCCGCGCATCCCTCAAAGTAGAAGCCGAACTTCCTCGATAGAATTTTCTCGAAAATCAGTAAGATTGCTATTGGAGCTTGAATTATTTTAATATTCAGATTCAATAGGAACTTGTCAGTGGATTGTTGACACCGTTCAAAAACATATTGGGTATAGGAAGCTGGGAGGTTAATACAGAACCATCACTTCGATGTCAAAGTGAATCCGTACAGCTGGAACCACAATTAAATCATTTTGATCGTGCCACTGACGAGCTCTGTTGATTGGATGCGTACTGTATAAACGTAGACGTCGTATCAAGTGCTGATATTGTTATGCGGGATGCATGAGAGAATTTTTTTCGAGAGAATAATCATAAAATTTCGATGTCTATGTTTTGTTAAATTTAATACGTTCGAGGACAATAATTAAGTGTACAAAAACATGCACTATTCGCTCAATGATGATATCCCAAACCTGTTCATCGCTGAATGTTCCTGATCAATAAGTTCGTAACGTTCGTTAACTCCAAACCGCACAGTACAAGCAACAATTTCGTGCATGCGTTAGATGGGTTCTAACAGCACTAAGATATTAACTTCGGTGCGGCTTAGTCTTTGAGGCAACCGAGGGCCAGCTTAGTGTGCAATGTATACGTATCTACATATCCTTCAATATCTCACAGACCTCGATGCAGTCGAGTGATATTAGCGTAGTAGAAAGAGATATATACATGTATATACATTACATATATATATATATGTATATATTTATACGTATGTCTAACAATGAATTTCCCCGGATACCAGCAAAATCTTGGGCATAATCAGAATACGTGTGCGTAGTCTCCAGATATATCTACACCGGTCTCTCTATCAGCACGTATCAAAGCATTGTTGGCATGCTTTCATATCGAAATTGCTTGGATCGACTTAACTATACTACTCATGCTACTATATTCAAGTATATCTTAGACTAAAGAGAAACTACAAAGAGCTATCAGAGTAGATAGATAATCATTCTTAACTGAAACGAAACTCATAGTTCAGTGAGTATTTTTGTAAAATGAATTTTCAATTAGTGAATTGATAAACGAAGATAGAATGAAAAACGAAATTGAAAAATAGCATTATGTACTAAAAAATACATAATGTATAAAAACACAGGAGTGTGGATGAATATATCAAGTAACGCGTTAGCGCCTCGTAACGAGTACGCTTGCGTATACTATTACGTCGAAGATTCCAATAACAGATGTACATGTATACCATAAAAATGTAATTTGCAAGCAGATATATTATTGTAAACGCCATAAAAACCTACAGCACCCCCTACAACATACTTTATATAGCTGCGAGCAAACAGAATGTGAGAGTGGAGAAAGGCATGAAAGGTCACAGATATGACATCACGAACAGTGCTGCCATATACAGGTGCGTACCCTGCGGAAATATTTGTAATATCCCGCGAATCCTTTTGTCGACCGGACGAAAAACTGATTTCTATTTTTCTTCGTGTCGGTAATTTCATATAAACTCACACACAGGCTTAGTATCTTGCAGCTATATTGCCATAACATGCATATGGAAAAAGCCATTTATGAAGAAACGCCGTGGCACGGAAAATAGTTAAAGGTATGCCTATAGATAGCCATAGTGAGAGAGTGAGAATGCAGATGGAGAAAGGGTAAGAATCATCGAAGCGGTGTCTGGGATCGTTCTGTGTTTTCATGCCAGGCTGATGATAAAAGGAGAATAGGGCTGTGTAGTTTTCCAAGGCGGCTAGAGGAGAATGGAAAATCGAGAGAAAATGAGATGCCCCCCAGCGAATAGACCAACATTTTCCTATGTTCTCGAGCTTTGTATAAGTCTCTATCATTACGAGGTGAGCAAAATCTGTATATAGCTGGAACTACGCTCACCATTTGCAATTCACACCCTGAAGCTAAATTCAACTTCATTGTGAACACACTCCAAAAGACCCTTCGCTCGACCTCCTCTTTTTCTTCTTTACTCAAGAAAATATCATCGAGAAATCCGGCCTCATTCCTCGCGGGACCATCCCACGGAAGGGTTCAACATTGCTCTCTTACTATGCGTACAAAACCTGCACATGTCAAGAGAATGTGGGTTACAATGTTTTTCTCTCTCTCTTTCTTCTTTTTCTTCTCTCTTGTCTTGGCTTCCCTTCGCACCTCTGGCTTAAAATCTCTGTTGACGCCAAATCTGTGAAATTATTCGTAAAAAGTGTTAATATATTGATTTCTAGTCTAGATAGTCTTTAGATAGATGGCCCAGAACGTACACACCGGGGAGAATGTTAACAGGAGTTATGCCCTCTGGGGAAAACTATCCTATCGACCGTTGGATCGCAACCGACGAGTTTTCTACTTCTCTCTCTCTCTCTCGCTCTCTCTTTCCCCTTTTCACTCTCATGCGCTCGTAAGAAAAAAGTTTTTGCTCAAATCGTCGATTTCAGAAAATCGGAAATCTCGCAGTATGAATCTATGTATGAAGATTTCCAAAAAATTTCCAATGAATTGATCTTTGACGCTCAAACAAAAAAAAATGATTTATCCAAGATTTTGTTTTGGCGTTAAATTACCTGTCAATTGTTAATTTGAGTAAGTAGAAATTACTTGAAATAATGTTCTGAGAAACAAAGTTTCAATCGATTACTGAAATGCTAGGACATAATCCATTCCATAGCCCGCACGACGTATCAGCTAATCGCAAAGCCCGCATACTCGAGATGCATGATAGCATACAAAAAAAGATTTCAAAGCAATTAGTTCGATAATACCACAATTAATTGTTACTAATATTTGAGATAAATTGCCATAAGATTTGTCAAAAGAATTGAAATAAAGAAAAAAATCATCATTTGGAAACAAAACGACAATTAAGGTGTGAGAGGAGGTACAGTGGAAAGAAACGGAAACTACGCGGTAGGACTTTGATACCGATTGCATCGAAACACATATACGCTGCCAAATCCACACGCTGTTGGGAGAGTAACCGGACTGAGTGAAACAGAATGGCAAACGATGTAACTCCCAAGCAAAGTAAAACAGAAGCGTGCGAGTGAGTGAATGTGGAGCGCGTCAGAAGTTTTCGAATAAAAGACACCCTCGATTCGACGCGCATTTCTCATTCCACCTTTCCGCATCGTCCCTTTTCTTCCCTGACGCTTTTTGCTCAATCGTGAGCTTTTTGCTACTATCACCTCTGTGTTTCGAAACTCTCGCCTAAGGTTTATCTCGGATTTGGCGAACGAAACTCACTAATGAACTACAGGCGCGTTAGAGCGTGGCAGCATGTTAGCAGCGGCAAAGGATATCCTCGAATTCGGTAGATCTTAGACGAAAGAAGAGAGAATATTATAGAGCAAGAGATAGAGAGATAGAGAGAGAGAGTACACATAGAAATACTATATAAGTGTACATTAGAGAGGAAATTCTAACATTTGCAACATTGCTTTTCGACCACTTTATCAAGAACTCGGTGGTAAGTAGTAGCACCCAAATGATTTGAACCTTTCACCGAGCAGCAGACTTCATTTAGAATCTGGTTTTTTTTATCTCTTTTTGCAAGTAAAATATATGATCTGATATGTCGGGAGAAGAGAGAACTGTGTATTGCAGATACTGTATTAGAAAACTATTGATAATGGCCTTCGCGGATAATTGATAACCGAGCTCAGAGTTTTCTATCAGACTTAATAATTTTCGGTAGAACATACACATGTACACAGTCTTGAGGGAGGCCGGATTGAAACAAGCTGAGTCAGCTAAAACGATATAATTTTTTTTTAAAGCAGAATTATCCTGCCATCGTCCTGCGTCCGCTGACAGAGCCTTTTTGTAATCGGTCAAACTGTACAGAAGAATTTCAATTTCGAAAATTCGAAGTGAGGTTAGGTGACTGATCCATGCCCTTAATACAGAATCTCAAGTGTATTGGGACGAAGCGAGGCGGCTGGCTGTATTGAAAATCTTTTTACATCAATCTTCATTAGGCTCTTAATTAATTTCGTTCATAAAATTCATCTCACATGATAAGTACTTGGTCGGCGGGAGTATAAAAAAAGATTACCGAAAGTGAAGCATTAAGAAATCCTCGTCATCATTTAGAACTTGAAGCATGCCGAGTTTCTTTACTGACGCATTGATGTGTGACATAAACGAAGTCTCTAAAGAGAGAAAAGCGAGAGGCGAAGAAAAAAACGGGATGGCTCTGTCGAGCATGGATTTGTCTTGGCACCGGAGCGGAGCGAATAATCTTGCTGGTTCGCTCATTCTTTTTCGTTATTTCGTTATTCTCTCGCCCGTGCTTGTAGATTCCTCCGGCCCCTCTTGCCAACACATCCGCGCCCCAACTCTCTTCTCTCCTCGCGTGTGCTCGCAAGCTAGTCTCGCTTCGGCTTCTTTTTCCATGGAACCCTCCTTCGTCGTCGCTCATACCGTCATACGCTCTCAGCTAGTGGACTACTTTTCCGTTTATTAAGTCCGTGAAATATTGCGGCACGTGGAAGGAAGTCACCCAGCACGTCGGTGACTCTGTAACGCTTGGCTAGTAAGGCTAGATATACATATTTTTAAAGGTATGGTGTATAAGTACGTATATGTTTGTGTGTGCAAATAATATTCGTATATGGATATAAGGTGTTATGTTCCATTTACAGAGGTATATATATATTTCTCACTCCGTATTGTTCACTGCCGAGTACGAACAGTTGTTTCCAAGTGGTTGCCACTTGCACCAGTACCGACCAACGACGTACAACCAACCAAGAGAAGGGAAAGAGGCAGACTTTTTGACTGTCTAATATCGCCAGGAGTTACGAAACTGCTTTGCAATTGTGATTCTTCGCCAAGAAATTCTTATGTCTTTCGTCTCTTCCTTCTCTTTCTCTTTCATTTCGTCCTCCGGTTGTTGAGTTCCGCTGTTACAAGAGGGCGTTGCATCTTTCTTCACTACGGATCAAGCGCGCACTTCCGTCTTACCGTCGGTGTCAACTGTTCCTTCTTTTCTCAGTTCTTCATCTTTTTCTGACTTCTTCGAATTTTTTCCCATTTGTTCTTTCCTCTTTTCACCCCTGTCACTTTGCCGTATCACCTCATATTGCGCTTCTACTCTCACCAACTACTGATTTTCTAACATAATCCCTTATTCCTTTTCTTTTGTATACGTATGAATTTTGAAAAAATGATGAACTGAACTTTTCAGAGCCAACATCCAATCTTTATCTTTATGCAAATTGATCAACAAAAAATGAATCACCAAAATGTTTCTTTTTTCGATTCGATTATGAATGAGGTCGTACTAGACAGCTTTTTCGATCCCATGCTTTTTGCGACGTTCATAGTTGATGGGTTCATCTGCAAGTCCGAACATTTTCCTGCCGTCGGTATCACCAGCATTGCTAGCATCAGACACACATGCGCTCAGAGTCGTTTGGCTTTTTATACGCGAGGGATCTATTTGTTCTCGCAGGCGGTGAACACCCTCTCTTGGGTAGACCAGTGAAAAAGGCTTAGAGTGCTCGGGGATTTTGGGAATATGTATCTACCAGTGTGTACTTATATGGAGTATATCCGACGGAAATCGAGATAGATTTTAGACGCGTTGTTAGTGATTCTGGAACTCATATTTTCCACTTTGTTCTAATCTACTCGCATAAAAGCATGTAGTAATTTATGCTACTAGTTTTATGTCTTTATTGACTTTAAAGACCTTGAAACCTATTAAAATTTCATTAAAAAATATGTGAACCGAATTTTTAAAAGCCGCGATGTATTTTTCTAATTTTCATGTCGTTTCTAGATGAATTTGTGTCAGATTGGCATAGATTTTTATTAAATTTTATCATTATAGTCACGAATAATACCTAGAATCCCACTTAAATAGTGAAGCATTTATAAAGCTCGCAAAAACATAAGATTCTCGCAAAAGTTTATAAAGCTCAAAGCAAGATTACCTGCTTCCAAAACAACGTATTAAAAAGAAAAAAAAACATTTACTCGAGAATTCAGACGCTGCGGATCGATAAGATTAAATTTTTTCGGCAGGATTTGTCACACCAACAGCCATAGACGCGTCAAATAATGAATACGCCTTCGTGATATTACGTGCTCTGCATCCGCTATTCAACAACGCGTCAGGCACGAACAAAAAACCGGGTGCGTTCTGCCCGAAGCTTCGGGCGTTTGAAACCATGAGATACCAATTTTTATAGTACTTTTTGGGCTGTGGTATGAAAAAGAGAGAAGTTCCCCATATTGTAGGAAGAGGCGAAAAGAAGTTGGGCGTCACATACAACCCTGGGGCTTTTTGTAGATATCGTCGACTGCTTCAAAGAAGCGTTCATACTTATCGTGGACCAGCCCCGTGGCTCTTTTCCGCAAAATGCCATCTTACGAGGTGTTAATGTCACTGATGTTTTAAATCATGAAAGCTTTCATCATTCTTGCCCCCAGGTCTTTTCGAAAAATAGCTTTGCTATCCATTATGGATAATGTGCAGTTAGAGTACTGGCAGGTAAATTTCTTTTGTTTACATTATACATCGAATATCAACCAATTAAAGAACTTTGCGTACTTTATGTCAAATTATTAATCCAGCCCGAAACGCCTCCAATTTTTTCTTCAAAGCTTGTTATATCAAACAATAGAGTCTTAATTTATGGAGCCATGATTATGGAGCCATAATTCGCGATATTTATACCTGGGACAGAACATGATATCGTTCTATCAAAAAACGTGATTGCTCTACGTGTGGAGTCATAAGAGAGTATACATTGAATTGCAAAGTCCTTATGCGATATTGGATTATTTGAATGCCTTCATGAACTTGCTTGCCTTCGTGAATAGTCTGACAGGAGGCTTAGCTTTACTAGAATGACATATATTTATACATATATATCCACGCACACACATTTATTTATGTACATACTACAAACACAGATTATACACGCCCTTCATGATGAACGAGAGCAGTCTTCTTGAATTCGAGAGTGCCGGTAATACCGTGGACGTTTTTTTCGGAAAAACTCAAGAGAGCATGAGAACATGAGAGTGAGTGAGAGAAAGATGAAGAGGTAGAAGCCTTTGCCGCAGTGCCTGGAGAGCGGACTATGTGAGAGACTCCCTGCTGAAAAATGACGTCGAACAGGACTCTGTGACAATAGCAGGTTTGGGAGACAGGGGAAACTGGTCGAGGCTTGGCAGTTCAGACCGTTTGCTACCACGGAGAGTTCACTCCGCCACTTTCTCTCTCCTTTTCTGTCTCTCTTTGTCTTTCTCTCTTTCTCCGTTATGCGTTTCTTTCTCTATCTATCTTTTACCCTTCACCGTATACGACTCTTTCAACTTATATTTCGTACATACAGTGTGTATAACGTACGAGTGGGTGGGGAAAGAGACGAACAATGTAGAGGGCGAGATACACTCCGGGATAGCAATTCTATTTATCTTCGCTTTACGAAGCCTCCGTCGTTTCGAAAAATGGCGTAGCTTTGTCACTGGCAGAAGGATATCTGCGAATCGGAGCAATTTCGTATCTTTTGGGACTGTATATAACCGACCAGAACACGGCTGGCTCTCTATTTCTGTTCCCCTTGGCACAAATTCTTCGACCTAGTCGATATGTGGTATATACATTCGATATTAATGTATTATCTGATAGTATATATGTTTATAATATATATAACCGTACTCGCGTAGAGTGCTCTTTGCAGTGATTTAATTTGAAGTGACACATAAAGAATTTGCCAGACCAAATCCAACGAATTTCAGAATCATCGCACTTCACGATGACCTATATCAATCGGAGTTTTTATTAATAGGCCGAATAGAGGACGACATCGATTAGTTCCTGAATAATTGTGCAACACTAATTGGATAATCAATTAACTAGAGATTCCTATTATTTGAATAATTTTGCTGAATAATTTTCGGAGTTAAGATTCAGTTTCGTACCTTAAATCAACTTCTATTAACACTATGAGCAACAAATATGATTCACTGGAAGTTATAGACGATTAAAACTTTTTCATCAAGTTTGTTTTTCCGCCACCGATGGTTAACTTTCATTGCTTGTTCTACGTAATACCATGGATGGCGGAAGACGGAAGATTCCGAACTGAACCCCAAAAAACTTAATACTCCTAGAAGTTTTTACGAAAACATATTCTATCCTTCGGAACAATCTAACCACCCTAATCTCGTATTTTCTTGTTTTACAAAACAGGATTTCTTACAAGATTTATTAGGTTGATGGATATGTGTGTTCGTTGGTATTTCGTCCATCGGTTTCATTGGACTAATAGTTTAGGCGCGAGTCTCTTATCCCCTTACTAGAGAAATTTGTCAAATGGTTTCAACTGAAGTCCCCTTTATATCGTACATCATCCCCTGGAAAATAAGTCTCTTTCTCTCTTTCTTGGCGACCCGATTTCACGAGCACCCCCTTCACATTCCGCAGATTTGTCGCTTGATTCAACTCTGTTTCGAGAACACATACCACGAAAGGACTTGATAGACAGCGGCATTTAATATATAGGGGCATGATATTATATAAGTAGAATAAGGCCTGGCGCAATCTCTGGAAGATGGCACATAAAACCTTAAACCTTCGACCCCAACATTTTCTGGACATGGTGTTATTTATTACTCTCGGATATATGATCACTTCAGGAATAAAAGGCTCGTACATTCTTAACAAATGGAATGGTGGTCCGATAATTTTTTAACATCAGTTCGACGCGTGACCTAAAATCAAAAAGTAAGAAATTCGTAAAGTAGCATGATTGATCCATTTCATCGCCCAAATTTTTTACAACTTACATACTAATATTACTGCTTGTCACTAAATTTATCCATATTTGTTTTATATGTGCATTATTGAGAACGTGTATACATACACGCGAATGTGAGTGAAGGTTCGATGTGAAAATAAAGATATCAAGTGACAGTAGCCACCACCTTTTCGGCCATTAGTAATACGATAACCTGCTTGCCTGATGTGACAGTCAAAAACCGGAAGTTTTCCGTTGCCTCCGGTGTAGACGAAGAAGCCACAAGGAAATGACCACCTTTTCAGCTGGTTCCACAAAAACCAAAATCCCATAGAAACATCGATATATAACCGCTTGTCACGCCATTCATTCGAAGGCGACAATATCCAGGATAGTGCACCTTCATAATCAAATCGTTATTTCTATTTCCTTCAGTATCGTTTTACCAAATACTGCTTCCATGTAAACGCGTTGAATTGTCCTTGGAGGGTTGTGACGACCAATCGAAATAACCGAGGTCATAGGTTCACTTTGACTTCAAAACAAATTACACCGTGGTCAACACACTCGTCAGTTAAATACCGATGTAAAGTATTAACAGTAAGTTTACGGATTGACTCTAATCATGCGTCTCACCAAATGGCTGCAGAGTAAATCAGGGAAAGCGCCGTTCACGCTTCCTATTTCCGTAGAGGGCAGTCGAGCAGCTTTGGGCAGTTTCTAGCGCAGAAACCCTTAATCGAAAATGCTCACACTCTTTGAGTAACTTTGCAGGCTAAACGAGACGATTAACAGGGAAAACCGAGGGTTCGAAGTTTGCCACGTTTCTCCTACATCCTCGGTTTAAGTAATAGCCGATGAAGTCTCTAAGACTTCATCCGCTTGTCTGCTCTCTTCGAGGAGTTTCACTTGCGCTCGACGAACACTGAGTTTGTACTGATCTGCATTTCTTCTGTATCTCTTTCATTCCGTTTTTTAAGTGGTTGCTGAATGAAGCTCCCCATACGGTCCAGCTCAAAGTACACTCTTATCAACGACTTTCTGGAATTGACTTGAAGAGAAGAGCTGAAGATTTTCAGAGATTGGATTAAGAATCAAGAACATGTTGTATAGTATGTACACTCCTCTTCATCTTAAGTTCTGGATTCTCAAGAATGCCACAACCTGGCTCGATTATTTACACTTTAGCCTTCGCCGATGGAATATCCTGCCTCTAGAAAACCTCCGCGTCAAGTAGACTGGAAGTCGTCGATGCTGGTATTCCATACTTTCGAAAATCGCTAGAAAAAGCCCGATACTTGATGTGTCATTGGGCCCAGAGGAACACTAAGAAATAGCCCTGAGTACGTGTTCGTGTGGATATATATTTGCGAGTATGAAAGAGAAAAAAGAAGGTAGAGTGAGAGTTGCTTCTTATATATTGGTTACGTTTGAGCACAGAAAAGCTCCGGAGGTTGAACAGGTTCGATACTAAGAGAGAGTAAGAGAGAGAGAGAGAGAGAGAGGGAGAGGAAGATCGAGAGAGTTAGAATAGTGGAAGATATACATAGAGCGGAAGTGAGAGAGGAAAGGAAGAAGAGCTTAGAATCTAGGGTTAGTAACGACTAACGTGTATAGATAGTCGTTAAAGCTCGATGGAGAGGATATCGGAGCGAGTATCGATACGAGTCCTGGATCGTTGCTGTTGCTGGCTTTCTGTAGTCCGATTGACTCCTGTATATGTTCGTAGATATGCTCTACGGGTGCTCAGCTCTGAAATGAAGTCTGCCCGGATTACTCGGCATGGGCCAGTAAATACGTTAGTCAAATTAAATCCAACTCACTATTTGTGTGGCTTCTCCAGCTGCAATCAAAATATGCTCTTACTGATCGACCGGATTAGTCGCAGTTAATCGTTTTTGATCTGCTTGGAGAAGTTTACCTCATTACATGACATATGAGACGAGATCTATCACTTTTGAGTATCAGATATACCATCATTGGTAGCATATTTGCTAGTCGTTAGCATCATCCGGTAATAGAACTTATTCGAAGAGAAACATATTCGTATATTGAAACGGCATGTACTTTTTCACTCGTCTAGACACTTTTCCGTCCGATTTTTCGAATTTTCAACATTTTTCCAGGTGTCACTGACGAATCAAAACTTATCGCGTGCGTTTTGTTTACATTTGTCAGTGCCAGTGCAAAGAGAAAGTAATCTTACTGAGATTACTCACCAAAATGTTCCTCCAAAGAACTCACCGAGACGCTCGTCAAGAGTCAAGCATGGTCCTCGATACGTAATTCTCGCCGAGGCTTTCCAAGACTTTTCGAAATTCTTTCCGATAGTCTTACCGAAATTCTTTCCAAGACTTTCTTGAATGCTTCACGGGAGTCTGGTTGGTTTGTATCGAAATGCACATAAGAGTATATAAAATCAGGTGAACTATGGTGAAATGTAGTAGCTTTCTATCCCCTCTAATAATAGAAAACGTTTCGACGTTAGTCGCAAGTTGATATAGAGTTTGACCTCGTATTCCTCTCATCCTTGAAATCAGCACATTTCATGTGTATCTGTTTGTCTGCGGTGCTTTTTCGGTACCACCTGTATCCAAGAATGGAAAGCATTGTCGCCATAACAATCGTTTTTCCTATTGCGTTCCAATACAGAATCACATTGCTACCACATCGCGAGATACGCATCGCAGATGCTTTCGTTCTTACGTAATTTTCCATCAACGTTTATTTCTTCCAAAATTTCATTTATCGTGAGTTTTATCCGGAGACTAACATTATCGTGTCACTAACCAAATGGATTCTACATCCAGTTGATTCGATCGAAAACTGCGAACCAGTTACACTTTCGAGTTGATATCAAACTATGATGAACTCAAAGCAGGAACGTTATCTCCATAGGATTATATAATAGTTGATGCGAAAATATCATTAAACGCATGGAGTCTGAACTTTCCATGCTCGAAAATGGTATCTTCCGCTGAAATCGCAGAGCAGTGCTGTGTGTTTTTGAAAAATAAAACGCGGAACGTACTGTATCCCACTAGATAATCTTACAAAAGAGCATCACTCATACCCATTTTGCTAAAAGATGCAGTATTTTTATCTATGTTCTAGACAGATACGTTCTTCCGTGAATACATACAGTTTCTGCTTGAAAAGCCGCTCAGTCAAATAATCCCTGATGCTTATGTGCTTGCTCTCATGACAAAATGCTCTTGTGTGTTTGACAAAACGAACTTTTCCTATAACTAACCCGGAGAGCTTGTTTCACACATATATCTATATCATATAGCAACGTGAAGGGTGACGAGGTGAAGCGAGGCGATGAAAGCTAGCAGGTACCATCGTCTGATATATACTTATATACACGTGCTGTTGAAAATTACGGTAATCCGATAACGCGAGCCGGAAAGTACCGCCGACCACGCTCTATCCGCCGCAGTGATCTGTGGTTTCGTTCACCGACAGCCAGTACTGCTACTGGCGCTGTTGTGTAACACATATTACCTACTACCACGTATACATATTTTGTACTATCCTACTGTCATGCTTGGCTTCACCTAATTCATCGGTGTACCACGAAAATTCTACAATAGGTACTCAAAGTCGCTCTTAAGTCTTGTGAGCCTTATTATTCTAATTAAATAAGAATTCTATACGATAGCGTACGATGCCATTGAATATCATTATTGCCTGATTATGAATGATTCGAAACGCAGTCTGCGCTTAATCGAACGAAATGACACTGTTAAAAAAACAATAAAGAACAATGTTGCAAGACAACAACTTTTCGAGCTAACTAGAACAGAAAAACAGAGACTACCGAGTAAAAATGTACAAAGTAAACGTTGAAATAAACGGAAACATTTGAACACTCCACTCGTTCTTTCCTTTACCATAACCAGGTATAACGATGCTCTCGGATCATCAAAAACGTTAATGAGGAAGTAAGTACGAGTATTTTTTCGGGATCAAAAAAGAGCTTGAACGAAAAATGCTTGAAGCGATTCTGATTTATGTCGAATGTTCATATTTTTAATTTTTCACGATTCCAATGTGCGACAGTCGTGGTAAATAATTAGTTTACGAAAATAATATAGACAAATCAGATTCTGAGTAAACCAGGAGTTAAAAAAAATAAGGTTAGGTTTGATATGACTGTTTAACTACCCGGTGAAATGTGATTTTTTGATTTTCTACAATTTCTATTGTCTAATCTATCAGAATCCAGTTTGTTGGATTCTAGACTAATCTTGGATTTAATGTGAGAACTACCGCATTCATGGCACTTCCGATCGACCGTCTCCATGAGACAACGTGTTTCAATGGCTCAAAACCAAGTCCAAATTCTGGCAACAGGCGCTTAAAGTATCCGTCTAAATCATGTAAAAATTTCGAGTCAGAATTTTGAACTTGACCTTATGATCGCACTTTCTTAACTCTGAAAGTCTATCTCGAAATGCATTCTCTTTGACTGCACTTGATTGTACAGGAACTGAAAATATCAAGTACGGTAAAGTTTCCAGAAAACCAAACCATTGGCCTTATTATTTAATAATGAGAAATCATTCATTTCTATTATTGAATTTTTGAAATTTCGCTCATATGCGTACAAGTGATTTCCTACAAACGTATGCACGGGAATATTAATGCTTCCTGCTTGGATGATGGCAGCTTGTGGCCGGTCTCTCTCGACTGGGAGTATACTACCGGGTAAGCCATGTTGCGTATGGAGACAAACGGTATGGGTCGCGATGGTGCATTCTCGCAAACTGGAAACACAGAGGCAAACTGAGTCAGGATACAGCTAATTTGTCACAGTGAAGGAAGAGAACGAACGACGGAGCCTAGCACGTGTACATAACGCAGCTATCTAATTGGCTTCCTCGCCCAATTGCCGAGAGCGTGTGCATCATATGCCTTTGATGATAGTTTTCATCCGCACTACATGTAACCCTTCTGGCAACGGTCCACTGTATCTGGCTCCGTATATGTATGGGTGTATTTGAGGGGTATGCGTAAATATGCAATCGCGTATATTTTGGATGAGGGAAACAAGAACGCTTCACCTTGATCACAAATCTCTACGATTTGATTCGCAAAGTAACTGTCATGAGTCCCTTTACAACCATTTTCGGAATCACCAAACTTTCAACATGTAATTACACCAACGCCTTCAGCAGAGTGTAATACTGAATTAACTGATTCCGAAGAATTTATACGATTGTGGAAGATAATAGTACGTAAAATGATGTGCTATTTGGTTTAGCCTTGCCTGAAACTTCTCATAATATAATACATTCTAATCCAGTGAGAGCTATTCGGCTTTTCGAATTCCCACGGCCTCATCTAGTATACCTTCTTAATGGACCATGGGAAAATCCTTAACGACCATTGAAGCCCTCCTCTGTATCACAATTCGAGTTTTTTGTACTTCAGCATCATATAGAATAAGAAACGAGCAACGTATTCGGTGTCTATAAATCACTGAGATTAAGAGTGACATTTGCACGAGAAGATTGTCAAGGTTATAGTCAATTTAAGCTAGAAGTAACGCTACCCAGTTGCGTTAGCGGAGTTACACAGTAGCGGTGATAAACCTGAGCCCCAAGTGCGTCCTTTAGATATCTATCGCTCGTTAAATCTCTAGCTCGGGAGCTGCTTGTGATTCAATCCTGCACCGCGGACAACTCCTGAACAGTGAACCTTCGAGTTTCAATGAACACTATGACGGAGCTTGGGTGGTAAGGGAAAAGTAGAATAAGAGGTCTAGAAAGGTCTGCTGGTAGCAACTTCTGCATATTGGCTGTTGACGATGACTTTCTTCAATGATTCTCTTCTCTTCTTCAAGCTACACCGAAATATTCGTTACGATAGAATATATTGATTGAGCGAAATTGAATCCCCATGGTAGTGCGCTGCTCGTTTTCTGTCGCGCATACTTGTAGTAGGCCAATAATTCTAGGTTGTCTATAAACAGCATTTTTGACCAAACACATAAAGATTTGTTGTCAATGTCATAGAGATGCGCAGCTTAAGATGAAAAAGGAATTTTGGCGAAAGATAATCATTCGAATATAGTAAAAAGCAATTGGTGCAAATGGAGATAAATTTAATATGGAATTCATTGGGAAATCCAAAGTGCTTTGATCAGCATATACGGAATCGAGATCAAAGGAATAGAAATAACTTCAATGGGTAAGTATTCTCCAGGTTCCTTTTTCCCTATTTCCTTTCGTTACTAAATCGCATTTTAATCCACTATGGTGATCAATATTCATTCGTACCATACGGATATAAATATATATGCGCATCAGTTCGCTATGAATATTACCATCGATAATGTACTATATCTCGATCGTATAAGTAGTGTTCATAGGTATGCGATTCCCGTTTCATACCAGCGTAAAGGTAAGACGCGAGATGCTGGTGTTCCTTTGTCCTCCGGAATTCTGATTCCGGAAGAAAGGAGGCGAGGAGATTGCGAGTGAGAATTCAGCGTTTCTCAAGCATGCATATAGAATGGAGGAGATAAGCAGCGTAGGAACGATCATTCATGCTTACTCAGTGAAAATCGGTGAAGGTTAATCCGCAGGGCCCACGACTTTATCTACAAAACTCATAGTGAATTTTATAAAATAAACGAGTAATAAAAATAACAACAACAGCGATGGTAATCCCAACAAAAGAATTGGTAATAATCTGCGGTAATCCTTATGAGGTAAATGGGAACTTGATGCATCCTGTTCGACGCCGGAAATTTAAATTTTACTTCCGAGCACAAAAACCAGATTACCAACCTACCGCAGCTTTCTCCTTTTTCGGGAAAAATAGAAGATACATCGTGAAATATTAGGCCGTGTCAAAAACGTAGTTTTCGAACAAAAGTTTTAAGTGTGGTTAATTGGGAATGAGTTCGTTGAAGGGATTCTGGATATCTATTGTGTTATTGATAAAAAAAAAAGCATACCGAAGCTTTTTATTGATAAGGACGAACGGGTTCCGCGTTAAAAAAGCTTTCCGTTAAGTTTACAAATGCCCTGAATAGGCACTCTCGTTTAATGCTTGCGGCAAGTTCAATATTGGATCGGATATTTCGTAAGAAACACCAAAGGTGTCGTTATGTCGATGGAATGATGAATACGCTATGGCGCCGTGTGACATTATGGGCGTCTCGTTGCTTCCTTCTTCACGCCTCTCAATCAATATTCATGGGTATCACACGAACTGAAACGGGGTAAGGATAATAGCTATCTGGCGCATCGTTTATGTCTACTCTTGGAATGTCCTGGCACCATCAGGCATATTTGTAAATATATTTATACTTATGAATGTATTAGCATGTATACAAGTAAGCAAATCTTATACCACTGGCGTGCCGCGCGACCGGAAGGCGAATCACGATTCTCGCGACTGAGCTCATCCACGCCGGGTGTTGCGTGGTTACCGGACCAGCATACTCAATAGGATCTTGTTGTGAGAGGCAAGAGAGAGAGAAACCCACATATACAAAGCCAGGGGGACCGACAGGCCCAAAAGCTATATACGTGAATACAGAGGAAGAGAGACGATGAATTGGGAGCGGAAGGAGATGTGTTTTCGCGCTTATTCTAGTCCCCCTTTTCCTCCCACGCTTATCCTCTCTCTGACTATGCTTGACGAGAGTTCATCCTGTCGGCACTCTGCGCGTTTCTCACACCGCGAGGTAGAAGAGCTCTGTACCGGAAGCCCGGGCGCGTCGACGCGATAGTAATGATTCAACCAGAGAGAGCGCGTACTGAATCGATCGACCATCTCCGTACCTAAGACCCACTTAACACAAGGGAATTTCACGGGTCCCGTGATTGCATGTAATTAAATCGTAATTTTCGTATACTCAGGTTACATAAGTACTTCCAAAGGATAATTTAATGAAATTTTTTAATGAATATGTTGCAAGCAGATCGCGTGATAGTTGTGAACGTAAGAAGGTGGAAAACACTGACAATATGTGTGTGGTTGGTGAATAAGTTACGTTAACAATTCATCAACTTCGAAGAACTCATAGAGATTTGTTTATCATTTTGAATGGTCAGCGTTTTAGATTGCTGAGCGTTTCCCAATGTTCCTGAGCTTATTAGAGTTTTATATGAACTCATAGGGTTTTATATACAAATGACACGTGGGGGTATGTTACACGCACATTTTATGTTTGTATACACCCACACAGGGAGACAAAAGTCTCATTTATCTACTCACACCGACTCTCCGAAGGTTGACGTCCTGGTAAGAGGGTGGGAACGCAATTCTCCGATTAAACTCACCCGGTCTCATTCGGTGTTAATAGAACACAGTATATCTATATCAAATCAGGGTGGATCAGAAACTCCTTGCGAGTGGAATCACCCAAAGCCCCTCTGGGCCGGAATAATAATTCAATAAATGTGTATAAATCCGACTGCGCGACGAACCCTGAGCCAAAAGCCGAAACGACTAAATTTAACCAACTTACTTACGCATTCTTCGATGGGAGGATATTTTGCCCCTTGAAGAACCGCCCTAAAACTTTCACTGGCTTCGCATACTTAAATATCGATTATGATCGTGGTTTCCTTTCGTCTGTCATTTCCTCTCTTTGTAATCGATGTTCCCGAAAAATTGATAGAAGCCCTGCTTTGAAACGGTGATTAATTAATGGCGATCAACCGGGTGGTTATTATGTTCATATCGTCTATACGAACGTGTTCGTTACGTCACGCAATCAGAAACGTTTCATGTATAGAGGCTTCTTGATTAAGTGGTAAAAAGCCTCCTCCCCTAGGCTTCGTTATAAATTCATTAAGGCTAAAGTTGATTGTGCTTGCAGATACGACATAAAATGTCATGATATTCAATATAATAGAAAGGGCATTCTGCCATATTTTATTATTCTTATGAAATTGAGTTTGGCATTACATTTTTTTATTAAAAATTTCATACCCTTATTTCATCAGACATGGATAGACATTCGATCATACCGTGTGAGCTACCAAATTGGTTGAAGCAAAATTGTGAAAAACCTAAATGTTTTACGACACATAATTCCTTACAGATAATATGTTGCCAGAATTTTGTCCCAGTTTGCGCAGTTTATTTCTGAAACTGCATCACAAAAATTTTATAACCGCCGGGTTTGTATATTGGTTAATTAATAATTGAATGTCTGATCGAGCATGATTTTATTTATGGCCTTGAATAAAATGAATTGAATTATATTCTTGCTATCTATATTTCAGCATGATTTGAATTCAATATTATTGGAACTGAAAAGCATATCAAGTATAGCTACGTCAATCTTTAAATAGAAAACTTTATCGTGTTACGAAACTTTGATGGCTTTAATTTGAGGATTTTTGAAATTTTGAATAAACACCTGCTCTTTAAAAATAATTTATATTAGTTCCAGTTTCTTTGCTATGTAAATTAAGAACATTGTAATTTTAGTATTTTTTTCTACCATTCACGTTGTACGCGAATAATAAAGGCAGTCATAAAAATGCGCAATCACGCAACCCTGTGGTGATCGTGGGTACGCGTGCTGGGCGAAGTTTCGTTTCGCATTTTGATCCGAGTCGCGGTCTGTGCGCGCTATAGAGAAATTAAGGTAGCGAGACAAGTTGACGGAAGATCACGAGCGCGCGACGCCAACGTGCCCAGGTGGGCGGATGTCGCTAACAAATCTCCATTCACGCTGATTGCCACATTCTGGGTTTAGAGCGAGTTGCGTCCGATAGGATGAACACGAAACAAGAGAAAGAGAGGAGAGCAAGGAACAGAGCAAGAGGAGAACGGCCTTTCTCGTGCTCACGGGCGAATTATTTGCCATTCCATACTCTTCACTTTTCTCATCCCTCAACTGCTTTTACACCGCTTCCATTCTCCTCACATCTTCTGCACCACCATCATTTCCTATCTTATTTACGGTTTTTAAGTTCTAATTCTATCCTATGTTGCGTATAGACAAATTAAGCTACGTTCGAAACAACCTATTTGTTTCCTGTTGTGCTTTTATGTATTCCTTTTTTTTCAATACCTCTTATATTCTATTCATTTATGATACAGTATTGCACACTTTGGAGTTTCTTTGGTTATTATATCAATTGGGACGAGGTTCAATGTAAAGAGAATATTAATCAATCGTTTTTTAATCAATTGATTTTTCAGTGTAATGCTGACTCACTGATTGATTTTTTGCTCTAGTGGAGCGCATTTTACACAGAATGTCGAGAGATCGCGACAGTTAGTACCTACAGATTTATTCCTTTCTCACTCAGTTTATTCAGTCAAAAGTAAACAAAGCATCGATCTACGTCAAACTTTGCACGAGACAACAAATAATAGATAGATAAGATTGTAAACATTGCAAATGTAGAATTTTATATTTGACTGCACTGTTCTTATAAAACATGGAGATCTATCACTGTAGTGCATTAAAATCTTCTTTTGTACCGGTTCCACGCAATCATTCGCTACGATTGAGTTCTCCTTTCACGAAGTATTACGTGCTTTGAGCATCAAAGCTCCCAGGAGGCTTGTTCAATTCTTTTTCCTTCGCTATCCCAACGATCAATAAGCTACCCCAAAAGACTTTGAATTCATATTGTTGGAACGAATTGAGTTTTCTGCGAGTGTAGTGAATATAAGTCGTGTAGAAACGTTTAACCAGCCTGTTAGATTATTGGATGATACAGCTTCGTCATAGCTGGCACTTTTTTTGAGTTTGATCATTCATCATACGATTTTTTCTTCTGGCGTTCCTTCATCCACCCGTAAACAATGAAGCGCTGTCAAATACGTCCCCTCTTTTTGCGATCCAGAGGGATTCAGGATAGCAAATCCCATTATATATATCTGTATAACATATACGAAGAAATGAATTAATAAATTACAAGGGGGGAAAACTGGTAGGAGGGGTCGTCGGGTATGGCGGAATACCCGTATCGATTCGAGCCCGATATTAAAATCGACCGATGATTAATCTATCGCGAGTTCCATTTTACCAATCCCCCCTTCTTCGCTCTACGAATGCTCGTGTGCTTCCGTCGTGCGCTATGGGACGGCCGCAGTACTCTCGGGGACGTTACCGTGGGATGCTGAATTCCATCGAGAGACTCACCAACACGACGGGTAAAGCGCCTCACCTACAGGGAGACGGAACGTAACTCCGTATCGATTACACCAAGGTTCCACGAGAAAACTCGCGGCCATCCAATATTATATTTCAGATATGATTTAAATGAATGACCTGAACTCAACGATGATGATGGTCATGCCTGACAATAAATCGTCAGAAAAAAAACGACCCATAATAAGGACCCAAGAGATCCTTTTACTTCCACAATGCTAAGCCTTGTTTTCTTTTTAGCTTTTCTAAATGTTTTTCAATTACCAAGAAATTCGAAGTACTATACTCCTATAGAAATTTTGCTATTCTGTAACGCTCTATTGTTGAACTTTGGAGACATGTGATTATTCTCCATTGCGAATCCTTTGTAATCTTTATTACAAAAATTTCATATGTGATACTATAATATAATAGATTGAATCAATTTCCATTCTAAAACAATTTTCGAGGCGTCTGCTAATGTAACACCCACTATGATGCGCAGAATATCATCGAAATGAAAACGCTTGTTTGAAAAAAAAAAGTATTATTATGATTGGTCTCAATGGATTTTTATGCGTACGTCTCGCTGAAGTTAATCGCATTCTAGTTGTTACAACCCTGTTTTTTCTGTAGCAGAATATTATCAGTAACCTAATAATTAATTATAAACTTACGACTCCAGAATCGGTAGCGTTTTAGTTGTTTATTTGTTTGATTTTCGACAAAAATTCAATTCATGGGCTAGAAGAATTTGAATCTTTTACCGGGAGAACAGTGTCCGAATACAAAGTTATATGTTCCACTAGATCGCCACCGAATGGTGGTATTCAGGATAAAGGGAGGTAAGCGAGGGTGGAAGCAAACCTGTTCCGCCTTTTTGACTGGGATAGATGAATATAAGCAGAGTCGACGCCGTCGGGGAATGAGAAACGTGCGCTCGCCTCGCGTGATTAAAAGTCGTTCGTTCGAATTAAGCGCTTCGACGAACATTCAAGTGAAATAGAGCAGGAGTGGAAAAGAGGGAAGCGAATTAGCATGGGTTGAGAAGAATGCAGAAAAAGGTGGAGAGATGAATGAACATACACGTGGTAAATAGAAACACGGGACTGTCGACAAGTACCACACTTTGTGTAGCATCTGCGTGTATGTATGAAGGACCAAAAGAAAATGGTTGGTTGCGCAATTTCGCCTGCTTGGTTCGAAGTATGCAGAATTGTACTTCTACATAGAATTATTATTATTATTTTTACTTCAGTATTTGAATAAGCAACGTGCCAAAAACATGTTTTCATTGCACTTTACATTCATGAATACCTTAGATTGTTGATACCTTCACGAGTTTCCATGAACGCTAACGCGTCGAGGAAAAAAAAATATTGCGGTATGAATTAAAATCAATGTACAAGGGTATGTACATACAAATTAAACATTATTCGCGGTATTCAGTATAAGATACGGCATCGTTCAGTAAAAAAATGTGAAAGTCATTCATAAGAAACCCATGACAAGAAATATCCCCCAATATGGACAACACAGTAGATGAGGGGAAAGGAAGAACCTGAAAAATAGTGCTTCGAGAGAATTTACCGAAGAAAAGATGTTGGTGTTTAGGATCGTCCAGTTATATTTATCTTATGAACATGTAAGTATATATATATATATGTATATGTATACAAAAACCTCTGCAATAAAAGAGCGTGCATACTTGTGGGCGTTGGTAGCAATTTGCACGATCGCACGACTCCCTCGGCTCTTCTTACCCTCGGCTGCCATCTGACTTTTTTCTTCAGTGTATCCAAGCGCACGACGCGAATGACCACCGAGGGTCACACGAAATATCGGGTAGGACTTCCAGCGTGAAAAGGACTATCTCGCAAGATTCGCCATCCTGGTCTTTCAGAAAATAGCTCTCTTTCTCACGACTCTGTTGGCAAGCATCTGAACCCCCACAAGCAGCAAGGATCCGCACCGCTGGCTATGAAGACACACGACTCGAGAGAAAACGCGAGTGGGGGTGAGACCGCAGCACGTTCGCCAGTGAACTAAAGACCTCGAACGTGTTCGGATCTTCTCGTTTCTCCGGGTATTTCTTCGAAGGTCTTGAAGATGTTCCACCATAGGCGGATAGTTATAACGTCGTGGTTGGCGAAGGGAGAGAAGAAATAGAAGAAGAAGCAGGAGACGGAGGGAAGCGTGAGCACGGGCCTTCTGTACGCAGTGAATAAGACCCGGGACAAATAAATACCGTGCTAAATCGTCCGGAAAACTCATTCGATCTCTCGAGCATCCCATACGCTCTCGCCTCATCTCCCTCTGTGTCTCTAGGGGTTCACCGACGCGCACGAATTGTTCTTACTTCGAAATCAGAGAGTCCATCCTTTTCCAACTCCCTCTCTTTCTCTGTAGCTCGTGGAACTTACCTCGTAGCAGGTACTTTCTTCAGGCATGTATATTTACGGTGGTATATACATGGGCACATGAAAGATAGGGTAGAGTATTTATTCGAAAATTCAGTTGTCCCTAGAAAAGATAGCATCCTTGCTATACGTTCAAGACGCCACAAAACTTTTTTGGGTGTCCTTCAATGATGCAAACCGTATCCAAAAGTTCCGTTCGTTGAATAATAATAATTGTTCTCCGAATTTTCGAGGAGACTCATAAAAAAGCTTGTATCAATACCTCCAACGATACTCTTTAAAAAATTTCTCCATTTTCGTCTTTATTACTTCCAAATCGTGGGTTGATCCTCTTTATAGATATAGAATATAAAAGGTAGGTCCGAAGTGAGTTACTGCGGGCAGAAGCTTCCAAGAGTGAGGGCGTATTTTATATGTACCCGTTCTTTCTCAACCACGAGAGTTCAGCGAGCATTCACGACCTCGTTTTGTCTAGCCGACATTCGCGGAGTGAACGCCTGTGTCCGGAAGTTTCATGTATATGCTGTTACTATTACTGCTACTATACTAGCCACTGCTGACTACATAAGATATATGATAGTGGTTGGAAGAGGCCGGATGTACTCGTGAGCGCACCTTCACACTTCAGAAGCGAGTGCACAGACGTTCAGACTGCTGGTGGTGTTCGTCTCTCAACAAGAGAGTTACATGGTCCAACCGCCAGAAGTCAACCACCCAAATCGATCTCTTATCCTCGACCCAGCACGCCAGCAAGTCCAACATGTCGACGATTGAGGACCCCGACGTCTCTAGCTCTCCAACGTAATAGAAAACCAGGAAGGGGGTCAATTTCCCGGTGGGCAAAGCCCATAGCGTCTCATCTCATTCATTTAGCTTAGTCTCTCTTTCTCTCTTGAATCACCATCGATCACTTTTCCCATTGCATTCTCTGGCTTTGGCTGCTCTCGAATGTGGTATCTTCCTACATTCAATGTTCCGTTATCCCCAACTTCTTTGCTCTTACCTATAGATATATTTATCTCCGGTAGACAGGTTTCTGTAGGTAACACGAACATATGTAGGTTCAACATTACATTTTTATGACAGTTTTTCATTGATTTTTCGATAGGATTAAAAGGATTTCACGGTAATAACGGAAATAATTCAAAATACAAATAATAAACGATAGATAAGCTCTTGTTTTGCCCTTCCGGATGCAATCAAGAGAAATTCGTTAGTGACGAAAAACGTTGCTATCATGTGCCGTGCCATTTTTTTAACCACCATATGACGTGGGCAGAATTACCACGTCATAGTATATATCGACTGACCTTATTACGCAAACTCTCAAAACGTCTCTCTTCCACGCGAGGTTCACCGAACTTCTCTAACAAGGACTTTTAAGAGACTCTGAAATCCTCTGGTTGAATTTCAGTGGCACCGGGAGAAACAACCCTTGAAAAGCTCAACATGCAATTCATGCGTTGAGCGCATCAAAACCGGTGGTACTCGAGTTGAGAACTTACCAAAGTGACTCTACACTGACTCCCAAAAGATTCTTGTTACCTGAAAGAAATAACGCCCGGAAGAAAATAATCACGTATTTTCTCGTTTTATATCATTCAACCAACTACAGAGTACTTCGTACTTTGTTACATGCTACGTGTTGTAGACAAGTAAGGATAGTGTAGCGTATGTATCCCATGACCTGTTCGAAAGCAATTGATCATGTCAGGCCTGAATGTTCTGCCACTGTGTCTTTACTGACATTACGATTCCATTAATCATTTAGTACGCTGAAAAGTGAAGTGAAAAGGCTCGAAGTAGTCTCAATGAGGCCTTTACTGAAGCACTGAGAAACCCATAATAAATTAGTAATGAACCACCTAATTGTGATATGGAACGATTTAAGTATTCTCAGAAAATGGTAAATGGACAAACGAATACGGTGATTATATTTGAAGCGGTCTAAAGTGCACCTGAATGCAGTAGCGGCAAACGAGAAACGATTAGGTTATCAAAAGAGTGGTCTGCCGTCTAATCACGAGAAGAGCTTAAACATACATCTAGGCTACGATAGGTCACACGGACCAGTGATGACGGACTATGGAACACGAGTGATCTGGTTAGAGGTTACTACATACAAAGTGGGACAGAAAAGTCATAGGCTATCCATGAAGTGGATTAATATATCCATAAGAATATTTGATTTTTATCTTGGGCGTTCACAAAACGGATATGTTGGTAGATAACGCTAACTCAACCTGATATTAATACTTATTTCTTGTTATCTCAACTAGTGATCAGCCTAATCGCAGTACTTTTTCTCGCTATCTTAACTAGTAACCTTTCCTCATCAATATTTGTCATTGCTTCAGAATAGCAAAGCCTATACGTTCTGACCAACAACATTTAATGTAAATGACACAGCGTAGTCTTAGCTAATCCAATCCATCTGCTCCATTCATGTGAAATTTCCGGCTTTTTGGGTAAATTCAAAAGACCATTTTGCGTGAATAGCTACGTAGATGCAAATAATGAAATATTGCATTGAGACTCTGCCACCTCATTGTCTTATAGTATGTCGAAGTAAAAGAGCTCTTGCCCATTCTCGATGTGGGCTGGGTAAGAGACAAGAAAACGAAGAGAATAGCAGAACGTTCGATCACTCGGGATACCAAGGAAGTTTGACAGGTTTGCAAGCCCGCCCCCATCACACATTGCATCCTTCTCTCGACTCTCCGGTGGCAATGTAAAAATTCCAACCATCGGTGAATACCCAAGACCGAAGACAAATGACGTGACACGCTATTCGCTTCGCCACTGTTGGTGGGCTTCATGTTTCCAGGGACTCTTAGGTAAATTCGAAAACTGTCGACCTGTCCGTAAAGTAATGCAACTTTCCTTCCCGCCTTTACTTTCTCCCGCTCCGAGGAGAAAACAGACAAGAAGAATCTATTACAGAAACGACATTGCTGCCGCCATCCTTCGGCAACTTCGTCATCCCCCAGCGATGTTTACTGCATCGTCCGTTAGCGTGCTGCATCCATTATTCACGTGAGAAAAACTTTTTTGCCAATCACTTTTCAATTTACTTGGTGTGACTAAACAAATTTCGACGATGCGAATAATGTAACAAGGATGTAGATCGGAGCGATTTTCAATATGGTTGAATTAGTAAATTGGATCCTAACATGTTAACAAGAATGTCAACACAAAAATACTACGGTCAACTCTTATTGTTTAAAAGCTCTGCAGTCGAAGGAGACAATACATTTCATTCAATACAAACATCTAGTCTATGAAACTGCTATTATTGCTCGATTAAGACAGGTGAAGCGTCAACTTGGCAAAATACCGTTGAATTTATCGTTATATCGATCCTTATTCTTTTGTTAACCCATATTACCCAGAACCATTTTTAATCCACTGTTCAATAGAAGTTCCCTGCATATACAGATTCTTTTTCCTTTTACCTAATGCTCTTTCCTCCCATCTCTTCTCCACCTGTAGGCCATGCTTCACTTCGACCTCGCCGCAATTCCAAGTGTCGCCCACGTAAATAGTCGCATGCCGGGCGGTACTTTCACACATATACACACACTCATTGCTATATAACATAGTAGTAGTTTCCAGAAATCATGGTCCGGGCATGGAAAACTGTAACTCCGAATTTCTGACCATAAATTCACGCCGGGCTGACGTTTACTAAATGAAGTTCCCTGGGAAAAAGAGCGAGAGCGAATATCACCCAGTCGTGCATCCCCCACCACGTATTTTTGTACCCTGCGAACTCCATTTTTAATGCAGTCCGTGCATGGATTAAAATACCAGAACTGTTCAATTTCCTGTACACGAATTCTTCTCCACTGCCACTCAACCGAGAATATATACGCATAGAAATAAGTAGCTTTTTTGTTCAAAAGACCATGTAGTGACAACAAAAGAATTATCAGTTTCGTTGTTAAAAAATTCGTTCGGACGTCGATAAATCATATTAACGAAACGGATCCGTATTAAAAAAAAAAGTTGGTTGTAACTTTTGAACAATGTACGTATCTATCAAACAAAAATCTGAAGTATCCCAGTGTTTAAAATTCAAACCATTCCAGTGAGAAGCTTTTAAATCTGTCAAGCGAATTTGGAACACCAACTTTAGTCCTAATTTTGAAAAGGTTGTAATAATTTCAAGGAATAATAAAGTTACAAGACAGCTTTCTGAAAATTATTACGTAACGTTACTTCTTCTCTTGTAAAAAGACGCAATTAGCAATTAATCATTTCCATTAAACACAAGATGTCAAAGAGTGACCTGCTCTCCGCAAAAGTAATTATTATAAATAAATTATCGACGAATGAAAAGGTATGAAGAGACATTTTGATGAGTTGACCTAGCTGACTTGAAGCACGCAAAAAAGGGACTCAGTCTTTGGTTTGTATATTGTGCAGTGGATACAAATCGATCGTTCACCGGAACGATTCAGAACAGACTTGTGTAAGAGCGAGAGAGAAAGACAACGAAAATAGGCTACGACAGCATAGGGTACAGGTAAAAGAAGATGCAATAGAATTTATAAGAATAATAATGCGAAGATTCGATTCCCATATACAAAATTTTTTAAATGTCATAGCCATGGAAATAGTAGATAACTCAAGCGCTAAATAATCTTCCATCCCCGACGGTATTATTTTCAACTCAGATGAAAGCGTTTTTCTCGCTTTTCTGCTAATCTGCCCATAGAGACAGATCGAGTGTTTCAAAGAGATATATTGAAAACAAGCATGCCTGAAGCATAACGAAAGAGCAAGAGAGAAAGATTCAGAGAAAGGGAACCAGAACGGTCTGGAAGAGTAACTGAATATCAAAGAACACGTGATTCGCTTTTTGTACGGGTTCTACTCTAGTATATAAAACGAATCACGCGCTAACTGCCAATTTCATTTGAATACTTCGAATGGGCTATTTGTAATTTTCTGATCATTCTAAAATCACGCTCATTCATTTTATTGTGTATTTTCCGGGATGGAAAATAGATTTTAAAAAATTTGACGTTTATTTTATAACATTGGTCCAATATTGTGTCGAATTACAAGATATAGAAGTAAAACATTGAAATGATCTCTATATCTCCAAAATTAAATAGAATTGATGTTACATGCTAAGGGAAAATGAACGAGTGTTTTTGCTGGACATGTCTGGATCGTTGTTCAATTTGATAAAAAGAAAGTAAGTGAGACGAAAGAGATGCGAAGTAATTGACAAGTTCACTTAAATAGTAAAAAAAGACGACAAATGAGAAGGAAGTACTTTGCCGAGATCGATTCTTATAATATTGTCGAATCTTATGGAACTCCGTTCGAGGCAGAAAGCACCTTGAGGTTTGCGAGTCAAAAAAAAAAAAGAATCGCATCATATTTCTAAATTGGAAAAGGTTTGTCAGAGAGTCTATCGTCCTGTATGATTGCTCAAAGCTTTTTGATTTCGTCTGCTCTTTTCCATTTCGACGATCGGAAGTCTTCTATAAATATGTATATATCGCATACCGATTCTTTTGCATGGGGCCGTCCGCGACGAACTACCAATTTATTCAGCTTTTCACGAATGAAAAATGGGCATGGCTGATACCAATAATTCTCAGAATATACTTCAGGGTACAGATATGCGCAGTGAATAAAGGATTCTGAGAACATAGTTTGAAGAAAGAGGTTCGTTATATTGAATTGTGAACAATCTCATTTTCGCCGGTGTCCTTTTCTTCTTTTCAGATCGAAAATGTGATTGCACTATACCTGCCTGTAAGTCGTTTGTTGATTGTGGTCCGATGCCGGTTCTCCATGGGATTCCTCCCACCATTCCTCTACCCATTGTTAAGCATCGAAACCCGAGATTGTAAAGGCGGTAGAATCGAAGAGGTAGAAATAAGTGGAGAAGGGAAGAGGATCATCTTGATGAAATGAAACGGCGCAACGTAGCTCCTGTAGGATTTTGTGATGAGAAGAAAGTAAAGTCGGTAAAAAAAAAGACAGTGACGATCTATATAGTTATATAGATTGAAAGAGCATGAGCTTCAAGCCGTCTACGAAGAGTCTGCGAAGGTATCTTCCGTCTCGTTCTATAACATATACAGTTTCACCGGAGTCATATATAAAGAGTAGCCGCGAAGATTCTGCAGAGTAGAGATAAAAATTCAGCTGTGCTGGATGGCCAGTTGGGGATAGCAGTAAAAAAGAGGGAAAAAAAAACATAGAGAAAGAGAGGCTGAGAGAGATTTCCCCTTTTAGGTTGAAAGTATATATACGTATATATTCCGACGAAGCACAAATTATATTGCAGTACTTTGACGCGAGAGTGAGGCAGTAGTTGGTCGAGGGGATGATGAGTTCGAGAGTGCCAGAAGCAGCGGAAAGATCGACGTTGAGATCGGGATGAGTCGAGGGTGAAGGATTAATTTCGTGCTGTTTTTTTTTTCGCGATATACAGAGCTTTGGTATATACACTGGTATAAATATAACTCAAGAGAGCAAGTTCAAACATGCGCCTCAACCAAGGTTGTTTACTTAGCAATTGGATAAATATCTAATTACGTGAATTGCATATATTCTTTTTGAAGGTGAATCACCAAAGAAGTTACCGCCTTTTGCAAGGAGTTAAGTGAAAGCTCTTTTCATTCGAAGCGCTGTGACTGCATAGTGAGTCCTGCACCCTCCGGCAGTTTCGAGAATTATCGAACTTTTCAACGAGTTTTCTCAAGTTTGCTTAAGATAGCTAGAAGAGCATTTTCGGATTCTGTGTACGATGGTCCTGGTCGTTAAATAGAACATAGAATAGCCTATCGAGTCTATTTTATTCTCTTTTCGTTCTTCTGGCTCAGGCTCTCTTATTGATATCGTTTTCTCTATAAATGATAGATCTTCTTTCGTGAGTTCTAACAGCACAACGAAACCTTATTGAATGCGGTAAGCTACGACGGCTGGTCGCGTTTTCGCGGGTCGGTGTACTGGCGGAGCTTTCAAAGCTCGTTCAAAGCCGATTCATCCCGCTTTCGCAAGATGGATCGACGTGCTGGTGAGCCGAATAGAAACCACAGTGGTGAAACGCAGGGTAAAAATCACCAACAGTGGAAAAGCACGGTGACGTTGTTGCTCTGCTCTCAACAACAGCTCTTCCATCTTCATTTGTTTCAGTCCTGATATCCAACGCGACTTTCACTGATCTGTTTCGACCGCGAAAATAAATTTGCCGCAGAATATACGTCACCCAAACACCCTGAAACTTGGTTCCATTGTTCATTTAATGTATTCTAAAAATTATTACGTTTTGCCTTGATCTGTAGTAAAATTAACTCTGTCATGATGAAAGCACTTTCCCTGACATTCTGTTCTTCACAAGCGGACGCTCCATCAGTTAAATATCTGTATCTGTTATAAGACCTGGCTCTCGCGCGACAATACCTCCTTGATCTTCGGATCGTAAAGACTAGCTAGGCTCTAAGATGGAGAGAGAGAGAGAGAGAGAGAGAGGGTGTTGCCGAGCGAATTGAAAAGAATATTAATGAAAACGTGAACCCTGGGAAAAAAGCACATCAGAGAAAAAAGCTGGTGGTGGCGACGACGGGAATTGTTAGAGCAGCGGGTAAGAGCTCCAGGGAGTTGGAATAATCACGTGAGGGTAGATGGGCATACTCGTTTCGGACATCCAGGCCGACAAGAAAGCGCGTCTTTTAGGCTTTGACGAGGGTCCTTGGGGCTGGGGATGGTACCGGTAGATCTGAAACGTGTCCTAACAGCCTTCGTTTATGGCAAAAAGATCGGGAATATGAAGAGGAAAATAAAAGTGCAGATGAAACCCGAAGAAAATTGTTATATCTTTGTGTGTCTCTGTGGAATTCTCGTTCGATCGGCATCCACTGTATTTTTGGGAGAAAAAAAAATTGCTGGTACCAAAAAGCTACTACTATTTGGGCTTAGAAAGTCGATAGACGTGGTTCAGTTGATCCATTCCGGATCGAATAGATTCGAAATTTCGTCTGATGCCCTGCAACCAAGATGAACAATTCAGTTTCTCCTTCAGAAATTTCTAGTTAACAGCCTTGAGAACAGAATCATTCTGTTTCAATATCTTTGATGTATTGAGAATTGGATGCCGAAAGAAGTTCATGCTCATTGTATAATAATTTCATCAGTTTCGGAAAAAGCAGCAAAAAAAAGCTCAAATCAACTGGTTATCAGTATTCCTGTATGTAGGAACCCATCTTTGTGAAGTACATTTTTCCCTTTACTTATCTACAACAGAAAGTAATTGACAAGTATAAGGTAGTATCTTTCGGAATGGCGAACGGGTCTGACTTTTTCCTAACATCAGTTTTAATCCCGGATAATAATGACGTCAAAGTTCACTATTAATTGCAGAGAGAATTACGTTTATTATCATCATTCTCGCATTAGCAGGTAAAATTTCTAGAGGAAAACAAAGACAGACGGGAGAGAACAATAGGGAAAACGCGGCTGACGATGAATACGTCCGAGACTTTCCATAATTACCCTGCGACATATGTTAGATGAGTTGGATCATTAGGGTCAAGGTCAAGACAAAGGCATGATGTTTATATTTCATAATTTTTAGTCTTCTTCGTGACTAAGTTTGCCATATTCTACGAGCCTGACATGCAAGAGAAAGGTTCCAGGTTATGATACTTCGATTATATCTGCAGTAGTCACAAGGATTCAGACGACGCTATCAACACATTCGTACAGCTTTAATGTCCTTCGAAAAAGTGAATCTTATACATACAAGAAACCGTATGTTTTTTAACAGACTCGAGAAAACTTTCTCTGTTCATTCTCTGTACTTTTCGGAAAAGTTGTAACACATATAGGGTTCAATGTCGTAAACCCAGTGTGTTAACGACACCAACAGTACCGAATAAGCAGGAGGAACAAAACCGTAACTGTCTTTTTCACGTGATACTACGAGAGTGATGATGCGGGTGAGGGAGAAAAAGAGAGAGAGAGAGAGAGAGGTGAATAAAGCAAAGGAAAGAAAAAATAATGCACATGTCGATATAACTCAGCCAAAGATATTGCCATAATGGATCGTTTAGATCTATGAAAAGTTCTGGCAAAGAGCGTGTTTCTGAATCATTAGATCAATATAAATGTAGACCATTTTGATTAGTGCTTACGACTACGGTCTGCCTACGTTGATATCGTATATATTGTTCTGCTGTACATATATACCATGATTTGGGGAAGTTAGTGAAATATATGTATCGGTTGGCCCCAAGAGACTCGGGTCTCGAGTTCATGACCTTAGGGAAATCTAAATCTCGTGGAAGGTGTGCGATGGATACTGCCCTTTAGGTGCTGATGTTCTTCCCATGGAAATTTGAGGATCAAATCTCCTTGTGATTTACCCCTTTGGCAGTGAAGCCACAAATAGTTAAAATTGATCAAGAACACAGCAGGATCATGCAGAGTTCGTACATAATAGGATACTTGGTTTCCGCACTGGATAGACTACTTCCTTCTCACAATGGTTATATAATAGTTATATATGTGTAACTTCCATCGTAACTACAAGAACAACCAATCAGCTCTCTCAGCTGCTGCGATGCCATAAACGTGATACAGTTTCTAGGAGCAACGATTTGTAGTATCACGATACACTATCCTGGAAACTGGCTAGGCCGTTGGCAGAAGCACAACCCCTACAAGTTCGCCGAAATTCACAGCGCAAGACATTACAATGTGATACCTACATCATGATATTGAAAGACGAACTCCTGGCTATCTATCCACGGGTGGATACAACTTGATGAGCACCTAGAGATGCTCTCAGATTCAATGTAAGGGATGATCTTGTTTGTAGCAGTGGTTCAGCAGGACAGCCCACCAACTGCTGTGTTGATGGAACACTGAGATGATAATCGTCTCTCAACCAATATTCAGTTATACTAGCGTCCCGTAGTATACATGCATATACCATGACTGGATAACATGAATCCTTTGATCATCTCAAATTCTCTTATATGCGTACTCGAAGTTCTGAACACCAGCTAGCTAGTCAATCTAATGTTCACGTACTTGAATATTGATGTATTAATTTAATTTATGACAATAAAGGAAGATAAAATAACTAGTTAAAATTGAAGCTAAAAGAGTTGAATGCCCCAAAGGGGTTCATCAAATGACGAAGAAATCCCGAATATAATACAAGCTCTCTTTTCATAATATGTTTTTTATTCTTTCTCACCCGCCACTTTTAAAAAGACTACCTCCAGCAAAACGGGAGAAGCTCAGCTCTTATGCCAACTGTACGTAATTAAGTTCCAAGAACGCAGGATAGCGAAGCGATTTGTAAGGAGAAACTCGCTATGTTTACACTAGAAAATAAATGTCGCCGAGAATCGACTGAACGATCTGCTTTAGAGTTTCCTCGTGGCTCGTGGAAAAGCAGAAGCAATGAGAACTCGATAGATAGAAGGCTATTTTTCTAAAGACTCTTTACTTAGCTTCAGGCGTCCTGGCTAGTGAGACAATCGGTCGAGCCATTTCCACTCTGGGCTACTGGTGCAATATCCAACCGTCAGAAAATGCGGGCAATTTCGACTGACGAAGAGAATGCTGTTGTATAACTAAAGTAAAGAGTGAGAAAAATGTTTCATGCAGATTGTTTTAAAGCTCTGTGAATGAAGAAGCAAAGAGCATAATAGGAAAACAACCACTGCTGTGTTATGGCGTCTCATTATAAAGTTTAATTATGTTGAATGGTCTGACTTTGGTTGCCGTCAGTGTCCAGACTAAAATGAGTGATACCTCTATGTATTATCCACTGAAACTGTAAATTCATGCATCTTTGATGGGTCTACTTATACAATAGAATCAACCGGGCGTTATTTCATCCAAGAAAATTATGGCTCTTGGAAGTTTCAACGATTAATATATCAGAGATTGAATATTTTGTGTTATGCGGTCATATGCAGAAGTGAAAGGGACAACTACGCAAAATGCACTTTTCGTTCATGTAGCTTTTGGTTGCTTCGTTTCTTCTTTCCAGTTCTGGTTTACGATATGCCGTTGGTTTCTCTAGTTTGTGTCTACCCGTCTCCTGTTCTTAAGTCTCTACGCCTTTCCATCGCCCAGCATTCTCCGGTTTCAGGTTGGTGCTCTCTTCTCTGCATTTTTTCTTCTTTCGTTTTGTTTTGTTTTTTTTTTTTTTCAACTCCTCGTCGGCTTTCGCGAAGATTAATAACGCCACGCCGTGCCTCGCATAAAACTCCCTTTAATCTGGGCCAACGAGAGAACTCCGCGTGGATGTATGGAAGCGCCGTCGAGCGGCATTGAATGACGTGGGCTCACACACCCGCATACTTCCTTCCTTCTGTATACATGTACACGATGTAATAAGTATTCGCCCCAAGAGTTGCTACTGGCTTTTCCGTCACCGTTCCCGTTGTCGCTCCCGCCTCTACATATCTGGTCTTCTACTTTTCCCACCCTTCAGTCATCTCGTAACAGAGAAACGAGTCTAGGTATTCCCATCGGACAAACGCTAGTCCGTTATGCACCAGCACCGTCAACTCTTTTTACAGAATGCCTATGCAGGTCTTCTCATATGCACTCCTCTATTTCTCTTTGTTCTGCCTCTGTTTTTTTTACCTTCTCTCGTATCCTTATTCTCGTTTCCAACATCAACACCAGTGAAGCATCATGCTCTCTCGCAAAAGCTTTAGCATAGAGGGAGATAAAACTCGAGCAAAAACCAGTTGCAATAGAACGTTAGCGTATTTCCAAATGTGACAATGGGTAACGAATGATAATAGAGGTCAATCCATTTTTAACTTGATGATTTCGACGAGCACGGGCAAAAAAACATGTGCAGTTTTCTTTTCTATTTGAGGTTGTGGGACAAACTGGAAATTGCCTTTTTCCATATGAGGTCTTAATTCCCGTAATCTTGTGCATCATTCTACTTGTGATCTTTCAGATTATCATTTTGATTCTTCATTAATATTTTACTTTTAACTCCAGAAAGACGGTGTGATAACGTATGCGTTGTTTCTGCGGGTTTGTGATCTGCAATCCTTGTGGTGCATGACGCTCGGTCATTACAAAAGCATTAGGCGACTGTAGGGGTGTGGCCTATTTCACCGTTCACCAATTCCAAACAGCATTGTGGCACACGTTATTCTAGCAGCTCTCATCGTAATCCATGACTGGTTGCGTAATTATTGGTATATATCTATGACCTCTTGCCAGAATCACTCTCATACCCTTCTATTTTTCCATCTAACCCCCTTGGTATACGTTTGGAGCTTGCAGCGCTTGGCTTATTCTCGTCGGAGGCACTCCGTAGAATGAAGAAAACGAGAAATCGCCCTAGCGTGCAAGCGCGGCTTGTAGGACCGTGGAGGAAAATGTGGGTGGGAAAGAGCGAGAGAGTACGAAAGATGGAACCAGACTCACAGTCAGATTTAATTAAAAGAATCCAATTCGTATGGATTTTCCGGCTCAGGATTTTTCGCCCACTCGTCAGCTCGTCTTTCTTCCCTTTTTACCCGCTTCGTTTCTCTCTTATCCGCTTCTCCATTTGCCATTTCATAGCTCAGGATTTCTTCTTGGAACTTGGTGGCTCTTCAGTACTTTCTCCGTGATCGCGCGCGCTTTTTTTTTATTATTATTCTCCCTGAATACAAGAGCGAAGAAATTCCATTCTGGCCTAGAAAAAGATTTTAAATCCAATTATAAATTCAACGCCAAATATCGGAATAATGATAATCTCAGATTTGCTTATCTGAGCTCTTTTCGAGTTCCTGTTTAGGAGGATACCATCCCCTTTTCAAATCTTTACAGAACCTGCGGAAAAGTATGCTACGCTTTGAAAGGTTACTTCCATAGTTTGCGTTCATGCGAAACGATAAAATTTTACGACAAAACGTTATCAATAACCGGTAAATAAAAAACGATCAATAAAAAGCGGTCGTAATGAAGTCATTGATGCACGGCCATCCCGATACATGAATAAAATAATGGCTGGATGGAAATTGCCCATAAGCAAGGAGTTGAAAAGACATAATGTTCGTAACTCTGCAGGACGTTCGAGGCATCCTAGTAGTACATGTGTCGTACACGCTCGCGAATAGCCTTCAACGTGGACTGATTTCCTGTTCACCGAAATCCGACGTATTTAATGCCCAGAGCTTAACTCCCCTATCAATTGTTATGAGCACATATCACATCAGTACAATATCATTTACGTGGGCCAGACGCGTCACAATGGAGTCATGCGCGAAACGGCGCATGCGTGCTGTTCGCTCACATTAGATATACGTTCCGGGAGGCTTATATATGTCATGTAACGTGTCACGGACTAGAATGATTAATTTCGGGGCATACTGTGACCATATAATTATACATACATGCATACACATGAGGCATTCCACGTCATTCCACCTAGCCCGGCTGGTTTTGATTTTCCTGAATTCTTTAGTAAAATTTCACACCATAAAAGGCATATGTACACCAATTTCCAAGTTTATAGAAGTTCAAGAGGAAGATTTGAAAACGTTCATTTGTCGATAACTTCTGAACTAATGAAGATTTTAACAAAAATGCCCGAAACCGTAATATTCGAGTATATGTGAGTGTGGCAGGGGTCGCGGAAATTTTCTTTTTCAATACATGACGTTGAGCACGCGTCTTTAGATATCGACGAATGTAAATACATCGAGTGTTTTTATTTTGAAGCATACTTTGTAAAAATATTGACAAAATTTATCAATAATCATTGTCAGCGTTGTTTTCTGTTTCTGAAACAAAAAAAAAAATTTCTAGAAAATGACTGCTATTTTTAGTTTTTTTTTTAAATTCAGGCCTCATTGTTCATATATTTATTAAAGTAATAACTGATTTTGTGGAATCCATTTCGGGACGGCCTAAAAAAATATTGCTTTTCTCAAGTACCTCCCCAACAAATTGTAAAAAATTTGGGACCTCGCTGTGTGAATAAAAAGATTTCGCGATATTCGGGACTTCTGTGTTTGCCAACTGCATATTAATATCGTTGTTTCTAATTCGTTTGCAGACAATCAAAAAAATATTTTCATGCAATATGAAATCTCTCCATCAGACGAATATCGATGCAACTATGGCTGCCAAAGTCCCAAAACCGTTGTGTTCGATATGTAAGAGTGCGGCAAGGCTCGCGCTGACTTTTTTTTTAACTTTGCGCAGATATTATATGATAGACTTAACGTCGAATAACAGTTTGTTTTTTTTTTTCAAACGTTGATCATTGTTCATCACATGCGAAAATGAAAAATTGGTAAACAAGCCCCGGTTTTATCTACTCCTATCGTCGCTTGTACTGACAGACAGTGATATTCTTTCGTCTCACAGATTTTCATACCCAGCGATGGAACGTCGGATGTATATGTATGTAATACACACAAAACATGGATGAAGTAGGCTCACAGGACGTTTTAAAATAGATACGTTCACACACGATTCTTCCAACTTGTGAAATGAAAATGACAAAAAGGTTCACGGGTAAAAAACCACCATGCCAGTGAAGAATATCACGGATGCATATGTACATAAATTTATCTGTACTCGTTGATGCAGCGATCGAAGATGTACACCCGCAGGAAATATACGTCAAAGGATGAGACAATGTGAACAAAAAAAAAGAAGAAAGTGAAAGAACTTTGCATGCAAATATGAGAAAACGGAAAATGCCGGAAGCAATGCAGCACGGAATCGAAAGTCTGTTGAAGACTTATATACGTATGGGTATGAAAGCATATCCAAGCTATCTATGGAATTGTACAATGAGAATGATATTCAGACGAGTGGGTATTACATGTTGGTATTTCCAGAAACATCCGCGGTTATCGATTGTCAGATCTAAACGTCCATCAATTTCTCATCGATACTCTTCATTTCACCGAAGGAAATGGTTTCATAATTCCTTTACAGAACTGGAATTCTACAATCCCTATGTGAATTCAACTGCCTCGAAAATGGATAAAACGAAAATGTTTGAATACTGCCGGCAGGTTGAGAAATGCTCGTGACATCAAAAAAAATAATAATGCCAAAAAATAGATTAAACTAATTCGTAATCATGAATAAAGGTTTTTATTCTTTTATAGAAATCATAATAAGGTGTAAATTATTTATTTCTGTACTCAAATACGTTTTTATTCTAACGGCATTCTGTATTGAATTTAACGTGTAATTTATATTCATTTCTTATAAGGTTTTAAGGATTGCAATGCTAGGTTGAAACTGGATGTATCAGGTTTCAAGAAAATTATTGCATCAGAAAATATTTTCACGAAGCAGGAGAATAGAAACTTGACATTCACCTATTGCAGGGCAAACCAGGTTTTCGAGAAATATATCGTACATAGCGATGAAAATTAAGGGGAAGAAAAAGAGAGAAACGTATTCGTTTAAACAATTAGAGAAATACTATTCCAGAACTCATACGCGTAAAATTCTAGAGTCGCGTCCCACCAAAATACAGAGATATACTCGCAATGTTCGTCTCCGTAGCGGATACTAACATGTACATAGAATGTCGAGTTGATAAACATTCCCCCAGTGGGTGTGGGCAAATATCGGGCATACATACACGATTTATATATAGTCGAGGGTAGTGCAGTGATATAAATTATGAATGCCCGGATTACTCGGAGTCACACAGTACACGGGAGAGCAGCTGCGTGCATTGAAAATTCATGGCTCCCTCACACGCCTGTACCTATCATTCATTCGCTTTCCATCTCATTTACTCTGATGGACGGAAAACAACGAGGCGAAATGCAAGAGAAAAATGCAGCACAAGAGAGAAAATCCTTGTGGTAGTTATACCATTGTTTTTCCTGTCGTATAATTTGCAAGCTCTCCGATTAACGATACGACGAAGTTTTGACGTCCTGTTCAAACTCTTGCGGCATAACGAAACCGCTGACCCGTCTAGCAGCGCAAAAAGGTAGATTACGAAAATTCATTCCGTTATTCTATTCTGGGAAAAGTTTTTCAAACAATGCAGTACAAAATAGTTGCCTGTGCTACCGTTCAGTAGACAAATTAGAGAATAATAATACGGGGGGGAATTATGTTCTCACATTGAGAATTCGTACATAGTTTACAACCCAATTCAATTATTCATCAATTTATTTCCAAAATTATGCATCATATTTTTTAATTATCATTTATGATCCAGAAAAATATGAGGCAAGATCTTCATACTGGAGTTAAATAAAAAATAATTACAAATAATAGTTGAATCAAATTTTATAACAACCAATATGACCGATATTACACTGGATTGATCTTATGCATTCCGAATACGAAAATGCAGCACAGTTTTCAAAATATTTGGCAGAAAAGGTGCGTCTTTCATCTGGTTGGCAAAATGGAAGGCAGAAGGATGAAAATCTCGATGTCACTGGTGTTATTGTGGTTGTGTTTCCATTGTCCAGTAGTTCATCGGATCTGGTTCCTGCAGCGTTAGGATATATCCTGTTGGAATAGTCAAAAACACAGAGCGACATTTATTCGAGTGTTCGGACACATGTGCGCGTACTAGTAGGCTCAACATTGTAAAACGCGCGTTTCGAAAGTCGATAACATTCCCTCTGAATCCCTGGTGCGAGTACGCCCCTGACGAGGTTGTTGCCAACTCCCCGATAATTTAATTTGTAGAACTTTATCTGCTTCCAGTTTTGCTTTCGTTTTTGCACTTTTCATTGCCGTACATTGGATATTTACGTAGGTTAACTTTTCTTAAATTGATTTTCATGCGCGTAATTTTTATTTTCACTTCCCCATCGAAAACTTGGGTGTACATATGAGTAGAAAAGTTGACGGCTCCAAATTCACATGACCGATGCCACGATAGCAACGTTATTGAAGTTTTAATCAAATTTCATCAATCTTTGTCCATAAGATGATCCAGGGGATGTGATATCAAACTGTTGATATTTGAATGCTGTAACTAAATGACTCAAGATGTCAGTGGCTTCAAAATATCAGGAATATTATAATTAAGTAAGTAGGCCGAGGTATATTTATGTATGTTCGCTAGTTCTTCATGATTCACATGTACAAATCGAACACTATTAAAGTGAAAGACGTTCATGGCAATAATTAACATGTTCAACCCTACGGACTTCGTTCCTTTGCTTGCTAACACCGCTGGAGCTTTAGAACCTACACACGCGCTCGCACACACATACAAACCAATGTGTAAGAGCAACCCATAGATCTGTACTCTGCGGTCTCTAATTGCTGCGGTTGAGCTGCCTCGTTTCGAAACGGCAATTGCAAACTAAACTCCCGTCAAAGAACGCCGGAGGCAGCGGAAACTTGAATTATTTTAAAACGAGATCGCGATAAGTCTCGAGTCTTGAACGTTTGCCCTAGGCACCACCTATTTCTCTCTAGAGCTATGAGTCCCGTATATGTAGGTATGTACAATCGTACTCGGTGCATGTAGGTATCTATATATACGTATTGGAACGTTCCATTCCTTCCTGCGCGTGGTGGGCGAAGTATTTCATTCAATATTGAAGCAAAACGATGTTTTATTTGATGTTTATCGTTTTGATTCCTTGCGGCAGCGCGTCTACCGCGGAGATCGATATACGGATTCGAACGTTGGTCAAGGGAGCAGAGAAATGTATTAGTTACAGCGATGACTAGTTAAGCCCAACAAACACTTAATTCTCTTCTTTTCTTGTTTAACTATGCAACAGAAAATAAATTTGACGCGTGAAAAGGAACGATCTTTTATCGAATCATGATATTTTTATCTCTGAAAATGAATATTGATTGGATGTGAATCGTTCAGTTTTCTCAACTAGTATACAATTGCAGTAGATGAACATTATCAAGAGATAAACAACACAAAACAATTGGAAAGTAAAAATGGATTATTTCAAATATATGTTTTATAGTTTCTAGTTATCATAGAAGTCATAAAAAGCACAAATTTCTTTTTTGGGTAGTTGTTTCGGAAAAGAAACAACTTCCACTTTATTACACTTTATAGTGGGACTCGATTGAATCTATTTTTACTGATGGCCTAAGGCAGCTCGTGATAATGCGATATTCTCAAAGACAGTGTTCTGACGTTTCAACCTTATTGCCAGTTCATGAAGAAGTGTCAAATTTCAACCTTGAACTGGGGAAAATCGTGGTGCTCGCCATTTTTAGTCAGTTCGCTTCTCCATTTTCATCTTTTGAATCGGAATTCATCAAAGTTTATGATTACGGGAGGATCGTATCTCAATTATTGAAAAGGCCACTCTTTTAACTGGATTAGCGGCGAAAACGTCTCAAAAAATGCATGGTAGCATTAAATGCAGGTCTCCGAAAACAGATGTGCTTGATACGGATTAAAGAAGTCATGAGCCATGTAGTGCGTTCGGAATCAGCCAAGTGTAATGATAGCGCGTACACGCCCAATTATTCCTGAGTTTAATCCACCCACCGGACGACCTCCAAAGAGAGAGAGAGAGAGAGATTTGCATGAGAATCTCGCTTGTTCTCTCGTCACAGAGCGCTTAGCCGGCTCCCCATTATAGTATATATACGTAGACTGAATATATAGAGGAAGATTGAGAATCGGTGCTAATTTTAGTGCGCAGGCCCTTTTATAACATGAAAATGTTATTTAAAAAAAATACTTGAGTGCCTTGCCATTTTTGGCCAGAATTAGAAATTCTTGAAGATATCATTAAAAATTTTAAACACATATATTTACCTTCAAAAACCAACGATCTGCAATGATGGAAACGTCACATGCCTTTCACTAGCCGTCTTTCGACTTTGCATGATGCCTACATAGATTTGACCCTTCTGAAATCGCAAAATATTACTAAATTTTGAGCAGTATGGAATTATATTTACACTCCAAGAACCTCTTGTATCGCAATAAACGAATCGAATTTAATTTTTTATTTGTGTACCCGCACTAATTATTATGGAGAAGAAGTTTTTGACGGATCTAAAGACGTGGCAGCATCTCGGCGCCGTGAATTTTCCCGTTACAAAATGTATTATATATCTTGTTTGATGGTGGGGATGCGTCTGTAGTGAGCTGTCGAATAATCAGTTATAATGCCTCGAGACCTTGGAAATTATCGGGTATCCCCCGATAGCTTTGTTGCATGGCAATAAGCGCGTGAAGCTTCGCAGATCAAAACCAGGCAGGCAAGCTTGAAAAAAATACCTTATTAATTTCCCAGCTAGGGAGGTATATTCATTGAATTATTTTTTTTCGCCTGAATACCAACCAATAAGTGTTTGGTATTGAATATTTTCGTGAGAGAATTAGCATGGTTCACTGGATTAACCTGAACGTTTCGTTCGATTTTTTTCTTCATACTTTCGAGAGATTCACCTCCAAATCCACTTTTTTCACTCATCTCAATGAATTTGATGTTTCTGAGACTCATGCAGTTATAAGCTATTGGAATTTTTTGGTTTGTTACCTAACAACAGCAGGGAAATTTTCAAAAAATTAGCCATATAATTTCGTCTCGCCGGTACCACATAATGTTAAATACCAAGCTCCTATTGGTCGAAATACGGGTAAACAAATAATAATTATTCTTTTTCATAGTATATGCATGTACAGGTTAAGCTTGTTCCTTAGCAAAAGAATACATGTTGTGCATCATTTTTTATATAACTGAATAGTTCCTGTACCATTGTGTACTTAACACTAGCAAAACTGGAGCTCCGTAGCTTGGGTACAGCGTGTCGAAGGATGGAGGTAAGAGATTGAACGAGCGAGAGGTATACATCGTTGCAAAGCTGCTAAAGAAAGTGAGCTCCGGCTAGAAGCTTTGCCATATAATACACGTTACTCCCACTCCTGGATTCGGCTCCTGTTGTGCACAGCCCGTGCTCAACGGGAATGGATTATTGCAAGGCTCTATTGAGAAGCCAAAAAAGGGAAGGGGATAGCCAGTGCGACTCAACAAGGCCAGTACTTCGCCGTTAACTTTGGATTGGGAAGTTACCCGATCGTGTGATTGCGTTCGCGAAAGGAACTTTAGCTCTGCCAAAGAGAGTATGAGAAAGATAGAAAGATAGATAGATAAAGAGGGAAGTGAGGGATATATAGGTTTTTCATTGCCAATGCTCTCGTATACACCAACACATGCACACATCCACCAACATTACCTCGAGGAAGCTTCTCCTTCGTGAGATCTTAGTGCAAAACTTTACTCGTGAGCACAGAAGCACGACGAACAATCTGATTCTACTTATTGAGAGCATACGCGTGCGAATGAAACGAATAGGCTAAGGGTTATCGAAAACGGATTTCAAACTCTTCTCCCTGAGATACCCTAATTATATCTCCTCCTGGAGTTCCATTGAAAAACTGTGACTTCCTATATATACATACAAGTCACGATAGAATTATAAACCGGCAGTACGTTGTTCGGTAATCTCATTCGGAGGGACTGAAAAATTTGTAAAGGTCAAGTTTTTGATAGAATTATGTTAAAAATGATTGACGAATTTATTTTTTAGTTCAATTTTGCTGCAGTTCACTATTGACTCTCTTAACAAAATACGGCGTGCTCCACTGTGCAGTTGTCTTTTTAACCGATAACAATGAAACAGTTTTTGTGTTGTGTTTATTGTCGGATAGAGACTCTGTTCAAAGAAAAGTTCAGTCAAACCAGAATATTGAAATAAAGAAATTTAAAAAAACCTTTGATGATTAAAACTTTTTAGTTGCACGGTTCTCTCTGCTTTTCCAATTATTTAGAAACATTTTGATCATATTTAAATGCTTTTTTTTTTCAAATAAATATAAAGTGATGAGATAAGGAATTAACCGAAAATTTCTATCTGCAACCACTCTTTAAAAAACTTGTAAAGTCAGCACATATAAACCCTCAGCGCTTATCACAGGTTAATTCAACAACACGATAACTTTTGCCATATTCGAAAAAAAAATATTCTTAGCTGATAGAATTCTAAAAAAATATTAATGATTTAGGCAAGACGCTGCAGCTCTATATCGTATCATACAACAACAAAAGCCATCGAGAGCGACTGGGCTATAAGGAAGGGTGGCTGCAGTAGATATACGTACCATAGGACGACGTTACTCCCTCTTCCGAACACCAAGGTTTCGCCCTAGGTATACATACATTATGCTAAGTCGGCCATTAGAGAGTGAAATATGTTTCGCGTGCCACAGTCAGTTGCTGGGCGTCGAGCTAGCTCTTTCTATCTCTCTCTCGCCTTCGCTCTCTCTGCACTTGAGGTGTTGCATTACGCAAGTTGTCGTCTACCGGTCTACCAGTTATTTGCAACCCTAACGACTACTAATTGGCATTAGTCCTGGGAAGTTCATGTAGGACCTGCTCGCGTCTCTTCGTTAGACATTTTCGAGCCTTCGAGTGTCTTGACTTAAGTTCTTGATCGATTCCTCCGCCCTTTCTCATCCCGAAGCATAGTTGTCAGGATCATGGGAAGCATGCTGGGAAATCATAAGGTGTATTATCTCTGAAGTTACATACACTTATGAGACTCTCATTGTTGTTTCGCGAAGTGCATGCAGCATCGCATTCACCGTTTATCCTGTTCCAATTCTGTCCAAACTTGGAACGATCTAGTCAAACCGTCCTCAAATTGTATGAATTCTATTACGTTAATTGGAGGTATTAATGACTTTCGTAGCCATTGTAAATGTTGAATATCAATTGAGGAAAAAGATTTCAATGTTTAAGCACGTGAAACTTAAATTGGGGGATTATGCATCGGAGTAACTTCTATCCATTAATATAAAATGCTCCGAAAAGCAATCTGTGTTTATTCTAGGAAAACTATGGTCAACCACCAACTGTATATAATTTAAATTACAGCCCATACGTCTTCAAAGTGCTCTCAGATGAAATTTTGTACGACAACACCTTGTGCTGTTCCTGTTGATCGAATTATGGAGACATTAGTTCAACGGCTCAATTCAATTCTCGCGTCTTACTTCGATAAGGGACTTTGCGAACATGCTTCTTATAAGTTGCCACTACGAGATATATGATAGCATCGATATTCTAATGAGTACACTTTGAGGATAAGTTATAGATAAGGTGAGAAAATGTGAAGTATGCAGAAGGGCACTTTCGCAGAGTCACCAACCAAAGTTCCACATAAAGCCTCGGTGATAGTCGGCCGTGTCCTCACCGCGTGACCCGTTGTGTGACTTTCGCTTTTGTTGCTCCTCGGTTTACCATTGAACTGGAAGCTATATAGAAGTCGAGGGCGTGTCGCTTTCTGTGGAAATAGGGACCCAACCAGATGCTAAGCACAAACTTTCCTCTCGTGACGAGCAAAATGTCACAAAAGTTTGGATCTACCTGACTGAATGGCGAAAATTTCTGAAGTGTTAGCAACGATGAAGAACAGATATCGTGGTGTGGTTTAGGGAATATGGAAAGCAGCGTTTCCAAACTTACAAGTTTTAACTTCTTAAACTAATTCAAGGACATCTAAGATGATAGAACGATATGTGGTGAGCATCGTTTCTCTTGTTCCGAGACTAAATATAATTTTTTCTTTGGATTGTTGCTGTTGTATGCCTTGCAACAATTCACGTCTATACCTCAAACAGACCGCTCGAATATAATATAAAATTTTATATAAAATATAATATAAATAAAGTATAATATAAAATTTTATAAAATGTAAAATACGATTATAATTAAATTTCGAAAGAATTGTAATCTCTCTCTTTCGAACCTACTCTGTTACTTTGTATCTGTAAGTCACTTTCGCTACTGTTTTACATTTTTCATTTTTAGATTACATCCTGATTTCGTGAAAATGAGATCGAATAATGAAGAAAGTATTCTCAGTATTTTGTGGACAGAATGAATGTCTTCCATAAAAAGAGATCTCTGCCTTCTCTCTTTCTCTCACTCTGCTATTATTAATCGGTTCCAAACAATAAACCTTTTCGTATTTTTAAAATCCTCAATCTACTTCTATTCTCGTCTATCTCTCTTCCTCCCTTTTGCTCTCGTTTTCTCTAGTACTCGGAAGTAATCATTGCCGATATCTCATCTCAGATTTTACATCGTCCTAACACAAAGCCGGTTCGAACAAGCATAAACAGAGAATAAGGGATTAATAAGGAAGACGACTCGAGCTCCTATTTTCATCCCTTCATATAAATTACTAATATTTACCGTTATTTATTTCAACGTTTAATGATGTAATCGACCATTCATTGTTATATATTCATTGGTCCTTTACCATCCCGTACCTAATTTTGAAGCTCAATTTTTCAGTTCACATGAAAAACTCTTGTTTAACCGTTCGATCGTGAAATTCTCAAACTTCACAACTTATGTACACACTCCTGATCATCGAAATTATGATCATTTTACATCAATACGGAGCAACGAGAAAACTTATTCTTAATACTCGAAATGAATATCGGTTTCTACATTTTTTTTCGCAATGAAAATTGGAGCATTTTTTAAATATAGCGCAGTAGTACCGAACTTTTTTAATCGAATTCATCAAATGTGAAGGACCAACTCGGTTCACTGGATAACTGCTGAATTTATTGCATCACATCCCAGTGCAAGGTAATCCAGGGATCGTGTGAGATATAACAGGAATGAAAATTCACTCTCTGCTTTGGACGTAGAAATATTGGAAATGGTTTCCCTCCATTAATAATGCTTTAGCAGACAGTTTTCCTGTGATTCTCTATAACCCTCAATCCTGTGGACTGTCTGCATTCGTCAAGCGAATCCAATGGAGCATTTTTTAAGTTGATTACGAGCAATCGCAAAAGGAACTTCATAGAATTCTTCCAATTGGAAACCAGGGGACGAAGGAAACATATCCGATTCTTCAATCATGTAATAGAATAAATAAGAACAACATTAGTTTGAAATCGTAATGTCAGCTTATATGAATTAACAATGCCAATGCTTATACAATGTCGGTATGCAATACATTATAAAGCTCTTCGATATAATGGACAAAAGTTTGAATCATTGATGGTACTCGGCAAAGCTTTTGCGATGGATAACCAAGATCTTTCCCTGAATAATAAGGACCTACAGAGAGAAGAGATCTGGAGCTTGTCGACGACCTGATTTTAGATTCTGGACGGGAGCTTTCTGGGTATAAGTTCCGTCGGAGAATGCTTCCTTGCTTCTCACCAGGGACGCTCTGGATATCACCTTAGCTTCGACGTGAATTGTACGATGGATAGGTAGAAGTTTGAGACTGAGCGACCGAGCGATAGGAAGGATGTTAAGACAGTCCAACGAAGGAGGGAATGTTGTGAATATCCTCTGAACTTCGCCAATTTCTTGTTCATATTCACATCCTCCGTAGTATTCTCAGCTGTCGTGTTCAACATACGTCCTGTTACTGCACTTTCGAGTGTAAATACACAGACATACATATTTCTATGCAGATTCACAAGAATTTTCACCGAGCTACTTCAAAGTATTGTACCCACACGCCTTCGATCTTCAAAGATTTATCCAAACTTTTCGGTACCCTTCATCCCAAGGTGTCACCAATCACAAACGAAAACTCGGGATTAACTTTATAAATATATATATATATATTTTTTTTTATAAAAAAGGACTTCAGCACACGCATATTCACTGCGATAAAACTAAAGTTTCCAATGTATATTTCGCAAGCTGTAAAGTTTATCGAGGCCCAAGTATACGTTCGACCATTTGAAATTCAGAATTCATTTCAGTCTGACAGCCCGCCGGAACATACTGATAAACAGACCGATAAAAGTTTTTATACATATATTCATTTTATAAGCTTCCATTGTTCGCATCGGCGATTCAACCGATTGTTTTCAACCAGCACCGCTCATATTGTCTACGACCCGTAAACGAGACGCCCAAAAGAAATACAAAACACGGTGAAATAGCGAAATAGGAAGCATCCGAAAGGAGAATATAGAGGTTTGATCGGAGGGATGGGAACTGCTCACGTTTTGCCGTTGCCAGACGTATTTCAGTCGTGAAAATACCGATTTGGCATGGGATTCGGGCAAACTAGAGTCTCGTCTTCCGCGCGATTTGAGAGGCCGTATCAGTCGTGCGGTTTTCGTCCTCGTTCACTTCACCTCACCTTCAACCTATATTCTACTAGCTTCGCTATCGTCCGCGTGTACACTCGGTTAATCGAGTCTCTTCTCCATCTTCCTCCTCTCGCTTCGCTCATGAAACGGTATTACGTTGGAATTTGTTATTTTTATGATCATTTCCTCACCGTGAAGGAGTCTCGAACCCACTGCAAACTCAGTAAATTTCATTCTACGAAAACTGCGTTGAAAAAAAAAAATGATCAAATATTCTTCGATAATTGGCAGAAAAGGAAACGAGAAGGCGCAAGATATCATTGTAAAAAGTTAATTCACTGTAAAATGTCATAGAATCACTTCACGTGTAAGAAAAAAATGGGCTTTCCAAGAATTTCTGTGAACGACTATTGTACAGAAAAATGGGAGAAGCCTACGTTAGCAAAATCGAATTCTAAAAGCTGATGTGGTTCACCTTCGTTCTTTCCTTATCCTTGTGCGCTTTGTATCCTTTTTCCATCTCTTGTACCCTCACTTCTTTTCAATAGCTCGCAGGATTCCGGTCGACTTATCGACAAATGAAACGGAAAAATTCAATTTGGATTCTCCCTTTTTTCGGCGCGTATATCGAGCCGTCGCGTCGCCAAAAAACACTACAGCCAATATATATTTATAGAAAGTCGACGATGCTTGGCTAGCAAGTAGAGCTTTCTACCATCTTCCGTACACACGCACACGTAGTGACATATCTGACGAAGAGAAGAATGTTAAATCGACATCCGAGAAAAAGCACCATTGTAAACATCTCTTCGTCGTTCCCACTCCTTTGTTTGCAACGAGTATAACACGTATCTGTTCTTTCGCGAACGCGAAGACAAGCCGCTTATATTCTGTTTTTCGGTTTAAGTCTACCGCGACGTGAACACTTTATCGGGGGACTATAAATCGTTGTTCCGCGGATAAAGGTACTTTTCCTGTTACAATCCCTATCTTACATGTTGCCCCATATCTTAAAACTCTTGACTGCGAGAAGTATCTTTCGAGAAAATCTGAGCTGGGAAGGATACACAGACTTCAATCGGTATCACAAAATGTTCATTGATGCGCCGCTCTCTTCTTCTAATCTATACAGTACACTCCAGTAGAATTCTACTGTCTCCGCAATTTGGCTTCCATCTTTACGCAGACGGGAATTTCAAGGAGATTCAGTCGAATTACTGGCACAAAAAAAATCAAAGCGGCTCTACTGAACATAAGTGGATACGCAATGCTAAAATGAATGAAGATAACTAAATGCCGTTGAATTTCATATTCTCACATGATTTGTTTAAAATATATTTCACCATAGAATACGTTTCTATAATAGCCTAATATGTTATAAATTGTCAAATGGCCGTTGTATAACAGGACTGCAGCTCCAACTGTATGGTATAAGTAACAGTTGCCCTAGATGTTGTCAGGGAACCTGCGAGACCTAATACACCGGAAATACGAATCTCTGCTGTGGGCATATATACTATTTAAATGATTTATCACGTTCACATCAATGGTCGAACAGTGTGGCCAATTAAGTATATCGACCACGTAGGGCTTTCGTGGATCACAAAGGGAAAGGGGCTTGCCAAGTCATCAAGCCTCGAATAACACGTCGTTCCTGGTCCAGAAACGTTTGGGAAAATAAAGCGAGAGGGGAAAATAAATAGCTGTTCAAGCTATATGCGGCATGGTAACAGCGGTGTTATGTATATAGCAACAGAGAAGGAATGGACTTATAGCGAACCGAGCGATATAGATGGCATACCCACACAAACAAGAGGGCTCAAACACGGAGTAAGGCACGGGGCTGCTGGCTCGCCTCTCTGCTATATGTTATACCGAGTCTCTGGTGTGCTGCGTCAGCGGGAGAATTATAACATTGCCGGGACGAAGGAGCAATTTCCTGTCGAAGGTTGCCGATTCTGGATGGTCGGTCTCGGAGCAACCTTTCATGACTGATACATATATATATGTATGTGCACACTGGCCTCCCTTATTTCGCGTTCTCACGTACGACTAGTGTACAGTTTGCTGTAGTACAGACGAGAGCACCAACATGGCAGAGTTCACGATGAATTTTGTGGTTGTATAGCATCCACTTGTACGTATATAAACGAGTCCATTGCTATAGGTAGCTTTACTATAGTTGTTGGCAGCGGTTTCGTTGGGTAGAAATAATCGGTGGAAATGCTGCTTCTCCGGGGAGGATTCTTGATGGTGATGGTCGTGGTTGGCTCCGCGTTCGTCGTCCTTGGTTGGAAGGACAGGTCGATAAAGAGGAAAGGGGAAGTAGGGTTGAATGTTAAGGGGGCTGAGGGAGCTTCCAGCAGCTCGGTAATACTGCTGGACGCTCGGATGGAGCTGTATAGCTAAATCCACCGGAGCAGGGACTTGAAAACGCCGGAAAGGGAATAGTAGCTGGTGCTCTGCAGCGGCAGCAGAACCAGACAGAACCACTACCCCCTGTTCGAGTAGGAAAGCAGGCATCGTCCCGGTTCACTATGGGCTGCGTGGACCGGCAGGACAATGGACCTCTTCAACTATCCCTGACCGGTGTACTTGACGTCGCAAACAAGCTCCTTTCGCTCATGGTACACGCCATATCGAATTTTTCCGTCCCTGCGTATCGTCATCCTTATCTATCGCTCTCAGAATCAGAGAGAGAGGTCTTCTTCGTTAAAATCGCAATAAATTCAATTGTGTATATAGCCCCACTGCACAGTTTTACCTATTGTAAGTATTTTTATTTCGGAAATTTCCGGGAGACGTTTTTAATATATTTAGTAAAACACGCATCTATATGCCGTACTGGAGATGCAATACATGTCAGTTATTCTCATAGCCTATGGTGCGGTTACCGTTGATGCTGATGCCAACTGTTTCATATACTATTCGTGGAGAGTGACAGCCTCTAAAGAGTCATCGTTTCTCTCCGCCAGGCAACCACTCTTTCTACTGTAATGTGTTGTGCGGTTTTGCAATATCACCAAGAGAACCTCCGCTCGGATACGAAAAGAGTGAAAATGGGAATAATGAAATATGCTAAGGCTGACATGATAAGATCAAAAGGTCATTCTTTGCTTTGATACACATATATCTTATGTGTAATACAAACACGATGTATATCATATGTCGTAATTTTGAAAAACGAGAATTCCTGGGTATAAGAATGCTTTGAGGTTTGCATACATACTTTCCCTTGAATGTTATGGCATGCGAAACTCATCACAATATTATACTACCGAGAATCACCGTTTCCCGTATTTTCGTGAGCGTATCATACTCGGAAGCTTTTTTACATAAAATGTATTAAATGTAGTTTCATTATTCTTTCTAATAGCATTGAAGAGATGGAAAGCATTTGCTTCTTAGAATATGATTTTTTATCTAATCGGCCGGATGCATATATGAATATTGTTATATGTCTATATATCAGAGTATATAGCATTCTGAAGAGTTCATATTCCACGCTTGTGAATAATCGGTTGGGATTCAATTTTTCACCAGTGACGGAAACCCACACTTGTCAAAAAATAAAATATTCCAGTTGATGGTCGATTTAAAAATGAGTACCTTATTATTATAATATTTGTTATTACTTTCGCATATCGGTTTGATTAAGTTTATAGTGATAAAAATTTGATTGAGTTTATAGTAATAAAAATTGACGCCAGCATACGATATAATGATACTAATGATTTGCCCTAATTCTTGCTGATTGCAGAAGAGCAATCTTGACGAATCCGGATCTTTTAGCGAGTTCACCATGGTATCCATTACTGTTGGAGAATGATTTTTGGGGCACGCCATTACGAGAACGAGGCTCGCACGGTAGTTACCGGCCACTCTGTGTCGCCACATTTCGCCTAAATTATCTTCTGGGTGGTCTTGATCCACGGGGCTATCACTTCGTCAACGTAATTCTTCACGCTGCGTGCACAGGGCTCGTCGTACGAGTCGCTAAGAAGGTTTGTTCTAATCACCTGGACAATCTACGTATTACCTCAATTTCGATGAAACTTACATTCGAATTTTGCTACAATCAAAATAATTTGACTTCCAAAAGAGAGCACCAATGATCCCAGGTGCAAAAGCTTATCATTTCTATTAAGAAGGTTCGACAGGATGCCTGATAATCCGTTCAATAATACTCGATGTTAGAACCATAAATCTGTGGCATGAAGTATTCGAACGAACGTGACGAAAAGCACTCTTTTCAGAGCTCTTTGATGATACAAGTTCGTAGCAAAATTGGTTTTTTATTTTTTTATTTTTTCAAAGTCTCGATGAATCCAACCGAGAGAACATAGTAATTGGTTTGACGGACGGTAGTGGTGCAGCTGTGAAACTACTATCATATAAAGTCATAAAACGCTAACCGTGGCAACAGATGTACAGATAGCTATGTCCAAGGCCAATATATATCATAATCGGATAATATCGATAGCGCGTTATAAAGGATTGCATATGGTCGAGCTCTACGGCATTTAATTTCATTGCATATTTGCACTGTAGCATTGGGTAAATGAAAGAAAAAAACATATATCCGTAACAAAGAACTGAAAAGTGCTTAATTCTCCAAAGCTCGAGTGGCATTCAGTTGACTGAAAAATAACGAGCTAACGAACGACTGAAAATCAACTTCAGTATTTCATCCGGTGAACTGCGATCGTTTTCCTATGGGACGTAAACGTACGCCGTTGATTGAATTCGGGTCACATTAACTGAAAATTAATTGAAACATTATCTGGGCTAACGATTCATGTTGTTGACTATATTTTGGTTATTATAACTTAGAGTAACATTTTGTTTCAATGTAACTGAATTACCGTCACCTGTTATAATGTTCTTGATTGCAATGGCAATGAAAGCGAGTCGACCATCAATGTAATTAATTCTGTAACCTCCATTCACAAAAATTCAGAAAAAATTTAAGAACCCAAATATATTTAAAAAATCAATAAGTTGTTTTTTTTTTTTAATTACAGGTACTCCCCAGTCGAAGCTTGGCTCACGCCATAGCCGGACTTTTATTCGCCGTGCATCCGATTCACAGCGAGGCAGTGGCTGGAATCGTCGGTCGTGCCGATCTTCTTGCTTGCTTGTTAACTCTAACCGCTTTTCTCGCGTACGTTGGTCACTGCAACGAAAGTAGGCCACCATTACCTCTCTTTGTGGCCCTCGTTTCCTCTCTTCTGGCGACTCTCGCGAAAGAGACTGGAATCTCGTCGCTTGCCCTCTGTCTACTCTGGGAATTCTGTCACGGGGAACCAACGAGCCGCAAGGTGAGACCCTTATTTCTTTCCTTGTTAAAAAATGACGAAACGAATTATTTCATTCAGTCCCTTTCCTATTTCATACCCACTTACACCCGACCATCCTTTTTATTGCAACGAAAATCTTTAAAAAATGTGTCGCCCTATTCGAATCGGAGGTGACTCAAAGTGTATATTAAATGAAAATGTATTGGATAGACTCGCATTTTGATGGAATGACGAGAAGCACGAGACCACAGTTGGTTAGATAGTGAAGGGACCAGAATGTTTTTCCAGAAGCTATTCACAGTCGTCTTGGATACTGTCGATACTATGATGCAATGCCAACGTTTTGCAAAGACGAACCAAAACCATTGAGCGCTTACGAAGCCTTCTCTTCCTATTGCCTATGTGTGTATTTATGTAACTTACTGGTAGAGACAGCAAACTGATGCATGAGCTAATGCTTCGACGTAGTCTCAGGTCTTCGTATATTTTTACCTCCTCTCTCACGTGCATGTTGGTGAAGAAACCTTGATATTCGTACCTTTCTCCAACACCATGCTCGAGATTTACTTTGGTCCTTCGCTTTTCCCACCACACTGCATTCTGTTGTGCTGGCTGTATTAGACGTCTCGTATGATGCACGTCTCTCCATGCTCCATCTCTATCGCTCACACCACTTGTTTTTTTCGTCCCCATACCGTGTGCCCAGAGATTGGAGGCATGCCAAGGGTTCACATTCCCCTAAATTTCTTCATTATTCACCAATATATCGATATGTATCTTTATCCATGCGTTGTATTCCTGGATACTATGAAAACCTACAACTGGATAAGCATAGGAAGATTTAACAAAAAATTATTATAAAAATACAGCTATATGTATTTATATCGTAGTATAGAAAGTCTTATTTTCCGGTTTCAAGAGTTCGCCTTAGTTCTTTCAATCTTTTTGTCCACGGTGCTATATACATTTGGAATCTCGCAGCCCCGGGGCACACGTCTGATGTGGCGGCGACGTTAAACTTCTCCACCATTCTCGTTTTCGTCGTCTTAGTGTGTAGTCTTCGCCTCTCCGCTATCTGAACAAACGTTAAGCCCTTAGGGCCCTCTGGCGTTCAGAGAGAGACCTAGATTCTTCTTTCTTGTGGACTTTTTTGCAACCGCAATCGTATACGTACCGTCTACTCGTCAACGAAAAATTGCTTCGGGGTTGCTCCAGGTATTTCTCTCTAAACCGTAGCTGCGGAAGTTCCTGAGGCACTATCATTGTGACACCTCTACAGCTGACAACGTTAAAAATCGTTGAAATGTCTAAATAAATAAATGAAGAAATTTATTTTCTCCCGAAGATGCAAAAAACCCAAATCAAAATGTACTATCTTCGCTTACAAGAGTAAGACTTCATAATTGACAGTATTTAAGATTTCAAACTTTGCTCGAGTTTCAAGTGGTGAAGGTTTCATTTCTGAATAATCCAATCTCGACGCATACTCTTGTCACGTGGCACCCTTGCACGAAATATGTATCCGCAATTCCAGATTCATTGCTAACTTCCTAATTGTCACTGAACGACTCCCAAAATTAATAAACACTGGAGTGGAATTCGAATACATTGTCAGTATATCATCACGAGCGCTAAGAAAATACGAGGAGTAATAGTAGTAGTAAGTTTGTAACTTTCGATGCATACCCTAGAATTTCAAACTGGGACTTACTGGGAATACTTTAGATACATTAATAGCATAATATCCAAGTTTACGGTACTTTGAAGAATAAATTCATGATAACCGTCGGTATAATCTCAGTGCATTACACTACGATGGTCTGACGACCAAACAGATCGTTGAAATTCCTCTTTTCCAATCCAACAATCATATCTCCCCCGAAATTGAATTTTTTGAAGTGAAAAATAATAGACTATTCTGTTTCGTGATTTCTAGGAAAGGAGTAAAAGCTGGTCGCGAAATCGCAGCATCGGCGTTATAACCGGTGGACTGTTGTTGCTACTCGTTGGAAGACTGAAAATTGGTGGAGCAACCACGCCGGAGTTTGCAAGCGCTGACAATCCAACCGCCCGGCATCCATCGAGGCTGACCCGTGGTCTGACATTTCTGTACTTGCCAGCAGCAAGTGCGAGGATGCTTTTGTGCCCAAGTATCCTGAGTTTTGATTGGTCGATGGACGCAGTACCTCGTATCACCGGCTTCGATGACGTGAGAAATTTAGAATCTGTTTGCTTGTACGGAACACTTGCTATAGCCGGTGTGTGGGTCGTCCGCGGATTACGAGCCAATCGCTCGACAGTCTATGACAAATTGTTTTGCACTCCACGGGCTTCATCGAGATGTCCCGTTTGCACTGGACGGAGAAACGGTGGCTGTCATACCGACGGTTGCCGCGCAGCCAACAATAACAACAATAACAATAACAATGGCCCTGGTGATTGTTACTGCTCGAAAAGGGTCAGTCTTGCCAAGGAGGAATTATCGTCACGAACGAAAGCAGCCACCGCCGTTGCTACATCATTGGGCTTCCTTACGATACCCTTTTTACCCGCTAGCAATCTCTTTTTTTACGTGGGTTTCGTCATTGCCGAGAGAATCTTGTATCTTCCCAGTGTCGGTGCTTGTCTCTCGGTAGGAGCTGGCATCGCCGGAACATACAGGATCGCGAGAAGAACATCAAAATCGCGAGGCCGTGTTGTCCTCGCTATCACAGCGTGTCTTCTGGGTCTTATGGCCGCCAAAACACTGAGAAGAAATCTCGACTGGTACGACGAGGAGAGTCTCTATAGATCGGCACTTCACGTTAACCCACCGAAAGGTTAGTATTCTTTTATATACATAAAAAATGTTACATCTCAATCAAATCTGCATCAGATTTTTTAAATCGTCGATGGGAAATCATCTTTATCGTTAACGCATCAATAAGATGTTTGGCAAACGTATTTTTCAACATAACCATATTTCGTCAAGAACCGCACTAATTTTTCGCCAAAGAGAAATAGAATACGAAACTGAAATATATCACGATTACAAAATATTTAACTATCTCTTATGCTCTCGAGTATAATGAAAACTCGCTCGATCCACTCGCGTTCACGGTTATAATGTATAGTAATGACCGATCACTAAGCACGCTCATCCCGTTACACTTGTTTCCTGTTTCTTTTCGTTCCCTCTCGTTGTAACACATATAAATACTTCGTTAGCGTTATGAAATAACGCGTCATAAAGAATGACCGCGCGGGTGGTTGGCGGGTTTTCACGAGTTGCAAGGCGATTAAACCCGTTTACAAATGGCCGAGGAGGAAGAGAAGGTGGGATGCGGTGTTTTGTGCTCTCCGAGACATTATTTACGAGGCAACGTCACGTCAGACGGGGCAAAACCCTGGTGAACAACGAATTCTCGGTAGTGTTGGGACACTCATGGATACTACTACATACATCTATATAAGCGTGGATACGTGGTCGTATGAACAACGACAGGGGTTGTGTTACGGACGGTATATTGTTTTTAATTTTCTCGACGAAGCCTGCTCGGTAAAGGACGAGAGTTCGTATCAACAAGAGGTGGTCACGCGAAGTGAGCCTCCGACGCCACGCCGGCGTATTTTAATTGTCGCGACAGAAATTGCGTGTTACCGTGTTAACAGGGTTGCTTCGCTTCGGAAAATAAATTTACATTTTGTTGGCTCAGGTCGTGGAGCTACCGGACATTCTCACTTTTTTTCTGTCTCGTACTTTTTCGCTGTCCTCATTTTCTCCTCGTTTGTGTTTGTGTGTTTGCCCATACCACGGGGGCAACTTCCGCGAAGACCCGTACTTTCGTGCGCCCGTGATAAGAAAATCCGTTAATCCAACTGCGCGAGCTTGCGTGAAGCTCTTCAAAATTATTGGCTAGGTACGAGGATTTAATGTCTTTTTTAGCATATTTTGACTAAGGTTTTTTTTTATTGCTTCTATTTACATTTTAATAGCAGCTATCTTTTTGCACTCACCCGCCCGTATGCGAGTGTACATGATTTTCTAGGCTTCAACTAGACTGGTGGCAAATGAGAAACATGCGCAATTAAAAAAACCCGTCACGGTGCGTCATCATATTAAGTTGATTGCAAACAGCAATTTCTAATTTTCTATATTTTTACAGGATTAATTAAAACCCCGTCATGCAATAACTATCTCATGTTTTTTTATTTTTATTTATTTACTTACAGCATACGGAAATCTTGGGAGCGTGCTGAGTGCACAGGGCCGCGTAGCAGAGGCGGAAGAGGCGTTGGTCCAAGCTCTTCGCTATCGACCCAACATGGCAGATGTCCATTACAACCTGTGAGTATGAAACACGTTTATTTAGCCACTTGATCTTTCTTGTTATCAAGTATTGGTCATACCTCTTCTGTATTTTCTGATAATCATTGGGTCATAGAACTAGTAAACACGTGGTGCTACGCTAACATGAGACAAAAGTTTTGTTCAGAAAGTTGAATATTTCGTCGGATACGACGAAAAAAAATTAATATTTTTTAAAATTTTATTATATGAAAAAAAATTTGGACATTTTAACAATTCCAAGCGACTGCCATGCAAAAACGCACTGTTGGAATGTCCAAAATGTCGAATCGATACCAATAGAGTTTTGTTCGCCTCATTCAACAAAATGATCGACCCTTTCAACAAATTTAGTTTTAAATGTAATTTTTTTTTTAATCTACAAGATATTTGCGACTGGACATCATATGTAAACTTAAAGATTTTAATATCTTAATTCACACGCACGCTTTCGCGATGTTGACTTCACTCAAATTAAAGTATTTTGATTCCAATAAACATTAAGAGACTTTGAAGAAATAAACGTGTTTTTGAGTTTTCTTTCTAATAACAAAGAATCGGAAAAACCGACTTCCAAAAAATTTTCTCATCAACGTCCTTCACGCCAATAAAGATTTATCTTTTCGTTTACGGTATTGATTTTTATCGAATGCGTACAGGTCTATATGTTCCGCAATATCTTTTAAACTTTCATCAGGCGGAATTCCGCGACTGCGGTTTTATTTATCTCCCCGGGCAAGACGTAAAGCATCGGAAGTGTTTCACACTTCGTTGAATTCAGCTACCCAATACGAGAATATCTCTATGCGAGCATTCATCTTGTTTTATTTTGCTTTAACTGTTTCATATCCAAGCCATAGCCAATGCCATTTTTTCTGTATTCACTTGATGATAATAATTCTCCGCGAGCTTTCAATAGCTTTAATTTCTATGATTTCAAAGATATTCATTTGTCATAGAATGATTTGGTGTCAAAAAACTTGATTCATCTTGAAGTAAGAATTAATATGAATAAATTCCGTTCGCTAATGAGAGCAATAAAATAAAAATAATTCAAAAAAATATGACACTCAATTGTAACAGTTCTTACGTATCCAGATAAATACCGTGCTATATTGCATCTCTCTTAAATTCATGTCTAACGTGTGCAGGTGGAAAAAATTTTGATAAAAAATACGAAAGCTGTCAGAAAATCTGTGTCGCACACGATACCGTAGTGGCCTACTTTAGTGAGGCAGAAGGGACGAACAAATCCGAGAGGCAAAATCGACTTCTCTTTCTTCTTTTCACACCCGATAATATTCGAAACTCGACAGTAGAGGGATACACATACGTGAAATCGGGAAGATATGGAGCGTGGTATATATTCAATAGGTCGTCTATGTCCTCTCACATCGTTACCCAACCCTTTATCGAACGGCGCACCGTTATATATCTGTACAAGTATTTTCCGGCTTCGAGTGAGGGTGCTATTCAAATTCGAGAGGATTATTTCTCTTGGTTTGGTAGTGAAGTGGCGAAAGAGACGTGTCGTCTTCGCGAAACGCGGTATCTTGGGACCAATCGAGCGAACATATTCCGAGCAGAAGAGGCGTTCGCAAGAAAGGTACAGAAATAGATAGAGATAGATAGAAATAGGAAAAGAGAAAGTGTATGAGAGAGAGAGTTATTCTCGAAATATAATCCCCGGCTCTAGAAGAGCCGAACGTATTATCAGCAGTCTAGTGGGAATTGCATTTTCCCATCGTCACATTCTCTAGCCTTACCAAATGTCCTGGGATTCCGACGGCTGTCCATGTTGAAATGCCTACACTTCGTAAACCATATTGAATTCTTCAATTTCAAAAGATTTATCTGTAGCACTGAATGAATCAACTTACATGATAACGCGATAAAGTTAAAAGAATCTAAATTTGGAAAACACTTCGGAAACCCCAGGATCTTACTGAACTATTCGAATATGCATCAATGCCGAAAAGTTGCGAATCATGAAATTTAACATCCAAAGTATTTACTGTAAAATGAGTCCCATCTTATTACGCGAAAAATAAAAAACATTAATTACGCAGTAGAATGAAGAATTCATTGAACTCTTGATGTTTGTTTCAAAATAGTCAATGGCTTCACTGAGTTGAATACTTTTTATTGATGAAAATTCTTCGCCAAATTTTGTTATCCACTCCAAGAACACCAGACATGTTTCACCGATTGATCACTCGACCAATCGATTGTACGAAATTTTCAGATTTTCTATTTCAATCCTTTTTAATTGCAAGAAAAAACATAATTTCTGAAAGCAGATAGTTTGTTAGAAGTTGAAAGTTCCATACATACAGAGCATACGGGGAAGTTTGTTTGTATTAATGGAATATCTATATAGAATAGGACGTATTCTGACGTAGAATCTTAGCTGATCGGGTTATAAGAGGGTGGAGAGCCAACGGAGTGGCAAGAGCCGCGGTGTTAGTCCTTGGAGGAGAGGAGAAACGACGGAAGCGCGCGCGCGAAGTCGATAAACCCACGCGATGGCGTCGTCTCTTGCTGCAAGCTCGCGATAAGCTCCCCGCGTGCTTCAGCCCCGCTGGCAACACGTTATATTACCGTGAGAGAAGTAGATATAGAACGTGAGGGTCTAAGGGGTCGCTATATATGTGAGTAGATGGCCGGCAAGGCGTTACTCTCGTCTCTGTATGTTGAATATTACTGTATCCATTATCTTGTCGGGTTAAAGCATTCTCACTTCCGTTCGCTCTATAAAGCCTCGTTCACTATCCTGTTGGCTACACAGGAACGTCTACTCTTGGCTATACACTTCAGCAACGAGAAGTCTGCGTGGCGCATGAGATCGGACGTTCAAACAACAATACCGATAGGGGAGGAACGGTTGAAAGCCAACCCCTCTCGACTCTGTCTGATCTTCTCACATTCTCTCTCTCTCTCTCTCCCTCTCATTGTCTCGGTATTTCTATGTTATGTATACATGTAGTGTTATTTATCCTTGAAATGAGCAACAGGAATTCTCCACCGACCTCATGAGCAAGCACTCAAGAAATTACTACATGAACACTGAGATCTACCATACATCGGTTAATGACGAGCGAGAAACAGCCTTGACGATTTTGAATCTACTATCCACTCTCCATTCTCCCTTTCATAATCAGCTTCTACAGCGATTAAATTATGTTCTACACTTCGATCAATACAGTATTATCAACAATCTCTGTTGTCGTTCTGGTCATTGACGAAAGTAAAATTTGACATATTGTCGATATAATTTGGCAAGCTCATTCTCCAAAAACACTTTGACACGTGCATCAAACCATTAAGATTGGATTCTTTGTTTCGTCGTATATAATATTTTCTGAAAATAATTCAGGTTCAAAGATGATTTCCTTACATCAATAAAACATTAGTTTAGTTTTAGTATTGGCTTCTGACGCCGAGAAAGCAGTTATTCCCCAAGTTACATGTTACATGACATACAGAGTTTCATGATTTCCGGAACAATCCTTATTCCTATTTCCATTCGTGTCTGAGTACAAAGCCCTATTCACCTGTTCTAATAGAAATTTTGAAAAGCACATTTACAAATATAGAATATCACTTTTAATACATACAAGGCCATTCACCGGAATCCAAATAAGTATACACTGGACGTTTACCGCGATAGATAATTGGTGCGCTGACATCTAGACGGAATGAGAGGATTAGTTAAGATGAAGGAGAGCTGGAGAGCAGTGAAAACGTCTTGACGGAAGTCTCTCGATATATGTACATGTATGTGGATATACATATTTGTGCTTAGTGTCCAAGGATTGAACATCGGAATTGCGGGAAGTGCATATATGTGAGATGCTGCAGAGATGCGCGCACAACTCTTGTAGATGAGAGGTGGTTGGTTGGTCAACGGCACGGGGGAAATTTGCGAATGGATGAAGGGCGAGGTAGAGCGGCGGGAGGGGGAGGGATGATTCCGAATTGAATGGGAAATTGATGGGCTTCGGCCTGTCGACCGTGTATACGCGTATATCCTGTACGGAAGCGGAATCCGTTGTTCCCGTCGAGTGTATGTATACGGGAGCGCAAACGGGGATGTGTTCTCTCATTCTGTCCTTCTCTCACTCTCGCTCCCTCTCCCTTTCTCTCTCAGCCACTCTTACTTTACCCCTATACCCCCAGTATTCCGGGTGTCTATGTATGAGCCAGAATAGCACGTAGTAGTACATATGATAAAGTTACGCCCTAACGGTTCGAAGCAATCGAAATATATAGGATGTGCATATACACACAATGTGAGAGGTTCATGGTGTTGAGAATGATAAACTTGCGTTTGTAAGGTACGTATACATAGTTATATTCCCGTTTCAGATCCTCATCACATACATTTACATGTTGTATATTCCTTTATGTATATAGCCTTATGTAAACACGCATATATACCGATGTGCTGCATATATATCGTTCGGCAATAAACACAAGGGCGTAGCTACACGTTTAAGCTCGTGAAATTATGTCGGCTGGGCCCTTTGCGGTCCTACGGTTCAATATACCTATAAATGTACGATAGGTAAATGTGTATTAGACATGGGTGTTTGCCACAGAGCGAAAACCCGCACGACAACACCAAGCACTCCTCCCGTTGTGACCACTCGAATATGTATAGCTGCCTACACTCTCCCATTTCTCACCACTCCTCGCTCATATACACACAGACGCATAGCAGCGAGGTGATAAGCTTTGATTGTACGCTGTTGAGGTATTTGCATGCCCAGAGTATATGCATACACGTATATGTATATATGAGAAATATGTGCTCACCACATATGCAAAGTATATAGGTGAGGAGAGTGGGAATTTCCAGATAGAAGCCTGCTCTGTCAGCCTCGTCTCAGACACCCATCGAAGGGGATGCGAGACAAGGGAGGATAATACGAAGATACGTCGCGTGCCATACGTGCCAGACCGTAACATATTAGGCGATCGTCCACCAGAATACAGTAGTACGAGGGAACTTTTGGCTCGTAATAACGAAGATGCTCCCCCAATTAATCAAGGAATATACCACTATATCGGAGATGTTGATATTTGTTTTTGTTCTTTGAGTTATAATCGTTAACTCGGTCAAGTTTTAATTGAATCGAATACGAGACACGCATTTGTAAGTTTAGTACAGATATTATAACTAGCAGTATGGTTACTTTTGAATACTGCTTCCATTTTCATTTCGTCTTTCCCATAAATTGTCTCGTTGTCAAAATCTAATAATTATTGATGAGTATGTTCCCTAAAATGTCCAATTACGTTTTCTGCTCAGGCAATTTTAAACTCTATCGTACTGAACTAACAGAAAAGCAAGACTTTAAAAATGCATCAGTGCCACCGTAAAGTTCAAGATTTCAATAACTCGTAAGATTTTATTTATATTCGACAGCGGGTATCTCAATTTCGTTCGTGTTTATACAGAGCAAGGACAGTTGATCTACTTCAACTTGAGTGTACATCGAAATGTAATTTCGTTAGTGATGGACAAAGAGAGATAAACAGAGAAATGTATTGAGGGAAAGAGTAAAAGAGATGAAGAGTTAGAGAGAGAGAGAGAGAGAGAGAGAGAGAGAGAGAGAGAGAGAGAAATAGAGGGGCAGAATGAGAGAAAGTTATTCGACTGAAAAGTTGTCTAGTGACTCTCCGCAAAGTAGAACGGGAGGAAACCTTGCTTCTCTATTTTCCCATTAGCCATCGACGCGCCATGAGAGAACTAACTCTTCGCCTCTACGACCAGAGGAGTCGGCACGTCGAAAAGTACAACTCACGTTCACTCCCAGTCACTCTTTCTTTTCCTCGTTCTCTCACTCTCGCCATCCCTTACTGCTGTTCTTTTCTTTCTCACGCTCTTTCTCTCCCCCTCCCCCCCTCTTTTTTGTTCCTCTTCTTTTTTACTACTCTCCCTCTCTTTCACGGGCCTCTCAAACTGCAGATATGCTCCCTGGAGCGCAGCTCCTTGCCTCTTTCACCTTTCAAGTACCACATTGCACCGGTACAAGCGTCTCTCAACACTTTACCTCGTTTCGCGACCGTGACTCTTTTTGTTAAAAAAAAAAAGACAGCGAACGAGACTGAAAAAAGAATAGTTGAGATAGACGGTGGAGATATAAAAAAAATGAACGTAAGACAAAAATACAAAAAGGAGAGTAAAGAAGCCGAGCGAGCCTCTTCGAGGCGAATGGCAATAAAAAACATAAGATCCTCAACAAACTCAGAATCGCTCGTTACAAAGTTCGGTGAGGAGGATTGGGAGGCTGCGAGAGATTCCAGGGGAGAGAAGGCGGAAGAGAGTGGAAGTAAGAAAACGACGATTCTAAAAGTGTAAAGCAAAGCTCGTACAACGAAATGGACGAAAAGTATCCCGCATGTACGATAATAAGAGATTCGAAAGTGCAACAGTAAATAGACGCAGTGCTGACTAACCCCCTTTCACGCTTTACATCTCTTTATATCCCTAGGACTCAAACAAATGCTATTTTCATCTTACGGTATTGACCCACCGGTTTCAAACGAGACGAAATTACCGAAACAGAAAGATAGAAAAAAAACGAAAACGAGTTTACACCTTGTAACCATTCGTTGATTTAATTCTAAGTTTTGCATTTCACTCGTTGTATGAATGATTCTTAATGCCAGAAATAACGGTGTCGAAAGTAACAGTAGAAATGGTTCCGAGTGGAGGTCACAAATGCGGTGACGAAGTGTGACGAAGCAAAAACAAAATGGTAGAACAAAAGGTGTTGCCCGGTTGCACGTAATGTAATTCATCGGGGTCTGATGCCTTGCTCGGTTTCATGTGTATAGCTTTTTAATTAAGTTAACGAGGTAAAAGTTAGACGAGGGCAAACCCCGGAAAAAGAGAGAAAGAGAATGGGTCAGAGAAACGAATGGCGTGCGACAGACGAGGGACTAAAGGCGACGAAGATTGAGTACACGCTGGTTAACTGATTTACTCCATTACAGTACAGGAATCATAATAAAACTGTACCAGAAACGTGCAGTACCCCAGAGAAACTGCTTTTGAGACGTGGCAAAGAGTGCAAGCGACGAATTAAAAATAATTAAAAATAAAGGTGAATGTCAAGCCTCAATTCATGACTGTACAGAAAATTGGGCTCTATCAGGTTACTTTGAATAAATTTTATGTTCTTCAGCATTCATTCATTTGCGAGTGAATAAAAGAGAGTGATTAGCATCTATTTCAGAAATCTTTTCATTGGAGATTGTTAACAAAACAGTATAAATAAGTTAAAAAAACTTATTTCTCATTCGAATACTAGATTTATGTACTTCATATAAATAAATTTCATCGTGATTGCGATTTTGTTTCGTTTAACAATCGATTAGCTCTCACTTCATATGTGTGTGAACAAGTACAACAAAAAGTCTGAAATTCGACATTCATTTATGGTTATGGCTCTTGCAATTTAATCTTATTTGGTCTTAAAGTAGATATTACTTGAACCGAATGAACAAGGCGTAGTCATGGTCCATCTCGCTCGAGTCTCGTTGTTCTCTTCTATGATTGCTCTCTTTCTCTCTATTTCCCTCTTTTCGTGTGAGACATATCTGTAAGTTATGCTTATTACTTTATCAAAGCTCAACAAAGTTTTACGAAATACTCTTATCCTTAAGAAGATTCTATGAACAATATAACTGTTCGATAAACTAATGAGAAATCATCACACAATTAACTAAAAAATTACTTATCAATATATTCGTTGTGCTGGACTTGAAAAGCAGTTTTATCGATTACGAACTTCAGACTATACCAATAAACTCTTCTGATTAAACAAATTAAAAAATATATATTTAATTTTCTTCTATGCTCCTCTTCTCAGAACAAGAGTTAGTGAGTGGCTGATGAACAAGAAAGCGTTAACTTATCTCAGACCCTCGTCTCGCTGGGCATCTCTTCCTAGCCACAGATTGTGGCGCTCTACACATTCTACATCTACAGGTTTACCTATACGGGCGTATATTACATGTATGTACAACTATATATATACAGTTTAGGAATCCGAAGAGTTGCAGAGTTTGCGGTGAGGAGAGCCTTGGAACACGATAGGGTTGTGGTTACATGGGTAGAAAGAGAAGTACAGAACATGGCAAAGAAGAAGAACAAGAAAGCTGTAAGGATGCAGGGAAGGAACGAGAGTACGGAATTATGAGAGAAAAGTGCAGACAGGAGAAGCGAAGCACGGTGAGCTCCAGAAATTCTCGCTCCTAGAGATTTGAGTTAATGAGCTACCGTACTTTTACATATAAATACATGTATATATAGTAATTCAGGTGAGGTAGCATTAAATGAAGAAGCCAAGCTTGGCCATTTTGGAAATTCAAGACAAAATTATAGTATCGCGATGAGGTGAGGATCTTTGTAAATTTCATCATTACTTTAAATAATTTCATGAAATACGTGACATACGAAAAGAGAAAAAGAAAGATGTTTCGTTCTTTGCTCCTCGATTGCAGACTTATTTCGTGCAAATATCAAGCTATTTCAAACTTTTGACTCTCATGAAATCCAATAGTTATTTCTTAGCCTGTCTGTCGAGGTATCCTATACTCAACTTTCTTCAAATAACAAAAGTCCCATCTACGGAATAGTGCTGTGTTCAAACAGACCTTGTTTACGAAAATTCGTGATTTTTTTTATTATTCGCTTATGAACTTGATGTTTCGTATCAAAGAGACAAATATCTATCAAACTAACAGGTCAGTTGATGCTGTACGAAAGAAAAAAAAATCATATATGATATAGTTTCCTGCCCACAAAAGTATTGCAGCCATTCCGATGGAAGAGAAGTGACAGATTGGGGTAAAAGAAGATCGACAGGGTTGCTCGGATATTGGGTAATTCGTATAGATTCGAGGGCAGGGGCGAAAGAGCACAAAACGATCAGACAAGTTTACTCCTGTATTTTGTATCTCCGTAACTGACACACAGACATATAGTATATTTGATAACATATATATGTATTGTAAGGATAGGGGAAAAAAAAGCAGTAGAGAAAGCACACAACGAAAGGGCATAGTAGCTTCAGAATAAAGTTAGCGCTGTCTTACCCGAATGGAGCACAGCTCTTGGCCAACGGGTTTAACCAGTGAACCAAGCTCATGAATTAATTAGCTGACAAACGGCTCAACATGGGCAAGTCAGTGAGAGATCTCGAGGTGGTCTCTACTAGTACATAGAGACTCTATTTCACCGAAATGCCTTGAGAAAGAGTACATATACGTGCATTTACGACTGACAAACAAAAAGGCGTATACGTTACAATTCAATATGTAATGCGATGTGCGTTACGCTCCTTTGTTTGCCATCCTTAAGTATTTATGCACAGTGAAGATGGTACACATATGTATATAAGCCAACGAGATTGCGGTTTTGAATCTCTGAGCAAACATATGTATCACTGAATGTTCGGAATGCACAAAACGGCATACAAATATACCAGCGAGATGCTTAAACTCTGCTGCACATTGAGGAAATATACCGCAGGCGTGTAAATATATATCTTTACTCTATTGAAACATTCGTATGTAGCATGAAATAATATCTTTTTTATACAGAGCGTATCGCTCGATGTGGGTGTACATTAATTTTTCGGCGATTTAAATTCTGTACAGATTCATCTGCGGTGTCTAAATGAAGCGTAGAAATGGATAGAGAATCGCATGGGATTTTCTTGCACTGCACTCGTTAAGAACTAAAATCGCGATCCATTAAAAGTGTATATTTTTCTATAGCATATGTATTTATGTATATACGAGCATGAGAATTGAGAATACCGCTAAGAAACGAAGCAGCGAAAACGATGGAAGAAGAAAAAGAGAGCGAGAGAGAGAGAGAGAGAGAGGCGCGGGGAAGAGAGTTGAAATTTTTGCAATGGAAGTAAAACCACGATAAAAAAAAGGGTGCAAACATAGAATGTAGAAAAGAGCACGTGTGAACGGTGCTGAAGTTGGCAAGAGAGAAGTAGAAGGCAAGGGAAAAAAATATACAGAGCTCGCACTCTCGCACATTGTACTGGAAAACTCACGAATTTTCTTTCTCACTTTCGTATAGAGGGGCCCTCTTCTTCCCCCCGTTTTCCTTCTCAATTTACGTAAACTTTTTTCACTTTGTTGGTCTCTCTGTCTTTCTCTCTCTCTCTCTCTCTCTCTCTCTCTTGCTTTTCACTACTATTTCTCTTTCCCTTTTGCCTCTTGGCTTTTCCGCAATGGCAAAACGCGGTGACGCGAGGTAAAATCAAGCAGCGATTGAAAGAGATTTATGAAGGATTGTTTGAAGTGTATGCGTGTACGTGTATTTGTGTACGTTTACGCGAGTGTACAAGTCACAAGTATGGAGCGTGAGGTGTGATGAGGGGTTGAGGAGGGTATATACACGCTCTATGAAATCGAGGGCGACGTTCGTGATGCGAGAGAGAAAGAGAGAGCATCAACGTTGAAAAATGTCGATAAGCTCGACACTCCCGCGGATGTGATCCCGAATGTGTAAAACGAAAACGTAAAATGCATTCCACAATACACGTGTATACATTATTGTTTGGAATATTCGTTTTGGGTTACACTCGTTTATATATACACACAAAGCTAACCAATACGTTAAACTCGTCTCACTTTACTCGTTAAATTGCACGGGTTACGCCATTCTATTTCCGAGCAATCGCTACACATATATTCGTTTTTGCCTTTCGATATTATATACGTATACACACGTGAATCTTCGAAAGCCGAAACAAATCTATTGGCGAACAGGGAATGAATGATCGGGACACGAGAACGAATCGTACAACGTTGCAACAATTCTCCAACCAGATAGACAGTGAAAATAATTCGGTGCACGTTCGCACTGACGCTTTTTCCTGGTTTCATTTCATTGTTACTGCATCGTTATTGAAAACTCTCTGAGTCACCCTCGATCATACATTTTACGGATTAACCGAAGCAAAATACCCGTATACCCTCTCGGTATTCATTTCGTACATATCTGTAATGCAGTAAATTCAGGCATTAATACCGTTATGCAGGTTACGACTACCGAGCCCTTAGATAGCTGAAAACAAACAAAATAAACTGTAACAGCAACATCAACATGCCTCATATTTGTGTCATAATATCTCAAAGGTCACGCGTTCCTTCCAGGTATGTTTGTACACCTTCAACGTAATGATACTTCTCGTAGTAGCTCTGGGTCCATTACCTTTATAATGAAAACTTTCCGAGAATAGTCAGGTTTGCTACTCCCAATGGAGATCGTGACCCACTGATGGAAACCTTGGTGGAAATTAATGTTGAGCTGTCGTTAATACCATGCAGTTATATATAATTAGCTGCGAGTTGGTTGAACTGTTCGTTAATAAAATGAGAGACAGATGCTGTTGTCTGAAATGATGAGAACTAATGAAACTTAAAAGACCTTTACTTTCACTCTCGTATTTACAAGAGACGCAATGCAAAACGGATATAACCTGAGAGAATCGCTACCTCCTCGCAAGTTTCACGTTCCTCGCCCTACAAACTTGCTCTCCGAACCATCCTGAAATACGGTTAAAATTCCCCTTTGTCCTCTAAATCGTGCGGCATCGTCATTCGTGTATCTTCGAAGCTCTCTACGGTGTACAGCCTTCTCTCGGTCGCTCAATAATGCATGCGATGGGGAGCAGCCACATGCGGTTATACCGCCGACCAGCCGCGGCTAAAGCTTTATCTGCTCGTCTCTCGCTTCGCTACATCTCCTCTCATCTCGTGTATAATACGTCATCTCTGTCTTTCCCTCCCTCGCTCATTGGAATTACGGACCGACGAATTTCCCTCTTCCACTGTGCGAATTTATGATCCCGTAGGCCATCCAGTATATGTCACGTGTAAACAAAAGAGCGTAACTCGTTTGATTGCACCCAGAAACTTATGTCAGATACGCCTCTTTGTCCATTATTCAACCAACATACATGACGCGTCACCAGGAAGGACCATTCTCACACCTCCTAAACGAAGCTCTCTGCTGTGCTGAGAGAGCGAGACACTCTTGCACATCAACGTTACCAACAATAATTAGACCCGAACGAACACAACCGTTTAATTATATATCTTTCTTGGTGGTCTACGCTGTACTGTATGTACCTTTCATCCATACTATATAATTTAGACCTACAAGAGCTATGTTATTATCGTCATTCACTCTTGAATATATACCTGCAGCGATAGAACGACCTGGATGAGACGCCTGTCCCCTCGCATGTCCTTGTCCTTGTCATCATTCATATGACGTCGTACAAAACCTTGACAAACGGAGGTTATGACAACCTCATCACCATGAATACGTGAATACCAAAATTTTCATATTCCACACAAAAAAATAGAACATGCTACATACGCATTTGAACATAATTTTCTATATGCTCTACGCGAAAGTATGCGGGTTTATCATGAAAAAATGAACCGTTATTTTAGCATATTGAAGGAGCATAATGGAAAAGGAAATACTAACAAAAGCAATAATATTGCATCGTAAAGCTAATGATATGATACCCTCAATATAACTAACTGCATAATCTTGAAATCATTTTTACTGAGGCCGAATCGAGCAGATCCACACCCCTTTCTTACTACATAACTTATATTTAATTACGTACTGCTCCATCATAAACGCTTATGAATTACTCGAAGATTCTTTCTGGCTTTCATTTAAAAACGATGGTATTAAAAAAAAATCGAGAATACAAATAATGACACGAATTTCACAATCAAACGTTTCCTTTCAAGTATTCTATTTCGATGAAATCTTTTCGCTCATCGATAACATACATTTTTGTCGGAGCTCCCCATATGTTGTGATGACGATAATTCCGAAATTAAATCAATGAATTGAATAAATAAAAGATATTTCCTTCCGTTGACTTTTGCTCTGAAGCTGTGGTGCTTTTGAATCATACGTTTATTTGAAACTTTCTTTATTCAAAAAGTTGAATAGTCATTCGTAATATTCTGAAATATGAGATAGTGATATCAAGAAGATGATCGAATTATTGACCATTTCATTTGCAAAGGCTACAAGATTTCACGAACGAGGAGAGATGAAATGTCGATTTTCCTTCTCTGTTTTCCATCTTAATTCATTCTCATCGATGCATTTTAAAAGATTAATTTATTTTGTATCTCCGAAAAGACTCAATGTTCGAAACGCAACTCACATCCTCATTTTGCAAATCAATCAATTATGCCTATTGGCTGGTTACCGAGTACCAATGCACTCAGAAACCAGTAAATAGTTCTCTTTCAATTATACCAGTTCCAAAAGATGCTAAACACTCGAAACTAGGTAATTTTCTTGTTTCCGCATAGTCCATTTTCTATGGTTATTAAAATACTTTTGACTGTCTGGCAATGTGAGCATGGAAAGAGAAGAAAAATGGTAGAAAAAGATAGTCCATGCGAAAGGGTAATTTGTTGAAACCATTGTTAAAATGTTTCTGTTGGTTTATGCACCCGGACGCTTTTACTACTTTGCCAGCGTGTTGAGAGCCGTGAGCATGGGACAAGAGCGCATAGCGGTTAGACCATAGTAACGACTCTCGTTCGTCCAACGTTGTTTCTTCTACTGATATGTATACATATATATCTATAGTAAATTGTACGTAGGTACTACTGAGTGTCGCACTGTAGAACCGTAGCACGACCACTAGTAGCCCGTTATTACTAGCTCTATACCGTTCGTAGTCTCAGCGAGTGGCGGCTCCTTTAAGCGCCTTACTATTTCTGCCAGTAGTGCAAGTCGTTTCCAGGTCAGACTTTCTCGGCCGGTACGATCGTCTGACGCGCTACGGACTATCACCACTGTAAGACATCGTTGTATCGTGCTCCAGAGACTCATACGACTCACTCGTTCTCCAGCTCGTACCCAGTTCGCAGTAATACAATCCCTCGCAGGTCAGACCTCTCTTCCCAGCTTGAGCCTTCTCCTGAACTATCTTACAATCCTGCACGCTTGTGGATTTTTTAATTTATCTATATATCTATGATACAGCTGATCAGGGGACAACAAAATACTGCTGTTTTATTTTTAAGATAATGTGCCCAGAGACGATATAAGATTCAAAATTACTATGGTTCCACATTGTCCCTCTGGACGGTTTCATAACCAAATCATAGTCATTTTTAACTCAAATTCATTGGGAATAGCTAAAATATGGTAATTTTCGCTTCAATTTTGGATGTTATTACTAAAAACATTCAGGGAGACGAATTGACACCTCAAATTGTGTTGCTACAATTTTAACGTATACCGTCTCAGGTTAGGTAAGGGAAATTACAAATGGAAGTTTATCCGAATTGAATTAAAATTATCTATTGAAAACTTTTCAATCTGGTATTACTTGAACGAAATTTCTATCTCCATGACCCCAATGACCATTCAAAACCACATACGGATAGAATCTTATGCATATGAAACCAAGCGCCCACCGTTTAGTCTCCTGCTAGTTATCTCTTCCCGACGAGTTTATCGATGGAGTGTATATATAAAAATAGAATTTCTTTTGATTTTCCCATAAACCTCATATGAATGTTTCAAAACTTAGAACTCTGTTTCCTCACAAAAACCTATAAAAAGTCTGTTGAAGTGAAAAAATTTTCTGAACCTTTTAACCGTTTATGATTCTTAGCTGAGCCTGAAACTCATCAAGATTTTATAGGGAATGACGAGGTAAATTTGTTTTACGCAAACGTATGGAGTAAAGACGTATAGATGAGGTCAAAATATATGGAATCCTCAAACTAGTGAAATGGGAGCGAGAAAAAAAGAACCAACGATTTCGTCAAAGTGTCGTTAGGAACTTGCACGATCGACTGACATAAGCTGCAATGTACGTATGTGTATCTACCTAATTCCGACGACTCAGCCCGTCTGGATGCTAAACCAAGTCAGCATGAAAACACACCACACAAAAGCCCATTTACTATTGTCAACTATCGGAGTGCTAGTCCTCGGTACGAGAATAGACGGAGAGATAATTAGAGAAGGAGAGCAAGAGAGAGAGAGAGAAAGAGGGAGAAAGTCCTCGTGACCATCCGGCGCATGTCACATTACGATTATAGGGACCATTATGAAATAGCAGAGTTTCCCCAGCCTTCCACAACTGCATTGTGTGTCCAATCTGATATTACCGGTGGGACAATCTCGTGGTTAAATCGAGCCTATCGAAGCCCCGAATCCGGTTTGGATAGAGGCCCCACAGGACTGTTAAAAAAGCCTTATTCAACGACTGCTAAAAATCTTCAGGGCGTATTACATATGATATTTGATGCAAAACGTTATTAAAAGCGCCCTTTATGTTGTTCTACTGGTTAAAATGTGCACCACAAACCAGTGGAATTATCGGATCATGACGTGAATGCGAAGACTACATCCCAATTCCGATCTGATAAAGGCTAATTCACAGAGAGCCAATAAATATAATTTTTCGTGATTTCCCAGCTAAAAAATATAAATAAATCTGATATAGAAATAACAAAAAAAAAAGATGTCCATGTGAATTATTTGTAAATACTCTTGGAATAATTATACTACACTTTAATTAATAATGTAATTAGCTCTTGATGATCCTGTTTCTTCTATCTTCCTGTGAATGCGCACAAGAGGGATATATTGACAAATACATCTGATAAATACAAATACGTCCGATACCATTGGAAATCGTCAGCCTTAACAGCTGCTTCCGGGCATGTCGAATAATACCGTCGAGATAATGCACATATCGCACAAGGGAAACGAGCCTATCGAAACCCAGCAAGCAGAGTTGTATGTTCGCGGATGGTCCGGCTTATTTCTGACAAGCTCGACTCTATAGATGTATATACATCGTTTATATATACAGAATACATACATTCAACTTCACACATAATCGTCCTAGGACCAGCTTACCAATCAAAACGTCACGTAGATTAATTGTCTATAGCCGGGAAACGTCGATCCTTCCTTCGTCAGAACGTCATCCCTTTTATTCACCCGCTACCCGCACATTACCGACTGCTTGAATGTGGGAGTGGCGTGTTGACAGATGGAGTCTTTGACGGATCCGTTACACATATACGTGTACCTGCATTACATACGGTTTCTCGTATCTCCATCTCCATTTGATGTATTATCAACTACTGTATACTTAACGAAAATTACAATCGCAAAATCGGGAGACTTCAAAGTAGCTACGTATACTGGTACCAAAAAGCATAGATTTGAGGATAAGATATTGGGAACTTATTATGCACTCGAGGAAAATCTTGGTAGAACATCTGGTAAGAAAACTTTCAAAGAAACACGAAGATAAAGACATATTTTCCTGATGGCTTATGGTCGCACTAGTCGTGAGTCTCTGTCGCCGTTTTTCGCTCCCAACTCTCTCTCTCTTTCTCTTTATCTCTTGTTCTTTTCTTTCGCGCTCAGCCGCTGCCTCTCGTTATCATGATCCTCTTATCCTCCAAGTGACTTACTCCGAAAAGGGCTTTTGAAACGCGTAGGCGGCTGAAGCTGACGCTTATATTCGTAAAGGCCCCGGATCGCCCGTCTCGTATAATTTTGTTGGCAGAAGCTGCTCTGCCATAGAGTCTCTTTCAATGTGGTGGCGATTCCAACTCATCTACACCTACATACATCCATTCGATCATACACATATATATTAGAGTTGTGTCTCTTCGGGTATACACTTATATACAAAAGCATATAGTATATGCATATACAACCCCAGAGGAAACCGGAAGAGAGAAGTCTCTGGTACTGCATCGTGCAAAAAGTTGCTCTCCCATTATAACGAGAGTCGTGTTTTATTAGGAAAGTTATTCGGGAATTAGCCGAAAACATGAGAGTGCAAGAGAGAAAGGTATGTGTATGTATGTTTATCTACATATATCTTTATATGTGTATATAGAGAAGCGAGAAGAGACGGGAATTTCGCCTGGAAGCCTGTGTAGAAAAGGGGTCATTACGGAGGCTTCGGTGGAAAACTTAGGGTTCGCGGCAAAACGCTCGTAGTATAATCGCTCGTGTTCTCTCAACTAGCCCCAACGATCTCGACTCTACACTCTCTCCCTCTTTGTCTTTCTTCTCTTTTCCTCTTAGCTCCAACATCCCTATATACTTCCCCACAACGTCGGCCTTAATAAGCACTTTAACATCCCGACGATAAATTTCGCGCGATATGAAATTAGCGCGAGTCCCTATCCTAGTTGGTAGGCTCCGAGCTCTTCTACTTGCTGAAATATATCTTTATCTTTCGGTGTCTACTTACGTGTACGCAGATCAAAGACCGGCAGTTACTGTTCAAGAAGTTTCGCGGCGTTCCTCAGCATTTTCATTCCATTTATATATTTTCTTGAAACAACCTTACTGTAAATATTATTTATAAGTACTTATTTGAAACTACGAAAATGTTTTTTCATTTAATTGCAATTGGATTGAATCGTTATTTCTATTCGGAGTACGTGTCTCTTGATCAAATTGTTACCTCAATTACATTTATGGAAAAAAAAAAAAAAAAAAAAAAAACGAAATGCCAATGATGAAGTTGCAGGATGCTGAAGGAAAATTGTTATCGATTAATCAGGGCTCAAAGGGCTTCCTTCGCAACTCAGTTAACGTTCCACGAGTTAAACATGACGACGACAACGACGACGACAGCGACAACGACGACGTAAGCGACGTTCTCGTCATCACTGCAGAGTAAAATACGTAACGAGCCGACGAGGGCTCTTTGGGCAGGAAAGCTCACTCTCGAGTTCCACAGTCAGCTTTCAAGTACTGTGCCACTTGGACGTTTGCGCGGCGAACCGTGCCCAGGCTTGGACTCCTTGAGTCACAACCACTATATACCAGGCCTCTCCTCTCATCATTACCGCGTGAACTCCAGCCTCTCGATCAACTCGAGAGAACGAAGAGAAAATTATAATTTTTTTTTTTTTTTTTTTTTTTTCATTTATAATACCATACTGCATTATGTTTGTAGCGAAGTCCCGTCTCAAGATTTTCGTCATTTAATCATACACCCCCGTGAAAAGCATACTAGCGTTAAAAGAATTCATCGCGAACACTCGACTGTTCGAAAGTTTGAGTACACCGAAAATTCACGTGCGCGTTAAGCATCAGAGAAACAAGAAGCCAGAAGAGAGAGAGGAAGAAATTGCCTAAAATAATTCAACTAAATAAAAATTAACGTGATGAAAAGTATATTCTCGATAATTTCATTTTACTATTCTTCTTAATGATCTAATTGAAAAATTATTCATTTTCGTGGCCGTATGAATTTATTATTCGAGATTATCATCAGTTTTTCTTATTCTTAATTTAGGTGAAAATTAATTCAAAGTAAGAATAGTCAAGCGTTGGATATCGAATATCTTAAAATCGTATTGTAAAAAGAAAAGAGTCTATTGGTTGACATGTGCATAGAAAAATTTTGAAAAATAATCGATTTTGTTTTTCCTTGGAACTCGACAAACAGAGATACGATCCTATTTTATTTTATTCCTGTCATGAAGATATTTACAAAGGATAGAATTTCTAGTTTATTTTGTAACAATCATATTTGACAGATTTCGATTTATTTCTTGGGGAGCACTCGATAATGTGATATGTTTATACATAGTAAACGAGAAAGATAGTTATCTTGACAACGAGAATGAAAAGCCATGAGAAAGGCGAAGAAAGATAAAGAGAGAAGATAATAAGTAGCTCAACTCCTCGAAGCTGGAACACCAATAGACGCCTACGACTCTCGTCTGAAAACTTGGCCAATAAGAGACGAAAACAAGAAGATGGGACCCGCGAGATTGCATACTACTAGACTACTCTCTTGCGGAACGAACGACGTTAACTGCTTCAAAACAGGCAAATACAGATTGTGAAAGTCTGCAAGGAAACAGAATATCTGTCTTTCAACTTTTATTTGCCTATTCTCATATGCGTATCAGAGAAAAGAACTTTATATAATCCGATGGAAAATAAGTCTTCAATTGAAGATATTTATTAGCCATGACTTGTGAAACTTTTATTGGCTAATTAAATTGGAAATATTAGAAATACATATATTCGTGTGCGTTACCGTCCTACTAATTTATAGTTTATTAACTCGTTTCTTTTTGTAGTATGAAATCTCGAACTATATTTACAGATGGAAAATATGAAAAATTCGAGGAAGAAATGAGCATCAGATATAAAATAGATGTTCTTTCCACTTATTCATTTTCCATATCTCTTTTGCCACGTTATGCATATGAAATTTTGTATTCTTATATTAAAAAAGCTTGAATACGCATGAGTTCGAATTTATGCAGAATTGATGAACCACTGCAAATATCAGAAAGATTCTGACATCAATAATATCCGGTGTAAGAAAAACGGATATTAAAAAAAAAAACAATATGAAAGATAAACACCCTGCTCAAGAAAAGACGACGTAACAGACTAGTACACACATAAAGTGTTTCGCTGCCTGTTTACAATGAGTAATGACTGCGATAACCAAGCATTCTGAATCCACGCTGAGTAAAACTCAAATTCTCGATTAAACTGTTCCCAATTTGTCTTCGCGATTGACCCAAATAAACAGGGAAGTATCGTCAGTGATTTTTTTTTTTTTTTCTTTTTTTTTCATAAAAAATTTCATGCTCCACACGATTAGTCTCATGCGATTTATCTCTGTCTCTATAACCATTTGGATAGTGCACTCGGACAAAATGCACATTCTCGCCAAAGTAGTGACGAACAATTTACGAGGAAGGACTGATAAGGAAGAATTTTACTGGACTGCTTTTCATGTCGACGTTAGAACTTAGATTTAACGTATGGACCATTCTATCTTGGACAGCCTGTATATGGAGTGTAAACCGAGATAGTGGACTGTTACGACGAGAACATGGAAGAAACGCAAGTGAGCGCGTCCACCGTATAATATTTACGTCACGAGAAACGAATTCAGTTCTCCAATCGTTCGAAAGGGCATCGACTAGTTTACGTGTGTATATGTACGCATATATTCGAACGCACACCGTAACACTACTCGCTACGCGTATACATCTGGTCCCACGAGCCTTCAAGAAAGAAATGGAAAGCTCGCAGCTCGGAACAGTTATGCTCTTTCTCTCTCTCGCTCTCTCTCTCTCTTACCCTTATTTCCTTCTCTCCTATTCTCCCTTTCTCAATCGTTCTCTTCACGGGTCTATCTCAACACAGCCATTGAATATACATGTACTAGAATTTATATGAAGTTGTCGCTGTAACTTGAGTGTATCCATGCATCGATCGATGGATACGAAAGGTAAAAGGACGTAGTAGTCATAACTCTCAATATCGAATCTCGTTCATTACGCCTTTTCTCTTCGCAGCGAGTTTTTTTATTTTTTCAATGTATGCTATATGAGTGCTCGTACGAACCAGTGAATATAATATAGCCATCGGAGTCGCGAGCGCATTCTGGAAAACGGATTCGCAATGCCAACTGCCTCTGTACCGCAATCTCTTCTCGTCGTCGTCCCTCTTCGTCCATAACCCATCCCCTTCACTGCCGCCGCCGCTGCTGCTGCCGCCTCCTCCTCGTCCCATCTTCCACCATTCCCTCACCGATAGCCCCGTAGGAGTGTGAGTACACGCCGAAGCGGTATTCGAGATAGAGATCCGCATCCGGCTCCATTCGACGATTGGATCCTCAGGGAATGAATCGTGTACGCTTTCCATAAGAGAAAGAGAGATAGACGGAAAAGAGAAGAAGAGAGATAGAGACAGAAATATATAGAGAGAAGAAGAGCGAGATTCGAGTATCAAACTCCACGGGGTTTTTTTTTCTACCTTTTCTCCTATTCTCTTCTCTCGTCGTAATGGTATACGGCTGGTATTTGCGTGCTTATATCTACATACATATATACGTACTCTCTCGGTCCGATTGTTTCATCACGCTCTTTTGTCTTATTTCCATTCGTTGAGGATTTTTTTTTGTACCCTATATATTTTCGCCTGTTTTTCAGATAGACTCGGATAGCAGATTTATTCTACGATTGCATGTAACGAAAATCCGTGAATTTTACTAACGAGAGCATCCGTCTGCCGAGACCGCTGTCACTCGTGAAAAACCGTGGCTACTTGATGCAATTCAATTCAATTTCTGTAATTTTTCTGTTTTCTTTTTTAACATTACATCAATTACGTTGATCAATTTTTTTAGTAAGCATCTTGGAATATTTTCATTCTTTTTTTATATTACTTCGTATATTTGTGCGTATAAAAACTTTGACAGAGACTGCTTTATTCCATGCAATTATTATTCATTCGTTACTATGTGCTGAAGGAGAATCATCTCATCGTCGATCCAACAAAGGGTGTAGGGAAAACAAGGCCTAGCCTGGTGTAGGTGGTGGGCTGTAATTACCGCTCCGGAGATCGAAACGGTAGTCACCCGCCCGAGAATTTGGATAGATACGCATCCATTTCCACATCCTAACTAGAGATAGATCTACGGAAATATTTGCTTCCTGGTTTGGATATTCTCAGAAGATATCTACATACATATGTATACCGGAACATACGCATCTTTAGGAATCCGTATATACTCGGATCGTCAAACACGAACACGTGCTGAAATTGAGTCCCACAATCACAAATCGATCAATCGTGAAGATTGAACGACCGACCGACAGATGCGACGGTTCACATTATACAATGGTATATGCGTTCAAATGCAATACGATACAAACCCTATTGACTGAATATACGATATAAAAATCACTATTTACACAATCCAATTCTTAATCAATATATGGACACTGAGAAAAGAAAATTGATTCAATAAAATTTTTGATCGATCAACAAATCGTTGCAAACAATTTCAAATTCATTAATTCAGAAAAAAAACGTTGACTGACTCCAACACTTAATTTTGGTAGCTCAAATAAATATTTTTTACTACGACAAAAACATCATTGAATCAATAAATTCAGTTTCGGTTGCCATCATTAAAAATGATTCATCCAACAGAAATTTCTGTTGAATCAACGAATTTCTTCCTGCGGTGTAAAGACCGAAAGAGAGAGCTCATTTCAGTAGGTTCAGTTCATTAGATCGTTACACAAAAATATTTTCTCAAAATGTCAATCATCTCGGCCCATATTCGATTGTGAAATCTGCAACTACTGCATAAGGACGAACCAGAATTAATCAAAGTACATTTGATTTCTTCCAAAGTTGCGTCCATGATTTCACCATTCTCTCCATAAACTCCTCAATGCTTTATACTTTTAAATTGTGAAGGAAAAGTAAGAAAAAAATCACGAAAGTAATTGCGCGAAAATCCTTCCATTTGTCCATACTTCTGCAGAGCAGAGAAAAAATAAGTATTCCAAAGAAAAAGGCACAAGCAGGGTAGTCTCTAGAAGTTAAATTTTGTTTATTATGACCTTAAGTTTTTTACCAACCAATATTATGATGAGATTCAGGTAGGAAGAAAAGTTGAGACGTAAAAAGAAGAAGGCGAATCGAGGGGAACAGACGAAGAATCTGAACTTCCTCGCTCGCTCTCATGATGGCTAATATACTTGAATCTGAACGTAACCCATTCCGCGATTTCTTTTCTTATATTCCCTGACAATCGCAATTCTCGAAACGACAGTGATCGCAGCATTAAGAGTTTTCGTCGTTTCCTCCACTGACGAAAACATTAGTGAGTGTATTGGTTCGAAAAAAAAACCAAAGGATCCTGAATCAATGCATGCGTATATCTATTTATATGTACAAATACAACGCACGAAAGTTGATCGGGAATTCGAACCGCCTATTCCTTAAGAAAAGAATAAAACTGCACCAACAATGCAAATACTATATTCACTCTTTCGCCATTAGTTTGCAGCCAGCTTCGATCTTATTTTCATCTCATATTTTTCTGCATAGTCATTTCGATAACCATCCATTTTTATTTGACGTTACGATGCCATTGCCCGATGTGATTTTAAAATCCCATATAAAAACTTGCTATTCTAACTTGATATTTGAATTTTACAAAGCACACCCAAATCTCAAATTCACTAAAATGGTAGATTCACCGTTCATTTGTATTTGGAGGCTGATTTTCATTGATTTCACGTTCTATAGATTTTTTTGCGACCATAAACAAACATTTGGGGTATAGAAAGTAAACTACGACAGCGAATCAATATGCTTGGACGATGGAAACATGTATAAATAGAATCATTGATGTTGATAAGCAACCCACCAACTCGACGAAAAATGACATCTTGTCGATACAGCAATTGATTTCTAGTTTGTCGAATACACAAGTGGCATTTTTGACCGTCTAGTATTTTTTATATACTTCCTGGTTAACAATGTAGACCGGGTCACGACCGAGTAAAAAAAAAATCTGCAGCCATAGCGAACCATTGGTCCTGGCCTTTTGACCTCCTGGGAATTCCCATTCGATGCTCTACCTTTCCCCCCCTTCCGTTATCGGAAAGTCATTGAGAAGTCTGCGAGCAAACGAGCGTAAAATATGTGCATGTATATATCAACCGTTGAATAGCAAAAGGACGTACCTCACATAGCTTAACACTTCTAAAGATGATTGAAAACGCCCTTTAGACTCATAGCACTCGATATAACGGCGTCAGTGTCGAGTACTTGCCCAAGAGGTGAGTTTTCTTGCCTGGCCGATTGGAAGATCGAACGTTCTTCGCTATATAACCACATGATATAGGTACAGTGGGCCTTAAGATGACGACGGTTCTAGACCATTGGCGATGTCGAACGCAACGGCAAAGAAAAATCCGATCTTCCAATGCTCGTATCTCACCGCGTTTAAATTGAGCACAATTATATTTATACATTCCTCCGCTACTGTTATTAACTCACATTCAAAAGCATCAAAAGTTCGTATGAAAATAAAAAAGAGAACCAAAAGCAAAAACAGAAATAGTCAATAATACAAGAACACTACAGCCTCAACTTCGGGAACCCTGAAATCACACAATTTCTCCTGTGCACCAAATATCGATCGGGTTGCGCTCGGTAGGAGAACCTGGTCTAATCCGCCTTTGCGCCAAAAGGAAATGCAAGTGCGTAAAAATGGAAAAACGATGCTTGCGCAATTCTGATTAATTGCAAGCGCGATAGTCCCGTCACGATCTCTTGAAATAAATAAATAAATTTAATAACAAACAACCAAAATAATAATAATAAAATAATAAACAATACACAATGAATGGCAAGATAATCAAATTCTAAGATATCGCTGACCAGCTAGTCTTACAAAAAAATTGGAAGGAATCGAGCAAGTTATAATTGAACAAATAAATAAAAACAAGGAAAGAATGAAACAAAGGAAGGAAATAATAAAAATGAAAAGTGAACAAACCAAACGGGACAACAAAAGCTTTGTGTATTCCACTTTACTAAATAGAGGGCTACGGATACAAGGGGTAAAGTAAATTGAAGAATAAAAAAAAAAAAAAATACAAATATTGACAATGCGAACGAAGATAGTAAAGTGACTCAGCCGCCTTGGTGTGCAACGTGGTTTTACTGAGACTCACTCTGCAATAACGCTGAATCTAAACCAAATAAATATAAAATGAATCGAAGCACAGTGTGAAAAAAGGGACTCACACCATCCTTGTAAGCTTTGACCCTTATTGGCCAACAGTGGCCTGGCCACTGGTGTACCAATATGGTTCTACTAGATACATTGAAAAGGAAGAAAAAAAAATAAGTGGAACCTTGGCCAAAGCGCTGATATTCCAGTGGCCAGGCTAGTCTCACTGCTTTCAAATACGACCGGAGACTAGCCAAACAGATAAAGGAAGTGAAGAATCGGGGTCTCAACGGAATAAAAAAAAACTGTCAGATAGATTTATTTATTTATGTATAACAATGAATACCTACTTGAGAATTTAATACAATTTTATCATGCCTCGTGGCTGACTTTACATGCAGCAATACTTCGTGTCTTCTCATCAACTTTCGGTCGAATAATTACGTCTGATTATATTCTAGAGGACTCGAAACAAGTTTGCTCTTAACTGTTGCAACATTTTATTCTCAGCATGGAGTTTCGCCAATTATGTTCGTAGACCTCTTGAAAGATACCGATGGTGCTTGAGCCCATGAGTAGAATTACCATGCGTTGAATCTCAATAGGAACGCTCAAGATTCGCACAAAAGTAGTTTCCTTTTATAAAAGGTATCGAATCACAAATATTCTGGATAGGGGACACGAGTTGCAGAGGCTTTCGACTTATCGATTTCGATGAAATATTTTACCTTTTCCCGTTGGACTTTCTTACAGGTCGATCTATCTATTAAATGACGAGATGTAACTTTGAGTATCAAAATCACATGTTTCAGGCCATTTTGTTTCTTCGAGTCAGAAAATCGTAAGTTCAGCATGTTTCCATTCCGGCGTAAGATATCTTTGCGAGTTTGAAATACTCTGTTATTACAAAAAATAATATGAAAAATCAGTTTTTCTTTATTTCCTGTGGATCCGACAAAGCTTAAAAATATGATTGCAGTAGCATTTCAGAATTTAAAAAAATGAAGTCTATCTACTCTAAAAAAGACTTCATTTCGAACGATCGATTCATTGCTGTGAGTCGAGTGTTAACCACAAATTTCGATTCAACTCAACAGTTCGGTTTATCCGTCCAGGTTCGTTAGCTTTGCCATTACAAAGTTCACGCACTTTACATTTTGTGGGCAGCCACAGGGAGCTTGCTGCTTGAGAGCCAACGAGAAAATGAGAAAGAGAGAGAGAGTGAGAAAACGATAGAATGAGAGGAGTTCATCGTTTACCTTTGATTTACGAAGATATCGATCGTACAAGACTCAACACGTGTTTCGTCGTTCCAATTACGTTGTACGGGAAACGCAATTTCGATAGTTACCATAATCTACGAACGCTATCGCCGTGTGCACGCTAGGCGAGTCGCGGTTTACTCGTTGCTTTGTGCACCAGAACGTGAGCACGTCAACGCAACACAGACGTTTATTGATCCGATCGAAAACTTCATATGTATATACCCCCCGTACAAATTAACTTTTGGCAGTGATCCATTATTTATCATTCAAAAATATGACCCCATTAGAAATGTCGATGCTTTTACGAAGCTCCGTGTTCCTATGATTTTGCAAAACAATTTAATCCTCCCCGTGGAATGCGCCCTATATTCAATAATACCTATATTAACGCATCACCATCAACGAACGAGAATCCCTTAACAGTAAATGACGAGGGAATCCGCTGCCGACAATCCGCTTTTAACTAGCATAAGTCGTAATACCAGAGTACGTAGAATTTTCGTCCGAAACTCCGTGAAAGCCGGACTAAAGGAGAGTTTAGTCGGTGGTGCTGGATAACAGCTGTCAAATGGATGCTGTACGCGGTAGCATACCTCTCGTAGGAAGGATCCCACGAGCACAACGATGTCTCTCAGATCGTTCTGTGCCTTAGTCTCGAGTCTTGGATTCTGGTCTCACAGGATATATACCATTTTCTACAATGTGAGAGCACTAATACGTATTTGAAGGGCCGAACTCATACCCACGAAAATACACCGGCTGTGAATAGCCGACCGAGTTCACGCCGCTTCGCATTTACATTGAGTTGTGTTAAGTGAATATGAAAAGAAAAAAAACGAGAAAAAGATAGCAAGTAAAAAGAGACGAACACAAATGCAAAGTGACATCGTTCGACCACGATAGCTCTTGCATTTTAGAAATAACTACACGTTCGAGTCTCACGAAATCCCATATATTTGTGTCTTTATGTCGTATCCGCAAAAATTTCCGTTTTATTTATTCGATCTGAGTAAACCATGACGTCTGGTGAATGAATTGAAAACGTTTTTGGAAAAGAAAAAATCTCATTCAATAGCTAACTCGTAATTGAAATAAGATACCAATTTATATATTTAAATTGACATACTTAAAATGACGGTCACTGTAAAATAAAAGTCGCAGATACATCCTTATTACACTTGTCCAAGCAAGGATAAGTAATTTTGGATTTAATTGTAAAATTATTTTCTATTTTTGTTTTTTTTACAATTGCATAAATGTGTATTGTTAGATATTCGGTGTACATTTTTTCTAGCGAAACGTACTTTGTTCAAGTTTGCTCCAATTTTGCGTTTTTTTTCTGTGTCTGATTATAAATTTAAGACACGCGACTCTAAAAGCAACCCCAATAAGTAACATTACTGCATTCGTGCGCGTGTGCATTGTTCTGTGTGACACGTAAATATATATAATATCACATCTCTATTTTTATAGCACGTAACATGAAACGCTATTATTGTGTGGATTTTTATTTTTCGTCTTTAATTGTTTTGCCTTGCTTACATCCTTGCAGGGAGAGAATCTCGTTAAATTTCGTTGTCTTACTCATCACATTGGCCATAAATTCTTGGAGAAACGACCTTACTCTATTGATGCTTTGGTAGGCCATAAAAATCGTAAGAATACGTCTGACTTTGTACATAGATATTCAAGTACGTGGACGCATACATACGTACGTATTCATGCATCTGAATATGAATGTATAAGCGAAATTAATAGCTATACTAACAGATTTTATGCGCAGCACATCAGCGTGTCAGGAAGCTTTACAATTTTGCTGTGCTCGCGCTCATTAGTTCCCCTTCTACAGCACGAACAACATTTATAACGATATTTTGCACATCCGTTTTGTAGAAACGCAACTTTATGCGACATGTTCTCATTATATCTATAATAAGGAGGTGAGCTTTTTGACCGGAGAAAAATGAAAGACACGATCTCACAAGGGGATGAGAAAAGTCTACACCCATCGTGAGAAGCGTACGAAGAAGCTCTTTTGGCTCGAAGCCCGTCCCAATCGGCTTTCTCTTTCTCTTATCTTTCTTCTCTCTTTCTCTCCCTCTCTCTATTTCTCTCTTGCAATCTTGCTTCTCACATTGCAAAGTTAACGAATGGAATTTCGACGGATCTCTCCGAGTATTCATTAAGAAACGAGTAGAGAGGAGATGTAGAGTCGGACGGGGTTTTAAGGGTTCAACGAGTAGTTCTGCCTTTCGTTCCTCTCACATATTCTATACGCCAGCGGAACTTCCTCACCGCCCCGCAAAGCCTCGACAGCATATATATGATGAAAGCTGCTTTCTCGCAACAAACCCACTCGTTCCCGCGACTGTGAATTCTCGGGTAAACCATCAGATGCCTCCCTCACTGCACTCCAACGAAATAGAAACTATTCAGGATAATTTTACGCTGAAGTAATTATGAATAATTATTTAAATGAAGAAAAAGTTAGACATAGCTTTTTTTTTTCTTTCCAGAATAAAACTCAGGGTAGGTTCGTATAACGAGTTTTATTTAACGAATATTCATATTTTTACCCACGGAATAATGACCTACTACCACCGATGATCATGCATTCGCTGTATGTAATCCTCACGAAAACCTGTTTTTTTTTTTGTTGTTCTGAATATTAAGCTCGAAAATCAGTGTTCAAGAACATTAACAAAGCGATCATTTTTGTAAAAGGAATTTACACGTGTAGTTGCGGGTGTACCGTTGAAAATTTAATTAGTGGGTTTTCAGGGAGAGGAGCAAATTGGCTAACGCTGAGTTAATCTCAGAAAAAGAGCTCGCGTGACAATAATTCTCAGGTGTACACACGCTAATTCTAAATTAATAAAGCGAATATGTATTCCTGTTTATATATAGAGATTGAGAGAAAAACAATGAGAACAAGATATATCGCATGTCTCTGAATGCTTCGAAATCGAGAATAGAGAATCAAAATCAAGATTAGAACTCGTTAATTCTCGTCTCGAGATAGAAAACGCTCTCTTTTTTCGATAGAAAAACTTTGAACCACGGTATATCACTTTTGTGTACATATACAATGATATCGCTAGGACAGAAACGCGCGGCAAAGAAGGTGAAAAAGAGAAAAAGACTACAGATGATGTGCCATGTGTACTACAAGAGAGCTGCCAGGTCCCCAAGATTTCCCATGTGTCGAACAGAGGTGGTCGTTGTTACGTGCCTTTATTTTTTTTAACAAACACCGCAAAACTCTCGTACCCGAACAAAATACCCACCGGGAATCGACGGAACTTGTGCACTGACCGAACGAGACTGAACAGAAAAAAAAGAAAAAAAATAACATCTATACCACCTGACGTTTGTGACCATCGATCGAAATTCGAATGAGAACATGGACTCTCCACTCTCGTTGCACACGAAAATTCTTTATCAGAAAATTAATTATTTCTCTTTATACGAAATATTTCCAGTTGACATTCAATCAAAAAGGTTGTAATTGCATGTTTTCATGATATTTTGTATTCTCAATTTCTGATCAAACGCAGTAGAAATTTTTCTATTATCTCTACTCTTTCTTTATTTTCTATAAACCAGAAAATCATTATTATGATATTTCAAAATGATTTTTCCGGATTCCTTTATATCCGTAAATAACGAATCAAAATCAGATATCAGGAACGAGAGTCAAGTTCTGCTAGGAACGAACTTTCTTCGTACGGCAACGGAGTAACAACAGAGTTACAATCGTGAATCTCGTATCGAAAGCTTCATCTGTAATAAAGCCCACACGTTTTCCTCAAACTACAGGCTTATCAGGAAGAGTTCATCTTTGCCGAATATAATATTTGTATCAAAATGGGAAAACGACATGGTAATATTACGTGCCGGTTCTGACTTGGCTCGGATTAAATGGGATGGCATATGAAACGATCCTTCGTAACTGTATTATAATCGATAATCATAGGATACGTGCTCTCTCATGTCCTCACGTACAAGAATCACCGTGAGCTTATAACGTGGTATATTGAAAAAATAATAATAATAATAATAATAAATTCATAGAAGTTTGTTGTATATCGAAATCATCACAAAATTGAAATTTCTGATTGATCGAATATTTAATATTAAATACCAGATCCAACGCCGTCCACGTACCATTTACCACTAATTAATGTATATGCGAAAATGCTAATATTTCTACATATTTCTATCTTCACTTAATAAAAAAGTAAAATTCCTCATAAATCTTGATATTTATGTGTGAATATATCTCATGAATTTTTCATTCTCTGTTTCAGGGGTATTTTGCAACAAGGGAGAAGAAATTACGAAGAAGCGATCCTGAGTTATCAACGAGCAATTCACTTCCGACCGTCATTGGCTCGTGAGTACATGAATGTCGATCATGAAACTGTATATGGAACTTACGCATTCATAGTACCACACATCCACATCCTTAAAATACATTTCACATGAAACAAGGAAACAAGCATGTTGTCAACAAAGGAATCTTTGGCCTGACAGTTTGAACGTTGGCTTTACAACATTCATCTCATCATGCTCTCTACCCCAATCGATCTTAAATACGAACAAAAAATGCCAAAGAAAAGCAAGAGAAAAAATGAAAAAAAAAAATAAAATAAAATAAGGTGAAAAAGTAAAACATGATCGTGAAGCCGTTTGTTACGTTAGAATGAGAAAAGAGTGAACGAGATTTACGTTGGATTGGGAAAGCAGTTCGTTATACCCGAGAACATCGACCACGCCTTGTCGACGTCTTCTTTTTCGATCTTTCCTATCTCCACGAGCTATTTTCTCTCTTATATATCTATATTGAATAGGCGGGTACTCCAGTCTGACCTCCTCCAAGCTTTCTTTTTCTCTACTAGCAACCCTTCGACCACAATTCCACTTCATGCAGTCATTTGGCGTCCTATGTGCAAGAACAAATTGTACGATGAAGAGAACAATTCGAATGTCCTCATTCATGCTCTTAGTGAAAACAATTTTTCTCAACTCTCGTATCACAAATTAAAACTTTGATCGTTTTTCTGATTTAATAGAAACCAATTGAATGACTATGTAATCATCATTAGCTCAAAGTACATTTTTTCAAGTAATATTTTTTAAAGTTAGTAAACACTTGGATCCTCGAATTTTTCACTAATATTCCAAAAAAAAAAAAAGTATTCACTAGAGAATGAAAGGAAAAATACTACGATGGTGTTTTTATAGCTTTTGAGCGTTGTTCAAATACGCATTCAGATTTAAATTCACTGTGAAAATTCACATTTTTATTCCTGTCCTCCACGTCAGAAACTGTAAGTGTTCTATCTTCAACCCGTCTCGAGGACGACCATATAAGAGAATGTTACTTAGAAAAAACTTTCAACCTCGCCACAGTCGGAATAGAAAAAAGGAATGAAATCAAAAAAGACTTTTTTCCATTATGGTTAAAAATATAGGGAAACGTGTATCGCACGTAACAGTGAATACCGTTATTGCTTCTGGTCAGTTCAAAGGGTTGAACGATACGTTGGTGAGTGTGTGTTTCTGGCTATTGTTCCCACCTGGCCGACAGTTTGGTCACATGAACAGACAATAGTCGATTTCGCAGTGACACTCATTCTCATTCTCTCTCTCTCTCTCTCTCTCACACGCCAAGTACTTGGAAGCGTACACCTTCGATAGCGATCGAATATTTCACGATGAAATTTGAAGATGCAAATCCAATTCTCCGCATCAGAAAAGTAAAGAAAAGAGAAAATGATCACGGGAATGCATTCGCGACATTCTAATAAGCATATGGACGTAACTGGAATGTTTCTAAACTTTATATCACTCGGAGCTTGCACCCTTTTGTTTGCAAGTACACATGAACATATGACACGTATACATATATACACAGATGTGAAGTACACGCCAATTCGCACAAGGAAGCTCTCGTTCTGCACAAGAGTTTCAACTGAGGGTTATGGCAAACGAGGGATACGCGAGGAAGAGACCATACATATAGATACATGAATGTTTGTGTGCTCTTTCTCTCGTATTCCTTGTAACATATCTATATATATATTATATACATGCTACAGGCGATCGCCTCGCCAAATCGTTGTCCGGTACCAGCGCGTTTCTATGACTCTCACGTTTCTACGAACATACCCTCTATACGCGCTGTATGCACCGTGAGCTAGCAAGACCATAGCCGATATAGTTATATGTACACTGATGCTGGAAACGTACAGGAGGATCCTACAACACGCGACAGTGTTCAAGCTCCTCGGTATTCCCGTTGTTTGAAATAGTTGAACCGTGCTCGGGAGGGTTGGAAAAGTGATACCGACCGTTCCAGAAGGGATGGCAACGGCACGAGAATTATATACAGGTATAATGTCGAACTAACCGCAGCCTAGAAGACGAGAGAGAGAGAGAGAGAGAGAGAGAAGGTAGTGAAAAAAGAGGCAAGAAAATAACAGTGAAATGAGAAAAATAAGAGAGAAAGACATAAAATGAGGGAACTCTGTGGTACAAAGCCACACTATCCAGCTCCTCGACCACAGCCTGCGGCAAATAACCCACCGATGGTCCTATAGCTGTTTAAGACCCATTCAGTGATGCAACGCTCGAATGTTACCAGACATGAAGGTTCCCACAAAGTACGAGACCTATGAGACGACGAGTCCAACTGATTTTCATCTCTCCTCCTTTCTCTTTTTCTTTATAAATCTTTATATCTCTATTCATTTCAAGTTGTATTTTTCATTTGGTATCCTCGTGCAAAATACGCGACCGTATATCTTCAGGCTCCGATGTAACCGGAGACAAACAACCTCTATGACATCACTCGCTCATTAGAATCTTCGTCCTCCGCAGGCAACCTTATTAAACCTTACAGATACTGGACACAGAAGTATCGATGTTCCTAAGTCTTTAATTTTTCCGGCAATTTCATCGATTTCACTAATGGAAGCTAAGAGTATCTATAGGACCCAAGGTTTTTCAACCAATCGAGGTCAAAGTGTCGAAACAAATGTTTTTTGGTCGTAACTGAAACTTTGTTCTGCATGAACGCGTGCGGTGAAATTTGCTAAATAATCCAGCATAATAAGCAGATTCCGTCGCTTAAACTAATAATCTCCCGTGAAACTCGAAATATTTATCGTGTGCTCGCAAATTTTATTTCAGTGATCGTTGTAGAAATTCTACTTCCAAGATTTCACTGCGTGAATAAAATGTGAAACAAAAAATAAGAGCAAAACAAAAAAGACAAAGCGACACACATATGGGAAAAAATTCTACCGATAAAACGAAAACATCTTTGATTGAAAGAACTTTATTTAACGCAACGTGTAACGCAAACTCAGTGCGGAGAAAAAGAACTTTAATTTCAGTAAACAAACCTACTATTAGAATCCGATTACTTGAATCAACTGTGTATAAAAGTACTGTTAATTTTGATGGAAACATTATTTTAATGCAATTGCAATGATAAGTACTTCATGTTTAAATTGATAGATTCTTCTGACTTTTTGTTGGAAAGAGTAAAATGTGGGATATTTTTAGAGGGAATAGAACCGTCAGGGGCAATCAGAGCCCTTCAACCCTTTCTGTGGTTAAATAATCGTGTGGATTTGAGTATTCGTTTGGAAACATGGCCGGACCTGTCCCTGGTCGCTAGTCAGATTGCCAGGCTAATGACAAAAGGAGTACCACGGAAAAGTGGTAAGCCCCGCTCGTTTTACTACCACGGCCATCTCGTGTGTGCGGTTTGGTATATAACCAAGATTAATTGGACTCACCTACACGAGCCCTCCGGTCTTCCGACTCCAGCTCAGTCTCTTTGACCGACAAAATTTTCTTTTTTTTCCCCATTCACTATATTTTATTTTTTGTACGGTAGCACAAAACTGTATACTGGGATCTCTCTCTCTCTCTCTCTCTCTCTCTCTCTCTCTCTCTCTCTCTTTCGATCATGAATAAACAAAACGTGTAAATTTCAGATCTCGTAGTAAAAATGGGTGATTTATTGGATTATTTATCGATCTTGAAACGATTTTAAGGGATACTGATAGAGTTTTTATTTACAAAATTTCAAAAGTTATATTTAAAAAAATGAAATGGAACTAGTCAATTCGTGGAACAATTATTGAATATCCTACCGTGTAGAACCGCGGGGTCAATCTCATAGAATTTTTAATTCATTATGCGAAGGGTGAAAAACATTTCCGTAAATTATTACATACAAAAGCTATAAAATCCATTCGTATTCTCACCGTGTCTCGTCTCGCGACAGACTAACTCAAGATTAAAACACGAACCGCGTACGTCGGACGTCGCGCACCCCTCGTCACAATCTCGAGATTCATTCAAACTTCCCTGGGCTTTATTATTAAGTTTGTCAACAAAGTTGGGACACGGATCCGCCCGAGATGCGCCACAGAGTGAGAGCCGAGGTTATATCCTATCTTCGTACATGTGAGTCTATGTTACATGCTTACGAACAAAAGGACGTAACTCTTGTCACTTCACATTTGTATATGAAGAGGCTTTGGGCTTTTTGATTGTTCAGTGTTCGGATCAGTAAAACTAACCACATTTAATTTAATATCCGCGGGCACTTGCCTGACAGACTCGTTTAAGGTCAACCTTTACTTCTATCCGTATAAGAATACATGTAACCTGTGTGTCATTATATTCCGTGATATTTCATCTGTTTCCATTCTAATTGATTTCAATGCCATTCAACTTCGTGACGATTGATTTGATTAAGAAAAATTTAAAGACGTTACAATATCTGTTTCTGCACTGAAAACAAAATTATGTGGAACATTCGAAATTTTGTTGCCTGAATCAAATAAAATAGTCGAATACGTCGAACAAAATATTATGGATGAATGCCAAATGGAGGTGCACAGAACCAAAGATCTGTGGCACCTCAACTGTGGCATAAAAACTAGAAATAATCAATGGTTGAATCAAAAAAATAAATTTTGACCAAATGAATTTTGTTGGATCAACAAAATTCCGTTTTCAGTGTGCATCGTATCTACTTTATGAACAACATGATTAAAATGATGATTGATATCGTGTTTTATACGTATGAACTGATAATAATTAACACAAACACGCTTACACCACTGGGTGCTGCTCGAGCAGTTTGTGGCTTCAATTTTCTAAGTCAATCAGCTCTCCGAATGAAGCTGTCACTTGGATAGGCAATTGCAAAGACATACAAAACAGTTCGTGCAGCAATCGATAGTTGAACGAAGGCCACATTTTCTGAGTTCCTGATCGTGTCAAGTGATTAAAACTTACTACCAAACATAGAGCTGACAAGATTAACACGAGTTTTCTATAATTTTCTTGGGCTCTTGGGCAAATGCGATACAGTAATGTGAAATATGCCTTAGGAAGAAGCAGATCTGAACACGAGTGTCGGATGGCACAGGAAAACGGATATTTGTGAAGTGGGCTAAAATTGAAGGGTTCGGATCATAAAAACGCGAACAGGGAAGCAACGTTGGAGAAAAAAAAATGAAAAAAATAATCATGGTAACAGCTGGAAAAAAAATTCCAGCTTCCTATGGGCACACGAAATTTTTTCTCCACGCACGGAATCGTCAGAATTGTTTGTTTTTTTTTTTTTTTTCGTATTGTTACTTTCCGTATTTCACAGGATGAAAAATTAAATACGCCTATGCTGGATCCCGAAACGAGATATGCATAAAAAAAACTCTCCACTCTGGGTGTTTCCTCTCTACCGAGCTGGTCCATTTCTGAAGAGACTCGCCGAAGTTTATTTATATTCAGGGATGACATGAGGCTGCGTTGAAACCTCGGTAACTTTTTTCAAAAGCATTCGTCTACAAATACAATCTGTTAAGGAAGAAAAGGGCGTATGATGAGAGTTTCAATACGTTGAATGAATATTTGATGAGTCGTTTTTTTTGCAAGTGGTCGATATGTTGTAGGTATACGTACAAGTGCACTTTTGCATACGTGGCCGCAGAGTAGAATCGTGAGTTGGAGAACGTGCCGCTATCTCGGTTGGGGCAAGCTCCGAAATGCATCATAGAAGAGTTTGATGATGCACTCAAAAACCAAACGGAAGAAGAGAAGTAGACGAAGAGAGAGAGAGAGAGAATGAGTGAGAGAGCTTGGATCTCGCATTCCCTCACGCAACCTCACCCTCGACTCAATTAAAGCAAAGCTCTGAGAAACAAACGAACAAACACGCAAACATACCGAGACCGACAAACAAACGTGCCGTTGAGCTTTGGCACGCGTACATGGATGAGTAAACTTTACCGAACACACATATCCAAATCCTTCGAACACACATAGTACGAGGATGGGACATCTCCTTGGACCCTCAAATACATTTACACTCACACATCCACCGATGCATACATTTACAACGTCATATCTCGATAAAGCCCAAAAGGGGACACTCAACCTGTCTATTGTCGGAAAATTCATATCGCTATGATGTTAAAAAAAAAAAGCTCAGAGAGAGCGTAGAATTTTCTATTTATTTTCTCTTCAATTTTCTATACAGCATGACGCAAACGCCCGACGTGTGCAAGTACAACGGCTAAAACGTGATTCAGCGATAAGGCATCGCTAACACGTTTCAAATCCTATAAATTACGCCCTTTCGCTGTTTAGCCTCCGTTATGTAAAGGGATTCGATCCACTAGAAAGAAGAACGAGGGAGGAGACGAAGATAAATCCATACGTTTTATCGAGTCTCGTGAAAATTTCAAATCCGAGTGCGAAGACACGCACTCTACGACATATACGTTGTGACGATGCCAACCTGTTTACGCGATCGCTATAGCAATGACGACATTCATCGTTTATTAATAAACTTCGATCTTCCATGACATCGTACACATTTTAACTATTTGACATTTTTTTTCAAAATTATTGAAAAGTTCCGAAATATGCAGAAATGTATTGATGGAAAATAAAAAATATTTTCCTCTCGTAAACACAATGACAATTGGACATCCCTTTTTCTAGCTCCTGCCAAATGTTCAAAGCTTCGAATATACGCGAATTTCATAAAGGAATTTTATCGTTGATATTTTCCACGAAATGGGTCCAATTTACTGAAACGAAAAACTTGAAAAACTCGAACCGAAACGTTGTATCAAAAGTTGTTAATGAACAACCCGCATCAGTGACAAACGATCGCAATGGAAATTATGCACAGCGAATGGATACCTTTTTATTGTTGCAATGTGTGTTGGCATCGAGTGTACCTCTCGATAAATCATCGTTACGCTACTTCGAATATCATATACGAGTTCAAAAAAGCAGAATGCGCAGAAATCAATGCAACAACGAATGCGCTCTCACCCGCTGAACAATGAATGCATGAAAAAAAAAAGAGAAAAATATATACATATAAACGAATTTTACCCTCATCAACTTGAAATAACGGTAACATGTAAGCAAACGAATATTTCGAGTATCGCGTTTATCGCATCGCTGATCTCGTTGTATGGCAATGAAAAATAACATTACAAACAAAAAATTAAAAAAAAAAAAAGTCGAAAACGAGTGTACAATTAGTTGAGTTTAATAAAAAGCTAAAAACAGACAAAAGTATCAAACGGACAAGAGTATGCTTCGATGAAAACTGTTGAACCAATAACTGCAATTATGTTTACGGTGAAGAAATAAATAAATGCGAAATAGTGGAAAGTGTGCAAGTCAACTTCAAAACTTTTTCTAAAAACTAAAGTTACAAAGCGATAAAGAACATGTCTTTACATACTGTTTAGACATAGCAGGAGAAGTTTTCCTTATTCAAAATCTTTTAGAACTCTGTGAAAACGTGCACAGTAAACTCCGAGCTCAATTCTCAATAAGTAACCTGCAACAAAAATTCCAGTTAACAATTTATTCGAGATTTTTTCAAAAATCATAACTTCCATTCAATGCCCATTTTCATCAACAATGAATTAAAAAAAAACCATTAATGCAAAAAGTGAAATTTATTTTAAGTTTTAGCTTTTGAAACATTACTTTTATTGGATTATATTACTCACGAGTCAGCCCAAAATTTGTATGATTCAAGATCATCAGGCATAATCATAGCAAGAATCCGCAAGTTAATGAAGTTCGAATTTTTATTTTTAAACTATCTATCACTTCTTGATCTTCCTCGAACGTTCAAGAAAACTTGATCACAAAATTAACTCGAAAGGTGTTTATCACACCATAAGTTAAATCTCTGCAAACGCATACGTTTTACGAAACACCGCGAATCCAATAATATTCCAGGCATGTATCATCTACGACCGTTCGTTCAACTGCGAGTGAAAATGAAAAATAAAATCAAAGTTTCGAATCCTTCAATTACGCGAGAGCCAACACAAAACTTAGTACCAAGCGCGCGCATGTTCACATTTGATTACTGCAAACTTACTGCACGTCAGTAATCGATTCCTTTTTTGAAACCTCCTAAGCATACAAAATATTTTTATGGTATACAATCATTATATCAAGATATGCACATCAAGTTTTCGAAAACGTTGAGAATGGGCATTTTCACAGGGTTTTTAAAGAGATTAGGCTCAACATTGAATGGGTATTATAAGTTGTAAGCAAATCATGGCACGTGAATATTGGTAGTGCTAAAACCACATTCCATTATCTTCCTCTCTCTCTCTGTCTCTCTCTCATTCTCTAATTCTATTTTCGGATCTAATGTTCTGGAAACTACGATTTACATAAATACCCATATGCATATACGTATAAATATAACTTTGAAATAACTATATCTATAAAAGAGATGCTCGTAAAAGGTATATGTTACGATAGCGGTACAATCATACGCGTGGAAAGTCACGACAAGAGTTGAAAATAATTGCCGTTAACCTTACCGAGTGGTCGAGACGGTTGTCTCTCTGGGAGAAACGAGAATAGTCGAGAAGGGCAGGGAGAGGGATAGGATGGGGTGAGGGGTGAGGGGTGGGATGTGGGATAGAAAAAACGATAGCATGGACCGTTGCCAAAACGGAAAAAGGTATGGAAAACAGAGTGGAAAGCACAAAACGGAGATTAACCCTCCGGTGCTTCGAGCCACGAGGCAGAACGATGGGAGGATTGTAGGGGCACAAGGGTTGAGTAAAAGAGCGTAAAAGAGTAAGAGAGAAAATACGAGAAGAGCGGAGGGGAAGGGAGGAGGAGGAGGAGGGGGGGGGGAAGAGACAGCGGCCGAAGCGAGGACTGTATTGCGCGAGATGCCTCGTCGAGTTTATAATTAATACTCCGGCACGGACGGCTCGATCGTTAACGGCAATTGGAACGAGAGACGAGTGGCACTTCGTGAAATTTAAGAGAGACGAGCATTGCCTCGAATAAATATACATATACGTGTATAGATATATTTATTGTATACGTGAATATATTGGTCGATATATTTCTAAATATAGTTGTATATACGTATAATATATATCCGGACAACATGCCTGGGAAAGACACCCCGGCATCTCCGGTGCCAAACAATTCTTTTCCAAATGGAGGCATGAGAAAGGATACGAAAAGGGAGAAAGGCTCGCTTCCTGGCATGCTAAGTAGAGCCTGGTACTGGAATATTTCTTATGTACCATACCGGCTCAGACTCAACGTTAAATGCACACCCTTATAGTGAGATATATTTAGCCAAGGCTTAGGAACAAAGAGAGGGACTGAAAAAAGAGAGCGGAATAGAGAGGAAAAGAAAGGAAAAGTAGGGGTGAGGTAATGATTCATTAATTATTCAGCAGTGTAAATTGGTACACAGATTGTAATGTAAATTGGTGGTGAAAGAAAAGGAAAGCGGAAGAAGAGAGTGATAGTCTCTGCGGGACTGTGGTGAAGAAGCAGGGGATGAGTGAGAGAAAGAGATCTGGTGAATGGAAGAAAAAAAAATGCACGGGATACAAGGAATAAAAGAGAGTAAAAAAGAGAGTAAGAGAGAGAGAGAGGCCAGGCGTGGATGCACAGGATAAAAAAAGTCGTTCGTCACGAACCGGGATGCTGATACTTTCTCTTTAAAAGCTTTTCCTATATGATTCTCTCTCCCTCTCTCTCTCTCTCTCTCTCTTTCTCTCTCTTCGCATACAGACTCTTCCGGCCAGTCTTTCTCATCTTCATCCATGAGTTTCTTTTTTACTCTCACGCCAATCGGTCCTAACTTCCTGTACATTGCGAATAGGACCTCCAAATTTCAACGAGGACAACGGTACTCTCAATCTAGATACGGTGTATATCTATATGGAGGAAACCAAGCCAGCCAGCCATATCCAAAACTCGTGGTAGCGAGGATCCTTCTGCCATCCCTAGCACTCCCATACCAATTTTTTGTCGATCCCTATCTGCCGCCCGTATATATTGGCACCTAGGTCGCTTTGTCCTTCCCCCTCTCCCTCTTTCTCTCTTTCTCTCTCTCCCTATCACACTCTCCCAATACCCCTGATGCAACGCTGAAGCTACTCTCCGGAACCATAGAGAGACAGAGAAAGAGAGAGACAGAAAAGGAGGAACAGAACGGGTGAACCGGTCGATAAGGGTCGTCCGAAAGCGACTATGGAGATACGGATATCGTGCGAGAGATTGTCCGATCGAACGAGTGCAAGAGAGAGAGAGAGAGAGTGTGAGAGACAAAATGCCGCATGGCATGCGGCAACGATCCGCAAATTGGCGGCCGATCGGGATCCACTAATTACTCGAGCTCGGACGTGTTTTAAAAGCTTCACTACGGTAATTTACGAGTCTGCTTACTATATATGTATATGCATTCGTACATATATGATAGACATTCACCCTCCGTTACGCTAGACTGCGTAGAGCATTCAGCCGCACGAGAAAAATGTAATTAAAGAGCGAAAACACATCAAACTGTGTAATTTCGAAGTGATACAAAAATAAATCAAAATCCTAGGTGAAAAGAATTACCCATTTTTCATCAAATTACGGTACACGCGCAACATATTTTTCCATTCATTCCGACTTCTCTGATTCGATTACAGTGGAATTCTGTTACGAGTCTGCTCGCTACAAACCTTTTTCAACGCAGATATACCTACCCCCACTCTGAAGCGTTTTCGAATTTGACGGCCAAATACATCTTGTAATAAGCCTAAAACAATTTCTCACGTAACCCTCCGTTACACTTGTAGATTAATCACAGAAAACAAGTAAATGCTACATTTTATAGAATTTTCATGCCAGTTCACTGTTTTGCGTTTATAGCGAATAGCCTAGGAAAATTCAACGGCGCACTTTAGTTAATGAAGAATTCGATTGCGATCGATGATAGTGCGGGACCGTAATTCCCGAAAAAATTCTCCCTGCATCCTCAAAAAAGGGAGTATATCTAAAGTTAGCTCATTTCTCAAATAAGTTTTTTTTTTCTCAATTTTTTCAATTAGTGAAATAAATCAATCAAGGCCATTTATAGCGAATTACGTTTAACCAGTCAAAAAACTATAACCATAAAAATACTCACTTTTCATACACCTCGGTGAAAATGTAATTTTATTTTCCTTCCTAATTCTAATATAATCGTTTCATAACGTTCTTATCGGAGATTATGAATTCTAGAACAATGGAAAATACATAATTGTCACGACGGTTTCATACGATGCACAAATAAAAAGACAAATGGGATAAAAAGGAAAAGGAAAGAATAGGAGAACGAGTTTAAGCATTTATACAGTTTTTCTTATGTATGAAGATGAATCCCAATAGCTACTAACTTAGCTTTTACGGTTCGACTATATATATGAGCCCTTATTTCTTACCGCAAAATCTCAAGAGGGTAGAAACGCGTTTCTCCACGCGCGGTTCTTCGAGTGGGCTTCGTGGTTTCGAGAGCAAGGGAAAATGGTTAAGAAAGAGAGAGAGAGAGAGAGAGAGAGAAAGTAGAACATGGGCGAAATAAGAGAAGTCGGATAGGGGTGCTATAAACGACTCGAAATTAAAGCTAGAGCGAGGGTAGGTTAAGCCAGCATTACAGTGGCGGCGGTACTTTGACTTTTAAGATGTTCTATAAAAAGCTCACACAGAACGTTTGTTGCAAGGAAACTTGCAGCTCCCCCTTCGCCCTTCCTTACCCTCTCTTTTCCCCGTTTTTCATTCTTTCTTCCCGCCTGATGGAGAAAACAAGTAAGGGAAAAAGTGAGAGGAGAAAAGAATTTTCTCGTACTTTTATCCTTTGTACCGTAGCAATCCTGAACTGCGATATAACTGCTACAAAGATTTCTCGTTCAATTGAACTAAAACGACCGGAATAAATATCTTTTCTGAATCTTTATGTGAATTTTTCCTTTCTTCTTTTCATCACTGTAATCTCGTTGAAAACGAATAGACAGACTCCGCAAGATGAATCCCCGATTTTTCCTCATGTTTTGCCCCGCACCCTCCCTCTCTCTCTCTCTCTTCACCTCTTTTTTTCATTGTTTTCACGTGAACGAAAGGGGAAATAGTATATAGTTCAAGCATTTCTTCGTTATCCTGTCGACTCTTGGCAATCTCGCATATTTTTGTCGTAGAGAACTTGAGAATAAAAATAAGGGATGAGAGAGGGAGCATATTGTGAAAAGATCTTGACTCTCCGGCGTGCGAGCAAAGTGTAACGCCGGTTGGATCTCAGAAGTAGGAGTGCACTGGGTTTGGCAATGAAATATATATAAATTCTTTTTATCAAGTGGCCCTTTGAGAGAACTCACCCGTGGAATAACTGGTTCAGTCAGAGTGTAAGAAAAAAAACATATAGTACTTTGATACGGTTGAGCTCCTTATCGTACAGTTATAGCAAATATTTGAAGACATATATTCTGAGTGTCAAGACGTCGCCGAGACTTTTGGATCTAAATGTAAAATATCTTTACCGAAAAAACTCTCCTCCTCTCTCTTATTTTATTTAACATTTGCATACCTATTCCAATCTCATTTAGTTTGATACATAAATTAGCCTCGACGAAAACATCCGACTGCATACTTTGCCCCGGTAAACCTCTTTTTGAATCTTGTTAGTCTCGAAATTTTCCACTATGATTGCATAAAGTAAAACGTGTCAGGGTGAAAAGCACAGACAGAGATCGAAAGAGTAGGGGGTGGGAGAGAAAGGGAGAGTGAGAGAGAGAGAGAGAAGTAAACATCGGAGGTGATGGTGAAGTACACCCTCGTCGAGGAATAGCATAGTCACCCTTCTTCCGGTGAAAGAAGAATGCGATGAGACGACTAAACTGCTGTTTCATCCCTGAGTCCGCCAACTTGGCAAGACAGCGGGGCATTCTGTTTGCTACCTAATTAAAGAGAATGAGAGAGGAACAAAGCAGGAAAATCAAGTGAGAAGTGAGAGATATGAGGAAAAGAGAGGGAGAGAGAGAGAGAAAGAGAGACCATGTAGACGATTCAGCGAAGGGTGAACATAAGGGTGGGTTTTAACTTCCACTCGGTCGGTGGAGAAACGTTGGGTTCTCCAAACGCGTCAGCTCAGCTTCACTGAACGTTTCAAGAATTAAGATTCCATCGTGAAACTGTGAGTTGTGTGCCTTGCAATTTTCTGGTTAACCTGACTTTAGCCTTTCTTCCCTCGCGTCGCTGACTTTTGAGCTATCTAATTCTACCTCCCCTTTCCTCTCTTTCTATTTCTCTTTCGTTCTTCATCCATCGACGTGCACTTTGAACAACCCTCCTTATCTCTACCATTTTAGGTTTTCCAAACTCGAATAAAACTATCTTGAACAACATTACTCCTAAAACCATCACAGGATAACACTCCCATATGTTATTCTGCCCTGAATCATACACATCGTGAAACTTTCATTTTTATGCTTCTTTTTTCACTTCTACCACGTTATCATCCAATTTAAACAAATAAAGCTTAGCTAGGAAACTACATTTTTTTAGCAAAGAGTCCTTCACGTCATTCAATCATATTATAGGTCCAAAGTTCATAGGAAAACCATTTCTTTTTATTCCTTTCGTTCTGAGCTCTTTTTAGGTCTTTATCAGTCATCAACTATTTGTACCGTCGTCAGAATCAATTTTTTGTGTGACTTAGCTGTCGGTAACGCCTATTCGTTTTGATCAGGCGCTTTGAGCATTCATAGTTAAGTATTTGTTCCAAGAGCCTTAACTGCATTGGAAATCGCCAGTATGAATTGAAGTCCTTAAACAAATTTAAAAAAATCTGCCCTTCAGCAACGCAAGACAACTTTGATCCTGACATGCGTGATCACTTTTCTAAAACAATTACTTCGAACCCATCGTAATACACCGACCCAGAGCACACACACACATAAAATAATGTACGGAGGAAGTCAGTGATGGAGTTTTTATGAGTACTGCGATATTTTATATGAATTCAGCACCGTTGAGGGTATGGCAATAATCAATAATTGTGTTGGCAGAGGCTTACGTGAATCTTGGATCTGCATTGGTCTCAGTCGGCCGGGGAACCGAAGCCGCTGGGATTCTACGTGCCGGAGCATCTCTCGATGGATCAGCCCTTAAGGACAGAAGGGCCCATGAAGCGGCGAGGGTTCAGGCTCTTCTACAACTGGGTGGCCTGTACGCGGATCAAGGAAAATTGCAGGGCGCACTTTCAGCTTACAAAGAAGCTCTCCATGTTCTTCCCGAGCATTATCCTCCTCAAGTGAGTACACACTCTGCGTCTTCCCTCTGAACATTTAATCTCCATATCCGAATTATCTGTTCCTCTTGTCATAAAATCCGCCATCTTTTGTACAATTCTTACGAGCTCCTCCAAAAATGTCATTTATTTTTATCCTCAATTAAGATCCACGTTCGGGACTTGGCTTAATTTCTGCTGATGAAAAATTCTGATTTATACATCTCCGTTAAAAATATTAAAAGGAATGAAAATGTTCAAATGTATTTTTCGAAGTTTTTATACAAACGTCAAATATTTACAACTTGTTATTGCGAACGATTTTGCTCGGGAAATCATCCAAACAGCATTCCATCCAGTTTATTTTCAAACGGTTAGCCGTACAAGTTTCTTTCTCGGAGACACCGCAAGAACGATCGGGACAATTCACCGTCCTCACGAAATTCCGGTTTCGTACATTCTTTTTACGTTACATATACACATATACATAAATATCATGGAAATCGAGAAATTGTCATAGACTGTAAATATATATATGGAGGAGATCGTACGGTTTCGTTTACGGTATATAGGGTAGAAAAATAACCTCTGAAAATCTTTTCCAAATTCAAGAAAGGGATTGTAACGAAATAAAAAAAAAAAAAAAACGATATGCAGAGGCTTTTTCCGATCGTTTCGCTCGTTGTATCTTACGTTGAATGTTACGCGGATATGTCTATGCATTGGAATATATAGCGTCTTGCTTTTGCAATGTCGAGATAGGCAGAGACGGAAGTGAGAGAGGGAGAAGGTGGCGAGGGTGAAGGGTTGTTACCAGTTTTTCCTCTGACGTCTTTTTACTCTTGGTGAACTTTTCGACGAGCTGGCGGGCAGGCGAGAACACGCGACAACAAGGAAACGAGGCGGAAAGAAAGAATGAAAGAAAGAGAAAGAGAGGAACGTCTCTTGTGAAACGGGGGTATGGAGGGCAATAGCAGAGCGGAGGAAGAAAAGCTCGAGGAACACAACAGCGAGTACGGTACCGGAAGCACCCAACATCAGCCTCTGTGATGCTCCTCGTGAACACGAATGTAGCGCGAGCAAGGCCGCTCCAACTAGCATGGGTTTCGATGGAAAAGTTTGCATTTTTATGAGCATCTTCCCACTTTTCTATTGCTTTCTCTCTCTTCCTCTTTTTCTTCTATTCTACATTCTTCTCTCTTTATCATGCTCTCCTCTCATTTCCTTTTTTTCCGCATATATATGATCTTCGTGTCCTTGTTTCCTCAAGCATCTCGTTTTTGTACCCGACTTATATGCATTCTCGTGAAATTCCTGGTGCGACAATTTATACGAAAAGTATTTTCGTGTTTCGTTTTTCTTCCACTCCCTCTCTCTCTCTCTCTCTCTCTCACTCTCTTCTTCTTCTTCTTTTCGGTGTCTCTATTCTGTAAGAAATGAATGAGAAACACGAAAAAGCACCGAATGCCAAAAAATCGTTCACAACTTTTCCTCTGCTTTTTGCTCATTTCTCTGTCCAACAGGCGTGCATATCGCGATCGACTATAAACGCAAAAATATATTTACGATTGACGTTTCGATTACATGGCTGAAAAAAAAAAAACAGGTCCTGAATTGAACAGCATTTGCCATCGATTATTATCAAATATGACCAGTTTTTAACTCAAATTTTCGCGCAGTAATACCATTGAAGATTTTCCTGATTTTTTATTCTGGTGCATTTTACCCGGAATCCTTCTTTCGCATGCGCTCGCATCGTTCATAAAAGCAAAGCACTGGAAACAAGATGCGAGATCTCTATTACCAAGGATAATGCGACTCATCAATTTTACTGAGTGTCTTCTACACAATCCCATCCTCCTGAGGGAACATTTGTTCTCTTCTCGTTGTTGACCTCCCTAATTTACTAAGTCTCGGTGAGCTGATACTTCGCTTTCAATCTTTTATGAAGGATCATGTCTGCTGCATTCGCACGAACGTACATAATATAACATATGCATTAAGCTACTTACAAAATACATGAACTTCGAACCAATTGGTTGAAATTTATTAGAATTGATTGCCTCCTTGAACTTGAAATGTGGTCTCTCTCTCTCCCTCCGGTGCACTTTTTTCTCGGTAACCCCGCATCAGCCATCATAGTGGTTATCAAAAAGCTGCAATAACTGAAAATCATAACCGACGAAGCGTCAGCAAAAATGAATATCCACGACGTTCTACTCGAAGGATTTAACTCATTCTATGTTTTTTGAGCGGCTCTGCACTATATATTCCGGCTGATGCAACATCCTTGTTAATTCCAACCGCGCAACAATTTATTGAATTTCAGAAAAGCCGGAATACAATCAAAAAAATACTCGTGAATCGTTTTCGCAGAATTGGAAGTGGAGAATAAAAAACAATTAAAAGGGATGATTTTTAGTGTTACAACGTGAGAATCACGGTATTGATTCCATTTTGTGGAGAGAACGAATCAATCCATTGGATGGTTCACTCTTATATTGCGTGTACATCGTACTTGAGCGTGCGAGCGTTCAACAAATCGACGAGGAAACTGAACGAGCCTTTAGGCTGTTTTACCAGCGTATATTCATGTACATGCGAACATATCCATATAGATGATACGAATAACGAGGAAATCTCTTGAATTGGTGAACTTTCATTGGAGCACGCATATGTATATATACAGAGTTGCGTTCACACGAGCCTACGTACTCTACCAAAATATTGATACAGCCGATTGATTTTTTACACGTTATAAACATGCACCAATATACGTATTCAAAAGCGGCATGTACTGTATTTTATTCATAATAAAAAATGGAATTTCTTCTGATGAATATTGGAACAAAAAAAAAGAGATTAATCCGAACTATGCATGATTTTTCAGGATTTCAAATTTCGTATAGTTTCGTTTTCAACTATAGAAGTCAGTGGGTTTTGGATATTCCAACTGGATAAAACTCGCTTTTCGCAAAAAAAAAAAACTGACTATCCGTTCCGTTTCTTTCGTGTGCAGAGAAGATTTGATTAATCTATTTCGAAATAGAGCGGAACTCAATATAAAAAAAATCGTATCGAAGGAAGCCATATCACGAGACAGAAAAATTTCCGTTTACTTTTTTCAATTGGACAAATGAAAAATTCCTTTTACAGCGATATCCTTTTCTTTGTTGAAGGTAAAATTAATTAGCAAAGAACTCAGCCTATTGAGTGGCCGAAGCTGATACGCACAAAGTCGCTTGAAAGGCCAACAAAAGAAAAAGGAACGGGATAAAAGCTCGGATATTGGTCGTAATAGCAGGTATATTCGCAAAGCTTTTATAGGACGATAGTGTATGCGTGTATGTTTTTTTTTTCCGCGAGAGACCTAATTCGCAAAAGCTTTTCGAACGGGTAATCATTATAGTTTTTATGATACAAAAACGAAACTGCAGCGTTTTGTAAAAATGCGCCTGTTTCCGTCGCGCTATGTCATACCGAGAATGGAGCATTTTCAGCGAAGCTCACTTATTACGCAACACAGACTCAACGGGATATATAGCAGGTAACAGAATGGAAGAGAAAAAAAAACGTGTTTAAAAGTTGCCAGGGTAATATCTAGTGTTCCCCTTACCGAAGGGCTCTTCTATACTTTATATGACGTTTTAATAACATAGGTCGCTTTGTTTGGCAGTGTTTGAGTGTCTAATTAGGTGCTTGCGACCCTCCAAGCTACGGCTGACAATGCATCCCATGTTTCCTGAGGTAATTTTGCAAAGCCCGTGTGCTCGCCCGCTTTTTGTTACCCCGTTCTTTTTATTCTATCGTCCTTTCCGCTTTCCTCTTATGACCCTTCTATGCGTATTCACTCCTTAACCCATTGGCACCCAAACGAGGCTCATTTTTTTTCGTCCCAATAAGCAAACTCTTTTTTCTTTTTTTTTTTTTTATTACTTATCTTTTTCATTTTTCTTTTATTTCATTCACTGTTTACAAATTTCACTATTTTCATATGAAACTTTTATGAATTATCTTCCATTGACATTATTTTCTGCGTTTTGTCAAGATAAAGCTTGCAACTTTCCTTACCCTCGGTACAGTCCACTCTCACCGTTCTTCGTGATTGTCGCCCGAGAGCTTTTCGGAGCTTACTATTTCTCTCGTCGTTATTTTTTTTTTTTTTATCTTTTCTACTGCTTTTTTGTTTACACCCCAAGTCCCGTACTACTTTAAATAGAACTCGAGCACGGCGCTTCTCGGTCTCACCGGGTAAATGAATGCCGTTTGCACGACGGAGCACTTTAATTTTCCGGGAGAATCGCACCATCGCACCCTCTGTCCCTCCCTCCTCTAGCCCCGAACGTCCTACTATTATGCTGACCTCGCACTGTGAAGAAGTTACTTCAACGGCAGAATTTCATGTTTTTTATTACGGCAACGTGAACCTGAGCTACATGTTTATCTGGTATAATGTCAAAAACTATTGTTATGTATGCAGTGATAATGCTCGTTGATTCACTGAACAAGCTGCGCCATGTTAATAGATCAGAAAGCCTGCAGACTACTTGTCGGAATCAAAAATGACACATGCTTCTTTCATGTTCGTACGTAAAGATGATTTTTAATAAAACAGAATTACTTTTCGCAATTTTTCAAATTTCATTCATAGATTCGTTTTATTCGTTTATTTTATGCGACTCTCGACCTCCTGATATAATAACGGAACAAATGAAACATTCCAAAGTAGAATCTACAGCCTTAACCCTTTACAAAACCTTTGCAAAACGAATCCACCGGCATGCAAACTCGTGGGGATGGAAATAAAATTAAAAGTCAATATTGAGCAAATAGAAATGAAAACCAATCGGGATGATGTCCTATTTCTTCATCGGAATCTCAATTCGTATGGTAATCAAAACAAAAGAAGTGTACGCATCAAAAAATATTGACAAAAGACATCGGGTCGCATTGGGTCGCTTTGTAATTCTCTATCTATGTTCGGCCAGAAAACACGTGAAATCGAAAACAAACGAGCGCAGTATGTGCGCTCGGGGGAACGAGAAATCCTTCGTACAAATGCAATTACACGAATAATATTATTATTTTTTTTTTTTTTTTTTTTTTTTTGTAATTTCACGGACTGCACGCAATTTCTTTTTTCTGAACATTTTTCCATTCGTGTAACTCTTTGCGGACGGTGTACACCATTTTCTACCATGCGTGACGCTCCGACAAACATATTTCCGGTGTCAGGTTACTATATCGATTGAAAAGAGAGAAAAAAAATCGAATCTCCTCTTGTCTACCAAGCAAGATCGATACTGTTAGCAAGGCATGTCAAAACGATAAATGTCTGTGCAAGAATCGAAACGACACCGGTCGTGTGTGACGAGCTTCGGTCGTTTTATTGTTATGCTACAGTAACGTTATCGATATCGCCATTAGGGATTGGAATTGAGCTCTATAAAATATATATACGTAAAAATATATATATTCGTCTGACTCTATATGAAGCTTCAACTCGGTCAGCCGACCTCGTTGAAACAAGAGACGACAGAGTAGTTATTGGATTTCGTTAACCGGTGTTGGTTTTACGGAACGAGGGCCGTGAAAATCAAGTCCAAACGGGGTCGAAATGAGCGAATAACGTTTCGCCTGAATTTACACTCGGTTCTCGTTTATCTCCACCGAGAACATCGAGTGTCGATAATCATTCTCTCCCATAAGCAAATCGTTAGAGATTTAACGAATCGCGCGAAACCATATCAATATTAATATCAATTCGTTCACCGAATGAACGTGTTCTTCGCTATTCATCTCTTTTTTTTTCAGCCCGCAAATCTAGCTAAACCGCTTTATGACTGAATAAAATGTGCTCGAACGAGTATTTCAACACGTTATCGATTACCGCAGTTATTCAAATCAAACATTATTCGGAGTTTTCATCTATGTAAAATTTATTGCGTGTTCGTGAAGATTCTCTGGATGTCTCAGAGAAAGAGTTGGTGTTAACAAGTTTTCTTACGGTACAGAGTCAGCGATTTTCAGTCTTCAAGAGAAGTAAACTGAAAATCGCACTTGAGAAAAGATTTTTTTTCTTTCAAATTACATTTTTACGCTGCCTATTTCTTGAATTGGATCGAATAGACTCGATTTTATTCCATTTTTTGCATTCCAAAAGTGAGTTAAATTTTGAAGAACTTTTTTATCTTTCGCTCGCTACTCCGCGCGACTGTTTTTCATGCGCTGTAAAATTCTGTGATTTTTTTTTTATTGTCTTTCCGTTGATGCGCTTTTTCAAATTTTCAAAGATCTGGTCTGATACTAGTAAAAGCTCTCGATCAGGGCCTTCGGGTTGAGACACAGTATCCCCACAAGTACAACCGCTCCAAATGGACTTTTTTTTAACACACTCCTTGCGTCCTCTGATCATAGAAATTCTCATTCAACCCAAAAGTAATATCGAAATACGCGTGATATAAACTTTGAATAGATTAATTTTATTTACCCGAAATAAAACAGATTTCGAAAAGTTCTGAGTGCAGTAATCTCGTGCTAATGATAGCTGATGTAAATAAATATCTGTATGTAATGAAGAATAGATATATTATGTGAAAGGTGTTCCGTGATTTTCGAAATAACGTTTTCCCGGTCGACGTGATTTTTCTTCGTAAATTTTCGCATTACGTGAGATATATAGGAGGTCGAGATTTTTCTCTCCGCGTCTTTTTCTCACGATCGATTGATGGTCCATGTAGGGAGGTGCGATTCATGAAAAAGAATGAAAAAAAAAAAAGAAGAAGGAAAGATTTCGTTCAGCAAAGTTTGAGCCCCACATCTTAACCCGAGAGCACGTATAAGAACGATAGCTAATGAATCGCAATTCATTGCATTAGCAGCCTCGGAAAACCTGATTCACAACTTGCTCCGAGGTTTGATCCAGTCTCTAATTTCCCAAATTGTCTCTCAAAAAGAAGACTAACACGGATCTAGTTCCTGCCAATTTACTTTTTTTTTTTCATTTCTATTAACAAGAACGCGTCGATTATTTATTAATTCCCAACCGAGAAGTTCCGGTGTAAATAAATTGAAGAAATCTCACCAATCCGATCACAAATTTCTTCGTATCGTTAAAATTTTTAGAAAAACATTAATAATATTTTCTTCGCACGCTTCTTAACCAATTGGAAGATTGCCGCTCGAAGATTTTGTGATAAACCTGTCGAACACCCACTTCCTGAAGCATGAAAGTTTATTATTGACATAAACATGCCGGTTTCGCGGTTCGATGTAATAATAGTGAATCTATTGAACGACTCGAGCCTGGCTATGGATCATCCTGTTGGAAAAACGCGCATAGGGATGCTACTTTCATGTCGATATTTAATATATACGTATATATAACGAAAAAGAGAGACCGAGAGAGTAGCCCGTAGGAAAGAGTGTTTTTCTTACAAAACGAGGGTCTAATCGGCACCGGTGCGGGGCGATATCTTTCACGGCTTTACGAGAAGAGAGAGGGAGCTGTAGACCTCTCTGTCTCTTTCTTTCATTCAGGAGATCGAAGCGAGAGCCGGCTGTGTTCGGGGTAAAACATCGTCGGCAAGATTACACCAGAGTTTCACCAGTTCTCAGTGTTTTATCGCGATGGCATAGAGGAGAACCCACGAGCTAAAGGAAGAGGCGAGAAAGAGAGAGAGAGAGAAAGACCTCGAGCTAAGGAGAGACGATTGAAGAGGGAGGGGGTGGATTTTATATGTGTGCCCCGAACACCTATTCTATCTACACGTAAGCCAGTGTAGGTGGACAAAACGAATAGACGGAAGTTAAAAGAGCGAAGGAGGTGGAGGGAGACGAGAGTAACGATTTCTAATATATATACATATATATTTATGTATATCGATATAGGATATGGTGTGTGGCGAGGGAAACTCGTGCGAGTGAAAGACGACAAACGGTCACAGAGGGACCAGGAGAGTAAGAAATCTTTTGTCCGAGCTGGATGTTTGATCTTATGGGAGTAACGTTTTTTATCCCGACCAAGATGCGATGAGAGCCGATGTTCTTTTGCCCTTTACATAATCTCACCTCATCTCCAGCCTCAAATTCATGCGGTGAAAATTGCAATAAAGATAAACCTAATTATCAGCGAACCAATCAGCTTTCCGATGGAATGAGACTTTTATCAATATTCAATTACACGCAGCTGCAATTAGGGAGTCGATTTGTTTTGCTTTCACAATTCACGTTGATTGATCAACTAGGCATCCGGGAAAGTTGTAGCATCGACATACGTAATTTATGTGTTTTTGAACCTCGCGAAGAGGATTCAATGAGCGTTTCGTTATGAGAATTTATTCATGATCTTTTTCATATTCTTTGCTGCTAACAATAAATTTAAGATACGAAGAAACAATTGTTTCGTCATGTATACCAAAGCAAAATTTGCATCAAAGTTCACGCAGGTTGTTGGCTTATTTATATGGAGATAAAGCTTTTGGTATAATAAATGATTTTCGAATTGCAAATGAGATAGAACAATGGAGAGACATATAGAAAGACTCCGATGAAGCTGGTTCGCTAAATGTGTGGACGTCAGTCTAAAGACATAAAATAGCGAAGATCCAGAATAATTATTGGTTTCCGATCGATCTTAGATTTCGCAGGTGGCTCTTGTACGAATGGAACGCCAAGTTTGCGACTGTTTCATGAAGGAAAATATGGTGGCTTTATACATATTACAAGTCTATCATATATATATATGTATACGTACTCAGTTTTCCCGTTCTCGAAAAGTAGTCCGAGTGAATAATGGCCGGGAACAATGCGCTGGATCTTTCGAACCCTCGAGGCTCTGAGCTCAAGGAAAGAGGCTTCTTTGACGTTACCATGGTATATATTCCATCGTACGATCGCCCTCTCTTTTTCTCTTTTTCTTTTTGCCGTTTTTGCCGTTTTTCTGTGCTCTCACACCTCTTGTTTTTTATATTTTTTTTTCTCTCTCCTCCCTCCCTCTTCATACCTTATTCTCACAGTATCCTATTGAGTTTTACTTCTTTTCTGTGTGACTCTCGAGGCTTTCTCGGTGCCTGCATGCATTTTTCACTCGATGCTGGATGGCGAGGAAAAGAAAAACGTGAACCGAAAGGTCCTCCCTCGAAAAGAATTTTGTACCCCTTATACACTCGGGTATACGTGACGAGATGGTTTTTCAAGATCCCCGGAAGTCGAGAACGACCGAAGTCGATGGACAACCGTTGTTTTCGAGCTCGGATCTTGCAAACTTTTGTATTGTGTAGGGTCTAAACCAATTTGGTTTACGTTCAGATTCAACGTGATATTCTGTTCTAAAGAAAATGGATTTTATAGGAGAGAGAGATTAACCGACGCCAATACATAGATCATTCTTTGAATGAAAGTATAAAATTTTCTGAGGTTTCACTCGACTCACTCGCTGTACAAATAGTCAGAGCCCGAATGCGTGACCAGCACAGAGAGTTGCTTTAGTATATCCCACATAACACCAAACCATTAGCAACAGCCGTCGCTAATACCCGAATAAGAAAAGTTCTCAACTTAATCCTCTCACCGCGCAGCCGGAAGACCAAAAGAAGGGTCGTACGATATTTTCTATCTTTTCTCTCTTTTCCGTACAGAAAGGGCAAAGATTGTACGCTGTAACACACCGTCCGGTTAGCTAACAGCAGAAAAAGTGAATGGTGAAGAAAAAATGAGAAAGAAAGGGCGAAGGAGAGCGAGAGAACGATCGACCAACATCGAAGAATCGCAATTGCCTTTTCTCTCGGGAAAAGAAAATTACCCTCGAATTCCGTCTCTCTTTTCTACAGCCCACTTTCTTTGCCCATATCGAACGTACTTTTACGATCCTGTCGGGCTATTCCCTGCAAACTCATTACAGTGTGCGTATATATATATATGTGTGTGTGTGTATGTGGATGTGTGTGTCATACATGGCATCAGATTTTTCGTCTTTTACGACCAAGAAACTTGATTTCACGAGAGAAAAGTTCGGGGCACCTCGGAAACTCGGCTCTGATACAGCGTACGTGTGTATTTAAGTACAACCATAACACACCTATGTGTATACGTATATAACTATTTTGATGTGTGTATGAATACATAAGCTGTACATGGCTCAACTAAACCATATAATCTCTACAAAATTCTGAACTCACAGAAGAGAATAATAGGAAAGTTATAAGAATTTTTATGGCGAAATCTATAACGAACGTTTATGAATTTATGAATTTATGAATTTTCGCTGATTACGAAAATTAAATGTGCTTGCAGAGCGTGTACAATCTGCTAGGCGAGACTTTATCGCGACTGCAGCAATACGCCGAAGCCGAAAGATGGTTTCAAGCCAGTTTGGCCAGCCAGCCTGACCACGTACCGGCTCACATCACTTACGGCAAACTCCTCGCCCGGAACGTAAGGACTACATTCCATTTTTCATTCGTTTCTTTTGCAAATATACTCAGTCAAAAAGGTGAGGGCACACTCGAAAGCTTAACGATCGGATAATGTCCTGAAATGATATTTGAAAATTGAGACTTTTTCGTTCTTTCGTCATTTTCAATCGTTTACTAACACTCTGATAGCTCAAAGTACAGTTAGCTTTTTTTGTTTTATTTGGGAAAATAACTGCTATTTACGATTCTCAGTGAAATAAAGGAGAATTTTTTTTGCGTTATAGATTAAAAGAGTATGAATCCGAGAAGGGTTCTTAAAAATTTTCTCATGAAAGCGAATTTTAATTCAATAAATTTTAGTATAAGGGATAATTCTGAAATGAATAAAATAAATGAAAAATTTATTCATTTCGCTGATAAAGAACAGCTTCGTTCGATCTATCAACCGATCTGATTTTTCTTTCGTTTTTGTCAAATGTTTCAGTCTAGTCGAGTCCTAGAAGCTGAGAGATGGTTTCTGAGGGCAAGGAGACTGGCGCCGAACGATCCGAGCGTACACCATCATTACGGTAGGCGAGAGATGTAACCGAGTAGCGCGGTAATCTAATTGCAAACCTCTCCGGGCGTGAGATAACTGTGACCGTTCTCTCGTTCACAAATTCGACCTAAGGCGTTTCGCATTACGATCTTCCAGCATCCCTTTCGCCCCTATCCGTTTTATCCACCTCTAAACCCTATTTCCTCCGTGTCTCGCGTCTATTTTCGGCAAAAACCTCGATATTCCTTTATTTTCTTCTTGGAAGTTTCTCCTTGAGTAAAGCTACCACGAATGTATAAATTTTCACAAAGAAATGATCGGAATATACTCAAAAGAACATTTGAACGAAAAAAAGTTGACTAAACAAAAGATAGTGTTACGAAACATCACGAAAGAAATTTGTGATTCATTCCTGAAATATTTTTATGGTAATATAGATCAAAAAAATGGAAGAAAAAAAAAATTTGAACATTAAAAACGAATCTCGTTGTCGTTCATAGAATATTGATATTTCTGCAAACTTAAACTAATTAGAAAGAATAACATTTCTCAAATAAGTAAGTCCATAATTATTTTAAACAACTAGAATGAAAACTTTCCAAGCTGAATACGTTTTTCACAGTCTAATTAACGAACTCGGATCTTTCAAGGGAAAATATGAAGCCGGAGGCTCTATTGTAAAAAACGAAAAGTCTCCGATTTCTTGAAAACAATTTTCTTTTTATGATTTTCTCGTGTTGAGATTAGTTCAATTATCGTGAAACACTCAACTTTGCTACGTGGTGCGCCCCAGAATTTGACTTCTTGATCTTGGGGTGGGCGTTATGGTTATCTCTGTCTCTCCCTCTCCCTCTCCCTCTCCGGGAAGCCCAGATTAAAAAACACTTGACGATTTCTATCCTATGATCTCCTCAAGAATAGCCACAGGATTTTCTGTGACCTGCCTTTGACACGAGGACTCTCCATGGAAGAAAGAAAGAAAAAAAAAATCGAACGTGAAAGAGTAAAGGGGAATCTGAACTAGAGGGGTGTGGCGAGGGTCGTTGAGCCACTCGGCGCGTGAAAAAATATATATAAGGGGTGAACGTGTTAGGGTGATGGGCGGATGAGAGAAAACGGAAGAAAGGGAGAAAAACGACGGGTACGGTAACGATGATGAGGGTATAAGTCAGAGTCGAAAGCTCGACGTGTATTGAAATTCCAAGGGGGAGTGTGCTAAGGGTGAAGAAAACGCGTCGCTAGTGTACCAGAGGGCAAAGAGGGGGAAAAAGAGAAAATCTAAAGCATATCCCCGAGCTCACTACCCTCTTTTATTTATACGACTCCTTCAACATCAATCCCCACCGCCCACAGAATTCACCAATGCAGGAGGGAACCCCAGACCGATATAGTCCTTACGTTATACTTCTCTCTCTCTCACTTTCTCTTCGGTTCTCACCCTCTCTTTCACTTCTTCTTGCTAGCCGCTCCATAGAATTCTCATCTTCCAACTTCTATTTCGTTCCTCCTAACCTTTCCTTCCACGTTTCTCCGCTGTAATTTGTGCAACGCCGAATGATGGAGCGATATTGATCATGTGTCATAAAGTAAATGACACATGAGTTTTCGAAAAAGGCGAACGTCTTATTGGACATTTTTTCGTTCGACTGATGCAACTTATTTTCATTGCCCGTTTGTAGACTTTTTTGGCTTTATGGACTCTCAGACCTACCATATACATCATTTTTTTTCGCTCAGATGCACTTATTCAACCCTCCAACCCGCGCTCTTCTTATATTGTGAGCGATCGCGCGGTCTATTTTACGAACAAGGGCTCTTTTTTCTGAGATTTCTATAGGGTTTGCTATGGTTACATTGATCAAATAAAACTTACGCCCTCAATATTTATTCTACAATAGAAAAATATCATAATTCCATAGTCTTTGAACAAAAAAAGCAAATTTTCGTGCTTACAAAGCATTTTTTTTTTACACACGAAAAGATTGCATTTCACGCTCTAGTTTTATGGAACAACTTGCTCGTGCTCGTTTCGAGCACGACGCTCATGAACGTTTGAAATTCGAATAGAAAACTTTGCTACGCGCAGCGTTAGAGAACGATAAAAGCATTCTTGAAGGGCCAAGGTCAGCCCCCTATGATAGAAAAGTTTTTTTTTTACCAAAAATCGATCTCAATGCATAAAGTACACGTGAGTGCCTAGCCGAGCGTGAAAATAAATTAGCAAGAGCTCTGAAAACTGATATTTTAGGAAGATCAATACTATTGAGAAAATGACTTTCGAAGAATGATTGAAAATTGAATTATAATAGCCATTATGCTACTCATATTTTTCCTTTAAATTACTCACTGCGCTGCTCCATTTATTAACTAAATAATCATATTCTTAAAATATCTAAAATTTTAGATATCTGTGAAAAAGCATTATTCATTATTTCTGTCTATAAATATTCTCGATATAAATAATTCTTAAGTTTTTCTCTTCATATCTTCATAAATATTCTGATAAAGATCGATCTAAATCCAAATAACGAAAAAAAACCGTTAAAATCGTAAAAGATATTTTTCTTCCCCCTTTTTTTTCTATAGAAACACTTCTTAGGTCATGAGAACATTTGATTTATTGAATTAAATTAACGAACGACGTTGTGAAAAATCTTTTGCAAAACGATACTATTTTCCTGTGTTTTTTTTTGCAACAGGGATGTTCCTGACGGCACAGGGCAGACTATCCGAAGCAGCAGAAGAGCAGCTGAGAGCTGCAGAGCTTTCGAGATCGGACTACGAGCTTTCGGTGGGTGCAGCGTCGGCCCTTCGTCAAGCTGACCGTCGTGAGGAGGCGGAAATTTGGTACAGACACGCAGTGGGTCTGAGGCCAAACGAGGCCCGTAGTTACACGAATTTGGGCGCGATACTTCATTTGAATGGAAAATATCGTCAAGCTGCGGAGGCGTATCGAGAAGCGTTGAGATTGCAGCCGGGCGATGCAACGACGATGACAAATCTTCACAAATTGGCGGCTTTACTCGCGTGATGACGGATGAGGCTTGGCCTCATCATCTCTAAGACCGACTGCGATCCCTCGTTATTGAACTACGATAATATTTTGAAAATCGTCAAATATTTTGACAGGAACGAAATAAAAATCAACGACGACGAACACCAAGACGTTGACGTTGACGATGAAGAAAATAATGGAAAAGAGACCACAGACAATTATGAAGAATATAATATCCTCGAGAAAACGAGTTTCGCGGATGAACCATCGATGATTAACCGTACCCGCTCCTCCCGGTGTTCGTTTATCCAACGCGGTTCGTATCATTTACGACGAGATAGTCTTGTAACTGAGGAACGAACGAACCTCAATGAACTCGCGTCGTCTTTGTACAACCGACCACTCGTATCGCCTGCTATCTTACATGTAAAGAATAAAGCTTCCTTTATTTTTCTCTAACAAAAAAAAAACAACTTGTCTATCCACGATTCAATCATCCCTTCGTCCTACAACTCACTTAAAAGAAATCATTGATTCAATCATTTTCAAGATTCTTCGTATTTCCAAATATTTTCATACCGCCAATTGCTATTTACTTCATTCACAAATCATAAAAAGTTTTTTACTTTCATTCGAAAAAATTATCCACGGATAATAAGCATTGTTTGTTTGTGGAAACAGATCATTTAAATTTTCAGAAGACATTGACAGAGAAATAATTTCGTTATTTTCGAGCAAAGCTCACTAAATTTGAATGGAATATCGATGAATTTCTTCACAACACTCTCAATGTAAACATAGTAATTTTTCTCATAAAATTGTTTGCATGTAAATGAAATGATAACGAGAATAAGATTATTTTCTAAGATCACTCTTCTCTTTTATATCAAAGAACGAACGTTCAAGAAAAATCGAATCTAACCATCATATATATGCAAATAAGCCAATAGATGAGACAGCTGTTCCGAGTACAGTGGAAAAGCCCAAAAATTCATTCAGTCGAACACATGCGAGAAAAAATTTGTAAATAATATGAGTGAAATATGACGAGGGTGAAATAGGTTTGGTTGTATGCGAAGAGGAATGAGCTCCCGTAAATTCAGCAGGTAAGTAAAGAGATAAGAGTCTCGGGTTAGCGTTGGGGCTCAACCCTCCGTTTCTTAACCTCTATTAATATCGAATCTATTTGCACAAGGACATGGAGACGGTGCCGTTAGCAGTTGAGAGGTTATGTAAGTACATATATATGTATAAATACATTTTCGTACATAGAGTTGGAATATTTAAGTTTACACTTTAAATCACACCGTGCGGCGAGAGAGAAGACAAGAGTGGCTAGGCCACCTGTCGCTCCTGAGGCCCTCTACAAACACTCGAGAATAAGAAAGAGTGAGAGAGAGAGAGAGAGGAAGAGAGTCGCCTAGGGAACCTCACCTTTATTCCACAAAAGAGCTCGGGCTCGTGCTTCGTTATCTTTAAAGCGGTAGAGCTTTCCTCATAGAGCTAAACTCGAGAGAAAAGAGCCGTTGAAGGTTTTTCGCGGATGGAGACTCCGATCTCCTTTATAGCCTCGAGCGGACTCGACCTTTCTCTTCATTCTTTCTATCGTCGTGATCATACGTACGCATATAAGTATTACCTAATCCGACGAAAGTGTATTTATACCTCCCATTTCCAAATATTTCTAACTCATTCATTTATATTTCAAAGTCAACTATTCTGAAAGAATCTTCTCATGTTGGACAGATAAGTTTTTATGATCGGAGAACTCGCTACAACCAAAAAGAAAATCACGAGTTTCACGTTATTGACTGTCTCGAAAGTTAACGGAATAAATGCATTACGGCCCTATTAAAAATAATGATGTTCCGATAAGACAAGTCAACTGTAACTAAGAGAATCGAAAAGTTATAAAAATGAAGAGTATGAACGTGCGCCGCGTATCTGTACTCGAGAACCGGCTCTGTTTTCCGTAAAGTTTAGAATTGAAATTCAGCGCAATTTAAAGACGCGTTGACTTTTTTTATGTCATCCGGTACTCTTCATTTTTTTTTTTTCATAAACTCTATAGAAACGAACAGGTATATCGAAACGCAGATATATATCATGCGGATGGGGAGGAAGACTACTCTGCACACTTGCATGCATAAATATAAGTGCAAAAAGGGATGAACCGTTGACAGTGAAGTGAGTCACTACAAAAGATGGTTCAAAGCACCGTTTTCATATGTCTCAAAACCGCAATCTCTGCCGGTACTTTGGATAAGAAAGGGAAATCCGGTGAGGATAGAGAGCTGGGAGGTTGAAAATCGCGACGATGTGACCGAGAACGCGGCCGGAGGCTCGGCACGAACTCCCTCTCGCGCTCAAATCATAGAAACTTTGAGTGCCGCTACCCTCGGGTCATGAATCTCTCCCTCATTCTCTTCCTCCCTCTCCCATTCTCTCCCTCTCTCATTCCTCTCCGCCATTGTATAACTATCTATAGGTCACGGATGTCGAACTTTGCAATTCCAGCCAGTTCACCGGGTGGTCCAGTCACCGGATTCAGGTCCTCGGGTATTTTCTCGCACCTAACATTCCATTCGTCTCTCCCACTCTCTCCTTCCGCAATGCATATATCTATATACATATATATATATATTTAGATTATATATATAAGCTATAAAAGCACGGTGTATGAATCCTGGCGTAGCACTCAGTCGACCTTACTTCTCGAAAGTCTCTAGCCCTCGGTCCTCGGGCAATTTCGTCCATTATCCGTTTTATCCGTCCAGGCAGAGGCAAACTTCGTCCCGAGAACTCTCAACGTTCGTGAATGTACGACAAATGCATATACACATATATAGAACATCATGAAATACATTCATAGATGAACATTCATGTATAGTATATCTATTGTTAATACACATGCATAGATATACAACGAAAGTATACGTAAAGGTGAGTTAACTAACACACAGAACGCGACGTTCCAATAGCAATGCAGGAACAACTAAAATGTGGCCCCTGGCAAAAGGGCTCTGTGGCTTCCGGCACTTTCCACATACCTATTTCTACCTCCGACATATATAGCGTACCCTCAACAAACGCGTTCCGCCATATACGGGATTCGCGAACAAAAAGAGCCCTTTGACGCGTGACAAACGCGACGAAACGAAATATTCGAAGCTTCGAAAATGTTAGTCTCCATTAGGGACCGCAAGAGCACACTTAAATTTCTCGAAATTCATATGCGTATATTATATGAACGTACACGTGCAGCGTTCGGCGATTGATAAATGGCAATAAGCCCGACAGCGAACGGATATAAATCGACAAAAGTGCCCGTATGCCTAGAATTTTTATTGACATCGCAAAAATATTTCATTCGATTACCCGACATTTATTTTTTCCTCTCGTATTTTCTTTTTTTTTCAACATAAAAGAATTTCGCCACAGAGCGTTTGTGCAGGAGAAATTTGTTTGTTTGGACTCATCCGATATTTCGACGAACAAACTTCGCTTGAAAAAAAAACATGGAAATATGTCAGTTAAATCGACATACTCGTTTAGATCGCGAATGTTTTTTATTTATCTATTCAACTCCAAAAATTTTACATCCATCTTCAAATCAATCACATCAACGAATCGCTTAGAGATACGCGATCGCCATTTTTTTCGTATTTTTTTTTTTTTTGTTTTTTTTGGTTTTTTTCACGCCGCTCGAATAGAACTTGCGAATACACCATGATAAATGCGCTTATTCCATGCTTTCGCACTTCCCGCTTTCCTCGTCGGGCTAACGGGATTTTACATGCATTCAGTGTTTTTTCAGTAAGATTTTTTCGGTCCGCAGAATTTCTTGAATGCAAAAGTTAGCTTGCAATAACAGGCCGCGTACTCGTGGATTTACGAAAGACCTTTTAGTATGAAACTGTTGAAAAAAAAAACGTGCTACGTTGTGAATTATTTTCAATAATAGCTACATTGTACTACATTCTGGTGTTGGCCCGTTTTCAATAACTTTTCGAACAAATAATAAAAAAGCATATTTTCTGCAAAAACTTGGTTTTCATCAATCTTACTATGCACAAAATATTTTAGAACATTTAGTACGTGAATAAAACAGAACCGTAACACGAATTGAACATTTTTTTATTCTGACCATTAACCATCAAACACTAAATGAAAGATCCTTCTATATTTTCTGATACGCTACATTCGTATAAATATATCGAACGAATGATTATTCGACCGTACTATCTAGCAGCGAAGGCGCATCTCTAGTGTTTCGTTATTACGATCAGTAAGCAGTATATCGTATTTTCCACAAGCAAATATATCTATAGATATTACTTGCCCATTCGTAGAGCGTGTAGGGAGAAACAGAGATGAGCAACGCCCGAGGGACTCTTGGAGAACAGGCCACTCTCGGATCGGTGGTATGCACTTTCCTCTCGTTTCACTCCACCAATTCCGTACTCTCTTTCTCCCTCTCTCTCTCTCTCTCTCTCTCTTACACACCCAGCGAAGAATACCTGATGCAATTTATGTCCAGCAATTTCACTTAACTATTCATATAGCGCGTTACCTCAGGTATTGTTTTACACAATATATACTCCGCACCAATAAAGTGTTTAACGAGCTTCGAGTTTCCGTACAGAATCTGTATATAAATGCACAAAACTATACTCGAACTAAATATATATAAATTGTACATATATCGATAGCATATATAGTTTTAAACATAATACGGTTACAAAATATAGTAACTTTCACAGTCGTGATTCATCATCCCCGGTCAAAGGTTCTATCGAGTTAACAAACAAGGTCTCAAACATAGGGTAAAGCAATCAACCTACGACAGGGTTTGGAACAGGTGAGTTTGCCTATACTTCAGTTCCATACTGCTGAGAGAACGGTAGAAGTCGACTGTCTAACATTTATGATCGACGTGTACTTTACTCAAATTCGAAATTATTATATTTTCATTTCACTCAGGCGAATGCAGACGTAATAAATGAATAGTTTTGCTCGGTTATTTTTAAAAACAGTCGAACCAACCAAATTTTGTGCTCATAAAGTGATGTATTTGTGTGGAGAAAAGAGCTCTGAGCTCATTAAAAGGATTCAAACTTAATTTCGCTACTCCGGTAATTCACGTACTCCTCATCAAAGTAACTGCGAGTGATATCATAATTTATTTTATAATTGGTTATTACTCCGATAGCAAATTCAACGGAATATCTACACGCATTTAAAATAGTCCACCAAGTTTACCGACGAGATAAATTTCGGATTTTTGTTTACCTTTTTTCCTATTCATATGAAAAAAAAAAATTTGATTCGAAAGTCAAAAGAAAATTTCGAGGTAGTTATCATCTAATATGATGATGAAGGTACATGGAATGAGAGGTTCTAATTATATGCACTGGATAAAATAATTAAGGCGACCTAATTAAAGCAAGTAGTGTGCTCAGGCTTGTGTTGGTGTATCGTACTTAATAAATTTAACTACATTCAAACAAAATCCGTGATCGTCACGAAATATATGTTTGTACAAAGATGAACATTTGATGGAGACGAAGATTAAAAGACTACGAAGACTCGTAAATTTGTATCCAAGAGTACGCGTGAGGTAAAAAGAGGGAAAAAAAAAAACAATTTCATTGGCGCATTCCGCCAATAAAACTGTTTCCTTTCACATTATTTATCCGACCTTATGCCGACGATTATGGGTATACAGCTATAAATATTAGATGTGTGCCCAATGTGTCCTGTACGGACAATTAATAAAGTTGTAAAATTCCATAACGCCATAGTATCGAGTAAATAATAACAATTGCTAGAACGTTTCAATATGATGGAGTGTCTATGCATCGTAAAATAGTAGCATATCAATTTCGTTGACAAATACTGAACGAATGGCTATGCTACAATTTATTTACGAGCGATTAATTAATTATTTACATTTCGTTGATAAATTCACGGAATAATGTTTGTTGCTCTGGAATCAGAGCGTTTGATTGATACATGTCGTTACAGCCACATTTGATTTCGGTCAATTATTTGCAATAATGACTTTAAAATTAAATAGAGAACCAATTAGTATACTTCAATGAATAAGATCGAGGGCAAAGTTGACGATTAAATGAGGAAGAAATTTGAAATTAAATTGTTGGAATAAGAACATTTGATGCATGTCGTTACAGCTACATTTAATTTCGGTTTATTATTTGTAATAATGACTTGAAAATTAAGTGGAGAACTAATTAGTATATTTTAATGAAGAAGATCGAGGGCAAAGTTGACGATTAAATGAGGAAGAAATTTGAAATGAAATTGTTGGAGATTATTCCATGAGACTGTAAAAAAAAAAAAAAATTGTTTGGTAATACGGTCGTCAAAAGGAAACACCTTTCATTAGGCTAATGAAACGAGTAATGTACCGGAGAAAAGATAGAGAGCATTTCGTTTCGTGTGACGTTGGAAAAAGCATCGCTATTTGTTGGCAGTCGCATTAAGCAAAAAAGCCGTTCTGGAGAGTCGCTTGCCGCCTCAGAAAATAGAATGAGCCGCACATCGCACGCTTCAATTAGACAAATTAATGAAACACATCACAGTTTTATGAAGCAAAGTGTCTATTTTTGGACGAGATTTTAGTTTTACTACGTTAGATACGAAATCAGATATCAGAATTTATACTGCAATAAAAAAAAAAAATAAAAATAAAAACCAAAATATTTATTACATTCGAATATATTTGTACGTTGTATTTTATGCTAATAGAAATGTATCATCGTATTTCCGTAATTTTTTTTAAATTTATTGTGACTGATTCGACTCCAATTTCATTTGAATTCGCAAAATAAATCCCAAACAATTCGAGAACGGTTACAATTATCGGTAATATATTCTTGGAATGAAAATTTCGTAATTATTCCCGGTTATACCGGATAATTAAAAAACAAAATGAACTTTTACCTACTCGTGACAGATTCATTGAACGGGCGGAAGGACAAAAAAAATGCAGAATTTATTGATAATCGATAATAATGTGTTTGATAGCGGATTTTTATTGTAATTTGTATTTTTATATACCCGCGGTAATAAAGTGAAATATCTCAGTACAGGCGTCATCATTATTTCGTGGTTATTATTTAACCATCGTTCCATAATGACCCAAGCCTCGAAATACTTCACTTCGACATTAGTGTACCAATATATGGAAATCGTGAGAACAGCCAACTTCCGGTTGCTCTACCAAATGGTCACACAAGTGCTAGTAACACGCGATACGTCGCGCTGGGGAATCGACTCCTAATTGTATTGCCACTGGTACATGTACGTAACTGTTTGTCTCGTGAACATCTTGACATTGAGTGGCTCTTGCATGGACGTTCTCGGTGACACTATCATTATAATGATAACTGATACGTCCGATGTACACAAATTTAGTCGAAGTGGCAATACGTATTAGTTATTCTCGTCTCTGTTCGATACGATCGATATTATCGTCATTAGATTCTATACACGTACATCCTTGAATATCAACTGTGGAGATTACCCGATAGACATACCGTAGACACGAATAAATGCATATGCTTGTACATCGTTTTTCCAGTCATTACAGCAACTCTTTATATTTTGTTTCAATAGAACTACTGTTAATGTACTCATTTTATTTCCTTTTATTCTGCAAACTCCAAGAATCATCTGATTTTCCGATCGTACTAAAGCAACGTTCAAATTACTCAACCATTCTCCTATCAAACACGAGCTCGTAATCCTTTAAAACCAAATTCGGGCTGTGAATTCTGATTATTAATTGAGTCTCGATTAGCATATTTATCATTTTTTTTTTTTTATCCGCGTTGTACTCATAATTTCAAGCTATCTACACTTTTTTAATTCAGGGCCAGAACAAAAGTGGCTTTCGAAGGGAAATTTAATATTGAAAAAATCCTACTGAATAAACACATGATTCGTCGATACATCCGCTGAATGCTTTTTTTTAATTAAGAAATATTTTTCTCATGCTTTTTTGGCATCAACCTAAAAAGGATTTTTTAATCATTCCGTGTATATATATATTGACGGATACTAGATTGCAGGTTTTGCCAAAGTAAAGCAATATCGATTCAAAGTGCATTGCATAAAACGAAGAAATGTTTTTTTTTTAACCACGAAGCTTTTCGGTTTTTACCACAATGTTTACTTTATGGAACCGAAAAATATCAATTATGGATAGTTTCTCCGCTTTTACATCGTACACATATGTATTCCCGTATTCGATTTGAAGTATTCAACACGAGTTAGGGAATGAAATATAATATGTACATACGTTCATATGCACAAGTGTCATGACCATAGCAATGAAGTTAATTCACATGAATAAATTTACATTGTTCATTGTTTATGAGAAAGCATTAGCCCTGTTACATTATACGTACGAATGTCATGTTTTATTTTGCATTTATGAGAGTTCTTTATATATTGTGTATATATGCAATATTGAGTGATGCATTGTCAAGAGATTATCGTTATTTCTGTTACTTCAATATTCTGATAGCAGGTGATTGACAATTTGAAATAATGACTAATTCAGCCAGAAATTGCGAATGGAATCGGTGAAACAAAAAACAAGTCAGTATTCATAACGGTTTTTCGTAGTCAACAAAAAAACCATTATCGTGGCATCCGCATCCGATTTTTATTAAACTCCTGACGTGGTTCGAACATTTTAAACTAGGAGATCCAGTTTATTTCGGCGGAAAAACAGTTTTTCTGGATGAAATAACCCTTCGAAGTAAAGCATGTCAAGGGGTGGTTTTGCATTTTCATCCACGGATACTTGATCGATTTTAATAAAAAGTCTGCCACGTGTACGAAAAAAATAGAGGGGTAAACCATATTTCTACCCCTCAAATCGAAGGCAAACGTCAAAATAATGTTTCTTGCAAGTCGAAAAAACAGATCGATTGTGTATACACAACTTATTAATTCGAATTATTGATTATTATTTATTATTTTAATCTGTATTGAATTATATTTTAAAAGTTCAAATAAAGCTTCTGACACAATTATATTTAAACTTTACGTAAATCAAATTTCCTGTTCTGAAAACCGCACGAATAAACGATTTTACTCTTCGATTTTAGATTCAAACACGGGATGAAATTATTTTCGATCAATATCAATTTCATCGTCATCATCAATATCAAAATAAATTTTTAAAAAACAATGCATGCATCGAGAGATAGCTCGCTCCAGATATTCTGTGAACGATTCACGTGTTTCATTTTAATTTACATTCCGAAGGGTTAATTAAATATTCTGAAATTATTGTGGCTATCGAGTGCAAATTATATCCCGAATTGAATTCAACCGAAGTCGAAAGTACAACTTATGCTTTGGGAGCATGAAATTGGACCAAAACAATCATCCGAGGATCGAAGAGGATAAAATGAAATTGAATCGGAACGTTTATAGTTCAGTAATATTTAATGGGCACGTTAACAATCAGGAGAAAAAAATGTAATCCGTGAACCGCTTTCGAAATTGAAAAGTAAAATTGATGATTTTTTAATCTGTTATCTCCAAGAGTCCAAAAATTTTTTTTTCAATCCCTTTCAAAACCGCAAAGAATACCAATATCCAAAAGCTTCTGTCGAAAAATATTGCGACTATTTTCAGTCAAAATAAATCAACAGTAGCTTGAATTCCCGATGCCAAACTCGCGATCTCATGGTTATTTCAAATGGGATATTTATTATTAAAATGCCAGAGGCTGAAAAGTCATATCCATCGGTTTATTCCACGAATGACTGAAAATATTTAATGTCACAATCAAATCTTATTTTCCATAGGTAATGTTGATGATCTTTCTACGGTTATTGCACAATTACCTGACCTGACTGTCAATAGCATAAGAGACAGATTACATTCGAATAAATCCGAGCATTGACAAAAGTACAATCGAATTAATATTTGAAGCAACAAATATTTTAGGATCTAGCCGATCGTAATGACACATAAATACGTGTAAATTTGACTGCACGTGTGTCTGTTCGGATCAAAGTTACACGAAACAAAATGTACATATAACTTGAAAACTTTGAATAACGATTATGGTCATCCGTTTGCACGAACAGTTTGCACACCACCGGAGTTCTTCGTTAAACGAATAAATATTGGCAGATTCTCATAATTTGAAAATTGTCGTTGATATTGACGAATTGATATCGTAGTTAGACAATAATTAAGCCGAGTAAATATGAGCTCTCTAATCGCAAAGCCTGGATCAAGCTACCCTTATACGGGATACATGACCTAATTACGCATGCATCATTAGCACAAGCGCCACCTGGGCTTTCTCTGGTACTCAAGGGACTCGGGCTCTCGTGCTCGTGCACGTACTGACGTTTCTACTCACACGGATCCATGTACACTGTTCTTCATTAATGCCTGGACTGACATTTCTACCGTGTTTTTTCCCATCTATACAAAGCATCATGCTTCAGGTTGTAGAATGGAGTTCTATATAGCCATGAAAGCGGCAATAGACTTTCAAAAAATCTGAATGTCAATATACAGAGCAGCCTTGTATCAGAGTGATACCCATTTTCAGAACTTTTCCTACAAATCATATTTTGCCGAGACCTGAATATGACCTGAGAAAATGTTATATTTCTTCAGTCTGAAATGAGTAGGTGAATTTTTTATTGGATGAAAAGCTTCAAAACGAAACATCGAATGTAGTAAAAAATTAGTTCTCAAATGTTGAATAGATTATAATATAATGTAATGTAATAATTATTTGTAATAATGTAATATTTGTGTAATGTAATAATTATTTGGAGCTATATTAAAACAAACCCTATAGTTTTCGAGTTCCGTTAATCAATCAATAAAACCAATTGTTATTACTTGTTAAAAAAAAGGCAATAGAAAAATTTGGATAAAAAAAGTTCTGAAACTCGTCGTGCGCATTCGAAAGTGACGACTACAGTTTATTTTATTAAAATTTCACTCATAGCTGCCATGTCGCCTTGCATTTTCCAAACTGTAATAATCATGACAAAAATTTATATTCAGTGTAATGAAACGCAGGAAATTTGAAAAAAAAAGCCTAAGAGAAAACTGGATTAGTCCGCCCGAAATCCGCGTGGTTACACCTCTAAAATGTTGTCATCAGAATTTTCAAATGATATTTCATTTGTGTATTCTTGAAGGCTTAAGGAACAATATGAAATTTTCAAAATACTTTTAAAAAAATGTAGACATCTGTTACCACTCACTGACTGTTATCACGATGCTCACGCAAAGGTGAAAAAAAAGTAAATTAACGTGTTACTCATGTTTCTCATGTATTTCGTTTATTAACATACTGTATTAAAACAATGCAAAAAGTCGACGCTACAAGATCAAAACCGTGCGTTTATGGATGGATAAAAAGGTGGTGAAATTTCTGCTGTAGCAGAGCACAAAAAAATGTGCACTCGTGAAACAACTCCAAAATGATTATTAATAATCGATCCAATATCCATCGTTTTCCAAAACCCTTTCTAGCCTCCGTGGCATCGAATTGCAGATGTTACTTATGAGTTCGGGTCGTCCTCGCAAATCTTCCCATACAGCCCGAACATGTGCAACAAGCTGCTGCCGATTCCGATCTTGTCCAGAACGCCAATCCTTAACCATGGCACCTATTTCAAGCATTACCGTTCAGTCTTGATCAAATTCAAGGGGTAACAACGCCAAAAAAATAAAATTGATTTTTATGCGAATTTTCTTAAAAATCTCGAAACGCTGTGAAAAACGAAATATCGACCAATTCATGTTTTTGTTTTTAAATTATAATAAATTTTTTTCCGTGTTTTTGTAAACTTGACGAACGTTATACAAAAATGTGGATTATTTTTATTCCCAGACATTTATAAACTTTTGAGAAGAAAAAAATCAGTTACTCCAGACATTCTCGATCGGGTTTAGATCTGGTGACTTTGGTGGCCAAGGTAACACCCGAATCATTGGACGATCGGCGAACCATTCCGTGGTTATCCTAGCCGTGTGAACTGCGCTGTTATCTTGCATGAAGCAAATATTAGGGTATTGAGCTTCGGGAAAACGAGCTCGTGCCGATGGAAACATGACATTCTCTAATATTTCAACGTATTCGATAGCGTTCATGTGAGGAGGTATTTCGCACAATTCCATCACCCCAGCGGTGGAAATACATCCCCAAAATCCGCACGTAATCCGGCCGCTCCACTGTTTCTCAACGGTGTATCGTGGCTGCAGTGAAAAACGTCGTCCGCGCGGTCGATATACGTGACGCCGACCATCGTCAGAGGACATAAAAACCTACATTTTTAAATAAGTTTAGTTGAGGAAACAGTCTTGGTAAAGCGTTTTTCTATGGGTTTTTTTTTTAATTTCGAAGACAAGTTCACGGCTCTATTATAAAAATATTTTAAAAAATTTAAAAAGCATTCACTATCCCGCATTCAAGATATTGGCTATCAAAAACTGCACAGTTTTACATGCGTTCTCATAGGAAGTAATATAAAAATTCACATCTCACGAAATAACTCTAAAACTTTTCTACAAGATGTCTGTTTTTTTTTTTTTTTTTTTTTTTCGAATACAGAGGAACACATTAAGGAATTTTTGTAAAATAATAAATATATTTTGACCGGTGACATTCGGATATTCAGCAATATAAAGTGCTGGCTGTGCCTGCGGGCTTTGCCGGCGGAACCTAGCAGACTAAATTTTTTTTGGCTTTTCTGTCAACATCAAGATATCGAAATTTCTTAAAACCACAAACATATTTTTGATCATGATCTTTAATCTTGTGAACGATTCATTGTAATCGGTTCAGTGGTTTTCGATTAAAAAACGAACAGACAATTTTTTCAGGAATTTTTTATATTTCGATTTAGGAATTTTTCAGTTTTCTTCTGAATAAAATAATCACATGAGATTTTAGCTTTTTTCGATCTTATTTCGATTTTATTTTTGATCATGATCTTTAATCTTGTGAACGATTCATTGTAATCGGTTCAGTGGTTTTCGATTAAAAAACGAACAGACAATTTTTTCAGGAATTTTTTACATTTCGATTTAGGAATTTTTCAGTTTTCTTCTGAATAAAATAATCACATGAGATTTTAGCTTTTTTCGATCTTATTTCGATTTTATTTTTGATCATGATCTTTAATCTTGTGAACGATTCATTGTAATCGGTTCAGTGGTTTTCGATTAAAAAACGAACAGACAATTTTTTCAGGAATTTTTTATATTTCGATTTAGGAATTTTTCAGTTTTCTTCTGAATAAAATAATCACATGAGATTTTAGCTTTTTTCGATCTTATTTCGATTTTATTTTTGATCATGATCTTTAATCTTGTGAACGATTCATTGTAATCGGTTCAGTGGTTTTCGATTAAAAAACGAACAGACAATTTTTTCAGGAATTTTTTACATTTCGATTTAGGAATTTTTCAGTTTTCTTCTGAATAAAATAATCACATGAGATTTTAGCTTTTTTCGATCTTATTTCGATTTTATTTTTGATCATGATCTTTAATCTTGTGAACGATTCATTGTAATCGGTTCAGTGGTTTTCGATTAAAAAACGAACAGACAATTTTTTCAGGAATTTTTTATATTTCGATTTAGGAATTTTTCAGTTTTCTTCTGAATAAAATAATCACATGAGATTTTAGCTTTTTTCGATCTTATTTCGATTTTATTTTTGATCATGATCTTTAATCTTGTGAACGATTCATTGTAATCGGTTCAGTGGTTTTCGATTAAAAAACGAACAGACAATTTTTTCAGGAATTTTTTACATTTCGATTTAGGGATTTTTCAGTTTTCTTCTGAATAAAATAATCACATGAGATTTTAGCTTTTTTCGATCTTATTTCGATTTTATTTTTGATCATGATCTTTAATCTTGTGAACGATTCATTGTAATCGGTTCAGTGGTTTTCGATTAAAAAACGAACAGACAATTTTTTCAGGAATTTTTTACATTTCGATTTAGGAATTTTTCAGTTTTCTTCTGAATAAAATAATCACATGAGATTTTAGCTTTTTTCGATCTTATTTCGATTTTATTTTTGATCATGATCTTTAATCTTGTGAACGATTCATTGTAATCGGTTCAGTGGTTTTCGATTAAAAAACGAACAGACAATTTTTTCAGGAATTTTTTATATTTCGATTTAGGAATTTTTCAGTTTTCTTCTGAATAAAATAATCACATGAGATTTTAGCTTTTTTCGATCTTATTTCGATTTTATTTTTGATCATGATCTTTAATCTTGTGAACGATTCATTGTAATCGGTTCAGTGGTTTTCGATTAAAAAACGAACAGACAATTTTTTCAGGAATTTTTTACATTTCGATTTAGGGATTTTTCAGTTTTCTTCTGAATAAAATAATCACATGAGATTTTAGCTTTTTTCGATCTTATTTCGATTTTATTTTTGATCATGATCTTTAATCTTGTGAACGATTCATTGTAATCGGTTCAGTGGTTTTCGATTAAAAAACGAACAGACAATTTTTTCAGGAATTTTTTACATTTCGATTTAGGAATTTTTCAGTTTTCTTCTGAATAAAATAATCACATGAGATTTTAGCTTTTTTCGATCTTATTTCGATTTTATTTTTGATCATGATCTTTAATCTTGTGAACGATTCATTGTAATCGGTTCAGTGGTTTTCGATTAAAAAACGAACAGACAATTTTTTCAGAAATTTTTTATATTTCGATTTAGGAATTTTTCAGTTTTCTTCTGAATAAAATAATCACATGAGATTTTAGCTTTTTTCATTTTTCATCATTTCATTAAAAATGCTGTCACCCTTTTTCTATACCGAGTTGAGCACTCAGCCACCGCACATTCTGTTCGTTTTCTAATTTTCTTCAAACTGGTAATTCGATTCTTTCTTTTCAACAATTGACCGGATAGTAAACTTTTATAAATTATTCGAAGTGTTAACTTTTGAAAGCGACTAGTGACACTGAAAATAAAACTTAATTAACCTTTTCGTCAGACCAAATTATTTTCGCCCAATCTTCAGCAGTCCACTCCAAATAGTCCATGGCAAATTGGAGGCGTTGCTGGCGATGGATTTCCGTCAATTGAGTTTTTTTTTGTGGACGATGTGCTGTTATTCCGGCTTCTTTTAACCGACGACGGCCGGTACTGACAGAAACATTTAATTCTGCTTCTTCGATTGCATCTTTCATAGTTGTAAAAGGATCCTCTTGAACGCATTCTCTTAAGCGTTCATCCTCTTCGGGAGTCGTTTTACGAGGTCGCTTGTTTTTTTTTCTGTGGTCTACTAGAGCAGCAGTTCCGTGGGCTTCATGTTTGTCAATCCAAAGATTAACAGTTTTCTTATTGCAACCGATTTCCGCACTAATCTCGTCAACGTTATTTCCAGCACACCACAGCCCGACAATTTTTCCACGTACTGATGGGTGATAATTCGCGAAAATATTTCGTTCCTCGTTAACTTCGGGTTCTACAGGCGCAGCCATGTTTATCGTAGTCAACTGAAAAACGTTCTGACGAATTTAACGAAATGACGGTCAGTGCATCGATAAACAAAAACGAAATGATTGCGGTTAATATCACAATGAGATTTCATAACGACCCTTTCAATCAAGCTATTAATTAATAATCGCACAGAGGAAAAAAATTCGTTTTTTCTCAACCAAAATATTTGGTTCGATACGGACAACATGGTTTACATCATAAATTCAATAGTTTGTATAGAATTTCTATAGAAATAGAATTAAATGTTTCCAAACATTTATATATGTAATATCCAACGATTTTGTTGAAATTCTATAGAATTTATACAGAAAATTTATAGAATGTCTAGAGAAATTCAAGACAATACCTACAGAATTGCTGAATAAATTGTTTCCAAACATTTATAGTAATTCGGCAGCGTCTTGACGCCAAGTATTAAAAAGAAGATGTTCGATAAGGCAAGGTGAAACTTGCAGCGTATCTATACTAGAGATTAGTCGATTTCTCCTCAATTCTGAACTCGAATAGATTTTACAGGCTTTATAAAAATTTTACAGAATCTATGAGTATTTTGCGGATCGCCCATTTTTTCGTACTTTCATTTTAAAAATTCTTGTAAATTCTATAGGGATTCTATAGAGTTTCTATAGAATTCAATAGAATTTCTATGAATGTTTGAAAACATAATTTATTTAGCAATTCTGTAGAATTGTAGAATTTCTACAGAATTTCTATAGAATTTCTATAGAATTTCTATAGAATTTCTATAGAATTTCTATAGAATTTCTATAGAATTTCTATAGAATTTCTATAGAATTTCTATAGAATTTCTATAGAATTTCTATAACATTTCTATAGAATTTCTATAACATTTCTATAGAATTTCTATAGAATTCTACATAGTTCAATAGAATTTCTATAGCATTTCTATAGAATTTCTATAGAATTCTACATAGTTCAATAGAATTTCTATTAATGCTTGATAATATAATTTATTTAGCAATTCTATAGAAATTCTATAGAAATTCTACAATTCTATTGAATTCTATACAATTCTATAGAAAATCTATAGAAATTCTATAGAAATTCTATAAAAATCCCATAGAAATTCCACAATTCTACAGAATTGCTAAATAACTCATGTATTCAAACATTCATATAAATTCTATTGAATTCTATAGAAATTCTATAGAAATTCTATACAATCTCTATAGAATTTACAAAAATTTTAGAATATAGAATGTATTATAGAATATAGAAATTTAATAAAAATTCTAGACAGTTTCTACAGAATTGCTAAATAAATTATGTTTTCAAACATTTAAATAAATTAAATAATGAATACACATGTGCAGACGTTCGACATATTTTATTTAGTCATTTAATTATCATTTTTTGAATAATCTGTAGGACGAAAAAAAACTTTCGTTAAATTCTTAACGAAATTCTTCTCAGCGAATTCTTCAATTCTTCAATCAATTAATTCTTCAGTCAATGTTTCGTTTTAACTTTCATTTCCTGTAACTTTGATCTTAAACTGGCAAGGACTTTGTGCTCATTCAAGGTTTCTTCTTTGTAGAATTCTCGAAGAAAATCTATAATGAAGAAAATCGTACTACATAAGCAAAGCGCTTTTTGACTAATGATTTTTAACTTTGTGTAAAAATTTTACTGCTTGTTGAAAAGAAATAAAAAGATTCATTTGTGTTCAGCTTTAAAATATAAATGTATTCATTTATTAAATATTGATGAGGAATAGAACATCTGCGTACTCATCATGACAAGCTTTGCTCCTGCATGGAGAGCAGGTCGACCGTCTTCACCCGTTGAATGGTCACTGGCATTTTTCATCCTGTTTTTCATTTTCCCAGATAATGTGCACTTCGTTAATGCCTCTTGTGTGAAGATGAGTTCTAATAACGCTCGGGCAAAATGCGTTTGATTTTTTGATAAGATCTTGGCATTTTTCAGGGAGTGTTTGTTAACAAATATGCCAGTTCCATGGATCAATTCAATGACCTAAATCGAAATATAATTATCCATTACAGAAAAGCTAATAAGGAGTAAGTATACTTGTTGAACGCTCGGGACATAGCAGCAAATACAGTTTCATAAGTCTACCGAGTTTCTTGAACGAATAAAAGTATTACATTTTCGGAGCTTTTCGTCGGGTATCTCAACGTCCATTTGTTTTTTAAATCTTCGTCGGCCATCGAGTCGCCATTATCATCCTGAAAACTATTTTCTTTGTCATTTTGACCATTTCGTCCGGGTAGCGGACTATTCGGCGTCGAGCGATCATTCGTACCAGCACAATCAGTTAAGATTGCAGTGATATTTTTTGTCGAGACATTTTCGTCATTACGAATTTCCTAACAATTGATATGGATAAATACATTAATATTATTTGGGAAATTTTTTGCTCCTACAACATACTTAATTCGAAATAATTACGTTAGCCAATTCCTTCAGAGGATTGATTATTTTTTTTATGGTCAACATAAATTTTTCTATCGAGGAGATAGTATTTTCAATCGTTGTTAGGGTTTCGGAACTCATTGAATTATTTGGTGGGGTTGTATTCAAATCCTGCAAAAAAAACAGCTGTCAGACGAAATAAAAAAAGCTTTGCTTCATTTATATTTTTCTTCATCAATTCGTAATTGATTAACGAATTATTTCAGTAAGTTGAAAAATTTGGAGTCAAGTCATCACTACATTTCTATACAGACAACGTTGAAAACTCACGGAAGCGATTGACGTTTGGGTATATTTATCGAAAGTTCTTATTTCCGTTTGCGATGCTGACGAAGATGTGGGAGGTTCACAAATTCGTGATTCTTTAGCCGATTTTGCAAGCTCCGGAGTTGCCAACGTATCCGTCGATCTTCCTAACTTTAAAACGAACTGGCTTAAGTGAGGTGGACAGAGCAGGATAGAGAGATGCTAAGGAAATTATAGAGTGGAACGAACGGGACATAGAAGTAACTCTTCTTTTTACAACTAATATTTAGAAAAACCTAGAAAGAAATAACACAGAATAAAATCATCATTCTCAACTTTACTTTTGTCAAACGTTCTTCACTCTTCTCCGAGTCAGCTTTTCGTTTCAAGTTGTGTTTTTTCTCATTTTTCTTTTCAGCATTTGCGTTTGTTTGTTTTTTCACTGTTGTCTTTCGCGATTTATCTTTAACCATTTTTTTCATCAGAGTTAATAATATAGATTCATGAGCTGAAACAAAATATCACGACCATTTGAGGATACCAATCAATTACCCATTCGTATTTTCGAAAGATTCCTTCGCGGCATTATATATTAACAGTTTAAATTATTATATATTATTAAAACAGTTTAAAAGAATGCTGAGTTATTATATTTTTGTATGAAAATAAAACATTTTGAGAGAATATGGCTAAACTCGAAAATGTTATGATTTAAATGAAATTTTCAAGAGGGAAAAAACTCGAGAATCATGGGGTTGCGGCCAAAGACGAAGAAATTTTATTACTTTTCAATTATTTTGCGTAAGCTAAGACGTTTTTTCCCGATCGGAAAAACAGTGAGAAAATTCATCTTTCAAAATTGGAAGCTACCATCCTCATACTCATGGAGTTATGAATCAATCGGCAAGTGACACATGTTTGTCTGCAGTAAATACAATATTATACTGATTTTATATTTACTCGAACTCTGTATAATAGTTCCTTTATATTTTGATGATTTCTCGTCGTTTGCTGGCCAAAAAAATTCCACATCACAATCATCGAATAAATTGTCATCAATGTTTTCGTCGGAAACTATCAATTTCTTCGGTATCACGCAAAATGATGAATCCTCGCATTCAATCAAATAAAACATTTTTTGTTAATTGTCACTCGTAGTGTTTCAAACGGTTGTTTATGCCCCTCTGAAATGTATAAATAAAAAATTTTACGCGCTGTCATATCTTGGGGGTTATTATAAATCGAGGATTAAAACTGTAGCATGACACGTCAAGCTATAAAAAAACAATTAACCACTTACCAGATAATAAAAATTTAATTTATTTTCAATTTCGACGGTTTTTTTTTTACGTAGAGGAGACACGTTTTTGAAACAGTCTGAAAAGTCAATATCTCTGTAACCTTTTTCTCAATTTTCGACCATCACTTGACGTTTACTGGGAATGAAGCATCGTTTTGACGCGAATAAGAAAAAAAAACAAACGATTTAATGCCATGTTCGTGTATATCAGCAATATTACTAAATTCTCTAGTCCAAGTGTACACAGTTCAAATAGATGCGAAACAACAGGTCAGATTTGAGAAGTGACATAACTGTCAATCCAGGCATTAATGAACATCACGAGGCTTTTGTGCGTAGGTTCGTATATATCGTATCAGCAGAGCCGTAAGAAAGAAACTTTTTTTAAAATAATTAGCGTGCTTTTCGGATATTCACGGAGCAGATAACGAATATGTTTCATCGAATAACCTCCGAGTTGATCGTTGAAAATATCGTCTAAATTTTGTGCGCAATATGAGAACAAATAATATATGAGAATAAAAATTATCCCAGCGGGGAAAACAATCTGGACGAATTCATTCGTTGACGTCCCGTTTCCATATTTTTTCGCAATCTAGAGACACGGTAGCGGCTCGACGTCAAATATTATAAGAGTTTCTCTCTTTTTATACATACATTCCAAAAATCTTCTGTTACGAAAATCCCTGAAAAAAATCCAAATCCTATCGAAGAGTAAAGAGAGCAGCCATTCTCAAAAAAAAAGCACTAAAAAAGTGAAATGAAACAAACCAAATACGAGTCATTCCTCGTCAAAAGCTGAGGCTGGATTCCGTCGAAGGTTATAAAATAATTTGAGTTCTATTTCAAAATATATGTCGCCAAGTAGGCAGGAATCTTGTGATATCCTTTAACAATGTCGGATGCTGTTGATAAAAAAATAAAAATTGAGCTCGAAAATACACTCGTTCTACCAACCAGAACAGAAATGAAAACTCTGTATGAAAATGAGTCCGATGCAAAAGAAAACGGAAATGAAAAAGAAAAAAAATCGGATTGAATAAAAATAGAAGCCGAAGTAGTATACTTGACCAGTGTGCTTTTACGTTACTCGCATGATGTATCGGTCATGGTCACGAACTCATCGTTAAGGCTCCGATTATAATATCGTTGACGTAATAATTTCGGCCAATTGTCAGCACAAGAAATGGGAGAGTTGAATTCTGAATTTTGCAAGGCTACCGAACCTTAAAGACAGAGTCGTGAAAACAAAACATTTCATGTCTGCGGTGTGGTTCAATTTATTACTTGAAAAAAATCAAAAACCCGAGACCGAGAAAGAGAATAAAAAGAATGAAGAAAAGAAGATTGTCTCAACTGTGGGATATAATATTGCACGCAGAGGGTCGAGCGTTTTGCGCGTGTCATCGTAAAACACAAGGGATGTATACGTATATATAGGCGTTTGTAGATATATAAATATACATATATAACCGTACCTGAGTAATCGAGCGGCGTCGGCTAATTTAAAGAAAGGCGCTATTTTCGTGAAACGTGACTGGCAAGGATCGGGGGAAAAGTCTCGGGCAGTTTCTCTGCAGCTATAGAAAAACTCCCACCCGTGCTGGTTGCTTTCTCAACTCCCTAACGACTCGGCAACTCGTTTTACTCGCGATCTCGGACACGAAACACAGTTAGTTCAGGGATGCGAAGCGGGACCACCATATATATATATATATATATAAATGAATGTATACCATAATGTGAGTTCCAATTCGTACGCGAGCTTTCGGTTCGAGAAGTCTTCGACCCTGCGCCGGTCTCACAGTGGCCTCAACCCCTAAGGAGGCGAACCCTCTAGTCCGGGGGAAATCTTCGATACCGGAAAGTAAAGTAAAAAAGTAAGAAGGGGCTGTTCCAGAGAAGAGGCTATACTCGGAGGGAAGCTTGAGAGAAGGGATGGAATAAGAGTAAGATCAAGAAATGAGAATGTGCGGTATCGGAAAACGTGTAGAGAAAATGGGGAGAACAGAGAACGAGAGAGAGAGAGAGAATATGAAGAAAGAAAGAAGGAAGAAAGAACGAGAGTTGCGCGGGGCTCTTTGCTCTTCGATGGAGGAAAGAGAAAGGGAGTCTCGAGCGGTAACTCGATTTGTCGCCGGTCTTGAGCCAGATGGATCGGAAGTAGACGCGGAGGCCGCTCGCATTTCAAACAGCCAAGGCATATACAGTAGACACTTTTGTATATACAGATCCATGGACTCTTCCCTCAATACCCTTTACATTTTTTGTGTTCTGCTACCCTGTATCGTCATTACTGCACTTTCTGAATTTTTTGATACATTGATTCCAGCCACGTCCTTTAATTCCGGGATTATTTTTCTCCTCTTTCGTAATATTTTTCATTATCAACTCAAGAAGTCGTCAGTTAAAGTAAAAAAGAAAACGTGTCTTCCAAGGGTATTTGATATCACACCCTTCGATATAAAAGAGCCAATAATGTATACAGACCAAGATGAACATGGACTGAATTCTGAATGAATGTCTCTATTGTATGACGGTATCGCATTATTCTTTTATGTTCTTTCATGCCGTTCAATTTATTCACTTTGATCATTTTGTTTTCAAAAGTTATCGTCATACAACGAATTTAAAAGGGAAATTTATGTAGGATCCAGGGATCAACGTAAGACGAAGGACAAAAGAATTTCAACCTACCAGAGTCCTTTCATTTTTTCAGGGGATGAAAAATATCGGGGCTGTCATTTAAAAGGGCGGACAAATATGTATTCGCGGACACGCGTAAACAACGATTCACCACAATCCTGGTAAAGGCGCTTACTCTGTTATTATTTCGTCGCTGCTCTGTTTCTAACCATAGAAAAATGAATTGTATTTTGCGAATGATCCAACTCGGATGATTTTATGTTATTATTTTAAATAAAAACAAGTTTTATCATTCTGAATGATGACTTTTTCAAAGTCCCCCTACACCCGACGAAAATCAGTTTGTTGAATAAGTATTTTTCTTGGAAAACGCTAACGATTGTTCTTTTTTATGGCCATGTATTAGTGATAATCGTTGAGAGTCGGATCGAATGTTGGGGGAACGTCGATAAGAATTGGATCAGTGAATTAGAAAAGAATAGCACTATTTCTCACTTTTACCTCATTTTCGTGCTCAGGTAAATCAGAGCGACGAAATAATAAAGGAAATAGAATGTGATGGAAACGTAGTGGATTCACGTGAAAAGTAAGTTAGATGCGATATATTGATGGCGTCGTTTCAACGGTCTCCATCGGATAGAAAATTGGAGGGAGAAAAACAGGTCACGAAATAATAATGGCGAACGTTACCGGATTATTCTAAGGGGAGAATAAATGATTGGATATTTATGGTACGTTGTATCGGCTCGTACATTTCCGGAATGGACCTTATTACACGTCTCGATTTTCTACATTGATGTATTTTTATAGAGAATATAACTCCACAAATATCTTTGGAAAAGGCCACTGAAATACAAAGTTACAGAAAGCCACATCCAACGCAACAACAAAAATATCTATCATTTTCCAAATTAATGTTTCTTGTTGAACTAAGGAAATCACTATCGAAACAATATTTAAAATAAAGCCATCAAACTTCTTCGGTTTATTTTATAGAGTTCCGATTAGATGAACATTTTTTTTTTTTAATTGAACCGCAACATCATTCATGAACATCGTTCTTTCAACGAAACAGTAATTTTAAACTTTTGTTATAATTTACTTTAACCAATGGAAAATATTAGTTCTACGGATTTACAACAATGAATAAAAGCACATACCTGAAACGGATGACTGTGTCTAAATAAATAAATTACGACTGAGTCACGGAACAGGAAAAAAAAACATTAAAATTGATCAGATTCCCGTGAATGTTTAACTTGGATCCCCTCGAATGTAGGAAAGCTGTTAGATGGTCAAGGATATATCTCGTGAGAATAAGAAGTGAGGGTTCCTGTTGAATTGTTGGTAAACGTCAGACTCAGCGATAGAGGAATAGCAAAATTGAGAAAGTCGAAGAGGACCAGCAGAATGAGATAGACAAAAAGGAAGAGACTGAAAAGGAGTAACGGAGATGGAATATACAGAACAGGGGAGCCATTAGCAAGGTGTGTTTTGCGCCTGGTTCCCGATCAACTGCTCGCCGTTGTAGGAGCTTGAAATGTTAGCGATGTACAGGAACGAGAAGCAAAGGAGAGCTATATGCAACACGAGAAAGACCAATACCCAGGATTCTCGTTCACGAAATTCGAGTGTAGAGATCCATGAATAGGGTGGGAGGGAGAGAGATGGAATAAACAAAGAGGAAGAGAGAGAGAGAGAAGAAAGAAGAGAGACAAAGAGATCGAGAGGGAGAGAGAGGAAGATGAGAACGATAGGGATGCTGTGCTATTGTTGCCGCTTTACCCGCCATGCATATTTAACGCTCACGTTCTCTCCACTATCTTTCACTGACTTGGATACACCTATCTATATCGAGCCTTTAATTTTCGTGCCCCGATATTGTCATTCCAATGAAAACAACGAGAGGAAAGCTGGATCGGAGTACATGATACTGTAAATAGACGCCAGCGTACATCATGAATGATTTCATAGACAATAGACTTAAATGTTCTTAAATTATCAGGTGTATTTTAATCTTAATTATATAATCGTATAATCCACATTTATGATCGATATAAGAGTAACTTTATAAGACATTTCACTCAAAAGTTCTGAAAACTTGTTTTTATATCGAGATAATTTTTTCTCAAAATGTTGAATTAAAGATTCGCGGTAGCGAATCGAGACAAGTACATTTTCGAAGAAGATTTCGAAAAAAAAAACAAAGACACGACAGCTACCGTGAATCTCTATACAGCAAGGACCGTGTTTTAACCCAACTTAAAAAATTTGAAATCAGTTATTTACGTTTATCTTATGTTTAGAGAAATAATAAATATAAATACTCAGTCCATTATATCTGGAAGTACACAAAAAAAACTGCGTCAACTTGTTACCTGCATCAGCACTTAATGTAGCACTCATATTTCCAAGTGATCGTAGCCTAAACCCAGAACGAAGCCACTCAAAAATTCAACTAACTATGAAAATAAAAACAGGCAGAGTCGAACATTTTCAAAATATATGTTTTCCTATTTCTTGTACAGAAAAGGTACGAAAATTTTCTACCAGTGTAAATGGGTCAGGGTTTGCAAAAAAAAAATGGATGTGAAATGTTCCATATACATGGGTGGATGAAATGTGTATGCGAGGAATCCTATTCCAAACGAATCATTCTCTTATTTTTACATTTATGGAATTGCGTGGAATTTTTATCTCCGTTGACGCTGATTGGAAGGAAATCACCGATTTTTTTTCTTCAAATTATTAAATTTTATTGCAAATCAGCACTATCAGAAAAAAGGTTCAACGAAATAAGATATTTGTAAGTAAGAGGGTGCCTGGTTCGGCGTGGAATGCCCCTTATGTAGATATATATATATCTAATAACGAGACCTTTTATCAAAGAATTTTTTTCATACCCGCGAAATCGTTTATGAGATTCTACCTCTCAATCGAACCCAACAATCTCACATTTTACATTCTCATACCGTCGCATAAATTTCATACATTTTTTATAAGCGAACACACACGTGCTTGGTCTGGGAGAACGGCCTACCCAGCAAAGCCCCTCGAGAGAAATGACGTTTATCGCTACATACATGTGTGTATACATACATATGTGTGTACACATACATACCCTCGATGTCGCTCCAGAATGTGAGCTTTCTCGACATCTTTCGAAAGATATTTTCACGGACCGAATAAGTGGAATTCTCTTGGAAAGGATGGATGTATAAACTGAGGATAAATTCTCGAGAATATTCCTCTTTGAAACGATTTTAAAGGGCGAAAACATCGAGATGACCGCAAGTTTTTTATATACATATATACTTTTTACAGTGCCAAACGCACTTCGTTTTATTCTCGATATCGACAATGTTTTTTTTTGCAAATATGAAAGATAGAGCGATGACTTTCGGTCGAAATTATTAAAAGATTCTCAGTTTGGTCGATGTTTAACGGTTAACGTAAATTGAAAATTTCAACTGTAATAATTTGAGTATATCGTCTCTTATATGAGAGAATAAAAGTATAGATCAAGGACACGTTTGAAATTCGTAGTGGAAAAAAGTTTAATAAACAGCCCAAATATATAATGTAAGTTTATGCCGAGGATTAAAAACATTGAGCAAATAATCCTGAAACAAATTTGAGACTTTATTTCAGTCTCGGTTCATGGACTTAAGACTGCAAAATGTAGGCTTTCATCAGGTTGTAATTTTAGCCCTGACTTAGCTGCTATAGGCCGAAAAGAACGCGAGAGACTCCCTACGAATCCCTAGCTTAACACGCAAAAAAATAAAGTAAAAAAAAGTAAAAAAAAAATAAAAAAAACAGGTCAAACAAATAGCCGCTAAAGAAAAAAGTGACTCAGAATTATCCGCAAAAGTAAAAGTGCAAATAAATCCTCTTAACAAAAAACGATTGAGTAGAAGGTTGGGGAAGAGTCTGGAGGATTAGTATGTAATGAACAAATTCGGTCGTAAATGGGAGAGAGGGATGTCTTTTAGGGGATGCTCGTCGTAGAATTTCTCGACAGTTGCCCTCATTAGTCTTAATCACAAAGCTCGAGTTCAGCAGGGACGAGCGGGAAAACGTTAATAGCCGTGCTGTGACAAAGAATGCGACTTTTTTTGTCAGCAGTACCATCCCCGTTGACAACACCCTCCTGCCTCTTTTTTTTCCGGCAAATTAACAACGAGCTACGTTAACTATTCGGTAGTTTTTTCCTCTTTTGATCTCCTTCTGTTCGTCAAAACTCTATCGTGTTACAGACAAAATAATACCAACGACTCGTTTCTTCCTTTTTTTGTGTCTTTTTGACTTTTATTTTTAATTCATATGGACCATTTTATTTTTTTTTTCGAAAATCGAAGTACTGTAAAGTTTTCGCGAAAAAATAACCAACCAAAGATCAAAAAAGTATATATCCGTAGATTCACATGGATGATGAGAATGAACTTGATAGCCGTCGAGGGATAAGTTTCTTCGACTTTTTGGATGTATAAAGTTTTGAAAAATGTGTGTGCTGGTTCTCCCAGTTCTATATCGCTACAGAATACTTGCAACCGTCGGTTTGTCGAATGTCTCTTCGCTCCTTCCCTCTTCAACGCTCATTTCACTCACTCATGATTCTCACCCCGCTAGTTTGGAAAACCTAAACTTTTAACGAGTAGCATGGTATTCGTCTTTATTTTGTGTGCTTCCATACATAAACATATAATGGTCAAAGAATCATGAAACTCGTGATAAAATCGGCCTCCTATACCAGATAACTTTCATTCGAGCTCGAACCACTTGAACTTTTGTATTTTTCTTGAAAATTTTTAACTACGCCAAGACGACCGTGAGATGCGCCACGAGGAAGAGTTCGGTTTTCTACTATAAATCAGTATATAAAGCTGCCAATTTTTAAATCTGTAAAAATCAGAGTACACGCAAACGTCGTCAGGAGCACGATAATGAATTTGACCAGTGATGATTTCTGTTTCGACATCACAAATGGCAATACTATTCGTTGGAATGGTCAAAGTTAATTAATATTTTGACTATCCGTTCGATGGGAATTTGATCGAAAAATCATAATTGCACAATTATTCTGGTATTTTGTTTTCGATTCGAAACGTTCGTCATTATTCGTTCAATGCATTTGTGTAATTGATATTGAATTTCAATAAATAATTTTCATATTCTATTCAACGTTGAAAACTCAATAGAATTTGTGAGAATTTTACTGGTTCCTCGATGAAGCTCATTAGTTTGAAAAAAAAACTGGATTGCACAAGGTTAAAGAAGAGATACAAAAACTTCGTAATCTTTAACATCGATGAGAAAAAGCATTTAGTATAGCGAGATAATGAAATTCCAGAAGCGATCCAATGTAAATTCAGATAAACCGAAACAAAGGGAATAATATGAACAAAAAATCAATTGGAAGCTTGATTCATCGAGTATCTGGGTGTTGATGGTATAACGAAGAATAAAATAGCTATAATCATGTTTGTATCTCGGAGCGTTCACGGCGGGCGCTTCTCCGGAGCGTGCTTTAATTAGATTTTCAATTAAATTTTAAAATGTGTACTGGGAGCTCTTGGCTATGCGGTAATGGCGGTAGTCGCTTGCTATTTTGCGTTCAGTCGGTGGCACGCGTCGATTGCAGCGCTTGAGAGCAGTTTAAGAGAAATTTATAAATTTTCACCCTCAGCTCATCCATCTTTCTACAAAAGCACGATAAACGAATTTGCATATAAAGAGACGGATTGAGAATTAGAACATTGGATAAAATCAATGTCGGTAGTGATGATACCGATTGAGATTTATATCCTTAATGACACACAATCAACAACGATAACTCTTTTATTTCAGTATAATTGAAATTTGTAAATTCTTTAAATAACAATTGGAATTCCATGATTCTCTTCATCAAATTGACTCAAATGGATTTCCAATAGTCCAATTAGTTTTAAAAAAGATTTACGATAACCAACCGAAGCGCTGTCAACTTTTTTCAATTTTAAATTCAAAGGGAGAAAGCAAAAAAGGACGAGCTTTTAGGAACGTCGTACCGCGGCATCCGGGTGACAAGAGAAGGTTCGTATACAGAGTGAGAGATGTGGTTTCAGTGAGTAAATCGATTGTGCACGAAGCTCGTGCGCGTCAATCGATTATTGCTGCCTGGGAAACTATCTGCTCGGAGATCATCATCAATCGGGAGGGAATAGTTGGCGAGTTGAAGAGAGAGAGAGAGAGAGAAAGTGAGAAAGAGAGAAAGAGAGAGAGAGGTTGAGGTGGCAAGCATCAGACTCTGTGGAGATCGTCCCGCAGGAACGTTGGGTGGGCGATAAACGAATTTGCGACCACGAAACGACGAGGAAATTGATTCACGCCGAGGGCGTCGATATCCAAATTTTCTCAACGGGAATCTGTCTCTCTGTCTCTGTCTCTCTCTCTCTCTCTCTTCCTTTTTTTTTTATCTCGAATGTTTTGCCGCGTTTAATCAAAATTCTATACGCTTGGCTCATGCTAACTCCATTGTATAGTTATCTCTATACCACCAACGGCTTATTATTGTATCTTACTTTATTTTATCTTATTAAATAATTCTTTAGTATGATTTAGATGTACAGACAATAACATTATTTGGCTCGTGGTTGACCAAGACGATTCAATCAATCAATCAATCCCTCTCTTTGGCCTTTTTTATCAATATTTTTCTTCAATTGACACAACTGCATGAAAAGCAATATCTTTGGCCCCTTAAGATGACAATTATTACATAATTCATTATGAAAGAAGTAAGTCAATGACAACATGAGATATAGAAAAATGTTGGGTCAGTGTTTAGAAAAGGAAATATTTCATTGACTATGCGTGCAAACTTTAAGAAGTTTTGTCGCAACTCTTATAATAACGTAGCATACTAATCCTCAAGTTCTATTTGTCGTTTGTTTAAAACAATAACTCACAAGGTTCGAATAGTGCACGTGGTTAAGACTTTCAAGTGTATTAACTCCCAAAAGACACGCCCTAAATCCGATCGACAAACAAACCCTCGGAGGTATTTTGCACTGCAACGAAAATGTAAAGGGTGTTCCAATAATTCAACTGAGGAAAATTGACTCGTGTACAGAGTTTGAATGAATTCTGGAAAATGATTTGTTGCCAAGATTTTTACGTATTTTCTTATTTGACACGATAAACATGACGAATTTATCAAAATGGAATAGTAAGCCAAGAGATTTATCATTTGAAACCGAAATCGTGATTTATCTGGGAGTAAAAATGAAGCAGAACTGTGTTATTATGAATACAGATATATACGCACTCTTTTTTCCATTCACCGAATGATATTTCACTATTTCTTTATTCCGTAAATCCTTACGAGATTTACCAAGATCTCATTCTATAAAAGGTGCAGAAGAGAATGCTTGATCCTCGAACCCAATGACGAGAGAGAATCGATCTCTCGTTAAAAGATTCGCGGGTGTTAAAAGCTTCGCAGATTCTTTATTCGCACGTCTGGTCTGTGCAAACAGCGATAAGCGTTTGATGCAGAAGGGGGTTAACAAAGTTCAAAGTTTCAGCTTTGTGTCGATGCTCCAGTCTAGAGCTTAAAATTTTAGTTTCCGACCAGACACGAATAGTTTCCGAGGAGGGCTAGCAGGAGGTTCAGCAAGGGACTCGGTTAGATCAGAACTGTGCTGGCCACTCATGTTCCTTCCTTTCCTATATACACATACATATAGCTGCGCGAACAATTCGCGGTCACATTGGCTGTCTCGTATAACGCTTCCGGCAACCAAAGTTCTCTCGGAACTAGTCCGATCCTCTCGAATCCAGTTTCAAAACGCACAAAGCTGCTGCGGTCCCGAGGATATTGGCGGCCTCAAAATGGATCGAAAGTTCTGCAGATTTATAACTTTGAAATATGTACTATCGATCACAAGATTTCCTAAAGAAATTTCTTCACAACGATACTTGCAACCAGTCAGCGATCGCGCTACTTACAACTCAAACGGAACTCGCTTCTTCGCTCATTTCGTTGGCGAATTCGTTGTAAAATTCTGCAAACAGAAGACGACGCTTATGGAGAGTTTGGAGAGGTAGCCTTTGCAGGTTATGTCAGCGGAAGATGTAAATTTTGTAGCGAAATGATCAAACTCGTTCTCACAAAAACTAGACTAACGAAAATTCAAATTATTTTTTCATATAGAATGCTCACTGAAGTTGAAAAAAGAAAGAAAGTGACGAGCAACGATGACATATTTCAATGGAAATGTCATTTTTTCGTAAAAATCGTTGCGTATTTTCATTTATTTCTCGTTAATTAAGCCGATGACCGATCTGTTTTTTTTTTTTTTTCAATCGATAAAATTGTTTCTGATATACTCTACGTCGCAGCTCTCATTTTTTAAGTGCCTCTTTTCACAAATGCGAACGATGTACGCGGAAGAGTATGAGAATAGGTTTCGTGCACCGTACAACCAATGCAATGAAGCAACGATTTTCCTAACTTTGTCTTTTTATTTCTCTAACACGAATGCGGCAATTACCGGTTTCCTTTCGTAAAAGATCTCTTTAGCCTGAGAACCCTGAGAAAGAAGCAACAACCTTAATTAAACATCCAACCTCATTCCTTTGTGAATAAATAAAATATGTGCCTGTTTTTCTCTATTATGATCTTTCTTTCTCACCGTCTTTAGAGGTCAAACAGATTCCCTCATTTCTTTTCAAAACAACAAGACGTTGAAGTTTGTCAGAGCACTTCAAAGAATGTCGAGCATTTCATGGGGTCGAATAAAACAACGTTCTTGGATGCGGGTTTACCCGCCAACTTACATCGGTAGCTTCAAACTTTTGAGTCTCTTTTTCATTCCTAGGATGATAAAGTCGCGAATTCGCAACATATGTGTGTCTAGCGAAAATGGGATGACTTCATTTAGCTTCAAGAACTTGCAACCAACTCCATTGCACCGTTGTTCAACTTTAACTTGTTGCTAAAATTGAGAGAGAAAACATTTCAATGCAGAAATATAAGCTGCTCGAAAGAGTCAAATAGAATTAAAATTAAAAAATAGATGCTTTCCAAAGATTTCAAATTTTTAATAAATTTGAAGAAAATAAATTAACTCGTTTGTATTATCGTTCTTTCTTGAATTATTATTTATCAATTATTGAATTATCAAACATTTCAAAAGTAGTACATCGCATTGATGGAGAAAAGTCTTAATCCCAAAGGAAATGAGGATCGAGGCATGCAAAATATTTAACATCGCGTATAGCTTCTTTTTTGTCATTACGTTTTAGAAAATATGAATCGAGAAAACACTTGAAAAAATGACAAGAATTATAGTTCAAGTCAATTATATACAAAAGTAGTTTATTTTAGCTGACAATTACCTCTTTCGAGGATCATTCAATCCCAGAGAAAAGCCATTATGCTTCAGTTATCATGAAAATTTTGTGCACAGAGCGAATAGTTTCATAATCATATTTGCCTCTTGAAAAAGAGTCGTGCTGAAGAAACGTGGTGAATGAAGAAAGAAAGAAAGAAAGAACGAAAGAAAAGGGATGAGAAAAGAGAACACTATGAAATCCCGGAAGACCAAACGAGCTAGAAACAACGTAGGTGAATTCTCGAGAAAAGTGGAAACGAATACGTAATAAAACAGAGTAAAGTGACGAGTAGAATGAACAGAAAGAAAGAAAGAGAAAAGGAGTGAGAAAAACTGAGAGTCCCGAGTCTGCGCTTGTATGAAAAAAAAATTTAAAAAACGGGCGAAAGAAAAAGAGATGAAGAAAGAGTGCCCGGCAGAGTAAGGAGGATCTTTGCTCTGGCCGGCAAGGAGGAAATTACTCGGTTGGACCGCTTCGTCGAGTCGAAAATCGCGGAGAGAACATGAGAAATTGTAGTAATAGCCGGCTCCAAGGTCCCAGCGCATGGCCCAAGAGTGCTACGTACGTACTTTACCTAGTAAAATGTTCGTCTCAGTTGTCGTGGAGAGCCCGTTTATAAAATCGTAAGTGTGCACCTCTGCTACATTTACTACACGTATTTGTGTGTGTCTGTATGAATGAGAGAGAGAGAGAGAGAGTCAGAGAAAGTACTATGGGGTTAGGAAGTCCACCTCTGGCTGCATATGAATATATACAGTCGAGCATACGTCGCAAGTACAAGAAACGTGAGAGAGAAAAGGAACAAGCTAGGGGAAAGGGAGAAAAAAAAAGAGGAAAAGCGAGAAAGCAACAATCGTGCCCTAGTGAAGCAACCAGCACGTCGAGTATATGTATTTTCTCGAATCTTTTCTCCCCAACCCTCCCGTGGTATTCTATTCCACTGGTTTTTTCCCGCCCCTTCCGCCCCTCAACAATTTCCTTTTCTCCCGCTCTTTTTCTTCATCTCTATCTCTATATCTTTTCCCTTTTTCCCTCTCTTTTCTTTTTTCTGTTCGTTCCTTCTTTCTTATCCTCCATCTCTCTCTCTCTCTCTCTCTCTGAGGCATTGCCATATCTATACACACACACATACACACATAAACACACACACACACACAACCCAAACCACTTGTTTCCATCTTTCTGTCTCTGTCCGTTTCATCTTCTTTTCCCTATCCGACTAGCGTGTCTACTCTTCTCTCCCTATGCCCATACTTCTTGCCCGTGGCCCAAACTTGAATCCAATTTTCCACATCACATCCCGCAAAAGTTACTTCGGAGCGAGCTTTCGGAGAGGACAGAAGGAGAAGACGGGAGCGGTATACGGAACGGCAGAGGACTTTTGCCGTATACAGGATCGCGGGGTGTGTAGTGCACCCTCTTTCTCACTTTCTCTCATTCCTCCTCACTCCTTTCATCTCGCTCTTTCGTTCTCTTCTTTTTCTCTGTCCTCGCGCACGCCGCCTCTCGTGAAACATTTTTATCTTTTCTTTGTTGGAGTAAAACAATTTTAGAACATATTGCCCAAGAACGCTACACAGTCGGTCTATCCTTGGAAGACGTAATAACGCGTGCACGAAGGCCACCTTTTTCCTCTTCTTCATCTTCTTCCTTCGCCTTATCCTCGTTCTGTATTCCTTCCGCTTTCTCTTCTCTTTCCTCAACCTGTTTTTCTGAGTGACCGCTCTTCCCTCCTGTACCGCAACTTTTACCCTGCCCTCGTCGTCATGGGACCATCCATCATTTCATACCCTGTCTACTAAAGAAATAACAATAATCCAGTGCCCCGAAACTTGTACCAAAGTATTTAATAAAATTCAGGAATTATTCATGAGAATTTCATTATCCGGCTTAGCAGCCTAAGAAACTAGTTTAACAATTTTGTTACTGGAACCTGATCTGCGAATAAATGAAATTCCATGATTTGTTGAAATGTTGTTCCTTGGCATTTTTCTACTTGATCAATATTTTTATCGGATTATCCACTTGAGTAATAATTGTCATCGGGTTATATTTTTAGCTGGACGTGACTTCGAAAGTGGCTGCCATTTTTCTATATTGTTGGAGTTCGATGCACCGGATGCTTCAAGGGTGATTCATGGTCTTACCGATATAGTCATATATTTTATATTAGGTTTCTCGTAACTGCGTAACTTCATCTATTTCACCGAACTCGAAGACACTTTTCAGATACTTCAGGACGAAATCTCTCGTCCTTAAATCTGCACTCGTTTCTCCTTCCCTTCCTCTCTAGGTTCCTCTCATTCACTCCTTCTCACTTCGGGTCTTTCTCTTCCTCTCTTTGGCTAAGCTCACTCGCCATTGAGTTTCAAACTTTGGATTAATAATGCTGGGGCTTCTCGTGCTGGAACGAAGTTTCGGACGGTGGATAGTCAATGGGATGCGGAGAGACGCGGTACGTCGGTTTTGAAATTTGTGGCGGGTTCGTTCGCGGAGAATTGACGGTGATATAGTATAAATATATATATATATATATATATATATTCCATCTGAAATTCCACTGTTCTACGCGGTTCTTTCGGATTTCTTTGAATTTTTTTTCATGAAGTAAAACAAAATTGGAATTTTCATCATTCAAAAACGGTCTACTGTTGTATCAGAAGATGGGACTATATTCTAAAATCATTTTATTTCAAGACAAAGTTCCTGTTTCATTTGCGGTTGACTTGTTTGTTTGTTTTTTTATTTTTTGACCATTATTTTATGTTTATACCAACGTTTTTGAATAGAATTCCAAACGATTAAAGAAATAAATTACAATCTTTTTTTAGCGAAAATTTGCACATTGCACTATCGCTGCGATATGATTTGGATAAAAAGAAAAATGAAAAGTGCGACGATAGATGTAATGAGAAGCACGAGAGATAAACCTTCGAAGCGTTAAAGTAATATATGGAAGGCGAAAGAGGTACGATCTTAAACGAGTAAGAAGAAAAAGTGGAGAAAGAAAAGACTTTGTTCTTGTACGTATAAGCTATAAAAGAGATAGTAATATATAAGAGAAGAGGCTCTCGAAACCATCGATTTAAGACGTTCTTTGAGTAATTATTTCACTCGCCCGGGTGAATTATTCACTGACCCGTGAAACATCCCACTTGCCTCTTTTTCCACCGGTCTAAGGGCATCACGTACCAACATCCTCGTACTCTCTTGGGAAAAAGTTTGCGACGTAGTTTCGAAACGAGCCAAAGGGTTTTCCCTTGAGGACGCTTGGCAATATTGGAAGTGATATAGAGAGATCGAGAGAAGAGTAAAGGGTGTATGGAATTGTCGGTTTGCAAATAAGTAAAGTGCATTTCACATATATGGACATTACACTTATAACACATCGATCGTTCGATGCAAACGAATAAGCGTAACCTATCGAGAAAGTGGATGACTGATATCTTCATATCCACAGGAAATTACATATGCGCAATCGATAACCGACCCTCAAAAATGTCATCCTCAATAACTTGATTTTACTATGAAACAAAATTTGTTATTATTAATCGAGCTAAAATGGCTCGTGATTCTTGTAATCTACCTATGAGTCGTCTAATCTTTGATTTTCCAGATAATAAGAAAAGAAAATTGAGGCTTCTCCAAAGATGCAGTACGTTCTAAATTACATACTAACGTAAATATCCATTATTTTCAAATTGTTTTATTTGATGCAATGGTATTCAAAAAATAATAGTAAACCCTACGCGTTATTATGGAAAATTAAACGTTTCTACTGTACAATAATATAACTAAAGCAATTTTCATTTTCATCATCCAGATGCAGTTTTATTTTTTTTTTAATTATATATATATATATACATAATGATTTCAACAACCAATCAATTTAGCATGAAATGTCATATATTGAAATAACACGGAATATAGAGAGCAAATACCTAGGAACGTGTGGTAATTTGCTCGTTAGATGTGCTTTGATGCGACATTATGACTAGTCGACTGCAAGGGAGCGCATGCGTTTGTCCTTCCGGTAATTAATTTCTCGTTTTTAAATGGAATAGCAAGTAGCACAAGCGTGCAAAGGTATACGTCGGGTGTACTTAATACATGAACGAGTGAAACGAATCCTTTCCAGTTAATTTAACGAGTCCCCACAACGTATTCTGTCTCAATAAAATTGATAAAAAAATCAAAAAAAAATAATGAACAAAGATAAACAATAATGAAGGAATAGATTGAAAACAATATCAAGGCGTGAGGCCCGAAATAAACGACGGACTTTCTCGGCTCGAAACTTTCAAAATTTTATATCCCCAGGACGAGAGATATTCGCGTAATACACTCGGATATAACCACGTATGCGTCAGTGATGTTTTTTGAAGCGTGTATCTTTACAGTGCGAGACTACATCCGAACGTAATCGAGGGAACGGGAAAAATTCTCGTCTCTTGTGAGAAGACGACGAACGTTTCGTTCTGCTCTCTGATATGGCAACTTGCTTCGTCACTCTTTCCTCCTTGCTGGGAACAAGTGCTACTAGTAGGAAACGTGCACCCTATCTACTCTTTTTGGATGAAGGTAATACCTGTGGATAAATATCACTGTGCATGTATTAAGGGTGCTGAGACGCGTACTTCTCGTTTTACATAATACTATATCCGGTATATACATTTATATACATCCATATATATATATGTATATATGGGAAACGTTGCAGCACACGATTTGCCTCTTTGTATACATATACACATGCATTGTATTCATATGGTACATGTACCGTGGTAAAGCGTGCACGAAAGCGAAGCTTTGCTCGCGTTTGCGAGAAACGAGTGAGATTACCCCGCGACGCGAGCGAGCAAATATTGGCTCTTATTCGAGTCAGTTATACGGTGCTTACGTATCCACAAGTTCTCCTCGCGATTGCACAGCCAAACTATAGACGTGTGTGCGTATAGATAAATATGGTGAACACGCACACGGACTATCCGTGTGCGGTGCGATGCCTAAGCAACGGAGGAGCGCAATTTGCAGAGCTCAATATGTAAAATTATTTCCGTTACATTCATTTCTTTACCACCGATTTATACGTGTACGAGTGTATCCTCGCCCGAAACGCTTTCATGCTCGGCAGAATCCAGTGAACGCGTTTGACGTGTATTTTGGTCTCGAAACGAGATAAAAAAATATATATATAAAAAAAAGCTTTCCTCTTTTCAGTTATCGTTCCGTATTATTTCCGTCTGCAGTCACTTAGGTTTCCACCGCTTTCACTTCCCCAGTGTTTATTCTTCGTGTACTTTGCCCGATTTTATCTTTACTCCTCTTTTTCACACTTTCTGCCGCATAAACGAAACCGCAATACGAAACTCTCAACGAGTAGAAATCCCATGCGCTTCTGTCGTAACCAGACACGCTTCACAGCTGAAGCAAAAAGATTCGAGGCTCACGTCCGATGCAAAGGAACGAAGGACAAATATTTTTAACAAATTTCTGTTTGTGTTTTTCCATCTTTTTTTCATTGAATAGTAGCTGGGCTAGGGGCTGCTGTATTATTCACGCTACGTATTAGTTTGTGCAAGCCGGTATTTAATATTTAATCGATTAAGGATAGCGCCCTAGACATTTTATTGTTCGAAAAAACGTGCTCGATGAGCAACCAACTGAGTCTTATTCATTTAAATACATTTTCAATCTCTATAAATTCTTCTCTCGAACGATATTGGTTTCCGTTACATGTATTTTTGTGCCTCCAACGTAATGTAACTTTCCGTCTATCGCTATATATATATGTTACGGGTAAAGTCCGAATTCTGAATAATGCTAAGTTTAGCCGGATAAAGTTAGGTGTATCCAACGTTTTTGGATAAAGTTGATTTGAAACATAAAATATGATTAATTTCGGGCTTTATCCGTCTAAACTTAGCATTATCCAAATGCCTCTGGATAAAGCTGGAGTTGCAGTAAGAATAAACGATAAGTAAGCAAAATTCGGTTTGCTGCAAATAATATATTTTTGTCTGGAACAATAAATTTTGAAAATACAGAAATATGAGCTTCACACAAGACATCAAACATTTCTTCATTTGTCACATAATATTTTATGTTTGTTTCACCTGTAATCGTGATGTTTATTAATGTGATTTGATAAAATGTAATACATTTTTTCGTACAGTCTGGTTTGGGCAGTCAGCAGTGACGGACGTGTTTATATTTACAAGTAATCGCTCGTATAGTATACTGTGTTGACCATATTCAGTGATTTCTCAAAAGTGAACGCCTAATTCCCTGGCACTCGGCAAGCCCTAACGGCATGGGAGACGACGATGAGTCCTCCGAGGACAACGAAGACACCGAAATGCAAACAAATCAAAACAGCAGTGCACTCACGGATCAAATACCGACAATAATCATTAATCGAAATCGGGGTTCCACAGGCCAAATTAAATCACCAACATGGCAAGTAGTCCCCTGCAGAAAACGTGCAAGAATTAGTGGCCCGGACAGTGATGGTGAGTCATCTACAGCCTTCTCAAACGTAAATAGGTATGAAGTCCTAGCTGATAAGTCAGATCAAGCTGTCAACAATCATAGTGAACAAGCAGCCCGCGAGATCGAGAGAGAACCGAAACCACCGCCAATATTTATACCTGGCGTTAAATCGATCGCTGAATTATCGAACCTCCTGGGACAAGTAGTACAAAATAAAGACTATACACACCAAACTATCAACAGTAGTGGACAGTTAAAAATAATGGCAAAAAACGCTGATACGTACAGAAAAATTGTACACAAACTCGACGAGGTAGGCGCCTCGTTTCACACGTACCAACTGAAGCAGGAGCGAGCATACAGAGTAGTTATTAAATCTCTCCACCAATCAACTCCCCCAGCGGAGATTAAAGACGCGATCGAGAAACTTGGACACCCGGTACGCAATGTTGTAAACAAATGCCACTGGCAAACACACGAGCCCCAACCAATATTCTTTGTAGATTTAGAACCCAATCAAAACAATAAAAACATCTACAATATAGATTTACTATTGAACGCGAAAATTCAAATCGAACCTCCGAGAAAAACAACAACAGTCGTTCAGTGCGCTAGGTGTCAGAGGTACGGGCATACCAAAACCTACTGTCGCAGACAACATCGTTGTATCAAATGTGGGGGCGACCATAACACGTCAACGTGCACTAAAAGCAGAGAAACACCTGCAAAATGTGCACTCTGTGCAGGTGACCATCCGGCGAACTACAAAGGCTGCAAAATTTATCAAAATATTTTAGAAAAACGAGGCAGAAGCATGCAAAGGCCCCATTGGCATAGGTCAAATAATCAAAACGAAAACACGACAGAAGAAAGGCAGTCCGGTAATATCCCCCCGGCACGTCAATCGCGGAGAGTAAACAGCTTAAGCTATGCCCAAGCCACAAACACAAACATAAACTCATCAACAGAAAATCGCGAAAACAATAATAACAATAATGATATGGCTGTCGTTCTCGAGAAATCCCTCAATGAATTTAAAGCTGTGCTAATGCAGCAAAATCAATTATTAAACACAATGCTAAACCTGCTGACCACGGTATTAACAAAATTCTCGGAAAAATGAACCAATTTTACAAACTAGCTCTATGGAATGCCAATGGACTGGTGCAACACCGCCAAGAATTAATCACGTTCATACACACAAATAGAATAGATATTGTACTAATTGCAGAAACACATTTCACGGACAGAAGCTACTTTAAAATCCCCGGCTATAATATATACGACACAAAAAACCCAGCTGGCACAGCACGTGGAGGAACTGCGATCATAATTAAAAACACAATCAAACACCACGAAATAATAGGACTAGATAAGGACTACCTGCAGGCTACGAGCATCGTAATCGAAGACTGGAAACACGGCCCCATCGCCATATCGGCAACCTATTGCCCCCCGAGACATATAATCAAAAAAGACAAGTTCATGGAATACTTTCAAACATTAGGCCTCCGGTTCCTAGCTGGCGGCGATTATAACGCAAAACACCCAAGTTGGGGGTCGAGACTTACCACTCCGAGAGGCCGAGAACTACAAAAAGCCATAATGGAGCATAATTGTGGACAGCTGTCGACCGGCCAACCGACATACTGGCCTACAGATATACACAAAATACCTGACGTGTTAGACTTTTTCGTTACTAAAGGAATAGCAAATACGTACACACAAGTAGAACCAAGTCTAGATCTCTCATCTGACCACACCCCAGTGATATTAACGCTGAGCAGTGGGATTACGTTCAAAGAAGCACTCCCGTTCCTTCACAATAAAAAAACGGACTGGATAGCCTTTCAAGATAAACTGGATAAAGACATAAACTTACATGTATCATTAAAAAACAAGGAGGAAATAGAGGACGCCACAGAGTATATCACTCAATTAATACAAAAAACAGCCTGGGCGGCAACACCTGAAGTAACCCCTAAGGAATTAACCAACAGCTATCCAAGAAATATCAAAGAAAAAATAGCCCAAAAGAGAAGACTCAGAAGAGTATGGCAACTAAATAGGAACCCAATTGACAAAACAAATTACAACAGAATTACCCGTGAACTTAAAAAACTCATCTACGACTACAACAACAGTACTTTCGAGCAGTATCTATCCAATATGACCAATACAGCGAGCTCCGACTATTCTCTATGGAAAGCCACCAAAAGGCTTAAACGGCCACAACAACACAACTCACCGATTAAAAAACCAAATGGAGAATGGGCCAAATGCGACGCCGAAAAAGCAGATACATTCGCCCATCACCTAGCCGGAGTGTTCACTCCTGTACCAACTCAACTGGATAACGGAGCAATACTACAGTTCCTGGAATGTCCTCTACCTATGAATCTACCAATAAAACACTTCTCTCCTTCAGAAGTAAAACGAACAATCTTAACAGAAATCAAACACTCTAAAGCGCCCGGCTACGACTTAATCACCGGAACAATACTCAAAAATCTGCCCAGAAAAGCCGTAGTTTTTATAACCACACTATTCAATGCAATCCTACGCACCTCCTACATCCCTAACCAATGGAAAGTTGCGCAAATCATTATGATCCCGAAGCCAGGCAAGCCACCAAACGAACTGACATCCTATCGACCCATAAGTCTGCTGCCAATTATCTCTAAACTTTTCGAGAAACTACTACTGACAAGAATCAGGACTCTAATAATTAACGACAAACTTATTCCCGACCACCAATTCGGCTTTAGAAATGGCCACTCAACCGTTGAACAAACAAACAGAGTATTCAATGCCATCTCCAACGCATTAGAGGAAAAAAAAATACTGCTCCGCAGTCTTCCTCGATATACAACAGGCATTCGACAAAGTCTGGCACGACGGGCTACTTTGCAAAATAAAACAAAAACTACCACAGTTCTACCTCTTGCTCAAATCCTACCTAAGCGACAGATGTTTCCAAGTACGTCATGGACAAGACCTCTCAGAATTACACCCCATACAATCTGGCGTTCCGCAGGGTAGTGTCCTAGGGCCCGTTCTATACACACTGTACACCGCTGACCTACCCATAAGAAGGAATATCGTAGCGGCTACATTCGCCGACGACACAGCGATACTCGCGGTACACCAAAACCCTAGGACTGCATCCAAAAATCTACAAAGAGAACTCCGGGAAATAGAGGATTGGCTGGACACATGGCGTATAAAGGTTAGTGAAACTAAATCTGTTCAAGTTACTTTCGCCACAAAAAGAGGAGACTGCCCAAAAGTTAAGCTGCACGGACACCCACTGCCAACCGTCGACGAAGTAAAATACCTGGGTATGCACCTCGACAGAAGGTTAACATGGTCAAAACACATTAAAACCAAAAGAAAAGAACTAGACCTAAAAATACGCAAAATGCATTGGTTAATTGGCCGTAACTCAAAGCTGTCCTTAAACAACAAACTCAACATCTACAAAATCATCCTTAAACCGGTGTGGACATACGGAATACAGTTATGGGGGACGGCCAGCAACTCCAACCTAGAAATCATGCAAAGGTTCCAATCTAAAACGCTAAGAATGCTACTCAATACCCCCTGGTACGTCAGCAACGCCACCATCCACAGAGACCTCGGAATAAATACAATAAGAAAGGAAATCCAACGTTTCAGTGAAAGATACGAAGAACGCATACAAAACCACTCCAACGAGCTGGCCAGAGCCGTCTTAGACCCCAACCAAATCACCAGAAGACTTAAAAAATTTAAACCGATCGACCTACGAGAAAGATTCAACTAATCTCTGTAAAACTTTCGTACCGTGAAACCCAGAGATACTAAGCATCGATGGATGCTTGCTCTGAAACCATGAGACACCCTGGACACCCTCACAATTATTTATTGTTATGTACATAATAGATTATAATTTGATAATAAAAGTTAAAAAAAAAAAAAAAAAAAAAAAAAAAAATTTTTTCGTAGATTAAAAATTTTTACTTATCAACACGTATGAACAATTACCTTCTTTCAAGGGAACAATTAATTTTTCTACTCCTCCAACGATAAAGATATCAAATCGCAGCACTCGTCGGCGCTGTAACGTTGTCAAACTTTTGGCTTCTTTCGCACTCTTAACTTGTGGTAAATAAGTTTTATACTGTTCTTCGTCCATATAAAAACTATTTGATTCTTTTTGCTTCAACAATTCAGCAAAATTGTCGTAAAACCTCGTTTTTTAAATTTCTTTCTGATTAACGGACATTTTTACACACTAGAACTCACTGCTCTTGATTACCGACTTGTGCAAAAACATTCACAACACTGTCAATAGGATTAACCATTCGAGTATTGAATAAGTAGAGAAAGAAAGTACATACAGAAGACAGCATAATATTAACCGCTGGAAAGTGTGTGTGATTGTTTAGGTTCGACTTGTGCAAAAACATTCACAACACTGAAAGATGAAATAATCATTCGAGTATTCAATAAGTAGAGAAAGAAAGTATATACAGAAGACAGCATAATATCAACCACTGGAAAGTATGAGTCATTGCTTATATTTTCTAATCGACAAATCTCAACTTTATCCAGCGGTGTTTGGCAAATGCTAGTATTAGCCGGCTAAAGCCCGAAGTTCATCATTTTTGTCAACATTATCCAGTTGTTTTGGATACAACTAACTTTAGCCGGCTACACCTAGCTTTAGCCAATATTGGGCTTTACCCGTAACATATATATCGATGCAGCAATGTACAGGTATAATCATCACTTCGTGTACATGCTTTTTAAAGCTACATGTAAATAAAACGTTACGTGTTGTGTGAAGGTGAAAAATCACGGTAATCACTCGAAATAAGTACATGCACTTATCGTCTGATTGTTAAACAGCAGAATAATAATTTTCTATAAATTATATATATTAGCTTTCGAATCAGCCTGGTCTCGTTTCAAGCAACTCCAAAATTACCGATTGGCAAACGTTGTGTCACGATTTTATGAAAAATAAGTCTCTTCATCGAAAAAATGTACACGTTTGACGATACGGCATCAACAAGGGTATCTCTTGCCTCGAGAGCGCCTGAGCCACTGAACGCGATCGATTTTGCTTTGAATTTTTCCATTCCAAAGAACGTTCATTTTTTAAAATCAAAATTTAATTCTACAAGTATTACAACATTTAAATATCCAAATTAATTGTTCTTTCAATCCGATATTAATTGTTCATTTTTTTAAACGAAATTTCATTCTACGAGTGTTGCAGCATTCAAACATCCATCTAGCAATTTACGCTTTTATGATTCTGCTTACTCGATATTTGCACTGGAACGGATCACTCGCGTAACGAACGCGTATGCTGAGATTGCTATTCTCTATTACGTCATACAAATGTAAGTAAAATATAAACGAGCGACACCACCTGCAGCCGGAAACGACGCATGGATTAATCGGGGTATTTTGCCATCGACAAAACATTTCTGTCGACAACGAATATGACATGATCCGAACCGTTACGCGCTCAATTCGGTCATACGGTCGTTGTCCCATATGATGAATATATGCAATGAAAGATTTTTTGCGTCGAACGATTTGGTATGAGCGCTACCACGGTCAGGTGACGTGTGGGTGGAGACATTTCTTATCGACTCTCATTTATTAAGACATTTTTTCTAATGAATTCGCCATCATTCTATTTTTTTTTAATCACCATGCGTTGGAATCATTTGCATGGCTTCTCATCAGCCGTTAATTATGAGTTCAAAATCTATTTGAACATTTCTGAAATGGTTATTCAAATATCAGTAATAAGGTTTGTATTTTTTTGAACATCTTTCGGAGGAATGCGTTCATTTATCAGTTGGATCCAGATCCTACAGCATTTACGAGACGCTCCAAACTTTGCTGCCAAGAAGCAAGAAGCCCAAGTTTTGTCGATACTCCATAACCAAACCCATAGTTTAAATATAATTACCTACAACCAAGATATTCGAAGCACTCGATTCTATTTGGCAATAGCATGCCGAATATTTGAATAGCTGGTCTCGACTAACTCATCCGAAAAATGTATAAATGAAATTGGCAAATGAATTGAGAATTCCGAATTTATAGCCGTATTTATAGATGTACGGAATTTAAAAAAAAATTTCTACATTTCGGCAATTCTGTTCAAGATGAAGAAGTTTGAGACTTCCAGATGGATGGCGTGTAGTGTTTCAGCGTGTTGACGAAGTTTCGCAAACGTTATAATATACATCATCAGATCTAGGAGCTCGTTACCGTTCGAGATTCCGAATGAAACGCTGTATGGTGCAAAAATAATTAGCGAAGAAAGTCTATGCCATGGTAAAGTTGTTCTTGGAAGAGATATTTCCATTACTCTTCAGAAATTTTTCAGAGTTATTACTTCTACAATTGGGAAACTTAAACATTTCCCATCTTTCTGATGTGATAGGACATGTAAATATCAGAAGAAAAAAATGTTTGCTTGAGTAAGTGCTTAAGGAAATTTGAATGATTTGAAGAACTTTTTTATGAAATAAAGCCTCCTTTATTGTTCTAAACGATATAAATTATAGATTGAAATTCTTCTGGCAATAGATGCAATCGCATCTTCAAAGTGTACACTAACTGCTGGTTCTTGGGGTTTGTCAGGATTAAGAGAAGGGCATGAAAACGCGTGGATACGCTACCCGATTTATTAAGATGTATGTGCCCGTTGGGAGAGGTTGCTGCGGCTGATCGCCGGTCTCCCCTATCTCGTTATTTCCGAGAATACGAATGCACTGCAGAAAACGAACCCCTTTGCTTTTCTCGCTCTCTCCCTCTCTCTCTCTCTCTCTTTCTCACGCACACATACACACACACACATCCTCCTACATCCACAATGCAAAAGCTTTAAGCTCGGAAGGATCACCTCCGTGTGATCTCGTTCGATTCTATTTTTATTTTTCATTCTGCAGTAAATACAGAATAGCCGTGCGGTTAGTGGTCTCGAGACTCGGAAATGCTCGACGATCTACCGTGATTTATTATCTCTATCTTTCTCTCTCTTTTCCCCTTTCAGCTTTTCTCGTTCTCCATCTTTCTCTTCACTATCTTCTTCTTCTTCTTGTTTCTCTACTTTCTCTTTTTGTCTCATTGTCCCGCTGTCCCGCTCTGCCTGTCTCCCTATATCTATTTATTCGATTTTTATTTCCCCCTCTCTTTTCTCTCTCTCTCTCTCTTTCTTTTCCTCCCTCAACCCCTTTTCTCTCCATTTTCTGATGGTCCATTGGTCACTGGAAGCATAAAACTTTTCTGTGGAATGCACGAGCCCCTACACATTTTATCACTACAAAACACACATATAAATATATTGCTCGTAAAAATAGTCGCCATATGAGCATCGCGGGATTTAGACTCCATTACTTTAATACATATTAGACTTTCCTTGCCAACTAAACCAAACATCCGGCGATTAGTCCTCGGAGATTTCCCCATGGGTTCGACATAATCCACTATCAAATCCACGGTATGACTTTCGGTCAATAAACTTTTGTGAAAATAAACATTACGAAGGTTAAAGAGGTCACTAATTTATCAAAGTGAACAAAAGTTCTGAAAAATTTCATGCAGAACTTGAGTGAAATCTAGTCATCGTTTACACTGAGCTTACGACGATCAGTCAGAGGTTACTATTATTAAAGAGTTCAATGGAGACGAAAACGTATCAGTAAGTCAACTGTTTGTCAAATCAAGAGACTCGGTAGGGTCTCGGAACAAGTACATTGACAGCTCTGTCGTCTGCTGGCCCGAGGCTCGCCGAGACTATACTTTCTCTGATATGAAATTTATTTAACAAATACAATAATTTATTTCCACGTTATATTCGATGACATTCTCCGACTCCGAGAATTTCGCGAATCGTATGACATTGAATTTTCATAAAATCTGACTTATCGGAATTAATGAAACGGAAAATAAATTATCCTTCCAAGGAAAGATGCATTAAAATAGAATTCACTAAATTTTCGGAATATCAACGATAATAAACTGAAGCAATTCCATGTAAATTAAATTTAACACATTATAATTATCTTTCCTTTCTGGAAACCAATTAATCTTTGTCAGAATATCGATTTTATAGTACGACGACTTTTCGATGCAGCAATTACTTAAAAGCATTCGCTTTATTTCAGTGATGTTTCTGTGATATTTTATGTCTTTGCATTAAATTATTCGAAGAATATGAAAAAACGAACTGCTCTTTTAGACAGTAACGCGCTGCTTCATGAAAACAAAGATATATGTGTACAAACACAGATGAAGCAGTGACAAGAGAATGAAATAAAAAGCGACACTGTATACTCCCCGTTAATCCCGTCGAGAAATAAAAATGGAAAGCGAGACAGGCGGATTATTAATTATCCGTTATACTATTACGTAACGTTCAACTTGCTTTTGTTCTTCGTATCCTGTCAGGCGAGTTAACTGTTCTTGACATTGAAACCGAACGACCGCGGAAGAAAAATGGTGAAAAAGTTCGTCTAAGTGTGAATTCACATCTGGTAAGTTTTATTCGTGCAGGTTTTTCATTCATATATAACTGAACCAAAATAATCCTTGTGTTTCTGCACGCTCTCAAAACTGAATCCTAGAAAAATAAGCGGATTATCTTGTCTCACTGTACTGCGAAGAGCCGCGGCAGCAGCGTGACGGTAAGCATTAAAAATAAAAAGTCAGTGCGAGTCTTATCGCACTCTCATAAACTCGAATATGACAGTTTTTGCCTTTTTTTTTTAATTCTATATACTTATCCGAAGAAAAATTTGAATTTCTTATTCATAAAAGATGTTTGATCATTTCAATGTCTACAAGAGCAAACATATCATTGGGTTCCATATCAGGAAAAAATAATAATTTGAAACAAAAATTGATTAATTTTTTTCGAACTCAAGGATTATCAAGACTTGAAAATACATTTGTATTGGAAGAACATAAAATTTAATTGCTTTTTCGTTTCCTTTTGCTGTCGAGCATTAATTACTTTCAGAATATGAACTAGCAGCCATAATATCGAGAGCACAATCCAGGAGAGATGATAAGGACGAGAAAAATTAGAGTTTGAATGTAATACCTTACCCCGACGATCTATAAATGAATTTACCCAAGTGCGGAGGAAATAGTACGCGATATATATGTACATGAAAATATATTAGAGGTATTCGCACGGTGATTTTAGTCCATGCGTGGGAGAGACCATTTATATATATGTGTAACAGAGATGTTTTCTGGTATCTACCCCGTCGTCGACAAGAAAATTTATTGTTCGCGTTTCCTTCCGTTTATCGTTCGTTCGAAGCTCCCGTGCATTTGTTGGAAACACCCCCTCCCCCCCCCCTCCCTCCCACCCTCTACTCTTCTTTAACCCCCCAGGGGAACCTGGCGCGTTGGATGAATCGAAATCGTCGACGACACCAACCGGTGAATCGTGTTAATCCGGCTTCTCTAATTAATTACGTGAATGGCAAGTAGAAATAAGACCCTGTCTTTCCAGCTTTAGTGTGTGCGCATTTATTGGTACTTGCACGATATTCCTTGGTAACGAGAAAAGATAAAACGTTAAAGAATAGAATCGAGAAGACGAAAATGACAAGTAAATAAAGGAAAACTCGAATTGCAATAGAGTTGATGAAGAGTGAAGAGTAGTATCGTTATTTCTTTTCATCTGATATCACCCTTTGACATTTTTTATCACGTTAAAATAAAAAATTCTTTTTCATCTGTTGAATCACTATATAAAAAATAAAAAAAAAAGAGAGAAGACAAATTATGAATTGTTTTTATTCTATGCAGTTCGATATATTTCCACCCCGTTTCATAACTCCTTTCAATTCTTTTTTATTTTATTTTTTGTTGTTGTTGTTTTATAACCTCCGGTTATTGTCCGATATTGCACCATTCGAACACAGCTGGAGGACCGACTGTAATTTATTTACTGTCAATATTCTGGAATTTTTTTTTCCCCTATCTCTCCATTATCGGGAAATAATATTTTTCCAAAGATCGGACTGAGCGATGGTTAACGCTTGAATATTTCAATGGAACTCAAATATTGCACACGTCACTTTTTCATAATGAAAAATCCAACGAGAAACACAACTATGCCTCGCTTCATAAAATTTAATGGGTTTTTGATCTTCGAGATTTTTATCAATTGAAGAGATTGGGACTTGATCAGAATACGGGACTTGATGAAAAAGAAATTCCAATTACTCGATTAATACTGCATTCTTGCGAAGTTGTTCCAATATCTCCACCACTGAATATCGGTATTATAAAAACATTTAATGTGTGTAATTTTTCATGGGGTCAGATGAACGCAATATTATCTATAAAACGATACCATCTAAAAAAAGAAAATTACGCCTGACATACATTTTTGGACGTTTCATAAATAACGATGTCATAAATTTCATGAGAACACTGCGAAAATTCTCCGTCGCATATTTCGAAAGTTTTGTTGTAAACTTTCATGAAAGTCATTCAAACGGAAGGTAGTGAATAAATAATTGTTTAAAAAATCACCGCCAGTTTAGTAGTAATTTGAAATTTTCTATTTCTCACAAAAATAGCTTACTTTTGTTACAGAAACTATTTCGACTGATTTTGTTTCGTTGCAAAAAAAAAAATATAATAGTGTGGAAGAAAAAAAGAAAAAGAAAAATACTCTTTCGATTTCTTCGTTCCGTAATGGCGTGTAAACGAGAAAAATCCCGTTGTCCGAATCGACAATTTAACAGGGCACAGTTGGGAAAATGAAAAAGTTGGCAAGATAAAAGTCGCGCTTTACCTCCATCGTGCTAAGAGGGATGCTCCAGTTAGTCCACATTGCAGAACGTTCGAGAAAACCGATTTTCGGCCCGTATACGAATCGGGGAAAGAAGAAAGACGGAAAAAATCGTCGAGTGCGAAACGTTTCTAAGAAAGAAGAAGATATAAAGAGAGAGATGGAGAAGTCGGCTATATTGACCACTCTTTTTCCTCTGCAATCTCTCTGTAACTTCGCCATTTGAGGTAACAACCCTCCGGGACTTCGAGAATCGCCCAAGACGTCTGCTACTCCTCGACCTAATATACCTCTTTGGAGTCCACTTGAAATTTGAGAAACAATCCAATCGATTCTTGCTCGACTTGCCTTCAAGCCAATTCGAATGCAACACAGAAAAACGATCTCAATTTTATACAACTTTTTATTTATATCTTCGGAGGAATTCATAGAAAGGTATCTAAATATTCAGCCATCCGCTATATTCCAGGAGTGACTGAATATGCGATGAGAAAAACACGATTATACTCGTCTTCAGATACGATTTCTTCGTATCTGAGGAACATCGTTTATTGTAATTTTCGATCTAGTTTATCCAGAAATGGAAAAACTTGATGCTTGAAAAAATTGGATTTCACCGTTGTGGGTATAAGCTGTTATTCTATTATCGCTTTTACACGTCATTTATTTGACATTGGCGACCAGTACATTCTTTCCTATCAACACTTATCCATGTATGAACATGAATTTATAGGACACTCCAAGTTGAAAGGAATCGCTTCATCATATTGACTCGAATCACACTGGCAGTTAACGCTCAAGGGTTAATGCTTATTGAGGTTGTCGATTTATCGTCTCGAAGAAAAGTCTGCAGCCGGGCTCTTCTTGAAGAATGAAAAGTTGGCTCGAGTTCTGCACTATGTTTCTGTATACATCTTCTCAACTGTACCAGATCAAATGCATTGTAAATGTCCATACAGGGTGTCCTACTGCACCTGATTCATTGCCATCGCCTGAGCTTGTTGACTGATTACGAAAGCGAAAAATCTGCGTCTTTTTCATTTGGATCCGACGCAGGCAATTTATCCATTATGCATTGGTGTTGATGAAGCCACACACATTTATATCTCCACATTATCGAATCAGTTATAAATAAACCCGCAGCAATGCATTGAAGCGATTTTATGAAGTTTAGAATATTTTCAATAGAAAAGTTCATGTAACTGTGCTTTATCTCATTAGTAATTTGGTCTGCGAGCTCGAAAATAGACGGATGCCAAGCACTGCGCGTAAACCGTGACGTTTGTACGATTTTTCGACCAGCTATCAAGATCAACGTTTGAAAAATAGCAAACCAGCCCAGTTATGACTTTCTTTTGAGGAACTATTGAACTGAGTATGCGCGATAAAGGTACTCTTCGAACTATGATGATTATAGTGACGCATGAGAAAAGCATCGTATCACAAAACAGTATGAAAATTGTTCACTCGGAATTCAAGTTCACGTGAATAAACATCAGTGATGGGACACCCTGTATGTTCTTGTAGTTGAAACAAAAACAATAAAAATAAATAAAAAGAAGTGGCATGCCTATTCTTTTCTCTCCAGCAATCTGTAACTTTTCCATTCGACGTAACAACGAGGAGGGCAAAAGAGAGGGCCATGCGGTGGTGTACGACAGGAAGAGGACCGTCTGGTGCTGCTGCAGTCGTGCTCTTCGTTCCAGGATTCAATGTATATACGTGTATAGTTGTTCGGTACTCGACCTCCAATCGCTATCCAACCCCCTTCGGCAACCCTTCTAACGCAACCCAACTCGTTCTATCAACTTCTCTCTTGGCTCACCAAAAAGTGGAGTGAGAGGGAGAGTAACGACGTAGAGGACCAACTTCAGAATAAACAGTCTCTTCTCGAGACGCTCCTGCGGAGAAAGAGCCCGCGGGTCCATCTCAAGGATTGGATCGTAACGAGACTTTCTCGCATGTGCTTCGTGCTCTATTTTCTTCTCTCTTTCTCTTCCTCTGCCCCGCCTATTATTCCTCTTTTTCTTTTTACCTTTCTTGCGTATCCGCATAATCCAGAGCGCTTGCAGTAAGCGAGGATGGAATTCTCAATAGTCGTTCTCGAACGATTACATTAACAAACGAAAGGTCTCTGCTCCAATAGCAACAGTCCAAAAGAACAAAAGCAAAAAAACGTCTTGAAAAAGAGATAGGAACAACTTTACAGCAATGCAAAGATCACGATTGCCATTCGACACTCTATATCCGCATGGATGCTGCAAAATCTATATGTCTCTATGAACTTCCTGAACCCGGTGAAATATTTCTATCGGATCACGATAGTGTCCGCTCGGAATCCTTTTCCAATCGGACTCCGCTCATACGCTATTCTTTCACCTTATATATTTTATCCTCACACATCTATACACTTTCGACCAACTTATATATTGGCTTAAACAGAGCTTTCTCTGTCGATTTTAATGTTAGCCACTCCTCTGCCATCGCATCTTCTGGTATCTTGACGAGGACTCGCTTCTTCACCCTACTTCAATCGCAGCAATCAATATGCGTTCGGTGGGATTGGCAGTAAAATAGTTTTCTCAAACATTTATGCATTCTCATTAATATACACAAAATCCCATAATGAGTATGGACCCAGGGCATCGTTGAACGTATTTGAAGGTACAGAAATTCGTAGTTTTTCATTAAAACCAATTCGTCGTCACTGAATAATCCATACGCGCCGGTTAATTCAACGATCACGTGGACAACAACCCTCAGCTTTGCTGGGTTTCCTTTTCGTCTCTATGTACCCAATGGTGTAATATTCATACGTAAATTTATGTATCGATATCATTCTCCGTTACGCGATGTACTCTTGTACAGGATTCTCGTTCACAACATTAATAACAGAACCCACAGAGCGCGAGATGGTGAGAGAGAGAGAGAGAGAACGAAACCTTACCAAAATTGCCACATAAAATAATTAGTCTTTGTCCATACCAATTACGCAAGCTGATCGTAGCTGACTTCTATCGAGCACCTGTTGCCCCCTTCCCTCTAACCATCCTCTTGCGCTTCCCCGAACCGTCATCAACAGTTCCACTCTCGTTTTCTCCGCTCGCCTATAACCCTTCCCTCCTCCACTTCATTGTCTGGAAACCTCCCTTGGAGATTAACATTTTAATGAAGACGGAAGGTCGCGCCGGATCGAACGGAAGGGAATGGGTAGGAACCGAGGCAGGAACAGTACGACGCAGGCGATCATTTACTTTTTTTCCTTCTACCGTGATCTATTTTTTTTTTTTTTTTTTTACTATGAAAAGGGTGAACTTTTTCCTTCGTGAGATTATTTCGAAACGAATCGGTTGCAATGGAAAAATTCATGATGCTCAAAACTCGTTATTTATTCATGTACTCCCGAATGAAATCTTGGTTTTGAAATTCATCATTGTTTGATCATTTAATTGAGAAATGAGCTCAAAGCACGAGTGCAGGAACCAGCTCTAAAGCTTGCTTCTAAGTGCAGCCGAAAATTGATTGGGCGAATAAGGATTGTTGACATAATCGATGTAAGTCCACCGTACTGCTACTCGATGAACAGGTATCCTTGTGCTTGAAATATTGAATGCTTTGATAACCAGAAGTGGATAGTTTGCAAGCACCAAGCTTCGCTATGATACTGAATACAAACCTTTACTCGTGCATACTCCTGACTGATGCTCGTGTTAAGTGCTCACGGCATGATGGAAAGTCTCGTAAAGATAGCAGGATGAACGCTCCGAACTCTATGGACATTGTAATACAAATAACCAAACACTTCTCTCATGGTCTTTCTCGAAATATCGGCCAAAACTTGTCGTCCATGTAAACCTCGAGATTAAGCACTTGACGACGATTAAATGTGCGACCGCTCATAATAGCAGATAGAGTAGTATCTTCCATTAACAAATGTAAGCATATAATAACGGTAATGGACTCTGATTATCGTTTTCGACTGAATAATTTAAAGATAAAACTGGTCAACGAATTCAGACAATCTCAGACTCTCCTTAATAAATATCTTAATAAATTTCCTTGAATCACAAAATTATCACCACTGTAATGTATCAAAAAAAAATGAATAAACCTGACGTATACAACCATGTTAAGCTTCATTATTTCATCCATCCATAGCTTCATCATTAATTGAAATGTCGCTTTTTAAAAAAATTGTTCTACGAACATCACAACCACACTTCGCCTAATTTACTTTTTGTTTCTGAAATTTTTTAATTTCATTGAAAACATAGCTTTATAAATGAATAAAAATTTGTTTCAACAGATACATTTTTTCAGTAATAAAAAAAAAGTATAGTAATCAATGGTTTTTTGGCAGTCTCAGTGTGTGTGAGCCCTTAAATTCCCAAGTATACTCTACCATAAAATATCAGCCTTCATGAGTTCATTCATATTTTGTGTTCTGTTAAACCAAAGTAGATAAAGCTCTAGATTCTATAAATTATATTTCATAATTCTGTATTAGTTACGGAAACCTAACATGCAATGCACAATGATTTTAGGTTGGTGACGAAGATTTTGTCATGTTTTGCTTCCATAACGATGTTTCATCTAGCTGAGGATGTGGTTCGTCCACATAATTTTGCGACTGACGAGAGTAATGAGGTCTCCTGTGCATGTGACCCGGTTGTAGTCCGAGTACGCCCCGGATATTCATAAAGCTACGCGGATCACAGCCAGGACACATGCATGTATACATTTCGTCAGTCCGAGTTCCGGAACAGAATGAGACTAAAGGGCAAACTGCGAGGAAGCTAGATAGAGAGGAAAAAATATATAACGCGACAGTGACAGAAAGAGAGAGAGAGAGAGATCGCAGCAGGACAAACCACCATTCGTGATTCAATCACCAAAGTTAAAGCGAGCGCGAAATGATGCGGCGTATTCTACCTCTTCCTACCCTCTTTCGCACTTTGCCTCTCTCGAGTACATATCTCTCCATCACCGCAGGGGGCCATCACATACACCAGCCACCACATCGTCCTGCCATCACCGGCGGCTCCCTAAAATCCTCTCCAACGAGAATCCAATCGAGACTCGCTCCCGTAACATTATCTCATCCTACCAATGTTATACACGGTGGCTCCTCATTTTACAAGACAAATTTGTACACTTACGAGATAAAAAATTGTCTATTTTTCGATAAAATATTTTTTTTCCACCATTTCCATATGGCTCCGGTGATCTCTCTAATTAAGTAGCTTCGAGCGAGGCCAATACTTGGATAAGTCATAGCTTAGCCATGAATTGGCTCGTGCATTGATCATTGAGAAGTAGGCAGTTTTTCTGAATTCCAGATGGCCCCGATCAACTGAAACTCAATAAAAATATAGCCACCTGGATCGACCGGGTTTCCAACAGTTTCCCTTGGCCCTCGGGCAAATGCGATACAGGAATGCGTTGAGAAAGCAGGTAACAAAGGGGTGGGGGTCTCGCTGGAATAGGGACAGTAAAATGAGAGGAGAAGTAGTGTTGAAGAGATGGGATGGACTTGTACAAACCTGAAAGCGTATACGCAGGAACAATAAAAATTGAAAAAAAAATAGTTTTCTTTTTTCAAATGTCGATCGTCTTCTTTTACTATTAGTATTAGGACTATTTTGAAGTTTGGGTAAGAATCGCAGGATTTATTCTTCTTGTCCGTTGCATCACATTAATCTGAAGATTAGAAAAAATGATTAGGTTCCGCTAAATTCGTATCCCAACATGAGGATTCATGCAACAAATTGAAAATTCCTTATTGCGATGAATTATTAAGATAAAGTTAGAACATTGTTCAATCTCATTTCGTGGTAAACTAAATAATATTTCGTTTTTATAATAAAATCAGAGCACCCCGGATGTATATCGACTTTCGTAAATCTCGAAAAATTAATTAAAGACGCTCGGCTCTCTCAGAGGCTAACAAAATTCTTTTCCTCTCTCCGATCTCGTGACCAATCTATATGCAGTTTTTTTTCTATTAAAATGCATATTCGTCGATGCAAAATTCAATTACGATAATGAAATGGATTATCACGGCCGTTACGTCCGATCATAATTATTATTCGAGAAATTGCACGTTGCCAATCCCCACAAGCTTGGACTATAATTGACGTTGAAAAATGTATGCATTCTTCATAAATTGCGAATTCAAATCATAACAGAATCCTACTTTGAAAAAAAGTTGAAAGAAGTATGTAGTAACCGACTTAATTTTAGCAATCGAAAATGAATCATCACACAGTCCTTCGCAAATTTTCTCATCTCATAAACCCTACGAAGAAGTTCAATTCTTTGAAATGTTATCTGTAAAGTGCGAATTCATGTAGCATTATATTTTCTTGTTATGCATTAAAGACTCGTAAAAAAAAAAAAAAAAAATACGTAACCTGTATGCATAAACATCGTTTTTCTCTTTGTCAGTAAAATCGCCTTCACTTGACTCCCTCGGCAAACTCTAAAGTCAGAGAAAGTGAGAAAGACAGAGCGAAACCAAACCAGAGTCGAGGGCCACCTGGGAAATACCCTCTAATGCTCGCAAAGCTGAGTCGCACATTTATATATGTGTATATATTTATTACGGGTAGTCTCCTGACAGAGTCAAAGTCAGGAAGACCACAACTTTCATCCCACTTTCACGAGATAGGCTGAAACAACTTCAAATCCTCGCCAACACTCCTTATGCTGGGCATTAAACTGAAATACCTGTATAGTTTACAAAACTCGTTATATCATGTGGTATAAATTTGAATTGGCATTGAACAAAAGTTTATATTGGTATTTTGATGTACTACACTTTAACATTCGTTGTTACATGTATCACATTCAATAACTTTGATACGAGTTTGAGTGCTCTTCATAGTTGTAGACGAATTGGAATTAAAAATTCATGCTCATGGCATATGTCACGTTCAGCTTTCAAATGAGATGAGTATTAATTAGGATTCAAATAAAATGTGGGCTGATTCAGGGTGGGATATATTATAAGACGTTTCTGGCCACCTTGCTATGTATGTCTGGTTGCTATGTATGTTGTTAATAATCAAGAGAGTAGTATTGATTGGAGCAGAGGAAAGAGCAACTCGATCGCAATGAATTGTATCGTGATTGGTTTAAAATGAAAGAGTCTTCTTTCATTTGGTCGGCCACCCTTACAAAAAGGACTGGACAGCTCACATAATCTTATAATTATTATCCCGACGATGACGAATGCAAGTTTATTGGAACATCGAAATAATTCGTAACTCGATTAATCCAGCAAGGGCTCCAAGTCGATTTCGCAGTAATATTTGACTGCGATTCTCTCACAATCGTATATTTTATTTGTCAAAACACCCACATATTCTCATAGCCTCATTTGGTCCGTCGAGCTTCCGGTAAAAGTTACGGATTCACGATAAATGTATATACAGTAATCAGTTGTATGTTGTTCAACAATGGAAACGAGTTCTTTTAAAATATCACACAACGAAGCACAAAGATTTTGCCTACTCTTTCTTAGTCGTCTTTTTGCCTTGTTGATTCCGGCTCTTGAAAATATACTGAACCGAGCGAGATACAACGAAAATGATTGCTATCACTATGGCTATCGTGATGAAAACGATGTCGAGAAGATAATATTGATACCATGTGAGATCCTGTGCTGCACTTCTCAAGTATGGTATCCCATTCCCACGTGCGATATATTCCGTCCACCAAATCGCAGTCTCCATGGGACTCTCTGGCCGATCTTTATAAGCCCTTGAAAGAGCACGAGCTCTCAAACTATATCTGTAAAAAAAAATGTAAATTGAGAATTATCAGGATAATTTTTTTTACGGTAATCGTTGCACATGTTTTTTTTCAATTTGATACATTTTTGACTTTTCACTGTAGCTAGCAGCGAATCACGACGAATGGCTCAAAACTAATTTGCCATTGATTAAATTTTTTGGAACTTTCACGAAACGTGGCATCGAGTCGAACTTAAATTGATTACGAAAATGAGATATACGGAACGGGAAATAATTGAGATAACGGATTGAGCGAAAATGGATTCGACTTAGATTTACTTTTTTTGTGCTAAGTGGTTGTATTCAGTTTCGACGAGTTTGCTTTGGGGTAAAGCATCCCTACAAATGCTATTTCTATGGGACAGTTCAACGACTCTTAAATCTACGAATCACGACTTTACTGCAAGATTTTGATTTTTATGAATCGTTAAATTGAAATGAATTATTGTTTTATAAGTTCAAGATTTTGATTTTCAATTCGTCCAGAAAAATTTCATAAAACAATCGGTTATCCACCACTTTTATATTTGAAGGCCATCTTACGAACTCGATTAATTTGACTGAAGAAACCGAATCATTTAAGAATATTCTTCGCGGTCTTCTTGAAATTCAGAGGGCAAAGGGATAAATAAATAACTGAAAGATTTCGTGGATCAAAGACATTCGATTTGGCATAAAATGTCCCATTCGTATGCATATAGCTCGTTTTATTTATAGCGAAGAATTGCGTTAGAGACGCCACCAGTAACGTCTCGCAGCTTTCCATCTCTTTCTCCACTTTCATCAGGAACGAATAGAATGCATAAATGAATAAGCGCGAGTAAATGAATCGTCAGAGTAAACGAAGAAATAGGAGACTTCGTTTCTCTCACTTCCTGAGCTTTTCTCCCCCTTCTTGCTCTTGCTCTCGTTTCTATTCCGTTCTCGGTGGTGAAGCTGCTACGGATTGTGTAACCGTATGATACTTCTGGATAACAAAGAGGCGTAAGAAACTTTGTTTTACGTCTTAAATGCTACGAGGCGCGGTGTCTTTCTGCCAAAAATACGAAGCGTAGACATGCAGACGAAGAAGAATATCGTCGTGGACTTTTCGAAACGAGTTGCTGAAGAGAGTCCTGATAGTGGGTCGAGTCGGATGGGAGAACGAACCATGCGGAAAGGAACGGAAGGTGCAATGTTTTATGTAGATCTCCTCTCCAACTAATTTCCGACAGCAACTCTAGCATCGTTCATGGAATGGAGTTGAACATCGAATCGAGGGCCTGCAAACCGAGTGAGCGCATGTTTTCGCTGTGTGTATCTGATATACCATTCACACTATGTTTAGTTTCAACAGAAAGAAAGTAACAGAAAGAGAGAAGGGAGAACGGTATCAACTATATCCTGTAAGCTTGCGTCAGAAGAGAGGATGACGGAAGTGCAGTTTGTATAGCGTGAAAGTCGACTCGAACTTTGCTGAAATATTTATGTGGCGTCGGCATCTCTTTGACGCCTACATCCTCCTCTGTGTAACGTCCCGCCACATACCCCACACCCACTCCGCCCACGCGTTCTCCCTGCGCTCAGGGGATGCAGCACGAGGGGCACCAGAGAAAAAGAGAGAAAACAGCGACCGGGCGAGTTCTTCACTCGTATTCCAAATTTCACGGAGGAAAGAAACGGATGTTATTTACGGTGCTTGTAAACATCTGAGATCAATGCTCACAACCATTGATTTTTGTCAGATTTCAATTGTGAACTTCGTGATTATATCAAAAATATTATAAATATATTAAATATATTATAAAGACGGTTTGTGATTAGTTGATGGCATATCCGCAGTGTTACGAGGAACCACTGAGTCACGGAAAAATATATCAATCATTGTCGTACAATCATACTGATATTATTGAAGAGATCGATTAATTACAGAGCGAAAGCTTTGCATTATCAAAGTCCATAGAACTGGTGCATTGTTAATTATTTTGAATCATGTATATCAGTGAAATAATCCAATGGCGAAGCTTTGAGAAATGTGGAGAAATAGGAGATGATGCTTCATAAAGCTGTAAATCTACATAGCAATAACGTATAATGCTCTCTTGAATCGAAATCCCAGGGCAATATTAAAATTTAATTTTCGAGTTTCGCCTAGTCCGGCCATGTCAGAATTTTTTTTTTTTTTTTTTCAACTATTTTTCATTTTATTTTTTATCCGGTTGAAAACCCGAGCGGAATGTTGAAGTGAATGCTTTTATACCGTTGCACGGACCTTCAATGAATTCATAAAAGCGTAGAAGAGTACTCGTGGATTTCGTAACAGTGACCGACCGCGATGAAAACCACAAAGGCTTCATTCATTTACTATGCGAACGTGAAAGGCAGAAAAGCAAAAAAAAAAAAAAGAAAGTGTATTGTACGAAATTTACAATAAAGAAGGAGATGAGTTTTGGAGACTTATTTGATGACGTTAAGCCCGTCATAAGGAGCGAGTATACTCTTCGAACAAAAGCTTCAACCCCTAAATTAATATTGCACAAATATTCTTCATTCCATTAAAACGAAGTAAACGGGACGTTACGATTATTCATTAAAATCATTTCCATGGGCGTAAAGCGAATTAACATAATAATGAGAAAACACACGCGTATCCGCATGATTTATCAACAAAAGAGCTTAATCCAGGCTCCTCTACGTGTTGAATCATATGAAATCCGCCCTTTTGTTTATAGTACCGATGGAAATTCGCCGTGGACAGGGTTGATGCGAAACGCAATTCACGTACGTAGAATTCGAGTGACGAAGCGGTCTCACCGCTGCTGAAAATATGTATGCTCTGTACGCTCATACACGTGTCGGGAGAACGAGACCGAGAAATGCATTTTGAGCTGGACTGCACTGACGCATCGCGTTCTCTGCCTCACGTACAAAGGTACATGCATCTATATATATATGTGAGTGTATATATTATATAAACGCATGCACACTCATGACTATTACACCCGGGGCACACAATTTACCAATCGGTACTCCCCATTATTCGTGTTTACAGCTGCTACCCGGGAATCAACCTGCTACCCGTTATTTGCCCCGGTCAAACTCAGTCGCAGCCCGCAGCGGTTTTGAATTAACCATCAATTTTAAGCGTTCGATGTACATATCTATCGCTCTTTATGTACAATGTGACGTTTTGAAATTCCCTCCATTTCGGCCTTCACCCAATGAAAGGGAGAGGGAAAGGGAAAAATCAACATGATGAATGCTGTCTCCTTGACACTTCATTCTCTTTGACATATTTTCGGAGTCTTCTCATCACGAATGAAATTTGTTCGCAAAGCCTAATGAAAAGTTTATCCTCCTTGTATGGATAGTGATATAAAATTCTTTTCAATAACTTCTATGATTACTGCATTAGACTGAGCACATTTTTTTTCCTCTTTAAAATTCGCTTTTTCTCACTGCTTCATTAATTTTCGTGGATAAATGATAATCTTTTCGAATAGGGCTAATCGGGCATAAATATATTTCAAAAAAGGATTAAAGAAAACGCAAACTTGCGCTCGCTAGGATTCTCAAACGATAAAATCGTATTCAATTGCACTCGAAATTTGCATTCCGAGCAGGATTCTCTCAAGTTACAACGCTTTTTATCACTCATATATATTTATATATATACATTTATACGAAAGGAAAGTAGATGAGAAAAGCTAAACTCGTGAAAATGGTGGAAAGAAACGGAATTGAACCCGATACTGCCGCTGGTACAAAATTTTGCAAGTGCTTTTGTTGTTGAAGAGAAAAAGAAAGCGAGAAAAATGCACAAGCGATACACACGCAAACCAAATTATTTAGTCGCAAGACTTTACGAAAGATCGTAAAGTTGTGTCATGGTCGATTGGTCTGTTGGTTCAAACGACCAGGGTTATCTATAGTTCGCAGTGCATCACTCTTTTTGATATCTCTCGGGAATCGTAACTCGTATCCTATATATTGGAATCTATCTTTATCTCTTTCTTCCTCACTCTCTCTCACTCTCTCTCTTTCTCTTTCTCTTAAGAGCTTTCTTTTCCAATGTGATGCTCAAACTTGGAAAACAAAGTTCCAACAGGAGTGCAAAAAAAAGGCTGACTCATTCGATCGTTAATCAAGAGAAGAAGACCTATCGAGTATCCACCCTAAATCCTAATATCACCCGACTATCAAAGATTCGATTATATATAAAAGTAACTTATTAGATTTAGAAAAAAAATAAATGTTACCGGATGATGCCAAAAGAAATATACCAAATTCCAGGGATTCTAGAAAAAGTACGTTTTCCGAGAGTATTAATTATTACAATATTTTATTACATTCCGTTACGTAGCAATTATGAAGCTTAGAAATGTAATATTTGATTATATTTGTATTCAATTAATCCAACAAACCCCGGCGGAAAATGCATACATTCGCTATCACCACGTACTTCGCATTCGCATTTGTTCTCTTAGAGCGCAGAATGAATTTCTATGAAGCTTCACATCCTGTCCAAAAAGTGAATGGCCGCCAGCGAAACGTCATAGAGAACAAGCGAGAAAGGAGAGAGCGAGAGAGAAAGTACTAATAACATAGGCAAAATGCATCTATGAGCTACATGAAACGTTCCTTCCCTTGCTGGTTTTCTTTGAGCTTCGCTCCAACGTTGACAACACTTAATTAACTGCGTACTCCTATGCTCTCGCTGCACAGTTAAATTTTCTTGAACCATGCATGTGCTGGCCATACTCTTATGTGACAACGTGATATAATGGTATTAAAAATCGTCTCCCATCCTCACATATGATACCAATCAAAATAATTTCATTCGATCTCAAAAAACCCAACGTCACTATACCGATCCGCTACCACTACGACAGAAGACATTGCATCTGAATTAGTACTCCGGATAATTGATTCCGAATCGAAAACCTCGTTATCTCTTTACATATATTTTCATATAAACAGCGCATCAATTTTTAGGCATTTTCCGTTTAGCCATTGCAATAGCATGACGATACGCTCATTTCCATTCATTTGATCCACGCGGAGGAAGAGAAAATTGTGTTAAAAAATTGCTATGCTTTCATAATTCCCAGATCTTTTCATCGTCTCTTTTTTTTACATCTGTATCATGTCTTTTTTTTAATTCGTCATATCTTTATTTGCGGTGTTTCAGTGAACAAACAGTACCATTTCATCTGAAACTAAAACAAATCTTACCATATGAGCAAATTATTGTTTTGACGAAGAATACCCGTGAGAGTAACGCAATATCAATAATTTTGATACAATTGTATGATCGTGTAAATTTTTGAGTTTGATTCGAATGTAATTGACATCAATACCATTTTATATCTATGAATCATTTTTCAAATCTTGGTAAATTGATTTACTTTGTCATAAATCATGATGAACTGACATCAGGGAGAAACGACTTTGATCTCGATTCCATTTTTTCTCCTCTTTTTCGTTCTCACATATGTATAAACACACTTATATATATATATATTTGGACGATAAAAAAGAGTATGGAACCTGGCAACGCGTTCACGTGCTCTCCGCTTGTTCGCACGTCAGAGCTGCGAGGGAGACGAGTAGTTTCGTCCCGCGAGAAAACCGTCTGGTTCACAAGGGGAATTCGTGCGCACCGATCCAATTAGATTTTTAATAAAAGTTTTGCCGTCCAACCGAGCGACTTTGCCGCGTGGCTAGCTTGCCCAACCGGTGCCTCTGCTCCTCTCCCTCTCTCTTTCTTCCTCTCTTGCTCTCACATTAAAAAAAAAGAAAGCAAAAAAGTGTGGTTTCTCGACTTTTCCTGGTTATACTTGGCCTCGTCTCTCTCCATCTTCTCTCTCTCTCTCTCTCTCTCTCTCCCTCTCTAGCTAACCTTAATTCTACGGTTTCTAGTTCCTGAAACTTTTGACATCAGGTACCCCGCGATGTCCCAGCAGATTTCACGAAGCAACCGCACTTGCACGTCACACACATCAACTCTGTATCTCCTCGAATTCTTCTTCCCTACCAAAAATCTTATTTTCTAAGAGCACTATCCTCCAAGAAATGTGGCGATTCAAGTCATGAGATCTCTAGATAAAATTTCTTCCAATCACAAGTTCAGTAAACATATGGAACAGTCATTTAAAACTAATTGAAATGTTGTTGTTAGAATATATCTTATTTTGAAATATGTTAAAAGTATTTCGAATTATTGCGAGTTCTGTTATTTCATTCGGAAATGATAAATAATTAAAACAGTCAACTTCGTTTATGAATCTCGTGGTTTTATTCATCAGAACAACAATATATTTGTACTTTATCACGAATAACTTTGCGAGATATGAGAAACGACCGTAATGTCTCACCAAATAACAATTCAACTGTGTGATACGACTACAATATACATCTCTACCCAATTACAACTCTACCAGTCTACAACTCCCTTAACAGTCTCTTAACTGATAGTAGGAACAGAGTAGCACTCGGACAAAACGCTTTCAAAAGTAATGTCCTTCTCCTATGACTGTGAGGTTTATCTAATAGACTACAAAATAGAAGCAGTTTAAAAAGCACATATTCTCTCGAAACAGTTTTCATTTTGACCACATTGTTTCTTCTCTCAAAAATCTAAACATTTTCAGCCTTCTACAACTATAAGAATTTCACTAGCTTCGATATTTCTAATTCATCGTTTCATCTCAATTGTCAACAGAATGAATAATAATGAGTCGACATAACTCTTGATGTACTCGGAAGCTAAAATTCGATGATCGGTAAACCATATTATGAATGAAACGGGAGTCTTACAGCCTTATAAGTTTTATCTACAAGTTTGCAGATATTTGCAGATATATCAAGTAAACACGCACATCAAGTGCTCTTGATCTCGAAACACCGGTCATGGAGAAAATCGAAAATTTGTACCACGCACACTCAGTGACCTCAAAGAATAAGCTGTATCCTTAAAAGGGATGATGCTGTATCCTCTCTATCTCTCTTTTCTGTCTCTCTTACGCTAAAGCTCTCAGGAGAACCTCCACATTTTTCTCGAGGACCATCGAATATTCATGGGGTTAGCGAGAAGGAATGAGAGCCTGCTTGCTCGGATAGAAATGTATATAAGAAGCGGACAGGAAGGACAGACAATCTTGAATCCCGAAAAAGTCGAATGTCGATGTTCTTCTATGTCTATAAAAATCCACACATATATATATATTTTATGATATAAAAATAGTCTCGTTCCACACACTCCGTCAGAAGTGTTGAAACTCGTGAAAATCATTCTAATGAGCAGCATTCTTTATATATACCCCAGATAAAATGATCAATAGAATAATTACGTGCTGATCAAAGATGCTATTTCATGTGTCAAAAAAAATCTCATTCTACTTCGGAAGTTAGAAATTCGAATGGGTTATTCGACAATCTTCAAAAACATGATAAATCGAAAAATATATAGCTCTATTCGTACAATTTCTTTTGTTTCAAACAATTGCTACGTTATATTACTTTATTATTATCAAATAATAAAATAATTTAATTATAAATGTATAATTAAATAATATTATTTTTATTTTTTATCTTCTAACTCTCAAATGCACACACATCGTTGTCTTATATTTGTATGTAGCGTCTCCATCTTAATCTTACGAGATAGGTACCGGAGATAACGACGCTTTCGCAACCGCCTGAGTTGTAGCAAAATGCAGTTACCCCTCGACGGATCTCGACAATTGCATAAGGCCTCTACGGGAGTGATGTGACGAACGGAAGAAAAAAATTACATGCTCTTTTTCCGGTGTTGGAAATTTGTTAAATATTATTATATAGACGTTGCAGAAATTAATTTGATTTCTCGATGTGTATTTTGATTATTCTTACAGTCAATCCAATCTTGACATAGGAAATTATTTTCCGATGTCCTGATTGCATTCAGAAATTAATTTCCGATGTCAATAAGCAATGTAAACATAATGTTTCAGGTTTCTTTTTCTTTGGTAACAAAAGTGTTTCCCATGACATATTTATTTATGTTATGAATTCAAACAATCGAGATATGTATTCGATTTCTTCCGCTAGCACATTTATGTAATTATGAATGCTTATCTGTTTTCAATTTCCTTTTATGACGCTATTTCTCGATCATAACTGTTTCCAATGCAATACCCGGTTTAATAGAAAGAAGAGGATGAAACCAGATGAGATATTTCATCACAGTCTGCAAGTGGTACGTGGATAATATGTTCTTCGCGCAAGTACAGTCAAGAGGACGAGCTCACTCTCTTTTCCTTTTTTCTTTTTTTTTTCACGTTCAATTAGCCACCCACTTCCAACTATGCTATAGACTCGAGAGCGTGCTCATGTACCTATATTACATTTTATATTAACTAGCTTACAGACACATGCACGCCCACATGTACAAGTATATAGATACACAGGCCACCGAGAGAGTCCAAGAGCACTTGAAGATAAAAACGAGGGAAAAAGGGTTGAAGTCTCTCGTAGCGTGCCAACGTTATAGACGAACGTCCAGGGTAGGTCCACCGTTTTATGATGGGGTCGGTTGAGGAAAAAAATATAAACTAAGTTCAAAGGCCTTCGAACATTGTGCGTGTTCCATCTACTGTTGAACAAACTCACGAATAATTTTTTAATTACATCGAGCGAATATGTATGAATATCAGTAAATCCGAGTGTTCTCAAATCCTTTGATCTCGGAGTAATAAAACAATATTTCTTTTTATTCCTTAGAAAAAACACAAATAAAAATAAAAAATATGCTCAAACCCAGTCAAAGTTTCGAGTGACCTAAAGTATTAAAACGAAAAGAGAACCTTGATGAAAATAAAAATGGCCGAGTCAAAACAGCGTTCGTCGGAAAACTCAATCGAGCATTTCCTCAATTCAATCACAATAAATCTGATGAGCCTAGACCGTCTTAGCCACGGGGCACATGCAAAGCGAAAACAAGACTCATAAATAAAACTTGTACTACGAAGTAGAAGAAAATCTATCGGAGAAAGCACTCGGGAAACTAAAATCGTTGGGGTTAAGGGTTGAATAGCTTGCTTTATATCTACTGACTCCCATTACGCCCCATTTCCCGTGCACCCAGTACGTTTACGCAAGTTTTGTGTATACCAAGCATACATATATACGTATGTATACGTATATAAACACACTTTAACATGAAGCTAGTTCGAGATATGGAGAACAACAGGGCAATAAAGATGAAAAACGTGCTGGGAAAGTGAGTCGCAGAGCTAAAACTCGAAGAGAGGAGGCGCGCAAGCACAGAGAGAACTCTGCGTTATTTCTCTCGACGGCCGTAACCGAAGAAGTGATGAGGCGAGTTTTCCCACGAATCGTAGGCGTGTGCCCGTTTTCAGTTTATATCACCCTTCTCACTCGCTCTCATCCTCTCCTCGTCCTTTGCTTCTTTCAAAACTGCCGAAACTTTGACTATACACACCCCGCGAGAGGACGAACGAGGGCACGAGCGAGCTTACTCGTTTACGTACTACCACCATTATTTATTTTCTATATTCCTCGAATATAAATAAATACATATATACAATATTAGCAAGAAAGAAAAACGAAACCCCTGAAATCGCCGTTTCAAATTTCAACCACATGGCAGAGCATGCCCTTTTTATTTCGATATTTATGTATCTGTTTTTCGACAATAGTGGAGAATGAGTCACAATCTCAATTTGTACTGACATGCCCATGCCATCACGGAGTTATTAACACTTCCAGGCTGTCTTCGTATCTCGAGCCTTCAGCGAGGATTAGGACACTCTTGGGACCCATGGAACACTGATAACGTGACGAAAGAGCTCCGAACATCTTTATGAGAGTTCGTGGTGGTTATATTTATAAAGATTTTCATGCATTTCTGACCTTAATCGTCGCTGAAACGACAGGTCCATGCAAAGAGTTGGATTTGACTTTTTTTTTCTTTTGCGGTGCTGAGGAAATATCGATCAAATATAAAACTCTGCGAGGTAATTTGAAGCAAGTTTTATGTGCTCATTGAACTTACATAAGTTTACTTTCCTTACGTAAGAAGAAATTGGTGACATTTTTCACGAAAGCACTCATGAAACCCAGAGGGTCCCAAAATTATGGTTTTCTTTTTTTGGAACTTTTTTACTCGATATATTTGGAATTTGTGAATTTTAACATATCGAAATTGGACCAGAATCCCTTTCTTTGGAAACAGAGGCAGACGAGAAATTCATTGTTTTTTCTTGAACTCTACTACTTCACAATGCGGATTCCCATTTTTTTTCAGAGACACTCAACGTGACATTCTCATTCTCGTGTGTATATACCTCAAGATGAGATAAACTTCATACACACGATGACAGATTCGAGACAGTCGCATGTTACTATACTTGGATGGTCTTGGATGATATCTGTTATATACGCATACGGTGTGCAAGCTTTCATATCTTGTAGCTCAATTTTATTTCTCGGTGTAATAACACGCGCCCTGTGTGCTCTATTCTGGAGTCAAGGAGAGACCGCGCAAGAGCTATTTGAATAATGCAACGTTTAATTTCGCTTGCCCTTTCCTGCTCTTTTTCTTCTCTTTTCTCTCTCTCTCTCTCTCCCTCCCTTTCTGTCTTTTTCTCGTCATCGCTAAGATACACGGTCGATTTCACGTAAAACTTTTACGCTCGCTCCCGAAATTTCCCACATGACCGTGAGACGTCTAGAAACGAAAAAGAGACGAGAAAAAGACAGTAAAATATGTAAAAGGTGTGAAGCTTCCGTAAACGTATAGTATATGTGTTAGAAAAAAATTTATGCTCGCCAGAGACTATGAAGAATAAAACGTTATAAGATCCCCAAAAAAGCTTACGTCGCAAATATTTCATTACATCTGCCATTCGCATAGCAAACCATGATGCATTTTTCAGACAATGTGAATTATCGGATTTTTATAATATTCTATTTGTCATTTCAAATATTCAAGGATCATTCTGACTTTCGAGTTATCGCGACCTCAAATTTTTCATGAAATATTAGATCTTTTTTTTCCGAATATTATTACTACTGAAAGGGGGAGACACTGAAAATTATATTTACCCTGAATCGTTGAAAACACGATCCACAGCTTCACGAAGATTTTTCTCAGTCAAATCATTCCACCTGAGAATTTCAGCGACCCCACGTGCTTTGGCTGCAGCAGCATTGTGAAATTGATCACCATACATCGGTATCAATATCATCGGGACCCCCGCATGTACACCCTCGGACAATCCCAACAAACCGCCGTGTGCCATGAAACATTTGACATTCGGATGTTCTGTAATGAAATCCATTTGTACAAGTATCAGCAAACGAACAGAGATTTAACATAAAATGTATCATTAACAACGAATAAAAATTACACACATTGTCCGAAGCATGTATTCGTTTTGTATCAGCTTTCAAACAGAAAAAGAATCATTTATTTCATCGGGAAAATGATGAGGAATATATTTAAAAATTCATGGGTTACTGACGATTATCGATATCCAATTGTACACTCTCTCGATACATGTAGTCGATGTATTTATTTCAATGTCATTGAATATTGGTTATGTGTTTTGTATTAATGATATTATCATCAAGAGATTATTGCAATTAAAAGGAGTTTGTCAATTAAGAAATAAGTCTCGTTGTCTCTCCTCTCTCTCTCTCTCTCCCTTTCTTTTTTTATGTTTACGAAAATTTGTTTCTTTTTTTTATTACCGCTTCGAAAGAGCATCACACGAAACGTTGAGAAATTTAGATTCAGGCCAGGTTTAGATAATATAAAGAAAAAGGTTCGAAAGGCTTTTTGTGCGTTTATATTTGGTCAATTCGTGACTCGATAGTAATGCTATTGCTATCGAGTCTGTATCACGATTCACCTTTCTCCATCTTTTAGCTGCTTTTCTTCCATTCTCTCTTTCTCTCCCTTTCATTTCTCCCGCTGCCAAGTAAGTTTACTTGAAAGCGAGTTGACTATATTCACTATTATCGTTACCCGATCAAAGTGCATTCCTTTTTTGTACAAACAGCACCAACGATCTTTGCGTATACAAAGCGATTTCCAGCTAAAATTGAGAAGAAATATCTGATGACAAGGCAACATCTCGAACATGACGCTCTCATTTTTCCTGCTTTCGATCTTTCACGGAATGAGAACATCTTTGAAAAATATGACATGTAATATAAAGCTGGCCATGTACCAAGTTTTCAAAAAAACCTGAACGAATGTATACAAATGGAAAAAAAAAAAAGAACAAAAAAAAATCATCTCCCATCGATGTCTACATGAAAAAAAAATCAATCGAACTGTGAATCCGTTGGATTCATCATAAAAAAAAAAAACGCGAAGCGTTATTCTTGAAAATCTTTAAAAGATTCAAATACTCGTCAAAGCCATCCAAGCCATATAAAATCTTTGTATGGAATAGCGCGAGTGCATGGTTACGAGTCTGTTTGATCTGGAAAGACTCATACAAAAAGAATACCCACCCGCCCCTTTTGATACATATTATATATATATATATATATATATATATATATATATATATATATATATATATATATTTATTTAAATATACATCAAAGTTTCATAAGATGAAAGGCGTTTTCAAAATGCCACTACCGTCTCAGCATGCCCTTATGAAATGAAGCTTCGCTCACAGGTATGTACAAAAAATATACATACGAATGTATCTGTACATAACACGGAAGCATATATAGCTGCGATTGGTGAGTATATATCTATGCAGGTGAAAGGGAGGAGCTCGGAGTCGATCCTAATGTCAAATTCCATTACCCTCGAAGCACGTACAAGACGACGGGAAAGCTCCCGCGAGCAGCATACACACGTCGAAGGTGCAAGGTGCGAGGAGAACGTACTCTCTCCTATATATATATGTATACACGTAGCAATGTTCAATGCTGCCTACAGGTATGTCGGTAGCGTTGCCAGATGAATACACCGAGCGTTACCCTTCAGCAAACTCAGCCCCGTGTATATACACACCCACATATTAGTATATACATAGATATTCATAGGTATAGTTGTGCCTGCACTGAGGTTTCACACTCGATACGGCTTCAATATAGTATTGGTAGGTACATCCAACGGTACGTGCTATCAGTTTACCTATAACGCGCCACAGAGCAGCTACGAGAGTATACATACACATAAATATGTGTATATACATGTATATGCTATATATATTTATTAATATATATGTATATGAGTTTGTTAGATAGAAAAGGGCGTAATTCACATATCAGCGAACGTCGAAACCCTCCCTGTTATGACCTTTCGTACACGTAACATGTCGATATGTAAGTGTAATACACCAGTCCGCGTGCACTTTTCTGTTCGAAATGTATAACGAAAACGACGGATTCCCTCGAGGGTGACGATGGGATTGAACGTAATGGAAAAGGAATAAAAGTCCTCCGCGAATTAACTCACACCACGTTTCTCGAATTTTATGACGTTTCTCACATTTTTTTTTCTTTTTTTTTTTCTCTCTTTTCTTTGTTCCTTTTTTCTTCCATGCCTCACGTTTATTCCTTCTCTCTACTCCGCCCGAAGACAGTGCAATAAATCCGGCCTGTCTGCGTTTAACACGCCATATCTACTACCGATGCATCCACCGGGCTGATACTTATCTCACTCTTTGATGGCCTATCGCGTCATGAAATTTTGTACGAGATATATATACCTTCATTTAATGGGATTCGACGAAATCGTTTTTGGTTTCATTCATCTCGTTCATTTTTTTATGAGAATTTACTGGATCCAACGATGCATGAAAAAAAATTGAAGTTGTGGTTGTATTAATTGAGGAAGTTGTTCGGCTTTATTAGTCAAATATCATTCGGTCAAACGTATTAAAAGAAACGATCGTTTCTCGAGAGAAGATAAATTTATGAATAATGAGATATGGTATATCATTTTCATAGTTATTTTTAATATATGTCAGCAGTTACGCTCAGGTCAAATGACATATTAACGAAAATAAGATGTTTCGATAATGAATAGTTTGGTACCAGTTACAGTATTAATGAATTTCAAGATCTTCATAGCACGTGACATTAAATATAAATATTCATTGAATTAATTGAGAATAATTTGGCGAAATATCGCGGATAAGAGGTTTAATAAATATGTACTATATCGTAAGTAATATATTCGTGTTATAAATAATGTATGCAAACGAGGATGAAACGTAAAATTGTTGTGATATATATATAGTTGAGAGTATTGTTGGCACTGGTGTGATAATGAAATTAAAGTGATCGATAGTATGTACCAGTTAAGCGTTCGTTGGGCAAAGTTCCTTCGAGATGGCACAACGAAACAGGGCACTATATATTAGATAGGTACCCATCTGGAGTGTAAAACGAGAAGATATAAGCCACACGAGAACGGTTCAACTTCTACGGAGCTTGTGCACCTGCTGCTATCGCCTATCCTCATGGCTTCACTACGTGTATACGCATTTAACAGAAAAACCTATTTAGCGTGTTGTTACAATTCGAGGCACTCGGAGCTTCGAGTTTCCGACGTATAGCAGACCGAGCTGCACAAAAATTGCCATTTTGTTTTGTTTTTTTTTTATCACTTTTCTTCAACCGGAAATTTTAGGTTTAGAATTGCTTATGCTTTTTTTTCAAACTCAAACTCTTCTGAAATCTTCTGATTCGATCGTTATAGGCACGATTCTGTTGTACTGGCTTTGAGATGGATTTTTTCAGTTTACATTATTGATCTCATAAAAAAAAATAAAAAAACGACTGAATAATAAGCTCACACAACATCAACGTGCATCGCTCTTGTCCTTGGAATCGTGAGGGCTAATATAACGAAGATAAACGAGGATTGAAAAGGTCTCTATACATTCGTTGATCTGACTAAAAAAATTGGCAAATTGCAGAGAGGGTAAATAAAGAATAGAAAAAAAAATAAAAGGAATATAGCATCGAAGTGTTTAGTCGGTGGTTCGTGAAAAGTGGAATTCTCTAGTAAAGTTTTGGGACCCCAAGAGAGTCACGCACGTCAACGTCATAGGTACACACCCAGCAATACACCCAGCACCCACGAGTGCCTTATTTTCTTAGCCATGAAAAATGTTGATTTTTCATTTCGAGGACGCAGCACACATGGGATTTCACCCTCTCTCTCTCCGCCTCTCTCTCCCACTCGATCGACAAGCTTTTTCTCATGAATTGAATGATACACCGAGAGCACTTATCCACCACTGCGAGGGATAATCGATAAGGTAAACAGAAAACCGAAGGGAAAACGAACCTCAAAAGCTTCATATTTTATTGAGCATTATGGAGAGCAGGGGTCGAGAAAAATATACAGCAACATACAAACTTATAAATAACGCAAAAAAATACATACTCGTAAAAGGAAAACTCCGTAATTTGATTAAAAAAAGAAATTATGAGTGCAATTGTGCAAAAACCTTTCAAATACAGTCCACACGAAATCATTATCCTTTTGATGATCAGCATGAAAAATTATTCGATTTCAGTATTTTTTTCTATGCTACTGAATGTCCTTCACAAAAAAAAACGTTTTTAGATTACGACTATCGATTCGCTTAATCAATGAAATACAAGGTTGCGAGTAACATTCACCAAATTGTAGTTCACTACCGATATTCAGAATCACGCTGACATTCCCAAAAATTCGTTTACTCGATCCGTAAAGTGCTCGGGGGAACTGCTGTCAGTTGAACATTGTCAAATATTCAGTTAATTTTTGCCGAATTTGGATGATAAATCGTTTTTTCCAATCCGGCATCAAAGTTCAACAACGAAAAGCATTTTAATCGTTCACTTTTTTTCCGACATACGCTTTATGCATACACCAAAGAAAATGATATCCTCTATCAATTATCGAGACAAATGGACACAGTAAAACAGGTTACTGCGCATAATATTGCGACGAACATCTAATAAACGAATCGAAACTGCATAAAATGTTTTATTTTTATTTTTCCGTGTTTTTAAACACGCTGTACGCTTGCTTGATTGGGAGTCCCTGAAGAGAAAAAAAAAATAAAAAACAACTCAGGGCTGTGAGAAAACATTCAAAGAAGATATTTTTTCAACAGTGCATGAATGTTTTGCTACAGTTAGTAAAAACGTAGCTGTAAAAATTTTGTTTTCATTTTACGTCTCTGCCATACCATATCATCTGCAATATTCGAGCACGCGGAATTTTTTCGTTTGCGTGCATACGTTATTTTGTTATTTCATAGAATTGGATCCCTCATAATTAACGAGAAACATCACATATCGAGAAGATGTTTCAAACTTTTTTTTCCAACAAGTGCAAATGCGTAATTATTCATTTTGAAACATTTTTTATAGATCTCCAATTTTACAAATTATTTCAACATTTGTTCCGATGCACGTTTTTCGTTTATTCAACACATGCGTTTCGAGCAAGCCCTTTCCAATTAAATGGAAACGAAAAAAACTCCGGGACTACGGATTTTACTCTGATTACAAAAAAAAAAAGAGCTGTGAAAGCCCCGTCTTGTATTACTTTTCGGTCGTATCTCATACAACGATCGAGCACGCGAAGTTTCATATCCGTGCACGCGTGTGTGTGCCAAAGCGATGTCATCGATTTTGCTCATAGCATATTTCGACTCGTGCTAAACAAAAGGGCTGAATCTAAGCAGTCGAAGATGCAAAATAAATGCTGTTTTCCTTGTCAGAGCTCGAAATATACATGTTAAGACGTATAAAACGTGCGAAATCGATTAGAATGTTTCGAATGCACGCATGCTTTCACCCTCACGATTTTATGCATGCATCTATATATATACATTAAAACGAGCATAATAGATTAGCGAAAGAAAAAATAAGACGGATAATGTGACTATTGAAGCGTTAAGATTATTAGTACCTGACGGTAATATAATTTACCAGCACCCAACACCTTCACAAAAAGTTGTATCCGCGTGTGTGCTTACACGTGAGTACGCGAGTTTAGTACATGCGTATCCCCATAATCAGATACATTTTTTTTTTTTGTTTTTTTTTTTTTTCATAGGACAAAGGAAGTGCAGGGTTCAACAACGTGTGATTTATGTTCTTTACGACTTGTCGTTAAGCCACGTTGAGCCTTGACAAGGCTCAAGTAGAAAAATGGCTTCTGTCAAGCTCGTACAAAAATAAATACAACAATAAACGAGGTCAATCATCTCCCCTATCTTCGTATAGAATAATTACAGCGAACCGAATATTACGATGATAGAATTTACGTTTATACAGTTATACCGAAGTTTTTATCAACTTGTGAAAAAATTTTGATTTCGACGTATATACGGATAATATATAAAACATAATATGAAAAAGCAAAAAAAAAAAACGTTTCTGGAATTGGGGCAATTCATAATTTGCTCACGTAGACTTTGCGCAAGAATATCATCATTGTGCAAGCAAAAATTGGGTGCAATTTTTATCCGATTAAATGACTAATGCGAGTAGAATTATAACAGGTTCACATTTGTTGCGTTTTTTTGTTGAACTTGAAGCAAAAAGCACGATATATTTATCGTACTTTTTTGCTCCGTCACCACTGACAAGGAGAGTGAAAATCTATGTTTGTACGTCTGTCTATATTGGTTGATAACTAACACCGTCCTAGAGTGATGGAGCGTCACAGTCCGAGTGAATTGGTATCATTTATATACGGTGTCCTTATAATCGCGTTAAGCTTTATGGAGGGCAATCGAGTCACAATATTATGGGAAGAAAAGTTATCTCCCATTTTTTCTCAACAATAAACCGCTGTAAAGAATTTAAGAGTATGGATCAGTCACCTAACCTCACTACGAATTTTTGAAATTGTAATTCTTTAGCATCATTTGACCGATCACAAAGGCTGTCAGGACGTTTTTGTAATCAGTCAAACCGTTTTCAAAGAATTTCACTTTCGAAATTTGCAGCTATCTCTCTCGCACTGACGACGAGTGACGAGATACCGACTGACCCATCCCTGACGAATCCCGACACCAAAAGTTGGGTGTCAACTATCCGATTTAAGAACAAATTTACGAGTATTTGACACTCACTTTGTTTAAAATTACACTTTCGTGATCCAAACACGACACCAATATCAGACACTCAAAATTCCAGTATCTTTGGTGGTGTCCGTTAAGAGTCACTCGGTTTTGACCCCCGAACTGAGGATGTCGACACCCGGTATAATTAAGTGTTGACACTCTTAAATCCGTTTTTTTAATCGTATACTTGACACTCAAAAAAGCGACACAAAAAATTTCGGTTTCTCTATTGGTTAGGGATACTCTTAATCGATTCGTAAATATGATGCATCAATGAGCAAAAGTGTGACCCAGTTCAATATTTTTTTCTCACGGCGCGTTATCAGTAATTCATTAAAACAAGAAAGCAAATATCGATACGAGATAACAAATGATCAATGTAACGGAGAAAAAAATCGACGAACACTGTATTTTCAGAAGCTCATTACCCATTCAACCTGCGAGACTCGAATACTAATGATGAATATTTTGATTGGATGCACTGAATATTATAAGCGGGACTCTGTTCTCGCTCGATTTGAGCGACCGTTTAATAACTTGGATTTTGAGACGTGACCGCACGTTATTATCTCTCTCTCTCTCTTTAACTTGCAAGCTTCAAGTATCTCTTGACCATGACTTAAAAAGAAGCTCTCATTATTGTGTATTGTGTCTTGTGTCAAGGCAAAAGCGAGGAAAGTGTCGTAATTGAAGCTAATTCTTGGCGACCCAAAGGAAATTAATGATCGTTTCGCTAATTCGAATTAATTCCAGTCATTTAACTCAATTACCGCACCGAGGCAAGATTATTCTATTCGCACCAAGATTTTGATTCAATTATTAATAGAAAAAATAGACAATTTACCGTGTAGAATTATTTATAGGTATGTACAAACATTGTCAAACATTTTTAAAAAGATATTCCATAAAAATATCGAGACCCAATTTCTTGAAACATCGGAAGGAGTTGGGATCGTTATTCTTGTCTTTTTTTTTTCATAAAAATAATCGCCTGCGGGTCATTCTTCTTTCTAACCGTGGAACTCCGCATATTGGAGATCAATGAACTTGAGTGACGCGCGTGACCACTGCGCAGTTGCATTATCGTTGTTTTAATACATCTATAGTCGATCAATTGGTGTGCATTAGTATCAACAATTCATTCATACCGTTGAAAGTATCTGCGGATACTAAAGGGCTTTTATTTAGGTCCATGCAAATATAACTACGAATATGTTCAATACAAAATTTCGAATGAACGCCAAAATAAATGATTACTCAAATTCGAACTTTTAATGACGCATTAGCATCAAATATGCACCCTATTTGATTTGCTCAACGTTGATACCGTCGCATTCGTAGATATTCAATTGAAAAATCACTACCGATACTCCATAAAAATCAGCACCATTCACGGTATATTTTCGTTCTTCAAACACTAGCCAAGTGAATTTCATAATTTTTCTAAATCAATCACTTTGCCTTTTTCACGTATCTCGATCTTGTTTTCATTTGTCCTCAAATCCTTATATGCTTCACGGACAGCAGAGTGAACAGTCGTAAATAATGATCACGGGCGTGTACTTGGACCATGCTACAGTTTCTTAAACTATGCAATGAAAAAGGAAAATTGTAGCAACAGAATGTAAAAAAACATTTGATCCTTATTTAGTTGCTTAATCACGCTTGAACGAGCGATTGAAATAACAAAAACTCAATCATAAAATTTCATTTACCACGCGTGAATTTCACCTGAATCTAGAAATTTCAAGGGCCAACGAGAAGGTCTAACGTACTTGAAAAATCACTGAGATATTCGAGGTTGTTTTTCCTGCAGGAAAAATCTCCGCCGGTTATCGATTACCGTGTATCTGGTAATCTGGACTCAAAGAGAAAGGCTCGGCGAATTACTCGAATATTATATAAAAATAATATCGCGTCGAGGTATTGAACATCATAGAGTTGTGGTATTCAGTAAATATGGTTTAATTAACAGCAAATTGCAACATTTATTGTTATTGATTATCCACTTTTCACGATTATGTGAATGAAAAGATGAGCGGATTATATACGCGGATGGAAATCGTAGCATCGACTAATTAAATTGAGTTTCATAAAGCCTATCAGCAATCTCATTACTTTGATTAATATTTGTGATCGGTGTCGATAACTCCTCGTATTTAATACGCACATATATACACATACCCGCAGTGTTTCATTGAAAATGTTGGGTGACAGCGTCGTACCAAAAGTTTCTCGAGAAACGAAATGATATTTCTGACTATACATTCACTTTGCCCTCCCTTCTCGTGCCACCCAACCTGCGTCAAGAGGTAAACCGCGGTGTCATCCGGCAAGCGCGTCATTAGAGTAATTACCCACGACCCCTCTCAGCATTATTCGGAAATCTCCGCATACTGCTTGTATGTCACTCATCTCCTTCCAATCCTTCCTCCTCTCGCGCAAACCATCAGATCGTCGGCTCGGAGTTTCCGCGCTAATTCATTCGCCTCGAACTCTACATAACGTTCATAGTTATACGTTATTATATGGGACATCCTAACGCGGTATGGTTCTCATATTTTTTTTTTTTTTTTAACACTTTTCACGAATTAACGGCTCTTACGAATGACCTTTGAGAAAATTTCCGATGAGACTGAATCATTGGCACAAAAATGGTTTTTTTTTTCACAAAATTTCCATTCCCTTTAAGGAGCTTTTTCACGTGTTCCAATAAACGGGAATATGTACAGCTTAATTGGTTAAAAACGGTCCTTTGAACGAGAGTTATTTTGGCGAATGTTTTTCGAAAGTTTAAAAAAAAAAAAGAAGAACTTTCAAACCATTGCCGAGTGAAATTCAACTGAAAATCAATAAAAAGACATTTTTAATTGTCATATTATTACCTCATTTGTATATCAAATCGGGTTCAATTTTTATTCTCTAAGTAAATTCGTTGATTTTCATTATTAATAACACCACGAGCTACAAGCAAGAAACCTGTAAATTCGACATAATTGATTGAAGAGCAGCCATTGAAAATGAGCGGTATGAAATACTTCAAAAACGCGATCAAGCCATAGAGACTGAGAGCAATTAGTTTGCGAGGAAATTATCAATTCGTAGAAATCTACTCGTTTGCTATATTCATGGGTTTCCTCGAAACGCATCTGCAGGAATCACTGATGATATACAACTGAACGCAAATATTCCACGAATATGATTTTCCTGTTGGTCGATTATTCCACTTGCGTTGCGTATTAACAGCGTTTCAAAACTCTGGAAAAAATAATAATCTGTAAACTTTACAGAGAATGTTCCGTACATTCGAGCTCATTGTTAGTGCTAAGCGAAGGAGCTCGCCGTGCTTCCTTCTGCGGCCTTCCAATCTCGATAATTAATCATCGATTCGGGCTGCGAGAACGCGATGAATTGTCGCAAGAGATACAAAAGAGGAAAAACTGTCGGAGATAGAAAATATGCTCTTTTTCTGTCCATTCTTTTATATTGACGCTTTCTTTGTTTTTTTTTTTTCTCTGTCAACCCAGTCACGGTGACAATTGAGCCCTACGTCCAATTATCCCAGGAAGGCTCTTCTGTCGCTTTTGTGTTGAGTACTACACTCGTCAGACCCTTATACGCTTCTACGTCACATACGTATGTTCTCCCTTTTCTCCGCAACCTTTCCGCCAGTGTCTTCATTCAATTTTTTCCTCATTCCCTATCGACTTTTTCTTTTTTCGCATCGAATGTGCTCCGTCACCAAAAATGCCATGACACTCCTATTGCGATAGGCGATTAATCGCGAGAAAAGAGGATGAAGCACCGACAACAGTGAGATTAAAAAAAAGGGAAATGGAAAAATTTCCGATATGTGTGTCTGTGATCATGTATTTTTCTGCTACCGTTTTTTTGTCTGATTCTCCAAGCTTGGACGTTTTGAATAGACGCATGATATGCTGAATGTCAATCGAAAAGAGATCGAACATCATTTTTCTAACACTAAAAATTACAAACTTGGAAGTTCTCTAAAGTATGATCGACTAAAAGCCTCGAAGCCCGCACTAACGTCATTAGTTATTATTAAACGAGTCAAATGTTGTATGTATTCGATTATACTACTTACGAAGTATTGCAGCCTGCGGTAGCCAACTTCGGACAAGCAGATTTGACGGTTTATTCGGCATGTCCTCAGCCTCCCATTTCCAAATGACTTTCTTCGGTATATCGCGGATAACGTTGATGAATATCTGTAATTTGTCATTCGGCATAGTTGATGCTTTGATCATGGAACCAAGACTGAAAAACATAACTCCCTCTTTGGCTTCGTCAAGGAACCGTTGAAGATCATTCGGCAACGGTTTAAAATTGGATGATATGTGAATACCACCGACTTCGATGATATTCGGAAGATTAGGTTTGGAACCATGAAGGGAATAATGAGTATTGACGAGCACGAGCGAGTTATTTTTGGCGATTTCGCTCAACGATGGAACCTCCTGACCGAAAGCATTGTCAACAATATTCTGCGTGGTCGGATTGTATCCATATTCGTATATAAATTTGATCATTGGTAAGGTCAAAGTGTTGATAAATCTTTCAAAAAATGTCATTGATGGACCAAAACCTTGGAATATACTGGGAATGTAACTCGGATTATCCTCATTGGAGAAACGTCGATTGACCCATGGCATCAATTGATGCGACGAAAAACTGATGTACGGAGCGTTGAAACGATGTGCGAAAGCCAAAAAACAATCACTGTTGAAGGCCTCGGTTAACATAAGATCGAATTTAGCATCGGATTTGATGAGTTTCTGAACTTCTGGATTGTACAGACCATCGGAGCAGGACTTTAACCCCCAAGATCGCAAAATCATCAATTCCAAGAACACGCCGATCGGTGAATGCTGTATCATTGCGAGATCTACCACGTTCACAAATACATCGGACGATTGGTTCCTCAGACTTATATCATGATAATTCGGCAACGGCGGACTCGTTCGATCATCCCGAGGAAAATATGATATTACCGTAATATCGTGACCTCTTCGGGCAAGCTCTTCGAGCAACGGACGAAATACATCAAAATGGCTCTTACCAGGATGTCCGAACACACCGAGTATACGAAATTTGTCGTTAGTCTTCGACTGACTAACGACTGTTGACTGGGGAGAATCACATTGCCCAAAATCAATGAGAGCTGAACACGACAACACGTAAATTATAAATATTGACGATTTACCAAACATCTTCCTGTTTTGGATTAAGACGACAACACAAAATCTCAATTCATTCAAATTAATTCTAATCACTTAAGTAATATTGCGTCTTTCACTATACTAAAATTTCAATTGATCATCCGACTATGATTAGGTTTCCCTTTTCGACTCAAGTTTTTATTCCGATTTTTTGTATTTATATTTCAATCATTATTTATGGCTTGTCAATAGATTTTAATTGGGTATCGTGACACTCGCGATCTCGATGCACACTTGCGAGTGCTACAGTCACTTTCACTCTCAAGAATAACGTTCACGATAGTCCTCTCGGGTTTCATCGACACGTTTTTTTATTTTTTTATTTATTATTATTTGCTCCCAACAGACAATACGAACGCAAACGTTGTCGTCGCCCAGTCCTATGGCCGAGACGACTCACGATTGACTGATGAATTAATACAACTGCTTCGAACCACAAGAGACTTTGACTACGTCTTCGCTCAAACAGCACGATATTCGTTGGCTCGACGCTCGTGTGTTTCCTAAACGCATCGTTATACAATCACGAACTTGCCCCACTACAACAAGACTTTTAACTCTATAGCGATAGAGAATTTAAGTTCAGATATTTCTGGCTACTCTTCAGATAAATATATATCGGTGCTCTCTTTTTTCTGTCGTCGCCAACGGATACCTCATAGTATAACCATCTTACAATGTTGCAAAGATACATTCGTTCATTTATTTATCTTATTTCAATCTGTTTTTTTTTTTATGAAGAAAAAATTATTCATAACGAGATTGAGTCAAAGGATCAACACTGAGACTCAGATTTTGTTGAAATAATGAAATATTTTTGTGGACGTATATCAACTCGATGATTTTGTCCAGGCAATTAAATTTCGAATATCATAACAGAACTTTGTTAAACTGGAACGAAACTTTGGTGAAACGATCAAAATTTTGTTGCCTGGACGAAAATATTTCGTTGTATACGTTCAACATATTTCGATATTTTAATGAAACCTTGGTTTTCAGTGAATACACCTTTCACGATCATTCGAATAGGTCGGAGAAGAATAATATTGTGAAAAAATTCGTAGATTACATAACGTTTTATCCCATTTGAAATTAGATCTGACGCGCACATTCGTTGTATCATTTTTCCTGTTGAAAGTGCTATCGAAATGTTTGCTCATACAAAATTATCATCACCGCATTCTTCAGTGTTTCAACATTCTCTGAACGAATCTCGTTGGAGAATCTGTTATCAATAAAACAAACTCAGAGCAGGTTATTCCAACTTCTAAATAGCCTATCTGACAGTTAAAATCATTGATTTGCAATCCATCAACTGACAGATATTCTTACCTAGAAGCTGGAATAACCTGCCCTCAACACTGAGATTTATCGAGATAAAAGATAAGTCAATCTTCATTCGTTCGATCGATCCAGCTAATGAACCAATACTTCATGATAAATTATTGTTTTTACATTTATCATCGATCAGAGGAAGATAAAATTGGAAATTTCGGACACTTGTTCAATTTCCGGTCGACGCGAACACCGATAAAATGAAATAAAAAATGAATACGGAAGCTGATTCCGAAGAGTCCGTTTTACTTCCGTCCATCCATTTCACTCGTCCATTTCCGGTTATTTTTAACGATTAGTCGATATACTCCCACTAATTTTCAACCCACTTTTAAGAACACTGACTTTGCGTTTTTCACAATAATTATTTCGTAGAAACAAGTGTAAGATTAATTTACGACACCGATATAAAGCGTAAATTGATTTCGAACAACAAACACAATGATTTATTACTCAGGGACGAAATAATCATAGTGATTTTGATTTATTCATTTTTTTTTTTTTTCTTTATTTTTCCTTCTTTCTTGAGAGGCTCGTCACTCGCAAATCAAATTAGAGTTCCATTCTCGTTTACCTGTACACGAACAGGCTTAGCACGATCAAACAGCCTCGTTCCGCCACGTGCATTGCTTAGCACGCCAATGTTATTATTGATATCAATGACTTTACATACTGGATTAACGAGAATCAACCTCTCATGATTATTGTTACTCGGGACGCACCCGCGACCGTGACTTTGAATTTTGAATTGATTATCATTCATTAACCATTCGTGTGTTCCATCGACAGTGATCGACCGAGCTGTGAATGACCATATACAACGATAACGACCATAATATATTGCGAAGGTCGAAAACCAATAATTACAAGAATGACGCTGAGCTTTACTCAATAAACTAAATAGTTCACGATCATTCCATAGAAAATGAGATTCATTTAAATAGTCTTTTAATTCACGATACCAAAGTTGAAAGCCATTGGCTGATTCGATCTGATCCGTAGAAAGATGGCATTCGATGACCCCCGGAAACTCGCAGTTTTAATGTTCATTTTAATAACTCGTGTGAAAAATAAAAAAAGCCTACTGAAAACCGTCATATTCGCGTATATAAGAGAGCGGCAAGGCTCATGTTGACTTTTTCTTTTCGTCGAGCCACTACCGCCTTTTTCGATATCGACAAACCTAATTGACCTAACATACTCACACCAACGATCATAGATTGTACAAGTTTTTCCAGCAACGAATTCAACACTTACGTAAGTTCGATTATTTTTTGTTCCCAGGGCCATTACCGTGACCTTTGGATATACCGTCGAACATGGACATGAAATAAGTTGAGAGTGTGGTCAAATGGAAAAAAAAAAAAAAATATGACGTAAGTCTCGGTAGAACGCACGCTATCGTAAATCATAAAATTTCCTACAAAATATATCCATTACTGTCAACGAAAGAAGTGAAAAAGAAATGATGTAGCTTAAATCATGAGTACAACTAGTTATTAGAAACCATTAGTCCCAATTGGTCATTAGAAAAGAGTATTCGAATAATTCTAGTTTATTTCTATAAACAACTGGAGAATCGTGCGTCTGAATTTTTCATCGACAAGCCAATCGAATAATTCGTGCTATTTCAATAGTAAAGATTTACATTTGATAAATAAAAAAAAAATAAAAAATACCACAAACCAATACTAAACTGATGGTCTCGATAAAACGGGCAAAAAAAAACCAAAAAATTACAATAAAAGCCTAGAAAAATATCTGTATTTCTCAGTATTTTCGGTTTTTCGTATTTTTTTTATGGTGTTTTAAGTCTCCTCCCTCATTAATATTTTATGGGATATCATTTTTCAATGATAACGAATAATAATAATAAAAATTTGGTGAGGATTTCAGCTGCAGCTCTGATTCGATATTTTTATCTAAATTACTATGAATCCAAAACTCGACGGATTTATAAATAACAGGAATATGAGAAGGGACATTTTTTAAGGTCGTTTACCCACCCTCATCGTGCATTATCCGAGTGTCATGAAATCCGCCCTTAATATAACGGTTAAAATGTATATGAGGTATTTCACGTCGCTTTTACGTCAAATTTTCTATACAATTTTCCAAACAATGAAAAGATCTCCATATTTCTTACTCATCTCGATTACTGCAACAAAAAATATCAATAACTATTTTACGGATAAAATTGTACAGCAAACCATAAAGTTGAACATTGTTATTTTGAGGAAATAAATAGCGATCTCCGCACAGAAAAATCAAGTCTTTTTTTCCTACTCATCATTGAAAAACAAATTTTGTTCACAAAAAGGCTTTTTTTATTCACGTGCGATTTTTATTTATCGCCAGAATATGATCGAAAAAAAGAAAAATCGTTCCAGTTGCCGGAGTTATATTCTATTTTTCTGTCAAAGTCACAGTTATTCGAATGATCTACATTCAAATAAAAACTTTGAAGCCAGCCTCCTTATATAATAAATATGAATGTTCGTTCAAGAAATTTCCGAGATTTTCGCTCTCCCGGAGTTTTATATTTTTATTGAAATTCCAATAGTTCCCGACTTCTGGCAATCCGAGTCCACAAAATGGAACAAAAATATTATCGGCTTTTCAAAAGTACATAAAAAAACAAATAGTAAAATTTAAAAAATCTCAAAAGACGTATCTGATTTTTCGTTGCTTCGAGAAAAAACGTGAACAAAATCCCCACTAATATAGAGCTATACGTTGTGGAGTACACAACTAACGTGAAATGCCATTCATAAACACAACAAATACGCACATACATATATAAAATAGTCACAGGGTCGTTAAATATATTACAACATATCGAGTCGTAAAAAAAGCACACAATTTCGTCGGAGTGATCATTATTATCTTCCGTACAGTGGATAACTGGATTAATGTAAGCAGTGTGGGCTCAGCTTTTTTTATATTTCTATTTCTCTTTCTTCCTCTACGATGGTCAGCTATTTCGCCGATATGATATCCGATAATAGCACATGGATACGTGACAATCGTTAAATAAACGAGATGTATGCTTGTTCGGCTAAGGAGAGAGATCAGAAGAGATCAGTACCAAATCAGGACGAGTCATTCGAATAAACTGAGCATTTTATAAATCACATTTTGCTTTTCCATAGCGCATATATATTGCCACGGGGAAAAAATAATGGAAATTCCGATCGAGTGTATGTTATTTATGTGTCTTTGTGCGGGTAATAAATTTTTCCACCACTCTTCTCCGCTCTTTAATCACACGGAGTGTGTTTTCTTCTAACGGTCAACATTGTTCGATCAAATAATCGTTCGATGGGAGCACTAATTTATGAGGTGCGAGACAGATTTATTTGTCGAACAATAGAATTGGGATAGTTCGTACTGGAAGGCACTAAACAATATTCGATCATGTCAAAAAATTTATATGAAAATTCAATCGAATAAATTTATCTCTTGGGAAGTGAAAAATTTGTTGCGTATTTGTAAAAGTGTGCTCGGTTGAAGAGTAAACGGGAAAGCAACCCTTCTCGCGTGTACGAAGGACGAAAGCTCTGTGATGCGATAAAGACCGAGTGGGGGTTTACTGCGGTGGTTCATCCGGATGGATTACATTACCACGAGAAAATCGTATTGAGGGAACACAGTGAAGAAGGGTAACCGTGGAAAAAAAATTCACTACTGCGAAGGGAGCGCTTTGCTCTGCGCTTATTCGCAAATTCGTATCAATGTCATAACCACACGGAATATTCTGACGATAAACAAACTACGCGCCCAGCATGTTGGAAAAAAAAAAAAAAAAAATTCATTTTTCCCTTCTGGATAAAAGTGAGATGAAAAATAATTGAAAAACGTTTCGAGCTGAGGAAAAAAAATGGAAACATCGAAGACGATGATCGTATTCGCTTTATCGCGAACGTGTTATTCCGGTACGAATTTATTGGAAATGGGTTGATAAATGATGTGAAAAACGCAATGGATTAACTTTACCTTGTACTTTTATTCCAATGCATAAAGAAGGACCGTCTTCACAGTTGTTTATATATCTCTGAGAGACTAAAGTCTTAGGAGAAAATCATTCAGGATAGCGTCGCCAAATTATAAAGAACTCTATGTTCTTTCTTTCTATACGGTAACCATCTGCAAAAGATACTTTAGAATGAAATAGCATTTTCGATACGTTGAAAGTTTGGGAAAAAAAAAATATCAAGGTCGAAATAAAATTCCTAACGAATAACAAAGAATGATTCATCGTAAAGATTTGATTCAACCAAAAAATTGTAGTTCATGGAAATATTGCGTCCGAACTTCAACACCGAGCACTCGATTGCCTACGAAACACCCTCAAGGTTATTCGAGAGTCGTTATATAACCATCGAAAGGGAACTGCGAGGCTTATGCGTAGATTCGATTCACTTGGCTGAAATGTATGTTGTGAAAATGATTCGATATTCAACCAAGGTTTTTGTGCCTATTTATCCAAACCTTACATATTTCGATGGTCGATAATCGCTCGAGAAGGTTTTATATTCATGCATCATTATTTCTGGTTTCGTTTGTACCAAGCTAATTGGCAAATCAGCCTGAACACTTGTCAAAACTGAAAGACAGTCATTGGTATCTCTGAATATGAAAATCCTGTAAATCTCGATGATTGTCAGAAATAAATTGTTGACTGAAATGATTTTTAGTCTTTTCAATCGAAATATTTACTTCGATACGGACAAGAATATATTTTTGAGAACCGACAAAAGTACATACGGTACAGCCGAACGAGTTAATGTTAATACGATGAAACATCCTTCGAATTAAATCATTCTTTTGTTTATCCCAGAAATTTCGGTGATTTAGTTGATCCATGCGTTCAAAAGATGTTCATTTTTTATTTACATAGAAGTTACAAATCGATGTTAATGTATTTAGTCGATGAAACACGTTGATTTTTGATGTTTTTCTCGAAGATGATACCCGAGTTGTTTGATGAAGCTCGAAAGTTTAGTCGCGGCACAATCGACTCTAAAAAAACTCATTCAATAATAACTGAGCTCGATAACTAAATTCGATATCGTCCTTTCGACCTGGCCCCACACCGTACAGGTAGACCGCGAAGCGAATAAAAATACTCGGGACAAGGTTCGATACCTAAAGAATTTAGTTCAAAACATTCTTACATTTTCAATGACATATTCAGATGGATTTCAGCACATCAATCGATCGAAAATTCAATCGGAATGAGTAAAAAATAAAAAACAGAGATTGTTTGTCTTTATCATCATTCAATACGTTGGTAGACTTTGCAGAAGATCGACGATATTACGAATGTTTATTTTATTTATCAAATCTCTTTTCGTTTCTATAAGGAGCTCATGACAACTGACAAGAAACACAATCGACCAATGACAACAAATGGATAAGCAGAAATAATATTTTTATAAAAGACAAAAGAAATAAACGGTATAAATTTTTCATTCGCGAATCCAAAAAAAATCGACATAATTTAATAAAATCAACAAGTTCCTTTCGGTATCTCTCTCTGAAGCGGCTTCGCTTACGTTTTATCAGCACAGATTCAGGAACACATATTCATATATGGATTAATGACAAGAAAAGCACGAGAATCCGAAAAATACACCGTAACGTTATTTCTGAAGAAGGAAAAAAAAATATCTCGAGGCGTATATATCTATGAAGTAATGTACCAAAGCCTCTAACCAGTCGAAATATATATATTTTTGCAAGCCACTCGGTCACCACTGTACCATCGCCATCTCGCAACTTTTTCCTCGACGTTTCTCTCATAAAAGTTAATAAGCCGGGGTTTGTTGATCCTCGGAAAATTGCTACCGCGCCCTCGTTCTCTCCAGTCTGCCCTCCTTCACTCGCGCGACGTTTTATGCCGCAGTTCTATTCTCCGTTACGAGCCCCAGGACGTATACCCTATGTACTTCTCTTGCTCCCTTCTGAATTTATCCTGTGCTGCTGCCTACGCGCATTTGTATCTCTCCCCTGTTCCTCGCCCCTTGAGGAATTCTTATTTTCCCTCGTCGTCATTGTCATTGATCTTCTTCGCTCCTGCTCTTGATATTTGATCCTACGACAGTTTTGTCATCTTCCACGTCTTCGACATTTATTTTCATTCGACGTTTATAGCCATTGCTTTCAAGATATACAGACATCGATCCTAAATTCATTGGAGGAAAAATAATGCTCGTTTTAATTGCTTTCGTTGCTGGATAAATACGAATATGAAATCAATAACGAATTCGATTGATATAACGAATCTATTAATATTTTTTTATCAGAGCTTACGATGCTTACTAGATGAAAAAATAAAATTAAAAAAAAAAAAAAAAAACATTCTACCAATTCGCTCTCTATACCTTCTCGTCCCACCGCTTTATTTAATCAACGAGAAGAACCCCCATAATTTAAATAAACAAAAAGCACACCGAACAAACACAATCTCCGTGCGGACTCGGTATATACAAGCCACGTAGTTTCAACGATTGTATTCCAAAGAGCTTAGACCGCTCTGTTTCGGGATAGTTCAAACGCATGCAACGAAAGCCCTCTGCTGCATATGTTATTTCCTGCAATTCGTAACAGTCGGCATATCTTTAAAAGATGCTCTTTTCCATCCAGCACAGCGAGTCGAATGATTCACACGTAAAAAAAAAAATATCTCCAACTCTATATATTATGTTATGCGTCGCATTGTTGAATTAGCAAGCAACGATAAGTCATTCAGGACCAAATGAGCCTGTATATATACCGGTACGAGTTGCAAGGAAGCACAGTTTCGTATTTCTCTCGACGATTGTATTCCACAGCAAGCTTAGACTGTTCATACGCGATAGTCGCGCCTCTAAAGGAGCTTCAAGCTCCTTTTTAGACCCGCTAATTACTCGGCTCGTCATATACCTCTATGCTACGGGATACGTGCTCGTGAGTAAACTCGTAAACATCCCCTCATATATACACAAGGTATTTCATGGGATATAGGAGAAGGAGAAGGAGGAAGAGAAGTGGAGCAATGAGAATATTCCTCCGCCTGGAGACATGAAACTCTACTACAATACGTTGAATAGGGAGCCTTTTCAAACTGTGCATATGGACATGCGCCCTTTATTAAAAAAAACAACTCACCATATAGACACTTTACGACTGTTACACGTTATAACGAACTATCGTTCAACAACGCCTTCAAAATTTAGCCCCATCTTCCCGCGAGACTTTTTTTTTTATCATTTAATCGTAAAGCTCGACAGGACTGTTTCTTTATCTCGTATAAAAGACACTTTTCCCACTCGTTCTATTCAAAAACCCCTATAATTCAATACGAATATATACATATGTCTGCACTATCTCCGGAATACTGCCGAATTACTTTAGCTCGAAAAAAGAAAAAAAAGCGATTTACTCAACGGGTCGAACGACCCCGCTGTTTTATCGTCGTGTTTTAACGGCAGCCAGGTGCAGCTAAGTACCTTCGTGAAAAAAAGAAAGCTTCGGGAAATAAAAAAAACAACAACAACAAGCGTTGCAAGAACGTAGATTGGATATCTTTCATATCGATTTTGCGTGAGCCTAGAAAAAAAAAACCGAACGTTTTACAAATCTTCTACAAACGAGAGATATATTGTTAAAACACTAATCTAATCGTAAATGAATAACGACGCTGTCGTTATTCCTTGTGGCACGAACCAATAACGGAATAGGAGAATCCATTATATAATATATGTATGTATCGTTGATAATTGAATTCTACATGAATTCTACGATCGGTTATCGATACAGAGTTCATTAAGGAGTTTCGGTACAAAAGGCAAAATGTTAAGAAATTAATGAAATTTGGTGATAATGTTCTTCAACATCAAGTACGAGAACACACATTTTTCCAAAATTTTCTTCTTCTTGGTTATCGAGTAATTATGCATTAAAACAGATTTCTTATGCCCGAAGTGTATACCTATATATATGGAAACGCTATGCTTATACACGTGAACTTTAGTCTTCAATTACTCGATAACTGTGTAGAAGAAAAATCTGAAAAAATTTGTATTGTCAAATTTGGCACTAAGGAATATGTTCACCAAATTTTATCAAATTTTTAACATTTTGAAATTTTTTGTGTTTTTAACATGGTTTAGCATGGCAACATTGTATCGCCTGTACCGAAACTCCTTAAAGAATACGACTAACTTATACGATGAAAGAATAGATGAGTATAAGCACTACTTTTTCTCTCGCATGTTGCCTCAAGTTCGGAACAAAATTACGTTACGGTCAGTCCTATGAATTAATCGATCGGTGAAAGTTGGAAGATCATCGGTCAGCCGATGAAACCTGTATCGCGATAAATCAGACGAACAATAGAGTTCCGGATTGTCGATCTCTTGGGAAAAGGAGAAGGAAAAAGGTGAACTGGTGGAGGGGAAAGTGTATCGTAAGGGATATTTACCTCATTATACATATCTATATGTATATCTATATTTGTATGAATGTATTCATAGAGATGTAACGCGTAGTATAAAAAAAATATATATATATATATATATATATATATATATATATATATATATATATATATATATATATATATATATATATATGTGGGCTGAATACTTCGGGACACCTATTTTTTTCTCCATACATAGATTCATTTTGTTCTTCACAATTTGTAGTTAAAAGGAAATTGTTTTATATATAATAATTAAAAAGATATAACAATTTTACTATAGAACGAATACTTTGAGACTTTTCCTCGTGAGGCATACAATGGAGACAGTCCGCAAAAGTGCAATAAGATATATACGACGGTCAATTTCCATAGTCTTTGAAGTATGCGTATAAATGTATGGTCTTTGGTATTCAGTGCATAGTTTGAGGTCATTTTTCAGGATCTTTTCCACGTACAATGCAAAGAAATTGTATGAAATGCGTATTTTAAAGCCTCAAATTTTATATGTTACAACCAGATTGAGGCCTCGAGTATCCTATTGAGTAAAAGAAACGTGCAGCATGGAAACGATAACATACGATGTGCACTCCGAAGCGTTTCGAGTTCGTCTGAGTTATCCTGGGGTCTTGAAGTACACGTGCGATATAATAAACCGTTGCATTAAATATATATTTTGGTGATTACCGTTTTGCTAGAGCATAATTTTCACATAACTTTCATGCCGCCAAACAAGGGTGTCCTCAATCAATGCACTCAGTCACAATTTTGTGACTGTTCAGATGTTACATTTATCCACTGTCCTAATAACTTACTTCTTATTGAGAATTATTCTCGGAAATCTTTTCAAAAATCAATTATTTCTCAAATGGCACAAAAAAATATTCAGCCCTCCAGTATAGATAGATCATACGGCTGAAAAGGATGTTCGGGTACTCGATCTATCAATTGAATGTAACGATAGAGACCCCAAAATATATCTTTGATGCAATGGTTTTTTTTATCGCACGTGTACTTCAAGACCTCAGCGTAACTCAGACGAACCCGAAACACTCCGGAGTGTTTCTCCGGAGTGCACATCTAATGTTATCATTTCCGTGCTGCACGTTTCAGTTACTCAATAGGATACTCGAGGACTCAATCTGGTAGTAATTAATATATAATTCAAGGCTTCACCTTCGCTTGGGTTCGTTCGGGGTTGTTTGGGTTTGTTCGGGTTTTCCTAGCTACCGTAAATACGTGATGAATAAAAAAAATTTCCGAGCATCACTATAGAAAATTTATATTCACAATTGGTAAATGAAGACGATTTTAATATCGCTACTGATTGGATTATCAAACTAACGGTTGAGGCCTGAACAAAATTTGTCGGCAGGATGGAAGATGTGCGAAAAATACGTTCTAGCAAAATGGTAATCTCTCGATACAGATGTTACATTCGTCCAATGTCCTTATAACTTACTTCTTATTAAGAATTATTCTCGGAAATATTTTCAAAAATCAATTATTTCTCAAATCACACAAAAGTATTCTGTTCTCCAGTATAGATAGATCATACGGCTGAAAAAGATGTTCGGGTACTCGATCTATCAATTAAATCTAACGATAGAGACCCCAAAATATATCTTTGATGCAGTGGTTTTTTTTTATCGCACGTGTACTTCAAGACCTCAGCGTAACTCAGACGAACCCGAAACACTCCGGAGTGCACATCTAATGTTATCATTTCCGTGCTGCACGTTTCTTTTACTCAATCGGATACTCGAGGACTCAATCTGGTAGTAATATATAATTCAAGGCTTTACCTTCGTTTGGGTTTGTTCGGGTTTTCCTAGCTACCGTATATACGTGATGAATAAAAAAATTGTCCAAGCATCACTATAGAAAACTTATATTCACAATTGGCAAATGAAGTCGTTTTTAATATCGCTACTGATTGGATTATCAAGCTAATGGTTGAGGCCTGAACAAAAATTTTTGGTACGATGGAAGATGTGTGAAAAAATATGTTCTAGCAAAATGGTAATCTCTCGATCCAGATGTTACATTCATCCAATGTCTTAATAACTTACTTCTTATTAAGAATTATTCTCGGAAATATGTTCAAAAATCAATTATTTCCCAAGTAGCATAAAAAAATATTTTGCTCTCCAGTATAGATAGATCATACGGCTAAAAAAGATGTTCGGGTACTCGATCTATCAATTAAATCTAACGATAGAGACCCCAAAATATATCTTTGATGCAATGGTTTTTTTTATCGCACGTGTACTTCAAGACCTCAGCGTAACTCAGACGAACCCGAAACACTCCGGAGTGCACATCTAATGTTATCATTTCCGTGCTGCACGTTTCTTTTACTCAATCGGATACTCGAGGACTCAATCTGGTAGTAATATATAACTCAAGGCTTCACCTTCGTTTGAGTTCGTTCGGGTTTGTTTGGGTTTGTTTGGGTTTGTTCGGGTTTTCCTAGCTACCGTAAATACGTGATGAATGAAAAAATTGCCCGAGCATCACTATAGAAAATTTATATTCACAATTGGTAAATGAAGTCGTTTTTAATATCGCTACTGATTGGATTATCAAACTAACGGTTGAGGCCTGAACAAAAATTTTTGGCACGATGGAAGATGTGTGAAAAAATATGTTCTAGCAAAATGGTAATCTCTCGATCCAGATGTTACATTCATCCAATGTCTTAATAACTTACTTCTTATTAAGAATTATTCTCGGAAATATGTTCAAAAATCAATTATTTCCCAAGTAGCATAAAAAAATATTTTGCTCTCCAGTATAGATAGATCATACGGCTAAAAAAGATGTTCGGGTACTCGATCTATCAATTAAATCTAACCATAGAGACCCCAAAATATATCTTTGATGCAATGGTTTTTTTTTATCGCACGTGTACTTCAAGACCTCAGCGTAACTCAGACGAACCCGAAACACTCCGGAGTGCACATCTAATGTTATCATTTCCGTGCTGCACGTTTCTTTTACTCAATCGGATACTCGAGGACTCAATCTGGTAGTAATATATAACTCAAGGCTTCACCTTCGTTTGAGTTCGTTCGGGTTTGTTTGGGTTTGTTTGGGTTTGTTCGGGTTTTCCTAGCTACCGTAAATACGTGATGAATGAAAAAATTGTCCGAGCATCACTATAGAAAATTTATATTCACAATTGGTAAATGAAGTCGTTTTTAATATCGCTACTGATTGGATTATCAAATTAACGGTTGAGGCCTAAAAAAAATTTGTCGGCAGGATGGAAGATGTGCAAAAAATACGTTCTAGCAAAATGGTAATCTCTCGATCCGGATGTTACATTTGTCCAATGTCCTAATAACTTACTTCTTATTAAGAATTCTTCTCGGAAATATTTTCAAAAATCAATTATTTCTCAAATCACACAAAAGTATTCTGTCCTCCAGTATAGATAGATCATACGGCTGAAAAAGACGTTCGGGTACTCGATCTATCAATTAAATCTAACGATAGAGACCCCAAAATATATCTTTGATGCAATGGTATTTTTTATCGCGCGTGTACTTCAAGACCTCAGTATAACTCAGACGAACCCGAAACGCTCCGAAATGCACATCTAACGTTATCATTTCCGTGCTGCACGTTTCTTTTACTCAATCGGATACTCGAGGACTCAATCTGGTAGTAATATATAACTCAAGGCTTCACCTTCGTTTGAGTTCGTTCGGGTTTGTTTGGGTTTGTTTGGGTTTGTTCGGGTTTTCCTAGCTACCGTAAATACGTGATGAATGAAAAAATTGTCCGAGCATCACTATAGAAAATTTATATTCACAATTGGTAAATGAAGTCGTTTTTAATATCGCTACTGATTGGATTATCAAACTAACGGTTGAGGCCTGAAAAAAATTTGTCGGCAGGATGGAAGATGTGCGAAAAATACGTTCTAGCAAAATGGTAATCTCTCGATCCGGATGTTACATTTGTCCAATGTCCTAATAACTTACTTCTTATTGAGAATTCTTCTCGGAAATATTTTCAAAAATCAATTATTTCTCAAATCACACAAAAGTATTCTGTCCTCCAGTATAGATAGATCATACGGCTGAAAAGGATGTTCGGGTACTCGAACTATCAATTAAATGTAACGATGGAGACCTCAAAATATATCTTTGATGCAATGGTTTTTTTTATCGCACGTGTACTTCAAGACCTCAGCATAACTCAGACGAAACCGAAACGCTCCGAAGTGCACATCTAACGTGATCATTTCCGTGCTGCACGTTTCTTTTACTCAATCGAATACTCGCGGACTCAATCTGGTAGTAATATATAAAGTTCAAGGCTCCAAAGTATGCATTTCATACAATTTTTTCACATTATACATGGATACTTCAAGCCCTTATGAATTTTGATCAACCGGACGTACGGAGAAGGTAACAATTACCAAACTAAATATAAAATCTCAATATTTGATGTAGAGAAGCTCCTGTTCAGGGCGAGCTCATTCGGGTACGTAATCACTGTAATTGTATTTATTAACTCCCGACTACCAACTCTGAAAAAAGCCGGGAGTTATGCTTTCAACCGCGATCAGCTGATTTTCACGAATTTTTTAAGCAGAATGTTTGTTGAAACGGCGAAAAATTACTTGACCAAATTTGAGAAACAGGTTCTATTACTAGCGGACGGGGTTTGGGGTCGTAATTTGGTACGATTGCTTGTATATTTAAAGAATAATTAGAAAAACAAAAAATTACCGTTCAGCCATATCGACAGAACAACAGCTGATGCCGCCATAACTATATTCACTCGCAACATCTGCGCCATACTTCACTCGGTTGGTTGTGACCGATTGGTTGTTGCTGTGACAGATTGGTTGACTGTGTTATTATTTTTACCATTATTTTTTTCATTACCACCACATTTTCGTCGGGAGATATTTAATCGAATCATTGACTAAAGAGTAAAGACATCTTCCGACAAAAATCCCGACATCAATTTTTATTTGAGACTTTTAAAAGTGAACTGCTATTTTCTTAAGTAAACGAGTTCTTTTCCAATATGATTTCCTACGGACTCGCTTGGGACATATACGGAACATGTTAGGCGAACTTGTTACGGAGTGCGATGTTTGAGGACACCTTCGTTTGAGTTTGTTTGGGTTTGTTCGGGTTTTCCTCGCTACCGTCAATACGTGATGAATAAAAAAATTGTCCGAGCATCACTATAGAAAATTTATATTCACAATTGGTGTATGAAGTCGTTTTTAATATTGCTACTGATTGGATTATCGAACTAACGGTTGAGGCCTGAACAAAATTTTTCGGCAGGATGGAAGATGTGCAAAAAAATATGTTCTAGCAACATGGTAATCACTCGATCCAGATGTTACATCCATCGAATTTACTTATAATTTGGATATTGTTCAAAAATTTTTCCGGTGATATGTTTAAAAATCAATCATTTTTTCAGTGATATAGAAAAACACATTCTGTTATTGAGTATGGCTAGATCATATGCTTGGAAAAGACATTCGAGTACCCGATCTATCAATCGAATGTAACGATAGAGACCTTAAAATATATATTAAATACAACGGTTTTTTTCATCGCGCGTGTACTTCAAGACCTCAGAATAACTCATAACCTCAATAACCCGAAATGCATTGAAGTGTCCATTATTTGTCATCGTTCCCGTGCTGCACGATTACATGACTCTATAGGATATGTGAGGGATCAATCTGGTGGTATTATATAAAAGCTAGACTATATTGAATATACAGAATATATTCAAACGCTAATTTTGAAGAGAAACGAGTATTCTAAAAAAAAAGTCCTCTAAATCGAATCTCTAGAGTCATTTCGTTCAGAGTTATAGGTGATCAAATGTGATTGTGTGAGCGATCTTTATTCCAAACTCAATAAGTTTCATTTTTTCAAAGCAATGTATCAGATTTGATCGGAATTGAATTATCACCACCATACATGCTTTTTGTTTTGTCAATTATTCTCCATTTTTTTCAGTTCGATTTTTTATTGTGACTGTAAATAGCACAACAAGTTCTTGAGACATCATTATGGAAGTTTTCCGGGAGACATTCCCAATAAACGAATCACATTGATTGAGGACATCTCTTTCAATAACGAACTTTTACGACTTGAACCATAAATCATCAGGGTGGCGCCATCTATTGGATTTTAACAGTTGTGAAATGTCCTGAAATTATAGATAAAATACAAATACTAGAAAAGTCTCCAAAGTATGTCATTGATATAAGAATAGATTGAAGACAGTCCTCAAAGGATGCAAATGTCTTCAAAAGATATGCGCGCTCGAAATTTCGTCCCTGAAGTATGTTGCCCACATATATATATATATATATATATATATATATATATATATATATATATATATATATATATATATATATATATATATATATATATATATATATATATATATATATATATATATATATATATATATATATATATATATATATATATATATATATATATATATATATATATATATATATATATATATATATATATATATATATATATGGGGAATTCCATGCCAAATCAGCCACTTCAGAACCTTACAGTTTTTAAATTGGCTCAAATTTTTTTATAATGTTCTATGTATTGAATGAGCCTTTCTTGATTTTTTTCAAATTTTTCCCTCGATTGCCTAACGAGATATATTTTTTTCAAAAATTCGATGATTTTTTTTTCAAAAGCTCACAACTCTTCGAAAAATGTACGGAATCGAACTTTTTTTTTTTCAAAATATTGGTTTTTCATTGTACTTTTTGAGTGTGATGACGAAATAATTATCGTTGAATTTTTTCTCTATTTTTATTCAGGTTGAAGAACAAAATCGACGATTTCAAGATGATTACATATTTTGATTTTTTTCAAAAAATTTTCAAAAAAACTTGGACCAAATCGTAGATTTTTAAGACCAGTTACATCGTGGGCACGCTATTTCTTCGATTCGATTTTGTATTTCAAAATTATTTTTTTTTCGTTTTTTCAGTAAATTGAAATCAAATTCAACAGTCACACAATCCACAATGCCGTTCTCCTAACACTGGAAATTTTCTCCTATAATCAGATTGTAAATCGAATTCGTTGTTTTTTTTTTTTTTTTTTTTTTACTAATTTCTCTTTAGAAATGAAAAATTACGCAATGAATGAAAAAGTGAATCAGTACTGTATACATATTGTTTCTTTTCAATGAGAAATAAATTTATTCTTTTGATGGTTAACAATTTGTGCACTCTGAATTCTGTTTAAAAAGAATAATCTTTCATAATGGGTGGTACCACCTTTATTGGGATCAAACAGTGGATTCTTTCAGTACCTTTGATTGTAGTCATACGTTTAAATCGATTGATTAATTCTGTCTCAGCAACACCGTAGTCTTCCACTGAAAACAAATTAACCGTTATATAAGGGAGATTTAGGGGTCTACAGGCCTATTCGTATAGAACACATGGTGTTATTATTTGTTTAGTGATCAGCAATTGGACGCTCCTCGTGCAACAATCTTCTTTACTGTTCCTCTGATACCATCAAAAAATGACCGTGTTGCTGAGACAAAACTAATGGGTCGATCGTAGTGGTTCGGTACGTCGATCGACGTACGACTACAACCAAAAGTATGGAGAGAATATCTTGATTGTGAAAGATTATTCTTTTTCAAAAGTATTCAGAGTGCACAAATTGTTTAACCGCCAAAAACATTTATTTATTTCTCATTGAAAACGAACAATATGCATGGAGCACTGATCTACTTTTTCATTCATCGCGGAATTTTTCATTTCCATGGAGGAATTAGTAAAAAAAAAACGAATGCGATTTACAATCTAATGATAGGAAAAAATGTCTAGTGTTAGGAAAACAGCATTGTGGATTGTGTGACTGTTGAATTTGATTTCAATTTACTGAAAAAATGAAAAAAAAAAAATTTTGAAATACGAAATCGAATCGAAGAAATAGCGTGCCCACGATGTAACTGGTCTTAAAAATCTTCGATTTGGTCCAAGTTTTTTTGAAAATTTTTTGAAAAAAAATCAAAATATGTAATCATCTTGAAATCGTCGATTTTGTTCTTCAACCTGAATAAAAATAGAGAAAAAATTGAACGATAATTTTTTCGTCATCACACTCAAAAAGTACAATGAAAAACCAATATTTTGAAAAAAAAAAAGTTCGATTCCGTCCATTTTTCGAAGAGTTGTGTGCTGTTGAAAAAAAAATCATCGAATTTTTGAAAAAAGTATATCTCGTTAGGCAATCGAGGGAAAAATTTGAAAAAAATCAAGAAAGGCTCATTCGATACATAGAACATTATAAAAAAATTTGAGCCAATTTAAAAACTGTAAGGTTCTGAAGTGGCTGATTTGACGTGGAATGCCCCATATATATATATATATATATATATATATATATATACCCGCGCTGTATATCAAAGTTTTTTCGTCCAACGCTTAAAACGGTATTAAACTTATATATATATATATATATATATATATATATATATATAAGTTTAATACCGTTTTAAGCGTTGGACGAAAAAACTTTGATATACAGCGCGGGTGTATGTGGATAAAGGAAGAGTGCAAACGAGGAAACTGATAGGTACAAAGGAGAGGAAACGATTGAGTGGAAAAGCAAAGAGAACGAGAGATATCCGGTAAAGAAGAAATAGTCAGAGGTAGAAACAGGGACGAGGGAAGAAACAGGAAGAGAGAAAGCTCGAGAATAGCTTGGAGTCTGACGATCTGTGTGGATAAAACGAGGATAGAAATGCTTTCCTCCCCGAAAAGGAGGTGTCTATACCTGCATGTATATATACACTGAGACGTACGACTCCCGAGGGAAATTTAGGTGCGATCTCCATGTATCACCAAACCTACAGTAAGTACGTAAGCACAACGTATGTACTGCGGACGTTATAACGTATGGAGCTGCCCAAACCGCTGGTGCTCTATACCAAAGTATAATAATGGTCTAAAGCTAACTCGAATTTTGAAATTTCGTAAAACTACATGTTCTCCGTTTAGTTTAACTAATTTCACTTATTTTCAGTAGCCCGGAATCACATTTTTTTTCTTCAGTTTTTATATATACACTTGCTTGAGTTCTTTAAGTCTACTTTTTTATACCTCTATAATATGGATTTTATGATTTAGAATTTTAACGCTGATAACATTTCAGTTAGAAATCACCTATTTCCGGTCTCTTGTCTTCGGAATTCGATGATAAATATCTCTATCAAAGTTCTTCATTGATCATGTCAAAGTAGTGAATTTCAGTTGTCAGTTTACCACGAAACATGTAAATGTAAAATTGGCACGAATTTGGATCAGTAATTCATTTAATTTTATGCTCACGAATTCGGAATGGAAATGTATCAAGATTCAATGTAATTTCTGAAAAGAGAAGACGAGGATACGGTTGTATAGTATCGCCTTTATATTATCAATCAACATTTCAACAGTTCTCGCTTGCGTGTGGAATTCAATCGGTAATTGGTTAACATCTCGATTACATCTGCTCCAAAGAGTTGGAGTACGTACATTCCAGACGATGAAATGTAGTAACCAGATATCCAGGAGCGTTTCAACTGTTCTGAGCTATTCTAATGTGTAATCTAATTATTTGCAATTAAATCCTTTTGAGATGTTCTCAAAACCAAATAAAGGAAAATTAATACAAATTTATCTCATCATAAGTTTTTCTAGTTCACTTTTATTCTGCTATCATCATCCTCATCGTTTTTATAATAATTTGATCCTCCCCTTTGGTCTTACCAATTAAATTGGACTCGCTCCTTTTATGTTCGGGGTTTAAAAAACTCCGGTCGACATGATGTTTGAGTCTACTTAAAGAATGGTTTCTCCTTATTTTGGTTTTAGATTTTTAAAAGAGAAAATTACAATTTTGCCTTAAAAATAAAAAAAGTTTGCTCTCGTAATTGGGATCGTCGTGTTTTTCTTGATTCGTGGATATGATCCTTTCGTTATATTGGTCCTGACAACGACGTTCGAGATCTATCACGTCTTACTGCTACATAGCGATCCTCACACGAATATATGAGAAAGTGGCACTTGCAGCGATGTTTTCAAAGACTAAAAATTTGATTTAAATGTTGACACAAGACCACCACGAGACCCGTTCTTCTATAGACTTCTGAATTCTTTGACGAGCTACACGCTTTCTAACGTTTGTTCAAAATTCATGTTTATCACTTCTCTGAAAAGTAAAATACACATGGAGGCAGTTTTAGCACTGCTGTTTTCCACGATGTGGCGTGAGCTTGAATTATTTTTTGATATATATATATATATATTTTTATATATCTAGACCCTTTTTTTTTATTCAAGCGACATATGCAAATGGTTCTATTGTCCTTGGAGTATCAAGTGTCTTTTTCCTGCGATAGAATAACCTATTAATCTCAAATATTGATACTTCCCTTTGACGTACAAATTCGTTTGGATTATTTTCAAAATGTTTATGCTGAAATAAAATGCGACAATGAATACAGAATTTTTGAAACCGTCACAGCGAAATTGTTCTCTGAGCGAATCGGTTACGAAGAAAATTATATTCGATATAAGAAAATAATTCAGAGCCTTGCTAAATTCAAATTGAAGCCTTGAAAATTTCAATTTCGTATTAGATTGTTGTAGAAAATGTTTTTCGAACCTTAAAACGTTGTTGACGAATTTTTCGATTTTTTAATGAAAAGCTACAAAATGTTATATTCGTTTATTTATTTGTATTTCTGTTGAACTGAATTCGGTGAACTATCAATTTCGTTAGAATCCCATGTTAGAGGAATAATAAAAGGCGTGTTTACATTATGTATTCGTGTTTATATTTTCATAACGGAAGAAGGAAAAATAGCAACGTAGAAACACGAAGGACATGAAGAATCAAAGGTCACGAGAGACGAGCAATAATGCCGCGACGGCGATTGGAAAAATTTTTCCTCGCTGAAATAAATCCTATTTACAACGAATTGCCCGACGAGAGTTCAACGGTATTCGTATGTTCTATATCTATATTAATACACGAGTATATATGTGAGAGAACGTGGAGTAGACTGCAGAACTGTTAGTAACGAGTTTTCTAGTTTAAAGTACAATATCTTTCATGCGTGTGCGCGCTCTTTCGCTCAATATGAGAAAATAAATCGAGACAAATTGGTAAAAAAATAAAATGTGAAAAATTCAACTGAAAAAAGTTCACTTGATATATAAGCGTGCAGTATATAGCGACGTATTAAGCAGAAATTGAAAAATTAAAAAAACGAAAACATAATTAAGGATCGAAGCACAAATTGCTCTGTAATTTAATCTCCTTGATGAGCAAGAATATTTAATTCCATTGCACTCGTAGAAAAAGCAGCTTCGTCCATGAGATGAAATTCTTACGGAGCAAGCTTCAGAGTGGTACGCTTTTTTTAAATATATACCCAATCATTTGAATGCGAGAAAAATTACGAGGATTTTTCGCCGCGTTGGCAAAAGAAAAATAAATGTATCAAATTTGATTCAAGTACTTTCAGCAATCGTCGTTGAATTCTTATTTTGAAATAAGTCATACTTTTTTTCATTATTTATGTGACACTAGTACACACTAGTTTTTGATCTAACCCAGAAGTTAAAAATAATTTGGAAACTATTGAAAACGCTCTTTGACGCCAGAAAAATGGAATTTTCTACAGAGTGAATAAATATGCGTGCAATATACGAAGTGAAAATATGAGAAAATCAAATTAAAAAAAAAAGAAAAAAAAAAATGATAAATGCTAAAAGTTGAAACGAAGAATGTATGTTGTACTGTACAGTATGAGCCATACTGGAAATGTGATGTAACAGAATCTGTGCTTTGGCTTTCCGACTCATCCCGCGTTCTTTCACGCTCACGTTTTCATTTCTCTTTGCTGCTTCACATTAATTGGATCGAATTAATCACCTCTCTTTTCTCTGTATCCTCGAAATGGTCGTATTTCACACACCAGATATGAAAGCACGTACGTATACACGAACGTTTCTCGCCTTTGTGACTACCACGTCTACCACCTTCGCCTTTTCTCCAATAAAACCGAGGCGAGAGAATGAGGAGGGAGAGAGAAAAAGAGAAAGAGATAAAGATCCCTTTTCCATATCACCCAAGATTTTATTCAAACGAATTCAATTATATCTGGCTCGAGAAGTTCGTCATTGAGTCCGCAAAAGCCTCGGAATCGTTCTCCCGACTGATACGCTCTTGATAACCGGATTAATAATTTCCTCTTTTTTTTTTCCCCCCGTTCAATAAATCGCCTGGACTGTGCTGGAAATATTCTAGCTTTGAAAACATTACAAAAATAGCAGCCGTGCACAAACGACTCTTCATCAATTTCGCTCTTTTTTTTCACCCTTGATTCACAGTCGGTTGACATAATTTTCTCCTAGTGTCGTCAGATCCTTCAACTTTTTGAAGATTCAATATTCGTTCGCAATTATTCGGGCTCTTCTTTCCAGAAATACATAATCACACATACACGGATCCACGATAATTATAATTGAAAGATGAAGAAAACCTTTATGCTCTAATTTCCAGTATGTTCAGATTGACTCGATCATCCCAAGCTAAAAATGGATTCCTATTCTTCAAAAAATCATTGAAACTATTTAATTTACATGGAACGGGTCGAATGGACGTTATGCACATTGATTGCACGAAAAGAGATTTTCTGTAGCCCTTCTGCATCTTCGTGCATCCATGAGTCGACTCCAATGTTTCTAGAAATTGTTTTTCTCTTAATTTACCGCTAGAATTGTTAATCGTCGTAACATCTGACATCAATTTTTTGGTTTACCCTAGTCTTTTCCACTCGAGCTTATTCGGCGATGAAAATCGTTCACCTAAACTCCTCGGTCGACTTTGATAAACAAATACTATGATCTAGAGGAATATTTAGTTTACTTCAACTCTACAAATGTAAGCTTTACTTATATTTCAATCTCAATTTTAATTCGATTCATGTCCATCTTTCGCTCGCAACCGATATCCCAAATGTATCGCGTAATTTTCAAGTTTCAAGTCAGCAGATTCCGATCGCACGATTTTTATATGAAAAGGGATGACTGTAAGGTAAGTTGAATAATAAAACGACGATACCAGTTCAATACACTTCTAATGCAGTTTGGATTCTCGCTGTACAATTACATGATTAACACACAAAATTCCAGAATAATTCTACATAAGTTCACGTATTATGTAGTTTCGTTATTCTTCATTTCTTTTTTACTGCCCGCTCCCCTGAAAATGATACAGCGTACGAACGTACACAGATGTGTAAATGTATATAATTTTATATACATACGCATCTGATTTGGACAATGATAAATTTCACGCAAAAGCGCGGCTCGAAAATGACGACTATAATAATTTTGGTTTGTCGACGTATTGCTTGCCATGATGAATAACCGTCGCGAATGTACCAGCCACCATAGCACCCCAAAAAAGAATGTAGAGTAACGCTTCGGTCGTGTATCTCGCGGGCAATATAATATGGGCGACGAGCATCGACGATGCAACAAGCAGAACGAGTGGAAACGTGGCGTAACGCCAATTCCTCTCGGTCTCCAAAGGACAACGCATAGTTAAACTTTCCCCTTCTTGCACTATGTATCGTCCCAGAAAAACTTCCAGTGCGTCCTGTTGAGTTATTCAATTCATTATAAGACAAGCAGTAATTAATTGACGAGAATCAATTATAAGCCGATAGATAATGCGGATATCCAAGTAAACAAATGAATCATATATACACGAAAATTTTTCATTTTTTTTTTTATCTAAATTGCAGAATTTTAAAGAATTTCGTTGAACGAAATATCAATGAGAAAGAGAGTTTAATCAAGTTTTCTTTAGCATTAGCAATTTTAACGAATATTCCATCCTCAAAATAATGGATTTAGGACAAGATATTTTCAATGAACTTTCGAATAAAAAAAAGAATAAGTAAATAAAAATGTACGATGATTTTTTTTGTACATGATCAAATGAATCGTCACGAATGATGAATGATTTTCCGTCTCTGCCTCACCTGTCTGAAACCATCGGCAAAGTTATTCTTGTAATATCTCGTCAACGAATTGATACCGTCTCGTAAAGCGCCCCATTTCGTACGCTTGCCCGTCCTCGTGAAATCGGTCTTCAGTGCACCGGTCCCGGAATATTGAATACTCAAAATATCTGCATTGTCCGCCCACACCTGGAAATTAGAGAGTCATACGATTATATTTGAACAAAAAGAATTATCCAGTGATCAAATCTTCAAAGGAAAATCTTTCAAGAACCTCAGAACTAGAAACTCACTGACTAACGCGAAAAAAATATACTGAAAGAAATTTTATAAATCCACTTGCTGCCAATATGTCTGTACATTTTTTCCCCCAGTTTAATATTGTTTTGTGATCGAAGAAAAATCTTAATTTCGAAGATGTTCTAGCAAACCTGTTTAAATAAATGCTCGAGAGACGGATGTTCATCAATATTTCGAAGTATTCCGAGCCTCGATAGAGCTTCGTTGAGAACTCGTTTCGCTAACATACTCTGAACAACGTTTGTTCGATCTAAACAATCTATGCAATTGGTACGGAATACGCCATCTTGAACGGAGAGCAATGCACCGTCTTTCGAAAGCAGAAAATAGCCCATTTGTTCTTGATCATGAGACAAACGATCCATCAGGACATTCAATCGATCCCATCGCATGTGACGACATTCAGCGTGAAAATCAAACGCCTCGTAACGCACATTCTGATTGCCTATTCGTGATACCATGTCGCGATAAGACTTTTCGAGAACATCTTCAGCGCCACGGTGATCAATCTGAAAAAAAAAAAATCAGAAACTTGTCTTTAAAAAAATGGTTTGCTATGTTCTCAAATGTGGAATCAGCAAAAATTTGTTGCTTTTATTAAACCAACGTTTTGCGGATAAAGTATCGTTTTGAAACAAAAAACAATTCTTTCAATCAAAAAATATATATGTATAAAAGAAAAATATACAAGCCTTGAAAATGAGTAATTTTTGGAATTTAAATACAAAAGAAAAAAAATTGTCAATAGAAATGAACGGCTATTCTCACGTACCAAATTAACTAAGATTTGTTTGCCGTAATGAAATATTTGTGCGTCGAAATGCCTGGAGCAAGCGATCTGATGATCTTCGTGAGAGCTCAATTGAGGTCGGGGCTTGTACTTGAGATTTGGCGCTTGCTGCCAAAACAACGGAATGGAACCTCTTGTTTGTACGAAGGAACTTCGATCGCCATTTGCTTCGACCAATTGCTCGGTCTCAACGTAATTTGACACATTTCCATTCGAGTCTATACCTCGAGAAAACAACCTCGTTCCAGCACGATGAACACTTCTACGAGATACGATACCCCAGGTAAATGCAACGCCGTTCACAACGAAAGAGTTTAATGATACGACTGTATATTTACAATGTCAAGGATTCATATTCCGTTATTAATATTTTTTTTCTTCAAAGTCTTCGCTGTTCGATTTTTTCTTGTATACTATTTTTTTTTCTGAGTAATTGAACATTACTGGGCATGAAAAACCATTGAAATAATGAAATCTTAAGAGGCCCGATCAATCGAATTATTATTCGATAGAAAAAAATACTAAAATTGAAAGCGTGCACAAAACGGCTGCACACATTTTCAACACCTTTATATGCTCGATATTCTCATCTCAAGTATTCGGGGTTTCCAGCTTTCTCTTATGTTGTGTCAGGATATGATGGTTACTCTTTCAATATCAATTATATGAGTTCGTAGTGATTCCCTTATATCTTCCAATGAATTTGAATCAATTTTAATTAAAGCGGTTAATTAACACTTTCAAATTAAAGCAAATTTCATTAGGTTTTCATTGAAAGCCCTCAAAACTACGGTACGGTACTCGGTTACAATGAAACCATAGTAATTCGCATCGTAAAACTCTCTTTGTGTACATCTTCTCTATATTAAAATTGAAGTGATTCATTGAAATTGGATAAATACAATGGAATATCGAATCACCGTAAATTAGGAAATTTGGAAAAATAAAAAGTTCCGAAAACCATCATATTCAAGTACATAAGAGAACGGGAGAGCTCGCGCAAGCTTTTTCTTTCGAAACTGGATATCGAGCCGCTATCGCATGTTTTAATTTGAAATCGCAACATGAAATTGAAGGTTCAAGCACCATCCGTATGGAGAAAAATCTCTCATCTCATGATTGCAGAACGTTACTGTTCCCTACAAGTTTCTCATGAATCGTATGCAAAGACGACATTACAAAACGAAAATATTTTCGAATCATCGATTTTCCGATCTTTCTAGGTGTATATAAACCCTTGAGAGCATTGTTGATATCAAGTTGAATACTGAAGAGTATATCCCTTGTCCACCGAAAAAATAATCGAGCATTGTCTGAATTTTCGATAAAAAAGGATACACCCATGAATAATGGGTAAGCAAAATTTATGATGTTCCGGTCGTGCTGTGAGATCTTGAAGGAGATAAGCGTTCCACACAAAACGCGGGTCCGCCCGATCATGTAGAGGCATCTGCAATAAATTATAAAAATAAAAATGATAAGAGAATGAATTTTATCGAATTTCTTAGCCCCTGTCAGTCACAAAATTTCTGTCATTATGAAATTTTTCATTCGCAAAACATTTTTACTGCACTAATCAGCTAATTTTGAAACAGTTCTTATTCGTTATAAAAGATTACCTGGAGAAATTCGGGTGGTGTATTGTGCAAACGTTGCATCGTGTGACTCAGATCATACGTGTAACTGAAGTAAAAATATGGCTCGTTCAGAACCATCTTAATCATTTCAAGATAGGTAGTATTGTTTTGGATCTGTTTTTCGCTCAAGTGAAGCAGAGATCTTGAGTACGGTAGGATCTCTGTAGATATTACTTTGAAAATATCCTGACCAGCGATGCTTCCGACTCTTTCTGCTTCGGTTATAACGATCATGTAGCGACAAGCCAAAAGACGAACTGTTCCAATGATGCCCCATATTTTTCGTCTACTGGCGGTTTGTGGTATTTGGCTCGCAGTTCCAACTAGAGACGATTCAGTCATTCTCAAGTTACACAACAAATAATGGAGATATTTTCATAATGAAGAAAGGTCTTTTCGCAGATTGTCGTAAGTCATAATACTATCGAGTGATATAAAAACAATGACATTTTCAAATTGTACCTTGGGTGTAGATTTGCTGACTCACTCGATCAATCACCAGTAAAACTTTTGTACCCACTGGCTCGACGTAGAACTTTTCTGGTGTCGCGTATCTGAGACAATAAATTTTTATGATAAATTGCTGAAGAAAAAATTATTTTCAAAAAATTACATAATTTTATTTTCGTGACTAAAGATCCCTGTAGATTTTCCAAAGGTTTTTGATTTGTAATCACTTGGAAAGATCATTTGAAAATAGAATAATTCAAGACCATTCAATTGTCTAATTTCAGACAAATGTAATTAATCGGTTCTCTCTCTTGAAAATTTAGTTATTATAGCATAAATGAAAAAAAAACTATTCATTTTTGTAAATTCATTTACATTTCAATGGCTGTACCAAATGTTAAGTCCAAACATATTTCTCCAAATGAAAGATATTATACAATTGAAAAATAATAATAACAATAAACTTGTCTGAAATCAACGCATGAAATCATCGAAAATGTGCTAATAATGACAGCTGTCAGAAAACGCAAGAATCGGAATTTGTACTTACAGATATAAATCATTGTAAACGTCGGTGTTCAAGGTCATATTAGCGAATGGTTAATTAATGCCTTGCGGCAATTAAAATTCTTCAGAATGAAGGAGAGTTTGAAAAGCCAATATAGCAGAGCAATAACGTGAGAACGTAAGGATCATGTAAGGACTTTATGACATTGATAACACATATAACAATTCGTATTTACACATATGAAAATTTGTCCTGGATAATATCGTATCACAGAATGACTAGATAATAACAAAAAAAATCACATAACTGCTTTCTCTTCGACATAAAGAAAAGCATGAAAAGTTCCGAGACTGGAAAAATGTGAATTTACAATTAAACGGTGGCTACGAAATATCACGTTCGCTCTTCCCTACGTTGTACACGCACGCATACACATACACACGCACACAAAGTAAAAATCACCCAATACGCACATTGTAGTAGAGCAGAAAGGTTGCCCATGAGCCCATGCCGGAAATCTCAAACGCAGCGCTCACAGTAGCTAATCCAAAAAGCTTCTATGAAGACTGCAGACAAGCTCAACCGGGATTACAGACCTCATTTTAGTCAACTTATTGGTAAAACAGAATGAGCCGCTTTGATTATCCATGTGATTTTTTCTGGCGTCAACATTTCAAAATTATCTTACCAGAACCTCACACCTACTTTCAATTCAACGTTTGCACGAATGAAAAAGTATGTACAGAATAAAATAATGACAAAATTGAATACGTTTCCACAATCGCATCCATTCAAATTCCCATTTTTCAACTAGCTTTAAACTTCCATCGTTCCATCGACGTGTGATCACTCTCTACGTCCCAAAACTATTTATAAAGGTTTAAATTAATTGTGCACAAAAAGAAATTCTGAAATTATATTACGAAAACGATTTTCGGAAGTTTTGGAAAATAATTGGAAATATGGTTTCTGCAGTAGTCTACGGAACGACCTTTCTATTATAAACGTACTCAAGTTGCTACCGTGGCTCAAGACGTCATGTGCATCTGGAATTGTACGAAGCAGAAATAGACATAAAAAATTATTTCAAAATATAGAATCTTGAGTAGATGTTTTGAAGCAAGGAACGAAAAATGCAGTCGTTATGCTGCCCAGTCAGAACACATTCATCAAGCAAAGTTTTTCGAGAACCTTGAAGAAAATAAAACAAAATTCTACTCAACGGGAAAAAGAAGTTTTTGGAAAATCCTAACTATGGAAAGGTACTGCGATATTCATTTATTTATAATGATTGCCCAAAGCGTATAAATTTACAAAATGTTTTATTTCAAAATAATAGTAAATCGTGAAACATTCAAATTTTATACTCACGTACACAAAATATAGTTACATGCTCTAAGAACGCAAATACAGTGCATCACGTGAAAGAATCGAATCAATTTATATTTCAATTGGTTATTTTGTTTTTCGTTATTTTTCACCGAGTTTTTGATTTTTTATTTCATTTCTCATAACATCACAATATTCACTAACGGAAGAACTAAAGATTTAGTATCGAATATGGCTGTTTCGTTTTTTTCCAGAAATACGATTTACGCTAGTTTCCGTTATTCTTCTTTCAGCAAAAATGTCATCGTGAATATACATTATTCGAATATTCATAAGAGCGGGTCATTCGAACTTCTAGATAGCCTATTTGATGGGTAAAAGCATTGATTGGCAACGCTTTAACTGGCTGGTAGGCTTATCTAGAAGTTGTAACAACCTATTATCCTGAAGGATAGAAAGTTAATAATCGATTATGTAAGAAGGTACATGAAAATAATGCGAATATTAAAAACTTTGCGTGAGAAGGTTTGAAACTAACGACACATCCTTTTGATTCGTGTTATGATCGTTGTATACTTTTTGTTTTTCTTTTTGAGTACAAAGCCGCTCTTTCGAAACCGTTTCCAAAAAAGTTCCTAAGTATTATTCACAAAGAATGTATGTATGTTCAGAAAGAGAATGGCATACTTTCCTCGCATTATATTATATTAATTCTACTCACACGCCTTGAACTTTTCTTTGTGTATGTTTCATATTATTCTTTATATTCATGTCTCGAGCCAAGGAATCGCGGATATCAACGAAGTGCGTTAATCATATTTCAAGAATTGAAAAAATTTCGTTATTGTATTATAAAATATTGAATATGCCATAACGAAACATTGGCGGAGGCAAGGACCAGGATATGATATATACATATTTCTGCGTGTATATATATAATATAATTCATATGAAATATAACGTATATAAATATTTATCGTTTATTTTTTATCCAGATGAAAATTCGACGAATTCTTGTCCGTGAAGTATAATATTGAATTGGCATTTTTGGAACGAATCCTACGTCGCGAATCATAAAACGTTTTCAATCTTCTTCTTACAAGCCGAAAATCTTCCTGCTGCAGAGAATGTTAAAACGAACTGAATATAAATAAATTATAGCATAATACGTTTCAATGTATCTTCAGTTTGAAAATAATTATTTATTCAACAATAACGCGACATTAAACTTGACGGATCTCGTGAAAATTTAGAAAAAAATCAACGAAAACTCAAAAATAAATTGAAATCGAATAACCCTCTGCCGTTTATCTCAAGATCGTCCCGCAACTACCAAAGTCTTTATGCCGGATTCGCCATTCTTGGTCAACATATTCATCATGTTGTGTTTTTTTTTTCTTTTTTTTTTTTTATTCGGTCCATCCCTTTTTTCTCATCTCAGATTTGCAAAAGTTATACATAAATACTATGAATGCTAATTTTTTATCTATATACTATGTCGCCGATAGAAACGCATTAGAAACAGTATAAAATGGACATCGTCATATCTAACTCTCTCTCTCTCTCGCTCTTTCTCTTTCTCACTCTCTCTCCGTCCGTATTTTTCGACACGTAATAACAAAAGATCATCGTCATGTTACATTTTTTTTTTCTCATTTCGTTCACCCTCTTTTTCCCTTCAAATCTGTCGTTGCCGTAATCTTTTACATATACATACATGCGCGTCTGTGTGTGTTATATGTATATATGTATATATATATAATGCGTCGCAACTTAAAACGAGCGCGTAATTTTTTAAAGTACACGGTAGAAAGTAGCTTTTTTGTTTGTTTGAGGATTAAAAAATAGGGTGTGCAGCTCGACTACTGATTAGGCTCTCTCGTGGCGCCTTCCAGCATCAGTCTTTCCTGCCAGCTCGTAAATAATCCTTGTTTTTTTTTTTTTTTTGTTTTTCTCCTCGTTTTCACGTTCACTCGATCGTAATGCGTGGCATCATCAGTCCTCTCCTATTCAACCAGATTCTGGAAAAAGTACAGAAAATTTGTTAAGTCTGATGAACGGAAACTTCAGTTCTATCAAGCTATTGGCGCAATATTCTTTTTTAATCGGAATTGGAGATTTCTAGATATCGAACCAGAATAATCTTACGCATGATGTATACATGTGTTTATATTTATAACGATAGAATCTTACTCCCTGTGTTCCAAGAAATATTCTCCACTTTCAAAACTTTTTCGTCATTACTTCTGTCATTTCTTTATTTATAAATTTGAAATTTCGGTGAAGATTCTATCTTCGCCGATCTCCACCGATAGGGCGAAAAAATTGAAAAAATTAATTATTCAGATCGTTGTGCTTCAAAAAAATTTCGATAGTTTCGTCAATTAATACCATCATTTTTCATTGGGATTTGAAAATAAGTGAATCAGGACTATGGTAACAGAAAAAAAAGTCGAAAAAATGTGTAATTACTAAGACTAAGAGTAAGAACGAATTCGTACTGTCTCAAAGATCGATCTGATGCATCCTTAACGGCTTACCCTAACTTAATCTACTCCAATTGAAATAAATTGGTTAATATCTGAAATTCTATATTGAATGATTAGTTTAATTCGTTAACTCACCCCAAGCCAGTACCGATGAGAAGTGATACGATGTTTGATAGGAACATTGCGTAAATGATTTCTTTCGAAAAAAGTCCAATTTTGCCCATCTTAGCGGTACGAATGCTGTAATTTTTCTTCTTTGTCATGCCAAGCGGATGTCGAAATTTCCAGCCCCTAAAACAACACGTTTGAATCATGAGAAAATTGTGTATTTTTATATATATATATACAATCACCTGTATACTTAAATCTTTCGTATATAATCTTGGCTATAAAATAATGAAAACTCGAAAATTTCAAGAAAAATAGCACAAAAAAAAATAGTAGAAAAATCGATTTTTTGTAATGAGCACACGAGAAACTGTCCAATACGAAATAAAGCTTTCGGTAACAAAGCTTTCTGAATTATCAATCTTCGCTTACTTCACTTGCCAACGAAATTATGTTTTGTTTGGCAAATTTTTTACGTTACGAATTTATAATACGATAAAAGTGCGCGCAAAGTGGAAATAAACGTTGGTGCCAAACTAACACGAGAACTCAATTTTGCACTGCTTAGAACACCAGACCACAAAAAAAATGATCAGTATTCCAAGTGAAAATGGAATTACATTTTAATTCTACAACAATTCATTTTCGCACAATGTGGGAATATGAAAAATTCTGCAAAAACGAAAAAAAAAAAAAAAAAAAAAGTGGTTCTCACTTGGGTGGGGCTTGATCGGGACGAGAGCTCCATTCGTCGTACATCCATTCCGTGCTTTTTTCGAGGAGATCGGCATCCTGTAAAAATAATCAGAAAATTGAGAGGTTAGCGTTGGAGTATTGCATCCGTAAAATCGCGAGGGAAGTGAAAGTGTTTCGATTCGTTTGGCTCTGCGTTATAACTCGTAAATTCGTTACGGGAATTTGCTATATCGGGTCGAGTCGACGGGCCTGTTTCGGTCGCAATACTCTTTACGGCTGTATTAACGCCGATTTTTTTCACCAGTATTTCCCGATCTCAATTATTCTCGTAACGATCATTCCGTAAAGGAAATCTTGTAAAAGTTTTTTATTCGCCGAAAACATCAGGCCTCTTCCTGTCAAAAATCTGTCAAATTCCATCAATTAATCTTAGAATAAAAAGCAATTCGCGTAGATAAAGAATTTAAAAAAATAAATAAATAAACGAAAAACAAACGAAAATGTATTTTCAAAGAAAGCGAGAATGGATTTCTGAATCGTATAATTAATGAGCAACTCATCGATATTCATCAAATGGGTGGAAGGTCCCACCCAGCTTCGTATTTATTCACAATGACAAATATATTCTTCTCTTTTTCATCCATACGAACAACAAAGATTAGAATATATAATACGACTTCGTATGCGTCATAGACGATGTTCTACACTCGAGTTTCCTCGCTGGACGATGATAAGAAGAAAGATGGGCGACTGACAGTATCACAAAGCTTCGAGTGACGTCACTCTCTGTTTACAATACAAGATCGAAGATTATGATTGACGAAGTGCTGATAATAAAAAGAAAGAAGTAGCAGCGTAGTTTCCAAACAAGTAGAACATCGAATGAGGATACATGAGTTTTATAATGATCATCGATTATGTATCGTATTGTCATCGGAGATAAGAATCGAGAGGGAATTACTTTGTACTTGAGACAAAAGAAAACGCTTTGGGCACTCGCGACCCCGATTCGTGGCTAAGATAAAAAAAATAATAAAATCGATCTCCTATCGATCGACAGAGAAGAGATTCAAAGGTGGAATCGTTCGTTAGATAATTGAGGAATTTTCGAAATAATTTCACTAAAATTTCTGATTAATTTTTTTGTTTCAATAATCACGAGAATCGAATGAGGCCAAGGCGGCGCATTCCGTTCAAGATCAATTCTTTGTTGAATGTGAAGACGATAAATACTTCCTCGATGCTTTGCATCTATTCAGAAGAATCTTGGCAAGCGACCAAGCGCCAAGAACATAGATAAGAGTCATTGTTTGTTGACTCGTTCTACCCCTCGTTAAACACGAAGCTTCGTGTCAAATACAGGTTGCATCTTACTCACAGAAGCCGCATATGCGACATTGTCGCACAATGGACCATCCACTTGTAAGCGCGAATGTGAACGCTTCCACGAGTCGATAGTCTTTTGGTTCAAGGTCAACGTGCATCGGGAACTTTTTTTTTCCTTGTTTCATGAAGCGCGACAGTTCTGGCTGTCGGTTTATACGGACAAAAATGAAAGAAGAAATTTGTTGCTCTTTATCGTAGTACCGATCGATCGTGACTCATTTTTTTATGTGTAATATTCTTCAAAATGAAAATTCGAAGGACGTTCGAAATGGTCTTCATCGTTCGTGAAAAATGCGAATCGGCATTTCGAAAACAGGTGGATCGTCGTAATAATACGTTTTAATAAGTTGCCACTCGAGAGAAAAAATAAAAAATTAATAAGGAAGTAACGATATAACTCGTTCACTGAGATTAAACAAAATCGGATTTTCCTCTCTAAGAAGCTTTCGACGAAAAAGCCATCCCCGAGATCCGGGAACTTATCCAAGTGTCGGGCCGATGACTCAGGCAACGAAGAGGAAGTTAAATGTTGGAATACGAAAACGAGAGCAAATACTGTCATCGAGTCGTTGTACGGACACGTGGAATTCTGCTTACAGGGTGATCGAAAAGTCGAGCTCGAATGGTAACGAGAATATGGGAATATGTGCGAAATCCGTCCCACGTTGGTGGCCTACTCGTATCAGGACGCTGACACGAGAGTGGTTTTTGACACAAAAATCGAGGAATCCATCAATTTTTTTATTTATTTATTTTTTTTCTAATTTCATAGAATATAAGTTTTCATTGAAGTTTTGTAAAAAAAAAAATCGAAAAAGTTTTCATTTTGAAAAATGTTTAAAATGAAGAAATTCTTGCTTTTTTTTTTTTTTTTTTTTTTTTTCCAAATTTGGCACAGAATTACGCGTTGCTGCGATATACAATTTCTTCACAACTTTTCGAACGCCCGATAATAATCTTCATAGTAACGGCAACGATGCAGCGCGACACGCTTCAGGAATGATATTGCGCCTCGGATGTTGAGAGCCTGCGATCCGTCTATTTTAGGCTATATCCGACATAAATACGCGATTCTCACCGTAGCCTTTTGGCAAAGTAAATTAGGTGATTTTGCGCACAACTGAGAATTTGAATTGGAACGCATCTTCGAGGATTAAAAGCGCAATTAAATTGTGTTGCAAGGCCCACGAGCAATGAGACAACTTTCGTTTTAGTGGGTAAAAAATATATAAATAATTCATCTCCGCTGAAGAATTGCGCAAAAATCGATTTTCCCGAGTCATTCATTTTCATTGCGATCCTTCAAAAATGGATAAAAATTCATACTTTTTTTTTTTTCTTTTCCAGTTAGAAACGCGGGACTATGATAATTCGGGGAAAAAAAATGTCTAAACCAACGAAACTTTGACAATACATCGAAGTGTCCCTTCCACGGTCTCCAGAGAACGAGTCTCTCACCCGCTTTTTTTTTTGCTATTTTCATCTCTCTTTCTCTTCCAGCAGCGTCGATCTAAATTGAGAATGGATATGTTTTCGCGGTCGCGCATCGCGTGAGCTCGAACGAGCGAAACGATTGGACGTTGACGATTACTACGATTCTCGTCATATATCAAACCCGCCGTACACTCGGCCAACGTTTCCTTTACCTCGCACGGTATAACACCATATTCGAAGCACAAAAGTCACTCTATTCGTTCTTCTCTCCTTCCCACAAGTTTTTTTTCTCTTTTTAGACGCGAGTGTGTGAATTTCATAATCCCACCGATTTCACGTAACATTTCATCACATATTCACTTTTCATCTGTTCCGTGGATACATTTTTCGGCGTTTTAAAAGTCATTTGAGCGCCATCTTTTCGATGAATATTGAGAACGCCTGAACGTGTTTCCGTAACCATAATAAACCGTCGAGAGTCTGCTATTTCTCGTACACAAGTTTTCGAACGAATTTATGCTCAAAGTTTCGTTAACTCAACCGTTGTATTTGAAAAGCTATAAAAAATGAAGATTTTCTCGTTATTTCGCAAGAAAATAGTAAAAACTTCGGTTGACAGAGGCTTCAAAGTTTCGATTGTTTCAACACCGAATGAGATTATCTGTCCGTGTCCCTCTACAGGAAAAAAAAACGAACGATCTCGAACGTTACAATTTTGAGGTTATCGAGGAAGAAAAATCTCCGAAAACAATGGACGAAATTCTGGAGGAAAAACGACTGAGGGTTTAACTCTAAAATTAAACGAGTATTTATAAAAAGATTTACGTTCTCGTAAAGTTTTTCCAAGGGGTCGAAACTTTCGGGAAAAAAATGTTTCATGCAGAAACAAGAAATAAACGCCGGAATACGGAGAGACGGACACATTAAGTTTATTTTCTTCTCCGCGAGAGAGCGCATTTCGCCATAAAAGTACATGAAAAGAGCGAATCGTTGAGTCGTTCTCGTTCTACTCGTGGATATTCGGTTATATAGGTGATGAGACCGGTTTCTTCCGAGTAATCCACACGCGCGTATATATATACCCACGCGTAAACAACGTCGATCGAGGTATCCACGGGCATTCGGAAAAGAGAAACAAATATAGAGAAAAAAGGAAAAAAAGAGAGATTATTTACTCGGCAATGTTGCTATACGACCCGATCGTCGTGCGGCGATTTTAGGCTCATTTCACACGATGCTATTCTTCGAGCCTGCGTCACGTTCTTCCGTAAAGCACAAGTATGCCATTTATCGCGGATAAGGGGAATCGTATGGAAAGGGCTTTATTCCCTTACAAGTGTGGTTTTACCGCAGCGCCTAAAGCGACGAGACAGCTCCTGTGCGGAGCTTCGATTTGTTTTGTTCGGGATTTCTCGATTATAAAATTCAATTATCAAGTCTGCACACTGCTGTTTATTTTTCGTGCACAAATTTATGCATGACCTTGAAGTGAGGAATGTTTTGAAGAGATGAACAAATTTCTCGTCTACCGGTCGAACGGATTCGTAATCATCTTATTCCTTCGAATGAAAAATGAAAATATCATTTGTAGATGAATTTTGAGCGACGTTTGATGAATAATTTATTGAGAAAACATATTTATACGTATATATATATTTTTTCGTCAGAAAAAAATGAGGATTTTTTTTTTGTCACTTAGTATAGGACTTTCTTAGGAAAAAAAAAGTTGTGCGAAATGCGCAGTAAAATTATTGCCTAGTCATCGATTCATTCAATAAGTTACGATAGAAGAATCAGATGGTCGATTCGAAAAAAAAAATCAAAGAGAATCGTGCGAACCAGTGTATTATTGGGGTATAAGTGAGTAATCGAGAGGGTCAGGGTTCAGCCCTGACCTCCTTGATCGATGTTCCACAGCTTGGCAGTTTTCACAAAGCTGCGACAACGAGAAAGAGGAATAAAAAAGAAAAAAGATTTTGCACCCAATACGTAGTTGTACATCGATCGGTTATCGATCATGAAAACCGTTGGCTAAACTAAAGTTTTATGAAAGAATTACGTCGAGCACGCGACCCGGAGAATTCAGATCAATTTTATTGACACTTTTTCTCTGAAGAAAGCTCGAAAAAAAATGCATTTTCTGTGCTATATTTTAACGTCTTTCGGTTTCGAAGAAAACGAAGTTTCTTCGGATTCCCGATCGATTAGTTAGAGATAAGAATTTCAAAAAATTCTTCACTACAATGATTGATTAAATTAAATTTTAGGTTAATACACATTTAAAAATAATCAAATACGAATGATCCTGATGAGGATTTCGATAGCCCATATTTCTACTACGTAAATTGATCTTCAATCGATTTGGTCTCCTGGCTCATATATTTAACTCTGATATTGTGCAAGGTCGAGGCAAATAAGAAACGTACACAAGTCGACATATAGATCGTACACGAGTTTGGATATAGATATAGGTGATAAATAAGTGGAGAATAGAGGGCGATGACGCATGGGAGACATGCACGCTTCTTTTCTCACAGTCATCGAGAAAACCCAGTTTGCCAACAAACTGGTGCGCAAATTCGATGACATTGTAACAATCGGTCAGAGAGTCAAATAATTTAAAGCGTCGAACAAAGTGCTATGAGTCCGACGACGAATATCTTTGTCGACGTTCAAAAACCAATTTTTTTTTTTTTTAATTCTATGAAAATTTGTTTTTACATTGCTGACGTGTTCGAGAAACGTTTATGAATTATTTTTCGATACTGTTCCAAAAGAGAGTTTACTTTCGTCACTCGACGAATATTTTTTCGATGAAAAAATTCATTTTAATCAAGTTAATCAATTGTTATTTGAATCTAATATAATAAGTAAAAAAAAAATGTTGATTTACTGACCTTTGTGCAACTGTAATTTATGTAAACGCCTCGGAGATCATCTTCGGTGGAGAATTCAGTGTTAGGACTGTTCGGTGGGCTTTTCGGGCTGGAAATAAAAATTGATAAGATATTTTTTTTTTTGTTTTAGACTCGTTGATACTTTGTTCGAGCCTGCTTCATAATTGCTATGATAGAAGAATCGAAATATTTGAATTGCTGAGTCGATCAGCTTACAATTCCACATTTTTTCTATTCCTACATTCATCGATTATAATTTCCAACATTTTCGAACTTTGAATCTTTTTTTTCTCGATTAAATCTATCGATCTCGTACACGAGATCTTGAGCAGAGCCATTACAACTCTGCTCTCCATTTTCATACCGCGAAACGCGAGAACGACTTTGCTTTTTTATTTATATACAGGTTTTTCACAAATGTAAAAAATTTTTTTAAAAACTTTTTTTTTTCGAAACGTTTTGTTACAGTAACATCTTCACTCTTCAATATCCTTTGTGGTCTCGCAGGGTTGCCTCTACCCGACAATATCAAATGCGAAAAAATGAATGAATAATATTTAGAAAAATTGAACATTTCGAGAAAACGTGCGAAGACTACTGGAATAAAATTTTCAATTTTTGAAATAAACGAAACGAATTAATAACTCAATGCTCAAGTGGTAAAAAACAAACATTAAATTCCTACGATGTTAAACTCTACAGTGGCAGACATTGCAACACTCTGGATGAAACGAAACCCACGTGTATTTATGCATACATGGAATCCAAGCGTGTTCAGTTAAATCGAGGCGACAAGGATCAACAGATCCATGTTATCGTGGGCTGTATCTAGTCTCAGCCATATGCAGAAATGTCTGTTGACTCGAATATACCGAAGAAGAAGAAGAAGAAGAAGGAGAAGAGAAAAACAGACGCGGACGCTTTTGAGCTCTTCGACGCTGCTATTTGCTCGAGCACTTTTAAATAATATAACCGAATTCCAGGCTGAGAACGTCAGGATATTTCAAATATTTAACGAATGTCATTTCGCGTGTAAAGTGAAAAAAATTGAATATTTTTAAATACTTAAATTGAGTTCAATTCATAGGAACTTATCGCATTATTATTGCAACGATGTTTTTTTTTTTTTCATTTTATTCAAAAAATTTATTTTCAAATAAAATCGTTGAAAAAAAAAATAAAAAAATGAAAAATATCGTTTTTTTAACGAATCGAAGAATTTTTTAATTTCCCAAAATCGATAGCTAAACATTTTGATAAATCATGACGAATAAATTGAGGATTTCGATGACTATTTTTATTGGTTCGACATAAAACTCGAAATTTGAAAAATTCGTGAAATATTTTTTATCCTTTTACAGGTAAAGTTTGACGATGAAAATTCTTACCTGCCCTTAGGGGTATCACGACGAGAAGAGGCGAGGGAATGTCTCGCTGATGAGTGCGTTGAATCTCTCTGGGCTTCTCTAAGAAGACGGAGATATTCTTCGCCACCGCTGCCAAAAGGTAATGGTGTGACCCTGTCAGCTGGTGCTGGAATCACTTCCACCCAGGACTCTGCACCTCGGAAAAGAAACCAAAAAATTCGTTTAAAATACTTGTTTAACGCCCGATAATTTTGGATGACACTTGATGACAATTTGTCTCTTCAGGGACTTGAGAGAAATAAATTTGAATCATGAAATAAACATTCGGATTATTAAAAACATTTTTGAAAAAGCTTATTTCGTGTCAAAGTGTCGAATTTTTTATAATTCACAGCGATGTCAATGTTGCAAAAAAATATCCGATAATTACGAAATTTTAAGTCCAATGATTGTTCGAAAAAAGTTCAATCGCTTGACCACTTCGTGTAGCTTTTTTCTGCAATTTAAAAAATACACAATTTTTCTGACGTTCGAAAATCGAATCCATAATAAACTTCATAAAAAGTGAATTAGTGTCACGCAGGAGAAGGAAAAGTTCGATGACCCGAAGTGAGCCAAACAACGAAGCGAGCTTCACGCGTCTGCATATGAATCATTATCAACTTCTGTATACAGAGCAAGCATTGAATCGATTTAATGACGTGTACAAGTGCACGTTGCATGAAAAATGTTCAATAACATGTTTTTTTTCTTCTTTTCATGAAGCAGTATTTGAAAATTTCATTCGAATAATCGTGTTTATGATTTTCCAAAGAATCTTAACAGATGCGATGGCACATTATTCGACATTGCATTTAACTTCGTATTTATTTTATTTTTTATTCATCTTTAACGTTATTATTTAATACGATAATATTAAATTAATGAATTGAAATGATGAATAAAAATTAAAACGAATAAAATAAAAGAGAAATTAAATTAATTTCGTAAATACTTTGTAATTAATCGAGATGATGAATAATATAATTAATTATTCGAGAAAAATTTGTGATATATTAATCAATCCAAGGGATTCGATCTAAAGAACTTTCGTTTGTTTCTTTGTCAGTTCGTTTATTTTCTTCATCGCCATTTTTCTCGCGCAGGCCCCTTATTTCTCGTCAATGGGTATTTCAAAAAATGAGCAAAATAAAGAATAAAAAAAAAAGCTCGAGTTAAACTGAAATGATTTAAATGAAATTTGTAGAAAAAAAATTTACGACAAATTAGCAGTGAAGAAAAATATAAATGGAGAAAAAAGAAAACGTATTCCATATGGAAAAAGGGCGAGATTATTTATATTCCAAAGACTGCGTGAGGATAAACATCTGTCAGTTGAAAAGTCTGGCTCAATTGAGCAGAGATAAATGTTGTTGTTCGAGCAGAAGCCCACTTACGAGTTCGATAAGTCGCCACGAATATTCGAGCTTAAAAGAGAAAACTAAACGAAAAAGCTCAAAAATAGTAAACACCGAGTCACCAAATTTCGGACAGAACGAAATGAGGAACGAACACACGAAGAATATAATTAGACTCGTATGAAAATAAAACGTTCGAGATTTCCGTTGGCGATAAGAGCGAGCTAATAGCGACGATAACAAAGGATGAGAACGAGACTGGTAACTTGGTCACGAAAGTCCATTTTCGCGATAAAAGTGAAGCGGAGAGTTTTTTTTTCATGTTTTTTATTTTCCTTGGGGATTCGCAACACGCTGTGAGTTCGTGAAACGAATTTATTTATGTTTCTTTCTTTCTCTCTTTACTAGCAAATATACAGTCATTCGAAACAATTTTCATTCCCTATTTTTATGCTTTACGTTGCTGTTCAACAGCAGTATGAAAAAAACTTCAAACACCCGAAATCTTGACGTGGAACAAGAAGAATTTGGACACGTGGAGTAGAAAAAATAATATTCACGAGTAACCGATAATAATTTGCTATCGCACTTGATAAGGCTGATAAGGAAACATATGTCGTTAGAATCGCATAATGTCGAATAAACGAAACAGAATTTCGACACGAATATTCCATTTCAAAACATGTGTCTTCGATTAAAAAAAAAAAAATTTGAAATAAAAAATATAATAAAAAAAACTAAAAAATCATAGTTTCGAAATAAAATGTACGAGACAAAGAATGTTAGGAATGAAATAAAGATAATTTCTACGTAATATTCGTAACGTTTTCAATATTTTTATGAAATCTCAAACTTTCTCGGTATCAGATACACTCGTAACGAGACAGAGTTACGAAATAATTGACATGTCATTAGGCACAATATTTCTATAAGCAGTTCGAAAAGATATTCGGAGATAGAAAATGAATGGCAAAAGTATAACTCGATGAGGAAACGTGTTATAGTAGTTATCAGAGGTGATACGTATACAGATGGTTGAATGAGCTGCCTGACGGTCCGACTAGCTTAAAAATAGATGCGTAATGACCCCGAGTCTCGAACCTCCTCCTCCTCCTTCTTCCTCCTCCGCGGATACGGCTCGAGTACATTGAAATCGAGCGAGCTGTTGTGCTATAACTATATACACGCGCATCGAGCATCCTCGTGCACGTGTATGTATTCGGGGTGTACCGAAAGTCAGTGCTGAAATCAGCGGAGCAGACGAACCACGTAATTCTAGAGATAAAAGTCCTGAGGTGTGTTTTTTCGTATGAAAAACACACCTCAGGACGTAAAAAAAAAAAGCTGTGGCCCGAGCATTTTTTTCTAACTGATTTTCCTAGAAGACTGTTACTATTTAATTGATATTTCATCAAAGGCGAATCGTCAAAAAAAAAAAAATACCTAAAAGCTAAACTCTTTTTGGAACGTCACGAAACACGACAGTTGCGTTAATCCTAATCGTGATTCCCGGGACACCCTGTATGCGCACACGAGCGTTGCAACGTGTTGAATCTGAGAGTGGACCGGATCGATAAACTCTAGCGAGCAAGGCCAAATGCTGTTTTTTTTTTTTTTTTATTATTTTTTTATTTCTTTTTTTTTGTCTCGAGTCACAGGAGAGCGCGAAAGAGCTTCGCTACGTCGAGGATACCCTCGCTTTGAATCATTACACGAGAAGGTGTGTCAGCTGGTGGAGACGTTTGAGCTTGACTTTCGAAAAGAATGGATAAAATAGCTTGCGGATGAAACAAAGAAAGCGGACAGGCTTGGCAGCATTGACGATTCGATAAATAAATGGAAATTAACGAAGGAAAACTGCTGTCAATCGAAAAGCTGTGGATTCGATGAATTCTTGTTTATAGCTCTCCATTGATCGAAGTCGTAATTGAATTTTAAAAAATAAAAACTTTCAACTAAACAATTCTGAATTTGATTGATACTCGTCGGGGTCTCAATAATTAACGACACACAAAAAAATAACGTGCGTGTTCATCGCGTCTAATGTATCTCGACCGGACGTCCCTGGCTCCAGTCACGTACACCCCTTTACTGATGCCCCCCCCCCCCCCCCTCTCGCTTTCCTCTAGTATTACGCGGTATACGTGACTAAAAAAACTGCGAACAGTCTTCTTGTTCTTCACTACTCGGGAAGAAATCCCAACATTGTAAGACGAAACTTTTTCCTGTACGAATGCATTAAAAGGTCTAACGTTACAGAGCTCTCTTTGTTCATAAAAGCTACCGCGATTATAGTAATCTCATGCCACTGCTTCCAGATCGTAAAGGTGGTAATTATTCAATGGAAAATAAAGATGTCAACGAAAAAAAAAAAAAAAAAGAAAAAAATTATTGTTCGAAAATAAAAAATGTCTCTTAAATAAATATTCTATAAATACCGAAAAGCATTGAGGATCAAACAAAGAAAGTGTGAGAAATTAAAACGAATATTATGTGTTCACAAAAAAAAAAAAAAAACAAAAGATTCGATGTTTATTCGAGAAAAATGACAAGAAAAAGCAAACTGTTCCACGAATTGAACGATGAGCCGAAAACTTTTTATTCTCAAGGTTAACAACGGACGATGTCCTTTCGCAGAAAAACTCACGGCGAGTGCGTTCGCGCCTTTGGTCACGTATACATCTTTCTGCCTCTATAAATATATTTTCAATCAAATCTCCATTATATCTGCCTTTTCATTTCGTCCTATACTCTACGCGACGACAAAATTTGAGTTACTTTCGAAGAGGGGGAAATAAATAAACGGCAATGAGTGCTTTGTCCCTGTACTTTCTTTGGCTGCTAAAATACTATCGAAATAAATGAACAGCCAGCCAAGAGACGCAAAACTTCAATATGTATATGGATAAATACCAAGTCTCTCTGATATCTTTCTACGTGTTACTACATATATATATATATATATTCGAGTTCTACAGAAGTTATTGGCCCCTCTGAACTGACGTCGCCTTTCTTTCAACTTCTTTCACTCGTATTTTTCTTATTATTTATTTCGATCATTTTTTTTTTCCTTTTCTTCTCAACCCCCTTGTTACTGATTGTTGCAAGTTGAAAAAAAAATAATAATTTCTATACATTTCAAATTGTTCGAAATCTTTTTGAATTTTTTTCTCAATGCTTTTTATTATTCTCCACTATTTTTCTTCTTCAAAAAATTCTATTTTATGAGCATGAAAATAATATTCGTAATTACCGATCATTGTATTTCGAATTTTTGGTTTGTTTGAGAGCTGTCGAAGTTTTTTGAATCATCGGCACATGCCATTCAACGTTTTTACAATGTCAAGTTTTTGTTTTGATTTTTTTTATACAAAATGCTATCGGATTTCGTGTCATTTTTCGTCTTTTATAGTTCATTTTTCTCTCTCTCTCTCTTATCGCTGATAAGACCACGAGGGAGAGCTCCGTGCAAAAGTTTGTACTAGTCAGCCAGTGTACTTACATTGAGAGATAACGAGTAGCCTTGTTCTTCACTCTCCGCGCAGTTAATATAAAAAATATCTAGATTAAGAAATCGACCGGCAACCCACGAGTTGGTCATTGCGAGCAAATTGATTAGTCAACTCTATTGAGAAAAAAACGACATTTTTTCTGAAGTTTTCCAGTTCCATCGAAAATGTAAATATTAACATGAAAAAAAATGATCTCATCGTCTAGGATGTAGCTCAAATTATTCAACTCTGCAGAACAAAAAAATGAAACCAAAATAATAATATTTTTTCACATTGTTTTGTTACTTTCCCGGAAAAAGAACACGAAAACGAGAAACGAAATTTTTGCTGTGGATATTCAAAAGTTCATTTTCAATCGAAATATTGCGTAACCGACAAAGCAGTTTGTGTTGATCGGGGATAATTGTTTGCATTCATAATCTATTTATCTGGTCGTTAGGAAGCAATCTAAATGAATAGGCAATTTGGTTTCGTAATGTATATAATTGCTCCAAGGAAAATAGCGGGTTTATCATTTCATTGCGCGGGATCCGGGGGAGGCTACAACAACAACAACAAAAAACGTGGAGAAGTAGAAAAGAAAACGAGAATCGTTAATTCACATTGGAAGTAAAGGAGTGTTTTTCACTGCAGTTTTTTTTTTTTACCAAAGATTAACCTGTAAATTACGTATTTGTGATACGCGAGAAATGTTTTTAGTGTAGAGGTTGTGGATTTTTCAGAATATCGATAGAAAGAAGCTAAATTCTGGTTAATCGAAAGGCTTTTGAGGAAGAGAGAATTTCAGAGAAAATTTTGGCGCGTGTTGGCACACGCTTAGCCTGCTTGAACCGTTAAACGCGCGGAGTGTAAGCCACGCCTCACGAACGCTGATTTGCTTTATCCCCTCCAGTACCGACGATGCGCTGTCCCGCCTCCGCCGATGCTCTATACCCTGTGGTGACGCACTTGCATACTTGGAACGCACGTGTCAACTGTTATTATCCTCGTAGAATATGTACATTGACTCGATGCGAATTTTTTTCAACGTTCTCAATATATTTATGGCTGTCTAACTGTCGAATCAACTCGAGGGGTCAACTTTCCAATCGGGGGTCTGACCAGTGACCGAAATTTCCTAAATCGAAGTTCACTTTCAGTGTTACCCTGACCTTCGCAAGCAGAATCTTCAATTTTTGACAACTTTTCGGTTGAACTTTTCAAGAACTTTTTCTTTCCAATTCTGCCAATAGTCGTTTCGGAAAAAATATCTATTCAAAAACATCTTTTGCTGATTCGAAAATTATATTAGTAGCTCGCTGCAGAAATCCCTTTTTCAATATTTTTATTGAATAGTTCGGATTTTTAGAGTGTGAAAATGGTACAGCCATTTGCGATTTTATTTCGTAAAAATAAACAGAAGGAAATTGTATGTAATTTTCCTGAAAGGATTCACAAAAAATTGGTTTATTTGCTGTTTTTGAAGGGGAAAAAAATGTTATCTGTGCATCGAAAAAATTGATAAAGATCTATCATTTTTTTTTATGAAGAACGCTCTATTATCGCTATTGCATGAGATGTCCTTGAGAAACTAACAATTTTCATTGTAGCGGATATTTTTTTCGACGTGAATCGATCAACAGGATGTACAAAAAGTCTAATGTTGCAATGGAAAAAAAAAAAAAAAAACGATATTACTCCATTTTGTCGCACTTGAGGTACAATTTTTTTACGGAGAAATGAAGCGTGTTAAGTCACCGCAGCATGAAAGGTTCCATCTCCTTTCTCCCTGAGGTAAGCACAGGCTGACATTATACACGCGATTACGTGTCTGTCAACTCACTTCGTGTAACATGCAATCGCCAAAAACGTTATAAATTATTGTATTTGAAGATATCATAGAAAAACGTCAGACGTAAATAAAACAAAAGAAAAAAAGGAGTTAAAGCAACAATATATAAATTGTAATAAAATCTCCGGTCGAAAAAGCCGCCGAGCTATAAGTATATTTCGAAAAATTTGAAATGCTCGAGTATTCTAGTTTCTGCGAATCATGATGGTTCGAGCGAAAATTAAGTAAGTTTTGCTAGACTATTGTCTTGAAAGGAAAAAAAAAAAAAGAAAAAATAATCAATTGCGACGCAAAACGATCTATACTGCGCGGTGCGTTGGTTTGTTTACGTGCAGAACAGAGCCACGCGAAATGGCCGCTACGTCAATCTGACAGCTGTCGTGTCATCGAAGCTATATACCTATACAGCAATAGAATTCCACAATCCTGCGTACAACTAGAAATAATAATGATAATAGCAATGAAACAGAATATTAAAAACTCACCACCAAGATCGTCCGACGTAAATTTCGCCGTCGACGACATAATTAACACAAAATATCAAAAATTTTCACAACACTCCGCGACTTCCCGCCTGCGTATGGGTCGACAGGAAAAAAAAAAACAAAACAATTTCGAAGACGCGCCCGACTTCCCGGATCCTTTTCCCCACAACGCGTCCTGCGAAATCGCGGAAAATGATTGAAAAAAAATAAACGTTTTTTGTCTACGTCAACAAATGCGAAAAAGCCACTAGAACTATTCGAGCTTCTCTTTTCTGTATTCAGACCAAAAAAACCCGAAGCTTCGTTGAAACCACCGAAGAGCCGAAGGGAACGACGCACTTGCCACGAATTGTCGCGTCAAAATGCTACCGACCTCCGAGACGTTGCTTTGTTTTGACGAAATAACAACACACGCACGTCAGCCGACTCGACCAATCGGATTCCTCGATCGGACGATATAAATACCACCGCTCTAGTCAAATCCTCTCCTTCGTTTCTCTATATACGGTTTTACCAACGGTTGGTACCTTTGATACACGCCTAGTGTTATTTTTCAGGTCAATCAACTTACGAAAATGAATTCGTTTCGTCCCATAATGATTATAACAATGAGCCGTCAATCACTTTTGTGGATTCGACAGATTAACACAGAATTAATGATAAGACTTAAATCTTCATTTTATAATTAAAGTCTTTCTTTATTATTGAGTACTAATGACTAGCAAGTTGCGATTCGAATGTCACCGGCCGCACATTGTCGTAGGATCTTCCGAAAATCACAAAGAATGAAAGAATAACCATGCTCCGATACCTGCGATACTCTAGAAACGATGACTATCAAAAAAAATTTTGCGTCAAAAGTATTGAATTCGAGAAAAATGTTGTAACAACTTGCTCGTGGATTCATTAAACCACATTATTTTATTTATATAGTCCGAAATGAGAGTATAGTCGCACAATTTCTAAGAGAAATCAACACTCATTTTTGTGAACTAAACTCAATAAACTTAACTGCGTTACCTGAAATTTAAAGGTCCGTTTAAAAATGTTGATTTTCTTTTCTGGAGACTCTTTCTGTTCATGTTTTTACGCTTTTCACAAATGAGCAGATTTTTGTGTACTGTTGTTCTTATTTCTCATTTTTTTTACATACTTCATGGTCTTCGGATTAATGATTGTTTTATTTTTTAAGAAAAACGTAAGATGCGTGAAAATCCAATTGAATGTGGTTAGTGATTAAATTTGATATTCGACACCATTGGGAAAGAAAGGCGGATAAAAATTGAACAAGGGTGGCAGCACTGAGCAGCGAGCATCCCACGTAGAGAAGGACCACAACTTGTGTTTTACGACGCGTATTGTTGCATTATATTTACTGCGTAAAAAAACGTATTCAGTACGTTAAATAATCGTGTGTGTTGCAGTGAGGTGAGAGCAAAATAAAAGGTGATACTCATAATACTAAGGCGACGAATTTTCCTTAAGAAAAGAATTAAAAACGAAACATCCATTTGACAGAGTAGTACGGACGGAAGAGGTTTCAACAAAGATAAAAAAAAAAAAAAAAAAAAAAAAAAAAATAAGTTCCACTGCTGATCAACCCGCAAAATGACGTGTGCTGTGTGTAATGAAAAAATAATTGCCCCCACCGTTTTCAACCGCCCCCTCTCAGCGTACCTAATTTCCGGTCGATCTGTCAAATTTGATGTTTTATTTTGACATTTATCTCGATTTATTATGAATCGATAGAACCCGAATCGGCTAAATCCTCAGTGAATATTATTTTGCCAATTTAGGCTCCTAAATTCGAAAGTTGCATCGAATGTTATAACTCTCGATTTGTTTCTTTGACCTGAGATATACATATATGGGAGATATCGAAACGACGGAAGGAGGGAGAAAAAAACGAACGCGTTGTTGCCATATGTGAAAAAAAGCGTTGAAAAAAATTCACTTCGAAGCTGTATACTCTTCGAAGCCTACAATATTTGCCTCCTTCTTCATATCAAGGTGATTCGTGACCAGCCCCCCCCCTCCCCCCGTTTTTTCAAGGCTCACTTTTTCGGATTGCTTTCGTGGAGGAGCCTCTCGCTGCTGCTGTTACTGCTGCAGATATTTTTTCATTCCCCGTACAAAAGCGCAATAAATCGACGACCCTGGGCACACACGTAAAACTCGTATTCTATTCTCATTCGTTGCTCGACCCCGTACCTCTGTCGCATACAAATATATATATATATATATCTCTCGAGCAATCCTTTCTGCATTCTTCGTACGTATTTCCATCCTTCCTCCTCCCTCCCCCTACTTTTTCACACGTATTTTTATTTTTACCGTCAATGTAAATAATAATAAGATATTTTCAATCCGAGCACGTCAGCTGTTGCCGCCTCAGTTGGACGTCTGATAGTCCTGGATAACTCGTGACAAAAAATATATTTACAAATTCTTTGGCAAACATATGTCTCTTTATGCCATCTTAAAAATTTCCCCAAAACTTGCAAAATTTTCATTAACATTAAAATAATTTTTCTAATCATAAATACACGTTTTTTTTGTGTAAAATTAATAAAATTTAAGTGCAGTTGTGATATAGACCAGTATGTGTTTTAGATCAGAAACAAAATCTGGCATGAAGATGAAGATTCCAAACAGTGGCTCCGGTAACGGGTATTATGGTCATGAAACCAGTGTCATAGCTTACCTCGACAATGACGAACCTGAAGTCGATATACAACCCGTCGTCGACAGTGACTTTTCCGAATATATGTGGATGGAAAATGAAGAGGAATTTGACAAAGAGGTACTTGAAATCTCATCCAGCGGTTTCAAATTATTTTTTTAATTATAAAAACAATTTATTTTCATCTGGCAATACAGATTGCTTGAAACAAAATGTTTGAAAGAAATATTCTGATCTGGCAATCTTTCCTGTGAAGTTCGGCATATTTTATTAACAGTTCGCACATTGGAAATCGATGCATTCCAGCATTTAGCGCTTCTCAAATTGTCCACTACCAGCTTCCAAATTTCTCCAAGGGTTTTATTTTGTTGCAATTATTATCACACATCTCAAGAGTATACAGTCAATAAGAGAACAACAGAAATGTTGTTCTAGTCAAATTCCCATGTTCGAATTATCTTCTAATGAGATAAGGAAATGTGCAAAATTTTATCATTGATTTTGGCATACTTAAAACAGAAATCAACATCCATCTAAACCTCAACGTACTGAATGCGACAATTTAATTGAACTCGATTTGAGTTAGCATACCATTTTTGATGATGCCGGCACATTGAAACACATTGAGAAGAAAAATAATTCAATAAATGTTTGTGCATTTCATTCGAGTGTTAAACATTTTGCCAAATTACTGTTTTTTTTTTCTTTTTATTCTATAAAAATTCCGCTACAACGGAAAGAAAATTTCAAGAAGGAACGGTGTCCCCAATTTTCCTACGTTTTCTATCTTCAGTAAAAAAGTTCAATTTTTCTTGAAATTTTATGCTTTTTTATTGCGATGAATCTCGAATCAATAGAAATCTGAATGAACTTTGTTGATGATGATTTCAAGGTTTTGGAACAATTGGAGGAGGAAGAATTGATGGAGGAATGTTTGGAAGCAATGCTCGAGGAGGAGAGGCAACATCAGCGAAACCAAACGACCACGGCGTGGTGCAACGCGGCTAACGGTGGAGACAATAGTCACGAATTGTGTCAGCAACTTGGTGGTTTGAGAGTTCAGGGTGACCTTGCGAAACAGGTGAGAACAGATGAATTAAATAATCATGGTAACTCGGTTAAATATGTGTGAGATGTAAATATATTTTCATAATTGGTAAAAAAAACATTGAAATACTCATAATAGTTGGTAAGTTTGGAATTCAAATTCGTTGAACGATTAATTATTTAAACAAATATAAATTAACTGATATGAATTTCATTAAAATATGTATTTATTATTTCATAGAGCACATTAAATCCAGACGCGGCCGAATTTGTACCATCGCTTAAAACGACAGTGAGTACGACACAGGAATTAACGAGTGAAGCATCGTAGAGGATCTCTCATCGTGTAATGATAAGAAAGCAGATCAAATTGGGTCGCTGAGTCGACCGAGATCGAACCCGGCCGTATTTGCAATGAACACAATCAACAACTCACATAGTCTGCGAGTAAAAGAAATTGAGCTGCGAAAGATGGAAAATCGATTAGGACGTTTCGTGCTATCTCGAAGATCCTCGTACGTATGGAAAAATACAGGAACAACGAGTCGCCCTAGTGATAGAATAAAGCGAAAAAGAAAAAAAAAAAATAACGGGAGAATGCGATATTGAAAAACCAAAAAAACCAAAAAATTCAAAATAGTTAACAAAAAAAAATCTAAAACGTTGCGAAAAAAAAAAAACAAATAAAATAGAAACTAACGCTACGATAACATTGATATCTCAATACGGAATAACATTAGTTCTATGTACTTTTAAGTGAGCTATCGTGTGTTTTTTTTCATGGTTTTCCAACGAAACAAGAATTCGGACGATGCGGAAAAAAAAATGCTTAAGACACGCAGATCCAAGACTCGAAGCAACGAAGACAGATGAGATTTTAAGTCAAAAAGTTTCCATGTAAAATACACACGAGCATATTCACGCCTTTACTTTTTCTCCAAGCTGCAAAACGAAATTCAGTTTCTGAATCCAATCGATCGCATTATAGATAGATGAGAACAGAATAAAATGAAATCACTAAAATACGAAGAAAAAAAAAGAATGCATAAGGATTCTTGATGAGTCGTATACTTGAACAACTTTTGTAGACTCATGGACCGTTACGAATAGAAGATAAATAGAATAATTATGAAACTCGTGTACTTAAGATGAGAAAAATTGCTCGAACTGGAATACGGTATGGGATTTTGTATCGAGGAAAGAAGCTATTGTATTAATCGATCGAAGATTCGCCAAGCAAACCTCGAAGCTCCATGGAAATTGCGTTTTTCTTCAATATTGATCTCTCTACCGATTATCGTTTGTAACTATCAGCCTTTTATCACTTTTATGAATCACCCATGAATAATTTTTCACATTATTTTTATTTTAACAGCAAATAAAAATAAAAACTAATTCGAAATGTTTTTTTTTTTTCGAGTTGATTCACAATCTTCTGTTTTTGTATGTAATTTTTAGACTTGAAAACGGAAAAATCTCGACCGATAATAATTCAGGCTGTGAGGAATTTCCTTGGTGTTTCTTCGCGAATTGAAGAACTCATTCGCGATCGATAACTACTTAACTCACTTTCAAGAACGATTTCTATTATGAATCCACGGAAATGCAAAAAATTATAAACAAACAAAAAAAATATATAAAAAAAATAAATAAAAGAAAATGAACAAAAATAATTAAGTGTAGATTTTAGGATATGAACAAAAATTTCATTGTTGAAATACGAGCTATTAAAGAATAGAAGTCAGAATGTTTGGAAATATGTGTTTGGATTCACTGTGCTTAAAGGATATTAACTAAGAAATCAATCCGATAAATTTGGCAATTAATCTGTGGCGTACGTCGTCTTCCACTTAGTATTTTCTTCAGCGTTTTGTCCTTTGTTATAATTTTTATAAATTTCGTGTAATCATTGATTCGTGAGCAGAATAGAAAAATGTCGAAATAATTAGCTCGTAATCCGATTTATAATTATGGTTGTGATTGTACAAAGTTTACTTTTTTTTAAATTCATTTCTGTGGCAGTCCGCGTCAATGTGTAATTTTAGTAATATACGCAAATTTGCAATTCAATTGTTCCATAATTCCTTCTTTTTTTTTCATTAATGCGATGAAAAACATTATCTACCACAATACGTTCGATGTAAATTATAATTTTCCAATATTCAATCACCCTGAACGAAGAATTTCCGAAATTACACTTCCATTTGCTGCGCAAAAGGAACGGTTTAAAAATAATAACAAAAATTACCAAAATTATGAAGCAGTAAAACGATAATTTTTGTGAAATATCAAAATCGAAAATCGTACAATCGTTTCGTATCAGACATTACTGTTCTAAAAGCTGATTACGAATTACTTTAAATAGTTGTACGTTACGTCGATGTCTGAGATTTCAGGCACTTGTGATTTATTTCGTTTGTATTTCTTTTTTTTTTTTTTTTCATTTTCACATCTCATTTATTTTATATAGATTTTTCGATTGTAGCATGGAAACAGAAATACAGTATATCTATTGAAAAGAATTTTTCTTGTTCGTTTATCCTTCCTTTGAATGAAAGCACCGCGCTCGTAAAAAAAAAAAAAAAAAAAAAAACAAAATCTGTGGGGTTGTTAATCACGTGTAAAATTTTATTTTCCAATCAAATTTTTTTTATTACACATAGTTTACAATGGGATGGTATACGTTACGTTTGGACACATTGTTGAATTTTTGTTTATTTATATATTTTCAATAACCTCAATGTAGATCGTAGAGTCAATACACACGTTTTATTTCGTTATTAATTCTATCGAATGATGTGCAGTGTCCTTGACGTAGTAAAACAATTTAATCGATTATGAGACAGCGTAATCGCGTTTGAATGGATTTTAATATTAAGCCGATACAAAGGTACAAAAAAAATCAACGTATACGCTCCATAAACTCGCATATTATTCGTAATCTTTTCAGAAATGGGAATTATGGAGAGCATAGCGAAAAAAAAGTTATCGCGAACAAAAAAAAAAGCATCACCTTATATTTGGCAGCGCATCGACGACTATTGTGGGTATCTTATCGCTACGATTAGATAGTACGCGTATTTCGAATCTACCAATTCGGGGAATACATTATTATTTGTTTTTCTCGTTCTTTTTTTTTGCAATCACTATACGAAATGAAGAAAATCCATTGCAACTTGTCTCTCTACGCAAGATAAAAAGAAAAATAACGCGATCAGAGCGTCGCAGCCATTTTTTTTTTTTTTTTTCGTCAAATACATTAATGCTTTCTAATGTGCAATTCGTGACACAAGGAAAACTTAACTAAATGCATAGCATAAATCATCGATGCAGAGGGAATGATTAATTAGAAATATGCTATGTTTAACACATCCTTTTTTTTCTTCTTTATCTTCACATGTCTATGAGATGGGATTCCGTGCCGATTCAATTTCTACAATTACCGAGGCATTGTCTCAGTTTTTCTCCACAAAATTTCTTTCCATTATCCTTCTCAAGTACAATTAATACTGAGAATTTACAGCTTTCAAGTTCCATCGTATTTATGATAATTTGACTCGATGTTTTAGTATCTTTCTTCGTTTTAATAATATTGGTAAATACGTGGTGCATTCTTTATACTCTAATCGCTATTTATTATTTACCTAATGTGTACGTATTATATTTATATATGTATAGTTATATATATATATATGTATCATTAATTAAATACTAATACTCTATTCACACTGCCAAATGTTGCATCCAGAGAACACCACACCAGTTTCGGTCGAGTTTATTATTTCTGCATGTGCATTATGTGTTGGTCAACTTTCGTTAGATGAAGAAACGAATGATATGTGAGGAAGGTATTCGACGTTTAAAAAATGTTATAAAAATCCTATAGAAACCTGTAGAAATGAAATATTTAGGCCCCAATCCCGAAGAATCGTACAGTGATTGAATATTACTCGTCAAATGAAAACAATTATCACTATTATTATTAGGTATCGTTTTTATTTTCTTCGCTTCATCGAAAAATGGAAGAACTATCTTCTGCGAGATTATCTTTCGAGAATTCTGGATTACGCGTGTAAAATTTATTTACGAAGACGAATAACCTATCCTCCACGTTTTGGCACGAGAGCCAATTGTAAATTTGAGTTGCCATTTGTCAGTTCGCACTTTCACATGATTCGCTGGCATGTACGAGACATGCACTTTCGATAATTTTAGTGCAGTAAAGAAAAAAAAAAGAAGATTAAATATGTTTCGTCGCAAACTCAGAACAAATTACGTCTATACGAAAAAAAAATCATGTTTTTGTTTTTGCTGTTGTTCCTCATCGTTTTTGCATAATATATGTGTATATATATTCATATAAAAAGAACATTTGTAAATAATCTCTACCCATAAATATAAAATTATATTTACTTATATACATTTACTTCGAATACTTCGATCAGCAGTCTCTTGATTAAAGATGCAATACTAGACGAAAAAAATTATAGCATGTCTGTTTAGCTGCTGTTTAAAGTAACGTTGAATACAGTTATATCCGTCAAAAAAATAAGAATAGAAAAGAAGCAGAACGTCGTGTCGCAATAAACGCCACCAACCCTCGTTATCAAAAAGTTTAATCGATTTTTTGTTTATTCTTTCTTTTCAATGCAGTTAATAGTATTCGTCCCCATGGTTATAAGATAGTTCAATCGCTTGTTTTACGTTACATTATGTGAAAAAGACGACAAAAGTTTTCATACACGAAGCATTAAAAACATGATGAAAATTTGAACTTTTAATGTAGGAATTCAAATATAAAAATGTGAGCAAAATTTCGAAATATTCGAGTATACAATTTTTATAAAAGGATACCCCAATTATGACGATACGAAAAATTTACCACAAGCCTCAGCGAAATACCAACGTCGAACGAAATGACACTTTGCCATTGCTGTCTTTCTTTTCATTTTTATACTCGTTTTGTTTTGTTCTTCTTCCTTTCTTCACTCGTCGCATAATCCTTGGCATCAGATCGCGAGAGACAAGGCGGTAGAGAAAGTTTACGATCGTTCCTCATTTAACGACGGTGCTCAAAGCATGGAATTCGACTAGGCACGAGTTGCTCACAATTGCTGTCGTTTCAAATTTACGGAGCATTCTGCGCGTCTAACTTTGTTGTACAATACCTGTATTTCATTTAATCTTCCTCTTAAGAAAGATTCATTTCGACTTAAACACTCTCCGTGGGACTTTGAAATTCGGACAAAGCGTGAATCGGATTTTGGACTTTCTTCTGTGAACCCTTGCGCACTTTGGCTCGCACTTCTTCCGGTCGTTCCGGGCGGACCAGTGGCTTCTTTTCCGGAGCTTTCATTTTCCAGACTACTATTGGTGACTGTAATATGATAAATTTACAATTTTTTCAAATGTAACTATCTTTCTTCTTTGCATTTTGAATTTTTGCTCGTACATTTGTCGTCTCAAAAATGTTTGCCATTTAGGATTTTTTTATTTAACAATTTCACAGAATTCTGAAAAAAAGTAACTATCTTCTCTACACTGGGAGCGTTGATTTTCAATATCAATAATGGTAAAAATTCATCATCAAATTTTTAGAATGAAAGTAATCAAAGAACCTTTTATCCATTTCAAGGGTTCAGTATTTGGTTATACTCAAGGACGATATTTATGACACTCTTTGTCTAATACCAAAAAAATTCAAATTACAATTCCATACGGAACTCGGAATAACAAAAAAAAAATTAGGAGTGTAAATATTGCCAGAGGAATTGATAGACATTTACGAATCGCTCATGCTAAAAACTGCCATGAAATCGAATGTCCAGCCTGAATTTTTTACCCATAGCAGATTAGGCCATGTGCAACAATAATGACTATTTAAATACGAAGGCTTCGAAACTATAGGCATAATCAAGCAATTGAACACTTTAAAGCTCAAATTCAAAATTCTAGTTTGGCTCAATCAAACCATTAATGGTTTAGCGACAATACTTACATACTGTAAGATCCAGAAAGCGTAAAAATGAGGGGAAAAAGGAGTCAAGCGATTAGTCAAAAATTTCAATTTAAATGGAAAAAAGCAGGGATTACTACGAATCAGTCATAGAAGATTCAGAAAAGAAACCAGTCAATTTGTTTGCGCAAATCGCGAAAAAATTTACAACTCAAAGTGGAAATATAGAAATTTCATGAGATCATTGCAATAGACAATTTTCATATGAACTCGACGATTTTCTATGGATTCCGTTAGGGCTGCCGAAGTTTATAAACGAAAATTCGCTTGTATAAACAAGAAGAGTTGCAAAAAGGAATAATCAGTTTCTGGTCGGAACCTACTTGAAAGAATTGGAAGAAAAAGCAATTAATACTTACGGTGACGGTGGATTGCCTCGGATATTTCGTGGATGCGACGTACGAAGCTTTGACCGTAAGAACGACGGCATTCATCAAGTTTTTAGCTGCCTGGATGAGGGAAGTAGCGCTGTCAAGACCGGAAACGATGAGTTCACCGCTGATATTTTGAACGTCCGCTTTAACTTTACTCGTGATGTTCATTTGATGACAATAGAGGGCGATGCGTTGAAGATAAGCAAGTAAATCTTTTTTCGTTGAGCTTTCGGGGCACTGATCGGCAATTTGTCTCGTCAGTTTGTCCAGTTTCGTACCAGCCTCAGAAATCTTTTTGGCGGCTGTTATAACGTCCATCGTAGTTTTAAGGGGGCCTCGACCACGCGTGAAATCCGTCATTTCCATCATTATCATGCACATGTGCTTGGCAAGCACGATTATATCGTTGCCCGCGTCGTCCCATTTCGCCACCTCTTTGTCGAATTTCAATTTTTCACTCCTAAAGAACTCAACCTGCTGTAAAATCTTTTGTTTATCCTCTTCTGGCATTTTTCGCATTGCTTCACGCGCCGTCGTTATGCCACTTATCTCGGGATACTCGTCTACGCCGTGTTCACCCGTTTGAGCACTCGATTTACTTCGCGTTTCCAAAGTATAGTGCTCATCCAGCTCCACGTCCTCGGGATCGAGATCTTCATCCGCCTGTGAAAACAAGAGTTTCAAGAAATTTCAGTTATCGAATGAATTTGGGAAGATGATTAACCCTGGACCCCACGTTATTCCGAACGTGAGCTCATCGACGGGATCTCAAAAGACCACGAGCTTCTTATTAACATAAAATGTTCCGCGATACTGAGGCTTTTCGTACAACATAAGAAAATGAGATGTTTCGCATACTAACCCGGTTCATTAGAACAGCGCGCCTTATTTCTCGTACGCCATCATAGACGAGTCTTGAAGCATCGATGAAATCATTTTCGTCAACATCTTTGGGTGGATTGCTGCCTAAAGCATCAACCGCAACTTCGACTCTCTGTGCGAATTTGGGCATAACTTGATCGCGCAAAACTTTGACAGCTTCGAGAACCCTCTTGGTATAGATGCACGGTTCGTAATTATCCATTTCGGCTTGTACGACGTTGCACACTCGGGCTGAACGTCCTCTTATCGCACCGGCAGTTCTGTCGAGAGTATCCGCGTCTCCTTCTTGAAGCGCGAGCACGCACTTGTTCACATCCTCGAGGATATGATTCTCAGAAACAGCGAGAAAATCATCGATCGTTGTTATATCATCGACAGCTTCGGTCAACACGCGCACTTCATTTTCCCAAGCTTGACGGAATACTTCCATATTGTCCTGTGCTACTTTTGAACGCGGACGCGCTGCCAATACACGAGCAGCGTTTATAACCTGAGGACAAAGATTCTCGATCTGGGCCGCTGCGTAACGCACCATTTTCACACCATCCTCGTTTCCTGACATGCTGCAAACTAAATTCGCCACCTGAGGAAAGAAACGAGAATATAATCGGTGTCGAATCTTACTGTGCCATTGATTTACAGTCATCGACAACTCAAATTCGTATATTTTTTCTTTATTCCAAGCTCTAGCCAACAAAAATAATTAGTCGGATTATATTCAGAATATAAAAAATCAACGCGTTGTAAAATATTCCGATAGTTCATTATTTGGAAAAAAAAAAAAAAAAATTATCCTATAAAACGCCACGCTTCGCTACTCGTACTTTCTCAGTGACTTTTGAAGTTTATTAAAAAATGTTATTTTTTTATTCTTACCTCGACGAGTTTATTCGCGTGTTCCGTAAAAACAAGAGCGTATTCCTCGACCTCCTTGTCACGTCCGTTACGAGCAGCTTCGATGAGAACCAAGAGTGGCACGCTGGTTTCGAGAAAACTGTCAGAGACGTGATCGACCACGGCTTTACGGAGTTGTCTGCGCAAATCTCGTGTTTTTCGGCACATGTGATCTATAGCTCGTTCCAAACTGTCAGTTTGTTCCTTGACGCCCATCTGTATAAGAGTGACCGAAAAACCGATGATCATTATGGATCAAAAAAGAAATTAGATTTTCATATTTATTATTACGAAAATTTGTTCACAAATCTTTGTTATACGCTATTTTTTTTTTACTTAAAGTACGTGAAAATGTGCCATCTTTGTGTTTGCAAATACGGATCATAGTAGAAATATGAATTAGTTGTTACATCAACGTTACTAAATAAATTTTCAATCAGTTGTTACTCTCAGGTGCATCAAGTGTGAAATTTAGCTGCTGAGCGATTAATGACTTAAGGTTGAAGCCTATAGATAAGGCACGCCGACCTTTCGTTGATTAGCGTGCCTCATCGGTGATTGGTAGAACTTAGCATACTACTGTGAGATTTTTTGCTGCTTATCTAAACTGCTAAAAAGTTGTTTTATCCCTTCAAGTCTGCGGTTTTTGTTCAAAGATTTTAAAAAAATGTTGCACTTCACTACTAAATTCAGAAGTATCCATTTAAACGACATAAAACCCTGAAAACCACTAGAACAATTCGTGAAAAATACAGCAAAAATGCGAAATTTCGCGTTTATCCAAAACTCGCCAATTTTGAACAATTTCGAACCGCCACTGTGTCCGTTGAATTGTAATAAATTAACAACAAATTTTGAAGCACTGACGAGTTCAAAATGGATTTGAAACCCGAAAATGTTAATCACTAATAAGTAAAAGTGTAGCGGGTACATGACTCAATACAAAGAGAGCAAAGCAAAACGTTTTTTGCATTATTTTGATCGTGATTGAGCGTTAAAAATATTTCAAATAAAAAACAGTGAAACAAACGCAAAAAATGAAAATAAAAAAAATAATGTAAACGCAAAGAAACACACAAAAGCGACGATGTGAAATATTTACCCTTTTCCCACCCCGGGCGAGCTGTAACTGTTGTTACGAAAACAAAAATGATTGGAAGAATTAACGAAATGATAATGGTGTATCGTGGAATAACGCGTTTAGTCTTAATAAATAAATAATAGAAATGAGCGATATAAATAAAACGCGAAGACGTTTCCAAACACGTTGAATTTCTGTGGACAAAGTTAAATGACAGTGAATCATAGAGACAATCAAAACTTACGTTATTCATGTATTCGCTCAACAAATCTTGAAGAGCTTGTCTAACGGCGTTGCATTCGGCGACAATGCGTTCGCGTCTTTCGTCACGAGTGCACGAAGAATCGGCCATGAGAGCAGCACCGCTGATAATACTCTCGAGTCTTTCCTCGAGGCTCGGACGCGTTCGAACCTCGTTATATGCGAGAGGCGACATGACCATTCTTTCGTCAAAGTCATCAAGAGCAGCAGCCAATTCGCCAGGACCTTCATAAGGATGTTGACCGTCGGAGGGTGTTTTCCCTTGCGCTACATCGTTCATAGTATTAACAGCTTCGCAAACTTGCTTCAATACGTAATCGCGATTCGCTTTGGCAGCTGCCAATTCTGGATGACGTACGTAAACTTTGGATGCAGTAAAAAGCATTGTAGAGTGCTTTTTCAAAACCGCACGTGCAGCTGCCAAATCATCTCGCAATTGTGGATCTTTCAATTCTTGTTGACGCTTTGCCGCTTGATTCATAAGCTCCGTTGCATTTCTACCAAACTGCTTTATGTTCTCCAATAATTCACCTTGCGACGAGGCGTTCTTTAATTTTTTCAAATCGTCTTCCACCACATATAGCGATTTCAACAGTAAATGCACGTCCACCATATCCGCAAGAATTAACAAACGTGTCACCGCCGACAATAAATTTCTTGCTGCTCTGACCATGTTACCACGCTTCAGTGAAGAGCATGGATCCTCCGAAAATTCTCTGTTCAATTATCAAACCTTTCTATTAATTCGTTTTCATTGATAATTCTAGTAAATAAGTTGAAGCTTTGCTGTAGCGTGTATCAATAAAATATAACAAAAGAATTGCTTCTTCTTCAGCAGTGCTCACTGTTTATTTGCAGTTTCATAGTTTCTGAAGCCTATGAGACTTTCTTTCAAATGCACAATCTCAATTTGCAGATAAAATCGTAGCAATTTTGAAAACTAAGCCATATATAAATAAAAATATTCTCTCCGTCATGCTTAATCTGTACAAACTTTACTTTCATAGATTTGACTTACTTTGATGCATTAGGAATTCAAGTGAATTTGTCAACGAAATATTGTTATAATCACCAATAAAATAATATAATTAATTGAATGCTCGAAGGTTCATTTTGTGAATAATTTATTTTACATGCCTTTTTAAATTGATAGAACTCAATTGGCAACACACGAACATTCAAATCTAGCAACATGCAATTGCAATTCAAATACTCCACAATTTATGCATAATGCGCTGAAAGCTTAAAACATTCAGAAATATTGATTTAGGCTCAGTCTTTGATATTCTTAAATCAACATTTTATTGTTTACACGAAAAAGAATATTTGAATATTACCTGGCGGCGATGCTCATAGCAGCACCAGTTTTTTTGACCTCTTCTACGGCACACAGCATTTCAGCAGTTATATCAGGATTTTCATAAGCGATTTGTTCACCTTTTTCAATAAAGTTAGCAGTAGCTTTTTCAACGGTGCCGACAAGGGCACTAGCCCTTTTGGATTTGCCTTTTTTCTTCTTGCTTGGGCCTTTGGTATTGACGAGAGTGGTAACTTGAAGCACCAGAGGCTCCAAAGTTTTTTCTACCGACATCGTACGGATTTCCAAATTTTTTGGATCCCATTTCAGGGTTATAGGCCCAAAGTGATCAGACATTGTTATGCGGCGTTACTCAATGTTTTTCTGCGACACAATAATTTTTTTTTCATAAAACTAGTGACCTTGATGATCGGATTAAATGACAAATGAATGAACAAGGTTCTGGCTTTATTGAGGGATCGATATTGCAAGGTGGAAAAAATGAAGGTATTAATTTCAGAGTTTCATGTTACATTCAGATGTACAAAGAAAAAGAAAAGTCTATCGCGTTAAAAACCGCATTAATAATTGAAATATTAGTAAGGCTAAACTTTCACATGAATATCGTTATTTTTTCGTGGAAATCAATTTGAAACTTTGTTTGACAAAGAGAACCTAAGAATTTATGAGTTATAGATTACGATAAACAAATTAAACGTCATATTTTCTAATGGAACGTCGATCTAAAATTTGTATTAACGAGCGAAATATCAGTTACAGCATTTTTTCGAGAAGTTCCATTCACGTACGAAAGATACGCGATAAATTGACAGAAGGTTAACGCGTGAAATCATATTCTCAAGATTCTGAGTCATCGAGGTGTCTCACACGAGTGCTGAGGAACGACTGTATGTTAACAATGCGTCATCCGAGGGGGACGTTATGGAAAAAAAATGACAAAAGAACTTTGCAATTGTTACGGATACGAGGGAGAGATGAAGCGAATTGTAATTCTGCCACAATATTTCAGGGGAGTTGTCAAAAATACATATATACACACACATATTCATCTACATATTTATACATTCATGGATACGATTATCTGTATATTTATAAAGTGAGTGAATCAATTAATCGGAATAGGAACAAGAGATAGTCAAACAATGGATTTTCGCGGATGAAAAAAACTGGTGTTGCAAAATTTGCTTACCTTCATGTAACGATTATTACACTTGGATCACGTCGCTTCGTACGTTAAAACACTTCACCACTGTATAAATTACATGTATGAGCTTAAGAATTTTTCACCGCCCCCGAATTTAATATGCGTACGAGCCTATGGACGCCGCGTTTGTCGTTTTCCAAACCGATTTTTATCACAAAAACCTTTCATTCATGACGTCATTATTTCCGCTAGGGGTTGAAAGTGGGGCGCGTTCCAGGGACAATCGTTGGTCTACGCCCGAGCGAAAGAGAGAATTCTCCACCGAAACGAATGACTCGCGTGCGCCCGCGCGAGACGGAAAGACCGAAGCTTGTAAAGAATTTCGGAAAAAATGAATGTATTCAACGTTGTTGCATTTCGTAGTACGGTACGTTCAATGCTAATATTATTTTAGATAGGATTTCTTAGATTGACCACAGTTTCGAAAAACAATCGTGATTAGTCAGTAGACGCGAGAAAGGTTTTTTTACGGTGTGAGTCAATCATGACGTTCCATGGAACAAGATGATGCCGCCACACGTTGGTAAAAGTACGAAACTAAAATTCACCTGAGACTGTGCTGCCGCCTATATAACTCAGTCGCCATATTCGTTTCCGCTACTCGGACCCCAGAAGGTAAACTTCGTTGATTAGACGCTCGTTTTCATTGTACAATCGTCATCATTTGTTTGCAAATTATATATACAAACAATAACACTCTGAACGAATCAATCTTTGTATGGTGACTCGAAAAATTCTTTATAATCAACTAGACTTCTCAATTGTCATAAAATTCCATTGTATCCGAAATCAACGGGTGAGTGCATAACAATTTTTAGACGACGCTGCGATGTTGAAACATAACCTTCGTCATGATATTTCGTGAATTCCATCCGTGTTCTGTTATATAGGTCGATTGAGTAAAAGTAAAATTCGATGCGTTTACAACAATTAGTTTCGTATCAAAACATTTCATGTCAATTCGTCGATTATCCCAGGTCGCTGCATGTCATTTTTTTTCTCCACAAACTGACATGAGTTATAGCGATATACTTTGCAATTCAAATATATCAAACTTCAAACTTTCTTTTATTTATCAAGTTGAACAGACTTAAATCTCTAGCACGAATGATAAAAATTGTGACATTGAAATTTTTTTGATTGTGCTGAATTTTTAATCGAAAAAACATACATCAAATACTTATCACAATCAAATACTCGAAAAATCCAGCATTTTATTCTGAACACCCTGTATAAGGAAATGAATTTTACTTCACATTGAAACTCAAATAATTATTTGCCACAAATTTTATTCTTTTTTCCCAATTAAATAATAATTTTTAAAATCTATGCGCATTTCTTTTAATTAAAATGAAATACTTGAAAAAATAAAAGAAAAATGTATCCAGATTCAAGAAAAATGTTATCGATTTGTATAAAAATGAACGAAGTATTTTTATTGATATTTTTTCAATAAATGAATATAAAAATTGTTTTTTTGCAGAATTGAGAAAACGTCATCCAATAGGACAAAACATTCGGTTGAGCATGATGAAAAATCAGAAATTTTCCAGATCCTCATAGATGAAACATAAATAATGTATGTCGGAATGAAGCAAAAATTGTTATGGCTGTTTGGGAAGTAGAAATTTTATGAGCAAAGGTTCGAAGATAAGTATACCGTAATGTAAAGCAGCTCAGGACTATGAAAATTTTGAAGAACAAGAATTGTTGCGACAGACCAAAAAAAAATAGTGAGGCATATTAAAAAAATGCCACATCCGTGTGTAGTTTGTGGCCGTTCTCGGATGAATCCGAACAATCGTGAGGAGGACTATATGTTTTTTGGATTTCCAGTGAATTACGAGGAGCGATGTAGAAAATGGTTAGACTTTTGTTGTCGAGAGGATCTGTACAAATTGACAAAGAAACAATTGTTGCAAAGAATGGTGTGTTCGAAGCACTTTGAGAAGAAGGATTTTCTCAACGAGTATCAAGACAGATTAAATTGTACCGGAGTGCCGTCGATTTATGATCCGAGTCAAAGTTTGTATAACATAACCTGTGTGCTCTGTGGCAAATCTCGAAAGGATCCTCCAGACAGCGATTACGACGGTACAACGTTTCATCATTTTCCCGGAGAAGAATTTCGCTGCTTGAAGTGGTTGGATTTTGTTGGTATTGATTCGTACTATCGTCTGACGAGAAAAGAAATATTGTACTGTTACATTTGTTCGAATCACTTTGAAAAGTCACAATTCATGCCTGGCTTCAAAGCTCGTCTTTGCGACAATGCAGTACCCTCCATTTATCTCAAGGAGGAAACGAACGAGTTTGTTCGCTCGTCACGCACGACGAAGGGTACGAGCAACATGAAATCGAGTCAGGTTAGCGAAAAGAATAAGAAGTACGAGCCACTTTCGAACGAAGCACTCGAGAGTCAAGCTTGTGCGGCTTGTGGTCGTTCGCGATCTGATCCTCGTAACAAAATCGAAGGATACAAATTTCATCCGTTTCCTGCTTATGAAATCGGCCGATGTTTAAGGTGGTGTCAGTTTCTTGGACGCGAAGATTTGTTGAAAATGTCACCGAATCAAATAAGAAAGCTCGTACTCTGTTCCAAACATTTTTTGTCGGGACAAAGCTTTCACAAAATTGGTCCGTGCGACGCAGTCCCCACTATTAAAGACGTGAATGATGTCATGATGGACAAGTCGGAAATGCGAATAAATAAATACGAGCAGGAGGAAAATAATGATGAGGACAACACCGAAATGAGATTACTCTCGGTACAAGATTCACGCAGACCGATGGTTTCCAGTAAGAAACCAAAAATCGAAAACAAACCAGCACCTCTGGCAAAAAAACGTGGAAGATCGAAACGACCGACCTCGATAAACATACCAAAAATAGATCATTTGAATATAGAAAATCGCGTGAGCAAAGTACCTATTCCAGCGGCAAATTGGAAAATTCAATTTGCCAATAATCAGTTTCAACCGTTGACTATCGCGAATACAAATACGAGCCCGAACATGGCGATAACTACAGATGGGAAAAAAGTTATTATACCGTTCACAGGAAACATATCGAATCTCGGTGCACCGATACCGGTGCACAGTCTCTCGAGTATGCCGCCGGGTTTTTTAATAAAAATAAATCTTCCTGAACAGCAGGGATTTAATAAAAAACCGATTAAAACTCCGCGAAAGCAGCCAAGGCGAAAGAAAGCTGAGACGGATGTTAAAGGCGGGAAAGTGGCTGAAACGCGAGAGGCTAAAATTGTCGGACGTGCAAGAACGAAGATAAACATAGAAGAATCCAACAACTTGCCCAATATCGAGGATATTTTCACTCCGGAAACTCACGGAGTTGGGAAAACCGAGCGAGAGTTTTATGAATGTCATCTGGAGGAACGAGAGGAAGAAATGGTCCCAGACGTGATCGAAGTATTGGATGAGGATTATGTTGATATGGCAGACTCTTACGTAGTCGAAGACGAGGAGGGTGAGGTTCACGTCTACCAGGAAATTACTGGGTCCGAGATTCCAGCCGAGGAAGACCAAGTTTCAAAAGTTACGAAATTGAAAAAACGTTCTCAACGCAAAGGCATGAGTGCAAGAACGCGGAAAACGATTATGCCGATTAGAACGGAAGTACGACATTTTTTACACAAATTAAAACCATACATGAGACGTTTACCGAGGAAAGCTAAAGCACAGCTTAAGTTATCAATCGTTAATCTCGTCATAGATCGACTTTGAGTTTTTACGTTTTTTTCAGTAATCTTTATTCGAGCCAAATCGAAAGTTCAATGGGCGTGGTGTAAAAAATAGAACGAAGAATTTTATTAACGATCGGGTTTTCGTTGAACATACATTCTTATACGAGCGAATCACGAAGTGATTCAATCAAGCTTTCAGTTTCATTCACGAAAAAATACTGTTATTTGATTTTTTTAGTTCTCACATCGCAATAAATTTATCTACTTTTAATTGTATATATCCGCATATATGTAGTATGTTTATAAATAAATAATTATGACATGTAAGATACTAAACGATAATTTTAGAGAAATGAAAAATTATAAGCGTTGATACCGAGAATGCCTGAGAATGTATCAAATGTGGAAGAGTGTAAAATAAAGTTGATCATGTACATTGTTTCTGTCTATTGCAAAAGAATTATATAAAATTATGGTTTTACTAACTTCTTAACATAGATACTACCGTCATTTCTAGATATTTATGTGTACGCGATAGAGCTTAAAAAAAAACCAAATTTTTTCAAACAAGAATAAATTATACGAGAATTAATAAAATTATATTAAGGTAATAATTATTTCAGTGGAATTTACGTATATGTTTTTTTCATCACCAACATTTTTATTGATTCATATTATGATCTAGGAACGGTCGAAATACGACGCGTGTTGAAAAATTAAATCAAATTTCGGAATATTTTTATTGAAAAGTACGAAGGGGATTCTGCTGATTACATTTTTTCACCTTTTTCAGATATTTTCTTTCGAAGCTTAATTTTTTATTCAATAGAAATATTTATCATGAAAGATGATTTTGCACGTTCGCAATTAATATAATTAAATTCTTGGATAACATGAAATCTGAAGTGTTGTTTTTGAAAGAAAAATGTCATTCCGGTAAATTTTATTTAAAAAATTGTAACTTCAAAAGCGGGAAATCCGAGGGCGCAAGTGTTCATTTCCGGTAGTGTCGAATCGCTTTTGTCCTGCCGAACATGAAATCATTTCCGGTTAATGTTTTGCATTGTTACTGTTTGGCGCGAGTCGGTAACCGATATTTCAGACGCAAGCTGTGTGGTTGTTATTTCATTTCAACTGTAAACTGATCGACGTACCAAATTTTTCTGCAGGTATTGTAATCTCTAATTTTTAAAGATAACAAAAGTTTTTGGACCTGATTCCCTTAATTTCGATGTATTTTTATCGATAGCCTTTTCGTTCGTGATCACAGAAGCTTTATTTTTCATGACAATGAAACTATCGTACTTATTATTTATTCCAAAGTTCCATATCCATCGATATTCTTTTTTCTATTAACATTTTTTGCGGTTTTCCCTCTTTTTCGGGGTGCTTCAGAAACTTTCTTTTTCTTTTCCTCTTCTTCTTCTTCATCTTCTTCATCATTATCTTCCGTTTTGCTGTCTCTCTTATCGGAATTTGCGAGAATCGCATCGGTCGCTGCTTTATGCTTCATCCAACTAATCCACGGATCGGGCCATGCTGGTTTTTCATTTTTTTTAACCGAAAAGAGTAGTGTACGATTAAACTTCGAAACCTCGCATTATCGCGTACTAAAAACATTATGTGTCTAAGAAAAGATTGGGTCGAGTTCGACCTCGCTGTAGTGTTTGCGTCCGGAAAAATATTTTGTGAGGTTTTAAGAGTTAAATCGCGATATTTCGGGGAAATATATTATTCCGAGAATTCGTTAAAAGTCTCATTATTTAATTGATTCGTGGAAATTCAATTGCCACTTTGATAGAACGTACGAAATCGTTTACCTTGTTCGTTAAAATTGACCAGACTTATTCGTTCTAATGTTCCGATTGTATGTACGACAAATTTCGCAGCAATTTCTCGGTATTCTTCACATCGACAAAGTATACCAAGAGGATGGTCGATGCATTCATACGGTGAATAAAATTGCTCCATGACGACAAAATAAATCGGATGGTTTGACAAATTTGTTTACAAAAACTTTAGGGAAAAGTTGAATACTTTCTGTTTCATTTGTACGGACTTCCCGTAATACTAACATTTTTCGGAGAAATGGGTTTTGTTTTGTTTTCGACATTTTCGACTTTCAATTGTTTTTTTTTCTTTTCTTTGCGTTTGACGACAGACGAACTTGAATAATAAATTTACTGGCTAATTAGAGATTTTGATTATACATAAGGACTGTTATATTACTTCGTTTTCCTTGAAATTACAAAAAATTTGTATTCTATCTAGATAAAAAGAAAAATATCTCATTCGAGACGCTAGATGCTAAAGCTAAAATCATTTTGGCTTAAGCGTAACTTTCCCCTTCTATACAGTCTTTTGTTGACGCTCAATATGTAGAAGGGGGGAAGTCAGGCTGCTTTTTGGCCGCGAACACAGAGCTGGTGCGGCGCAGTGGGAGCAGCAACAGATGGTGGGTGGGGGGGAAAACACGCGTGTTTGTGCCGGTTCTGGCGGGAAAATTACGCGCACAGCGCGCACTAGTCTTGCCGATGGCATCGTTCGTTTATTGTTTGTCTTGTCTTGTGTCTCGTTCATAACGTTTTCCTTGCGGCTTTACATCACTACTGTTTGTCTGTTGTTATCTATTATATTGTCTCTCAGATTAAAAAATAAATAATTTATTTCGTAAATATTAAAAACTAAAGTAAGCCTATATTATCCAAGTGTTTGAGTGATGGATCAACGTGCAAATAAAATGGAAACGAGCAACGGCGGTGTTCTCAAGGAACTGAACGACAACAAAGCCGATGTCCCTGAGGGTATCGGCGTTGCCGAAGACTCTGGATTCGCAAGCATCGCTGGTTCGATTGCCGGTAAGACTAGAATACGAAAAAAAAAGAAAAAAAAAATGAAACGTAAAACTTCGAGATAGGAAAAATCGACGACGTTTCAAAGAACAAAAAAAAAAATGACAGGTCGGTCGTTTGCAATAGAAAAACAAATGAACGATCATATCGCGATGGATGTTTTTGGCAGACATTTTTTATTTTTTTGGTTCTAAATTCACCATAGAATGATGTATAACTCATTTTTCAAATCGTTGCAATTTTTTTATGGACTATCGAATATTTTCACGTTTCCCGAAAGTGTATACCCCGAAGGTTCGATAAAATATGGACATTTTTCATTTTGTTGATATGATTTCATAATCTTGCAAATTTGTTCAATGTCTTTTAGACTCTTCGTCGAAAGATGATTTGGCTGCAGTTCCTATTGTTCAAGATGTCAAATTTCTTCCCATTGACGTTGCACAAATGGCTGTGGATAAGGGGAAGAGGCGCAGAATCATGGACATAGCTGAGGTCGAAGCTAAGAAAAAAGCAGAGGAGGAATATAACAATCAACAGCGCGAACAAACTTACAAGCGACTCATGCATCTGTTAACTAAAAGCCAATTTTACTCTTCTTATATCATCGATAAAATTAATTCGACCGATGCTACCAGAGCCAAAAAAAAAGGCAGATCAGGGTCGAAGCAGAAAGCTGCTCGAGATAATGATGAGAACGCAGAACCCAGTGCTAATGCTGTCTCCAAACGACCTCAGAGAACTACTCGAGGCAACAAAAAATACGATATTAGCGATTATGTATCGGCTGATGTGAGTCAAATATTTAATTGTTAATCAATTCGTAATGTTGACAAGTAGTGAACCTCCGATGCCCAATAAATGAAAACTTTATTAGGTAGAGAAGAACTACTGATCATCCTAGTTTTTCTCTGAATTTTTCTCAAAAATAAACATATTGATGAAATACAAAGATTTCAAAAGTCGTTTCCTCTATTTCAGAATAAATTTCAAATATTTAACAAAAATTTCAATCGATTCAGTTTGCATACTTTTATTTTATATCTGAATAGAATAATCGAATTTATGAATTTTGTGTTGCTTACTAAAATATATATATCTGCTGACTTTGAATATTAATGCGGATAAATTTCTATGCGAGTATGAAAATTTTATATCCATGTAATCTCGATGTTACAAATTTCCCTTGTAATTAGAAGAAACCCAAAATATATTCAATCATGTTTATAAAATGTGCAATGATTGAGCGAGTTGCATATTCACAATTGTCCATTGAAAAATGATGAACTAATGTATTGATTTGTATTTTACAATTACAGATGAAAAAAAAATTAACTGCTCAAAAAAAGAAAACGATGAATCTCAGTCAGGAGGAAATCGAATCCGAGTTACATTCCCAGTCCGATTCAGAGGATAAGGAGGAGGCTGAAGCAGGTTTTCAAAATCCGACGTATTTCAAAGGCATTTTGCGCGATTACCAGCAAGAGGGCTTAAAATGGTTGAAATTGTTGTACGAGAATGGCGTAAACGGAATTTTGGCGGACGAAATGGGTCTAGGAAAAACGATCCAAGTGATAGCTCTCTTTTGTCATCTTTTGGAGAGACGTCAAGACGGTCCTTACTTGATAATCGCACCACTTTCGACGATACCAAATTGGATCTCGGAGTTCGAGAGATTCGCTCCAAACTTGCCGGTCGTTTTGTTTCACGGAAGCCCGGAAGTTCGTGCAGCAGCAATGAAAAAATGTAAAGTCAAACATAAAGTCACCGAAACGTACAGCACTTATCCCATTGTCATTACGACTTACGAGTACCCAATTCGTGAAACAACGTTCATGTCCAAATTCAAATGGAGATACATCGTCGTTGACGAAGGTCAACGCATTAAAAATCACAAGTGCTTGCTTGTCAGGTAAGCCATTCATAGCCAACAATAATCAGATTTATTACGTTCTGGATTATTTCTGTAAATATGTTGTTATCGCCTGATTTTTAATTTTTGAGGATTGTTACACTCAAAACTTGTATTGGTTCCGAGTTCTTGAATTTTGCATTTCAATATAAACCTGGAAACATTTTGTCACGTTTATATTTCTATAAGCAATCGTTTTCATTTATAATGATTCTAAAAAGCAATCGTAAATTGTTTAAACAAGATTTCTTTGAAAAATAATCGGATATTTTTTTTTTATGCTTTGCAATGCATTGTTTTAAACGCTTGTAAATTTCTTTTATAACTCGTTTTTTCCTAAAACCTTGGAAAAAATTCGTTGACAAAAAACTACAAATCCTGCACGTGTCTTAAATCAGAAAGAGGAATTGCAAACTAAAAAATTGTCGAATACATTTACAAGAATTCTAGAATATCAGAATTTATTTTATGTCACAAAATATCAATTATTTGTTGAACTTCTTTTTCAAATTTAATAATAATTGTTTGCAAGTTAGCACGTATAAGTTCGTAGCATTCTTTAGATGACTGATTATGATTTGGACCGATTCCCAGTGCTGAAATTTATGAAATATTCGACTGTTGAAATGTTTTTTTTTTAACCATTTGTATAAATCACTAATTTTCCACCGTTTTTTATACTTCAATTTCACACTCTATGTTTTTTAGCAACATGTGTAATACGAATATTGTTTGAAAGAATTATTTTTTAATGTTGTACAGATCTTTAGAGTGTCTTAAGTCGATGAATCGACTGTTGCTCACTGGAACTCCTCTCCAAAATAATTTGGACGAATTATGGTCGCTCTTGCATTTTCTTCTACCCGAGATATTCGACGATCTCGCGGTATTCCAGTCGTGGTTCGACGCGGAAGAGCTTCAACAGAACGACGGTACGGAAAAAGTTCTGAAGCAAGAACAGGAAAAACAGGTACTGTCGACACTGCGTGAAATTTTGAAGCCTTTCATGTTGAGACGGGAAAAATCCGACGTTTGTCTGGACATACCACCGAAAAAGGAAATGATCGTTTACGCGCCTCTCACTGAATTGCAACACGATCTTTACGCCGCTGTTTTGAACCACGATCTTAAAGCGTTGTCCAAAATCGATGAAGGAGATTTGGCGTTGTCAGAAGGTCCGTCTTTGCCGAAAAGACGTTGCAGAATGACGAATAAATATAGCGCGGATTACGTCGACGTGTATAATAAAACGGGTGAAAATTCTTCTCGTTCTGCATCGCCGTTCGATGATTGCCATGATGACGATTATAATTGGTACCGACGTACACAAGCGACTGGTTCCAGCGCCAATAAAACCGCAGACGAGGAAAAGTTGAATATTTGGCGACAATACACGAACATAAACGAACGTAACTGCGAATTCTTCATTCGTCTTCGCTTCGGCAATAATGGTAAGAATATTTTTATGAGCGATAAGAATTCATTCATTTTTCAATTCCAATATTTGTTTTCACTGTTTCATTTTTAAATTTATTCCATCAAATTTGATGTTAATCTACTCTGCGTTTGTTTTTCATAGGAATGATGTACAAACAGATTGTAAACCATCCGTATCTTCTTCACTGTCCTCTGGACGCATCCGGTCAACCGGAAATAAGTGAAAATTTGGTAAAAGCTTCAGGCAAGCTTTTGGTCCTTGACGCAATGCTGAAAAAGCTCAAAGCTCAAGGCCACAAAGTCTTGCTCTTCTCCACGTTGACGATGATCCTCGATCTTATCGCTGATTATCTCAACTTGAGACCATGGCGGTTCGTGACGTTGGACGGTAGACACAAAATCGAAACCCGTCAGGAAAACATCAAAGCGTTCAATGAAGATCCAGATATATTTCTTTTCCTCATATCAACCAGAGCTGGAGGTGTTGGTTTGAATCTCGCAGGCGCCGATACCGTCATCATCTATGACAGCGACTGGGTTAGTGGTATTTTGCTTTCCGTTTTTATTTTACTGCCATTTTTCACAAGGTTCTTTGAATTTGATTCTGTCAACAGAACGTTTTTCATTGTCTTGATTTTTTGACAAAACGCTCTTATTCTTGCACAGTTTGTATTTCTTTCCAAATTTTTAACTCGAATCAAGCAATTTTGTGAACTTTGAGATTTTTTTTTTACGAAAATAAGCAGAGATCTAAATATGCAGATCACTCTATGAAACTTTCAACTTAGCTGATAGAAGCTCAAAAATTTCCACAGAAATCTCTTCAAGAGAGTTCTCAAAGTCTCAATTTCAGTCTAGAGTTCAATTTAAAAAGTGAAAAAGTTTCATAATAATGATTAATACAACTGTATATTTTTTTCGTAGAATCCTCAATGTGACCTTCAAGCGATGGCACGTTGTCACAGAATCGGTCAGACACGACCAGTGGTCGTATATCGCTTGTGTACCAAAGGAACAATCGACGAGAGAATAATAAATCGCGCTTCAGCGAAACGGAAACTCGAGAAAATGGTAATCTCCAAGGAAACACAGATAGATTTGAAAGATGCCAACACTCTGATTGAACTAAAGCGTTTGTTGGATACAAACGAGAGCGAAGTCGTTTCCGCTGAGAAAGAGGGTAAGTGAACTTCAGTTATTGTACAAAATACTATTTGAATTCGAGTCTGATTAAATCAATATCAAGGTGAAATGAAAAATAAATCTACAACAATGGTCTAAGTTGCTACAAACACGTTTTTTTTTTTTAAATAGGAAAGCGATAGCAATTAATATTGAGAATAAATCTTTTTGTTATCGAAGAATAACAAAAGTAGTAATTCGAAGAAATTGATTTTTGTATTTGTATTGAATTTTCTACAGTTTATACAGAAGCGGAGCTCGACAAAATATTAGATAGGAGTGATCTTGTTTGGCCAGTTCCTAAAGAAGAAACTCAAAGCGCGGAAACTGCCGGTTCCATTTGACAACTACGGAAATTTTTTAGTAAAAGTATCGTCAAGAAGTGCAGTGTGGTTATTTCTCGTTTATAAAATATAACATTCCGATTTATTTATTTGATAGTATTATTCGTCGTTGCTAATGTTAAACCAAGTACAATTTTCTATTTTTTAAGTCAACGTCACAATATTCTTTTTTTTTTTTCTGTATAAAATATTAAAGAAACTAAGATACGAGATTCAACTTATGTGATCCTTGATGAACGAGTGCGACCCGAGCCTTTAATGTGTGTTGAGTTTTTGCATTTGTGAGATTGCGTCGATTGCTCGCGAAATTCGGCTTCTAATCTGACGTACGTTCCACCTTGGGGGAAAAAAACAGTGCAAAGTTAAAAGATTTTTTAGCGACGTGCTCGCATCGTTATAGGAATACTCCTGCCGATAGTGATCACAAAATCAACTAATCTATTCAAACTTTTGACTTGATATTTTTTATTTACCAAGATTGAAGCATAAGAAAAAGTAGTAATTTGTAACTTCGTACCGATCGGCTGACTGTTCCAGTTCTGTGAATGTTGTTTTATACTTTTTGGGAAGAGACTGCTCTCGATGGCTGTCCTTTTCGTGAGCAAAGCTATCATCTGAGCGCCCGCTTTTTCCTCGTAATCTCTCTGATTATCCTGATTGTATCGTGCCAGCAAAGTCGCGCTCCAACATCGTCCACCGTCCGATCTATCAAAAATTGTTCATTTCAAAAAATTCAATGATAAAAAAAATAGGAGTTCGGCTATCAAGGCTTAACTTTTATCTATTGACAAACTAAACGTATTAAATATCATGAAAGCTTGCGAAAAATCGTGACATTTTTTGAGTGTCTTCAATAATCCAGATCAATTTGCTGACTACTTAAGAATTTCAAATGACGAAAATCAAGCCTTAGACGATTTTTATTTGTTGGATCGATTAAATAATCTTATGGCATCGTAAGAATGCACAAAAAAGCTGAAATTAGAAGATTTAAAAACGTGCAAAGCACTTTTTACAAAGTTATAAAGAAACGTCATGAAATTGTTATTGGTAAAAGTTTGTTGAGATTTTGTTGCGAACGGAAGGATTTATATTTAGTCTTATCATGGCTCACCTCTTTGGTGCGTAGAACCGGGAGTTCTTTTTGAATTTGTTTGTTCTTTTGGAATTGGGCCAAACGTGAGATTCTTCGCTGTTTTCGGAGTCTTCGTCGATGCTGCTCTCGCCACATCCGGTTGCAGCGTCATCATCGTCGCTTTCTGTTGCCGACGAACACGCTGACGAAGGATCAGTCAATTGTGAGCCTTGTTGACGCAATTTCCGTGATGACCTCTGACCATCTGCAGGCTGACAAGGCCGACGAACTCCGGAACCACCCCATATTTTACCTACAGTAAGAAACTTGATTGTATAATCAATTTTATTTTAATTTCTGTAATATTACTACGAACAATTTGACAGAAAAAATGTTGATCCCAGAATATAAGTATGTCTTACTTAATTTGAATGAAAATTCATATTATTCGTTTGATAATCATGTTGAAGTTCTCAACACTCGAGAAAAAATAGTTGAGAAATAACCAATTTAAAAAAAATCGACGCATCCTAATAGAAATAATTTCGAATTAACTCTTTTTAGGAATTCACGAAACATTACCTAAGAGACCAAGTTTAGGTCTAGAAGGTACAAGTTCGATGCCATCCCACCACATGGCTTCTTTGCAACAGAGTTTTCCAGGCTGAAGGCTCGGATCTCGAGCGACGAGTCTCGTAATGTTTTCCGGAAAAAATAATTGGGGTGGATCGATCGAAATGACGTCTCTGAACGTGGAAAAAATCGTCAAAATGTCAGCCTCGTAACCGGACGTGGTACCAGGAATGTGTTCCTGCAAAAAAATCGAGTACTAATTGGTCTTCGCTAAACGAGGATTCCATTGCTAGTCTTAGCCAGGGTTCCAGGTAAATATAACGAACTGTACATTTATAAAAACTCTTAAAATCGTTTAATCACAATTAACCGAAAATTTAAATTGATGAATTCTTTCCAATTTCCAGATCAACAGGAAAGAGTGCGAAGAAACAGTGTGAACACTGTAGAAAAACAGGATCAGAGAGCCAAAAATCTCCGTTGAACATGATTTTACCTTGAATCTGCAGCCCTGTTTATTCGGTAGAGTTTCGAAGCGATAAGCTCGTTGACTGCAGCAAGGATACCTTCCAAGCGGAAACGGTGAAGTTCTCTGTTGCTCGTTGGCAAAAAATTGAGGAACTTCGGAATGGTAAGAGCACCAATCCATTTGATTGATAGGAAAATAAGTCTCGCACTCACGACAGTAGATGTAATGGCAATCTCCCCAAAGTCGCCAATAAACTTTGCGCCACGATCTCAATTCGGAGCGTAAAGTGACGATATAATCATTCAACGTCCAGTTTAAATCTCTACGGAAAATTGAATTAAATTTTTTGAAGTTCGAACTAATTGGAAAAATATTATTTCCAGACATTTTTTTTCCTATCAATTGTTTCACGGAAAATAATGATTGAAAAAAGAATCTCCCGTACCTTGTGTGCTTGCTGTGAACGTTGCCTCTCGTATCGAGTCTCATAGCGCTAGGAATACACGCTACCGAATCGGATACCGAACGAATAACAATTTTTCCGCATTTACCACACTTGAACAAAGTGGCCAAAGAGCTGTAATGTCCCCTCGCGTTGTTGGGCGTTAAATCGACTAAAGATACGATGAGTTTGGAAAACAATCGGCTCTGAATTTTGTCCTTTTTGTCTTTCAGCAACTCGACTTCGGTATTTGTAAATAAATCAGCCAGTCTGAAATTTTATCTGTAAAAAATTTAAAAAGCCTCCCGTTTCTCTACAATGATAGAACTAAAGAAAAATATTATTTACGAACCGTGTGAATAGGTTGTCGTTGAGACACGTCAGAATCGTCGAGGTTTTCAGTACTTCGGACATGTTTTCGTGACAAAAAACGAGACAATGTTCCAACAGTGGCTCCATTTGAAGAAACGACGCCGATACCATTATCGGTATAACGTTGCTCGCTTCCAATACCGGCCATTCTGATTTCTTTATTATATCTTTCTTCACCCATCTCATTAGCCAGTCGAATATAATTATATCGCAATGTACCGAAATATCCATCTCGTCGAGCTTCTGTCCGGCCGTTACATCCGCAAAATAACGCATTTTTGATATCAACAGCTTTTGTGGACAACGGAAATCTTTTTTCAGATTTTTTGCTTCGTCGCAAACATGAATTTCCACTTCGCTCCTACACAATAATCGAGAAAGTACAATAGTCGTTAATATTCAAAACACAAATTCAAAAACAGCGATAACAATGATGAAATTGACTCTTAGAACTCTACTGTCAACTCGTTCATCTTCAAACATTTCATCGGCCAATGAATTCCTCGAAATTTGTCTTGAGCGTTAAATCTTTTTTATATGCGATAACAATATTTTGATTGTACGTAATATTTTTGTTTTTCAATAACGAACAGAACGGTGCATCATGAAATCACATTTGATAAAAAGTTATTAATCAAAAGATAAGTAAATAATGAAAAGTCACGAAAATTTTTGAAAGATGGACGTTTTCGTGACGCAACTTTTAACCGAGTCTGGACTTCTAGGGTTCATTAGCAGTTCGCAGTCAACAGTGAACGAACGGTGACCATCACGATTAACCGCGTGAGTAGGGAAAAGTGGAAGAACATTGTTGTTGAATGCAAACACGATTATTCGGAAATTGGGTCAAGAAGATCTTTACTCTGATACAAAATAATTACAAAATTCGTTTGTAACTGAAAAATTACTTTTACAGCAATAGTGACGGAGAACAATCTTGAATGTTTGGAATTTCGACGGTGAAAAGTGTAAATTAAAATGAAAATAAAATGTATCGTATAACACAAGAAATTTTTATTTCATTTCATGGAACCGTGGAAATTCCAAACGTTCGAGTCCGTCTCCCGCTTCTACTGCTGCGACGGTAATTTTTCGCTTTTAATTCACTCGGCATTCTCTCTGGGTCCCTCAAAAGTTTCATGAAGCAAATTCAGTGCACACACAATAACGCAACGTGCTCGACCTCGTTTTAACTCACTCTGCAGATTTTTTTTGTTGTTTACTTTTATCTCTGTCACGAGTCGCCGAAGCCGCGTTTGGCCCTTTTCCTTCGACATGAGATCCCAGCGAAGCACTTTTTTTCGGCTCGACAGAGGTCATAGGCTTCTTAATAATCGGTTGAGAAAAAACGGGTTTCGGGAGCATGTAGGGTAGCACCGAATCCAACAAGCCCTCGTGGAGTATATCGCTCAAATTTTTTTTCATGCATTTACCCAAAGGATGCTCTTTTACTTCGTTAGCAATTTCGGAAATCGAACTTTTACATTTTTTCAAAGGAGACTGCGTTTCTTGAGATTTGCAAGAACTCGTAACTGCATTTTTTTGGTCATCAGGGTCGAGCGAGTTTGTGGTTTGAGGTTTTTCTTCGATTTCTGACGACAGTGTTTGTGAATTTTTCGATGATATTTTTTCTCGTGATTCTCGAGTGCAATTATTTTGATTCCCATCGTTTTCGATATTAGACGTGCTTCTCGGGAAAAAGGAGATTTTTTCTTCGCTCGTTCCAATGCCTCTGTCTTGGCGGTTCGCAATTATCGTTTCATCTTCTTTCTCTAATCCGTTAGTGGGTTGAAGATTCAAGTCTATTTTTGCCAACTCCGTCCAATCGATCTCGCTATTCGCCGTTAGAATACTCGCCAGATCTTCGAAGCTATCGTTTACCTATAGAAATTCATAGGGACCTATGTTAACGTTGATATTTACGAAGAAAAAACTTGAACAAGTACTCGCCAATCGCGTAAAAAACTGTCATCAAATGTTCATAAAAGACAATTAAATAACTCTGTTACAATCAGTACTTCGACCAGTTTCTATGTATGGCGATTAACGATGGGACTATTAAATTCAACGTAGGGATATCAGTGCCAAATAATGATGCTTAATGCTCCCTGATACGTTCTACACTGAGAAAAAAATGGTTCATTCCATAGAAATTCATGTTACTGAAAGAGTTTTATCATTTGAACTGCGTGGTTCTTGTTCGGAATGAACCTGCAGTTTGATCAAAAACTAATGTGTTCGTTCAATGATTTATGCCATTATGATGATCATATATTTCATTGGCACTCCCGAATGGGAGATTTTGTTGTTCTAATAACTTTTTTCTTAGCGTAACAAAACAATATGAAATTATATGGAGGTTGAGCTTCATGGAACAGCCATTTAATCATTGTGATGAAATAAAAAGATTGGAACGTGATGAGCCTCTCAAAATTCCAAATGGTCAATGTCCATGGATAACGCTGGATAGCATATTACTGGACATTTTATGTACCGATGGTACAAAAATCGATTATAAAGTTATTGTGGATCGTAGTTTTGAAAAATTCGGACGATGAAAATAAAAATAATGGAGAAAAAGAGAAGAATAGTTTCAAAGATGATAAAATAAGGTGGAAAGAGGATAAAATAAGGATTTACACGTTGATTACGAGTCTGACGAACATGTCTGCCCAAAATTAACTCCTTACTCTGCAGGAAGAGCAGCATCTTGAGAAGGAATACCCACGTAAAAGGGGAAAAAGATTCACTGAAGAATTTTCGTTTGGGAAAACTATTGGAGTAATTAAATGAATGTTTTTCGTGATTGAAAACCTATTTCAAGAATTGTTTCCAATTTCCACTCGTTGAAAAATACTGATTTCGTTCAGGGATGAGATGGTATCTAGAATTTCGAAAACCATTCGACTCCCTTGTTCAAGATCATGGTTAACTCTCACACAATTATATATCTTTTGTATATAATTTTTTATATATTTATATTACTTTGTTTTTGATTTTTAGGCTGTAGAGCAACGAATTTCAGTTCAGAAATCATCTGTCAGTTGAATCTGACAATAAAAAAAAATCAATTACTCTTTTACATCATTTCTGGGTGTTGCCCCTTCAAACAGAAACGCTGGCGACACCATTGAGGAACTTTCAACCTAATCTGCAATAGCTGCTCATCATATAGTTCTAATCTGGAGAACTTCATTGCTCTTGAATGATTAAAATTAAAAGAAAAAAAAAAAAAAAATAGGATAATTTTCAAAAAAATTGTTTTACACATGGTTTTGTCGTTTTACCTGATAAGCTGTTCGCATAAACTCGAAGAATGTTCTTACAGTGAGTTCCGGATATTTGTCGCTCATCGTGCTCGTTTGTGGCCGATCGGTCGTTTTATTTCGTATGTAAAGGTCGACCAGGCTTTTTTGTATAACGTTTTTATCGAACCTCGGACTATCTAGAGCAGAATAACACTAGTAAAAACGATACTAAATCTTTAAACTTGATCAATATTGAACAGTTAACCTCAGAATTAACTAATAATCCAATTTTAATGTTAGTACCTTGAGAAATCATCCGCGAATTTGTCGCCAGCGTCTCGTATCTTCTCTCAAATTCGGGACGTTTAGGTAAATTCGAATACATCGCTTTTTTCGTTTTTTCCTATTTTTTTTTTTTTTTTTCTTCTTAACCGAAGTACTTTTTCACGGATGAAAGTCTGACTTAATTTCTGAGCATTTGTAAGGTTAAATGTCTTTTGATGGTCGTTTTCACATTGATAAAACTAACGTTATTGCTATTGACGAAAAAATTTACGGAATCATTGTATTTCGAAAGAAAATATGTCAGGCACTGGCTGTTCGTAGGCGAGAGACGAATGTCAGATGGCGTGCATGGTCTGTCTTGAATTCGAAGAAAACATTCATTTGCTCGACAATGCGAAACCGAGTCGTATCTAAGGAATCCGGCATTATGGATCAAACTTCGCTTGCTTGGAGTTTCGTTTCTCGGGGCTCGCCTATCCAAGGGGTCAAGTACATTTTTAAAGAGTCGTGAATATTCTTCGTTAAGGACACAATTACACGAGCAGCTCTTGGAACTTCGTTTTTGTAATTTTCAATGAAACGCGACGGAGACCTCGAAATTCCGAAAGAAAAAGCATCTTTACTTGATAATTAACGTTAATAAATGGGATTTTAATGTTTATCGACTTTTAAGAATTTGATTTTTTATCACACGTGGTCATTGAAAATTCACCGATTTCCAAAAATCATTTGCAGTAAAATTCGCGAGAGTACTGTATTTTGTTTTATGTTTAAACTTCCCTCAGTTTTGGAAAAAAAAAGAAAGCCAGATATTGGGATGGAGTAAATAGCTTTTTCGCATAACTTATTTGAGGAGTGCTCGAAACATTGATTTTTCAAATAGAAAACAAGTCTGAGTGAACGGTTTTAGGATTCATTCAAATTTTCGAATAGAATTTTCTCTATTCATTCGATCGTTGGTAAAGTAAAAATTTTCATTATCGATTGGGTTTTTGGATACCCATAATCGTGTAGTGCAATTCGTCACGAAGTCGTCTAGCAAGCTTTGGAAAAAAATTTTGAAGAAAAATCACAAACAGCAATTGAAAGTGTCGAAAATTGTGAGGTTAACTCGGTAATTCGACAAAATTGCTCTGAAAACAGATTTTACCTAAAAAATTGATCGTTCATTGCAAAGGCAAAGGTGAAGCTCTTCGATCATCGATCACTTTATTTTATTCATAATATTTTGTGGCATTTGGGAATCTATTCTTGCAGAATTTTTTTAAATGGTTTTATATTTTATGTACGATTACAGGTAATGATTGAACGAGCCAATTTTTGAGAGGGTTGAAGTTCTAATTCTCAAATCTTCTGACAATTTCGAAATGGTCAATGTAAGAATATCTATTTTTTTTATTAAACTTTTGTCTCATTCATTACTCCACTGTGTTTCCAAAGTGTTTAGGCTTCGTGAAACACAACTAGAAATTAATGGAAGTATTTGAATTGAAAAAAAAATTGATCGCGATTTGAATGAAAAGTGATGATACACTTTCAATCTTAAAAGTACAAGGAAAGTTGTTTTTTCGCGTTTTGTACAACCTCATGATCAGTTTCAGACTGTAAAAATTGGTTCTGTGTTTTTGAAGTCTAGGGAGTTCATTTGTATAAATATTTTAAATGTTGTTAAAAAAAACTGAGAAAAAGTTGAAGAAACATTTTGTTTGTTCGGTTGCAGGACTAATTTCAATATCATTAGCAATAATAATTATTTTTATTCATAAATATGATTACAGATAGCTACAATTCAATCGTTCCATTAAAATACTCAGAACATATTTTATTAGATGCAAATTTTCAAAATGTATTATAAAAAATATCAATTTTTGTAGGCCGATTGTACCACCGAGAAAATGGGATCGTTGATTATGCAAAATCACGAATTAAACGGCAGTCTGGAAGGGTCGATATATCCTACAGAAGTGGGAAGTCGAGTTTACAAATTAACAATACAGATAGAGAAAATCAGGCCGAAGCCATGTCCGAAATCCAAGAAATTAGCGTTTCTTAGCGAAGCAAAGAAAGAGGATCAATGGAGCGGAAGTTCAGGAACGCAGATTAAAGATGAGAGTTCTGGATTGCGTAAGAGAGAAAAGTTGTGTTTGATTTGCAACGAATTTTTTCAATCCGCTCAGTCTCTCTATCTCCACAAGAAAAAGCATCACCGTTTCGTTTGTCCTATATGCGACGCTTACTGTTCGACTCGAGTGCTTTGCGACCGGCATGAAAAATTGCATGTCAGCGACGATCCGGAATTGCCGCACAAGTGTCATCTGTGTTCGCAGAAGTTCGATACCAAAAGAAACGTCAGACTTCACACGAGAGTTATGCACACGAGTTTAACTTCGAGTTCCGTCAAATCGTCGATGACACCGATGAAAAATTCGTCGACCGTGTTGAAATTGGCTCAATCAAAATTAATGACTCAACCGCTGGAAAAAATGGCCTCTGTCGACATCAGAGATAAAATTTCACGACGCAGCGATGGTAGAAACGCTAATAATCACGATGCTGTGACTTATTCCTGTCGCGTTTGTTCCCGCGATTTTCCAAGCGTCGAAGCCGCCGAATCTCACTCTCGCGAACATCTCGAAGACCTCGAGAAAGAACACAAATGTAATATTTGTAAGAAAACCTTCAAAAACGAAATGATACTTAACACCCATCTCGCCCAACATTTGTCGCGCGCTCTGAGATGCCCCGTTTGTCCAAAAGCTTTCATCAATCGAGCGACTCTTAGAATACACATGAAAAGTCACGGTTAAAACGGGCCTTCTTACTTTTTATTCTCACGGATTATCGTTCTGTCCAGTAACCTTTCGTTACGGTTGTTCTTTGCCAGTGTAACGTTACATTTTTTCGCCAAGTGACTTTTTGTCCTTCGGCTGGTATGTTCCCGACGTGATTATCCCTTCAAGTTTTGTGATCCACACCAGAATCTTAATTCACAAAGTTCCATTGTCGGAATACAATGAAATTTATTTTTTTTCTGTAGCAACCAACAATCATATCGGGTCATAAAAATGGGGATTACTTTTTCCTGACCCGAGAATTGAATCCGCAAATATTTCATTATTGTTTCGAAATTTACTTTCATTTTAATCGATCTCCGCGCAATTTTTACCGGAAATTACATTAAAATATACTCGCGACCAATCAATAAAATCAGTTCATTTTATTTTTTTTACGATTCTTCTAAATATTTCGCTACAGGGAAAGTTTCACGAGGCGAAAATAATTTCGTTGCAGTTATAACAACGTGCCCTTATATTTTTACGTTACGATAACAATACACCGGAAATTTATGAAAAAATTTTTATTCGCATTTTTACATTGCGACAACTTGAATATTTAAACATCATGAAATAATGGTTTTTTGACCAAAATCATGTTTATCAGTGTTTATACTCAACGAGAAAGATATTTTTCACATAAATGCAAATTAAGGCTAAATATTTTGCATTTTCGCTCGACGAACGAGATCGTCACACTCGACTCAATTGTCACTTTTTCACGCACGACAGCCCTACGAAGTTTCACTAGCGAAGCCTGTTCAGAGCTTTTTGAGTTTATCCATTTTTTTCCTACAACTTATCGTTACTCACTTATATTTGAAAGTTGTTTGTACAAAAAAAAAAAAAAAAAAAAAAAAAACTGTCGTGCCTCTTGCTGTAATTAGCTGATCCGATTTTTTTTTAAAACGTGTTCCGATTTTATTTCAATTATACTAGGATTATATACCATGAAAACAACGCATGAATCATTGACTTTGTGATTTGATTTTTAGTGCCACTTGAACTGATAAAATTATTCTTAAAGTGAAATAAAAAAACCAAATTTTATTTACCCATTTCCCTGTTATCAAATCCAAATAACAAGACAGTCAAATTAGTGTGAAAATCCTGCTCTCAAATTATGCGTAATTGAACTTTTTTTTTGCGTAACAAATTTTATTAAACTTTTTTATTTTTTATATTCTTTTGCAACAAAAAGTTTTTGGCTAACGAAATATTTTAGAGATGAGACTAAATAATTTGCCCGACGTGGACGGGGTATTATTTTATTTTGAAAATAAGAAAAATCGAAATCGATCGAGGCCACGAGCTCTCTCGAAATGGCGTGGAATGCGAAACTGGACAAAAATTAGTTACTTTTTCGAAATGGATTTTATTTGAAAAATAAAAATTCACCATCAGTCAATTAAGATGAAAAACTACTCAATAAATTTGTATACAACAAATTTTTGGAATTCGATTACATTTAAATAAAAATTCATAAAGATGAAGATCAACGAATAAATGCCAATTCTTACAAAAAAAATATATATATAAAATGAGCCCTTATTCCCTTGCGCTTTTCCGTGTTGCACGACAATTTGTCACTCGCTTTATTAAGTCCATAAACGCTAAAGAGATCGCAAAGGGATTTCCTCAAATATGAGAGCCTCGAGTCCAATTTTATTATTTGTTAGGAGATGGTTTTCGACACATCTCGTTCGGTTTAAGCTAGTCATTCTCGTCGATGTTCGAACACTTTTTGGAATTGAGAAAAATCCCTACTCTCTCTCTCTCTCTCTCTCTCTCTTTTTTTTGCATCCAGAATCTTTCCTGCATAATGGCGGTTTCTGGGGGTGTCTTTTGAGTGCGATTCGCCGCGGTAAAGGAGAGCAAGGTGCTTGTAATAATCCTGACACAAACTCTTGGACTGTTATGGATTTATATAGACAAAAATATACGTGTATATTCGAGGAAAGAATCGAAGCGATGAAGTGAGGCTAGAAAGATCGAGTCACGTAGAGAAAGAGAGAGAGAGAGAGAGAGAAAAAAGTAAAAGGGAGCAATAAGAAAAAGAGAAAAATATCCCGCAGAGCGAGCAAAAGATGCCGCCGTATAAATGCCACAATAGCAAAGTTTTTTTTCTATCCTACTCTCTCAAAAGTAAAGCGTTCGTCGTTAAAGTCTGGGACACCACGTCCACCACTTCAAACGCCGCCGGTGTCAATGTGTTTATTTAGTTAACGTCAAATTTACTCCACACGGCAGAGTTCTCAATCGATCCTCCTCCTCCCCCCCCCCCCCCTCTTCTCTATACTTTCGGGATCTCGTTTGCCAGACCAGATTTTCCGAATGACACACGTTCACGTCTTTTTTTCTTGTTCCTTTCTTTTCTTCCTCTTCCTCCTTCTCGCTTTGCCTGACTTTCACGTACATAATGGCCAACACATCGGCTTAGTCCTAAGGAACACGTGGGTAGAATCGAGTACTCTCAGAATATGGTAGCTTTTTCTCGCTCTAAATCCAATGTATTTGTATCAGAAAAAATCAGAGGATTGGCGTGTCAAGGCGTGGCTCTTCAGCCCCATTGTCAATCTCACTTGACTTTTCAATCTCTACTGCTACGACTCTACCAAACACGTACTTTTATTCTTCCTCGAGTGGATATGTTTGTTGAAATGTACATTTTTTTTTTTCCTTCGTATCTCGATGTTCAACGACTTTGCTGACTTTTCGGGGGCGTTTTACTCTCAGTGTTTAGCTTCGCTTTTTTTCGTTCGATATTATTTCTCGTAGGATGTCTCCAAAAAGGCGTTTTTGCTCGCTTTTTTGTCGCTAAAGTTTTTTTCTCGAGGCTGCTTATCAATATCGCGAAAATCGTGAAAACTTTGATTTCTGTTTATTTTAAAATTGAAGAATTTTTCAACAAATCTAATTCGATAATTTTTCTTGAAGAATCTTACTCATTTTTTAAATATCAATCTCCAATTTGGCTCTGGGAAAATGAAAGAATGTTTGGAAGTAAAAAAAATATTACAAGGTCTTCGAGCTGGTTCGCTAAAAAGACGCTACCAATCATCGAGATTTTTGAATTAAATTCTTCCAACGAAAAAAATGTTATTTCCTAAGTTTTTTTTTTTTTTTTCTATAATTATAATCGCGTTATAATTTCGTCTCTTCTATAAACCGGAGCTAATCGATCTACGAACGAAAATTGAAATCGATCGCAAGTTTTCATCCCCCTCACATTTGGAGTATTTAAAAATAAAAAAAAAAAACCCCCAAAAAAAATTCTTCTTCACCGTAACTCGTTTACGCATCTGTTATTCCCTCCTTCAAGATAATTCTCGCATCTGAATGAAGTCAGTAAACGGTTTTCTTTATAATAGTGAAGAATCTTCGGGTTTTTCTTGCAGCACCGTGAGGCAAAATGATCTAATATAATATTAAACGAGATCTGACACAGTGGAGACTTTTTTTTTATTTTTTTTTTTTTTTACGGTAGATCAAAATGATCTTTAGTCTCGGTCGATTATAACGCGCTATGAGTATACAATGATGCATTACTACCTAATGCTCGAGTTTTGTGGCAGCAGATGTGGTAGTTTGGACCACCGAGGCGGAGAAACAAGGAGAAATATAAGAAAATGAAGAAGAAGAAGAAGAAGAGATGGAGAAAAAAAAGTCTCAATAAATTCGGCATGGTTTTTCGATGGTGCTAAACACTTAAACAGCTCAAGTTTCTGGCCCTCGATTCAGAATAATGTACGATGTATAGATACACATATATATATATGAATCGTGTTACTAGTATTTTTTTCGTCGAGAAGGGCTGTCGTGTGACGAATCACAATTCGGCACGTTGCACCCTGAGATCGACTCTCAAGAGAGCACCTCTCAATCTGTTTTCATTTTATTTCGTACCTAGCAAAGTCGACGAAAATCGCGATTCGACTTGCGCAATGTACACATAAAAGACTCGAATGAGATATCTATATCGTCTTTCATAAAAGCTTCCCTCCAAAAAAAAGGTTATTAAGATTTAAGGCTCGTTTCTGTGGATTGGATCTCGAGCTGCCTCTCTGGCTGGACGATTATATTTGTATGACAGAAAAAAAAAGAATCAAAGGCACGTGGGAAACTTGGGGATCAATTAAATCGAGAATGATTGGCTTTTGACCATTTTTTTTTTCATTTTTATTCATCGAAATATCAAGAATAGCAGAGGAAAATCGTTTTCAGGATATGGAAAAAGAGGCAGAGTCGATTAGTACTTTCGTGGCACATTCGTACGACTATTTTGAGCGTTAAGAAATTTAACTTTTTTCAAATCAATTTTTATTCTTAATTTCGGAGTAAAATTTTGTTTTTTCGAGATGTTTTATTCTTCGATTCGTCGAGGCTGACGTTTCAGTTTTCGAAAGCTCAACAAGTGCAAGAGAAAATATGTATACAACGGTGTAAGCGACGATATTCGAAAAAACGTTTTTCTTTATTCAAGCGAATTCGCTACGCTAGTCATTCGCCGAGAAATTCAAATTCGATGCAAATAAGCATCGATTATTAGACGCGCTTATACGCTGGCATTAGAGATTTGCTGTGGATGGAATTCTGTAAGAAAATATGCAAAGAAAGGCTCCACGGTCGCGAAGAAATTTCACGCTTTCGAGCTCGAGGTGATGATTTCTATGTCTATTTGTACGGATTCACAAACGGCGTAAAACGAAGTATGAAAGTGTTGAAAAGCTGTGCCGAAACATGCAAGCGTTCGCGGCTTCGACAGGAAAAAAATAAAATAACGTTCTATGGAAAAAGGGTTTACAATAAGAGAACCGATGATCCTGATCCTTGTGCTCCGACTCCTATCGTTACTTCGCTCCCATTTTTGCCTCCATTACCGAGAACACGATACTTTTGTGCTCCATTATCCTTTATTGAAAGAAAAATTTGCCGGACAGAAATTTTCATCAGACGCGGTAATAAAAATTTCTATTATATTTTTACTCCCCAACATTTTATCTTTTTTGTAAATAAAATTTGCAAACTTTTTTGACGTTTTGGCAGAGATTTTCAATTATTGAAAAAAAAAAAAAAATTAAAAAAATTAAGATATTCCTCGATCGATGCAAGATTGAATCCATAAAGAATCGATCGAAATTGTATTGATTAATTTTCGTAAACTTTTCATTATTATCAAGACTTTTAGCCACGTAATTATCGACCATTTATTGTCGAATTTTCGTCAAGTTTCTTTCACAATTGGGTTATAAGAATTTTGTAAATTTAATTACATTCGCGGGAATGAAAATGCGGAACATTCCATGATGAATTTGTCGGGATCTCTTGTCATAGCTTTTTTTTTTCTCCATTCAATATCGTCAGAAAAGTCACACCTTTTTGTGACACTGGTTGACGCCTCTTTGCGGGTGCGTTTCACACTCACCGACGAGCTTCAACGCTCGTGGGTAAGTGTCATTAATCAAAAGACACGGTTTACGCGTGAGTGGCTCTTCTTACCAAAAGTAAAAGGCAATACAAGCCGACACGACCGCGCGCGTTTTGCCTCGTGACATGGAAAATGTCGAGACTAAGGATATCAAAGATACGTATACGACAAACGCCACGAGGATCCGACCAGATGGCCCGTGCCCACGACATTTTTACTCCTCTCCTCCTATGCTTTTTTTTTTTTTCCTAAGTATGAAAATCATTGTGCAAGATTTCAATGTGTTTTTCCACGGATTATTCCAAGTATATTTATTTATTTACACATTTACAGCAGTTTCTTTCATACAGTGACAAACAAAAAAAAACATTTGTTCATCGGACTAAATTCTATTTTGCTGAACGAAAGATGGTAGGAGCAACAATTTTTTTGTTAAGTAACAAATGATTTAGTTTGTACAAACAAATCATGAAAATTTCTTGTCAATTGATCAACCGAAATGCCGGAGCCAAATGATTTTGTTCGAACAAGTTCGAACGCTTACACTTTGGTTGCTTCAATGAAGTATTCGATTGAATCTCGATAATGAATGTAACAAAAAACGTTAATCGATGGATTGACCGAATGAATAATTTTATTCGAATGATATTTTATCGAATCGATTTCAATTTTTTTGATTGTCTTGAAGCTTCGCTGGTTAGGCCAATAACTTTATTCAACATTGACGAATTATTTTGTCGTATCCCAAAAATGTTTCGTTGTCCGCGTCGAACGAAGTAGTTTTGAAAGAAACATAACAATGAACGATAAATAACTCGTGAATTCATATTTTTTAAATTGTTTATATTCGTGAGCACGTAAACTCTATGGTTTCGGGATGTGCGTATGAGAACGCGATGAAAGAATAAGATGCAAGAATCTGACAAATCATTTGATTGAAAATTTTCATGAAGCTTACCCAAGCGCTCACATTCAAGACAGCTCTCTTGTCGTAATATTTTGCTACAAGCTTTATTTTTCATTCAGAGGCCATATTGAAAACAGTTGTAGTGAGAACTCTCTACAATGTGATTACGTGCCAAAATTCGAAAAAAATTCCGTATTCGAAGTGTTTGCTATCAAAGATTCTGCAGTTTTACCCACCTTTCGTGTAGAAATCATTCATAAATTTCACTTCTCTCACGATAATTCCGAAACTTAGCTAAAGATTTAAAAAATAACATTTTCAAATATAAAAAAAAAACATACTTCTTCCAAGAGGATTGGAAACTTTTTTAATTCTCAGTTTCGAAGAAATATTATAAAAAAGTTTATACCATGTCAATTAGATTTGAAAAACGTAATTATTGTACCTAAAACTCTGATAGACATTTTCAACACTTTTTCCATTATTCTATAATCCTTCACAAGCTCTTGAAGATTTACTAATTACATTTTTAAAGATTGTCTTATTATTTGAGTGTGCGTTTGCAGGTATGTTGGTTTGATCGACTTGGAACATTTATGTGTATATTTTCGTTGGTGTGTACATATAAAGATTTTTATATGTGCTTACATATATGTGTACGAATAAATAATCGTATAACGTTTCTCCTTTTGTTGTCGCGATGAACAGCGGTGTAAGGACATTGTGTTGTGGTCTGGGTCTTCCCAAAGTGGCCAACAGGGCTTTTCTCTCTTGCCGCTGTGTCTTTTAGCGATTCTCCAGTGCCAGCTCGAGGCTGGCTTTTCTCTTCGATCTTTTTCGATTCACTCGGAATTCAATGTTTCCCTTCTTCTCCTCCCCTATCTGCGAGTTTCTATCCTTCCCGAACCCCTCGGACAGGGGCAAACGACACTTACGAGCGACTCAGGTGACTCCTGTCAGAGATAAATAAAAAAAAAAAAAAAATGAAAAAAAAAAGAAAAAGCAACATTTCCACGTGGTGAGGAAGAAAAGAAACTGAGAAGAAGAATGAGGATTTGAGGAAACCCGCGCGTGCTTGACTTTTCGAGATGCCTTTTTTCCTTTTTATCTATTTCTTTCCCTCTCTCTCTCTCTCTATCTCTCTTCTTTTCTTTCTTCGTTAAAATCCGTTTTTTTTCAGGCGACATGTGCGACTGGATACAGCACGAGACTTGATGATATATAATCCTTGAATTGGGATGAAGACGATTTTGAGGACTCACGCTCGAGCGAACTCGAAACGAATTTTCCTCAATTATGTAATGGTGGTTTTCGAGATTCGTATCTCTTATATTTAGGTTTTTTATTCATGGTAAAAGCGAGTGGTGTTGAAACTTTCACTCTTAAAAACAATAATCACGCTTCGGATTTGGTCGAATTCTAGTCAATTAATGTCTTCTGATCAGTCCACTTTATTGATGGAATACATTTGACCTGTTTGCGAATATTGTAAATGACACGAACGAGAATTTTCGTTCAAAATAATCTGGCATTTGGCGCAAACATCATTAAATTCTGAAGTCCACCATGCGATGATCGTGACATTCGATTATTTTCTTTCATTATCTTACGATCATTTCTCAATTTTAATAACTTTGCATACAAACCTAAAAAATAAGAATGAAAAACACAACTCAAAGTTGCTGCTTACAATTCTCGTTTGTTTCGTAAATATATTCGTAAGAAACTTTCGATGCGAAAAAAAAAGATCAGTGCACATGTTGCAATCTTTATGTTTGAACGTGATGTGAGAAATCGCGGGATTTTTCGAGCGTTTCTCCTAAAATCAACTACCGTCGGACACGTTTCCTTTCATTTTTTCTTACCGATATATATTCGCCTCGCTTTTTCGTCGTTCGCCCGTTTAAGTTTTCGATGGTATAAATCATCGTCGTCTGGTCTTTTCTCGCGCGCCCGTTCTGTGATATGAAACGGCGGCGGTGGTGGTGGGTTTTTGTAGCACCCCCTGTCAGCTAAAACGGCTCGTCGGGTTCATTCGGCTGGAAGTGGGCATATAATAAAATTTTTGCCCGCCATGCGAGGGGCGTCGACTATACCCAATGTTTTCTCTTTCCCTACCCTCTGTGTTACTTTCAAATGTACAGTACCCGATGTGTTTCACGAGGGTGGAACCCTACGCATATACAAAACCACACGAAAAACTATGAATGTACGTGAGAGGGCTTTTATGGGGCTTGCCACGACCTCGAGACTCTTATATCTCTACCGGTATATATACAAATCTCCGCTTACATATATAAAATCATATATATATATACGAAAAAATAAATCTATGAAATTTACAGGAATGAAAATGATTTTTTTCTAACGTTTGTGCTACTGCTTCTTTCTCTATCAATTATCTATGAATATTCGACATAAAACAAAAGTAAAAAAAAGAAATCGTCTATTTTTGGTACACTTAAAGCGCACTCAATGATTTGGTGTGAATGATATTCGATTAGTTATGATGCAGTACAAGAATTCGTATACTAATTAGTTTGTAGATGAATGTAGGATCGAAAGGACAGAATATAAAAATAATTCACGTGTACGCTGAACACTTTCCTTCGACTTCAATTATTTCCTGTGAGTATATATGACTTCTGTTTCCACGTTGACCAGTTTTGGAAAAATTTGTATTATTTACCGTAGATATCTCTGTATTACTCTACCTAAGTTTAGCAAAATAGCATTGAAGGAAACATCGAAATGGTCTCGTTTATTACTTTTGTCGTCGTCCATTTTTCTGGAGAGCTGCAAAGTACTGTCTGTGAACCCTTACTCCAACTGGAAGAAGTATTCCTTTTTTTTTTTTTCAATTGTAATTTGTAATAATGTGCAGTTTACGACGCTTTGCGTCTTGTATTCTGAAGAAAAAAGTTTGATGCTCGAACTAAATCCGGTTTCGTTAGGCCAAAGATGGTGGATCCAATAACGACTTTTTTTTCTTTGTTGAATCATAAATGATTCATTAAAATTTTCTAAATCATTTGTGGGTTGTGAAAAATGAAGTGAACCAACGGAGCTAAATGATTCTGTTCGAAAAAATTTTATCAGACATTTGCTTCTGCACACTTTTCAGTTGCTTTGAAGAAATTTTTGTTTGAGTCCCGATTGAGAAACTGTTTATTCGAATGATATGTTTTTGTATCGATATTCCCTCTCATCCCAGAACAATTTCGTTGCCCGTATCGAACTGAATATTTTGCTTGAGAGAAACGAAATTTATTTTGAATAATAAAAGAACATTTTCTAATCAGAAGTTTTATAAATCTGAATTTTTAGGTCTTATCATAAAAAAGAATTTCGTTCCTTGCGGAATCTTCATTGAGGATCGAACGACTAAAAAAAATTGCCATTGCTCAAAATCTTCTCACTCTGTGTGAGTTTCCTACATAAACTTCGATGCGTTGTCCTTATATATTATGTACTCATTCATTGTGTATAGCGAAGCTTGTACATAGATATTCACATCCACACAAGTATCCTCCTGTATACGCGGAAAAGAAATCTAATAGGGAGAAACTTCCCTAGTCTGTATGGTTGACGAAGGGGATCGTGCGATTCGGGAGGGCTTTGCTCAAGGGGCGTGGGCATAGAACGCGAAGGGGAAGGGTCGAATTTTTCTCTTTCCTACTCTGCTCCCTTTTGCCTGTCCACCAAAAGGCCGCATCCTGAACTCCAGTCAGAAAAATGTAAGTACTTGTCACACGATGCGAACAATCGTTCGGTCCTGATTTCTTCGAAAAATTTTAACGAATCGATCTCAACTGATTGAAATCAAAAAATCGATTTCATTCGAAACAATGGAAATTGCTTATGACGAATACGTATGAAAAGAACATTGAACGCTTGAAACTTGTCATAAAAAATGAAATATTTTTCTCTTTAAACGTCATTCTTTATATTTCAACTGTCAAACTGTATGATCGCGTAAAACGATTTCAGAAATGAGTATTTATCAAAATTGAGTTTTATTCATACAGCAAGTTGTGACGTTGTTATAATATATGGAGTATTCAAAATGAAAAGAATTATTTTATAACTTCAGAAGTATTTCATTGTAAAAATTGAATTTTTTTTTTTTTTAAATCAATCACAAACAGAATATTTGAGATCCTTTTTCTTACCCTTGTTCTTACCCATTTGTTCCTGTAGCAATTGAAATTCATTGATATGTACACATAGCCAAAATACTCAAATATTTGTAGTCATGGTAAAATAAGAATACGTTGAGCAAGAGATCAAGAGAACAGGGCATATGGATTCGATACATTCGAAACATGAAGCTAATATTTCAAAGTTTTTCGTTTCGAAGCATAACAAAAATGAACGAAAAATAAGACGGAACGACAGCTTCTAACAAAAAGTTGAGAGTTCATATCGTCGAGAGGTCACCGCAAACGATAGAGAGAGAGAGAGAGAGAGAGTCACGAATAAGAGTCACTCAATCGATCGATCATCTCGATGGACATCTCTTGATTCCGTTATAACATCGCTTTTGTGTACAAACGCACAAAAAGGCGCGAGTCCGAGGCCGAATGGTTACGAAAAACATGAATTTCACGCAAAAAGTACGCGCCCAACAAATTGGATCGTATTGATAAAAGAGAGGAAAAAAAAACACAGTAGGATATGCGCCGGGACAAAATCGCGTAATTCAGAATTCCCCGGTGAAATATGACCGATTCGTCATTCGACTGGACAGCTCTGACAAAAGTTCCTGATCCGTGAAAACGCTCCAAATTGTGAACCTCTCTTCGATTTCATTTACTTTCGATATTTATTCATCGAAAAATATAAGCTTTCGAATACATCTTGATACATTAAAATTAACATTAATCAAGTTTCAAATTTTAACATTCGGATCAATTGTTTCATCGATCGTTTGTCAATTTTTTATCATATGAACTTCTTATCTTTTCTTATACTCGTGAACTTTATGGTTTTCCTAGATTGGTGAGAGTCATTTTACCGGTACATTTCTGGTGCAAAAATAAAACGGCAATAAAAAGGTTCGGTCTATTTTCATCGATCGTATTTAGTATCAGGTTTTTCATCATTCAACGTTATCGTCTCAACGCGAATATCAAGAAAATAGACTATGGATTTCTTCACTATTTGCGACAATTTTTTATCCATGCATTGTTTTATATTTTGTTTTTAATTTCATACATTTTATTTTTATGGTTTGGATTCATTATTTTCGTACTCCTGTTCGTAATGTTGATTTCTCGAATTCGAGTAGCATGCAAGGAGAAGAATGTTTGCTTGGAGAGTGAAACGAAAATAGGCATAGTTTCGTATAAATTGTGTACATATAGGATTACCGTCGGTGTTATGACTTTTCTTCGGACTGAACAAGACGGATCACCGGAATTCGCCGTAAGAAATAGAAAAGAGAAGAGAGAAAGAGAAAGAGAGAAGAGATTTCTTTTCTCTCTTTGAAACGATCGTACAAATTTAGAAATGGTAGGAAAAATTTTGAACGCGCGTGTCATCGATCGATCAGAATTTCGCTACGAAATATCGTCACCCGAAACTGCCTATAATAGAGAAAAGCATTTTTCTTTGGGATATTAGCTGGTTCTTGCGTCTTTTAGTAGCATCTTTCAAAAATTTTCTTTTTTTCCATGTGAGTAGAAATCTCACAGAATTTTAAAAACGCAGGTTGCATTATGCACTGAAATCCCTTGAGAGAAAATGTCTCACGTAAGCGAGAAAAAAAAATCAAATTTTCTATTCTTACATTCATAGGAGTTCAAAAGAGTTCTTCGATACTTGATACAGTTTACGTGGGAAAATCCTTTATTTTCGTAAGAAACGTAGCGTGTCTCAAACTCAATCTGAAATTATTTGGGAAATGCATTCATTTTATTTTTTTTTCCTCTCAACAGAAAAATTTCGTTTTGATTTATTAAGGTTTTCTTTGCATTTTACAACGAGATCGTCGCCAAACAGGACTAAAAAGTAATGAATCCCGGCGACGTAGACTTGGTACGTCTTCGTATTTGCCAAATATATTCAGTTTTATTGCTCCTCGTACATATAATCCTGCCCAATTCCTTTTCTCATTATTAATTATTGCCATTTTTCGGACACGGAGACATAAACACTTTTGAACATTTCTATACATTCGGATCGGACTGATTTACAGAGGATTAAACTCGTTTGTCTGTGTTTGGCATTTCCAAAAAGCCCCGGATTATAAACCGTTATCGATTTACAGTCAGCGGGATAAGGCTAAGCCGTAAAAGGGTTCTATTCATAAGTTCGAAGTTGCGGGGAGATCCGGAAGCATACTTATTACAAGTTAAGGGAGCAACAGGTAGTTAAAGGACGACTTCATTTTCGCAACTTTATTGCTCTCTGTATATAAGCAACAATCCTTTTCATTGCCATTTTGGAAAAATTGAAAAGACATCGAGTCGTTCGAGTCCTCGGCTACAGTTATTACAAAAAAAAAAAAAAAACCCTCATAATGTGACGATGAAAAGATTTTTCTTCGTTCGAGTATTCTTTCAAAAAAGGAAAGGTTTAGTTGTGTTAACGATACGATTCAACCCACAGTGTTTGACCTGTTATATAAATGAATATTATTTCAAAAAGTTTTCACAACATTTTGCTGGAAAAACTGATTCAATAAAAACATTGTCAACGCTGACTCTAGATGCAGAATCCGCTGTAAAAAGAAATTTGTTGATTCAACAAAATTTTTATTAGATCAACAAACTTTGTTCAGTTCACCACGATTTGTTTTTTTTTTACGGAAAAAAGTATGTAATTTTTCATGTTGTGCCATTTTGTAAAGAAGCAAATACGAAAGTCAGTCTAGTGCAAGAATGAAGCAATTAGGATCGCAAAATTTGTCTTTACAAATAATAACTTTTCTGCGAGTTTGTCTGTATATTATCTCAGGAAAGCTTTATCGGTAATTGAGAACTTCCAAAAAACTCAATTTAACTACGTTCATTAATTTCTCTCATGAGTAAAAGTTCATATTCTTGATTTTTTTTTCTTCAAATTTCAAAAACCGCGTTCTTGGTTTTCATGAGTTATAAAAATAACTTTATACCCTTTCTGCCTCATGCGACGGTCGAAGCTCTACTTATTATATCATTTCGAAGACAGAGCATTTTTCGGAAATCCCCCGAAACTTTGCCTCTCAAATTCGCTTTCGTAGGGATTCTTACTTTCAACGCAAACCGGACCGGCATTGTTCCGATCGCACCTTTTGACAGCTTTTCGTATTAAGTTGACATATACTTGTGTTTACGTTAATTTTACGTATTAAATTCTTTTTAGCATCCTAACATGATACCTTTTTACCAGTATGACGCCAAATGTAAACTCTCGATAGAATAAAAAAGTCTCGCTTCAAGGTTTTTTGTTCTATTTTTGGTGCGATGAATCCGCCTAAAATTGAACGAAAATGAACTCCAATTGTCCAACTAAGAGTCTAACAAGAGTTCGAGTCACATCGTTGCTAATGGACTAAGGTTCAATTTCGCTGATCCTTTGTGCCATTCTTAGAGGTAAGGAACATTGGAGCCTGGTGTCTAGGCGTCGAAGGATTAACCACTTTTATGATCGCGGATGATGACTCCAATCGTGGCAAGAAAGAGGATAAAGCACGGGTCAACGAAACTTATACCTGCGCGGACCTTTGCTGGATTTTCCACCAGCAAGAGACTGCGCTATCCGAGGGTCGGATGCAATTAGTTCTTTCTGTTTATGATACCCAGTAAACAGAGCCACATTCACATAGAATACGACCATATGAACTCCGCAGGGAGGAGAACCTTTTCAAAAGGTTTGCATCAAGCTCTCAACTTATTTTGTATTGTATCAGATTTTCTTGAAAGCCCATTTCGAAAGGTGATCTTTTTCCACCACATTTTTAAAACAAAAACTGATCGAATTGCGGAAAAATAAACTAAGCATCATTGGAGGCTCACGTGTACATTTAGCGGGAAAAATATTCCTCATTTAATTTAAATAGGGTTTAATTTAAAGAGGTTGGGTACCGGCGACACAATGTTGCCATGTTAAACCATGTTGAAAACATAAAAAATTTAAAAAAGTTCAGAATTTTATAAAATTTTGGTTAAAATTTGGCTTTAGTGCCAAATTTGACAATACAAATTTTTTCAGATTTTTCTTCTGCACAGTTATCGAGTAATTGAACACTAAAGTTCACGTGTATAAGCATAGGGTTTCCATATACATAGGTATACATTCCGGACATAAGAAATCTGCTTTAATGCTTAATTACTCGATAACTAAGAAGAAGAAAATTTTGAAAAAATTCCGCAGACATCTAGATGTCCTAGAGAATGTCCTCAAAAAATTTCATCAATTTTTAATTATTTTTGTCCGAGTATCCAACCTCCTTAACGATTCGATGTGATCAAAATAATTCCTGATACAAAACTGATATCAAGTTCAGAAAATTCAATCAAGTTATGAACGCAGAAAAGATCGTTTCAGAGTATTTTATGAAAATTATTGATTTTGGAGTCTCAATATTTGATCCATGGCCACAAATGTATATGTGGATACACGGAAGTTGATGAAAATTCGGGGTTAAATGTCGAGTGAAAAGTTATTATTGCTTTCGAGTTCCGTTTTGACAGGGCTAAGAGAGTTGATTCAGGAGCGTTGTTACGAAATCGAGACGAGTGCAACATCGAGCAAGAATAAGAGTGACAAAAACAGAAGATACGATGCTGTTATAGGGCGATAGCTTGCAATAAGGATAGCACATATATATGTGTATAGGTGGATCGAGAATAAGAGGAGACTGGATTGTTCGTTTTGAGCAGAGGGTAGTTTCGCTCGAAGTGTTACAATAAATCAGCGCGTTTGGTAGTAGCACGACACAGCGAAAGAGAGAAAGAAAGAGGGAAAAAAGTGGTTGGGACGACTCCACCCCCGCGTTGCAGCCCCTGAATTCAATGCACGGACACACATATGTACCACACCGATGTGTATACATGTGCATGTATTTTCGAGGATAGCGTCATAGAAGAATTTTATATACAAGAGACAGACACATGACACGGAGCTCTCAACGCCCGGGAGCCCATTCACTGCTTCAATTCTACGCATTGTGTTTAGAGTGGACATGCTTTGGCGGCACCCATTGAAACCCCAAAAGTTTATACATGTCCATGGTAGAAACTACTGATGCAGAATGCTTTAATCGCTTTCGGACTTAGGGGAGGAAGAAACAATTCGCTTGATGATATCAGGGCGCTGCATGCGATACGTTTTCGATCGACGGTATATTTTTTCGATTAATTATTGCACGCTTCTTAATTCCATACATGCTTCTTTAGTTTATTCGGTTGAAAAATTCAAGAGAACTAGTACGAGCTTCATTGAAATCTAAAACTGGTTGATTATCGAAGGTTTTCTTCAAAGAATAGAAAATAGAAAAAAGATTTCGTAGATGCCGAGAAAAAAGAAATGAAATTTATTCGATTACGTGCTATTTATTTTGGAATTAAATTTGCGACCGACGAATGTAAAGAGATTGATCTTTGAATAAAATTTGACATGAAAAGTAATAGGAAAAATTGGTACAAGGATGAGGAAATCGGCGTGCTGCAGCCACAGATTAATTCAGGATGACAAAAGACGGCACGTACGATCGAACCAGAATACATATCATACAGATACATATATGGCTTGTGTTGTCAAAATGACAATAGATATACAGGAACGGGGCACACGAACGTTGCGCCTTTCGCAGGCCTACGAAAAAACCCACCTCAGCCTTCGTTCGAGCCTCCCACCACCCTAAGCCATCAACCATTGCCACGTACTGTTACTAAAAGCATAAGGGATGAGACAGGCAGAGGGAGAAACTATGAGATTCTCTATATTGAAGAGAAAGAAGAAGAGAGGGAGGGGGTATTCACAGTAGTTGACGGAGGGTTCGGAGCGTCGAAAATGCCCCAATCCTGGCACGAGGGGTGTTTCCCAAAATCCCCTACCTTTTGACTTTTCACTAAATCCTTCGTCCCGTATAAAACCGGAGGAGAGCTCGGAAAAATACCAGTTGTATTTGAGATTTCACAAATCTCTAACCTCTCGTTCATCCTCGAGGTTTAAGTCACGTTACGGTGAATCGGTGAATTCTCAAATTTGTGCCTTCGAGATATTCATTATTTTTGTATTTCAAACGCGGCACGGGAAATGCATATTCGAAAACAAAAATCACAGTGTGTGCAGTGATCACGAGTGAAGCATCGTCTTCCGTTTGTTGCTTGGAGGCCGGAATCGGAAAAAACAAACAAATTATGGAAATAACAAAACAAAAAGACACGAGCGAGGTCAACGATACAGAATTTTTCAGACCCTGGAAAGGTCAAAATGACAGTAATTCCTCGATCAACGACATCCGTACACCGGTTAACGAAAAAACGAACACCGGACCCATAAAAAAGTGCATAAAACGACCTGAATCGCATGAAGAGGATACCGATAGCGTAGACTCTTCCTGGAGCGCTACCAGTGAGGTCGAGTATTATCGACCATCGAGTAATTTACGCGGTAAACTTAAGCGGGAACACAGCGCGCGAAGAAGAAGCTTAGTCTCGTCTTGTTCGACCGGAAGTTGCGACGAACCTAACGCCACCGGCAGTCATTACGCTTTTACGAGTTTAAATATTGGCGCGAAAAACAGCAAAGAAAATGGCTGCCCCAAAGCTGAAACTTCTCTCGCTAATGAGTCTTGTCATGTTGGAAGCAATAGTAATTTGTCGAGTGAAATCTCGTCAACGGCTTCGTGCAATTCACCGCGATCCGCTTTCACACCAACGTCGCATAGTTTGCTTTATCCGAATTTCCAGTATCCGCCGCGATTCTTAGTCGATTCGTTTGTTCCCAATTGGCCGCAACGCCATCCCGATCAAATGAGCCTTCTCTACGGTCTTGCCTCCATCCCAGTCGGCAGCTACGGTAACTGCATGGAAGAAGCTGTCAAATATATTCATCAACAGGACGTCGCTGCCAAACAAATGAAGAAACTGCGGCCGAAAAAATTTCGTTGCGTTCATTGCGACGTTGCCTTCAGCAACAATGGACAACTCAAGGGACACATTAGAATTCATACCGGTAAGTTCGTTAAAAATATTTATTTATTATTTTTCTTGTAAACGAATATTTCGAATTGGAAGATTCAATCATTTCATGTTAAATGCATTTTCGCTTCATATTATTTATAGAAATAATAGAATCGTCATAAGAATCTTCCAATCGAAACAGCAATCGATCAACAGCTCGTACCAGAATCGTGGTAATTTATCAGCAAGATAAAACAAATATTTGAATACAGAGCTCGATTGAAAATCATAAAACAATTTGGGATTTTGCATAAATCGTAAAAAAAAAACCTGATGAATTAATCGCAATTGACTTATCGTGGATTCCTATAATTTTGTTTACAGGCGAGCGTCCATTCAAGTGTGAAATCGATGGTTGCAACAAAGCGTTTACGAGAAACGAGGAGCTGACGAGACACAGAAAGATACATACTGGTCTGAAGCCTCATTCGTGCGACATGTGCGGCAAATCTTTCGGCCGAAAGGATCATCTAAAAAAGCATCAAAGAACGCATCAAAATCGCGGTATTCCAGGACATTTCAGTGCAACGATGTTCGGTTTTATCGAACATCCTGGCCATTATCAATCCTTACCACCGGGACGCCCTGTTCCTCCGTATCATTATCCTGTTTAAAGAGCAATCGAGTTACAAAGAATGTAAATATTTGCACATAATTCCGTTAAGAAAATTACTCACAAATATATTGAAATAATTATATGTAAATATGTAGATGAACGGAGTATATTAGGGTGTAACACAAGGAATTTGAGAAGATTAAGAAATTTTCTGTTGTCAGTGGACCAAAGCTTTTATCGATCGAGAGAATACCATCATTTTATTGCTTCATTTTCTCTCTTCGATTTTACCTCGTACGAAAAATAATGTTTTAACCATTCGCTAAAATTATAAATTGAAAAATGATAGAGAAATGACGATAAAAATTTCATTTTATAAGAGAGATAAATCTCTGTAAATGATAAAATAAACTAATGTAAAAATTGTATGCAGAAAAATAGTTAAATATATATTTTCATAATGTATATTTAAATATGCAGCAAACATTTTTCAATGCTTTGGATCATAAAGCGCCAGAAATTCAATATTCTACGCTTTATATATTTTAAAAACGTACTCGCGTCTGTTACAACGCAATTAGAATTGTTAGAAGATGAACATATTTTTGATAAAATTTTATCTGCCTGCTCGTACAAATGGACGTTTCGAAATTAATGTTGCGTATGATAAATATAATGAAGGAAAAATAACGTATGAAGCAATGCTCGATGAGCGACAAATCATAATGAAAACCGTCTCAGTGTTAACGATTTTTTTCTTTTTTTTTTTTCATTTTATAAATGCACATGGATATATAATAGTTCTGCCGAAATAAAAAACGATAAAATTGTTAGAAACTTCTCATAATTTAAAAACTTGTCATTTTGTCTAATTCAATAAGCTTTAATACAAAATTATTAATATATATTTTTTCATATTTATTCAAAATAATTTTTCTCGCGAATCTTCAATTATTAAGCAACATTACATTTCAACTCTACATAAATAATGACAAATTATTGATTCAACGCTTCATTACTTATTCGATCATAAGATTTTTTGGGCAACAACGAAATGGCGGAAGAAAGGGTGAAAAATTTTCACAAATTGTACTTTAATTATTCGTTCCAATGATTACATTCCGGTGTTTGGAGTATTCCTGTACGAAAATTTTCATGTGTTTGTACGTTAAGCGAAAAATGATGTTGTAAATAACGACGCAGAGGACTCGAAAGTACTTTCGAGAAATGTGTATTCATTGAAAAAGGGTTTCCTACGATCCTGGCAAGATTCAAGCCGAGCTCAACTGTTATCGAATGAAAATTTAATCGTATGCGGAGATCTTGGATCGCGAATCCATTGTCAATGAGTAAAGATATAAGAGATATTATATATGTATATATATATATATATATATACATATATGTATATATTTATATTTTCCGGACGATCCAGCAGATAATATTTGTATATGACGAAGACAACATTTTGATCTGATTGAAATAAATTTATCTATTGTTCCATTCATAACCACGAAATGATTCAATCTTTCACTTTCTTCCTGTTTTTATCCTATCATCATATTTTCTGTGCGTACACTGAGAAAAGAAATCCGTTTAATTCGATAAATAGTTGCGAACAAAATGAAATTTGTTTATTTAATATAAAATTTGGTTGATTCAATCACTTGATTTGCTGGCTAAAATAAATATTGCTCACTACGAAAAAAAAAACTTTGAATCAACAAATTTCATTTTGTTATCGACCATTTGTTGGTCACCAACAAAATTTTTGTTGCATCATCAAATTTCTTTTCTGAAAAAGAAAAAAAAAACAGACAGTTTTGAGTTGAAATTCGATTGAAAAATTATCAACAAAAATAATTCCTATAGAATCTTTCATGACCGAAAGAAAACCATTTGAAAAAAGTCTATTGTTCATCGCGAGCACGCAGAACTTGCATCGAAAAATGCGTTCTTGGGAGCGCTCTTTTTCTGCTTGAACTTCTCATAAGTACATAAATGAATAATATTGTAGCATTTCCTCAACCAATTTGTGAATATTATTGCGATTTATTAGAACGGAAATTGTATATTCTAAGAATTTACGCAGTCGACATAAATATGTATACAGTGATTCGCAAAATTACATGCGCAGCCATGGCAAAGGGAGGAAGGAGTCTCCATTTTCCTCTCGATTAAATCTAAGATGGCGTCACACTGAGCGACCCCTAAACCCCCCCCCCTCTCCAAGTAAACGAGCTGTTATATACATATATATGCACTTATGTACAGAAGGGTGGGTTTCCGATTTCATCCCCTTCTTCAATTACGCCGCGACACACGCACGCAGAGGGGTGCGTGTTTCCCTCCGTCGAACGGTTGGTTACCGCAGAGGCCGATTCGTTTTTTTTGCTCTCCATACACAGCCTCCTTTCTTTTCGAGCGATGTTCGCAGGGGTTGCATATGAATGTTATGGTTGATTTTGCGGTGTCCCATAGGCAGCCCTGAGGGAGTTATCGAGGGGTTCCTAGTTGTCTATAAATACAAAAGTTCGCGGTACGACGACGATGATGAAAAAAATGATAACAAAGCCTCGAAAGCTATGATTAGATTAACTATATATAGCCAACTAATACCGGAAGAAACACGATGCAGAAGAAAAACTTGATTGGAAGCGTTACTTGTTCACAAAATCGTCAATGCCGTGAACAAGTTTTCGTCGAAAAGATCATTATACTGCTCCGCACGTTAGAAATTTCAATTTCAATAAGGCTCGTAAGTCATCGATATTTTCACTGGTTTTTATGTTTTGGAAAAAAAAATGCGAGATCACAACACACACACACACACACACACACACACACACACACACACACACACGAGAACTTTGTTCCATTTTTAAGCGAGTAAAAAAAGAATAAAATTACTGCAACGCTACCAACGCCCCAATCAGCGTAAAAAAAAGCAATAAAAACAAAGTTGGTCGACAATAAATCCTCGGCCACGATAATTGAGCTCTACTGCAATGCTCCAATTTTGTATCGCACATGCGATTTCGCTTTGCATGTAAAAACAGCAGGGAACGAAAATGTATCGTCACCGTGAATTTTCCAAATTTTGATTTTTTCTTCTGATCACTGGTATATCGAGGCTTACGAATATATCTTCGCATATATCCATGTTCTTGATATTTATATATATATACATCAATATATACGTAAATATCTGTGTATATGTATGTGTAAAATATAAGTTAGCAGGATTAAAAGAAGATTCTCACACTCTCATTGTTGGCGTACGGTAGTGAAAGGGAGATGCTTGGCAACCCTGCTGGGACATTCGTTCGAGTTCTCGCTGACACCCCCCTACTGTCCTACAGATATATGACAGTTAACCCCAAGGCACAGTTTGCGAGAAGGCAAACTTCCTTCTCTTTCTTTCTCTCTTTTTCTTTCTCCCTCTGCCCTTTGCTCACTTGTTCCTATTTTCCTTGAGCGACCCTCTTCCATTCTTTCCGTTTGCCCTAACTGCCCCCCCCCCTCCCCTCCTCTCCCATTCTCTTCTTCCACTAACGTCATCGTTATGGGTACCAGTACAAAAATTTTGGACTCTTTATGTCCGTAGTTCAATCCTGACAGACACAAGGGCGTAATTTTAACGATTTTTTCTGTCAAGTGTCCCGAGACCAGGGCCTTTCTTTTACTCACTTTCGATTTATATACGTAGGGCACTTCAGAATCGGTGGCAATACGAGAAATGTCTGTGCCACAACTCACTCAGCCCGATCCTAAACGATCGCTTACTCCCGGATTACACGGGCACTCTCCTAATCTTTTGGCTTTTTTTTTTCATCCCCTACACAAGGATTACAGTCTTTTAGCCTCGCCACTAGTGGCGCGAGGCTCAAGGAGGCTCTTCGCTTGCTTGTCTACCGCGATCACATGTATAAATACTTATCAAAATACTGGTTTTGTATCGATTCGGTGATTGAATTTTATTTTTGTTTTTTCCTCGCTATCATTTCGCTCTTTTTTATACTGAGGTTATACATATCGATTTATTGACGACACGATCAATTGTTTCTACTACAAAAACTTTTGTTGAAAAAAAAAAAATATTAAAAAGTCTAAAGAATATTGTTATTCTTGGTGACCACTTTTCATAGAATTTTCTCGTTTGTGCATCAAGGTAATCCTATCGGCTTAGCTGGTCTCATACTAATCACCAAATTCAATACTTATTCCTATTCCAATTTATGATACTTTTTAAAATAATAGTTTTTTATAAAAAACTTTGTTCCAATATAAGATCGGCTATAACAATTTGTGTATAATTACAAAACTGAATTAATAGTTATTTCAGTGACTGGTGTGGTACTCGACCAAGCCGATACGCGCGGGTTTAATCTCTTCGTCTTTAAAGAATCAAAACAGTATCCGATGCCGAAAGCTCCGTTTCAACTCCAAAAAAAAATTCATGAAAACCAGGTCGACAATCGTTTTTTTTTTCTGAGACCATTGGATTGCTACAAGTTTGAAGTACTTGAATCTGGTTTTGTAAAATATCTTATGGATTTTCACTAAGATATATATATTTTTAGTGACCGGAAATCGGATTTTCCTATGCCACCCTGGAAATCCGTCACGGAAAACACCTATTTTAAATGATTTTTTTCTCTCTTAATTGGTCGATAACCGACTCTGAATTTTCGTGGGAACGACAATTGATTTATGAAGAAGGGCATTAAATTTTTTCACGCGAATCTTATGACCTAGGCATCACGATAGGATCACTTCAAGTGGTGGATTAAATACTTTACTATGCAATTTCCGAATAAATTACAGATCTCATTAACGATAGTACCGGACGACTTTTTACACCTTAATTGCTTGGTTTCATACTGCTTCTCGTTTCTCACAAAGTCTCATTCTTCCATTCTTCCAATTCTCCAATGCACGTAATTACTCTGGCTTCAAATGTAAATACGACGTAATAAAATCCGTAGCTGTTAAATTTATTGTACCTCGAAACCGCGGTGGCTTATTGTTTCCAAGTATCCTTGACAAACCGTTGCTGGGTACGATTTGCCTATAGTATTCGTCAAGAATTCAATGTTGATGAATTGAATCGAACGATCATGTTGTTCCTGCTCATGGGTCTGCTCTTTATCCGCTGTATTGGACAAAATGATAAAATGTGACAAGAAACCAGAAGATCTTTTACAAATAAATCAATCGAAATGCATTTCAAACGTGCATTTACCACGATTTTATTTTTCTTCAAAATAAATGGCGAATGAAAAAAAAATAATTACTTCCGGAAAATGCTAATTTATACGATTTTCTTGAACTGTGTACGACCTGCTTCGCAATATTTCTTCGATGAGGTGTAAAGCATCAGTCGTTTACGTGACTCCCGCATCGTTGCATACAATAGTACGTCATTTTTTTTTCTTTTCGTCACATACACATCGAATGATCGCAAATATCCGCACTATTGCTGTTCAATTTTCACCTCCGAAGATACATCTAACAAATAATAAATACACACACACACACACACATATAGATATATCTAAAATATATATGTATGATATATGTCCGAAAGGTGCAAAGGGATCGTTGAAATTATAAGAGCTCCCGGTGTGCGCTGACTGTCTGATATATGAATTTTCATACATATCTATGTATGTAACTGTAGGCAAGTATCAAAGGACAAAGTTGGTCGCAACGTGGGTCCTAGTTGTCCGGTAGTAGCCCCCGGTGGGCATTTTCGACATGAATGAGATGAGACACGTCTGGGTGTCTCGTTCTTCCGTCTCTCTTTTACGCCTTGAGGAAGTCAAAAGCCATGCGTTTTTTTTTTCTCCACCTTTTACGTCTTGTCGATACTATTTCTTCCTTCGATTTTCCTTTTTTTTTTTCAATCTTTTCTTCTTTCTTCTCTCCCGTTGTGCTCTATTAGAGGGCCTAAAGACTTTTTAAAAATGGTGACGTCGAGTGTCACGCCGAGAGACGCGCAACAATGACGTGGGCAAACATTTATCGTAACAGGCCCACCCGCAGAGAATGTTTTCCTTCAACCTTCCTTCCTCCTACTCCTCCTCTCCCTCAGGAGGCCAGTCAACATTTTTATTCGCTTCTCGATACACCCTCATTTCCTCGATCTCTCGATCCATTCACATATACTCGATTGCAATCGTCAGGCATCTTCGTTCACCTTTGAAAATTGTACTCCTGTGGGGCCTCAAATCATCCGGGACTTCTTCGACCCCCCAGTTCTCTTTTTTCAACTTCGAATTACATTATACATTTCTTTTTTTTTTTACTTTTATAGAAACCTTAGGTTTTTAAAGCACCTCGACCATTTTCGAGTGTATTCGCAACCTTTTTCACTGCAGCTATAGATTTCTCGCATTATTTTCTTGGATGGAATATTTTGGGTCGCACCGCAACTTGCTTCACACTTTACCAACATTTTTGACAGTATTTTTTGCCTTGTTTGTGTCATCATAGTTATACAATTCGTGTTTATTCGGTTAATTGTGAAGAGAATTAATTTTCATTGCCTTTGGATGAGGAATTTTGTTGACAGATTTTTGTCAGTTATTGAGGAAAATAAGTTACAAAATTTGAGTGATTACCTTACTAGTTGGTGAATGGGTGGGATATTTTAGAGGAGACATCAATATATTACTGATCCCAATGACGACATCGTAACGTGCCTGAAAGTCGAGTAGAGCCCCCATCCCGAAAAGTCATAAATAACAGCCAGCCTAAATGGTACTAAACGGTATATTCGAGAGAAACGGTAAAAGTGAGTGCAGTCGGAAGTGCGAGTTTTTCTGCCACGTTCTATCTTACGAGGGTCGAATGACCCGGTCACAATGGCGTGATCCAATTTTCGAGAGAAAAGCCAAGTCCGCGTGAACCATAATGCGGATGTGTGAAGCAGAAAAATTTTCAAATACCAAATGTGCTCCGACAATGGTTGATGCAGAGCTCCTCGTTCTTTATTTTCACCTTTTTTATTCGGCCTTTTTACTCGTACGTACACAAAACACTCCATGTTCCACGTAGGCATTTACTATTTTGGCTCGCATGTCACGTCTTCACGAAAATCTATGAGTTTGATGACTCAATCCCGATGGAGGTGATACAGCACAATAAACTGCACGTTTTCCAGTAAGTTTTTTTTCATCAATTTAGTTTCAACTTTTTCCAAATTCATTTGTCGGAATAACTGTTATTTTTGCCAAATCGATCACTACTTTTGAATAACTCAGAGAAAGAGAGAGAGAGAAGCTGTTTGAAAAATTGATTCAAGTAGAACAAAGTGGAAAGTTGGAAAATGTTGGGGAGACAGTAATAACGTTGGATTAAGGAAAATAAATATTTCGGTCTATTCGAGGAACAGGAAATGTGGTAATAAAATAATTATCTAGGCTGTTTATTATGATGCGTAAATGCTTTATTCAAACAATTATGATTGTGAAATTAAATAATTCAAATAATAATGAATATAAAAGAAATAGAGGAAAACAACGATGCTTCAACAGTAAATGCCGGTTTGTCGATAGAATGGTGCGTTTCGTAGACTCGATTGACGCAAGAACTTGCAGGTGCCATGGGTTTCTAGTAAACGGGTTGACCAAGGAAATTTCCAGCGGGACCGTAGTTGCACACGAGATACCTCGATTCCCAGGGACCGTCGTTCATGTATTCGATGAGACCACATCCAATATGCGTTGTTTTACCCCATACGAGTTGGGTGTAGTGACCAACTACTGGTCCACCAACACTCCTGAGTTGTGAAAAGTTACGAAATTAATCACTCAATCGCTGTCAAAATTGGGAGTGAAACTTATTGTATAAAAATTTATAAACAATTTAAAAATCGTTTTCTTCACAGAACGAGAACCTTCATTTCCTATTCATTAAAATATTCAACTTCCTATCTTATGGCGGTAAAATTTGAGTTTTCCCTCCATCGTGATAACTGTCATAATGATTTTTTGTTTATTTAATTTTTCCCGTGTTCCGTTGCACCATTCTTTCGATTGTTCATTAATCGTAAATGTTTTATACTTACTTGTAAGATCGTACTAAGTCCCTGTTGAAGTGCTGAACTTCATCGTACCAACCGGTAATCATATGAGTGAGGGATTTCTGTGCCTGTCCATAAACTTGCGAAATGGCGATGTTCTGTCCAACCTTTGAGGCAGCTGTAAAAAAAAATCACATAATTTGGAATTAAAGTGTTTGAATATAAAATAATTGTTTCAGATATGAGACAGTTTCAAAATGTTCAATTCCCTCGCTTATTTCGAATTCCAGTCCATGCGTTACTGAACGATTAAGTATGATGAAAATTTAAATAACCAGTATATTTTATTGTTTTTTACAATGATTAATATTGTTCGTGAATCAATCTCAAAATCATTGGAATAATATTATTAATTATTACGTTTACAACTTACGAATATTTCTGCATTTGTCGTGTTCAAATGTACACTGATTGGCCCAGGCTTGAGCAATGTTGGCTAATTCATCGGACCAAGTCTGTAAAGTACCAATGACGAGTCAAATAAATCATCATTTTTTTAATAAAAACATTCTTGTTGTTTAATTCGTCTTAAGATTTTGGATCATTCATCGAGTATTTATTTACCAAGGATCCAATCCTGCCCGATGGCTGGGGTCCGGGCTTTCCTCGCGTTTCTAGTCCGTCTGCCACCGTTTTTCTAAACTTGTTGTGAACATCGACGATCTCTCGGATTTGATCCTTGGACAAGCCTTTGCTTTGGACCTTGCCACAAACATTACTGGCTTTTTCGGGCTGTAAATAAGAGATCATCATTTTTTTATTTTCATTCTTTGTCAACCGAACGTTGTTGCCGATAAAATTTTCGTCTCAAATTCTGCTCGAAATTTTATGGATACTCATAGTTTTGAGAAATTTTAACGATCTTTCGTAACGTAAAATTATTCTAATTACACGATGATTTTTATTGTGTATTTTTGATATTTGTCTGATCGAGTTATTCAAACGAAACAAACTCCATGCGGAAACTGATAAAATTTGGTACAGAATTCTCTTTCAGTTTTTCAAAATCGATCAATTTTCGAAGCAACGAATTTTTCATACAGCCAAAAAAGCGTTGTTTTTTTTTTTTTTTTTCTCAAAAATGGCTCCCTCAATGCCTTATAGAATTTTTTCGAAGATCATTCCACAGTAGGAGTAAATGTTAATATATTCGAGTTACAAGTACACATTGATTGGGTGTAAATTTGACTATACGCTAAAACAATAACATGAATATTCGTATCAACTTACCGAGTACAAGCATAAACTATGTGGTTTTCCTCCACACGATTCCAAATTACAGACATCCGCGTTTCGTGCCTCGGTAACAACTGCTATGATCGCAACGAAAACGAGAGTGTACAGACTGATAGCCATTTTCACTAGATGCTTCCTATCCGTAGACTTGATTGAGTGAGTGAGCAGTTGACTGTGAGAATAGACGCTTCTTCGACGAGCATTTATACCTGACGAATATGTCGTTCGATTTGGTATTGTGGCTACGATAATAAAGGAAAAAAAAAAAATGAACTCTTTGAAAATGGGATGTGCATACATCATTGCCTTCTTTTTGCCTTATCAGCAAATATCATCGCGTTGCCATAGTAAATCAATGATATGTCGACAGATAGGAATAAAAGGGAATAAAAATGAATGATCTATTTCAACGTGCTCCAGATAACTAAATGATTGCTTCCATTGTAACATACTTCCTCGAAATTTGTCTAAACTCTATCATAAACTTCAGCAACGAGAACAACCGTTACGAATTAATATCTCGAATTCGAATCGAGTTGCATCTATACGCATCAATTGATAGATTTTGAAATTTGTATCTTATAATTCACGTTGACATAAAAAATGAACTGTCAACGAGAAACGTGGAGCCAGTTGCGCCATAAATTTTAAACAGGTCGCACAAAATCCTTTATTTATTTTATTTCGTAAGTTTTTGGGAAAGTTACATATTTTTCAAAATCGTCTAACCCTGCAATACGAGAAAAATATCTGGTTGCTACGGTCATTGATCATCCAGGAGTGATCAATAGTCGCGGACGGGTTCGAAAAGTTTCAAGATCTGACTGATAGTTTATTAACATTTTTTATCAGGAGTGCTGAGTTATTACATATTTTTGTACGACCTTATTCGTGCATCTCATTTTATTTTATTTTTGTAAATTTCATGAAATTATTAAAAACACAATTCTCGTTTTAGTATCCACAAGAAATTAGAAATTCAACAAATGTGTCTCGATTGTAACGCGTTGCTACATTTATTACTTGTCAATTGTTTAATTTCCATGACGAAACATTGATGTGGGCGTCCGTTGAAACACACGAGGACATGGAGCACCGAATAAAAATTTATTTCGCCCTTTTTTTTTTTTATGTAAAAATGAACCGATCTATATAGGAAATATTATTTACACTCGTAATTAGAGTATTAGAAAAAATGATATTTCTCTCAAAGTTTTTCAGCCACGTGACTCATTATCTCATTAAAATAACAATAGTAGCAGCTAACACGAACGAACAGTATTTACTTTAGAGAAAAAAATGGGCACCTGACCAATTCTCTTGTTGAATATGGAACAATATTCTTTATTATGAACGTGTAATTATACATAATTATGTAATTGCATAAACGCTACGATTTCGTGCTGGACTCAGTTTTGCAGCGAACAAATAATCGTTTGGAAAAACATCACGTGCGTGACAATTGATATTATACGCAAAAAAAAAACCGTTCTCACATGTTTGCGGTTTAAGAGAAGAAAAAAAAATGATTCATGTAAAAAAGCAGCGAGTCAAAAAGTTTCTCATCCACGTTTGACTCATCAAACTTATCGTCAAATATTAAATGTTGTATAAATTCATCAGTTTTATCATTTTAAGAATCATTTGTCACATACATTATACTAAAGTACAAAAAACCTGTAAATAATTGCACTGACGTCACGGAACAGGCACGAAGATGAAAAACGCAGAAACGAGAAACTACTGTTGAATCAATATACATACATATGTCAGTAATTTACCAGTTTTTTGACACATCGAATCGCCGTGTCTGTACTTGATATATGTGTACATCAAATGTCCTAGAAAAAAAATGAAGGAATACGAAGAACGCTGTTGAAAAAAATGCTCAAATGCCAAAATTGCTGTTACCCGCAGCATTTGCCAGTTAGGATTTTAAATTTCATAGGAATTTCGTTGAAAAATTCAGAAGGTACCGCACTCGAATGGGAGGAATTGGCTCCAAAAATTGCTTCGATTATTCAGAGATAATTTTATAAGCAAAATTCAAAAAAGTTTTATCTCATTGTTGATGGCTTTTTGTTAGCATCTGTCAGTGCACTTCCCTTCAAAACTTCAGTCTTAGTCTTAGTCTCGGTGGTACATTATTATTCCTTATTTTTCGAATGCAAATCGTATAATGAAAGACGTTATTAGAGGCTTTATGATAAGCTTGGAGAAAATAGGTCTTGAATCTATAGAATTCACACGAACAATTTAAATGTCCAATCAATATTTTAATCTTCAGAGTAATCATTGTTTGAAGTAATTACATTGGACACTTTTCAATTTATTTCATTCTGAACTAACGTTATGAACTTTGGACGAAGTTCACCGTGAAACAGAAAATGAATCTATGGAATGTGGTACACGACATTGTTCCCGTGATTTTATTTATTTTCCAATTTCCAGTAACATATAACGAGTTAGCGATTCAATCGATTTGGTACCTTTCCGATGGCAACGTGACAAGGTTTTAACGGACGTTTTACGATAAAACTGTATTCAAACTTATGGAATGTAGGTTTCACAAAAATGTTTGTTTCATTCAATTGTCTTCTAAGTAGTAGCTTCTGCTATTTGAATAATTTTGTAGTTCATTTTTCGAGCCACAATAGTGGCTCGAAATGAGATTCTTTTTCTATGATTTCCTTTTTTATGCAATTTTTTTTTAGTTTTCGAATGGATTTGAATTTGTTGCGATACAAGTGGAAATAGTCCCTCGCGTGTTTGTCTCGTCGCGTTCTCCTCGCAGTGACGTCTCGTGACAAGACATGCCAGTTGATTTTTTCTCGAACTAACAGCCACCATTTTTATCGGTGTCTTGCAGCACGTTCACAGTCGTCGAAAATCGCTCGAAAGACCCACATCAAGAACTACGGGCGTTCCAGAACTATGGAGTTGTTAGGTAGATACGAATGGTAAACGATTTAGATAACATCAACTAATTTTTTCCGTTGAAATGAAAACTTGGTGGAACAAAATTTTTTTGATTTTTTATTATACTTCATTTTCGAAATTATGAATTAAAATTTTTTGTTTCGTTCCATCAAAATTCATTGATAAACATCGAACTCCGGGACTTTTATCGATCAATCTTTATGATTTTTTTTTTTCCATATTTCAATCAAACTAGGCGAGGCGTATAATGACATTTGTAAAAAAATAAAAACAATTAATAAACGAAATCATGATGTGTAATAATAATAATACCTCGATTTGTCCACTCACAATACTTACTGTGACTTCAAGGGCCACAAAAAGCTTCTCTTTTCTTCGTGCACTTATAAATCGTCCACTTTACTGTCGAATCGCTTTTTTCCTCTGACTTTCTTTCTGTTCATCGTGACATTCTCGCGGGCCAGTTTCATTCTTACCTCAAAAATGGGCTCGTAGTGGGCGGGTGGCTGTGAAGAAGAATGAATGAAACGAAAGAGGCTCAGTCCATTGAGAAGAACACCTGATTCGAAATCCTCTGTAGTAATACATACATGTGTACAGATTTAAGGTATTGACTGTTAGCACACAAAAAGGCGTAGTTCACATGGTCTGGCACGCAATATTACACAGGAGATGGCATTTTATTTACCGGGCATCAATATCTGTGCTGGCTGCATGTGTAAAAAAAAAGTCTTAAACTCGTGAGAACGATCTGGAAAAAGCAAACACTCTTTTGCTTGATAAATTTGATTCTCGATTTCTTAGACTCCCCAAAAGGAATGTAGCTTTATTGTCAATATACATTTAATGTTCCACATTTGCGCATACCTACATCGAGTTCACAATGTCTGCATTTTAGGTTCATCGGTAGTGCGGAGACACTATTTTTTCTCACGAAATAGGTGGAGCTCGGAATTTTTAATAGAAAAGTATGAGTAAAAAAATCCTGTTTTTTTTTTGGTCGTGACCTTTTGTGCTTTGAGTATGACGAGTCGATTGTCCACGGTGGAATAATCATTTTTCACTCACCACCTCGTAGCACTCGATGTGCTTGCTTTAAAAAAATTTTGAGGCCTTTTTTTTTTATATCTTGACAATATTTTTGAATTGGTAAAAAAAAATTCTAATTAATTTTTTCAACCAAACATTTTGATTGATCCAATAATTAGTTTCTATTGAATGAGAATAGTTCCAATGGAATTGAAATGTTTTTATTTACTGTTACAAAAAAAATTCCCCATTAACGTATACGAGGCTGTTGTGATTAGTCGAAATGAAGATAATCGTGGACGCTTCGTGAAACAAAGCTCGAAATAAATTTGTTGATCGCATTAAATGGAAACACATTTTTTAATACAAAATTTACGAAATTTCGTTGAGAAAAGAATTTTTATGGAATTTGTTGCAAAAAGTGTTTTGAAGGATCACTCGAAACCGGTTGATCACATACTTCTTAAGAGGAGGGTGACCGAATGAAGGATGAAAAGCATTCGCCAAGAGAGTCTATTGCCACGCCCAACTGAGAGGCGCGTTACACACCTGTTGTTGCCACGTCGATTTTTTCCAATCTTGCAGTAGCTCCGATAGATTTTTCACACTTTTCACCAACCTTTGATTTTTTTTTCTTTCTTCAGTAAAAAATGGACGCTTCACACTCACTTTGTGAACGATGAATAGCCCAATTCGCTATAGCTTTGCTAACAATGAGTTCTAATTGATTTTTCATTTTGCACTAACTACGAGAATCTCATAGTGCGCTGGATTGACCTGATTCTCAATGATCAGTGAGCAAAAAGAAACAGACGTCTTTTCAATAACTCACGTTCATCTCAATTTCAAATTCTTCTACGAAAAAAAAAAAACAATGAAATTTAATGGAGCTCTTAGATGACTAACTTGACGAAGAATTAAATGTGATAATGAAGATACTGGAAAGATGCTGGGAAAATTATTAATATGTTTTCTCTTCCACATTCAATGCTCTTTTCGATTCATCTTCATTATTAGTATGTTCGGACGATTTTTCTCATCAATTCTCCCTGCATATTTCTGTTAAAAGACGTAGACTTCCCTTGTTTCTTCCGAAAATAATCGTTTTTCTCATATAATCTTTCGACGAATCACTTCATTTCATTTTTTCTTTTTTTTCCCTCCTTTCTTTCCTCCTTTTTTCCGTTTTCCTGGCTTGCCTTTTGATTGCCTTTTAAGACTTCGAACGTCTTCTTGGACTTCGATTTTTTCTTCTGGCATTGGAACCGGTTGTTTAATAACTGACCGTGATTTTGGTCTTCGAATAATTTTTGGTTTCGGTAACCATGGCCTAGGGGTACGAAATTCTAAATCTATATTTTCCCTGCCTTCTGAACTGTCGCTTTTCTTTCTTATTTTGAGTATAAACAAATTAGGATTTTCCTCGAGTTCAATCGGTCGCGGATAGACCTTCGGTTTTTCAGTTTTATCTTTTCTGTCCTTTCTGTCCCTCTTTTCGTTTTCGTGACTGATAGAAGAAATAGGTGGCGGTTTTTCCTCGTTAGGATGAGAAACAACGGTGATTGTACGTCGAGGCGTTCCTCCTGGTTCGAGGAAATTTTCTTGAAGAACCGATGATGGTTTAACATGATCTTCAACTTTTCTGAAGAGAACGTCGTCTCCGTATAGAGCGGAAGTCATCGAATTCTCGCTCCTATCATCACCATCCGACGAAGCTTTGTTTGAGTTCAAATTTTCATCATTGCAATCGCAGGGTGGCTCCCATTCATCTTGAACTCCTATTTTTTGGATTCTCAACACCATTCGATTGTTATTTATTATCGCTTCGATCTCTTTGTAAGGTAATTTTGATTTCGTTATCTCCGAAACATTTTTTTCGCGTCGTTTTTTCGGGCTTCGTTCCGTTGATTTTTCCTTTTCGTCGGTCTCACACATATCCGGTGTTTTCGGCTTTCCACAACAACAGCATCCTTGAACCAGCGAATCGTCGAGTGGCGAATCATATTGCTCGAATCCAACAGAATTTTGATCGAAGTAATTCTGTCTGTTCGATGACTTTTTAACCTCTGGTGATACGTTATTGAATGTACAACCACATCTGCGAGTGGCGATAATCATTTTTATTCTGTCATGAAGATTATTAGTTAAACGGAAAATTTATTACGTGAGTTTGAAGGCCGAAATGTTATTTGGGGTTATGGGGAATTCGTGTGAAGTTGATCGACGATAATTTCAAAAGGATTTGATACTTTCGATTCAGTTCGATAAACATTAGAGTTCGACAAACTGTTTCTTATTCATCAGAAATTTTTTTCCCACCGATGATTTCGGATTTTTTGGTTATTCAAATTGACAGAGTGTAATTAACAATTATTCCGATGGAAAAAAGCGGTGAAGCACAAAGTACGTGTATCCCCAGATTCATAATTATTAGATAAACGTTTTAATTATTCCATAAGTCGTGGTCCGAATTGAGTGATAATCGCTTGAACGCTATGACTACAATTTAGAAATGCTTATCGCGTTGATTCATGCGCTTTCAATAACTTTAGGCGCAATTCCGACTACAATCAAACTCTCAATGATTATAATGTTAAAAGAATTGCAATTGATTCAATTAATGGATTTAAAAAAGAGGCCTGCGGATGCAGACCAATGCAGCTTCCAAATTTGCCTGTCCCATCCCATGGCCCGGCGAAAACATCGGAAAAAGAACTCGATGACTCGCCCAAATATTATCAAGAAATTGGAGCCGAAATGATCGGCAATCAATTGATTATACGAGTCGAGAAGGACAAGAACAAAGTATCAAAACGAAAAGGCGGAGGATGGGATCCTCCGTGCGATTGTGCAATACCAGAAATTCGTAGGCCTTCCAATAATCAGGGACCAAAAATCGTTAATGCCGGTGACAACAATCAAATCCTATTCAGAATTCGCTCGAGAACTCTCGTTGGCAAGGACGACTCTAATTATAAACCTGAAGCCTTCGCTTATCAAGTATTTTTTCATAACCATATATACGATTATTTTTCACAACATAATTCCAGACATTTTTAGTAATAAAATTTTTCAATTCTATTTGATACAGAAAAAGTTTCCACAAAGTTCGTAATAAAAGTTCACTAAAGTGTCGCTATTTTCGATTTAAGTGTTCGTAACGATTTACCGTATCGTTATTTTTCATCGATTCACCCCCTTCCAACTACACGACGCGACTATACGCACTATAAAATTTTTTATTTCCATTCGAGTCTTTATCGTTTGTAGTCGCACTAATAACAAGCCGTGATTATATGAAAGAATCAATAGTGCAATAATCGAATTCATCGTTCAAAGCAATAACTTTATGTACTATATATGGAAGCGAATTTGCATGGCTATTTCTAGATCTTGCTCTAACATAAATGAAAAGAAATTGATTCAACTAAACTTTTGAAACTGAAATGCAAGCGAATGTTTTCTCAGTGACGAAACTATAACAGAATCAATGATTTTATTCAAAGTTTATTACCGATTTATCAATTTTTTAAAAACTATTTACCACACGCTTCAAAACTTTGCACAGTTGGTAGGTGCCAAAAAAGGGAAAGACCCGAATGATCAGCACAGAACGATCACGGTCCACCCTTCGTTAGCTGATCCATCGCATTCTCAAGAAGTCAACAGCGATCATATCACGGATGGTAATCAAAACATATATCTGTTGCGTATAAACAAAAAGAGCGCTCCTCCGGGACAGAGAAAGAGGAATATTGAATTGGAGCTAAGAACACCGAAGCCACCGACACCCAGGCCAGTTTCTCAGCGACCTCTCGTCATCCGTAAATCTGAAACCCCAAAGACTTCATCCCCGCCTCCGGTTCAGTCGAGCCTACCACCAGTTGAGGTAATCAAGAAGGCCAAAAAGGCAGAGAAACCGAAGAAAAAGAAGAAAAAGAAAAAGTGAATTAATCTCGTCGTTCGTGGTTCTTGGTATTGGAACACTTTTAATAATTTCTTATCAAAAAAATTCGAATCACCGAATTATTCTCATATCATAAAATGTTTTATTGCTCAATAAAAGTAATCGTGTATATTTTTCGTTGATTATTCACCATTTTTTATCGTGTCAATCGATCGACGATCTCATTGGAAAAGAAGATTCTTCTAAAAAAAGAAAAAGCTAGAATGTTGTTTGTAATGTCATTGCATGAAAAAATTATTTGACAGTCACCTTCAATTTTGTGAATACCAACGTCGTACGCGAATAACTCGTTTAGCTGCGAGGTTAACGAGATTTAAATTGAGAGTAGAACCGATCAAAGGTATATAAGGTGCTGATCACATTTGGACAAGTGTTAGATGTTTAAAGGAACTTCGATACATTGGTGAATTCTTAGACATCCAACATGAAGTTCACAATTTTTATTTGTGCTTTAGTTTTACTGGTTTGCCAGTTCTCAGGTGGTATGTATAATTCGTTGACAATATTTACCAAGAATATAACGATTTTTATACTTTTATTATGCTTACTCGTTTGTTTGTTTTTTTATTATTTTTTTTAACGTTACTTCGCCTACCCTTGTGGTTTTCATAACTTTTTCATTTCAACTCCATTTCCCTTCCATTTCACTACTTTCCATGTTCCTGTGCTAGCCCATAGCCACTCTTTCGTAATGCACTTCAGCATTGAGAAAACGAAATCGTCGATTGAATAGCGATTGATGTTATTGAAAGAATTACCTTTGTTGTGTACTTGGCCAGAATCAATGTGCAGTTTTATCTTAAACAAGTGGAACAGTTTAGAAAACTATGTTTATGGATATCGCATGTGCACGAGGGCCAAGAAAAACTGTGATGAACCCAGACGATACTGGCGGCTGTTTATTTTTTTTTTTTTTTACTAACTTTCACTTGGTTTACAGCATCAGAAACCTAACCCTTAAATCTCAATAATCCAGAGTGGCTGAGCATACTATTTGACTTCTTTTTTAGTTCAGAGCAATTGCAATCTGGTTAAAGGAGATTTATCGCTCCATTACGGTTGTGGTCGCATAACATGTTATCCTGATGGCAGTATCAGCTTAGCTGGGTGAGTCTCGAAAGTTTTCTGAAAAGTGTTTCTCCATCAACCATTTGAAAGCCGTCTACATAATTATGCCATCAATTTTTTTGGACTAAACAACTCCTGATTGATAAGCTGTGGATTTTTATTTCAGATGCCCATCACTCTTCTGCGGAGATTATAAGGTGATTAGTTACAAAGAGAGCGATGGCACCAAACCGTGGCCTGATTGTTGTGGTTATCCAATTTGTGCGGATACTTTGTAAAAAATGGCTGCACTATCTGAACACTGAAATCGATTATTATTCAAAATATTTTCAATACCTTGACTATTTATATTTTGTTTATCACATTACAATTTATTAATAATTAAATAAATTTGAGTAATAAATAAACACATAATATTTTTTTTTAAATATGAATTCTACTAAATTACGATGTATTTGAAAAATAAAATAAATTTTTTTTAGATGTTAAAGTTGAAAAAAATTTGTATGACGTGAAGTTTCTGAAAATGATTGTACTCACTTACAATTTACGTTTCGAGAGTGTCTGCATGTTCATTCATTTTTCAACGATTCTTGAAACGCTTGGAATTTCTCCAATGTTCGAAGATGCCATTGATACATTGGAAAATTGCTTCGCAACGGCCGACGAACCTCAATGAAATCTCTCTCGACCCTCCCACTTACTTTCCCGCTATTTCTCTCTTTCTCATCGTTTGGACTCTTGAATGAAAAACTACGTTTAAATATCGCCAGTCCGAGGGTTATTGGAAGACGAGAAAAAGATCATTGTTACGAGGTTTCAACGATTGATGGAGTTTTCCCCATTATCTGACTTCTTGGGCTTACGCTCTCAAGAGACGTATCGAGTTTTGTCACCAGTCACTCTTCGACGAAACTTTACGATACTTAAAAGCGACACCCTCTTTGAGTTTCACGGCATATTATCAGAAGTGACCGGTGGTCACTACCAAAAATTTTCAAGTTCATTCATAATTTCATTCACTCGTCATTATTACCGTGTAACAGTACTTTTCAATACACAGATACACACATTTTCGACGACCACATTTCTGTCGAGTCATTTTATAGAGACCATTGATTCAACGGTGCAAACTGCAAAAAAAAAAAATCTTTCAAATAACATTTTCGAATGGGTCAAAAATACTCTTATTTTTCGAGCATCCCTCGTGTTGTTACAAAAAATATTCACTTGAATTGATCGTGGCAATTCCAACGAATTTAATTAAACTTAATTGCTTAAAAATACTTGGTTGACGTTAATTTATGAAAAAACGAAAATAAATATTTGAGATAAAAAATTGATTTTTTTTTCCATATATTGTAGTATGTTGACAAAGTTTTGTGATTTATGAATAAAAAAAAGCATAGGGCAGTATATTGAATGCGAGTTGTTCTCATTGTCAAAGGAGGCAAAAACGAATAATAAAGAGGAGCTACATATAAAAAAGGCGAAGCAGTTCATAATAATGAATGGCGTGGGAGTTCATAAAATTATGATTCTCGGATCGTGGCGTTCGTGGTGTGCGGTCTGCATTCGCATAGTCTTCGGTTATTGTATATAAAAAATATACGAAGAGAGAAGAGGCATTACAATGCGGGGTCAATAAATTAGAAAATGTGAAAAACACGCTCTCGATATGCGATAAATAGCGTGTGACATGTGTGATTGAACAGTAGGAGGGAAAAAAAAAATGCTTCGACATTTTTTTCATCCCCGCTCCCATCGTCTTCTTTCTCGTGGTTTTTCACGTTGAAAGAGCATCATTCTGTGGCTTTTCCGCCCTCATACTTCCCTTTCTTTTCCTTCTTCTATTTCTTACCGCGTTCTCGTTGTTGCGGTCGATTTCACATACAATAGGAACGACAAGTGACCGCGATTCACCTCACACGATTTCTTCTTCTTCTTCCTTCTATTCTTTAAATTCTCCAAAAATCTCGACGAGATTTTTCAAACAAATCGACTTCGAAACTCCTTCGCATTTGTTATACTCTTTTTTTTTCTCGAGTAGTCAAACGTGAGCGTGATAATTATGTGCTTCTACGTGTGTGGCACAATTTCTCATTCCCGTATTCAATTTTTCATTAATGTTTGTTTTGTGAAAAAATTTAACTCGATAAGACAGCTCTTATGGAAAATATGGGGAAGATTTGTGACGAAAATTTCAATCGAAAATAGCTCGAGTGCATTAACAAAAATATAAAAATAACTAAAAAAAAAAACGACGTTCTATGAAAAATCATAAAAAAGTAAGGCGTGCGATGATTTTGAAGAATCGTAAGAAGGATGGAAGACCACGAGAAAAGATTTTAAAAAATTTCGTAAACATCGAGATGATATCGTTTTTAATTCATTTTTGCTGGGAAAATGTCGAACGCTCGAAGTTATGGCTCTTTCGTAGCGGGATCCCATGGGAAAGTTATTCAAATTGAACGATCCAAATCCGTTAAGTTCGCCACACGACCAGTGTCGACGGATTCGCAGTTGGATACCTCAAGGTTCACATAATACCTCAAATATGGGCTTAAAAGTATTCGTGCTGTGAGCTGCCAGTCTCCTTATTCTTTCTTACGAAATAGAGTCACATATGCACGACCAGAATCTGATTCGGTAAGAAATACTCGGTGTCCCAATCTTCTCGATCTATTCCCATTTTCTGCCCCTGGAAACTGCTGTAAATTCAAACCCATCTTTGCCACCACAAAACATAATCCAACGTTTGAAATTACTCGATTTTTCAACATCTTCCATTAATTCCACGCATCGAATTATTTGTCGGTCAATTTTATGATCTGCTTTCATCAAATGAACAATTTAGTCTAAATATCATATACCACCTGCCCACCTATCAATTGGTCCAGATCATTTAACTCGGCTGATATCTGAGAATAACAAATCGTCATACGTTACCTACAAGAATTGTTCTTCTCAAGTTTTTTTTAGGCAGAAAATGACATGTAAAATTGAAAACTACCATTTTTCACGGATTAATTAATAGAAGTTGTCAAATCTTTTGCCACGCGTCGATTGTATCTTTGTCTCGTTGACAAAGGCTTCTTACCTCATAGAAAGGATAACATTTTATGAAATTATACCGATGTATGGAGTTCACCTATCATTAATAATTTTATTTGATCGCGGAAAGGCGTTTTGGGAAGAATAAATCAGGGCCATAGGTGGTAATGGGGTTCCATGTACACGTGAAGACCCTGGAGATCGCGGTTGGCCCTTTGGCCTCGTTCCAATCGTCATCCATATTCACAAATCATACGTAAATACATATATATATATTTGAGGACATACGCAATTTGAACAATAGCTATATTCGACCACATCCCAAATAAACGAAACCAAAGACGAGTCACCTATCTGCTCGATAATCTCGTTGCATCACACAGATGCACACCGGAAAAGACCCTCCGCGATGTATAATAACATCATTGAGGCATTATTATTATGATTATTTTTTATTATTATAGTTTGCTATTGTGCTTATTAGGTTTGGTGTTTACGAGCCTGGCCACCCGCGGTGCAAAGGGCCCGTTGTGTGTATCCGATATACGAATATATACATACTGAGGGGTCCGAACTTTTATTCTTCCCCTTCGATCAAATATTCCGTGACGGTTCGCCCGTCGCAACACCATTTCAAATCACCAAGACCTGTCGCCAAATATCTAAAGGTATTTTTGCTAACGACTCGTACGCACTGTAATAACATTTTGTACCGCGGATTTCCGGTTCTGGGTCATACCAAAAGAGGCCAATTTATTAGACAAATCGATCGAACTTCCGGATTTATCACCTTTGGCCTGGCAATTTTAACTGTCAATTATAATTGTTTAGTCAATGCGAGTGACGATTGAACAAAAATGCCAAAATCTTCTTTCGTTTTTATTTGTTATAGAATATCTATGTAAGATTGATTCGTTATGTTCCAGGATTCTGTCGAATGACTGATTAAAAGTTTGAAGATTGAAAAAAAATAATTATGCGTTACAATTTGAAGTAAATCTTTTGATATATATTTCGGAAACGTTTGTAATTTTTTTTCGTTCTTCAGAAGGGCATCTAAGTCGTGGGAGGAAAGAATCGAATTTTCTAACGATCAGCTGATTTCTTTGGGAATGTATATTATTTAGAAACAATAGTTACAATGAAATGTGATGTTATTTCAATCAACACCGGGGGTGAAGCTTTGCCGGACAATTTGATGGGATGCCAACCAATTCGGAAAACGAAGGACATTTGCAGTATTTTCTTCTTCTCGTGACATTCCCACAATCGCAGTCAGAGTTCTTCAGTTTTGGAAGTAAATCCCAGGTCATCGCACAAGGACACGTTTCGCTCTCGAACCCTTCGCTCCCTTCTTTTTTAAAAATGACACTAATTTTTTTCGCATCCGGGCAGAAAGCATGTTCGCTTTCACTTTTCGTTTTGTTCTGCAGTCGTTTTTTACGGATAATTGAACCTTTTCGAAGATCTATTAAGTCCGGAACGGCGATCTAAAATCATTCGGCCATTCGAATACATCGGTCAATTGAATTTTTATATGCTGCATTTTCACTAACTTTATTCCTTAAATAAATTTTTATTTACCACTGTAGCGGTGCAGAGACAGCACAAACACGATATGCAGGCGATGCAAACACCTAAGCTCAGCATTCCCAACATTTCATCGGTGATGTAGAGATCGTGCTTGATTCATCACAATCTTGTAATCATGATTGAATAATAAATTAATGAATAATGTTTTACGATGAATTTGGTTATCTATCACGTCGTCACGGCGGCGCAACTTCTCATGTTCGTAAATATGCACATGTGTACGTAGACATTTACGTTGACCGTTTGGAAAAGAAAAACGAAACGCAATCGTAGTTGGCTAGGCAATAAAAGAAATACGTTTTTCCTGAGATATTTTGGCTCTATGAATTTCGGACTGTAATGTCAGAGGCTAATAAAATTATAATGGACTTTTCTTATCAGTGTAAAAGTTAATAAAAACATCTTTTGCAAGATGCTGGAGCCTCTGTTGATGCTGACGGTTCTCAACTGTGTATTCATGTTCAGTTCCACAATGACGACTTGTGCTTTGTGGTAATCGAATATTTGTACCGTTTCTCTCGCCGTTTAACCTTTATTTATTCGCGATTTATTTTGTTAATGGGAATAAAAAAAGTTTTTCGGGATTCTAGGTGGCAGTACAGAAAACACCGTCAAAATTGTCCTACCCACGGTGATCCAAATTCAAAACTAAAAGTTAAAAAAACCAAGAGCGTTGAAAATAAAAATTTGAAAACCGATGGAAAACATTCCGCGAATGAGAAGACCGGTTTTGCATGCAGCAAATCGCTTATGAAAAAACGTGATAAATCGGATTCCAAACCCGCGAAAGATAGCAACAAAGATAAAAAGGACCAATTGTCAAGGTTATTTTCTTATCTATTTTTAATAATGTTCAAAATTATTCGTAAATTATACGATGGAATATTTGATTTTGTCATTTAAAAAAAAATATTTTTCTAAGCAACCCTATGAAAGCCGAGCCTCAAGGTATATCAACGAAGACGAATAACGAAGTGTCAAAAACTTCGGAAAAATTGACATCCACCGAGGATATCAGACGTACAGATCCCTTACCTTCGTCCGATGCTAAATCAACGATCGTAATGGAAGTCTCGACCGTACAAAAAATCGTTCAAGTTCTTGACAACAATCGCGATTCTCAACAAAGTCGAAGACCCAAAGGAACGATGACATACAAAATATCCCCCGACAACGATAAAAAAGTTGAAATAGTCGTTAAAACAGATTCGGTCGACGAAAAAGAATCGAAGGAACAATAGAAATATATTTGGTGCCCCATTATCAAACGGATTTTTTTTCAATGGAAAAAAAATGTTTACAAAATATTGTAACTCTTGTAATTTTATAAATCTATACTGTTTTTTTCAACTTTATTGTTCTTTATTCTCAGAGCTTCCAGATAACAATGTCTGCAAACGATTCTTTTGTAAAAATCGTCCTCCAAAACTCCATGAATCCCGCTGGTATTATTTTTTACTTTACTATCAATTATGAGAGTTTTTGGCAATATAAATCTTCGGTTTTTCGTTCGAACTTTACGCCATTCGTCGTTATAAAGTTTCTTGGATTCTTCGTAATTTTTGACAGTGACGAGTGTGCTTTTCATTCTGTTCTCACTTTTTTTTGAAAGTATTATTGACTTATCCTGCAAATTTTTTTTCTCATTTGAAATTTCGTAAGTCCCGCAATATTTGCAAAACTTCGTCGCTGTATCCGTTGATCCTCGTAAGTTCTCAATTGAAAACGGATTTTCTGCACTGTCGTCGTCCGCGTTGACAGCTGTCATTTTATTGTTGACGTACAAATTTCGAACCGAAATATCGCTTCTGTGTTTCAACTCCTTTTGGCCGTTGGGTCGAACTTTTTTAACAGCGCTGTTGCTATTTTCTCTCAAATTCTCGGTCATGGCCATGGATCCATTATTTGCCTCTGATTGCCTTTTAGTGCACTGGTTTATTTGAGGTTCTCTCGTATTTGCTTCCAAGTCAATGACTTTAAGAACTTTCCGAGGCTGTTAGATAACCGAATAACGTGTTTTTTAAAGACTGTTTCGTCTATTTTTCAGCTTTTCCTTATTCCTTATTTTCCTTATTATATGTAAGTAAACTCACCGTGCCTTCGGCGATTATGCAAAGTAAAACAGAGAGACAGGCGCCCAGAACACCTATACCCACGAGCTCCAGCACCAAGACCATGATTTATGTACATTTATGCATAACTAATACGAAATCACATTTGACGATGACCATTAGCGATCAGTTTGAAAATTTGCATTGTAAAAAAAATTTCGTTTAAGGAAAAACTATCTTCGGCATCAGTCTCGTGCTCCGACGAACAAAAAACACATACCATTGCGACGATTGGTGGCGAAAATTGTAAACTTAGTACTAGAGACATTGCTGACAAAACAAAGCTGTCAAAATTTCTACCAAAATTTAGCTTCATACTGATTTCGATAAAAATTTACTGCAATTATGTACGAAATCATCGTTCTATCTATCTGCGGCTCCTGCATTTCAGGCTTGTGTTGTTTCGTTACTGGAGCACTGGTGAGACAATCATTTAGACAAATATTTATGAGGTTAAAAGGATTTTTACATAAGCTCTTTTCGACCGAATGGCATTGAATAAAATTCTTAGTTCGTGATGGCCCGTTGATCGTTTGACTGTATTTTATTTTTTACAATTTTTACAGTGCATGATTCCAAAGCTATTGAAAATTCATAAAGATGCCGACTCGTGTGGAAAAAATAGAGAAGGTTCTGGTCTACGCAGGACTGATAAGAATACCGCCACAATTAGCAGTAATAAAAACTGCCAATTTAAGGATCATTTCGTGAATCAAATGTGTTGTGGATGTTCTGAAAAAATTATCATTCAAGATCTGCCATTTGATGAAAATGTCATTGTTTCAAGAGAATCAAATTGCTGCTTTTGTAATTAGCTTCTATACTTGATGGGAATTCGAAATTATATTATTAAACGAATGCGAAATTAAAATTGATGAAATTCTAAATTCACTGTTAACGTGCAAATCGTTGATGTCGCGTTCTATTGATTTTATTATTCGTTCGTTTTGACCTTGAGAAAATTCGAGCTCTCCATAATTTATGTAAATATATTTTCAATTCAGAATTTATTCAAAAGTTGACTTTTCACAAATATTTTCATAGCTGATTTTTACAGCAGTAACATATTTTTGAATTTTGACGGTGATTTTTCAGAACCGGTCGTTCAGTCCGATCCGATCTTTTGTCAGTTTTCAGCGAGCGATTTAATAATGCTTTATCAAATCTTTTCTCATAACCGGTAGTAAGCTCATCTTTATTGTTGAGTCTTCGGGTGTTTACATTATGGAGACTGTTGGGATAGCGGCGGATTGAAAATTCATCCTTCGCTGGAAATTCATGTGACTTGCGATGGGGAACGATCATATGATCTTCGTCGCGAGCAAAATCGTACAATCGTTTGTCTTCACTTTGCCTTTTAATTTTGTGATTATCAAGACTCTCAAATAACTCTCCTTTGTGTTCACTCGTCTGGGTACAACATTCATTGGACTCGGTATCCTCCATCGTTTTTACGAGTTTTGGAAAACTAGCGAAATTGGATTTGAATTATAGACAATCAAATTAGTTTTGATCTTATGTTTTCAAGATTTACACGTATGAAAAAAAATACAAAAACGAGAGGTGAAATACATCTTTAGCGAATGTATGAACGCAAGTGTAAGCCTGTCTCACCATATCGAGAGCAAAAAGCACCATATGCAGGTTATACAAGCACTATTGCATAAAGTAATGCACTCGACCATATTCGTCTTTCACTTGCGTCCCATATCATTTTTTTTTCAAGTCGTAAAGAAAGTAATTTCGATTTTAACCAAAAATATGTATCAATTTTTCAATTCTTTGACGTTGCTACAAAATCGATGTCGCTATTCTAACCATCAACCTGTTGCAAAGACAAAAGCATGCGTTTATCCATATGGAGGTCAGCGTGGTTTCGATCTCAGTATTTTTTTTATAATTGCTGACGGATTGAGATTGCCAAATGTCCCGTGTGTCGCAACTACCTGTCTAATTGATTTCTGCTGACATTGCTGAAATTTGAATAATTGTGTAATCACCGATACGTTTTATTTACGGTACTCAATGATGACTAAGATTATAAGAATTTTTTCGATATTTTGCGATTGAGCATAAATCGTTTACATACGATCATCATCACAATTTCTTACACTGAGAGATAAAAAATTGTTCGGTTAATGAGGTTGGATACTCGGACAAAAATAGTTGAAAATTGATGAAATTTTTTGAGGACATTCTCTAGGACATCTAGATGTCTGTGGAATTAAAAAAAAATTTCTTCCACTTAGTTATCGAGTAATTAAGCATTAGAGCAGATTTCTTATGCCCGGAATGTATACCTATGTACATGGAAACGCTATGCTTATACACGTGAACTTTAGTGTTCAATTACTCGATAACTGTGCAGAAGAAAAATCTGAAAAAAATTTGTATCGTCAAATTTGACACTAAAGTTCACCGAATTTTATAAAATTCTGAACTTTTTGAAATTTTTTATGTTTTTAACATGGTTTAACATGGCAACATTGTATCGCCTGTACCAAACCTCCTTAACTAAATCCCATTCGGCCCGAACGAGCACGCAGCAGCGTATTTACCTATTTTTTGTCGAATAGAGATTCGCCATTCCAAAAAAAGTCGAACCCTCCGGTCATCCAACTCAAAATGGGATTTCTTTCGATAAACATTTTTTTTTCACAGTGTATCAACGTTTCTATTCACTGTATTTACTACTATTTGTTAATCACATCATATTGATTATGACGGGAGTGCCCATCATAATTCATGTTTCTTCAAATAACGTAACCGTGACCATCCAACCGTAAATCTTTATCTGTCGTTCCACTTGCTGGTCTTCGACGTAATAAATATGAATAATGAATATGCTTGTAAACATAAAAAAAAATATACCGCGAGGTTATTCCATCCATGAAGAATAGAACTATCCTATAAGGCACTCGTTTTTGACTTAATTATGATTGATAATTGATTCAAAGTACATAAAATTTCTAGGTACTTGAAAATTGGGTAATTGACTCTGTTTCTCACTCGGTTTCGGAATATTTTGGATGCCTCTTTCTCTACCTCTTTCACAACAACTGAGTCACTTTTATTTAAACTCATATGACAAATAAAAGAAAAATTCACCGCGGGATTTGCTGCAGAAAAATACAACTTTACTACGTATTTCTCGATTTTGGATCCACTAATTCGCCCAAGTGTTATTTACGTCGATTTGTTTTTTTTTTTTTTTTTTTTGCTAAACTTCTAGTTTTGTTTTTCAGATATTCATTGCTTGGCGTCATGAACGATTGACGCTATAACGGATGTTGCTTTTTTGAGCTGTGACTCGTAAAATATTAAAATGGTAAATAAAATGCTAAAGAAGAAACTTGAGGAAATTTGATCTCCTAACTTTGTTTTCAGTATATTTTTTGTTCCATTAACAATTGCGGAGTTATTTTAGCAAAAAAAAATAATAATTTCTGGATCTTTCTCGGAGTTTTGATCTGAATAACATAAATGAAAATTGTTTTTTTTTTTCTGACAACTTCGTTGGCCAAAACAAATTTCGTTTCTTCCCGTTTAAAAAATTCGATGTGGATAACGAAATACTTTTGGGACGAAACACAACAATTAGTCGATGCTAAAACAAATCACTCGCTGATCCAACAGAATTTCGGAGCAGCCAAACGAGCCAATTAATGAATCGATCGATAAACTAATTCGTTCATTTATCCTGGCCATTACCGTTCTGTCGGTTTCATGATGGATATTAAAAAAAAAAAAATTTTATTTGAAGCAAACAGAAACTATGCGTAAGCAAATAAATGGGACCGAATTTGCAGTGAATGGTAAGAAATTTAGTTGAATAAATGGAATGAATTCGAATTCAACAACAAAAAATTGGTGGTCCCTCCATTTTTCCTCCCACAAAATCAGATTTAATTGAAGAACAATTTCTTTTCAGTGTCGGTTATCGAGGTTATATACCAATGTTCGTGTTTACGAATGTTGCAATTGCTAGTGTAAATATATTTATATATGTATAATATAAATGCATATACACTAGGCACAACAATTAAAGGATATTAAAAAAATTTCAAATTTTTAGGTGATTTTCAACTGACTGTAATTCGGAGGAAAATGATCGCACAGAAAATTTAAAAAAAGCAAATTGTAGCTCTAAGTATCAAGTTTCCGGAGCTGTGCTCAAAATTTTCTTGACTTGAGCGGATCATGAGTAATTCCGAGAAAACCATCAAAAAAAAAATTTGTCAAATTTTTTTCGTCTTTCAAAACGGTGCACGGGCTTCAAAAAATTTTTTCAAGTAATTTTATCATAATGGTCTTTTAGAAAATTTAATTCCCTTTAATTTGACCTGCTCGCAAACTCTGTACGATTTTTTCTCGCAGAGTTATCGTCGATCAAAGCAAAAAAGTCATTTTTGACTTTGGTGATTGATTACTCAGGGAATAATGGTCGTACAGAAAATGGAAGGAGGGTTCTGTAAACTGCAAATGATTCTCTATAAAACGGTGTTGAACGTTATCCATGAAATGAAATGTTCCGAAGTGATAATGTTGACAGAAAAAAAAGTGAAAAATGGTAAATTAAAGGATATTTGGATAATTTTGTATAACGTTGGATATAATGGGTAAACGAAGGATATCGTCGGTAATTTTTCAACCTCGAAGTGTCCTAAAAAAACCCTGGAAATTTAAAAGTGCTACGATTTTTTTTTCTTAGTGCCCCAAATGTTTAAATCTCTCGTTTCTGCCGAAAGTCATCATAACGAGCAATTTTTCAATTTTTATTCGTTCTTTCAACTTCAGAACGTTTCTTTTTACGTCAATCCATATTTCTTGGATGAATAGCATTGAATTTTGATAAAAATCTGAACAAAAAATTTTTTCCGAATTTTTTTTTCTTTTCGGCACGAAAAAAAAAATTTCATAACTTTTTTTCCTCAGCTTCTTCACAACTTTTCACAACAACACTATTGTGAAAAAAAAATTTTGATTCTTCTTCAACGCTGTCATTTACCGCCGGCATTAGCTTAACCCAAAGCGTACCACGTGGAGGTTGTTGGAAGTGTCGACGTGGCATGTCGTAAGAATGATTTCGAAACAAACTGTATGTCCTTGTTCAGAAACTCAAGTACAAGATTTAGACTTGAAAGTGAGGAGAGTCAATGAATAACGTTGTAATTTCTCTTACACCGACCATGCAACCTCCACGTGGTACGCTTTGGGTTAAGCTAATGCCGGCAGTAAATGACAGCGTTGAAGAAGAATCAAAATTTTTTTTTCACAATAGTGTTGTTGTGAAAAGTTGTGAAGAAGCTGAGGAAAAAAAGTTATGAAATTTTTTTTTTCGTGCCGAAAAAAAAAAAAATTCGGAAAAAATTTTTTGTTCAGATTTTTATCAAAATTCAATGCTATTCATCCAAGAAATATGGATTGACGTAAAAAGAAACGTTCTGAAGTTGAAAGAACGAATAAAAATTGAAAAATTGCTCGTTATGATGACTTTCGGCAGAAACGAGAGATTTAAACATTTGGGGCACTAAGAAAAAAAAATCGTAGCACTTTTAAATTTCCAGGGTTTTTTTAGGACACTTCGAGGTTGAAAAATTACCGACGATATCCTTCGTTTACCCATTATATCCAACGTTATACAAAATTATCCAAATATCCTTTAATTTACCATTTTTCACTTTTTTTTCTGTCAACATTATCACTTCGGAACATTTCATTTCATGGATAACGTTCAACACCGTTTTATAGAGAATCATTTGCAGTTTACAGAACCCTCCTTCCATTTTCTGTACGACCATTATTCCCTGAGTAATCAATCACCAAAGTCAAAAATGACTTTTTTGCTTTGATCGACGATAACTCTGCGAGAAAAAATCGTACAGAGTTTGCGAGCAGGTCAAATTAAAGGGAATTAAATTTTCTAAAAGACCATTATGATAAAATTACTTGAAAAAATTTTTTGAAGCCCGTGCACCGTTTTGAAAGACGAAAAAAATTTGACAAATTTTTTTTTTGATGGTTTTCTCGGAATTACTCATGATCCGCTCAAGTCAAGAAAATTTTGAGCACAGCTCCGGAAACTTGATACTTAGAGCTACAATTTGCTTTTTTTAAATTTTCTGTGCGATCATTTTCCTCCGAATTACAGTCAGTTGAAAATCACCTAAAAATTTGAAATTTTTTTAATATCCTTCAATTGTTGTGCCTAGTGTATATATATTAAAACGCACTGGTAAATGATATCTGACAGGTGACACCGTTCTTGGCGGGTCTCGGGGGCATTTCACCTTTCGGTGGGGAAATATAGAGAACGGATCGAATCGCAATTCGTTTTGTTGCTGCATGACCACTTCCAATCCAGAGACTGGAAAGATACAGTTGCACTCTCCTTGTTTTTTAAATTTCTTTTTGTCGTAACATTGCTAAAAAACTCTTTTGGGTCCTTCTTCGTTTTCAAATTGTTTTATATATTTATTTTTCAACCAATTTAGTTTAATAGCTACCTCTTGTCAAGAAGACGAAATCCACAGATGACAAATTTTTAAACGGAAGATTCCGAAACCTTGGCGAAAAAGTCCGCGGACATTGACACAAGGGTGGGGATCATGGGAGCCAGATTTAGCGGGATTGGGTGAAGTGGGGTGCGACTGCAATGACCAAACGCTGAAAGTAGTCTTGTTCAACATCGACGAGCACCGAGTCTCGGGCATCAATTTGTGACAGTCTTCGGCGTCAATGCCTTCACACTCGTTCATTCATTGTTATTTTTTGTTTGTCAATCAGTGATTCTGGATTAGTGAGATTGAAAACAACGAAATTTCGGGATTTCCGAAAATACGTGAGTAATATCAGGTTTTGTTTTGTTTTGTTTTTTTTTTTTTTTTTTTCTTTCTTTCTTTCATCATATACGACTTTAATCGTCCAAATATCGGAGGCAAATTGTTCTATCTGAGTAAACCTGTACAACATTAAATGAACGATGAACCGTGGGACGATGAGTGATCTTACTTCACATGTAACCAGTTTTTTGTTGTGACGCGGAAACCGGGTAGCAAAATTTTTCAGTGAAAGGCTCGTGTCGGGTACTATAATTTCGCTCTACATTTCTTAACTTATGATACGGCTAATAGTTAACTTTAAAAAGAGGCACGAATAACCGTTCGAATAAAAATAATTACACATTTCATCATATTTCCTAAGAAGGTGCTGGCTGATCAAATTCTTTCTCTCAATTAACTCTTAATTCAACCTTCTAATCGGGAAAAATTAAGACGAATTTTCGCGGCGATTTCTCGACTTTTTTCTGTCGTTTCAAAACGGTTTACGTTGAACATTTCGTTGAATGAGAAGAGATAATTAAATTGCCATCAACAGTTTGATCGCGTATGCTGTCCAGTTACGGGAACGCAGGGTTTTCTAATAGGACAATTTTCTTTTATGTGGTAATTGGGAAAGGTGAGGATCGATTGACCAAACGATCTACCGGTATATTCTGTTCGAAAAAAAAAAAAAAAAAAACAAAATCGTAATTGTCCATTACGATGAAATTGGAAGTTTCTCAATAAATGGAAAATGGTTTTAGCTTTCTAGTCGAAAGACATAAACGTTATAGAATTACGTTGAATTGCAGTTGTTTTGGCTCTCGAATTTTCATTCTGTCTATGCGTGAAAGTGCTTCAGATTTTCAAATAACGAAAATCACAGCTTCTAAGTCAAGTCACGAACTTTTCTAATCACCGAATTGTATGAATAAAACATTTCAAGCTTTCGGGCTCAAAAAAAATGCCTTCAATGAAATCGATTAAAAAAAAAAACAATAATTGATCAATAAACCGAACGATTTACAAATGATCATTCTTTCGAGAATCATGATTTGCAGATTATTATTATATCAATGACATTTTCAGTATATTCAATCTACAAAAAATAGCTAAATTGCATTGGGATACTTCGATCGATGTTGTGATTACGAAATTTGAATGAAATGAGTAAAAATAAATATTCAGCCGATGAAAAATGGTGCTAAAAATATAGTTTTTTTTTTACCCAATTTTCGATTAAGTGAAAACTGAATGATTTTTTCAAGGTTTGCAAATCGAAGAGAGTAAGTAGTGAATTTTTCACATTCGTCGTTCTCGAAGAGGTTACATAAACTGTATGAACCATTTAAATATGACTGAAGGTTCGAAAACATTATTCGAAGGATATTTGCATAGTGCACGTCATCGTTAGTGCAGTCGAATCGTTAGCTCTCAAAATGTTGCTAAATATCCGACAAAGATAACGAGTCTTCATTGAAAAAAAAAAAACGAGGTTCGCAAATAATACAATGGGTCAATATTTGAGACGTGAACGAGTGTTTGCGTGTGCTTATTATTTGCAGGCTCTTGGATGAAGGCAAACTTTGAGAGGAAACGAAAAAGAGTACATTCTAAAATTGAAGATAAGATTTGCGATTTTATTAACTTTAGTACTTACTTGCTGAAAGAAAATTCGTTGGAAATTGCACATCGGTGCGAGAGCTCATGGCAAATTGAAACTCCAGTAATTCGTTTTTAGCATAATATTGTAACGACCATTTTTATTTTCATTGAGTCAATCGTCAACGATATTTATAAAAAAAATTGATTCGTTGTTTTTTTTTTCAACACATCGCTTTGACGGTTGTTTCTTCTGTTATCGTTGAAGTGAAGCGTCTTTAATTGAAAAAAAAAATAAACGAAGAAATGACTCTGCTGCCACCGACGTTGAAGCAACAGATGAGAATCGATGAAGAGTTGCCACCGAATCCGGAAATGAGGAAACGAGACATTCAAGCGATTCGCGAATGGATGGCGAAACAACCTCATTTACCCAAGCACATGGGTGGGTAATAATAAATAATAATTTTTAAAAACTGATAAAACAGCAATAAAATTAGAAAAAAATAATACGTAAAATAGATATTCGATCAAAGATAGAACAAAAAAGTTGATAAAAAAATATTATGCGACCTCTTAATATCCGGATGTACTGGACAAAACGCCGGTAAAAAATGGTGTCAGTCGAAATATCGAGTGTCTAATGAACATTGAATCTATCACGCAGCCTTTAAATATTATGTAAAGCGCCGAAATTTATTCATATCAAGTCAGAATATCTTTTATACATACAGTCAGAGTATAATAAGAGGAGCTGTCAATCCTGATTCAAGGCCAAAGTGAATGATCTCTCTAGACATGCGTTCTTAAATAAAAATCATTGGATTTTTATTTTTAAATAAAAATCATTGGATTTTTATTTTTAAATAAAAACCATTGGATTTTTATTTTTAAATAAAAATCATTGGATTTTTATTTTTAAATAAAAATCATTGGATTTTTATTTTAATAGTAAAGAGCTCAGTTTTCGACAAAAAAAAAAAGATACATATAATTGGACACCTTTTTGCTGTATGACCATACTTACGTTTGATTGCTCAATCATTTACAGACGATGGGAGATTGGAAAAGTTTCTATTCGGTTGTAAAAACAGTGTGGAAAGATGCAAACAAGTGTTGGAAAGATACTTCAGTGCGCGATCAGCGCTGCCCGAATTTTTTGCGAATCGAGATCCACTTTTACCGGACATACAGAACTGCTGCGAATCAATGTGAGCCTCGACAAATGAATACTCGTTTTTTACTCGAAGATTACGATAAGCGTTCTGTCGCACGACAAAACTTTCACATTCTTATGAATTACGATCGAACGAATTCACCATTAAAAAATCATGCATCGAGCTCGTAAAAATTAAGGCTATTACTTTTTGCTGAATACTTTTTTCAATGAGATTGAAACATAAATTATTCCAGATATTAAAAAGCAGCGGGGCTGTAATTTTCACGAAGCCGCTTCAACGGACTTTTATTCGAGAATCTTTTTCATTCGAACATTAAAAATATCAAATTTACACTTTCTACAGTTGAACAGTAGTTGCTCTATTGATGAACGATAATTTTGAGATTAAAAGAATTATTGAAGAGAATTGTTCAACGAGCCAATATGAAGTTCGAAGAAAACCGTTAACATCATTCGATTAAATGCAAAATTCGAAACGTTTCATTAGCGATGAAAGTAGGACTCGGTGGACTCTCCGCAGCGATCTGCAGGAGTAGCTCAAAAATATTGCAACATTTTACCAAACCTGTTGAGATCAAGAAACGGCTTTCATCATTGTCGTCTTACGCCTACGCAAAGCAGCCTTTCGACCTGGATCATTTTTCATTTTATGTAGCAAATCCAGTTCATGATCTATGGATGGGTAATCCGCGCTCATCCACACGTAGCGTACAATTTTTATGCAGTTTTTGCAAGTATTGCACAATACCAAGAATAAATGAAAAATTAAATGGAACATTACGAAATTGAGGCTTCAGTTTTAATGAGATTTATTCCTCATAAATAAATAACATTTATTCACTTATTTATAAAGCTTTTATTCTAGAAACAGAATTTTGATCGCTGAGTATTCCAATACTGTCGGGATACACGGAATAAAATCCCCAAAAAATACTAATTCTTAGCAGTTATAAGAAAACCAGAGCTCCACAATCAGGAGACATTAATATCCGAAATATCAAAAAACATTTTTACGACTTTCGATATTTTTTCAGACAGTATTTCGTGCTACCATCTCTGACGGAAGAAGGCAATCGGGTCACGGTATTCAGACTCGTTGACAAGGCAGTTGACAAGTTTTCCGTTCAGGCCATAACCAGACGCATGTTGATGGTAATGGACACGAGACTTGTTGAGGAAGCAGGATTGTCGAACGTAATGATTATCGATCTCCAGGTGAATAAGACTCGTAATCCAATCATCAATAAATATCGTTGTCTGAAATAGCGATGTGATTTTTTTTTTTTCAGTCATTCAATAATCGTTTCAGCACCGTATCGAAACGTTTACTATCGATCGGTTTATTTCATCGAATTTTTAATTATTCTTCGACATATTTATTCAAACAGCAGTGAAAAATACGAGTCTCGAGAACCCCAAAATTCTTATAATCAAGTTTCATAGTGCCAAAAAAAAAAAATTAAAAATTCATCTCGCCTTTAAAATAATTCCTACACTGATATTGACTTTGAGAAAAGAATAATAATGAAGAAATAAAATGAGAAAAAATAGGGACCAAGTAATATTATAATTGTATAAAATTTCGATCGAATCTCAAAGCGAATGAATAGTTTCATCTCTTTTTTAATATCTTGAATTTCAGGGTTTCACAGCCGCGCATTTTGCAAAATGTAGCCCGACCCAATCTTTCGTACGACGTGCGATGTTGGCAACACAAGACAGCATGCCAATGCGTCTACATCGTGTTCACTATATTCACGTGCCACCTTTCATCAACAACATTCTCAATGTATTTTATCCTCTTTTGAAGGAGAAATTGATACAGAAGGTTCGCTTGGCTTTTTAACTTCAATAATTAATTGTTTCTTTTGAACACGAAGCGTTTCACTCCGAGCTGACCTACTTTTAACTTTTGCAAACTGGAATTTCGAAAACCACTCGGTGTTTCGCATGTTCCCATGAAAAAAAGAAGAAAAAAAAAAACAAGGTTTCCAATCATTCAGATATTGTTTATGAGATACAAAGTCACGGGGACTCGTCATCAATTTTTTTCTTGCCCAAGGAACAAAATTAAAAATCCTTTCGACAATTCACGAGTCGAAAAAAAAAGTTCGATCACGTTTTATAGCAGAAGGCTGCAACGATAGTTTTTTAAATTATTTTTGTTACCGCCAAGAGTTGCTACGTCGAGTTGACCTACATTTTATTTTGCAAAGCTATACAGGTTTGAAAAATGATTCAGTATTTTTTACAATTTCTTTAAAACAGTTTTTACAATTGATTAAATTGAGAAATAAGTATTCGTATAATTAGCAGTAATAGAATCGGAAGTAAAAAAAACGCAATTGATAAGAATGTGCAACAGTCGGTCAATTTAACGTGAGATACCTCGTGCATGCAATTCATAGTGAGAATATTTTTGTGTTTGGATTTCGTAACACGTGCATATGATTTAGGAGATATGGAATTAAAAGAATGGAAAAAAAAAAAAAATGTGACTTTCACTTCACAATACAGTTTAGATTACATACCGGTGGAGGTGAGGAATTACATCCTTACATGGACAAGGACATTTTGCCGAATGAGTGGGGTGGCAAGGCTGGTACGTTCGAAGAACTTAATGGTGAGTGTCCGGCGTTTTGACATATTGATTCAACGATTTTTCCTCTTTCGTATAAACGTAACGAGAGCTCGACTGATTAATTATGAATTCGTTGGGTAATTCCAAAAAAATTTTGTTTCTTTCGGTATTATCTCGTTATTGAATAAGAGCGTTATAATTGTTATACTGAAACGAGACTCAAGTATTTCAATGATTGCAAAATTTTCATCACATTTTTTTTTCCAATAATTACAGACGCATGGAAAAAAAAAATCGAGAAGAATCGTGATTGGTATCTTCGCGAGGAGAAGCTGAGTCGAACCGACGAGAAAGTCCGATTGCCAACTTCGGCTTCTGCTCTGGCTAAAGAGCTCAGTGGGCTACAAGGATCGTTTCGTAAGCTTAATATCGATTAGGTATATTGAATGAAAAAAAAAAAAAAAAAACAATTTCTGGCCTAAAAAAGAAGAAAAGTTATGTAATTATTGTAAGAGCTGTTGGGTATTGTCGCACATGTGGTTTGGTTCAAATCTCATTAAACACGTGGTTACGCAGACCAATCGTAATACTGTAAAAAAAAAAAAATAGTACTTAAGTCTCTTTTGTATCTTATATATAAATATATTTCAAGCATATTATACAGCTCGTATGTGTTCGCGGGTCGTTCATTGAAGCCAAAACTCGGGAGGTATAGAAATTTGTACCGAACGAGTCTCCTTGACGTGGTCTACCATCTGGTGAGGAAAGCTTGAACCACACAACCATCGTTTTCAACGAGCACGTGCTCCTCCGATCGATTGCTCCGATACCTATTTTTTTTTTTTTTTTTTTCATTGGACAAAATTAAATGTATAAATATGAATTCAGAACTTGGAATCAGTGCCCAAAAACTGCATTCAAAATCGAAGCGGTGCTAGCCCCGATCGAATGAATTTCCTGGCAATACTTTTGTCATTGGACAAATTAATTTTTCTTTTCATTAGTAAAAAAAAAAGCTTGAATTACTAGATTAGCAGGAAATACAGGAAAATTAATCCTTTAATACAACTTCAATATCAAATTAAAGCAAAAATTTGTTTTTTACGATGATTTGGGATAACACAAAAAAAGGATTCGATGATGAATCAAAAATTTGTGTACCAACATCAAATGACAAGCAAACGGGCTTATGAGGAAGGTTTGCCTGATGGTGGCTTCGTTTAGATCCAATAACTCGATGCATCGACAAAGAGGATGAGAAATAAAAGGAAGAGAGAGGGAGGGAGAAAAAAATAAGGGTTGCTTTGGTGCACACACATTCACACAGTTGCCATTGCTACTGCTACTGCTGCTGCTGCTGCTACTGCTGCTGCCCTACCGCACTATACCTGGCAGGCTGGATTGATTTTTCGTTCTCCGACGTCACGCTGAACTTAGCATGCGCGAGCTGCGTCGAGGATGTGCAAGCATTAAACCAATAGCCCTAAATCTTCCTCAAAATAGATTTTATCATTTTTTTTTTTTTTTTTTTTTTTTTTTTTTTCGACAGCCATAAGCAACGAGACAGCGCTAACAAATCTTCAACGTTTCATCACTATCGGAGTACAGAAAAACATTTTTCAATCGCCGTGCCTCTTTACCACTTCTCATTTCTATTTATCATCGAATCAATCACAGAACTAACCAATGAAATGATATGAAAGAATGATGAAATTGAAAGCAAAAAAAAAAATATCGGCCGAAGGTTTTTTATTTGGATAATAATAACTAAAAATTGTTAAAAGGTTTGCACTTTTTAGATAGAAAAATTTTGCACCTTTTTCAAAATTCGTTACAACGAGTTGATGAATAACATCGATTTTTGTTAATTTTCGTTTAGTTCACAATTACGTGACACGGTAATCATTTTTTTTCTGTTTTCATTCAATTATTATAACGTTAGGGAATATTTCACAGTTTTTTTAATATTAGATTTTATCTTTCGTGATTGAACCAGAAGAAAAAACTGTCTTGGAAAAAATGTAACCGGAAATTGGAGTGAATATTGTTAGCCTCTATAAAAAAATCTTAACGGGGTCATAACGACGCGGATTCCGTTTGTCAAATCCGACTGACATTGGCTCATCTCCATTCAGGCTTTCCCTACCCTATCGGACTTCCGGTTAACAGTTGAAGAACTTCCAATTCTCATCGAGATCCCTTTGTGCAGAAAATTTCGCAAGTGCATTGCGCATATCGAAGATTTCGGTGTGCATAGTAAGAAATATTCTCGAGGACAATGAGGGGAGGTCAATAAACGAAAAAATTAAAATTGTAAAGTTTGTCTTGGGCGATGATTATTTTTTCCCATCTGATTTTTTGTAAAAACTTGCTTTACATTCCGGCAAATGATTCAGTTTATACGGCGCATTCGTCACCAAAATCAATTTTCTTCATGAATTTGATCGTTCTTCAAACTTTGAATTGTTTAATAATTGCTCAAACATCAGATCGTCGAACTCTCTGAGAGAAGAAAAATGAATCTCGTATTTTTTTTTTTTTTTTTTTTCGATGATCAATTTTGGCTCTCTCCGAGTTGCTACCCCGAAATAATTGGCCCTAAAAGCGACGATGGGTATTCATGAACTCATGACCTACAAAAGCCCTCTCGTTGGAATTGCTAATGAAAAAGAAAAAAAAAGTGTTCTTCAACGATCAAAAATTCTCAATGGATTAATGAAAATCAATTTGTTATCACAATTGATCAATCAACTCGAATGTTTTCGATTCAAATTTTATTCCCAGAACAAATAAAGTACATTTTTTTGGCATGCCAGACAGTACGTGTCTCAGGATTCTTTCTAATCTCTCTCTCTCTCTCGCTTTAATGTTGAATTACTTTTTTTTTATTTTCGAGGCGTATCGAAGAAGAGATATCGTTTAGAACCGATAAGAAGAAAAAAGGGGTAAAAGATGAGAAACAAAAAATTTACTGAACATTGCTAAGGCCCAAAAGGGATAATACTTGACGTAAAAATTTGTATTTTGGCGGTGAAGAAACGTCTGCTGATGCGTGGTTGGGGGTGTTGGAACGGCTGGTTGCGGGGTCACAACGGGTTCATTCAGTGGCCCGTGTGCTTCACCGGGAACCTCGAGAGCTTTCTCTCTTTTTCTGTTTCTCGTTCTCTCTTCGTTCAGCAAAACGTTTTCCACAAGCTCAACACCGCGCCAGTAGGAGCAGAACGGCAGAGCAAGCAACAGCAGCAGAGGAAACCAGTTGTTAGAAGACGCTAGAGAGATCTACTGAGCATAGACAGGCAAGCATAGAGGCAAGCACGTTAGCACCGTCAACAAAATAAATATATACATATATTCATGTATGTGCACCCGAATTTAATAGAGGCTTCCATTGTAAATCATTTTTGTGAACCACAGTTTGTTCTACTTTGAATTTTTAATAGCCCGAAAAAATTGCCTGCTGTGGAAAAAAAATACTGAAAGATCTTCCACTTGAAGCTTCAATTCGAATTACAAACCGTCTCTCAATCTTAATATCCTCTGTACTCGATTCGGGAGAGATTTTTTTTTCCTTTTTCAAAACAAATAATGAAACAATGTACTTGTTCCGAGACTCTACCGAGTCTCTTGATACAGCCTGACAACTTCACTTCTATGTCCGAAAAGGATTTTTATTTAATGTTTATTATGTCGAAGAAGTTGATAGTATTAAAAACTGATTAATTTGAGAGTTTTGGAGGGAGTACAATTGTCACATGGTCCCATATTTTTGGATGAAGTTTTTTAAAGGCTGGGCTGTCAATAGATCGTTAATCTTCATTCAAAGAATTCAAAATTGAAGGAAAGTTCTATTTGCTGAAAAAAATTGTCGCCAATCGATGTATAAGCGGAGCTTGGTAAACGTGAGCAATAAAAATGCGAAACAGTGGAAGTACCTGATTTTTTTTTCTAGAGCTGATCTAAAGCATGATTTTATTTCATATGTATTGAGATTTTGATTTTGGCAAAATAAGCATAGAAAAAAGCGAGTATGGTATAGAGAGGAGGGCATGAGATAGGAGCATATGAGGAAGAGAGGAGGCAGCGAGAAGAGTGATGACGACAACGAGTGACGATAGGAACCTACAGAGACGAAACCTAACCAGTCTGCGTTCGTCCGCGATCCCGTTGAAACCGCGACATCGCCGGTGTGTTCCTGAACGCTTTCTGTCTCTCTCCCTTGCTCTCTCTCTCATTCTGGGTTCTCTTTTTCTTTCTCTTCTCTCGATTCTCTTTATTTATTCAAAGAACATTTAACACATACGTACATAATAAATTAATATACTCATACAATAAATGAATAGAAGACGAAAATTTTCATCGGCACAGTTTTTTTTTTCTGCCATTTTTAATTACACATCGACTGCATCGCGACAATTGCATTTGAGATCGAATCTCAATGTGTCAAATCGATTTGTCAAACATTTTTCACTGCAATTTTTACTGTGTCACAATCGATCGATCAGGCTTGAATAAGACTCAGTTGTTTTTTTATTTTATTCCATTTCATTTACAAGCTACATGCTCGTTTCATCGATATAATACATGTGTTTGATCTCAGATGCATTTGTTGATAATTTATTTATTGAAATTTATTTTAAAAAAAGTGCCTTTTACTCGAATGACTATCATTCTCTGTCCGAAGTAACAGTATTTTTTTTTGTCATACACGACGCGAGACACACTCACAACACAACAGAGTGCGCAGAAAGAGAGACTGCTATTGTAAACCATGGAGAGCTTTTCTTGCCCTCGTGTCTTATATACGTATAGATTTCGATGATCTTAGAGACAAGAGGATGTAACGAAACTTCCATGTTTCATTAAAGTTACGCCCTTTTTTTTTTCTCGCATCATCGATTCATTTATACAGCTTTAGTTTCTTCACATGTGCGGATAAACAGTAACTCTGTGTGCGCTCGCATTGGATATTATAAAAGGGAATCCGTTCACGTGTGTATTTTAACATGACAACGCGATCTGTCGCTCCGAAACCGTGACAGCGCGCTTCCCGGCTTCGTTTCGACAGCTGTAACAAGGTGGGTAGCAAATTTCCGCTTTACCTTACCAAACGACTCTCACTATTATCATGAAACATCCGTGTGTCTTTGATAAAACACTTGAATTGCCTTGATTGAAGCAAAAAGCTTGAATATCATCGATACTCATTTGGGTTGTCACGAAATCATGCTTTTTCTTGAAGATTTTACTAATCGCAGCATCCAGTTTGATGAATTTTATGATTTTTTACACCGATACTTCGTCTTTAAATAATTAAAGATCTTCCAGAGAAAAGTAACGATCTCATGACGCTCTCTCGTAACGTTAGAAACAATTGTTTTTTCAACCAAAGATCCGTGCTCGAATTTTAGTCGGCATTATTATGAAACGCAGCAGTGAATATTTCATACGAATTTAGTAAAAAGCGTGAGGGGTGCGGTTTCGATGGAGGTGTCCCTGGTGCACGTCTACGTCACGGGACGTCACCCTCTGAAAATCTCACGCGCGCGCGCGTCCTGTGAGACTGTATAGAATCTTGGAGAATTCTTGTGAAAGCATAAGAGAAAGTCCTTGACAATGGACAGGCGAGACTACATTCCTCATACAAGTTTTTTCTCAACCCCTTTTTACAGGCGGTAAATATTTCATTCTCGTATAAAAAAAAAAAAAATATCTTTCAAGTTCGAACTCCGAAAACGTTTTTTCAACTTTATACATTTCGATACTTGAGCTTATAATTCAACTGTCTGTATTTTTGTTTATCCGTGAATTTACTTGCCTCAAAGATGCTCTCGCGGAGGAAAAAAAAACTGTTTCAAAGCCCACCGGGGATGATGGCGCGTGCATAATTTGTTTTGAGCTCATTTTATCTCGAGGAAGAACTGAGGAGATTGAAGCGAATAGAGAAAATATTCATTCCAATCTGCAGACTCGGTTTTTTGTGCGGAAACAGCGACGGGAGGGTTATGTTGTTGAAACAGACGAGGGATGATTTTCCCGAATGGTCAATTCTCTTTTTCCTGATTACGAGGGATCTCCGGTCCGTGTGTAGAAATGAATTTTTTATTTTTTATTTGCACCTCTTTCCACAGGCGTAGCTTGTAAAATGAATGAAAATGTGTGTTCCCAGGAGCTCGGGGGAGGGCTACGAGTCACAGACAAATCGCGCAGTAATTTGAAATAATTTTTTTTTTTTTTGTTCCATCCATTCGGTTCACAGAACTTAGCAGGGGAATTTTGTTTTACGTAAATGAACTTGGCAAGGCTTTTGCTTTCTGAATAAATCAAATGAAAAGGCACGAGTTGAAAATTTTTGCATCGTACAAAGAAGATTGAATGAATGTCACGAATTACTTTTATCTTAAAAAGAATTAAAAAAAATATAGCCATAGAACAGGAGCCAGGAGGCTTATCTGATTCATCGGTTTTTTGCTCCCCGAAAGAATCCACGAAAAAGTAATTGCAAATACATAAAAAGCTCTCCCTTTCTCTCCATAAAATACTTCGTCGAATTGAAATAGGTATCCTTTAAGACAAAAAAGTTCGCTTTTCGTTGGTTAAAATATTCTCCCGATGCTTTCTATACCCTGTAATCAACTTTCTCCTTATTTTTCTCCTTTTATTTTTACAATCCATTTGCCAGTTTTTTTTAAACCGAATTCTACATCTACACGCAACTCCGTCTATATTTGAACCGAGCATTACTTTAATGACCCCAACATCATCTCATTGGTGAATGGATCGAAAAAATCATATTAGTAAGTTTTTATGCTTACACTTTCACATATTTTTACCCGAATCTTGCAAATGTTTAAGGAAAACAATCACCGGATACTCTTATCTGCCAATGATCGAGCCAATATTCAAGAAACATGAAAATCCTAATCTAAAAATAAAAGAATCCATTTTTATCCGTCAATCAAACGAATTGCAAATTGATTTTTTTGCTTCTCTGCTCATGAATCATGCATTTTTCTCACATCAGCATAAAAAGTCTACGATCCTGCATGAAAGAACATAAATATTTAAATCATTAGTCCGATATTGAAATGAGCATAAAATTGTTCGAGTTTTCTAATAATTCAAGATCGTGGTTGATCAATGTGTTTGCTTTTAGCTTTAGAGTTTAAGGTCAATGAGAAATGAGAATAAGTCGTTTTAATCGGCGACAAAGTGCATCAGGTTTCTTTGACAATGATGGTAAGCTTTTGCTCGTTTTATTAGAACGAGCATACACTAGTGAGTTTACAATAGTATACTTAACTCGGGTTATACGATATATACTTTGAACCAACACAATACAATATACATATATAAAATAGATGGTGTCGTGTGGCTCGTAGACTTCGTATGTCAGTCGACGCCGAGATATTCGTTCGTTCGCGTCATTCAACCGCGTTGACTATTATTATGTAAGAGTGAGGCGATGTACCGTGTGCCCATCTGCACTTACGTATTTAAGCTCGTAATAACGTAACCGTAATTACGTTCGCTCTATCTAATTCAGGTGCAATGTAACATTATTGGAGTCTGAACGTGTGCCATGAGCCATAAAACTGAGAAAAAACATGCCGAATTCGTTGTAAGTATTGTGCAAAATCCATAAATCTATGTTAGAACTTAAAAAAAAACATTCCAAACACTAAAAAAAAATATTCCACAAGACATTTGTGAATTTATCGACGTTCGAACATGTGTTTATGTGATCAATTATTGAGTCGATGAAACCGGGTTGATCTCGAGTCGTTACGAAAATTCTAAAACTTACTAATCACTGGACAACAATTCCAGTCGCCCTAATCACTTTTTAATTATCACCAGTTGTTTCTCGAGTTATTAAATTTGAAAATTACTCAGAATTTCTGATAGAACTGAAATTGAAGGAATTCTAGATTCTAGAACAAAAAATTTCGCGTTGTTCGAGTACCTAGTTGAATAAAAATGTTCAATCGCTATTATTCAATCGATATTGGGGATACAAGAAAATATTATTTTGAAATGGCCAATTTAATCTGTCCACACACAAGCATTTTTCAAGCTCGATTACGAGAATCGACGATCGCTTTTTTTTTGCTGAGCTTTCGAACCGCAGAGGCTAAGGGCATCGGCGGCTCAGGGTGAAATCGATGCTCCGAATGACGCGTTCTATACATCGAGACCCCAGGTCATTTGCACTAAAATACATAAACTAATATATATAGATATTTTCACACATATAACGAAACGGATGAATTTTAGATGAAACGCTCAATTAACGTTACAGATTTTTAAAAATTTAACTGTAATATTATTGATTCGATTGAAACGAGATTGATTCGAAACGAATCAATATATTTTCTGAATGCGCGTGATTTCGACGAAATTTCAAAAAAACAACAAATTTTGGATTATTGCCCATAAGTGCAATAAAATATGAACAGTATTTATTCGTTTACTTGAAAATGAATACAAGAATCGAAATCGCACGAATCTACCGTCGTAAATGTGTTGATCCTCAGTCTTCCATTCAAGGGGATGTACCGAAATGCTCGACGCATATTACTATATGAATAACGCTATAGTTCAACTCTCCAATGTGTGCGAGCACGATTTATGTACTCAACGTCATAGGGTGTATCAAGGCAGTTCAACTTTACAAAATTCGGCTGAATATGTTTTTCTCTACAAGAAATTGGTGGAAACGTATTCTAGGACTTTTGGGGATTGCGTCAGTCTTTCGCTTTTCACAATCTGTTGAATTTTGGTCTTTCCGCGCTATTCCTCGAGATTCGTACTGATTTTTTTAAATTTTTTTTTCTTTTAATACTATTTTGAATCAAAATCTCTAGAAAAATCTATTGACTCTCGTTTCATTTTTCTCAAAATCGTCGTAAAATTATCGTATTTTCAGGAATAAAAATAAAAAAATATTTTTAAAAGTCATAGCAAGACGTTTAAAATTTTTGTAATTTATAATTATTTTTAATTTTACTCAGTATTCAGCACAATTTTTGCAGGACTGGTAGTTCCCGAATAGCCATAGCCTGAATCGAGAAGTTTGAAATTAAATTTGTTGTAGACTGACAACGAAAAATGAACGAAATGAATTTCGTCGACTCAACTAAAATACAGTTGATTAAATCACTCAATTTGCTGGTTCGAACGAATATTGCTTACCACGACGAGAGCATCGTCGAATCAACAAAAGTTTTGTTGGATCATCTAATTTCATTTTGCTCTCCACAATTTGTTGATCCAATAGAAATTCTGTTGAATCGACGAATTTCTATTTTAAAAACGAAACAAAATTAAAAACTCTCGTTCACCTATTTCTTGCAGAAATGTATCGAAAATTCAGTCAGTTCAGTGTATCGGATCAGAAAGATCGAAAGTTTTGAAATATCGTAGTGACCTGCAATGCTCCATATGATAAATGTACATACACGAAAAGGATGGCATCTTCGTCTCTTCCATTGCCTGCATATCCGACAAGTATCTCTCGTAATACAAGAGAAAATCTCCGTTGAAAAGTGCGTTAATTTTATCCAGTTTATAACCGAAAGACGTTCACAAATTTAAAAATGATTATCATGCGCCCGCTCAAGTCCCAGCAAAGGTAACGTCACTGGTGCCGCCTTATTCGGGACAATAATAAAGCTCGTTAATTAGCCTCGCCGCATCTCTACGTATATCTATATACAACGAAGAAATTAACAGGTGACAATCCGCGTTCAGGTCACGTGGGACCGTGTCGTTCAGTGTTAGTCTCACGCGGCCGTAAAATGTTTTTAAGTTCCGGACAAATCCATTTCATTCAGAATATTTCGGTAATTACGGTTTACTCATAGAAAATAAAAAAAATACTCCCTGTAATATAGATTTTTCATATACTTGAACCGTTGCTTCATGAGAGCTGTTTGAAAAAATAAAAAAAAGTCCAAAAAGTGTGATATTCGAGTATACAAGAGTGCGGCAGAGCTCGCGCTGGCTTTTTTTCAATACTTGACGATGATGTTTTCCTTATTCGTAATTATTTATCATTGATGTTCTTCTTTTTTTTAAATATAATTCCTTTGCCTTGGCTTGATTGGTGATGAATAAAAAATAGGTTTTATAACATAAAAGATTTTTGAATTATTTGGACAAAAATTATAGTCAATATGGACGAAATTTTTTAATTTTCGACTTTTATCAATGAGTAATGGAAATTTTTAGATCGCTATGAATATTCAGATGGTCTCGCACGATTAATTATTCGTTCGTTGTATCGTAATGTTTGCAATTAACGAAGGTATTTTCAGGTAAATAATAATTCTGGAAAATCGGTAGCGATGTCACATCGAAATGAATATTAATATCCCTGATTTATACGGTATCTAATAAAGAGCATTATAATATTAATAAATAACAATTCCATTGATAAAAGGTCAAAAGGTCGAGCCTTTTATTATGGTGCTATAGTAATGTCATCCGTTATGAAATCCTCGAACTTATGGGATCATTCACTGATTGCTTGTTTCTCTTGAAGAGTTTGCACGTTTAGTGACACTCGTACCAAAATTCCTGACGATTTCGCACGGGTGTTCTCCTACTCGGTTCTATTGTATCCTCACTTCTATAAGAGATGAGTGGTGCTAATGCACGTTATTCTCTTTCCATTAGAAAAAAATCTCATCAATTTTATTTCTTTTCATGAATTGATTGCGGAAAAAAATATTTATTGTAAACAACGCGATAATTGAATTTTGTACAAAAGAGATGATTACTTTTTTTTCAAATAATTATAAAATTGCTAAGCATTTTTATCAATATTATCAATTATTATTTCACCCCTTTGTATAAAGCTTATTAGAAACAAAATCAGATAAAAAAAATCCCTTTGATCGAACTGAGCCATTTTATTTCCGAAACCATTATCTTATGGAGACCAATTCGATTATTGATCCGCAAACTTTTCAGGTTTCTAGAATAATAACCTTTTAACTTGTACCTACTTATCATATTCAAAGGATTTCGAAAAATCGTGAATAAAATAAAAAGACGATGAAAGAAAAAAAAAAAAAAAAAATCCATTTCATAAATGCGAGTGCGCGCGGCCGTTTATAATATATGGAACACTCAACGATTCTGCTCACTTTATTGCGCCACGAGCCAAGGAAAGCTCTGAATATTTTTCATCGTGACTCCGGTTGATCGATATCTTGCTGGCGTGACCATTTTTTTTTTTCACGTCGATCCATAATATCCAACCGAAAGCTTCCCGCGGGCTATCGAACTGAAAAGTCTGATCGTATGAAAGCATTATATATACACATAGAAAGATTCAAGCTTCACCGGACCAGTATTCCTGTGTAGAGTAAGCTGCAGAATTTTTTTTTTTTTTTCGCTGTTCTCGGCCTCGCCAACATACGATGGAGAAAAAGTATAGCTCTTTTAACTCCCCGTAACGTTGACCCCAACGGCGTTCTGCAATGCGCCAGCGTCGATTCGTATATATATCTCGTGGATACACCATGCTACGAAATATTACAAAAAAAGTACGAAAATCCTCGCGAGTCCCATATTTCTCGGTTGTTGTTTTCTTTTTATTCTCCCTAAATTTCAATAAAAATTTACATTTCCGAGAGCTTATACGTTACTGGGAAAAAAAAAACAAAAACAAGTTCGAATGTTTTTTTTTTTTTCTTCTCGGTGGAACGACGAATTCAGTTGACTCTGAAAAATGCTGCAGAACAGAGGAAAGTTCTATCGACTGGTTAAAGTTTGTGAAGACTTCTCTTCTATAGATTTTAAAGCCAGAACGTTAGTGATAAAAAGTCATTGTGTTATTTTCGGAACCGTCGAAACATTTTAGCATGTCGATCGAACTTTTGGACTCTCGAGAGAGTTGTTCGAGGGCGCGACATATATGAAGTGATGGGATAAAAGAGGAAGTAGAGCTTTAGGGGTTGAAGGCAGAACTGATTTTCTCAGCTATGTGAACATTCGAGAATCAGTTCGATTCAGATTTTCTACTTAAAACTCGAAGCTTTCCTGGGTGCAAAACGCATTTTTAGTGTGATTAAAAGCAAAGTTTTGTACAGAACAAACTTTCCGAACGAATCGAAATAAAGTCGCGCTTTATACAATAAATGATTGTCGTTATTTCGCGACAATAAGCAGCGGAAAAATGTTTTCCTTTTATATTCAGAGCTTTTTTATTTTATAGCCCGTTGAGAATCTTGCGAATAGAGTTCGATCTAGTTTCCAGAGCTAAAACTATTCAGCTGTAAAAGTTTTTTCTGTCCAACGATAAACTTTTTTTTCAAACAGTAAACGCGTGCCTAAGTACGTGTAATTTGTATATACCCAGCTGTATTAGAGCTTTTTTATCTCGACAAAAAGCTTCAATATGTATATTTAACATACTTATGTGATGCGTGGTTAAAGATTATTTTTATTACGTAAAGAATCCTTTTATACATTACACCTCGAAGATATATGTATATGTACTTTTGTCCAGGGTGGAAGCCGCAGTTGCACGAACCCAACGGAGCTTATCGACCCCCTTTGACTCACCACCGATAACACAACTGTCCAGTCTTTGCGCACTCATACACGGGGCGACTCACTTACTGCGGCAAAGCTATTGTCGTTCACACCCATATCGCATGTCGTTTTCTCTACTCATCGACATAAACATTTATTTATAAGTATGTATATAGTAAGCATTCAAAACCAACTTGACCTACGTCTTGTTCCACACCCTTTTCCTTCGAATGCAGCCTTTTTACAGACATCCAGGGGTCATTGGGAAAGTAATTAAGAATAAAGAATTATAATTTATTCAATTTCAATGATGCCTCTACACCGGGACAGTTTTTTTTTTTATAAATATTTCATTGTCTTTTAACAATGACGAAAATAATAGTTTTAGTTTGATTTTTCATTTGTTCGAAGATTATAAATTGCCTCGACTAACGAATCGATCGAATGTGTCGTTTGATTGTTAGTTTGAATTTGAACCGGGACTGTTTCATTACTAGTTACTGAAACTAACCAAAAAATGAGAGAGCGAAATTTTCAAATTGACATAAGATAGATGTGAAATAATAAATTGTGGACCGACGAGCCTTTACGTGTTAGAACAGTCGGGTCGATCGGAACACGAATTTATTCGATTCGTGAACGGAGTTAACTATTTAAAAAAATTGTATGAAAACACAGAACACTGCACTTATTATAACGTGTCGCGTGTCCGACGACCTTGAACCTCTCGCAATTTTCAACGAGTTGTTCGACTAGCATAATTTATTTCACACGCACGTGTACCCCGCAGCGCGCTTCGTCAATGCGGTAAAATGAAGCAAAACTTTGCTTTTTTTTTTTCAGAGTTTCACCGTATTTTCTCGGTAAATTATTTAGCACTCTTGCATTAACGAGCATTTTAGCGTTACATTTAAACATGTAAGTTCGTACGGATAACTAAAGTTCATCAATCGCTACACTTCTGACATCTCACTTTCAAAATTATTATTTCTTCAAAAAAAAAAAAAAAAAAAAAAAAAAAAATAGAAAAACATGCGGTTATTGAAATAAGAAATAAAAAAATATTATTTCATAAATTTTGAAAGATTTTGGCGAATTTTCAATTAAAAATTCTTCCCAAAAATGTCCTATTTCCTCACTTATCACGTGTTTTTTCTGCTCGATGTTTGACTGATATTCGATGCCCTATCAATTATGGTGAGCATAATTTTGCAAACACTCTACAGTAGCGAAAAAAAAAGGACAAACAACAGTACTGTTGATTTTCCTGGGAAGGTCGCACTGCTTTGAGGCTTCGTGATGGTCAAAGGGTTATCGATCTCTTTCATGGCACGGTTGTTACCCGATGAAAGTGAGATATTAATCGACTGTTACAACTCGTGAATTTCCTTCGATAAAACAATCCCAAGAAATGTTTTTTTTTTCTTCTGCTTCTTTTCTCTAATCTCCAAGGATTCATCGATTGATTTGATTCATATAGTGCATAGAACTATTGATTTCGTCCTGATTTATTTGACTTGTGTTCAGGGTTAAGATGAAATGGTTGAGGTTGCGAAAGTTCGATTCTAAATATAGGGAGAACGAGGAAAGCCCCTGGGTCAAATCAATAGTCACGTTTTATATACAATGTATTATATGTATATATATTCTGTGATAAATCTGTACCATTATATTTCAAGTAAATTGTATAATCGTGTATATGTATACGTTGTATATAACTCAAAATAGTTGATATCCTCGAGCGATGCGAATCACGCCCACTTAACTGATTCCCATGTATCTCGTGAGTCTATCAATCTCCAAAGTGTGATTAATGCTAGATTTCTAAAGGATTCTTTTGACCTAATGCTTTTTCTGCTTATTCAAATTCGATCGAAAACAATGGATTTGAAAAATAATTTTCAGCGTTCGTAACAATCGTAACGATTATTCATGAAAAACTGCGGACAGGCTATTTCATTGTCTGATCTTTGAGTCGTAGGATTGCTCGAGTGCTTGGAAACTAATCAGGTATTCCCCATTTGCACAATGGCGCTGCTGCGCGCTCGGGATTTAGATCTGCCAAACTTTACGCGCATGTCGCTATAGGCAGAAAAGCTTTAGGGAAATACCTGATCAGTATCCAAGCTCGAAGGTTATTCGGCGGATTATTTTTTTCACTCGAATTTCAGCCAACAGCTGTTCGATTTCCAACATTCTCGTGGAATAATTCTCTCCTGAATGATTTTCTTTTAATGCTCTCGATAATTTCGATGTTTCCGATACTCACGTAGTTAACGAGCAGTTGAGAATTTTTTCTTCGTTGTCTATAGCCGGAACATTTTCGAAAAGATCCCAGTAGTCAGGATTCGAATGAAATAAAAAAAATAATCCTCATGATTGAATTTCCAAATTTACATCAATTTCATTGGGATTGAAAGAATTGTATTGTCCAGGGTTCGTAACTGTTACATTTTCGAATGTTTTCAATTATCGATCATTCCGAATTGAAAACTATCGGAACTTCCATTTGCTGCAAAGATTATTTTAAAAAAATAATTATTCGTAGGTCATGTTTATGCAATGAACAAAAAATTTAATTTAGATTAAGAAATTTCCAAATTTTTTTGTTGAGACGAAATGTTGGAGCGTGCGACACTCTTTTTGTTGATAGATCGAATGTGGTGGTCGAGTATACCGATAGATCGAGAAGCTGAAGAAGAAGAAGAAGGAGAAGAAGAAGAGAAAGAGAAGGAGGAGAAAAGAGAAAGAGGAACAAGGTCAGCATCGAAAGTTCACACTAAGGCGAGAGTGCACGAGGAAGATTTGTTTAAATCGTCCAGACTGGCAGGAGAAAGAAAATATTTGATAAAAAGGGGTGATTGTCGGTGATGGACAATGAGCAACCCCATCAGGAGCTGGTCAAGTGCGTCGTTGTGGGGGACACCGCAGTCGGCAAGACCAGGCTGATTTGCGCAAGAGCCTGCAACAAACACGTGTCACTGTCTCAATTGCTCACCACCCACGTGCCCACCGTCTGGGCCATCGACCAGTACCGAATTTACAAGGACGTAAGGCGCCAACACGACTCCTTCAACCGCCTGCCTCTATACATAACATTTGATTTCATTGATAAAATTTCAACCCCCTACATTCTTATCCTCGAATCATTCAACAATTAACCACCAAAAAATATTTATTCCGATTCTCATTTCCAACGTGAAAAAATTATTTATTTTTGGTCTACAGAAACTATGATCTTGGACATTTGACTATTCTGGATCGATTGTATGGACAGAAAGAATTGTTTCAATGTGTCAAAATACAGAATTCATACATTTTCGACAATTTATTAATAAGTTTTGATATCTGATTTTGGAGAGTTTATTGAATTTACAAAGAAGATCATTCGAATATCTCGAAACATCAAATCCTTCAGTCCCGAATGATTTTGCCAATTTTTTAACAACTTTACATCAAATTAATTGATCCCGAATGGTTGACGACGAATTAATTTCAACGCAGCAACTGTTTTCAGGTGTTGGAAAGATCGTGGGAAGTAGTCGACAATGTAAACGTCTCGTTGCGTCTATGGGACACTTTTGGCGATCATGAGAAAGATCGAAGATTTGCTTACGGCAGGTAATTACTAGACGTAGAAAATCAATTCGAACGTCACTGATACAATGAAATTCGTGTTTGATTTTATTTTTCGTCAGCTAGATATGAAGACGAACAAAAAAAAACAAATCCATAAAGTCTGCAGACCTTTCATAGTCCTTGGAGAATTCTTCGACTTGCCATTAAGTCTTGAACTTTTCGTGTCCCCATTTTTATTTTTTCTCAACATTTTATCGCTTCACTGTGTCGAGTTTTACACGACAATGTTGCACTTTTAACGTGAGTTATATCAGTATTGTAATGTGTGTAGATCGGACGTGGTGCTCTTATGCTTCTCAATAACGAATCCGGTTTCTCTGAGGAATTGTAAAGCCATGTGGTATCCGGAAATTCGACGATTTTGTCCACAAACTCCGATTCTACTCGTCGGCTGTAAAAACGATCTTCGTTACATGTACCGAGACGAAACGTATCTCAGCTACTTTCGAGATCGCAGCCCTTTCGTTAGGCAAGTATATTTAACAATTTACTAAATTGTTGAATTTTTTTTTTTTTTCTAATTCGAAGACGAAAATATGTTTGAAAATCGTTGAGGAGGGAGAAAAATTATGTGAAAATTTACATTCGGGTAGATTTCATTAGATTTGTCTATCGATGTCGATCGATAGGAAATTGTAGATTGTCGATCGATGGGAAATTGATAAGGTAACAACCTTATCAATTTCCCATCGATCGACCAACAAAATGATCAAATCTTTCTTGATGCCTGATATTTCAAACAATGACCAAATAATAAACACTGGATGATAGATTCATAGAATGGGAATAATTTTATTTGTAAATAATGATTACTTTTTTTTTTAGTTATAGATAATTATTTGTAAATAATTGTAAATATTATTAAAAAATTTGTAAATAATTATCGAAAATAAAATCATCGTTAATAGAAAATGATGATAAAAAAATTGCAGGGCAACTCGTAAAAGTGATCTCGTAATGCCGGATCAGGCGAGAGCAGTTGCTCGAGAACTCGGTGTTTCTTACTACGAGGCAAGTGTATTTACTTATTACGGTGTCAATGAGGTTTTTGAAAATTCGATTCGTGCAGCGCTCATTGCGCGTCGACAGCAGAGATTTTGGATGACGAACCTCAAGAGAGTGCAGAGGCCTCTTCTTCAGGTATAATATTCTCGTTGTATATTTACAAAGAAATAACATTAAGAAAAAAAAAAACACTTAAAATTATAAACAAAAGCTCAAAGCAATTGAATAATCGAATAGAAATGTTGCTATTTTTTTTCGTAAAAACGTTTGTTCGATTGTTTCTGCCCGTTTGTTGTTTAAGGCGCCATTCTGTCCGCCAAAACCAATACCACCGGAAGTGTGTCTCGCCCCGAGCTCATACGAGGAAAACATGAAAACTCTTTGGATGCGACCGGTTCACACGGACGTTAATCTCATAGCTGGTAACTGTTCTTTCTCGGCCCATCGTTGCCTTCTTGCTGCAGCATCTCCCGCGTTTCATCGTCTCTTTTCAATGGAACTCGTGCAGGAATTAACACCCCGAAGTTCCAGCGAATCGAGCATGGTAGATTTTCTTTTTGTTGCCCAATCTTTTTCATATCCTAATATTTACGTATTCGTTATATCCGTTGCGTAACTAAATCTTCCTTCATTTTTTTTCAGGTCAGCACTTTTGGAGAAGCCACAGTCGGCGATTTTAATGACGACACCGAGTGCCTCATACGAAATGATCAATCCAAACCCGCTAAGTAAGTTTATACACATTTGCAGAACTTGGCGAAATAAAATTGAGTTGAAAATTAGTTCGTTATACAAAATTAAATAAAAGTATTAAGAAAAAAAATAGAAAAAAATGTATTAAGAACGAATCGTTTCATCTTTTTTAGCAAAATTTATTTTGAGAACGTTATTCAAATGTTTCGCTTCATTTTTCAATATCCAGAGTCTGGGAACAGCTGAAACGGAGATCAAGCTTTCAAGTATTGCCAACATTGGACAACCAGAGAAAATCAGCCGGTGCGACGAGAGAACTCAGTCATCCGGCGTTTCAAAATATCCGTGTAACTCTTGTGAGTAACATGTGCTTAATCTCTATATATATAAATCTGTTCGCTAGAATGTTTGGCCGCTTTTCAATCGGAAACGACTGAACCGATTACAATGAATCTTTCGCGAGATTAAAGATCATGATTCAAACTGAGTTTGTGGTTTTCTAAAATTTCGTTACCTCGATTTTTACAGAAATGCGAAAAAAAAGTTCAACGATTTCGTTCAATCTCCGATTTTCAAAACTCATCGGTAGTTAAAATAATATTGATAAACGAAAAAATTGATTTACCAATGTGAAAGAAATTGGAAAACGAACAAAATAAGCTGTGGCTGAATGCTCAATTCGGTATAGAAAATAAGTTACAGCATTTTTTTTTTAAATGATAAAAAATTATGAAAATAAAAATCTCCTGTTCGATCACTTTATTCAGAAAAAAAATTAAGAATTATGCATGAAATTGAAAAGTAAACGCAAAAAGATGGCTCGAATCATGTTACATCGTGATGTTTTTTTTTTTTTTCGTCGATTCAAAAACAATTTCAATTCCTCATTCCTCATATCATTTAACTGATAAAAGTCTGAACGGAATAATTCATGTATCTAAATATTCTATAATGTGTGGTTTTAAGTGAGTAAGAATCCCACACACCGGTGTAGTGTAGACGTTACGCTTTGCCTCATGTAAAACATTCCACAATCCGTTAAAAAAAGCTATTCGAAATTAGAAAAATTTATAGCTAGAATTGGCTAGATGTGCCTGCTCTATGCAGCGGGCGAAGCCCGCACGCACAGCTAGTTTGGATATATATTCCAATTCATATAGAATATTAGGAGCCAGATGAACTTGAATAAATATTCGACGATTGCCCATATTTCAATTAAATTTGAGTAGAACTTGCTTAAATGAAGAAAATTTATAGAAATTAATAATATCGATACGATAATAGTTAGTATTCTGAACTTTTTTTCATACGCTATTGCGTTTAAATTCGTGTTAATATTAGCACTTGTACTTTAAAGAGCTTTCGAGAAAATTCTAGAAGATTGTAGTTTACAAAGCACTTTGCTTTGACCGTCTTTGATGTCTATTTAATAAATCTACTAACACAGTACGAGTATTTTGTACAAGGTAACGTACGACATAGATAACATTTTCAATTGAACGAGGCCAATTGGAAGCTCGTAGGTTCAATAACAGATTGATTATAGCTTAATCAAACATGTACTGTCGTGGCTAGCTTCTCTTTCGTTTGAACTTGCTATGAACTTTGTAATTCTCCTGTTTGACTGCAAACTTGAGTCTTTGCAAAAGAAACATTTTTGTCGCGTGCTCTTTCGTTTTGACGCTGCACTGTACTTTAATTTCTTGCGTTTCTGTATTAAGCTCTCTCTCTCTCTCTCTTTCTCGGTCTTACTTTTCAACAGAATCATTCGATGCGTGTTGAACTGGCCGAAGGTGCCACTTAACTAAATTAGTTTTAACCATGAACGCATCAAGTGCTTCTTGACCGTGGTACTCTCACAAATAGCCACTTCGAACACGAGATCATTTATTTTACTTATCATCCAACGCCTTGGATCTGCGCTACGTAAATATTGCTTTGATGCGTCAATGGATTGTTTCACAACAATGGTTACAACAAAAATAAATTGCTTCTACTTTGGTTAACTATGGACGAATTTTTCGCCACACGTGCTCATCACATTTTTATTTTCGCATAATGACTGGTTAAATCTAATTCTAAAAAAATAAAAATAAAATTCATGCGGTAACCGGATTATTTGGATACTTCTAAGGAATATATTCAGACTCAATTTCACTCAAAAATTCAAAAAACTTGGCAATTTTTTTATTTTCTACTTTGAATGGCGAAAAAAAAAATCGGTCGAAAAACCATTTTGTGCCTTTGACTAGACTTTCGATTTTTTTTGTTTACCCTATAGACTGCAATTTTCCAGTAGAAAAACATGATAAATTGAAAATTGATTTTGGGTAGTAAAAGAAATCGATTTTGAGAAAGAATCATGAAAAAAATAGACCAACGAACTCAAATCTTATCATTGAAATGACGAACCGAGCAGGATTCATCAATTTTCTAAATCAAAGTGCATAAATTAAAATGAAAAATAAGACAAAAAATGAAAAAAAAAAAAATCCATTGGTCATTCCAGGCCGAAAATTCGAATGGAGTTCAGCAGCCAACGACGCAGGTGACGCTGTCGAAATTGATAACGCCACAGGCTCTCCAGCAATGTCTACAATTCATATACACCGGAAGTTTAGATAAAAGATATCACGATTTGCAGGTACGTTCGCGACAAAAGTTCATTTATAAAGATGGAGCAGAAGAAAGAAACGCGAAAAAAATGACACGAGTGGACGTGGATAGAGTTCCAGTAGATTTTTTTTTGTTTTTTATCTAACGGGAAATTATGAAATTGCGAGACTACGAAATTTGTTGTTTTTTTTTTGTAGCTATTCTCTGACGTCTGATAAATTGACTAACGCGGTTCTATTCTTTCAGACAGCTCATATCGGTCTTCTGCTGGTTAGTATTACATTGTTTTTTTTTTTTTTTTCGTGATAAACGATGCGTCCTGGTACGTAAAGAAAAAAAAAATAGTTTTGTCCTCATTTTAATAACGAAGAATGTCTTCATCGAAATAATAAAAAAAATGAAGATAATAGTAAATAGAGACCGAAATAAAGGAATCGCAAACTTCGGGATCTTCATAATGGATCGATTATAGTATCGCAGTCTCGCATCTCGCGTTCATCATCGAGCATGATCTCCCTGACATCAAATATCGCTGAATGGTTTTTCAATTTCTATCAAACTCTTCCATGTCGTCGTTTCGCATCGTTCCTAATTAATTGATAATGTTTTTTTTTTTTATTTTTTATTTTAATAACGAATACATCGAATTATGATCTAAGCACAATTCATGCCTGGGCACACGATACAGATCGACGTTGCGATTGAATTCTACTCACAGAATAATGCATCGTTGTTGATAACCGTTTTGCAGCTTGCAATCATTCCAGGAATTGACGTTCATCAATTTTTGTTTTTTCATCTTTCCTTTTAATCGTTTCCTTCTAGATGTTTCTTTCGCTCATTAATTACCAGTCGACTTTCCCGTAGCTTGACATTGAGCATTCGATCGAAATGTACGTCTTTCCATTGATCTGTATCACTTTTTTTTGGTTTTTTGGTCGAGATAAAATTTGGTCATTCGTGCAAGCTTTGAAAATAATTGAAATTTCTTAAATAATCAGTATCTCATTTTTATCGACTTAATATATATGTACGTCATTGGAAAAATTCGTCATTATGCGGGTGAAAATAGTAGTGAGAAGAAATCATTGACGATAATATTTATATTTTCATTCGCAGGAAATTAGGCAGGCTGCAGAATTTCTTGAATTGCCACAACTGATGATGGTTCTTGAGAGTATACCGACGAGAGCACAGTTCATGAATAGCGATCTCAATAATCAATATAAACAGGTGGTGAGGCAAAGACTCGAAGACATTTGTCTGGAGCAAGGTATACGGAATAATCAAATTTCTTAATCTTCAAAATTCTCTATTTTTGTTATCGTTCTGATGATTTTTATTCGTGTGCCGAACAAATTTACGATCGAGATCAATCGCTGATTGATCGTTCGGACTCGGAAAAATTTCTTGCGCTGAAACGAACATATTTTGTTCGTGGAACAAAATCTCATTTAGTTACGGACGAAAATATAGCGGATTCAACTATATTTTTCGTCGAAATGGCGAATGATTCATTCAACAACAACAAAAAAGCAAATTATCTGAATCGACATATTTTCGTCCACTAAATAGAAATTTTCTTCGATAAACAACATTTTTTTTTTTTCTGTTATTGCATTATTGACTCGAGACATAAAAACAGCCGTTTTCATTTTTCAGGTCTATTTGCCGACGTTATGTTCGAACTCGATGATGGGAATATGCCAGCTCACAGAGCTATACTGACTGCCAGATGCGACATGATGAAGGCAATGTTCTCCGGAGATTTTCGTGAAAGCAGTGCCAAAGTTGTAAGTATTCGAAATGTCAAAAATATTTTCAAAAAATTCAATTCAACTTAAGGAGTTTCGGTACAAAAGGCAAAATGTTAAGAAATTAATCAAATTTGGTGATAATGTTCTTCAACATCAAGTACGGAAACACAAATTTTTTCAAAATTTTCTTCTACTTAGTTATCGAGTAATTACGCATTAAAGCAGACTTCTTATGCCCGAAGTGTATACCTATATATATGGAAACGCTATGCTTATACACGTGAATTTAGTCTTCAATTGCTCGATAACTGTGTAGAAGAAAAATCTGAAAAAATTTTTATTGTCAAATTTGGCACTAAGGAATATGTTCACCAAATTTTATAAAATTCTTAACTTTTTGAAATTTTTTGTGTTTTTAACATGGTTTAGCACGGCAACATTGTATCGCCTGAACCGAAACTCCTTAATTTGATCTTGTCGATTTGAATTGATTTTCTTGTTTGACATTATACATCCTTTCTCATTTGATTTCGAGAAAAATAAAGAATATTTTTTAACGATTTCCAGTTTCTGAAATTTACCGGATAAAGAAAAGATGAAAAAACTTTATTTTTGAAAGAAAAAGAATTGTTGCATCGAGGAGAACAGAAATTTAAGGTTTTCGTTTCATTTATAATTGAGATAATGGAAGGAAAAACGTTGAAAAATAAAAATGAAAAATTATTCCACGAAAAAGAACATAAACTCATATTTTTCAATTCCACTATTTACTTTCTATCAATATTCATTCGTATAATTGAAAGATAATAGAAGAAAAAACGTTGGAGAATGAAAAAAAAAATTATTGCACGACAAAAGAGATTTTTAAAAAGCAAAAAAAATATTTTCAATGAATAATCATCAAAAATTGTTTGTTACGATCGCAGATAGTTTTTCCTGGTGTACGAGAGTACACGTTTCACAAGTTACTATGTTACTTGTACACCGACGAGGTTCCAGCAATATCTTCGGCGAGATGTCTGAATCTGCTGGAGCTTGCAAACAGGCTGTGTCTTCCTCGTCTTGTCAATCTCGTTGAGAATCGAGTTATTGAGGATCTCGACAGGTTGTCACAGAGCGACGGTAACGAGGCTGTGGAAAATTGTTTAAGGCTGTTAGAACCGTGCAAGGTGAAGGAATGATTTATTATTTATATTCGTTTATTCATCAAATCCTAAAGTTTCAATATTCAATCGATTATTATTAACGAATTGCGGTTGAATTTTGTACTTTTTTTTTTCAGTTGCACAACGCCGATCAATTAGCCGACTGGTGCATGAATCATCTATCCGTTAATTATAACAAGCTTTGCAAAATGTCACCGCGAAGCGTTAGGCTACTTCATCCAGAGAATCAAGAATATCTCAGTGAACATCGTTGGCCACCAGTCTGGTAATTAAAAAACGAATATATTTCTAGTCTTTTCATTTGCTTTCAACGTAACGATGAAATCAACGATGACCAAGAAACATTTTCTCTCTTTCATCTTTTCTATTTTTACGATTTATTTGGTCAGGAATTTATTCGCTGAATCAAAATCGAAATTCAGGCTACAGAAATATTGTTTTGTTTATTTTTCATAGAAGAAGCTTATCAGTCTCGATCCGACGAAAATGAACTTTTGTTCTTGGATCCTGCCAGTAGTTTGCATTGATGATTTTAAGGTCAATTTAAATATTTGAAAAAAGTTTAGAAAAAAATATTCAATTTCGAGGATTTGCTCTTCGGGTGCAATGGTTTTGAAATTGAATGAAAAATGTCACTGAAAGACGTTCGAAGAAGATTAAGGATCGAGAATAACTGAATTTTGACACGAATTGAAATTTATATTCGGAAATGATGAAAAATTTTCTTGAAATTTAGGAAAAAATGTTGACACGCGAGGCTCTGAATTTATTGATACACAAAAATTTTAAGATGAAAAAAAAAAAAAAAACAAATTTAATAAAAATGGAACAAACGCTGATTCGAATGTTTGTCAGGTACCTCAAGGATTACGACTATTATCAAAAATGTCTGGCGGAGCAAGACAAAGAAAACAAACCAACGTTGAAGAGGAACCGGAATCAATCGGGTTGTTTGTGTTTTTCGGGTTCAACGAAAACTCGTAGAGAAACAGTTGGTACGAGCTCGTCGAGCGAAACGCCAGCCGATCGTCCGCTCTTCGATCCGACGAATGAGAGCATCGAGGCCGTATGACAAGAGCCAAGCGGCATAAGCCGCTCTTTCAGATTCATTCTGATCTTACCCGTGCTAATAATATTCATCTGCACTATTTTTACTATTTTGATACTGCTACAGATTTATACTTAAGAGTTCCGTGAAAGAAAAAAAAAAAAGGAGAACAAAAAGAACGGAAAATAAATATAGCCTACGACTTCGCAGTCGATAAGTCAATACACACAACAAAATGTGTAATACACGTGTGTGAAAAAAAGAAAATAAGTCGCCGGGAACGACGTGTCCAGTTTCAAGAAGACAGAGGAGAACAAAAATTTCGAGTTTTACGTTGTGTACAGAATATTTTGTGAAACAAGGCGATAAATAACGAGAGAAAAAGAGAACGGAACATTTTGAGATTGTGACAGATGACGAAAAAACAAAAAAAAGAGAGAAAATTGTGAGGGGTGATGATAGTACGTTACCGCTGGGTATCGGGAACTCAAAATCGCTGTTTCATCGATCCCCGAAACGGCGTTTTCATGGAAAAACCATGTCCGCTTAGCCTGGAGCGTGTTCCGCTTCGTTCAATTCCGACCACCACTTATTTCTCTGAACGCTCACACCTTTTTGGACGAGTACGAACATTTGCTTCGAGTCCCAACCGTTTACCGATCGCCAAAATGGCGATATTCATCGAAATAATCGAAAAGTGCAAGAAAAATTAATAAATCTGATTTCGCGATCACTCCGCAATATCGTTGAGACACGTACTTAATATTTCGTTGCACGGTAATATTTGAAAAAGACATTATTTGGGGAAATAAATAAAAAAAATAAAATAAAAAAACCAACAGACGGTTTCATATCGTTAAAATTTTGTACTCGCAGTGATAGATGATATTTTAATAACTTTATTCAAAGTGAAGAAAACATTGTGGGAATGAATATGCGTGTGAAGATAAAATCTCGAAATTTTCAGCATTCGTGTAAATATTATGACCGATAGGTAGCGCCGCGTGTTGAGTTCCCGAAATCCTTTCGTTACCTTTGTGTGACGCGAAGATTTTCACTCGTATACAAGCGCGACCTCTCTCGGTCGGAGACCGACAAAAATAACCTAGTACCGTTCCACACGAACGGGATTTGTTTGAGGCAATGTATTATAAACGTAACAGCCGTATTGAAATTTATAAATCTCTCGAGTTAGCGGTTTTCAGAAATTATCTAAAAAAAAGTATTTGTCTCTTGTGCCGTGACATCTCTTCCGGAATATATAAACGTTGTCTGACGTCTGGATGTTATTTTATCGTGAGACAAGTGTTTCGAGCGGACATAACGTTTTTTCTTCAAGCAGACCAAACCCAGTTAATTCGAAAGAGCTATTCGCGTCATTTCCTATTCCAAATTGCACTTCTACATTCACAAGGATGCAAAGCTTAAAATAATCAAAATCTCAAACTCGGAAACAAACCCGATTTCCTTGTTTTTGTCCTTTTTTTTAAGTGAAATTTGAATGTAGTTATATTATTTGTTCAATTCGGCGAGTTTAAAGTTTTCGATTTAACTTCGATTCGTGAAAAGATCAATAAACCAATAAAAATAGTAAAATCAAGCTAAATCTTTAAATTCAAATCAACTGAGTCGTTCCAAAATAGACAAATTTTCATTTTTACAAATGTCCTACATCTCTGGCGGCTCGATCGTTATAATACATTGCCTTGAAATCATCGAAAAAAAAAAAACGGTCACGTGATAATAAACAATCTTAGCGCCCACAATTAGATTAAAATATACACGAATACGTGATAGAAAAATCGCTTGCGATCCTCGATTCGGGAAAGCCATTTTGCGCATAAAGAAAAAAACAAACAAACAAACGAAAACAAATAATTAATGAAACATGCCCCAACGCCAACACTCATTTAAATCAATAACGAACAATGACACGAGTTAATTGCGGTCTACGACGATGAAGACGCGACGATTTTTTTGAAATACAGAATTTTTTCAACTCTGATGATTATTCGTATCGCACAATTTCTAATTGAGAACGTTGTTTTTAAGATTTTCGGGATTGTTCCCCCGTGAGTTTTTTTCTTGTTGAAGGATTTGTATATTGTTGAATGACGCGTTTCTCGAGGATGCCTCGCGCATATGTTTCCTGACGAATGTTCAAAATACGAAAAAAAATATTTCTTGAATTTTCATTAGGAAATATCCTGCACAGTTGTCAATACTTTCTTTTTAGAAAACTCCTAAAAAAAGCAATTGGTTTTTGACTAAAATGTACAAAATTCTAGCAGCATCGTTTTCTTTGTTTAGTTTTAACCGAAATTAAAAAAAAAAAAAAAAAAAAAAAACCCCCAGAAAAATTCCACTGACTATGCGAGTGTTTATTTTTCTATTTTTTTTTTTTTAACAAATCGTCGATCGATTGAACATTCCGTTAGAAATGCATGCACGATATATCCTTGAAAACGAATTTTCTGTGTTGTTATGACACGCGCTATCGCAAAAAAAAGTTCAGGCCTTTTGCGAAAGTTTGATACGAAAGGAAGAAGAAAAAGCTTCGCTAAAATCATTTTTCGCCTTTTGTGCAACAAAATAAAGAAGGACAAAAAAGTATCCGAAATATTTCGTACAAGATCTAATCTATAAAGCAGATTTCAGCAGCTTTAAATTTTTATTGATCCTCGAAAGGGATGTACGAAGAAAAAACAGTGTTACTTGTGTATAGTGATTCGCTTTCGGCAGCATTTTTTAGCTACATGCCAAAAAAAAAAAAAAAAAATACAAACATAATAAGAAAATGAGAAAAAAAATAGCGATGACTAAAAGGCATATCATTCATTGATCAATTATATTATTAACGAGTCCAAATATTTCCCACCGAATGAACATTAAATAGTATTAACAATTGTGCTGAACGAATTTCATACTTCCTAAACAAAAGGAAAAAAAAGAATTCCTGAACTTATAAACTTACATTTGTCCACAGATTCACAATTATTATTATTATTATTATATACGAAAAATCCAACTCTCCCCTATCTCTCTCACCATTCGTATAAGGTGATTTGTCAGTTGCGTGAGTACGAGTTAGATAACCAAAAAGTAGATGCACGGTTTTCTCGAACACGCTAAATACTAGGAGAAAATAAGAGAGTTACACGTCATTCTTTTTCAATCACAAAACAGTGTGCAACTCCATTTTCTCGAAATATTAATCGTGTCCATGAAAACCGAGTATCACCGACCGCGATACTGACAGGTCACTTTAAACATACTTTTCGCGTGATCCGTACGAACAACAAGAAACGTAAGTTACGGGAAATAAGTATGTTAAAACCGAATAAAAAGGTTAAAATTTGATGAAGAAACGGAATATTTCGAAGGAGAAATAGTGAATTATTTCTCGAATAATTTCGACATAACCTAAATTTCAGGCGATCAAAATCCGAGATACGAAGACAAAAGAACTTCGTGATTCATATTCAAAGTTTTTCGAATAAAATCGATATGTATCGGTGTTTGTTCAACTTCGAGTAAAAATTCCATTGGCCTCTGAAATTGATTAATCCAACAATCTCAATTTCAATCGTTATACCACCATTATCTGATCATTTCCGTTACGAATATGATTCTTACAGAGGTTTGCCCACAGGCAATATAGAACCCTCAGGTATTGAAAAAGCTTCAGTCTTCTAAGTGACAGTATTATTTATGTATTTTGATAGAAAACTAATGGGATTTGCATGGTGGACCAAGCAAAAGGAAAAAAAACATCAAGAATCATGCTGTTTGGCTGAGAATATAAAATTTAAACGCGAAGATTAATTTTCTTCATTTTCCTCAAAGTGTGGTCCCGGGCGACAATATGTAGTTACGTAAATGAGCGAATGAAGCGCCTCTGGCGTCGATGCAGCAAAACGAAACGCGATTCAGTCTCTTTCTCCTCAATTTTTAATCGAAGAATTTGTTAATGCTTCACCTATTCTCATTTATTATTGAAAAATCGTGAAGATTTGTCGAATATTTCGAAGCTTTTGAATCTTTTTCACGAATGTCTTCAGCTTAAAATTTTATTTCATCAGAATTCCGGTACTTTTGGCTGTTCAACAAGAACCTTAACGAAAAATCGTTCACTTTCATCAATCTCATTTTTCTCCCCATTTTTTAAACTGAAAGTCGTAAAAAGGTACAAATTACTTTACAAAAAAAATAGGTTAGAAATTTACGGCCTGTCGTTCATTTATAGAGATCTCCGAGAGAAAAAAATATTCGAAGGAGAATTTTCAAAAAATTCACTTTAATTACGAAATATAAATTCTTATCATTTTTTCATAGACTGTAATTGAATGATTTCTTATATTAATTTGAAGCAAAATATTCCTTCAGAACTGATGACCAGTGTTTTGCAGAAGTTTTTTTTAAGTGCCGGGTTTTTGATTCAATAACATTTTCATCCAAAAATGCGTGTGTAAAACAGCCTTGAACTTAGTGTGTATTCCATGAGTTTTATAAATTCGTTTTTTTCCTTAATCCTTCATCCCAAAATCGAAAGCAATAAGCAAATATAGGCATAATAAATTTGTACGAACAAAAACGTTTAAAATTAAGAGATAATAGGGAAAAAGATCAATTGTATAAGACGGAAGTGAGAAGAGATAAGATAATTCGAGTCCGGTGGGTGAAAGAAGAAAGTTTTCGTTTATTGCGTATCGTGATGATTTTCAGTGACATAAACACCAACGCATACGAAACACACGCGCGCACACACACACACCAACACACATTTACGTTATCTTTCACCCAGAAAATATATTGTTGAAAAAGAAAAAGGGGCTCGCAGGAGAGTTATAAGATGATGAAATATATGATAATAAAAAATAATAGAATTCATAAAATTATAATAATAACGAAATAAGAATAAGCGCGATGTAAACGAGAAACGACAACATGGCGCCTGTAACAGTCCGAAAGGAAGAGAAGGAAAAAAATGTTGCACGTTACACGATGCAACGAATATGGTGCGCGATATAAATTTAAATGAAAAAAAAAAAAAAAAGTATATAAAAATCTGATTAGTTCGGCTACGTCAATTTCGATGTCAATGTAAACGTTTATAAATCAAACACGTCGACATTTTCTACTGATATTATTAGTGATGCGATGAATCGATAATACTTCCTTGCCTCCACCATACGTTCATACAAAAGTTAAAAAAAAAAATAAAAAAACTTACTATACGAACGGCGAGCGTAGACAAAAAAAACATCGATGCATTTCAATGAGTCATATCATCGGATTCGAAATGTGTATCCTAAAACTTTGTGCATTTTTTTGTGATAAAATTCCCCGGATCATATTTACGCGTGAAAAAAATAAAAATAAAATTAACGAAATCATTGAATTCAAATAAATTAGGATACGAAGCAATAATTGAAGTGCTACACGGCGAGTATATAAAAATAGATCGTAAATTCCATAAGAACCATTTTCTCTTGTTTTTTTTTTTTTTTAAAGAAAAGAAAAACAATGTTTTGTCCGTCATTTCCATATATTATATCGATGTGTGTATGTGAAGATAATTCGACGCTGTAGAGGCTTTAGTGAGGTTAGAAATGTTTTACAAGTACGTTCCCAAATATTAGAAACTGATCGATCGGAATTTGGAATGGCTGCCTAATGAAATTCTGTACAAATAAAAAAAAATTCCTGGGAATTTATGTGTAAAGCATTTTTATGAGAAAAAGAAAAGAAAAAACAGTAATCCGGATGGATACATTTGTGAAAATTCCAGAGTAGAAAGCTAAAAGAATCAGAGAACAAAAAATAAGAGAAATCGAACTGCAGCCACATTTTTCGCCCCTTATCCACCAATCGACAATCTGAGAATTATCTTTTACGATCGTTTTTTCTACAGATGAAAAAAAGTAACTATCATAAAATTAATAAAAAATATATGAATTAAAAAGGAGTGACGGGTTGGTTGTTCCTGAGGTGTGCGTGACGACGTCGTTTGGTCCTGGTGTCTGAGAAACGACGTTACACCTGCATCGAGCATGCAACAAAATATTTATTGGAATGTTTGAGAATGAAAAAAAAATAGGAAAAATAAGAAGAGTGATGAACTTTTTACAAGTTGAGGGTTTGCAGAAGGCTCTAGTATTTAAATGATAAGTGAGAATAATAACACCCAATGTTCTGTATCAAATTAATCATGAGGGGAGAACGAGAGAAAACAAAGGAACATCCGAAGCCAACACGATAAAACAATGTTCTCGAATGTATATACAATTTTTGCGACGACCCATAAAACCATGGTAAAAACAGAGCAATACGTCCAATTTTTGTTTGCCTCTTCGATATTGTAACATCATAAAATTCACTACGAGAAATAAAAACAAAACAAAAGCAAACGAATAAAATAAAAATAAAAAAATCGTGTAAAACAAGCAGAATAATAATGCTCAAAAGATTCACTGACATCAATTTAAATTTAAGCCCAAGACACCACTTATATTGAGACATAAGGATTGATTGTTCAAGAAAATTAAACGAGTGTGACAACAGCGTGTTATTTGGAAATTAAAAAAAATACTTGAGAGAAGAAAGATTGATGAATAAAGCATGTAACTACTTTGTCGAGTGATGAAAAGTAAAAACGTATATTCGCCCTTCTTTTGTTTCGTTTTATAACTACAAATGAAATTGTATCCAAGAGCTTTTCTTCTTATAAACCTTATTAGAAAATATCTTTATTTAAAATGTTACGAAGTACTTGTTAAACTAAAGGGGCGAAGCGAGATGTGTCATTGCTTCCCCGATCTCATCGTAAAGTTCTTTGTAGTCCGGATGCTCTTTTATTAGAACCATCAAACTGCCTCGTTTCACACCCATTGCCGTGCCGAGATCTTGCCTTGATGGTGTATAACAGTATGGCAAATTTTTGTCCTCGCAGACTACCGGTAAGTGACACATTATTTCCACAGGAAACACATCGCCAGCAAATACCACCAATCTAAGACATCGGAACAATAATGAACTTGATAAGATGAATGCTCGACAAAAATTCAAATCAATCCTCAATTATGAAGACCTCTGAACTACTAACCCTTTCTCGCCTTTACGCAGATGTTTCTGTACATCCTTCAATCCATTTCTGAGGTAAGTTTTCTGTTTTGATGCTGAAATTCAAGATAGTACTTTTAAGAAACAATTCGTTTTTAAGTAAATTTGGAATATTTGCATTCATGATATGTAATTCAATAAATGAAAACTTTCGGTGTAAATCAATCACAGGTAAAATCAAATTTGGTAGAAATAATCATCAATATTGTTTCATAATAATAATCAATACTACATGCAATCGTGATCATAATTTGTCAAGAATAATCACTTTAATATTTAGCCAATTTTACTAATTAAACTGATACACAAGGTTCAGGATTGTAAACACCTCAAAAAGATATGTAGAGAAAGATTGAATAAAATAATTAGGTCGGAAAATTCATAATCTTTTCAATGTCAGCATTTTTCAATAGATAAAGAATTTTATTCAATTTTACATTGTATTAGCTTCTAATGATGCTCATGAAAATATTATATTTTTATAAAATTAGAATATTAGTTTCAAGACACGTACCTTTCTTTATACACTTGTAAATTTTTTTGGTTAGTTTTTTCGGAGCCATAGGTTTCGCTATAATATTGACGTTCGTCAGTTTTTCCTCGTAGCTCATTTCTTTGCTCGCATCAGCCTCGGCGATGTCTTCGTCCTCTTCCATCCTGGTTGTTTTAGTTTCACCCATTTCGATCACAATTTTAATAAAAAGTACAACTTATTTAAGAATTAAGATCGCGCGGAGACCGAGGACGCACACGTGTTTTTATCTCTGAATCGCCTCATGCGGCTCATGCCGCATGTGACTCGAGATCGCAGCGCCACGAGTTTGTCGTCTTTAGTTTGTCAATAAAGCGGCAGATCACGCCAGCAGGTTGTTCTGTTGACAAAAGTGAATGTTACCATATACCGGTAACTTTTTGGTACTCGCATATTGAAAAAAAATACGATTTCTTGCTAGATGAAATAATTATGAATCGGAACCATAATACCTCTAACAGTTTACCAAGGGTTATGTTTAAACTGTAATAATTTGTGAATATCGTTTTTCTCGGTAACCAAAATGTTATAACAATTCCTGTTCAGAAATTTTAGATTTTTCGGTCCCATAACCCTTTAAATGGGCTCCTACCAATAAATGTTGGGATATTATTTAAAAAAATCAGAAAGTAGAAACTTTATGTACAAAAATTTATAAATATCGGCTTAAAAAAATGCGTTTATCACAACTTTTCGTGAGAATATAAATTTCGAAAAAGGAAACCAAATCCAGATCACGGAACATTGAACATGAGATTCGCGACAGCGAATCTAAATCTGCCATATTTCAAAGATCAAAACGATTTTCTAAAGAAAACAACAAATGTTCCGGAAAAAAAATGATTCTAAAGCCCAAAACATTAGGGAGAAAAAAAAGCGTAAGAAGACGCATGCGCTTTATCGGACGACTCCAATATCTCGTCTGCTGCTTGGCGGACGGAAGGTCCATGGCGCTTGACAGCTTGGCCTGGGACAGTCGAGCGCAAAGGTTCCATGCGTTCTCGTGCCGGTGTCGCGCTCAAACGTGCAGCGATCACCATCCACACGTACGCACCACAACGCACAGAATACGTACACGCATAAAAAAAACCGAAAGAATGTAATTCGTTGTGTTTTTCATAACCGAGAAACATTAAAATTGATTGATACAAGAATGTGCGTTTATCGCGAGTTCATGCTTACGTTAGTACGTGAAACGTGGAGGTTTCAAGTGAAGACGGTGAATCTAAGAATAAAAAGGGCCGAATTGTGATGCAGGACAAGTATCGGGAAGGAACGCTAGGCTGCCCGGACGCTTGAAATATGACATACACGCCGGGAGTTCGTACGCGTTGCGATTAGTTGTTACACAATTATATACAGATATACAAAGATATAAATAAATAAATAAATAAAAATATATATATATATATATATACACATACGTACGCAGATAGTTATATGTGTATATATATATATATGGATAAAAGAGGTGCATAAATTGGTGCTCCGGTAAAACAAAAAGATCTGAAGAAAAACAAAACAAAGAAAACACTAGCGGATCGATGTATTTGTGATGGGAGTGCCTGCGCGAGGAGCTCTCGCGGCGATCGTGGCCACTTTCGCCTTTGCAGTTTATACCAACAGCCTCGGTTGTGGCTTCGTGTTTGATGATATTTCAGCGATCAAGGATAATCGCGATCTCAGACCTCATACACCCCTCAAAAATGTATTTTTCAATGATTTTTGGGGTACCCCGATGCACAAGGTGAGAAAATCAATGACAAATCTTCAAAATAAATATAAGGGATGATTGTTAGAATCTCGCTTGCGGGGTCGATAGATCGCTACGAAGATGAATCGTTCGAATGTGCGTGTGTGCATCTCGTTCTGATCCTCGAGAGCCGCGAGCGGGAAAGAGTATAAGTATGATAAGAGTTAAGAGTAAGAGAGACACTTTCACCCTTCCCCGCTTCGTCGCCCCACCACACACTACTCTCGACCCCCCCTTCCACTCTCTTCGCACACGCCATAGCTCTCGCGCGTATTGATCCAAAGCTTCCTCTCTCCCCCCTCCTCTACCGCTTTCTTGCCTCCTGTGTTCGCTTCATTCCGAAGCAATCTGAAATCCTATCTATTCCGATTCATTTCTCATTAAACGCGAGGGCTCGCTTTCTCGCCACTTGTCGATTCAACCGCTCGCAGCTTATTATTTTTTATTTTCGCTTCGTTGCGTTTTTTTTCCGCCTTTTATGCTTTTCAACCACGTTTTTTTTCAATGTTTTTTTGAAAAATATGTCCCGTATAACAAACCCAAACCACATCGCCATCCAATTATTTTCTCTTCCTGTCATCCCCCCTACCGTCCCCTTTCTGCCCTTGGACTTTCCGATTTCCAATGTCCGCTTCATTTCGTCCCTTCCTTCCTTCGTTCCTTCCTTTTATGCCAAATTCAATTGCTGCGAGTTTTTCCACTTCACGAGCAATCTCCGTCGCTCGGTTAGCCGGCAAAAAAACGTAAATTATTATGATCCTTGTTATCGTCTCTATATTTAGCTTCGTGAACCCGAATGCGGAAGTCCCTTCGTCTTAGATCTACTATCTGAAGTACCCATAGAAAATTGAGGCGAAAAAAAAAAAAAAACATTCGATTTTATTCAAATTTATGTTAATTGGATTTCGTGAATTCTTTCGTAATTTTTCTTCGTTCTTAAACGCGAATTTTTATCGGATCGACGTTATTATTTTTCTCTCGAATTCACCCTCGAAACCAATTGTTTTCCATAAGAATTTGGTTCGATTCAATGTCGTACTTATTAATTTTTTATGGATTTTTTATTTTTACAAAAATTTATCGGAAAATTATCGTTTTTCGAGTTTTATATTTTCATCGTTAATTGGGATGTGAGGAATAACGAGATTATCGTTGGTTTTCCATTCTCGAACAGGGTGTCTAATTACTAAACCTGATTTTTACGAGGTCTCCACAGTTTTTATGATCATTTGTGTGCTTTCATAATTTTGTATGGAAATTTTGAAAAAAATTCAAATCTGTTCAAAATCAAAAATAACTTTGTTACTTTCCCTGATTTTTTTTTTCTGAAAACTTCGTAATTTCACAATTATATCAATAGATCGACGAGACAAATTAATTTATGTCGACTAGAAATACCTAAGTATGAAAAAAAGGAAAAAAATCTAGAAAAATTCAAGTGAATACAAAAAAAAAGGAAATACAACTTTTCACTTCTTACAGATATTCTAGATCTCATTATCCACGAACTGGTGTTTTCGTTTTTTAAAATTTCTTAATCGTATATTTTTTTATTAGCGTATACAACAAACACATTTTTTTCAAAGAGCGGAATAGAAATATTAAAATTCTGAAAAATTTCATATTTATATACCAGCAACTCACCCATAATGTCATGAAAAAATCCTTATTCCTTGGTCTATAAATCTTCAAAAGTCATGAAAATTTTGGTCCTGGTCAAAATTAGACACCCTGCCGAAATGCAGCATTTTTAATTTTGAAAAAAAAATACGTTCAAAAAGATGTTCTGCTCAAACATTCTAATTCGAGATCAATTATTTTTCCTCTCCTACAATGAACGAGGTTTAGAATTAAATTAAAAAAATCAATGTTATTTTCAACAATTTCACATAATTAAGAGACGAAATCTATTAATACGAATATAAAGGCACGATATTGATTTTGTGAAGGTGAGCACCGCTGATAAATCGATTTTCACTTGATTGCTAATGAATTTTCGTTTTTTATGTTTATCGCTACAGGAACAATCGCACAAATCGTACAGGCCATTATGTGTCCTCACTTTTCGCTGGAATTACGTGATCCATCAGCTCGACCCAATGGGATATCACTTACTCAATGTAATTCTCCATGTGGGTGTTTGTATACTGTATTTCAGGTGAGTCTCATCACAAGTTTAATTAAATTCATCTCCCTCTCGTTCTCTCTCTCGCTTCTTGTTCGTCATTTGTTGCTTTATCCATTGTACGATCACTGTTCACAGGACCTGTTTGATGTTTCTACCGGATCTAGCGAGTTTTGTGTCTGCTCTTCTGTTTGCAGTGCATCCCATACACACTGAAGCTGTAAGTAATTTATTGATCTTTCGGGCCACTTCGAATATTCACACGACTCTAAATGCGACAATTTAACGATCGGTTTGAGCTACAGAGGAACGTTACAAAATTTTATTTACGTCGGTGTCCAGGCCTATTCAAATTTTCCCCTTTTGTTATCAAACTTGTCGCTTCGTTTTAGTCATGACCTGCCTAAATGCCGAAAATATATAAACGCAGCGATTTAGCATAGAGATTGAATTACGTTCACATTTTTCGAGTTCTTGGCACACGATAATAAAGTTCAATTATATGCGATTCTTTTCGTTTTTTGGTAACGAAGAAAATGATGCATGATAAAGTCGCTTTCGATGAAAATTTTGTGATAAAAAGTTTATAAAACGAAAAAAAAAAAAAAAAAATAACTGTTCTAAGCAGACGTGAAAAAGCCATTTTTTACTAAACGAAAACTGAGATCCGGTTGTGGAGTTGGAATCCTTGGAATTTGGATACCGTTAAATTTAAATCTGCTAATTATTCATTGAAGAGGCGCAAAAAACGTGGCTGTAACGTTTGCAAATTCTTTTCGCAATTTACCATAAAATGATTCCTTTTTTTTCGACCTTCAACATGTATTTCTCATTGTCAATTTGCACTACGTCATTTTCGAAGTTTCAACGAGGGATCCTCCATTCGCTATAAAAACGAGAGCAATCTCAATTTTAGGCTTTCTCAAAGTGAAAGCCCCAGAAAATCCTTGCAAGTTCGAAGTTCCTCTTTGTTTACTTCCCTCCTTCAGTTTCCTGCAGTTTCGCGTCGGCTTAACGAAGTTACCAAGACTTGATTCTGCGAAAATAGAACTTAACGAAAAATTGCTTACGAATAATTCGAAACTCTTTATCAGCGACATTATCAGAACCGAGTGGGGGGAGTAGTCTCATAAAATTTTTAATTGCTCGAAAAATTTTCCATTTACGGGAAATTTTAAAGCGGAAACGATATATCTTGAGCCCTGATTGTTACCTCACTTTTATTGGCTCGTCGAATCCAGAATCGAATAATTTTTTTACATTATTTAAGTCTCGGTTCAAACGATCGCGTATACATGCAAAAAATATTCAAAAATAGAGCACTCCGAAATTAAATTTTTCATGATTCAGCATCTCGTGAGAAGTCAATTAGTGAGAGGAGAAATTGTCGATTCGACATTAACTCGCTTTATCGAAGCATCGTTCAACTATTCATTTATATTTCGATCAGATACTCTCTACTTCTCTTTTATTTTTCAACTGCAATGACCGAGAGAACGAATAATATGTGGAAAACATCAGTAAACAAACTTTTCATGGAGGATTTTACATAAATTACTTTTTTTATTATTATTTGCGATTATGACCGAATATGGGCCAACCGATTAATCGTTTATGACGATTTTCACTGAATAATCAATATATACAGTATATTTACAATAATTCAGTATTGGAATTGATTTTCGTTCATTATTTTTTCATCATAGGTTACCGGCGTTGTTGGAAGAGCAGAAACACTGTCCTCTCTGTTCTACTTGGCTGCTTTAATAACGTACACGAAAGCCTGTCGGAGCAAAAGATCTACAGGTGAAAATTTGATGAATCAGATATGAAAAAAATTGTTAAACATTTTGTTGAACCTTCTGACTCAAAAACTGAATTCATAACATTTTTTGTACGTTTCAATTTGCAGCATGGCGTTCACTCACGTTGTCGATGATCTGTGTGCTCGTTGCTATGTTGTGCAAAGAACAGGGAATCACTGCGACTGCAGTTTGTGTTCTGTACGAAATTTTTGTCGTTCAAAGGGTGAGCTGAACTTTCATACGAATAATAATAGTATTAAAGTACCGATGACGTCGATGAATATTTATCGAAAATAAACATAATAATGAGTCAAAATGTGGACTAAAGTTTGGATGATTTTATTCGAAAACATTATACGAAATGAATATTCAAGTGATTATACTTTCTTCGTCACTGATCGACGACGATAACATAAATGACGCTTTTTAGGTCAGAGCATTGGATATATTCCTGGCGATAAAATCAGCGTTCGGTGGTAATAAGATAACGCCAACGTGGTCGGGCGAAGGAACCAAAAGATTGGCCGCACTCACCCTCGTGACGTTTAGCCTCCTGATATTAAGATTACACGTGATGGGCTCCAAATTACCCGTATTCACAAGGTAAAATCCAAGTTTTTTATTACACATTTGAAGCCAGGAAAGCCAGTTTTTTTCAACTCTCGACTGACCGCAGGGCTAAAAGACGGGAGTTATTGATTTTTTTTTTTTAGATACATTATCAACAAATCAGAAGTGGAGCTCGTTTTTGACTGAGTGTTACCGATGAAAACATAAATATTTTATTAATTTCTCTGATGGCGAATTGGTTCAAGATTTTTGTCGAATCATTAACTATTCGAATATTAATAAAATATGGTTTTTGGTTATCAGAGTATTTGATAATCACAATTCATATGTTTAATCAAATGAAGTTTATTCAACATTTTCTTACGCTGCGTTAATGTAACTATACAAAAAGATAATTTGTGAATTTACAGATTTGACAATCCAGCGTCAGTAGCTTCGACACCAACGAGACAACTGACTTACAACTATTTAGCTGCCGTTAATTTACGACTACTATTTCTTCCGATCGATTTGTGCTGCGATTGGACAATGGGAACAATACCATTGATTGAGAGCTTTTTCGATCCGAGAAATCTCGCGACTCTCGCTGCGCACGTCACTCTATTTGGGCTATTGGGAACAGCAATTTTTACACGTAGCCGACAAACTTCGGTTATTCTTATTATGAGTCTGGCACTCATGATTTTACCATTTCTTCCTGCATCGAATCTCTTCTTCCCAGTTGGTTTTGTTATCGCTGAGCGAGTTTTGTACGCACCTTCCATGGGCTTTTGCATGCTGGTCGGTTACGGCTGGAGTATCCTCACTGACAAAAGGTAAATTTTTTATATTTGTACTTCCGACATCATCATTATTATTATTATTATACGTTTTTATGGAAATCACACGGAACGTTTTATGGGACTTTTTTCATACGTACTTCGCTTCATTAAAAAAAATACTTCAATTGGAATTTGTTTCAGTTCCATGGTATTGTAACATTTTAGAGATGATTATTTTTAGCGTTTCATTGAAAAACGTATGGAATTCCATGTATTACTTGCTTTGCAGCAATATGCCAAACGTTGGGTATCAAATTACATTCGTGCGATCATCGTGGTATGAGAATGATATTTTATTAAAAATTGCATTTTTATTTTCATAGAGTTTCGAATTTTCAAATAATTTCAACGAAATACTGCATGCATAATAAAACATGAAAAATCAATATTATGTTTGCACTGCGATATTTCATGAAGGATAAATTTTAAATAAAATATCATTTCATTTGGTGGAAATGGTCATATTGGGATCCTGCAATAAGCGAATTGAAAGCCAAAAAGCAATAAAAGTTTAGCAAAATAACGTTCGAAAAATCTCTAATAAACCCGGCAAAATGCAATCACATATTTGTAATTCATTTTGACGTAATTTTTAATATCTGAAAATATCGCTGAAAATTATGATATTCATGGTCATTAAATCTCAGAATTGTAAAGTCCAATTTTAATGCTGGATAATCTGATGCGATGAACAAAAAAGGATTGTTTTGTTTGGTAAAACGTATCTTTGATGCTACAAAATAACATTTTAGTATTTTGCACGCAGATCAGTGATAAGAAAAATGGTTATTTTAAAATTTATGCAGAGGATAAATGAGAATTTTTCGAAAAAAAAAAATAGCTATGGAGGTCACGAATGAATAATTTTGCAGGAAATTGCAATCTACAAAATTTTCCATTTACAGCGAAATCATGAAAATCTTTTAACACACTCACGAGTCTGAAATAATTCACAGATATTCGAAGCTGACATCGATCCTACTTGTGACGCTAATAGCTGCGCACTCGGCAAAGACTTTCGTCAGAAATTATGATTGGCTCGATGAATATTCGATATTTATGTCGGGACTACGAGTGAACGATCGTAACGCCAAGTTATTCAATAACGTCGGTCATGCTCTCGAGAGCCAAGGCAAATTTAAGGAAGCTTTGAACTTTTTTAACGAGGCTGTTCATGTCCAAGGCGATGATATCGGAGCTCACATAAACGTCGGTAGAACGTACAATCATCTTAAGATGTTCAAAGAGGCTGAGGATGCTTATTTGAAGGTGATGTTATCTCTGAGATAAATCCAGTTGCCATATTTCTCGTGTAAAATTTATCAGGTTGAATGGGAGCTCCTTTTATTCGAAAAATCAATAGTTGTGGATATTCCATTAAACCCTATGAAACTTTTGCAATATTCAGTCATGTCATGTTTCTACGGATCGTTACTTTGTTTTCTGAAAAGTTTGTAAAAAAAATTCCATTTTTTTTTATATCAAACTTTTGATCTCAAAACCGTTTTCGACCTCGATTCGAAAATTAGTTCAATCAAACTTCATTCTGAACAAATTCGTCGGAATATAATATTCAAAATATTCTATTTCACTAAAGAATGATACTTTTTTTAAAATAAATAAGAGAACGGAGCATATAAAATATGCATTTTATTCATAAGGGATGAGAAGTAAGAACGAAGTGTTGTATTTTCAGGCGAAATCTTTATTACCGAAGGCGAAACCCGGCGAATCTTATCAAGCACGAATAGCGCCAAATCATTTGAACGTATTTGTGAATTTGGCGAATCTCATAGCGAAGAACGCAACGAGACTGGAAGAAGCTGATCTGTTATATAGGCAGGCGATAAGTATGCGAGCCGATTATACCCAGGCGTACATAAACCGTGGGGATGTTCTGATTAAGCTAAATCGCACCAAGGAAGCGCAAGAAGTTTACGAGCGTGCTCTATTCTACGACAGTAATAATCCAGATATTTATTACAACGTGAGTATCACGAACCTCCTTCACCCTTTCCTCATTTCCCGCCATCCAACTTTTATCTCATATACGTAAAAAGAAAAACTATAATGCATCGTAATAACTCCATAAAGAATGAACAAACTCGTGAAAAATATGCGAACTGTAAAAAAGCGAATAAAATAATATCGTTCTATTTATTTCCAGCTGGGCGTCGTATTCCTCGAACAGGGAAAAGCGTCTCAGGCTTTGGCCTATCTCGACAAAGCTCTCGAATTTGATCCTGAACACGAGCAAGCTCTATTGAACTCAGCAATATTGTTGCAAGAACTTGGAAGGGCTGAATTACGAAAAGTTGCCAGAGAAAGACTGCTCAAATTATTGAGAAAGGTACATACTTCTTGCCATGTATTTCCTTATTTTTTTCCTTGAAAAGTGGTAAATGTTCTCGATTTGCTCAGACAAATGTCGATTGCTTTTTTTCCATCTTTTTATTTTTCCACGCCTCACGATGCGTTTAAATTTTTTGAAGAGCCTACCATAAATTTCATCCTTTTTTTCTCACTTTTTGAATCCACGAATTCATTATACTTTCAATATTCTTCAGTTCTTTCAAATAGTAAAAGCTACAACGATTGAAAATTGCAAATATTAAAAATATTCGGATATTTTTCCAATTATACGATTGCAAAGAGCCTCGTCACGAATGTAAAGCGCAGAATATTAAGACGTGGCTCTTTACATCATTAAAGTTATAAATGAAATCGAAACGTTTGTTTTCTTACATCTTTTCCATTATTTTATTGATTCATAACATCTAAAAAAAAAAAAATATTTTCCTCACAGGATTCCAACAACGAAAGATTACATTTCAATCTGGGTATGCTCGCGATGGACGATCACGATTCTGCGAGTGCTGAGCGATGGTTTCGGAACGCTGTTGCTTTGAAAGAAGATTTTCGTTCGGCCCTCTTCAATCTGGCACTTTTGCTCGCCGACGAGCAGAGGCCGTTGGAAGCAGCACCGTTTCTGAATCAACTCGTTAGATTTCATCCGGATCACGTTAAAGGCCTAATACTTCTGGGAGACATTTACATTAATAATATCAAAGACTTTGATGCCGCTGAAAATGTGAGTACAAATTGTTCTCGTCTGAGAAAAATCTCCAAATGTAATCTCCAAAAAAAGAACATAGTTTTCTTTGTCAATGCATTATTTTATCGCATTTGCACGAGAGCCGAGAAAAAGTATGAAAAACTCGAGCGATACGAGCGATTATATTTTCACCGAGTTTCATTTGATTTCCATCATCAGAAACTCAGAAAAACTGTTTCCTAGTGACTGAGTATTTAACGATTGAAGCTATTTTAACTTTATAAACATTTTTAGAATAAACCAATATCTTTACATTCATTTTTTTCATCATTTCTTATTTTTGGATGCTTTATTCTTGTATATTTTCATGCATTTCGAAACAAACCAGATCGGGGCTCCATCAATTCTAAACCCTTATTCATTCGGGAAAATAAGTAATTTTCATAGCTTCGAAATAATCAATTAGTAATCTGAGTTTATTTTCCTTGAAGTCAATGATGTCGTGAGTTTTTAAACGATTGAATTTGCATTTAAATTTTAGATCTTCATCAAGTTAATCTAAATCGATAGATCATTTTATGTGAAAAAGAACGAAGCGATTTGTTTACTTTGCAAACTTGATGCACGTTGCGAGTCCATATTTTTGCATTTTTCGTGTTTAATGATTTTTATAACCGCTTAGTCCTGTTTTCTGTTACCAGACGTCTCGATTATAATCTTTTTCAAAGCTTTCTTTTTCTTAACATTAACAAAAACGATTTTTGTTGTTTGAAATGAATGAATGAATATTTTGAATATTCTTATCGCTGTTTCCAATTTCTGATTTCATTTGACGACACAAAATTATTTGTTTTTCTAATCGGCAGTGCTATAGAAGAATACTTCAATTGGATCCGACGAATATCCAAGGCCTTCACAATCTCTGTGTAGTAATGGTGGAGCGAGGAAAGTTGGGAATGGCAGCGCAGTGTTTGGAGAGAGCAGCGAAACTCGCGCCTCACCAGGATTACGTTCATCGTCATTTGGCGATAGTACGAGCGCGAATAAATCGTTTGCCACCTGAGGAGCGTGACACCGAAATCATCGATGATATAACGTGGAACAATATAATCCGTGATCCTACGAGTTTCGACAATAATGATCCCACGAAGGGACAATTTTTGGGCAAAACCGATGGAGTTTTTCTCAATCACGCGGTTGTGCACAATCACATGAGCAACGGTAAAGCCAACACTGGGGATTCGTTGAACAATCATATTATACATTTAAAAGCACCGATTAAATCGGGAGAAAACAGCAACAAAAATACTTTATTGAACGACGATGAGACACAAAATATCGCCGAGACTATCGGCGAACGTAATTTTGACAAAATTGTACACGGCGATGTCACCGAACTCGAGATAGATCATAATCGCGTCTCCAAATTAGCCAATTCCGATTGATTGAATGAAAAAATAATGTGGCAAGATTTCCATATTTGAGAGAGAAAGATTGGAAAAAAAAAATACGAGTAAATGGGAATGATTGAAATCGGTTATAAATATGCCGGATGTCTCAGGTTGTATGGTCAATAATGGAAATTTAAGTCTGGCATCAAATACCGAATCGAAAAGTTTCATATCGTTTTTTTAATCGAACGCCTTCCTCTCGTGAGTTATTGATATCGGAGCTATTGAATCCGAGAAAACTGTCAGAGATAGAGCAATAACACGATGCGATGCCTAAGTGCTGGAGAGATAGTTGAAAGAAAGATTATAATTTTTCTAAAAAATGAAATAGTCATAAAAATAAAAGTCACACTTTTGTTTTCTCGAGATATTCTCTCATGATAAAAGAACAACCAGTGGAACTTTTATTTTTCATGAAAACCGAAAAATGTGAAGCAGAATACACAGCAGTATTCTTACCGACTTCGAATTTCATGCTCTACTGTTGGAGTAAGAAGACTTTCTACGAAAAGGTCCTCGCCACATTTTTCCATTCGTAGTCCTTCAAGCTCGAAAACAAATCGAAAAAGTATGTCAAGACATTGTAACATACGTATCGACGTTAAAACGCGTGTGTCCAACTTTTCTCCCACACGGATTACAATTTCGAGAGAATCGCTTGAAGCGGCCTGTTGAAAATAGAAAAATATCATCGAGATCTTTATCGTAGAAAATTCGACGATCTACAATGTTGTTCCCCTCCATTTTTGCTCTACCTCTCAAAGTTTCGACAATAGCGCGATGAACGTCCACAGATTCGTCAAATTCGATTATTCTCTGAAGGATCGTGACCAATAGAACAGTATTAAACTTTTCGACTCGGAATTCGAGCTGTTGCTCGAGTTGATATCGTCGATCATCAAATCTCGGAACACCTTGTATAGTGGACAGCGAGAGAAAGAAGAGAGTGAAAGGGAAGAGAGAGAGAGAGAGAGAGAGAGAGCGAGCGGATAGGAATAGAGCAAAACACTCGGGGCCTGTCCATAGAATAAATTTTAATAACCCGCCGAATATTGTAAAGTCATATACGTATGTGTCAAGGGTCGGGAGAGAATGAAAACAATGTCGGGAGGGGGGAAGGGGCAAAAAAGAGGGCCCTTAACGAGGCGAGTTAACGTGGTATATAGTCGTATAGCGCTAACGTGTGAATATAAAATTGAAATACAGAGTATTGTTTTATATGCTGTATAAAATAGGACATTTTATAAAATATATATGAAAATATATGTGCCTTTGATTTGAATATATCCTTGAACAATCCATCGTCGTCAAGAGCCGGCCAATTTTTTCCAAAAACATTCCTCGTTGTTCAGTTTTATCGTTTCTGGTCTTTTATAAATTTACAAACATGAGATTTTGCTTCATCGGAATTTATACTTCTGAGTTTCATATTGCGTATTTCGAGAAATAATATTAAAAATAAAAAATAATAAATAGTGAAATTCTTGCAAGAAGCCAATTTCAAAGAAACGAGAGAAAAATAACCAGTTGCAATTGTATTTTGTGAAAAATCCGCTAAAAAAATGAAGTTCTACCAAATTTCAATACGCATTTCTTTTTTATTTGTGAAAGCGAACTCCCGAACACTCGAATTATATCTAACAGGCTCGAAATGGAGTCAAAACAATCTGCTCCCTCGATGTTCCATGACGTTCGTCACTCAAGTTGTTTTTTTGTCTTCTACTTTTCTAAGTGCGAATGTACTCTCGGAGCAACTCAGGGTAAATGAAGAAATCACAGCGTGTCTATAGCGGCTGGAATGGAAGACGAGCGAAGAGCGAATTGCTCAATTCTCTACGAGTACATTTAAACGAAGCGAAACACTTTAGAGCGCTTATCAGTGCCGCACGTGTAGAACATTTTTTCACTTTTATTCAATTTCAGACGTGCTCTTCGAATGAAAAAATTTCAATGAACGAGCTTTGGGTGAGGTTAGTACTTGGTTGGGTGACCGCTCAGTCATGTACCGGCTCGTGCATCGATCGCTCAGCGGAAAGCAGTTTTTATGATTTTCTGACGCTGATAACCAAGTCGAACTTGCCGGTACTGTATTGATTGCGTCAATATATTTTTTCAGACGGAATTCGAGCGATTTTCCCTATTTTTTTAGTTTTTCCTCATTTCGATTGAAAATCAGAAATGTTTCGGTTGAAAATGAAAATTAAAGCATTTTTATTTCGCTCAGGATCAGACCAAATTATTCAAGCATTTCGTGAAAAAGTGATTTCTGGTTCGGGCCTTTTGAAAAATTGCCTAAAACCGATTGAAGCAAAACGCAAAGGAAATTCGAAAATTCGGATTTTCGGCCTCGATGAGCTGTCGATATTTTATTTATAGTAATGTAAATTTTTTTTTTCTCATTTTAAAGTTGCAACAAAAAAAATTGATTATTTGATTTGAGATTTCCCAAGAAACGTATGGTAATTGCTCAGGCGAATTGTTTATTTTTTTTCTTCTGATTTCGTGTCGCTTCCGAAGCCTCTTGGAACTCGTTTAGGTGTCCAGATTTACAAGAGACTTTTACTTTTTGAGATACAAACATCATATGCTGCACACCACCGGAAAATCAACATTTTCAGATCACGATTTTCGGCCAAAATTGGAAAAAAATAAAATAAAAATAGAACAGTCGCTTAAGCCTGTTCAGATTTTCTATAGTGCACCTGAATTACGAAAAAAAAACGACTCTTCTCAGTGAAGCTGTTTTTAATGGAGACCGAAAAAAAAATATCGATTTTTGTGGAATCACTTGAAGGTAAATATTCAAAGGTCAATGTTTCCTCTCGTCGTACATAGACATATAATACGTTTTATGAAGAAAGTCATTACCGTAATTAGTCACGTCTCGATGGATTAGTGATCGTTCGATAGGTTCATAATTTACGTGAGTATACGAGGGAATCGATTCAACTTTTTTTTTTCTCTCGCACGCAGTAAGAAATCACGTTGACTTTTTACCCCAGCGAAATGTATGAATCGAGTCGAGACTTTAACACACAAGTTTGAGGCATTGGAAAAAAAAAAACGATCGAACTGGAAACGCAAGAAAATCGATCGCAACCGGATAAATGATAAGTTTTTATAGCCAAAAAACAAATTTGATCAGCAATTAGATCGAGTCTCTCGTGCAACCTTCACACACGATACATGTAAATAAATAAATGTGCTTTGGAGAAATCTTCTCTCTGATATTATCCAGGCCTCGGACACACTGATCGCTTCCACAGAAACGATTTGTCTTCGGTGTGACAACGACTTATTAAGGCTTGGGAATTCACACAGCCCAAAATCATCCCGAAACGAGGCTACGGTGGGGGCGGGGGAGGGAATTAAGCGTCTGCATGTCCGACAACAGAGAGCAGAGTTCCATTCGTTATTAACATGGAATACATATTAAAAAACAATTAAAAAAAACTCCCGACTCATGAAATCGTATAGCTTGATAAAAATTGTTTAAAAAAAAAAACGAAAACATATTTGAAAAAAGAAAAACTTGGAAAAAAACAATAATCATAAAATTAATCCCTCAGGATTTCGTTTTTTTGATCTGAAAATATTTATCAATGAATGATTTAACGATATAATTATGGCAGCCGATATGGAATTGAGGGGAGAGAGACATTTCCTGCATCTCTTATGCATACTCTAAGAAACGTCTCCCAACATTCCCTCAATCCTGTTACAGCTGCCACAATTATCGTTCAATTATTCATTGATAAATATTTTTGGATCAGAATAACGAAATCCTGAGAAAGTTATTTTATGATTATTTTCTTGTTTTTTTTTTTTTTTTTTTTTCCCCAGTTGTTCTTATTTCAAATATGACATTTCGAAGTCAAGAGATTTTTCGTTTTTTTTAAACAATTTTTATCAAGCTATACAATTTTATCGGTCGGGAGTTTTTTTATGTTTTTTAAAACGTTTTTTTTTTTCAAATACACACTTCAAAGTTTATGGCTATTTTTTTAAATGTAAAATGTTTGAATTTTTTTTTTTTATATTCTTTTCCAGTATTCCGAGATTCACTGCTAGTATATGGTATAATAAAAAATAAATACAAAACAATATCTTTTTTTTTTATCGCGTTAGATGAAAATTATAACCCAAAAAAAATATGTATACATACGCATAGACGAACTGTGTAGAAAGACGCGCGCCAGTTTGGGGGTAAATATTGACGTTACTCAGTACAAAAACTTTTGTAGAGTTTCATAGAACTGAGACAGATAGAAATATTTGAAAAATAATTTTTCAGGATGTTTTCGTCAATTGATAAGGATCGATGCAGTGTTCAATGGAAATATATCGCTGTGAAGTAAAATGCTCGAACATTAATTTCTTTTTTTTTTTTCGTTACAATGACTCAATGAGACGAGTGGGAGAATTGAGAAAAATCTTTTTTTACGAATTCAGTGAGAGACCCTTTACAACTAATGAGAATTGAAGCAGACAAGCTCGAACGTACGATGCTGAAAACTGTCGTAGCGCTAATTACACGATTCAACGGCTTATCAGTGCGAAGAGTTCGTCATAATTTCCAAACACGATCAAATCTTTTTTTTTCCAAAATATGATTGTTTTTTGAAGAATATATTGATCGAGTTATCAGGAATGGAGAAATTTTTGATTCTTTAAAATCAAGTCTCGTGTGGTATCAAAATGCAAGTCTTAGCTCGTAGAATGCATGATTATTTCTTGTGTTTTTTTTTTTCTGTTCCATTCTCGAAATTAATGTCTCCAGGAGTTTCGTGTGGGAAGACATCTATATCTTACAGACGAAGAAGCGGTGACTGATGACAAGCTCAAACGTACATTGTTGAAAACTGTCGTGATGGTTATTGTAACATTCAACTCTACAGCGTGAAGATTTTATAACTCTTGTTCTCCCAATTGGGAGCTCGTTCTCTCAATTTCGCGTAGCAGATAATTCGCGTGGGCTCTGCTCTCGGCTAAACTTCATTCGCTATCTCTCACTCACTCTCTCAGACTCAAATTTGTTTATCCTCCGAAGCTGAGAGAATTCTTCGAACTGTTATTTCGAATGACAGAGAAATTGATTTATCGACGAGACACTTTTTTAATATTACATTTCGAGATCGTTTTTTCTTTTCTTTTAAAGACAGAAATTCGTTTAACTCACTCGTATGTAAAAGAACGACACGAAATTGCGAGCAGAGCATTTTTTAATTCGAGCTTTTTATCAATCTTCCAAGCATCATCAACAACCAAACATAGGTTATTCACATCGCTGTGTTTTGTTCATTTTTGTTTTTTACCGAAAAAAATATTTCTTTATTTTCCAAGCGTAGCCAATCAATTGATCCCACACTTTCCCTTCAAAACTGGGAAGGGAAGAGGGACCCCTGGTACATCGATTGTTTTGAGAAATTGTGACGTTATCTCAATCCCCTTAGCGGTTTCATTTTCTGTTAAATGATCCTGTATAAGGCATTTCACGCAGGCGTGATTCCGACCATTTTTGATTTATCTGATTTTTTTTTTTTATAAAAAATAGTACCCGACGAAAGGAATAATCAAACGAATTTTTCGAAAAACCTAGATTTAGCGAGGTTCGGAATCGTTCCAACGCCTGTATCTCTGCAAATAATCGACATATCGATAAATGTTACTGCATCGATCTCTTTAATTCTCGTTCATACCTTTAGAAACCGAAAAAAAAACTATTGTTTTTAAAGATGATTGCCATTTTTTAATTTTTTTCCGAAACATTTCACGATTTTGTTTTTAATATACAATTTTTTTTGTAAAAAATGAAAGTTTTCCTTGTGATTCATATGATAACAACCGATGTATCTATGATTTTATGATTCCCATAAAATGTCAATTTTGTGCAAAAACAAAGAAATTGAATTTCTTTTTTATTTGCAAAAATTTGAAATTTTATGATACGATTCACAGAAAAAACTTCAACTTGAGAAACAAAAAATAAATGAATAAATGGGCCCACGATCGGACCGCAGTGTCGTCAAATGGTCATACTATTTTAGAGGTTTTTCTGGAGAAAATAAAAAAATGGCAATTATCTGTAAAAATAATATTTTTGTCACTTCAGATGCGAAAAAAAAACGTTGACAACGCTGATTCATTAGGTCTCTCCTTTTCTTTTCTGAAAGTATGAACGATAATGAAAAAAAATCGATGCGAAATCGAAAAAATATTTATCGATGTGTCGATTATTTTCAGAGATTCATGCGTTGGAGCGTGTCCGAACCTCGCTAAATCTGGGTTTTTTTTCTTTTGAAAAATCGTTACTCTTGAAATACGTGAGATAAAAATCTAAAAATTGGTCTGGATAGTCCTTCCATTGGATACTATTTAAAAAAAAAATTTTAGGAAACTAAAAAATGGTCGGAGTCACAGCTGCGCGGGATGGCCTGGAATGCCTCACACATTTAAATTGATAATATGTATTGTTGCCTCAGAAATAGTTTCCAAGGCTAAAATCCGATGTTTACCCTTGAGAGAAAAAAAAACCAGTAGACGACAGTCGTAACGTTATTCGCCCTCGTTCATTGATAATTCCATAGTTCGAAAACAAGAAAAAAAAATGAAGAGAGAAAAGAAATTGTCAAACGTTCTGTTCCACGCAGCGATTGAAACTTGGATTCCCGCGCGTGATGAGCTCTGCATTGAGAAAAAATTGAGCGATTTCAGCTTATTAAAAAGGCCGTCGAAGTAGTTTTTTTTTAAAACATTAAAAAATTTCTAAATTTCGATACTTGACGGGTCCAACAGAGGTTCAGTAAAACGTGCCCGATATTGAATGATCGCTCGAAAGGTGAAGGTCATTTTAAGCAGAAGTAGCTCGTGTGCATCAAGTATTTTTAGTCAACAACGATAGGAAATTCTTCAAAAGGACGTCTTCCTTGTTTCCATGGTTATCTTGAATCCCCTCGGCATGATAAAGAAGTCGGTGTGGTCAATCATGTTCTCGCGTATGACAAGAATGTTCCGGTTTCACCCGAATGACCTGATTTTAAAAACAATACTTGGATGAAACGCGTGGGTCGGTACACCCCACGAAAACGGGTAATGCTATGGCGTGGTTCATTCAAGGTGGCGAAGGGTTTTTCGTGATATCGTCATATATATATATACATCGATATTAACATATATTAGAAGCTTTAGAGAGAGTTTCTTCGCATGGTTGCCTTGCAACCCTCTTACCAATGGCTATACCGACATATTAGCTCAAGCTATTAACGCTCCTGACATGCACCCGTGTAACATGTTTAATGAGCACGTCTTAGCTTCTTAGCATAACTCGCCTCTCGAGCCTCTTTATAAGGCAACGCGAGCCTTTTTCGAACAGCACAAGTCCTTCAAACACCCTGCAGTAACCAACCCTTTGAGAAAATATCTACGGTGAGTAAGCAAAACATCAACGATCCTAGGAAACGTACTCCAGTACTTTTCATCAATTCCCTTAACAGTACTTGGTGTTGAAGTTAAGAGGATACAAAACTAAATATTCTTGTTTCAATGAGTCTATTTTTCGAGCTTAGCTCTTCTGTTGTTGAACTGCATAACAGTATCGTTTCTCGACAAGTTTATTCTGCGATCACAATATTTGTTTCTTCCGTAATACTCGATCTTTGTTATTTTCGGTTCTATTAGTCATTGATTACTTATTTATTCGTAGACCAGAAAGATACGCGGAGAAAAAGAATCTTCCGATAGTATCAAATGCTATCGAATCTATCATTTTTTTTTCTCGGTGCATAAGCTGAAAAAAAAATTTTGTTCATCGAACAAAATTCCATTTAGTTGGCCGAAAATATGGTGGAATTCACTGTTCTTTCGTTGAATTTCAGTAAATATAGTTGAATCCAGTATATTTTTGTACAGCTAAATGGATTTTGTTCGATGAACAACATTTTTTTTCTCTCACTGCAGAGATAGAGATAGCGGATGAAACGAAATTAGGATTTGTCTCGGCTGTGTCTTAAATAACGTCTACCGATGTTGACCTACGTTGATATAGCACTGAATATCGAATGTCACGATTCTTCATTGCACTCGTGTCAAAATCTTATCTTTCGATGAATTGCTCCGCAATAACTGATACCTCGAATCATTTTTTTTAAATTGTAGATTAATTGGAAGAACGGTATTGGTTTAATGTGATGAAAAAATGAGAATCTTAATTATTGGAAATTACATTTGGGCACATCAAATTTGAACTGTCAAAACCAAATACCATTTTCATGACAGTTTTTATGACGGTTCCAAATCTGGAATCAAGCTAGTTGCTCATGATCAATATCTGCATCTACAATAATCAAATTTGAATTAGTTATTATAAATAAAAAGTAGAATTTGTTTGAGAATAATTCAGATGAAAAGCATATCTCACGAGCATTTCTGGAGTTAATGTCTTCAGTTGACAACCTCAATATTTTATTTATGATACTAACTTCGGTAAATAAAGTATAACGAGTCTGAGAAAGTTTTGTCACATTCTGAAATTCAGGCAATCGGTATACAAGCCGTTGTAACTGGGTCTATTTACGCTATCACTCGAGAAGTTACCAAGTTTAATCGCGCCGTGAAACTTCCCCTGACAGCAGCTGTCGGAGACGTCGATACGTCGACATTTTCCATGTAAACAAACCCTTAACATCAAATTTGTGTATCTTTCCTCTGAATAATTTTCATCGTTTCACTACTACATCCCTGTTGGCTTCCTACGAATGCCACCCTATAAATATACATTTTTTCGTGGGTCAACTCTAAAAATCATAAACAAGTGTATTCAAGAATTCGAGCAACAAAAAATGAAATAATAAATGAAAAGATCGATACAAATGTCGATCAAGCTTCGAATTTCGATAAATCGATTTTCACTGGCTCGGGCTTTAGCCGATATATAATTAAGAAAAATACAAAATTTATTCACCATACGAAGATAAACGATTGATTGCAACGATCGACAAATCTTTTAGCTGCTCATTAAACATTCACGCGTATATACGAATTGCTGAATGACCCAATAAATAAATGGAGTTTTCGGAGCTTTTTGGAATTTTGATTTTCTATATTCGGACCCTTAGTTCCAGGATCAAGATCTTTACAAAAATGCAGCGTTACAAAAACTATTTAACGCCAAATAGGTCGTTAAATTTCGACTGAAATATTTGGTTCCTCTAAAATACAGTGCTCACGAAATTTCAATTAATTCTTGACAGCCAATCCGATCAATCGCTTACATTGATCGTGGCTAGGGGAAGGGGGGGGGGGAAGTGCCTCGCTCTCGTTTCTACTACAATTCCAATCTGAGATTGTTGCCCTTAAAGCCTTTTAAGTTTTATCTCCGATCGTCTGCGTTCTTTGCCAGGCCAAGATCCCCGACGATTACACCATTTTTAATGTTTCTATATACACACTGCATTTCGTGCTTTCGTTATACTATTATTATATACGATATATAGATACGATAAAGTACGTACGAGCATTTTATCGGCGACAAGTGCAGAGATGTTTTTTCTCAGATTTTCGTCTTCATTGTTTAATCGCGAACATGACGTGTCATTCATCATATCGTGAATCAGAGACATTTAGCGAACGAGTACAACGGAGATTCAATACGTGAAACTTGATGTCCTGATAAAACGTATATTATTAATAATAATCGTGGTTGATAGTTTCTGTGGAAAAGCTTCGGTGCCGCTGTAATCGTCGCGAGGGGACTGGTCGAAGCTTTTCCTTGGGTCTTCGTTTCTTCGAAGCGATATTATGAATAAATAACTGAAATTTTTATGGTAGTCGCCGCGATTTTCGAAATGTTCGATCGAAAAGTCATTGAGACTGTCAAAAGATCAATTTTTTTCACTTAACGAAAGAACTGTGTCGTCAAACTTGCGGTGACTGTAGAGAAAACGGTGTTCAAGGATCACCGAAGCTCGGTGCTTATCTCGAGAAGATCATTTTTCCATGGCTCAATCGTTAATTAAACTTGGAGCATAAATTGCGTGACGCGAGAGTGACACTGTTAACGGCTTATTTTGCATTAACTCGTAAACTCGCGTTTACGTGTTTAATGCGCATATACACAGGAGCTAGGTGCGTGAAATGAAAAAATTCGCGTGTTTCGTGGACTACCGACAATTTCACGATCACGTGAGACCGCGGTTTCGTTGTTACGACACGGAACCACAGTTTCGAGGCTTTTTCATCCTCTGTTTCGCACGCTTCAAAGGGGAAATGAAACTTTTACACCTCGGCGATTGTCCCCCGGGACGAGCAGAGAGGATTAAGGTGAGAAGGAGAGAGAGAGAGAGAGAAATAAGCAGTAAGATAGGCGAAAAAAAAACAAATCGAATAGACGCTTTATGGGTTTTGCAAAGGCGAAGAGATTGAATCGGTTACGATGAAGCAAACGCCACGGCGCGCGTCCTTAACGAGGCGTAATATACGAGTTAACGACGCGAGAAGACGACTCGGAGTCATCGCAAAGAAAAAGAGAGAAGGAAAAAATGAGGTAGAAAGAGAAAGAGAGAGAGAGAGAGCAGGAAAGATCTTTAAAGAGAAGCGATTCGGTGAGAATCTCTCTCAGGCTCTCGGTGCATCGGACTGTTCATAATATCGTAGCGCCCCCTAGCAACAATTTAGTCTTTTGGAGTAGACATCTTCTCCCTAGAAATGCCAAAAGGTGCGATATTACGTTTCCAACATAAGCTTTCATAAAAAAAAAAAAAACGCATTGCCTTTCTCCAATTTGTGATAAATCAATAATTATCAGGATAAACAACAACAATTTGATTTGATTTATCAAAACGTGAAAATAATCTGAAAGTTCGCTCCCAATATCCCAGCATACTTTCAATCCGAATGGAATTCGGTTCAATAATTGACACTCAATTTATTCATTTCTTCCTCAATCGATTCGATCAAAAACTTTTTAATAAAATAATTCTTCGATCTCGAGTTAATCGCGTCAGGAAAGATATATTTTTGCAGGAGCTTTGACGGCTGCTAAAAGTTCTCGTATATACTCGTCTGCTTGCGAACCGCCGAGAACACTCGTTCGTTAAAGTACAAATCCCATGTGGGCCACGTGACATAAGCGGAAAACTTGTACTATATTAGCACAGTACATGATACATATATGTATATTAATATATGTCAAGCTCTCGTGAGAGTAGCGTGACTACCGTTATATCACATATATCAACGCAACCATGTATACAACATATTTTATGTGCTATATACGTATAATTTGTGTCATAAAATATGCCGTACGTATAGAAAAATTACACTTGCCTGAATCTCGAATAATTAATGTATCATTGCTTAAAATCCTCGCAATTTCACGAGATTCATTCTAATGGTTGAAAAAATTTCGAAAATTAGAAAGATTATCATCGGAATAATAGTTCAAATTTTTATAAAATGCCATTCTTTCTATTTTGCTGTTACCAATAAAAAAGTGATCAATGAGCATGTTTTTAGCATCGAATTCTTTCGGCATATCGAGTCAAATTATTTGTCGGGAGTTTCTGAAACGTCGAATGTCGAATACAAATATTCGTGTCCCGAGAATCTCACTGTCTTATGGTACTGGTACGAATATATTTTTATTGGAAATTTCAATGTAATATTTTGTCGCTGGGAAAAGAAGTAGATTATGATGGATTGAGAATGTGAAGATAATTCGTGGGTGAAAATGGATAGCGAGGAGCTACAATACCCTGTGAACGTTGGTGTTTCAGGGCTTTGAAACATGATCGAGAGAGAGAGAGAGAGAGAGAGAGAGCGAAAGTGGCGGCGAAGAGCACGAACGAGGCGTGGTGGACACCTCGATGTCTCGGGCAGAGAGAGAGAGAGAGAGAGAGAGAGAAATATAAAAATGGATAGAGATGAGGGAGAGCGAGATAGAGAGAGTATGTGTGAGAGTGAGAGAGAAAGAGCGAAGGAGGGAGAGAGAGAAAGAGGCTCTCGGTGCGTTCAGGGGCTTATCATCGTTGCATTCTGTCGTGGCCTCCCTCTCGAGCGGTCCGGTGTCGTTTAACGCGACTTCTCCGGCTCCTCTCTATTCCAACAGAGCGGAGTCCAGCCACCTCGGTCCGTCCTCCTTAGCTCCATTTGTGCGTGTCTGTGATTTCTTGTTGTTTTTTTTGTTTTTTTGTTTTTTTAATTCTCTTCTCAATTGTCAAACTCGTTCGAAAAGCAAAAAACCAAAAGTAACCGTTATACAAAGGCACAGAAATAATAGTTAAAAAAAAAACCAAATAAACATTACAGCGCATAAATTTCGCATCGATTCAATGCCTGAAATTCAACGTCGACGCTCGAATCGATAATACTCTTAATTAACGAGTAGACAGGAAAGAAATCGACAAGGAAGAAAAAGAAGAAGGAGAAGACGAGGAAAAAGAAATTGGCGCGGAAAGTAAAACGAGTCGAACGAATATAAATGTATCCGAGGCAGCAGGAAGGGCTGATAGTGCCGAAAAGTGACGTTACGAAGTACACTAAGATCGTGTTTGTACGATATCTACGAAGTATCTCATGATCCCGCGATTCAACGCGTCGATCGGATTAATACATTAATAAATATCAAATTTTTATTTTAAACAAACGGCTACGGTTGTAACTACGGAAAAACGGAAGAAATATATAAAAAGAAACATCGGAAAAATAAGAAGAAGAAGAAGAAGAAGAAAACGAAGATATATAGCAAAATTTAACCGAACGAGTTGTCCAACTGTGATATTTTCTCAAAGTGATACATACCATTTCACGTCATTTTTACTTTTGTCTTGTGAATGCGTCCAATCTCTGGATACTAAGTAAGTCTATTTCTTTTTATTTTTCATTTTTTAAAATTATTTCATATTTGAAATGTCTTTAATTTCGTTACCTCAGTGCTTTCATACAAATGTTCATTAATATTATTACTGACGTTTCATGAATACTGATATTAATGAATGCCCAGCATAGATCGATTCACAATTGCCGTTTGACGAAAATTTTTACTTCTATCTAGTTTTGACTATCGCAAGGTTGTTCTGGTTTTATAGCGACCCGTAACTTTAAATACTTTTTCCTACATGCACGAGAATCATAGGTGTGTTTCGCTAAATAGTGCAATCGAGTTAAACGCGTTAGTTTTGTCCTCGCTATCGGACTAATCTGGGTTTGGTACCACGCAACTGCTTCGTGCGGATGCGCAGCTACCGCACGGTTGAAGACAATAATTTCCCGTTTCATATTGCCGTCTTGTTGTTCACTATACTTACATCTCAGCACGTACGATCTGATAAGAGAAGGGATCCGAAGAAAATGATCGAAATTTACCTTGGATTTGAGAAGAAAAAAAAAAGTATCAATATGTGCAACAAGTTTCAATGTTTGCCGCCCTTTTTGCTCGAATTCGATTACTCGTAGCATAAAATATGAGAACCATCTTCCGCATCATTGGGAAAAGGAATCCCTCGTATTTTAAATTGATTTGAAATCGCATTTTTAAGGCCATTATTTACCGAGACCCTGCCGAGTCTCTTGATACAAACTGCATAGATTTTTTTCTCGAATTTTCTAATCTGTTAATGAACTAGATCGACTGGAGCATAGTGAAAAAATTATTTCAATTTGGATCAGATAATATTGTTGGCTGAGAAAAATGAAAAAGCTGTGACGGAAAATACTCTTTGAACTCGCAAGAAATTCGTGCAGGAGAATTTTGGATGCTGTGCTCGTTATCTGTAGTTCTCGTCCCAACATCCCTCGTGTTAACGACTCGGGACCCGCATTATTTTCTCATTTTCTCGTACAATAGATATAACATCCATGTGATCTCTCGTATCCATTAAATTCAGGCATTTTCAAACGGGTTTGAATCACATTCGAACCTTTCGAATCATTTCAGTATAAAGGCAAATCTTTATTTTGTAGAAGAAGTATAAAAAAAAAACGCCTAATAACAATATCGAAATAAATCGATGCATTTGCCTCGTGTAGAATCAGAAATCTGTCTGCTCATCATGCGTATCATATCATCATAAAATCTTTATCCTCAATCTCAATACTCGAATCACCTATTAAAACCAAATTCATTCTTAAAATTTTTATTCGAAATAATATATTTCATTTTCATAACAACAATTGAATGCCACTCGATCATTCGAATTGTCCTCGGTAAACCTTATTCTGTAATTCAAGATTTCGGATAGAAATAATTCACTACTGTGGACGAGAAAGAACGCGAAACTTCTCGATATCCTGATCCAGTGATTAATCACATATATGGACATAAACATGATATAACGAAACACCATATACATATGTATATCATACAACATAGAAGACCACGTGATCTTTTCATGCGCAATTCCAGCGTCATTAAAGTGCAGTCCAACAACGTACACACACACACACATATACATAGATCCTTGACAATTCTTTCTCTCTTGACTATTTGTGGTCTCTCGATTCACGATCTCATGGTAACATATCTATATGATATATATACCATCAACACGGTAGCTAGACAATCATCATCATCATCATCATCATCATCATCCTCTTCTCAGGCTGTCACGAAGCTCGTACGTGTTTCAGTAATTCGATGAGTATCTCGTTGCACCGAGTCTAGTTATTTATGTCTTAGATATTGATAATAAATGCTGAGAAAGTGAGAAAAACCACCTGGGAACGATAACTCGAGCGATCATTACTCTTAACATATAGCAACAAAACATATACCGTCGTTTGGAAGCTGTGTAATTAGTGAAAGATGAAATATTGACTAAATATGATGGTGGATATCATCGTTTTATTCGTTGGAAGTATAAACGATAGGTGAATAACAAAAGATTATTGAAAATGGCTCAGAAGAGTCAACGTCGCAGTAGGAAAAAAAAAATTTCTCTCGTTGTTAAATTTTCATATTATTCAAACATATATCTGGAGAACTTATATGGCCATGGATTTTACTCGTGGCAAGGACATGCAAGAGTGCTTCCAACCGGAAATTACCAATGCGATTGAATTGATCTGAAATTTTCTCGATACTCGAAATCGCAATTCTACAGCTGTTTTTCCAACATAAAGCTCTCGGAATATGTATTTGGAAATACTTGAAGTGCCTCAACTTAATCGAGAGAAGAAAAATCGTATTTTTAACTCCGTCGCAATTGGAATCTTAATCACATGTACTGCAGTGGGTTATCTTCTTTGATTGGATAAAAGAAATTACGGTACACGTTAATTCGCGTTACAATCAATATATGACGGACAGCAAAATGTAGCAGAAACCATGTAACTCGTATATAAAGTAGTCACGTTAGGTCAAATGTCAGGCGAACTTTTGTATATATCGTTTGAGTTGATCACCCTGCAACAAAATGATGGGCGTTAATTGTTGATGCATCGAAAACACTTTGCACTCCGCAATAACGAATAATAATTGTGCTACAAGACGTATCGAAAATAATGAGAAAAAAAAAAAAGATTGCAGCGTGAAACATCGTTCAGCAAGAACATGACGTCAAAGGGTCAGTGATCTGGACCATTGTTGATCTTCTGGCGGGTATTTGAGTAGGTGTTGATTGATCGATGGATGAATATTTGGCAAACTCTAGTAGTTCAACTTCTTGTCGTTTCATATGGATTTTTATGTTCTGAAAATGATTTCTATTGATCAACTTTTCATTCTATTTCTTCGTAGATCTTTACTTTTTGCATGTACACCTGGTTGTGTCTCTCTAAGGTGAGGCTACACCATATTTTCCCCTTTATTTTTCTGTGAATGATTCGCTACCACGATGCATATTGTTGCAATCGGTGGGACGTTGAACTATTCGTTTTGTTCACAATTTGTTCCAATCCCTCCCACTACGTCATGAGAAAATCCCGCATTCGCGATGGTGAACCTTGTTTATACGAGGACATCGACCAGACCCCTGATACGATCGTTCATTCTTTTATTACATTTTTTTTTCTGTTAATAATTTATTAATATAGACGCGTCATGCTCGTTTTATTCTGTACCGGGTATTTCTGGACATTTTATCTACAAATGTTACCGAGAATCCAACGATAGCGCTAAAATTAGTCATACTCTCATACAAGTAGCTCGATAACGGTCCATTAAACTTGTTCCAATGATTTGGTACACTTTAAGGTGCTTCCGCCTACACCGTCATACTCTTTTTTTTCCTCAATTAAAAAAATCTCAGTTCATCTATCAGTTTGCGAGTTTCATAGCTTCGATTGGCTTATCGCTAGTTTAAGACGAGGTGTAGTGAACAGATTTTACTTTTTCTTGATCAAATTAGTGTTGAAACCGAAACGTCTGCAGTCGAGCAGCATTCATTCTTGTCAAATAATTTTTAGCAATAGTTTTGAATACGTTTTCAAGCAAATATTAATTGAGAAATCGGATATTTTACCTGATTTCATCGGAACTGAAGAGGCCATTCGCCAAAAACCTTGTATTCGAAGCGATAATGTATTTTAGCTCGAAACGAGTATGATTCTCGTTTATTTTTGCTTTCATCGGCGTAATCAATTATCTATCTGGTTGCATGTTGTGAATATCTGGTGCTATGATTCTTAACGAAAAATGTACGTGGGATTGAAAAAAAAATACCGTTAAATTTCATGAATCGTTTCTCGAGTCTACACGAGCACCAAAAACAACGCTGCTACATAAACACCAGCATGTATACTGTTTGTTGATTACGAGATGAGTAAATTCGTTAGATCAAAACATGCATACGTGACTATATATTCAAACCATCAATTTTCCTTTGCGTCGTTACGTAACTTGTTTTCAAGACTTTGCCTTGGAACACGTGTTTTGTATTAGACATTGAAGATAGTCGAAGAGACAAGGGGGAGAATGAAGAAAAGAACACGTGCAGCGCGTAAACAAACATCAAAATTCGGGATGAATCTTTCAAGTTTTGTGATAACCGGTAGTAAAAATCAAAATTGAGGGTGAAAGACAAGCGGGAAGAGAATGATGATCAATAAACGTTTTTTCTTTTCCAAGGAATAAACTTGAAAAATCAAAAACTATTTAGCATATTATTTTCTAAGACTGTTGGGTCTGATCGAAGACATAAAACGAAGAGAATGAAAGCGAGGGTGCCGAAAATTCAAATGTATTCGTGCACGAGTAATCCATCTTATTTGTCTTTCTTCCATGGTTCTCATATACCTATATCGGTGATTTGTTCATCGCGTCAAGTTGATTAACGAAGGGATTTTCAGGCCCAGCTGCAATCTGCAGCAACGTGGCTCTCCGGGCACGTTAACAAATCGGAAGAAGTATAGCGTAAGCTCATGATTTATATTTAAGCGTTAGATATCTAAAAATAGACACGAACAAGTCCGAAGCCCTCCCTCAAGAGGAGATCTCAACGGGACGAGATCGCGTCAATGGGGCGAAGAGATGAAAAAACGGTGGAGAGGGGTGTGGAATGAATGTGAACGTTTCAGAGGCGCCAAATGCTCTTCAACCGGACCCTGGGCGTTTCTCAATCTATTCAATAAAGCTATGATAATGGAAATAAAGCGTTTTAAAGTTTTCCATTAAATTTATATCCCGAGAAATAAAAAAGATAATATACGATGGAGAGGAAGAGAGTCAGGGATTTAACGAGCTCTCTCTCTCTCTCTCTCTCTCTCTCTCTCTCTCTCTCTCTCTCTCTCTCTCTCTCTCTCTCTCTCTCTCTCTCTCTCTCTCTAGTACGCTCAACCACCTTGTTTTTACTCTTCGTTTTTTTAAATTTATTCTCGTTCCGATTACCCCTCGCTCATATATCCATATATACCGGTTCTCCCAACAGAAGCACGATCGAGCCAGCTGATATGCCACAAACGTTCTTCGTATATTTAAAAATTATTACTACATATATAAAGGCTGATTAGAGGTCAATTAATCCGACAAATTTCGGGCCACTGGACTCATTAATCTTCCGTTCGTTTTATTTACATATAACTTGTTAAAGTTCTCGGTGCAACGGACTTATAAAATTGGATTTATATAATGGATTATGGATATCGGATCGGAGGTGTGGAAAATCGTATTTTATCTCATAGGAATTATGACTATTATTATTTTTACTTTCATTGTTATGACTTTTATTATTATTCATGATAGAAATGGGAAGGAAATTGCCCATTGATTTTATAGCCCGGCGCGTATTAATCGACGAACGATAATTTTTTGTCACAAGAATTATTGTAACAATGTGAAAGAGCGAGAAAGAAAAAGTCGAGGACGCACAGACACGTTATCAAAGCTCTTTTTATATTGAGAATTTGCGTGTCTGGTTTCTCTCAGCACAATGCCAGAGACAATAATAATCGTATGGCTTCGTACGGCCCCGTCGACAAAGAAAAAAGTAGCACGATCATCATAATTATATCGATAAATGCACTGGGAAAATTGCAACTGTTAATGTGCACAATCATATTTACGATGCAAATTGCAAATACGAATATTTAGTGTGAGACCGATATTTATATTATTAAAACGAGGGATATATAGCGCAGTTGTAATTTTCCGGCGGATTTTTACCAATCTTAACTGATTTCAATTAAACCAGCATCGGTTTCTTCGTTAGCTTGAACATTTTTTCAATGAAAAGCCGATAGGCAGAGAATATCCAGATGCTTTTTGGAGACGGATGAAACGTGTATCGAACCGAGAAAGCAATGTTAGGGGGCGTCAGAGAGTTAGGAAATTTCAAACTGCGGAAACCTTTTATCGAACGTACACAGACTTTTGAAAATGTTTTTGATTTTTTTTTCTTTCCTGCGATAACGTACCAAAATTCTGATGCACACTACAACAGTATTCAACTGTATTCTCAATCGCTAAAGTAACGTTTTCGTTTTTGTTTTTCTCATTATCATTGCAGATGTCCACGTATCGGTCGGTCGTTGTCGTGATTCTGGTGCTCGCCGTAGCATTCGCCGTTATCCAAGTTTCGCAAGCACAGTCCGATGTATATGGCCAGAAAAGCGACTCAAAGTACAAATATTGTGGAAAACATCTCTCCAATGCCCTACAGCTTCTATGCAACGGTGTTTACAACTCGATGTTCAAGAAGAGCGGCCAAGGTGAGTGTTCGAATAACACTTTTTCCACATTCCTGAACGTTATCATAGAATTTTCAAAATTTATTGCTTTTCGCGATCATATATGAAAGATCGATTCATTCGGAGACATCGAGTTGGTGGTACCCGAAGGATACGAACTCTATTTGGTTTGGCATCTGTACGAATAAAGTGGCAAAAACGGGGAAGAAGGAGGCGATTTTAAGAATTCATTTAACATTCGAATCTGATTTGCAAATTTTTTACAGCCCACTTTAAAATGAAAGTTAGAATCAGCAAATTCGTATAAGTGGTCATCGCGCGATCGAAAGTTCTACGAACGTAAAATTCCCACTTTCGCACGCACTACTTGTCCGTTTCTTTTTCTCAAAAATTATATTTCTTCCTTGGCAGAAATGGAGATGGATGAGTATCCATACGTGTACGACTATCCCTTGAGATCGAGGGCGAGCGCAAATGCGATGATGGGACGTTTCGGCGGTGCGAGATTTCGACGCGAAACACGCGGAGTTCACGACGAGTGTTGCGCAAAGCCATGCTCTATCGACGAGCTTACCAGCTATTGCGGACGTTAAGACCACTAAAATCAACATAAAATCGAAACACTCACATAAACATACGAAAAATAGCGCAAAACAAGAATAAACACGACGAGAGCGAAAGGGAATAACAAAAACGACCAACATGCACGATTTATACACTGCTCTATAAATTTAGATACATATATATAAATATAGATACATATATATCAATATATATATATATATATATATCTATATGTTTATGTACAATTTTATTCGTTTTTTTTTCGTTCGCCCTTTTTCCCCCATTAATAAAGAACATTAGAATCGAATGGTGGATATAATAAAAAAGGAATCATTATATCTTGCCCGATCTCATTCGGCCTCAAACTGGAATACACGAAAGATCATATTCAGGTTTACATGAGTTTAAGTTTAAATGATTATCATGTAATGTACGAATAATTAATTGTGATCTCGCTGGTCTGCTCTTTGGCATTCCTTTGGTGCGAATTTATTATTACTATTATTATTATTATTATTATTATTATTATTATTATAATATTAATATTATAATTACTATACTACTATTATTATAAAATTAATATTATTATTGCTATTATAATGAATAATTTTATTATAAATATAACTAGTGGCTCTTGTCTAATCATTCTCGAACTTGAACATTCTTTCTTCTGTTGTCATAATCACGCGCGCGAAATTTCATTTGCTCTGTCAAAGTTGAGCCAGCGATTCATAACGCAGATATGTGATCAGAATTACATACTCATACGCACATATACATATAATGTTGTACGCGCATGTATATATGTGTGAATGTTCGTATGTATAACTTTTGTTTTACATTAAAATATATGAGATTTGACGAGCGAGTAATCGCGAATTCAAAGTATAAATGTTTGTAAATTATTAGGAAGATTATTATTTTAGCTTTTATACACGATACCTGATATCCCTCTCGATCCACATACATGCTTTGTATACCTTTGAAAATATATATTGTACGGTCTCGTTGATGGTATATAAGGACGAGCTCATAGTTTTGTGTTACGATCGATCTTTCATTTCTAGTGTTTTTAATTCAGTTTCTTTAATTGTCTTTTTTTTTTTTATTTCGCATTTACCGTCAACTTGATTCGCTAGGTAAAATGTTGAGAGTATTACGCTCATTCGATCAATCGCACTCTGTGAATTACTTTCTTTTTAACACCGTTATCCACTCGAAATATTTATATATTTGATGAAAAAGTCATTTAAATATATCAACAGACTGCCCTACACCTGACATCGCCTGACGATTTTTCTCTATACGTCAAGACTAACGCTTTCCGGCTTGCTTATATTCCTGATCAATCGGCCTGGGGTTCGACTATTTCTCGGGATACATTTTTTCTTCAGCCATTCACGAAATATATTATTAATGTGAGACATTTGATGTCCCTTTCACATTCTTAAACGGTGAAACGTTTCGTTTCGGAAGAATTTCCCATAGCTTTTTTCATTAAGAATTAGCAGACATGAATTTTGGCTTTTATTCGATTTATCGATCATTTTTGATCGGCACAATCAGTTGAATTTTTTATTGTTTGCTCTATCTGCCTCGGTGAAGGATCCGATAACTCGGAAATTTTTAGTGCTACGATAGTAATGAACGGTAGCAAATTCAACTGCCTGTGAAAATTTAAAAAAAAAAAAAAAACAATCAAATATCCCTGTCTGCTTATTTCTTTTGCAGTAAAACGTTTGAGAAATTTTCACGAATCAAAAGCAATCGGCGTTTGGATATGTAAAAGTGAAGAGAAATGCTTCATACATACGTATACGCGTTTTTACGTTCTACACTTCTTTATAAATAATTCATTGTGCTTAGATAAATAATAAATTTTCATCGTCCATCACCCACAGTCAATGAGTTTCGATCGTGGCTCGATCTTTTTCTTTCATTCCCTTTTTATTTCCCTTATTTTCTTGCTCCTCTACATATTATTTCATTTTCTGCGTATTATTATTATATTGAAATCGATTTTCGAAAATTCTATGCACAATACAGAAACAAAATTATTTCTACACACACATATATGCTTGTACGCATCTTCGAGTAATTATCTTTTCGGTACGACGACCTCGTACGCTGGTTGTTGTTGGGTAGAATATCAGTGAAAAATAAACGCTCGTTCCGCTTTTCCGAAAAGGCTGTACTTTATACGACATATAGGCCATGTGATTTGTATGAAAATGTACTTCAATTTAGAAATTAAAAGAAAAAAAAAAGAAAAAAAATACTATTTGCAAACGATCTGAGACTATTCTTCAATCTGAAAACCTACTTCATTCGATCCTTTTTTGAAGCTTGCGTTGAGCGAATTCGTAAGAGCACGGATCAAAAGTTTTTCGTTCGTAACCAAAATTGTGTAATTTTTTTGCTATAATTTTTTGAATCATCGGTTTGCTGAAAGAAGTTTTTTGAAAACTTTTTTGAAATCGATGTAAGTGTATATTTTTTTTTTAATTCCAAATTTAGATGTGTAAATTGTATGCTGTGAATTCGGCTATTCCAAGTCCCACGAAATCCTTAATTTGGTTGTTATTTTGTTTGTTTTTTTTTTCTTCTCGTTCTAATGAATTCACCGAATTAGTGGCTGATTTCACGTTATTGTAACTTGAGATTTTCGAACCCTTGCTAGTGGGTAGATCGTAATTTTCGTTGGTTCTTTTACACCGACAGCTTGGAAAACTCTGGAAAATAATGGCTATGCAAAAGCTAGAAGATATAGGAGAATCGATGGAAACGATTACAACGTGGGAAGAACTCGAAGTACCCGAACAAGAGGACCTTGACTTTGATCTTTTACCTCTGGGCATTGATCTGCGAAAATTATTGGTAACACGATAAAGGACGATAAAAATATGTATGTCAGTGGATGTAGCTATCGTGTCTAAAGTTCACTCGCGATACTCGAGTGGAAAGGGATTTTCTCGAAAGCGTGATGCACGTGTCACATACGTGCAAGACATAAGTTGTGTCATAAAAATGTCATGTCGACCACTCGTGCAACAATATCGGTGGTTCTTCGTAACGCTTGAACTCTCAATCGATTTTCCAAGCGGCCACGTCAATTTCTTTTTCGTTATTTTAACTCCTTTTCTTTTAGCACACAGCGAACGAATGTGTGTATCATCTAAAAAGATTTCAATGTTGAGAAAACCGTCGTCTCGTGCATTTTCATAATCGGGACGTCGTTCCTGATACATTCTATAATTATTTAGGGTCGTTTCGAAGCGAAAATTATGAAGTAGGAAAAGTGTCCTCGAATGCAATTGCTGGCAACTTAATCCTCGAATCAACATTCTTGGATTCCCTATCATTAATCAATTGAGACAGACATTTTGACACGACATGGTTGATAGATCGAACTTTTTTTTTTAATGATTCGAGTATGCGATGTTTGGACGTAGCACACTTTTTTTGCCCTACTGAATGAACAAGAGGAAAGGACTGTCCCTCCAGCAATTTGCATTCCAACCAGACTCATTTTCCGGTGCTACTTTTAGGGGATATTCTATGCTATATATATATATATATATGTATTTGTGCGTATGCTACATGTACGTATGCACAAAAGTTCTTCCGCGATCCATATTAAGTCGCGAGTGGGCGGACAGTCATAAGAAGATACAAGAATAACAACGCTCGTAGTCCTTGACCCGAACAATTTGCCAATTTAATGGATTAATCTTGCAATCAGTGCAATTTTCAGCTTACATGCCGTTCACTCAGCGATCTACATATTATACGTACATATATCCACATGGATCATTCCATGCCGAACCAACCTTCTGTGAACTCTCAAATTTTGAATTTTATTCAACATTTCTCGTAGCTAAACTTCTACTGGAAAAAGTAACTTTGAATCGCGATCAGATTAAATCCACAATTTTCAGAATACGGAGATGATAATGAGATTATGAGAAAAAAAAGAAAAAAAATCGAGAACAGTTTTCCGGTGATGGAATCGGCTTCAAAAATCGCCGGAATCGTCGAACTTTGGATTGAGCTTTTTTAGTATAGCCTTTTATGAAATCATTGATCTCATTCCTTCGATCCGAAAAAAAAAACGTGAAGGAGATTTTATTGATTATTTTTTTTAGTTCCGTCCGAAAGGACTGCGAAAAAAAAGTTCAAACTTTCCTATAATTTTGAAAAAGTTGTAGGTTTCTATTTCAAAATATCACCCTCGATGTAAAAAAAAAAAAAAATTTCGAGTTGGACGATAAAATGTAAGGTTCAAAAGTGGCTGTTTTGATACGCGATGCCCCATATTCATATAATACATATAAATGCAGCGTTGTACTCGTGCTACCCCTTACAAAAGTTCCCCTTTAGCGTTTCTATACATGTGATTCTATACTTCTTCTCAACAGCTCGTGTACTACAATATACTTCACGTACTATGGCCTAAGATTGTCTGCATATGTTTGACATTGACCTTCACGAAGAATCCATTCGCTGTAACCCACTCAGTTCCCTCATTCTTGTTGCTAAGATAAAGATCAGTAGTGCAGTACATTTTCAAACCCTCTTTATATAGCAAGAACGTGATTAGATTACGAAAGATTGAAGAATACGATCATTGATCTTCCGATTCATCTCAAAAGCATCGTAGCTATACCATGACAGTTAGCACCGGTGAAATTCAACGAGACATCAATTTTTTTGTGTCAATTACCTCATTTCTGAAAGGATAATTTTATTCATTTTACCATCAAACCTTTGAAGAAGGTTGTAGAAGATACTTCGTTCTTTTGCATCAGCTGACACGATGTCAATGCATAACATTTCTTGTCGGTTGAAATGTCTGAGATGAAAAGAAAAGAGATTGTGGAAAAAAATTGCCATTTTTTTTACTGCACAGTCCTCAGCAAATATCGAGAGTTGAAAAAGAAAAAGGTTCTTCGAATATAGGTACAAGTTACCGGACAAACAGACATTGAGAATATAACAGCGGTGAAGTTGAAGGTTTTTACGATTCAAGCTGGTCTTCATAGACTCGCTGAATTCACGCCAAGACTGAGAGTTCTTACTTTGGACGAGAGCCACGTTGATTCTCTTCGGGATCTAGGCTCGTCCTTGAAATGCCTGGAAAATTTGAGTGTTTGCAGGTATTTTTAACGTAATTGTTTTCATACTGACAATTTTTCGTTAGCTTAGCAAAATTAATGATTTTTTTATTTTTCGTTTTCGGCCAGTTGCGGCTTAAGATCTTTGGATGGCATCTGGGGTTTTCGAAACCTCAAAGTATTTATAGCACGTGAGAATATGATAACCGATATATCACAATGCTCCAGCGTCGATAAACTTGCTATATTGGACGTTGCGAAAAACGAGATCGAGGACGTGTCGTCCTTTACTTTTTTGAAAAATTGCAAACGTTTACGAAACCTCAACGTGGCTGGAAATCGATTTGATGATTACAGAGATCTTATGATTGTTGGTTGATCAATTTCAATAGAATCAAAAGATAATCAAACTTTCACATCGTCGATATTTCACGAGAAAATTAATGTTTCCTAGCGACTTTTGCCACAAATTAAAATTCTCGATGGAGAGGAAATATCAGCAACGAGTAAATCTGTCGATCGACTAGGAAGAGTCGATGACGGCGAGCCCTCTAAAGATGAAAGTTTGAATCCCATCGCTGACAAAGATCAGGTTTCTTCAATAGTCCTAAAGAAAAATGATGAAGACGTTACTTCCGAGATAAATAGTAGTCGACAGTCACAGCGAAGGTCTCTCAAACTGGCAAGAAAATGCAGAACAAAATTAAAAAACAACTCTATCACTCGCTTCCGTAAATTGATTCGACCTTTAATTTCAACGAAATGCTATATTATTATCGTACAGGATGCCGGAGACGAAAAATATATCGTTTCACGATTAAACAGCGACCCCGAGACAATCGTACGAGAAGATGGTCAGATAACTCGAGCAATAGAGAAAAATATGATCGCGTCACCTTCATCAATTTTCTCGATGGCACACAAATTTCATGAGATGTCAATGTCAGTTCTTCCTTCAAATATGGGTCAGTCAATGTGAAGATATAATAATAGCACTCGATATATTGGGATTGATGGTGTGAAAATTTAATAAACAATCTACTTTGTACGAAACAAAAAACAGGTGAATACCGGTACAATCTGGAAACTATGCCAAGCAAATTGTCAAGTGGGCCTGCGATAAGTGGAAATTTAGCTGCGTCTCTTCGTTCACGTAATTTATCAAAAAATCCATTTACACTTCCGGCAATGAATGCAATTTCTAATTTCAATGGTAACAATTCATTTTAATGTTTCCTCATCTGAATGTAACGCCAAATGTACAACAAAACAGAGACGTAAACAAAAATATTTGATTTGTATTCATGTAATTTCATGCTGATACGACGTACGTCTATTTCTATGATTGAAACGATACACAAAAATGATGAGAGCAAAGTCCAAGAGGGTGAATTTGTACTCCAAAATATATATATATATATATCCATTACAGACCACATTTACGTAGTTATTCAGACCAGTATTCTGGATTTGTAGGTCGAATTTGTTGCTGAGAATAACGATGACGAATCTATGAGTTAAAAATTCGATTGTTCAATAAAAATACTGCCTTCGCATGCGAAGAGAAGCCTGTCGCCGATGTAACAATGAACTCGTATTACAAAAAAAAATATCTAATCGCATTTTCCGGTAATAATATTGAGTGTATTACAATAGGAAGCCCAAGTCCGTGATAAATTGGAATGACAGGCGATTCTTGGGGGTAAAAAGTATAACGATGTTTTGTACATGACTAATGACAAATGGCTGAATAATAGGAAGCTCAACTTGGTTTGAATCGAGATTGTTATCATAGTAGAACGCCTGAGAGCTCGAAAGCTTTGATGCGTTTACGAATTTAGGTCGATTATAGTCCCTTGCAGCTTATTATCTCGTGTTTTGCCAAATCAACGACGCCGCGGTCGAGACGTCACAACTTGGCAGACTAGCCGAGAATCGGAGTACACATTATGAATTGCATCATAATGAGAGAGAAAGAGATAAATAAGAGAGAGGAAGAAGAATAAGAAGAGAATTATAGTTCGCGAAGCGCTATGTCAGTTATCATTTAAAGAAGCGTGTTCCGACCCAGTTTCGCTCCCAATGTTTGGTCAAACAACAACTCGAACTAATTTATTAGTGGCTTCAGTCTTCTTTCTCTCTCTCTCTCTCTCTCTCTCTCTCTCTCTCTCTCTCTCTTCCTCTCTCGATTTTAATCTTTCTTTCACTGCGTTTTTATATAGACACTTTAGTAACACTTGTTAACTATTGCTTATTTTGACTGAACGTTGACAGACGAAATACAGCATTTAATATATCTGTACAAATTTTATGAGTCATACGTCAGCTCGTTCGGTATATTTCTTGTTTAGATTTTCTCCCTTTTTTTTTCCTTACGTACATGTACTCTATACACACATATGTCATGCTTATGAACTCATTGATGAAATACTTGTCAATATGTTCTCTATGAATAGATTATTAGTTTTCATGGATGATTTCTACCCTAAAAATAATAGATGTTGTTTCCATCCTTTTATGCGTTTTATCGCGTTACGTAATGATGTCTGGAGTCAACGAATTTTTATTTTTCTCCGAGATTTCATGAGAAATACTACTTTTCGATGTAGAATGTGATTGGAGCGTTGATCAATGCTTAAACTTCTTTTTGTACGACATTTTTTCATAGATACGAGTAATATTCAACGAGATATAAAAATGTATCGATTAACTTTTCTTATTAAAGATTGGCTGAATCGGTTTATTCAATGCGAGACTAATCGGTGATTTATTTTGAAGTAAACGAACTACTACTTTGTGCAGAAATTGTCATAACCAATTGATCTCGATGGCTAATAATTCTCAATCCATTTAGTCCTATATGCGAAGACCCATAGGGCAAGTGACTCCGATCGATTGTTCATTTATCAAACAAATATCATGGTGCGATTACTTTGAACGAGATTATTGTAATTGAATCCTATTCGCGGTATTTCGAAGCAAGAAAGAAATGATGGCAAATATATATGCATTAACCGTATTGCCGGCACTAAGCTTATTAAGTGTCATTATAAACTGCAATTGTAAATGTCATCAGTCATGATATAGTCTCGAAGAGCCACGTGGTTACATTGCGAATCGATATGGATCCGCGTCATAGGTATATTGCTTCAATGAAATTAGCGTCATCACATATCACTTCACTTTTCCACCAGTTTGAACTAAAACATAAAACAAATTCTCGCGATGTATTCGCACGATAGTACAGTTCTTTTTTCATTATTTTTTATTCTTTTGCAAATATTGAACATAAATATTATCTTTTTTTTTTCTGTTACGATGAGACAACCCGATATAGAAGAGATCGATAGAAGCGACCGGTACTTCAACAATGTGACTTTTTATCCGACACCGAAGGTACAATTTCACAAATAGAAAAATTTAATGATTTGTGAAACATCGATCCGAGTAATTTGCTTCAAACTCTTCTACCTTTTAATAATAAACAAACGCAATTTCTTTTCCATGAGAACTTGTGAAAAAAATCGCTTTTGATTGAATTCTTATCTATGATCGGTGTAACCTCACGTTTATATCGTGGCTCATGTTTCCTAGGTAGAAACAAAGTTATAGAAAAAAAAACGAGCCACAAGGACGAAGATAATCGACTGCTATATCTATCGACCCGCTTAACCTCGACCACCAGGATTTTCGTTCACTACTTCCTTTCCATCACCCATGCCCTGCTCTTTTTCTCTCAAATTTGTCTTCTCCTAGCCTGACATTCATACTCTATCCTAAAATAAAGTTTTTAAAAAATCTGATAGCTCTATAGGGAGTCGTTTTCTAATCTCCTATGTAAGACCGCCAATACTCAAGTTATTTGTAAATTACTTTTGTTAATCATTTAGCAGTTACGAAGCCCAATAAAGTTTCACAATTTGAAGAGTATTCTGCTTACAAAGTTTCGTTGAGAACATGAAAATATGATTTTTTACAATCAAATATCATTTTCGTGAAGCAAAACGAATTTCTTGTTTACTGATTAATTATCAGTCTGACAGAGTGATTGTTTTCAAATGTTCACAGCAACAAAATCTGGCCACCCTAGCCAAGATGTAATTTGAAAAAATTATTTCCTTTCTAATGTTCGAAACAAACTGAAGGAGCTGTATGTAGCTCGTAATACTTTATATATACTACGAACATATGGAAGAAATACTTTTACATCAGCTACAAAAATGAATGGTCTATTCACAAACAAAAATATTTTAATCAATCAAAAAAAATCTTTCAATGATTAATCTTACGATTCCACATTAGGGTAATCCGTTACCGCACGAAATTATCAAATTTCACTCTCGAACGAATTTTTTCCGAACCAGTTTTTCCATTTTATAGAGTGTTCATCTATGAAAATTTACAAAATGCAACTTCATCATACACCATTCTCTTCGTTATCAAAAAACCAAGAGACCAATATCTAATTCAACCTTATTACAACATACGAGAAACAATTCATGCTGAAGAGAAGATTAGGATATTATTTCTCTCGGTGTGAGGTTTACATTGGAGTAAATAGAATGTGGGGTTCGAGGTTTAAGAATTTCAAGTTGACTATAGTTTTTTGGGTTTGCATCAATGAAGGAAACGTTGAAAAACGTTTAGCGCACCGACGACTGTTCATTGTTCGACGCTCATTAATTGTTGTGGACTTTTCTGAATCTACAATTTTTGGGAAAAAGAATGGCGAGGAGGTACACAAATTCCATATTTTTCATAATTTTGTAGTGAAAAACTCGGGGCTTTTCTTGAAACTGCTTTCTTTCAATTACCTTTCACGACACTAATTGAAACACTATTCAAGTGAAGGATCTTCATAAACTGCTGCATGCATAAAAATAAAATCATTTCCTTCGAGATTAATCTAAAACTTTTAGTGATGAAATTGAGCAAATTTGATTCTTTAAATAAAAACAAATATTTGTTGTCAATTTGAGTTATTTCGTAGAATCCAAAAAAAAACGTATTTCTTTCAACTTCATTTTTATCGCACTCATCGTACAAATTTGTTCATCGAATAAAATTCCATTCATTTAAACCAAGAAATAATGGATACAACAAGCGATTTGATTCATTCAACAACAAAAAATATTTGAATCCGCGTTTTTTCGCCCAATCGGATGAGTTTTTGTTTAATGGAAAAAAATTATTTTCCAGTACAAAAATTTTGTTTTTCAGTATTAAAAGAAACTGCGAAGAAAACAATTTGCTCGAAGTGTTACTCGAACAAGCGATCGTTAACAAACTCAATTTTTTTTATCAAGGAGATGCTGGAGAGAATGTCTCATAGCAAACTGAAATTTGTGTTCCACCTTTTGCATGGTGATCGAAATACCTTGAATACGATTTTGTTTTTTTTTTTTTTTTTCATATAACTCGTAAACGATTCAGTAGCCAAATAACATAAACCTTTTTCGGCGTATAGTTCGAATCGAATAATCTTCAGTAAAATCGTCCTCCACATAGGCATTCGCATTTGGGTTTCAATCAGGGATGATAAAAATTGGCCGCCCCTTCCAGGGCTTATCAGCTCTCCCACGCCCTTCGTCCCTCTCTCTCTCTCTCTCTCTCTCTCTTTCTCTCCCACACTCTTATACTTTTCGCGTGACTTGTGACACTACTTTTCGATCGTATCACTAATGAGGGGAAGCTAGACGGTACGGCGTTGCGAATGACTATGTGAACATGTCGTTGCTGATAGGTGACATATCCGATGTGTACGACGTGGATCCACCTTCCTCACGAGCCTCCACCTCTCTTTCATAACCGATAAGTTTTGTCACACGTTCCCAGTAGTTGTTTTACAGCAACGTTGTACGTACAACGTTCGAAAAGTTTCATTGAACGTCGCATCAATTCAAAGAGTGATTTTATCATTGAGATTTACATTGTTTCTTTTGTAATGATCTTACCATCGAATGATGAACGTAATGATGACGATGAGGAAGAAGACGATGACGATGACGAACGTTATCCGTGGCTGGACCATCCGCAATGGTGATAAATTTTTCTCCTTCTGTGATTAATCGAATATTCGTCGAAGTAATGTGAACGTCAAAAGATCCGTATCTTCTGTGAGCTCTGCAACAATTATGAAAGGCTTTGAATTAATGGTCATGAGCCTCGTAACGGCGGGACCGAATGGAATTAGTTACGCCAATAATCAACAGTTCATTGATATCGATGGTGATTGACGTTTTATCTTCCAATTTTCATGCATTTTTGTCTTGTGCAAATGGTGGCTTTCATTTCTTCAAAAAAGTGTTGGTGCGCTTGTGATTTTTTGTGACGTTTTCGAAAAATGTACATTTCCTTCAATTTTATATCTAGAATAGATCAAATTTTAGAAATCTCGAAAAAGTTCTTTTTTCGTCAAACAATAGTCATATTTACAAGTGCATGATTTAAAAAAGAAATTGGAACTAATTTTGCGATCATGAAGCCCGCTAATATGACCGATGCCTCATCGGAAAACAGCATGTTTTAATCTCTGCACAGAATTATGATTCAATAATTAGCACAATCGATGCCTTCAACAATATTTCATTCTCGATGGACCTAAGAATTTATCAAAACTACTGTAAAAAAGTATTTTTTTTTTTGCTTAATCAAAAAAGTAATAGTAGAGTCCAATTTTTTTGGAACCCCTACGACTAATGAAAATATTTTATTATTTTTTTCACTTTGCCACGTCCATTGACAACTTGTGAATGTTGAATATAAAAAGGTTGGTTTGTCAGGTCAATACAACAGAGGCTGTAAGTTACGCCATGACGCCTCAGAAAAACAACGTCGTCATTTCGCGATTATGTTAAATATGGTATAAAAAAAAAGTCGTACTGTTGTTAACCCATAATTGCTTTCATTTAAATAAAAAAAAATATTAAATTATTATTCTTTGTAAGCAATCGTAATGAGAAACCGTACATTTTATGAAAATGTACTACATCGGAGTTCTTCTATCGGAGCTCTTTTTACGGAGCTGAATAAATTTGTTTTTTTCATTTATCTCAAGTTCGTAAGATCTTCAAAACGAAGATCTAACTAACGTTCAAATTGAAGACACATGCTTTGTCATTTTTCACGGTTTTCTCATGAATTATAGGTGACGTTGATATAAATAATCTCAATATATCCCTCGCTGATATGAATATGAAATACATCGATGATGAAAAACCAGTGAATATCAAAGTAACAACTTGGGAGGTAAGAAAACTAATGTTCAACGCTTTATTGACGTATCGATTATTTTCGATTTTATTTCTGCTTCATGAGAATTTCTACATGAAATTTTCGTGTACGTTACAAGTTCACCTATTTATCGGCTCCGTGACAATTCGATCGCGGGTCTCGTAATGCACTTTGCAGTTAAATATATTTGTAGATAAATATGTTGCAAAAAAAAAAAAAAAGGGAGAGAGAGAACGACTGCGGTAGAGCTCATCCTCGATGTACGTTACTCACGTTATTGTTTAAGTACACACGCGAGGAAAATTCTGAGTCACCCATTTAAAGTTTCGCAAAACTTCGCGTTGACGGATTTCTATTGAGCTACTCTCAATTTATTTTGCAGGACATGCCCTATTCGGGAACTGTTATGATTGACGGGAAATTGGTCGGGGTGGGTTACGCATTCGATGTTCTACATTTGGTTCAGAAAAAACTAAATTTCACGTACACCATAGTACTTCCTGACGTTTCCATAATCGGTGATAAATCATCTGGGATGATGAATCTGTTGTACAATAAGGTATGCGATATTAGAATCTGTGCATTTTGTTAAGGATCAGACAAAAATTTTCTTTTCCTGCAGCAACTTCCAATTAATTTTTTGTCAAATCAATATTCTTTTGATCATACATATTCTATGAGTTTTCTATTAATTTGAGATTGAAAACATCGGAAATTATTTAAATGCATGATTCTCATTACAAGGACCATGAGAAAGCTAAAAACAGTTGGTTTTCGAGATATTTTTCTGAAGAACCTGTATATTAATCAACGAATGATTAGGTTTGTGAAATAGTACATGTATTTTGGAAAGTTTATAAAACTTTCTGGAAAAAAATACATTTAAATAACGGAGGTGTAATCATTTTGTTGAAGTCGTTGAAAAAAAATATTTTATTGAGACCCCATCGATGCTCACATTCGTATATTCTAATGAGAAAATATGAAACAAAAAAATTTGCTCTAAATCACAAAAAGTAGTCCTTGAACCAAGTGTGTTTCGATAAATCAATTAGCAACAAAATTACTCGTGCACGGAGTGAAAACTGTTCGAAAGTATAGAAAAATAATTCTGTCGTTTCAACACTAATACTCACTTCAATCGTTAGAGTCTTTATTTTTTTTTCGTATCTTTAAAATTGGCAAAGAATCGTCAACGTGCCACAAGTAAATGCAATTGTGAAACAATGGCATTGTTTCGATCTTTCCAATTGGCCACACATCTTTTTGGAAAGAATTTGTAGAAGTTTTTATGAAGCTGTAATTCCTGGTTCAAAAATAAATATTTCTGCATCTGAATTTGATGAAATCAGAAATGAAAAAATGGACTCTTCCAGTTATCGCTCACACATACAAATAAAGTTTTTATCAAACTAGTACGTTAAATTCTGTTTGTGAAAATACATTTTTCACTTAACTTTTTAGAAGGTCGATTTGGCTGTGGCTTTCATTCCTATTTTTGAAGATCTTTATGAACTGTGCACGTTCAGTAGCATACAGGACAATATTCAGATCACTTTTATGATGGAGAGGCCTCTCGAGTCGGCAACGGGACAAGGAATTTTAGCACCATTCAGTGACATTGTATGGTACTATATTCTGATCTCTTGGATCGTCTTTGGACCGGTTATGTACATACTTATTTATTGTCGGTACGATATTTACCAATTTCATTATTTTTCTATTTCTCATCCAATCGACGATTCTTTTACAGAGAAACTTCAAATTTTTCTCGCTTTTCCATTTTAAAAATACTTTTTTTTTTCTAACTAATTGTTTGCCTCAATTTTTCCTCAAATACATATCATAAATTCCAAAAACACGAATGCATGAAAAAATGTTCAGAAAACGTTATTCCAATGTTCGCAAAAAATATGAAAATGGTGATTCTTTTCTCCGCGGTGCTACCTTGTAAATGAAAAAATATGGAATTTGAAGAAAACTTGATTTGGTTGGAAGAAAATATTCCTGATTCGAGATTGTTTAAGTCACATTCCATCCGATCGTTTGATGAAACTCACTCATTGGTGATATTTTCGCAGATCAAAAATACCGGACAAAAAAAAGCACGAAGCATATTCATTTCCAACCTGCGTGTGGTTCACGTACGGAGCTTTACTCAAACAAGGAACGACGACCGAACCGGAAACAAGTGCTTACGTTTTTTTCTCTGAATAATTTTTTTTTTATGTTTTACGATCACGTATTTCGTTGAAAATTCTCACGCAAAAAGAACCATAAAATAGAATGTGAATAAGCTTGAAGTCAGAATTGAAATTATCATGGTAATCGAAGCGTATGCTCCAAGAATAATTGTACAAATTTTATTTTGACGGTCAGTCAAAGTTTTCGGTCCACGTGACGACCCTTCATTGAATTCGCCTTGATTGATCAACGTATTTTGGAAACAAGAAAACAAATTCGGAAAAATTTTGATAAACGAATTTGAAAAATCCGTATTATTTTCAACATTGATTAAAGCGTATTATTTCACCGGAAATCAAGAAATATCTTATTATTGTCGTCGTCGGAGAACACGCGGAAAAAATGATCAATAAATTAATTTTTTTCAAGATTCTACGCGATTAATCTTTGCAACTTGGTGGATCTTCATAACAATTTTGACATCCTTCTACACCGCAAATCTCACAGCGTTTCTTACGCTTTCGGAGTTCACACTCCCGTACAATAACGCAGATGACATCGTTTACTCGAATCAGTATTGGATAGCCTTCAAACATAAAGCGATCGACGAGGCATTGAAAAAGGTAAGAGAAATATTAAACTATAATCGAAATGCTGATCAAGGAATTTGCCAGGTTTTCTGTTTTATGACACGTAGCCCATAACTTCGAAGAGCTTTTCAAATTAAGTCGGTTTAATCAATTGAAAAACCCGTAATGTGAGACAAAATAACTAAAAGTTATTTGGAGAAATCCGTTTTTTAATTTCCCCTTGTATTTGGAGATGAAGTACGCTTTTTACTCTGCTGAAACCCCTCAATGAACTGTTGTCAAAATTTTATTCACGACACTATGCAATCCAAAAATTTATCAATCGTTTTTCAAAAACTTTTCAGGACAAGTCCGATCTTTTGAAACCTTTCAGAAATTCTGTCAAATACAATCAAGCTGTGTTCATCGATAACCAAGGTTTTGGCGAAGTTTTTACCTGGCTAAAAAGAAGTTCGTTACGATTTTATAAATTTCTTATTCATTCAAGATATTGATAGCAAATAATTTTCATACGATTATCATCGAAAATATTTTGATTCCTTTAGACTACATATTTGTGGGTGATCGATACTCCATAGTCAACGTAATCGCCAATGATTATCTGGAAAAGATGTACGAAGATGTTGAAGAGAAATATCGTTGTCCTTATGTGATGCAGCCTGAGAATCTTTACGAGTTCAGTCGTGCATTCGCCTTTCCTCTGGGTTCGAAATTCAAGAACGAAATTAACAAACAGTAAGTACATTTTGCTATTGACACTCACCAAAAATTATAGTTGGCCATCAAATAGACAATGTCGTGTTTACGTTCTTTTGTCCATTTGTTTTTTTTTTTTTTTTTTACTTTCCGGTACAGTCGATAACGACGATAAGTGAAAAAAATATAAAAACGATGGAAGTTGCTGAAGCAAAGTCGTGGCTTTCGAACAGTACTCATGAACGGAAAAAATATTAATCGAAACGACTAAAAATTTGCTGAGCTCTATCACGATCAATTTTTCACTGATTTCTGTCTACTTCTACAAAGTTTATATACAAAATTTCATTAACCCTTACCACACTCGTTTCAACTCTAGACTTTTTATTTTATTTTTTTTTTTTTTTTTCATTCAATAGATTTTTCATCGTGAAATGTTTACCAAATGTGACTTTATCGTAGACCACATTCCGTTCGTTATCACAAAACGAAGAAAATGGTATTTGAAGTTCAAAAGTAACAGAACATCGGCCAATCTCGAATAAAGATATGCGGCGGCGCGACTTGGCTCCGCCGATAAAAACTATCTTTTTAACGCTTGGCGTCAAGAAGCTGCCGCGTCTTTAGATAGACTCGAGCCTCATTATCAAGGAGAAACATTTCATGCTGAAGAGCACATATAAGAATCGTTTTCAACCTCGAAAAATCCTGTTGAAATTGAGTTTGTGATAAACTGGTATCGAGTTTGAGTTTTTCCAACAGTCAAGAAATAGAACTTTCTCTGATGTTTATGTGCACCTAAGAAACGTTTCTCAATTGGCAAGATTAAATATTAAATGTTTTTTTTTTTTTTTTATTACCAGCTTAATGTACATATCAGAATTGGGAATCGTAAAGCATTTGGAAACGGACCAACTTCCCGGCGTGGATATTTGTCCATTGAATCTCAAGTCGAAGGAAAGACAATTGAGGAACAGAGATCTCCTGATGACGTACAAAGCCATGGCTATAGGTTTTGGTTTGGGGGCAGTAGCATTTATTTTTGAAGTCATATTGAAATGGATCAGTCGTAAAAATTATTGCGATTGTTGCTCCGATTTCTTATGCTGTCGCTCGAAAATAGAAACACCGATATTACCGATGAGCAAAACGGATCAAATCAATGAAGCATTCGAATACTCGAAGCCGAATCCGTTCACTCATTTCGCTCAAGTTTATCCTGATCAAAGAGTTAAAAAGAGTATGGTTAACGGACGTGAATATTGGGTAGTGACGGAGAAAGACGGTGATCGACGTTTGGTGCCGATCAGAACACCATCGGCTCTGCTGTTTCACCATTCGCATCAATAATAATAAAAAAAAAAACGAAGCAATTCACCATTCTCGAGTCAAGTTTAGAGAACGACTGTTTGAAGCAACAATTCCATCCTTTTTCTCGTATTTTTTTCATTCCAAACAAAAATAACGATATTGTGGAGATAATAAGAAGATTTTTTTGAAAAACCACTTCGAAGCTACCGGAAACAGTTGAATTCAATAGTCTCGAGAGAACGTTCTTTAACAATTTTCCTTTTCGATCTATCGTTTGAGAGATTATAAGGGAAATCTTACGTAATTAAGATCCTGAGAGTACGTATTTCTTTGCCATTTTTATTACGGTCCAACAGAACGAATACTTTCGGAATATTTCGGATTCTTTTACATATTTCAATACCACAATACTGATTGTTCGATCAAAAAATATTGTTTTTCTGTACAAGATGTTCTGAAAGGTTTGAAATAACTATTCACCCGTAATTTGTTGTCTGCACTGAAAAAAAAAAAAAAAACAAGTAATCACTCAATTTTGAAGCAATGAAATTGCAATGAAAGAATTGTGAAACTTTTTTAAAAAGCATTGCGATTTTCATTATACAAATTCGATCAAAATTGTTCATAGAAGTTGTCAAATAATTATTTTTATAAATCTCTGAAAAATATGAAAATTGATGAATTGCTACCTTCTTTTCTATTCCAAACAAATATCAAGCACGTGATACCCAGATCTAAATATTTTCAATACAAAAATCAAAGTTATTGCATGAAAAACAATTGTTTTGTGTTGTCAAAATAGGTAATAGATAAAAAAAATAAAAAAAAAAACAATCAAAAAATAGAAAAAATCTGGCTGATTTGAGTCAAGAAAAAAAAAACGCCAAACGACCATTCTTTTGGTAGTTCATTTCCCTCTCAATCAAATAGTCACCGGCAAGATCCAATCCGCTGTAAAAAATGAATGGAAGGGACTACGATTAGGGGTTCCCCATGGCAATGACTGTTTCGTGATGAATTAAATTTCCAACGATGTGTCGAAGGTAAAAATGGAAGAGGACTTTTCACTTTGGATTTTTACGATATATTCATCCTAAAAACCGTTGAACATGACTTTCGACACTTTTTTGTATTTATATATATATATATATATATATTTGTGTATTCGTTCGATTCATCGAGAGATGAAACGTTACAAAGACCTTCATAACTGAAACAAAACAAAAACAAATAGTGAAACAATTATTTTCGCCCCTCGATAAGATTTTGGATGTGTTATAATTGGACGACGAGATTTCTTAAACCGGAAAGTAGTGTGATACCTTAATTTCACTCTCAAGAAACACGTATACAGTTTTAATTATACGGCAGTGATAGTGTGCATCAATTGTTACGATTCTATTGACGTGAAAGAACAAAAAAGTATAACAGCCTCACGGAAAAATTCGCCTTTTTTTTTTACGCGAAAAATTGTACGATTTATATCAAGAGACGCGATAGCGGTTGGACGAAGAGTAATAAGAAAAAAATTTCACGAAAAAGTGTAGAAGAAAACAGTCGTCGAGCGCTGCCGCACTCACATTACATTGTATACTTGATACGTTTTTTAAATACATTTCAAATAGACGTGAACGGAACATATGTACGTTTTATATTATTTATGAATAATTAATCGTGATGGAATTGAAAGAATATAATTTTCTTAAGAAAAAAATGGGATTCATTTTCATTCTTTGTAATTTCCTTTTTTTTTTTTTTTTTTTTGAAGCTAAGCAACGAGTTCTGCAAGACGGAAAATAGAAGAGAAAAAAATAGATTCGATGGAACAGGAACAACCAATCTGAACTGCTAAATGAGGCATCGAACCATCCAATTTTTGAATACTTTCGAGAAAACACTGCTTTTGTTCAGTGGTGACACTTCAAGGGATTCCAAAGTATCGAATTTTCTATTCAGACTATCATTTCTGCAGTAAAAAAACCGAATCAGGTTCAAAAGTGAATTTACCGAAATTTCAACACGGAAAAAAGTTGGTATTTTTAGAATAATCACGAAATCTCTTGAATTTTTTTTGGATTAATTTACAAAATTAACAAAAACAAACACGAAAAATACGAAATCATCCATTTCTCTTTCCTCGTTCTTTTCGTGACTTTTTTTCCTCTACGATTTGCCTGACTATTGATTGAAACGGTCATCCCAGTTGCGACATTTGCTTTCAATCAATGGTTTCGACAGATTTAAAACTCCATCTGCCAAAAATTCAGATAACAAAAGTAACTGGAGAAAACATCAAAAAAAACTCATCGATCAGTTATTTTTTCCTCGGATAATAATTAGCATGTATAAGAAAAACCTTCGCGTACAAATTTTATCCGGAGGGGATTTCAGTTCGATGAACCAAAAAAAACATGAATAAAAAAACCAGAAATAATAACGAAAATCTTGACAGAGATACAACAAAAAATATAATAATCCACCTGCACTAATTTCTAGAAATAAAAACGTTATTTCCATTTTTTACTATTCATTCAGTGCCAGATGTTTTTTTATCTGAACTTTCGAAACGTTTTAACACAACAATAATTTTTATCCCATTCACCTCGCGTGATTCAATTTCTTCATTTTCGGAGATAAATTCGAGGGCAATATCGAACCCGTGTGCACCTGTGTGAGGGCAAAAGCACTGGAAAAGCTACGTAAATGCTATTTCGTACGAATCGCTAATCTTATGGTTCGTAATACGAATCGCGTAGCTAATATATATATATATATATATTTTTTTACAACTAAAGAACAAAGTACGCCGTAAGGCACCCACACACGCACAGTACGTCGATTTTCTACGGGAAAATGCGATTGGTGTTTCTCGAGAGCAACGATATGATCACGCCAATCACATTTGTGGAAAGAGCTCAACAGCAAAACTGTTGATCCTTTTGTCTTGTTTTAAATTAATACAGAGTTACCAAACTCTTTTATAATTTTAGTATTTTGTCGACGAGACTGTAAAAACCAGTATTTACTTTGGATCTTGCGTTCTCAAAGTCAATACTTTTCGTAGAGTTTGTCCTGTGATGATCGTAGATGCATTCCAAATTTGTTTTTTTTTTTTTTTTAATGTTTGGCACTCTTTTTTTCACGCTGCACTTTAGAGTCCATTATCACGTGTTTGGATTTACTTTCGGTGGAAAAAATGTATTTCGCTTGGTTGGACATTGGATAACGCAGTCTGCGTCATCGAAATAAATCAATTTTTATGACTCAAGGCGATATTGAATCATTGAAAAATTGAACGATTTTTACAACCGATAGAATCGATGAGATTTTTAAAAAAATGTACGTCGAATATATGCGTGTACTATTTTTTAGTCTTCTTCTTCATCTGCGCTTTCCGTTTATTCTCTATCGCCTCCATTCTCATATCTTCCAAATCTTCCATTATCCCTGAAATTGTAATAAAATTATGGTAATTTTTTTGACTCGTGGTTTTAAAAATTGATAAAATTTTTCAAATTACATCGATACTGACCTATTTTCGTAGATACAAATTCTTCCTTCAATTGTTGGGCGAAAGTACTCTCCATGTTCCCGTCATCGTCGTCCACATTTCTGTATTTGCTCTTGTCGTAACCGAATATCTCACTAATGTATTTGCTATAATCCTCCGACTCCTCCTCCGGACCGTCGTCGATGAAATCGTCGAGTTCCGAATCGTACTCGTCCTCATCGTCGTCGTAGATGCGACCTGAAATAAATGTTTAACATTGTCGTATTTATGCTGAAATTTCCTGTTTTCATTTGTCGCTTTATGATCAGTTTGATACATTTTTAAGGACGGCTTATAGAAAGTTTTATTATATAATGGTTAAACGACGATCAAAAAATCCGAATTCGTTAAAAATCAAATAAATTTGTAGTCTTTGAAAGTCAAGAAATTTTCATCAATCACTGTTATCGAAATAGTTTGTTGATTGAACTCCGAATACTGAGAGCCATTGAAAATTTCGAAATTAATTGGTATTTTGAATTGATGAAAATAGTGTAGTTCATTCAAGACTCACATGGTGTTTCGAGAAGTGATAGTACGATAAAATAGGATTGAAATATTTACGTCTATTGATGGGTCGTTTGGCCCCAGGTTTGGGGTTCCGTCCTCGTACGTCCTGAGGCGGGAACGGTCTTGTTTTGCCATTGGACATCGGTCCTTGTCTTGACTTCACGTCGGGAGGTGGGAATTGCTTAGGTTTTACGTCCGGAGGTGGAAATTGTCGAGGCTTAATATCCTTTGACTCTATAGATCCTCTATCGGGACGAGAGTCAGACTTGGATTTAGTGGAGTTTAATGCGCTAGACTTGCCATCATCCGCTCTTTTACTGTTCGCTTTACACAGAGCTAATTTTCGTTTTTCTTCTTCGATCATACGACGCATTGATTCCAACTGTTTCTTTTCGGCTTCGAGCTTTTTGCGTTCCTCGAGTAATTCGTCCTTTGCCGAAATTTTAGACGTGGAACTCTTTTCCGTTGGTCTTTCCGGTGCTTTCCTCTCGATCGGCCGAGTCATCGTCGAACTCGTCGGTTTTGTAAGACTCTTTTCCAAAATTGAGGGTGGCGCAGATTTGCCGTTACTCAATTTTGGAATTTTGTTTGGTGAAGGCTTGGACACTTCCGATTTAGAGGATTTGCTTGTATCCGATGAAGGACCGCTCACCGATTTAGTAGTCTCACCGTTTTTCTCGCGATCCCTTTTCTCCCGCCACTCTTTTTCCTTTATATATTCTTTCATCTGTTTTTTCGTCATCAGACGCTCACGATCTTCTACTTTTGGCTTTGGCTTTGCTTCTATTACAACTGGTTCGTGCTGTTTCTTTTCCGCTAATTTTAGCAACGATACAAAGTCGAGAGGCGGCGGTCCCGGAGGCTTTTTCTTCGGTTTTGGTTTCTCCTCTCTTTCAGGTTCTTTTTCCCTCTCCGTCGTGCGATCCCTCTCCGTTTTTGTCGTTTCTTGTTCCGTTTCTTTGCTCGTTGTGGAAGTAGATTTGCGCTTTCGTCGATGCGGTAAACTCTCTTCCAGCTCCTGTTGCTTAAGAGCCTGACGAACTCGATCCTGAATTTTTATCATAAAAATATAGAAAAAGTTATTTTTAACGTACAAAAAGGAAGGTTTTTTTCCTTTTAAATGTCACCGGAATAAAATGCTCAATTAGAAATAACTTGACCGCAGTATTGTAAATTAATTAGAAACTATTTTACGCGTGTTCAACGATTACTTGAGCGAGTTGTTTGCGGTAGTATTTGAAAATCACTTGTACCTTCGTCGATGCTATGTCTTTCACAGTTTTTTTACCAGTCTCACTGAACAATGGCTTTTCAGGAGGTAAATTGCTGTATTTGTTCATCAGCTGATTATAAAATGCAGAAGCCTCTTGCGAAACGTAGCCATAATCATCCTCATCCGGTTGGGAAGGACCTGTAAAAAAAAGTAATGAATATTCTGGTCTGCGTGGTTGCGAATGCCAGAAAAAATGAAGAATTTCTAAGATAACTCTTGCCCACTCTAAATGATACTGAAATTTTTTTAACGCAAACATCAATGCACAGTCAAGGCTGAGGATGCACAGATTTTAAACGAATTCTACAAACCACACAAGAATTATGCAAATAATTTGGTACCGTTGAATCTATAATTAATTTTGCAAAAATCTACTTTATCTTGGTGCGGCTGACCTTGATAATCCCATGGAAATGACGACTATGCCAGAATCCACCGTATAAACCTGCAGGCAAAAATGTTGCCCATGTTATGGACAAATTTGGGATCTATGTCTCAAAAAAAAGAAACAAAAAAATTGTTTCACTTATATACTTGATGAACAAATATTTTCAACCTTGGCAAGAGTTATCGTCAAAATTTGTGCTAAAAACTTAATTACTCATAGGCATACATAGGCTAGTCCTACTATAAGTGTTATTTATTATCCGTTAGGCCATAAGTTTTCATGTACCAAATAGAGGAAGGAGCAATTCTTGTTAAGTGCACACGCTACCGCGACTCTAGACAACACATTTGAATTTTTTCTCAAAAATTATAAAAAATGTCACTCAATTATTCTCCTATGCACAGTAAATTTGTATATTTCACTTTCAAATAACTTTGGTAGCGATGCGAACTTAAGAGGCACTGTTGAAGCTTGCGGCCGATGGATAAAAAAATAATAAGCACCAATGATAATCGTACCTGCCATCGTGACAGCGGTGTCATCATTATTGACAGCATCTGCCAACACTGATTTATTTGCAGCTTTACAAACTTTCAGGTGTTTATTTATTCTACTTTGGGCTTTGTGATCACGTAGCGACAACAAGTTCTGTATGAACAAATGACACCAGACATTATTATGATCGCACAATTAATAAATTGAAGTTAAACGTAAAAAAGGCCATTCAAGTTTTTCTTCATTACCTCACGTTTTCTCTTTTCCTCAAGAGCTTTTTGTCGTTCCTCCTCCTCTTTCTTAGCCAAAAATTTTTTTATATTGTTGGAAAGGTTTCTCGATTGTTTAGATTCTTTTTTGGGAGGTGTAAATTTTGTAGGGTAATAAGAACTAGCCTGTAAACAGATTGTATTCGAAAAATTATGTTGTGATTCAGTTTTTCAAGTGTTTATAACGTTATTTTAATGTAAATTAAAAAAAAAATATGTTACGCATAAAAGTTGAACGAACGTTATCTACTGACCTGTTTGTTGGCACTGTTTTTCTGAGCCACGCTCAGCAAAGTACCGAAATCCATTGCGTACGAAAGCTAAATGTGCAACACAATATTTATTTTTATTACGTCGAATCTGTAACAAAGACGTTCCCTTCTAAAGGCATGATATACTCCTTGATTATTACGAATCAGCTTTCTAATGTTCTCTCCATTGCCGTAATTTAATCGAAATTGATTCGCCTCAGTTTTTCTTTATTGTATTTTTCAAACGTTTATCGTGTTTGAGGTATCGATTTCACGATGTAAACGAAAGAAAATAATCTTCCATATGATGAACGATAATGGTGAAATGTATTTATGCATACGTAGAGATGATTCGGAAATAAAGGTGTGTTTGTGTAAAAATATTTCGTAGTGGGATTTTATACGTTGAGAGAACGTTCATTTTGGTCATCCCGTAACGATGATGACGTCATCAACCTCCAGTGTTCTAATCTGAAATTTCGAGGTTAGTATTTCACGTGTAGCGACATCTATCGTATCGTCAGATGATAAAGCAGTTACAGCACTATTGAAATATCTGTGATAAACATATATTTTTCGATCGTGCAGTACAATTTTCCGAGTCGCAGACGGAGGGAAAAGCTTTGGAAGATTGTACGTTTGTACTTTCAATTAATTGTAATAGTAATCATGTTTTTTCAACTGAAAGTATTATTTATTGATAGGAATTAAATTCGCTTAGTGTATATTGTAATATTTAGTAAAAAAAAAATAAACGAACACAGTATAATGGACGGCGATTATTATTCAGCTGTCTATACTTGGTGAGTAAACAAACATTTCGTAAGGTCCAATCAAAATTTCTCCGGTGTGTTTGTAAAATAGGAAAAAAAAATAACATTCGATATTAAAAAATCTGATAAAAAATGATGCTCCAAATTGAAAATTTCGAATCATCAAATGAGTACGATATTTAAATCATTCACTTACTTTTTGTCAACTTGATATTGAAAACAAAATTCCTATGTGTAGATTTTTTGTTTTTATTAAACGATCTACTTTACAATTAGTTGTAAATAACGACTTCATATGTGACAAGGGGTTCTGGTTTATTATTTTATTCTTTCAAATTCAAAAGGTTTGAAAAATGTGGAATAATATCAAACATACGGACCCATCTCCGACAAAACCTTGTCAACGCTCTGAAGAGCAAGGATACCACTTTGAGCAAAGACAACACCTTTCCAAAATCAGCCAAACAATATGTTTACGATTTGCTCATTGCTGAATATTTATGGAATCATAGTTACACATATACATTGTCGGTATTTGCCAGCGAAGCTCCTTTGCTTGTCAATTTCTTCAAGCACTTGCCTAACTCTGACAGTCCTGGCAGGAAAGAAAAGTTGCAGATTGATTATGTTCAACATACCCTTGAAACTTTGGGGATTCGGCCAGAGGATTCGGTTGGCCAGCTCGTCATGAAAGAATACAGCAATGTCGATACTCCACTTTTACTTGCAATTCTCAAATGCTTGAGTCAGTCGCTTCTCAATGCCAAAGATAAAAACGACCTGAAACTTTTAGGACAAGATAACAGACACAATTGCGAAACACAGACTGATGGAAGTTACAAACATTCATTAGAATATTCCAAATTGGCAATGGCAAAAAAAAAATTACTTCGACAGAAAGAAATATTTGCAGCTGAACTAACTCAAAAAGAGGATGAATTAAGAAGACAAGCTTCTGTTATGGAACAACAAATGATAACACTTAATGACAAACTAACAAAAGCTCAGGTAAACTGATTTGGACCTTTTTCCATTCATGAATAGAGAAGAACCATGCAATATTAGATAATGAAAATAATAATTTTGAAAGCATTTTTTCAATATAAAATCAATACTTTTCTAAGGTTAACAAACATTACAAACGATTAAAACATGATCAAACGTGGGAATATTCCAGTTACAATAATTATTGAGATATTTTATGAAAATGTCAAATCTTTTGTAACGAGGAATTTCTATTTAAAATCGTCTAATAAATTAATTTGGTCGAAAAAATTTTACCTAATGATTAATAAATAACGACATCTTGATCAAAAAAAAAAATTACACAATATTATGAACCGTGAACAAAAGAATTGAGACTATGGCAAAAATCAGGAGGCAAGGAAGGAAAAATAAAATCTTGCAATTTTTAAATCATTCCTTTTTTTTTATCTCGAAAAAGTGTGGAGAAATATTTTTATCATATTGTCCATTTATAGATTGTTAACCGAAATTACCTTTCCTGATCATTCTTTTATTCTTATTATTTTTTTATTCTGACTTAATTTTTTCAATTACTAATTCTATTGTTCATTTAGAGTTTGATGCATTCGGTGAACCTGAAGGAGAAGAAATTGTCAGAGGACAAAAAGGAAGACGACCGTCGGATTTATCGCCGAGAGATTGAATTGTCAACGAAGGAAGATTTACTTGCTCGAGAAGCAGAGAGGTAAAAACTCAATGAACCCGTAAAATCTCACATCCTCGTGATTTAGAATGTTTCAACAAAATAATTTTTTCATTTAAAGATTGCAGAAAGAACGAGACAGTTATAGGAAATTCGAGAGTGATTTGAAGAAGCTTCAAGACGAGTTGATTAAAGTAAAAAAGGAACTTCCAACCCGTGAACCCGATCAGAATTTAAGTTACAAAGACATCCAAGTGCAGACCGATACGAGTCCTATAGACTTAGAAAAAGTTTCACTAAATCGTGAACGAGACGAACTTATGAGTCTGGTAAAAGTTCAGCAATCTCGAATAGAGGAATTAACAAAACGGACTGTCTCACTATCGCGACAACTCGAAGAGGCACAATTAACTAAGAGAACATCCATTGAGAATCCAACAACTGTAGTAAGATTTTCAAAAACCAGCACTTTCTTAAGTGAATCGAGCTCGACCGAGGATATCTTACAAGATGCGAAAATACGGCTCCGCCGTTTGGAAGAAGAAAGTCTCAAAGCGGATCAGTGTTATTTCAACTGTTTAACAACGTCGCCGTTATGACGTATAATCATTTAAATATCACAATTTTCATACCATTAGAAGCATTATGAAGCATCAAAAATTACGAAAACCGTCCAAATATTGATCGTGTGTACCTGATTTTTACTTCTTTTCTTTATTTCTTCGAACAATACTCAAGGAAATGTAATCAACGCTTTTTTTGTACGCTTTATTGTATAAAATTGGATGTAATACTTGATATAAAATTATTCACTATTGATCTTTATTATTTTGAATTCTATTTTAATTACATACAACATTCAATCAAACGTATCATATAAAATGTAAGTCAAATTCCATTCATCGTTTTGTAACATCATCTTCGTTTTGGATCCGAACTTCTCCTAGTACGCTATAGTTAAGGAAATAATACGGACAACAATTAATCTGACGAATTAAAAGAAAATCATGGTTTGAATTAACGTTTGAATGCAATCAACCAGAACTCTATGACTATTTCTAAATTTTGGTTCTTCGTTTTGATGCCTATTCAAAATGTCCATTTTTATCTCTGAAAATTGATAATTAAAATCGTTCAATCAGCTTTATCAAAGGATATTGTTTGTCCCGTCCTTCGCGACCTTCCCGTTCATGAACGCGTTCCTTCGTGTACGGTGATTTTTCCTGCAATCGAAAGAGTACAGAATTGAATGTTCAGTTTATTAAGAATATAATCTCGTGACAATTGCTTTATTTTTTGTGTGTTATTTTTTCAGTACTTGTTAGAGTCGCTTAATTCTCTCGACATTGTTTCTGTCTTCCGTTTCGTCTTTTCGTCACACCCGAGACCGACGCCTTTATCAACTGAAGAGCCAAGTAATAATATTGAATGAGTTACGTCTGTTTGCTACTACCGTATGTTTTTATGATGAGGAGTGGCTTGGCCACTTTTACGATTTGATCAAAAAAAATTTCATTACCAATTTCGTCTGAATTACAAATATCAAAATCTTATATTAACAACTCGCAATTCGTTACGAACCTTTTGCAATTAACGCATTATAAGAGAAAAGACAATTAGAACATGAAAATCAAATTAAAATTAATTTATGGGATAGAGGCGTAAGATAATTGAAAAATAATTTACGAAAAGAAAAAAAATTAAAAAGTTTACAAATTTTAAGAAATGTGTGTTCAAGCGTAAACTTCTTGACGAAATACGTAATTGAAACAAAAATAAGTAATGATGTAGGAAATACAAACAAAATCAATGAAAAATACTTTATCGAAAAACTAACTAAAATAAATACAAAATTATTTCGAAAAAATAATAATAAAATAAAGAATGGTACGAACCTTGCTATAGTGATGTTTCTCTCTGTGCTCCGGAAGATCACCATTTTGATGGGTTCCTTTCGCTGAAAAACGAAGCCCTCATGAGAACATTCCTCCACAGTCGCCAGGAAGCGAAAATCAATTGGCTATTTGCGACAAGAGTGTTCACGGGTAGGTCACGGATTGTCGATTGTCAAAAAAAAAACAGGGAATTTAAAAAAAAAAAACGAAAAAGGTGTACAGATCTGCAAAAATCTCAGAAAATAAAAATCCTTTTTATTTCTCGAACAAGTCCGTTCAATCCGTGTTTGGTTCCAGTGATTGTTGGAAAATAAAAAAAAGAATGTAAAGCTTGAACACGCTTTTGTGTGGGGAGAATTAAAATCTGTCACCAACCCCTGTCGTCGTCCTTCCTTCGTTTCTGTTCGGCTGCTACTGCCGTTTCTTCGGTACGATCCTATGTGTTTATACAAAAAACCATAAAGAAATATATTAAAAAGAAGGAATCTCCGAAAAATATCAAAACTTCATCTTCCTGATGTTCAATTCAGACTTACCCTCTTTCGACTGAGTTTTTTTTCTCTTCTCAATTCTTTTTGTTCGTCTCGCACCTTCGCTTTAGCCGAACGCTCCTTTTTATCGACGACGACTTCGGTTCGACGTCCCTCCTGCTAAAGCAGAACGAAAATTGCATGTTTATCTGATCTATCGATATCTCAATGACGAACTAATAAATTAACGAAAAAGCGCCACCCACCTTCGGAATGCTCTCAACTTTTCTTCTCTTCGTTTCGGCAACTGAGAATTAAAATGATATATAAATTAAAATAATGTACATTCCTAAGTGTAGAAATCGAAGAACGACGTTTCATTTTGAAAAATTGGCACAAACGACAGATGCTTTTCATCACTCTCAATTCTGGATTTCAGAAATCCTTCATTTCGAGGATTTTTTTAAAAATGGAATCAATGGTTAGAATTTTTTTTACCTCTTTCGGGCCCGTCCTGCGGAGGTCCGGAACTACCGCTACTGTTTGATACACTTGATAAATCTCGATCTAAATTATCAACTCCTCCACTATAATAATGTTCTTCCTAAAATAAAGAATGTAAATATTAACTTTTATAATACGAAATACTTTATTCCAATGGTTCTTTTAAACTGATTTCTATTTTCAACCTACTTTATAATATTTGCGATCCTTTTTCTCAACGCTTTCTTCTTCTTTGATTTCTTCCTTTTTCACGTGTTTTTCTTTTGTTTCCGGTATTTCCTTGGGCTCCTCCTTTTTCCGGACTTTCTCGGTGGTTTCGCTATGAAATTCAAAAAATTATTGTTATTATTTTTCGCAAATTTCTACAATCGAGATGAAAAAAATTTCAATTTTTGATGGATTTCCGTTTCCATAATATTCCATTTTCATTGATATTCGAAATTCTATTCAACCATTTTTTTGGAAATGCTTACTGCCGATTCACAAAGCTGATTACAAAATATTTCAATTTAATGGAAATAGTTAATCTTTAATTAATAAATTGATGTAAAAATAAATTCCGGCAAACATTGCGACTCACTGGTGAACTTGATTAGTAACGTTGCGTTTTTCACGTTGTTCCTTGTTATCTTTTTCGACTTTTGTTTCACCGTTTGAAACCTCTTTCGGTATTACACCATTGCTAACTTTATCGGCGCTATCATTGTTTGTAGTCTCTTGTGTTTTTCCAGTTTTTTCACCGACGTGATGAAAATCTGATTCACGAATCATATTCGGTGCTCTCGCTTTCAATTGTCCGCTGTACGAGGTCGCAAGGACGTGCAAATCTTGCCGTTGTCCACGTTCCTCCTCGCGCACTTTCTCGACTTTACGCTCGAGAATGGATGAGAGTTTAGAGAGTACCGGAAAGTGAGGCAATATTTTGATAAGTATTATCAAAGAATTTCTTATTTGAACGTAGTCTTTCGAGTCCAGACAGACTACGATTGCCTGAGGGAGAAAAATGATTTTTTTTAATTATTAAATTACAGGTTATATTCTAATTGATGAACAAATTTAAAAAATAGTTTCGTCTAATCAATGAAATACTACATTTTATTGGGAATCGGTTAGATATGTATGCTGGTCAAATTTTTATCAAGTCAAGATTTTGAAACTTCACTCTCAGACAAAGATCTGAAATATAACTAAAAAATCAACGAATCTGTTAATACGATGGCAAAATTATTTACAGGATTGCAAAAAGTCACCTATTTTTGGTGAATTATTTCCTGTAATAAATTTCGAATCATATTTCGTCAATTTGATTACTCTTCACCGATTTTCGTAACGTCCATTATGGATTTTATTCAAATTTTTGAGAATGACTAATAAGAACTCTGGTCAATATAGAATAAAATTAGTGTCATGAATATATTAGTAATTTATCCTGAATAAATATTTGAGTCGTATTGCATTTAAGTCAGAAATTTTCTAAGTGAATACTATAAAAAAGTAGAGTAACGCTACGAATGAAATTAATTTTAAAATAGAAATATTCATCCCACCACTTTGGTTCCTAACTTTAAAAATATTAATAACTTGCCTTCGTAATTTTGTAATGCCACTTGTGGCAGACATGCCGGTAATTTTCGAAGCCGACCATATCATTGGCCTCGGAAAATTGATTGCTGACGCGAAATTTCGTCACGAAGCCAGGATAATTGCTGCACTCTTTATCGAATATCGCTTTCTCAGAGTGCCATCTCATTACTGTTTCGAGCATTGCGCACAGGAACCGCCCGTAACGATTTGCCTCGTTTTCGGTGCAAGAAGTTACCGAGTACGTTATATCACAAAAGAGCTGCAGGAATGGAAGAAAACATATTCAGCGTGTAGAGTTTTCGGTAGAAATTGCAATGGAAGATTGAAAAGCATTTTTCTGATATTCGGAATGATTCAACATGAAAGTCCACGCAGCTTCTGCATTAAGTCTAGTTTAAAGTAAAACTAATCAATCATTTTGTAAACAAGTACAACCCGATAAAAAAAGCTAGCAAATATGTGAAAACTTTCTTTCGAATATTTACAAACATTTTGATTGTTAGAAGTTTTTCAATTCGACCAAAAAAGTCAGATCGATCCGAAATCGTCATTACACAAGAAAATTTCAATTATAAAGTATATAATTATCAATTATAAAGTCTACAGTGTCGTATAGGAAATTCAAAATCTTATTTTCTCTACATGTAAAATATTTGAGACTTACTCTGTCGTAGCAAAGTAACGTTGAAAAATTTGCAGTCTTTAGTGAATGAATGGTGTGTACGAATTTGGCGCAATACATTGCGTCGACGGTAGTGAAAGTACATCGTGGAAATAAGCAGAGTTGTAGAAACTGTGTGATTGTTTCGTTTTTTGCGGATTTTGCGCTTCTCGACAAGAACCAAGAATCTTTTTCTTGTCGAAGATAGGCGAATACTTTTTCCACGTGTTCTTCCTGTTTTCTCTTCTCGTCCTGAAGCTTCTCGATTAAAGTGCCACAACGTTCTTGTTCCTTTTTCACTTTACTGACGTTCTGAAGTTTAAAATTGACATGAAATTGATGAAAAAAAAGATTTTTTTTTTTTACGAAAACCAAAAAATGTCAAATAAAGAAATTACCATTTCCTTCGAGTCCGAAGCTTGAGCAGCTTGTTGCTTCAATTTGTTAATCTCTCGCTGATAACTCTCAACGGGAACGAATAAATCGTACATCGATAAGGACCAGAATGTAACAAGAAATTGCGGAGATATGTCTTCCCAAACTTTGAGAGGGTGCAAGGGACGAACCGATTGTGCGACCGGTGCCATTACAAATTGAGCAGCTTCCGCGTATTTAGCTTGTTTCATTGACGTCGACATTTTCTTGTAATTCGGATCAGCTTTCCGGAGAGCATCGTACTTGATCTGATAGTAAGAAGTTTCATAGGTTATAGACAAAAATCGATTTTTACACTGATAAAGCTTTTACTGTAAGAAATTATCAAAGTTATTAATATCGTTTGTATAACACAGACTAAAATATATCAATAAAGCTTAAATACTCTTTTTTCCAAATTTGGTAACTGCATTCGCAAATAAAAATTTCATGGCTCTTTTCAAAAGATGCGAAAAACCGAAAAATAAATTCTCAACTGTGCGAAAAGTTTTATCTGTCGCCACCTGAAATTCACTTTCATTGAAATTGGAAGATGTACGTACGTTTATAGCGTGAGCAAACATTGGACGTGCGAGGAAAAACGCAACATCCGAATGTATATGATTGTCTTGAAGCATTGAGTGTATGGACGGGAGTCTTTCTACATACTCGTCGACCGTCATTGTAGAACCTAAGAAAGTTCCGAATTGGACGAGGGTGTCTTGGCACTGGTCGTACAATTTACCTGTTCACAAAGTTCATATACATTTTCTTAAGGCAGGGTACAGTGACAAGAAGAATTTTTGAAAGTCTGTCAATTTAAAACATTGAAAGTGTAATCAAAATTCTTTTAAAAGAGAAATAAAAAATAAATACCAAGAGAATATTGATTTTTGGAGTAATTACTAACCGACGAGTTTGAGATGGGACTGATCAGTTTCGCGATAAACTACACAGTGCTTCTGCTGTGCCATCAATAAGCAAAGTGCTACAGCCAAATCGTGTTCTGCCAAAGTCTCTTTCAATCTTTGCGATGATTTTTTCGTATTTCGTACTTGACCAAAGTAACCAGCCTGGAAAACATAAATTATATAATAAAATAATGTATTAATGTTAAGACGCTGCCGCGTCTCTAGATTCGTCCTCGATTAGTTATTTGCTTCAGAATCTGCTGGGATCACACTGAGTCAAATGGACCTAAAATTATTTTTCAAAGTTGAATAAAAACCCGTTATCGAGACCCAAAAGTTATGTAATCAGTTTGTAGTGAAAATTATTACACGAGGAATTGAAACGACAATTGGTCGAAAATCTGGAGAGGAAAAGTTGGAATCTTGAAGTTGTAGAAAATTGGATGAAATTGTTTTTAGTCGCTGATGACACTTTTGAAACGTGGTATTTAAAGGTAAGTCAATAATGGTAAAAATGTATCCATTTGAACATTCGAAGAGTGTTGTGAGCGAAACGCTTTGTGCTTCAATCGTTTCGGATCTTACCTCGTTCTTTAAAAGATCTCCACCGCCCATCGCGTCGAGTTGATCGGCAGTCATTTCCTCGGCTGCTTCGATGCCCGCCATTTTTTGTACTATTTCTTTGAGAATAAGAAGATCCAAGCTGCAACGTGAAGAAATGATAATCAGGACGAGTTACAAAATAAAAAATTGTGAAGCCCAGTGTTACTCGATTCGTAATATCGTCACGAGTCTTAAGATCGCGGTGTTTGGGCGTGTGAATTTTGCGAATGAAAATTCGTGGCGAAACCGAAGGGTCAAGAAAACTTGGAATCTAAGAGTAAAAGCGGAAGCAGGGATAACGTGATCCTCGTAACTCAATGTCCACTATTTTATGTTACGATAGATCTGATCGGAGTTTGTTTATGCTGATTTTAGTATCATTTTTCGTTTGTTTCAGTAGCGCGTTCCTTTCTCACTTGTCCTAAACCGTCTTGAATTTACCAATCTTTTTCTCTCGTGATAAATCAGAAGTTTTTAGCCATCGTTCTCTAATACTTCCGCAAGTAAAACGTCTCAGGCCAATTACGATCGAGCCTGAAATAAAAATTGTTCAGCTGAGTCAAGATTCGAACGGAAGAATTTATCGTGACTTGTGATTGATGAACAAACCTTTCAAGTATTCGTAGTGTCTCTGAGATATTTGGACGGAGCCATTGGTAGATCGATTACTATTCAAATTCTCTACAATTTTCACATTATTAACAATTTGCCCAAGTTCCGGTATATTTTTTGTACGGTACGTTGATCAGTTGCTGTCAAAGTTTTCGGTCTCTGTCAACGAGATTTCTGGTCTTGGTTCATTTTATCGAGTGCGCAATTCATAGATTTGATATTAACCACCATTTAATCTAAACACAGCCACATTCTCAATCCGTTTCGTCTCAAATTTTCCAAGTCCTTGACCGCACGGGTGCCAATGTTAATTCCGAATTTTCCAGGTTGACTAATTGGACTCGCAATTTTTTTAAATATACATTTTTTTAAACGTAATTGGCACACGATTGCTTCTCGTAGAAAATAAATATCTGAAGTTTGTCTCTTCCATAGGGACTTCAATCGCACGAATCTTGAAGTTGTTATAATTTGGAAAAGTGCAAATTCTTTCCAAGAGCCTTTTTCCTTCTCTTCTGCTTCTTCATCTTCGCCTTCACTACTGATGTTACAACCTTTCCAAACATTTTTCACGCACATCCAAAAAAGGCGACCTACCTTTTTTGTGCTTTTAGTTGATTCGCTACATACTGGAGGAGACCAGTCAATTCGATGTTATATTTTTTGAAAATAGCACCGCAAAACGAAGCTAATGACTGTAACCACAATGATATGCTTGTGCCATCGTGTTTAAATCTGTCTCGATCGGCACCTGCGAGAGCCTCGACCAAACAGTAACCAAGCACGTCGTACGAGATGTTTGTTAAATATTTTAGAGAATCAACAACAGGACCTGCGAAAATAAAAGGATGAAACATATTTCGGTAACTGTACTTTGATGATAAAAAAAGTCGCATCATTTTATGAAAATGAATGATGTCTAAATCTGTACGAATTAAATCGCCACCCTCTAATTGCAGATTTTATTACTATTTAAAAATTATTTTTTTAAAAACTATTTTATTTATTTTCCTCTGAAAGTTTTTCAAAGCACTAAATTTTTCGATGTACCTATCACCGGAAATAGAAGCTGATTTAATTTTCATATAATGAAAAATTGAATCGATCATTTAGATATAAATATTTGAAGTTTAATTTATCGATGGGGTAAGATAGAAATGCAGAAATGAGGCCATTTGAAAAATTGCTCTAGATGTTTTTTCACCCGGCATCGAGATTGAGCTTGATCACGTGGTGCAAAATTGTAAAAATAATATCTTACCTATAAGGTTATCGTAGAGTTGTATCTGAATGAGTACGTAATCGAATAGAACTCCTGGTGAGGAGTGAGTTAACTTTCCAATGGATCTTCCAACCGGTTTGATCGTTTCCTTGCTAACGCGTTTCATGATTGATTTGATTTTCTTTTCAGCGTCGGCGCGTTTCCTCAAGAGCGCCGCGTGCTGTTGCGGCGTGTCATTTTTCCAACGCGCATAAAGTGCGTAACGATTTTGATACGGATAATGTTTCAAGATGTTCCACATTTCCTCAGCGACACAACAATTGCAATCCATAAATGAAAGCGATGGCAAAAGTGCCACATCGAGAATCGTTAGAACATCGTAATAAAGATTGTTCGTTTTGTCGACCGGTTGCTTGCTCGCGTCAATCGGACACGATTTTATCGCTGCGTGACACAACCTCATAATTTTGTACATGAGAATTGGATCATGATGCAAATTCGGACCGAGCATCATCAACATCGGTAATAATTGTTCGTGAATATTCTGCAAGTTTTCCATTGGTTCCGGAGCTAATGCACTTTCAAGAGGTGGAACCTTACGACCTGGCAATTTTGGCGAAATTATACAGTGCCTGAAAAATACGATAGGTACAAGATTTAATAAGGCAATAATACATATTTACAATCATATTTTTTTTCCTGTAAAAACGCGCATTGTTAAACATTCAAACCTTTAATTTATTTGCAAATTTTTACATAATTTATCATCATTTTTTAGAGAATCAAAAGAATATCGCGAACAGCATTTCACGTCAGTGGTTTTTCACACTGCTAAACAGTCGGCAGATGATCGATCTAATGTATTTTGTCAATACTTTGCCTTCCGAATTGTTTCCTGATAATTGCTCAATACGATTTTAATTATGTGTAAGATTCAATAAATCAGAAAATACAGAATTACATTTTTTTTCTATAAAAGCTTGAAACTGCAATTTCAATAATGTTTTTCAATTCGGGCAGTCAAATTATGTCATTATATTTTAATATGGATGAACAAAATATGATGAAAAAGTATTAATTTTTTGTTAAGTATGAAAAATTACACAATCACGTGAAATTTTGAATATCGATGTGTACACTATTCTATTTTTCCTTTGCAATTTATTATAAAATAAAATGGATTAAACTCACTTGCGATAAATTGGTTCGATGAGTGACTGAATCATTTTGCACAAAGCCAGTGCAATGGGTCGTTGATCGGTGAAACAATGATCGGGCAATCGATTAAATAAATTTTGAGCTACTTGCCAAGCACCGATCTCTAACAAAGCCTCGCACAGTCCGAATTTCTGATTACTCCCGTATTTGTCCTAGTCATGTAAAAATCGTCGAATTAAAAGTGTTCGATGATTCGATTGAGATTAACAAAAACAAATATCAACATAACATTTCCGAATTGAGAAGTAAAATGTAAAAAATTACGATACACGTATTCAAACATTCAAAAGTGCTCGATAGAAGATAAAAATAAAAACATCAAATTAGATTGTTTTGTTTCATTTCCTTGCTCGCTCTCACCTGCACATTTTCCTTTTCTTCTGGAACTTCTTCTTTGTCCTTGGTCGAAATAACACTCATTTTACGCACGTATTCTTTAGCCTGTTTCATTGCCTGAGCATGATCTTTAATAATACTCTTGTCATCCGGAACGAGCCAAGGCAAAATATCGTCTAACTCGATAACACCGTGTTGCAACATTAGCGCTGTAACTTTTTGCAATGAAAACGGCGTAGAATCCGCGGTCGAACGATATTTGAAGCCAAGAACTTCGCAAAGTACTTGCTGATCACTCATATACGAACTAATAAGTGGTATGAAAAGAGCGTCGTCCTGTGGCCGATTTTCGAACGTTTCCAACAATATGTCAAGTACTCTGTTGGGATCTAAATTAAAATATCCTGAAATGCAGAAAAAAAAAAATCTCAAAATATGATCATAATTTTTATTCATAACTTAAAAAATAATTAATCAAACACTCAAAATCAAAAACTGTAAATATAGAACCTCGAACAATTGAAATGTGCCTAAGAAAATGCAAGAGTTTCTTTTTCAATGATAAAGCATCTTATGCTAGTGATTTTTTGAAGAAAAAAATGTTCAAAAATATGCAAAACTCTATACTCAGGATGAAAAAATCTCGTGAAGTTCGATTAACTAGAGATTGCTGAGAAAAAGTTCACGAAATGTATTTTATACGCGAGAAACGATTTCATCGATTCATTATCGAATAAAATTCGAAAATAAATATTATTGCTACACAATTAACGATACAAGAATATTAAAATTTCGATCGACCGATGCTCATTTTCGGGATCACACGAATAATCATTTTTTAAACGGTTTTCAAGAGAGTTGCCATAAATACATTACCAATTAGTGACTTCACGATTTCCAAGATTCCAGTAACTCCTTCAGCTGGTCGATCTTGATTTAATTCTACAATGAGCTTGGAGTATCCTTCGCTCTCCTCTCTAAAGAGATTGAACTTCCTTTGTTTGTAACTGCAAAAACATAGAAGATTAAAAATCATTAATTTTTTGGAAACATCTTATTTTTCTGTTCATTTCTGAAGCATTCGAGGAATGCAACATTATACGTACTAAAGTTTTGTTTTCACTTTGATAAACTTTGTTTGAAAGTTTCGATTCTTGAGTGTTCCTACATCCTGAAGAGTCTCGATTTCTAGACGTTCTGTCAAAATCCTATCCGTCAAAAACTGCGACAAAAGAACAGGTTTCGTAAAAACTTTTGAATGCGAAAGCAAATGTAGGAAAAGTGAAAAAAAAAAAATGTTCTTTCATGCGACCATTTTTCATAAACTTTGGCGGATTACCTTTTCGCATTCTTTTACGATGTAATAAAAATTGTTCCTTTCGTCGTTCTGGGCTTCGGCATCTATGAGTGTGAAAATATCTACAATTGCTGATGGAATGGCGGCGTCGATGCTCTGAAAAAGCGCACCAATGTTTTTTCAGTAAGAGTTTTGTTCCCCAACACATCATGTTAGTTACAGTTCAACTTCAACATAATTTATTTTTTCTGAGATCACTAGAAATTATCATATCGAAGCTTCACTGTATTTGTTTATGTTTGTTAAAAAAAAAGAAAAGAATAATTACGACAAGTTCTCCCAGGGTAGCGACGACGCTGTCCTTCTTTATGCTCCCACGAACTCCGTTGGATATTAATTCGTATAAACCTCGTTTCCATTCTGAAATTCAAGTACAAATAAACATTAATAATCATGACCTTGATCTATGGACAAGTAACTCGAAAAATTGTGGGTGGTTTGCATTAAAATAAAATGAATTCATTGAATTTCGATAATTTCCAAATGGGAAAAGATATTTTTGAAAGTAGAATAAACTTTGAAACCCGAATTTTCGTAAATATTGATTATTTTTTTCAATAGACATTTTACGTGTATTTGACATTGACGAAATATAGGATCTTAGAGCAATTTGTGTTGAAAAAGAAATGGAAAAAAAACGTGGATATTGTTTGGTTATAAAACGATAAGAAAAGCGAGATTCTACGACAAAGCATTGTCAACACGGTGATCGAATTATGTTTGTAGGATAGGCTCGATCAAAAGAGGAAAAAATAGAAAGGACAAAAGGAAACAGATCCGTAACGTAAAAAATAATGTGTAAAATTTACCTGGCGCGTCACCTTCCTTATATTTGTGCTTGATTAGCTTGAGGCTGCAAACAGTTGTTAATCGTGAATTAACTCTTCAGTAGAGCGCAAATAAACGGAGTAGAAAGAGAGATTTAAATGTTGCGACGATCGTTATTTCACAGAACAGTACGACGAAGAGATATGAATTTCAATATCGAAAATAACTCTTTATCGAGCCCTTCAACTCCGAACTTTTGGTAGATGCAAACTCTCTCGTTCATTTATTTGTATTTTACTTCTCGTTTTACTTTTTATTTTTTACTTTCTTTCATATACCACTTACAAATCATTTTTCCCATGTTTATCCCACGTTTTCCACATATCTGAATTCCACGATTTACCGGCCATTATAACAAATTATAATACAGATTTTTTTTCTTATGTTAAAAACCACCGTATCAACATCGCAGGTTAACAAGACTCCATTAGACCGCTCTGCTTTTATGCGTGTTCTCAAAAACAAGAAGCAGTCATTTTTGCGACGCGGTTTCTTTTATGAAAACAACGCGCCTGCCCCACTCCTCTCTGTTTAGCCACCATCCGCTACACGAGATGGATTAATACGACACGAAGAATGGAAAACGTTTAACCATCGTATCCTTATTCATTTTAAATCGAAGAATTCCTATTTTTTTATCTGTTCATAATGTATTTTGTCGAATTTACGACTTTTTTATAGTTCGTTCTATCAGGGGTTATTTGTCACGTGGACGTGTTTTCATGAAACGGGCCCAACGAGTTTTCATTGGTTGCCGAAACCTTCGAAATTAATAGAGATTGGTCCAAGATGTTTGGACAATGAAATGTGTACCCCGGTCGTCAATTCACGTTCGAAATTCAATTTCCTATATTTTTAAAATTACAAAAAAAATTATTTGACCATCAGAAATTTCTGTCGATTTCTATCAAATCACTTATTAATACAGCGGGCTCACAGATTTTTTCAACGAACTTAATCATTTTTCGTGATTGCCCTAGGAAAATAAAAGAATATGAAACGATAATTTATTCAATCAGATTTATTGTAGGACATAAATAATTTTATATTAACAAACACATTTTCTTACATACAATTATATTATATAAGCTCACTGCTGAAATATTCCTTCTCGGTATAAATATTAATAATTCATTAATCAGAACATCACAAACGTTTAACACATCAACGGAAAATGTACATTAACATAGCACGTTATTTAACTTTCGTAGACGATGCCTTTTTTTTTTTAATCGTTAGATTTCCTCGTATGTATTCACCAACCGGTGATTTCACGTGGCCAAATTGTTTGCTGGCTGAAGGGTTAACGATACCGAATTTATTTGTTGGAGATGTGCGAGGAACCATTGGCATGATCGTACACTTGGTCACGAAAGTTTCAGGCACATATTTTTGTGGAAGAGGAATTTTAGTGATTCTGGATTCTGAAACGAAGAATAATCAATTAATCAATGAAATTCGAAAGATGTTGAATCTTGAAAAAAATATTTAATAAAAAAAATTACAATCAGATCGAAAGGTTGCAATTCTGCGAAATAATTATTTAGATATTGAAAAAAAATTTTTGACTGATTATGTTGTTTTCTAGTCACATGTGGATGTCGAAGAAAAATTGAATGAGAAAAAAATCAAAACATACGAATTTAATACGGAATTTTTCAAAACATACGAATTCATTTCGGATATTCTCTTTTTTCAAACTTATTACAAGTAAGAAGCTACAAAAATTCACGAATTTTCACATACTCTTCAACTGTCCCTAGATGAAATTAAATAAAATTGAAAACAAAATAGAACAATCAATGTGAAAATCGTAAATCGAGTAGAAATAAAAAACTATTTTTGAAATCTAATACCTGGCGTTTTTGTCCCGGGTGAAAAAATCTTTCGAAGTTGTGCGACCGGGCGAATGGACGATCGATCAATTTCTGGTTTGACTCTTGCTCTCCTGGTTGACATGAGAGGTCTTATATTTGGTTTTACCACGACACTGCGACGGGGAGTTTTGGATTTTCCAGAAGGTGATTTTTGGCCGATCGATTTTCGTGATCCTTTTTTTGTTGAGCCCTGAATAACTTGAGAATTTGACGCTACATTTTTTGAATTCTTGGGTGATAGTGTACCAGATCGACGATTTTTTTTATGTCTCTTTTCCGATGATTTGCTACAATCCAGTGCAGCATTTGTATAATTTAAATAATCGCAGCAGCTCATCATTGTTTTGTAAAAATTCGTTTCTAGTATGCAATTTTCGCATCTGCATTGATTTTTTTCATTCGTTTGAGATTTTTCCGCAGCGCTATTTTCAATCAAGCGTTTAATTGTGGCGAAACAGTTTTCTCGTTTTTGCAACAATTGGCGCAGCCAACGTTGTTCTAATTTGTTGGTATGAGTAGAAACTTTACCTTCTCTTTTTTCGAACGTTTCTACCCACTCTCTATGACGGGAAAGTACTTGGCTCAAGTTTACTTCTTTCTCTTTCGTTCTATCGATTCCCTCGAGCGTGGTATCTTCCGAATCCTCGATTTCCGATTCAGCGGTTACATAATCATCGTTGTCATTCAAATTCGTTGAGCATTCATCGAGGAAACGATCTTTCCTCGGTGTTTCAGGAATCACCACAATTTTAGGTGTCTTCGTGTATTGAATATTTTTGCCCGCAATAGTAATAGGACTTTTTTCTGCTATTCCTTGTTTCTTCGAGCTTCTTAGGATTCCAAGGATTTTCGGTGTTTTTTGGTTTGTAACATTGTGGATCTTCGGTAGAGAAGGAACGCTCTCCGGCGTTCCGTCGCTCGTTAAATTATCTGGAGTATCGAATTCTCTCCTGACCCTCCGCGATCCAGAGATTGGCAAGCTCTTATAAAGCGTCGAATTCGTCTGATCTAATGTGCTCAGCGGACCGGAGGATGCGTCAGATGTTCCTGACATTGAAAACAGCATGCTCGTTTCTTCGATTATTGTGAGTAAATGTTGTGTAAAATCTAGTGGATCCATATCGTACTTCTCTGATAAGTTGTGTACGATATCATAGTTACTTTCCTGATAGTCATTGCTGGTTCCGTTGATATTATTTTGGAGAACCATTAAATGGGGCCACAAATTACTTTTTTCTAAATTCTGTCTTGCTGCTCCTCTTCGGCAAGGCTCTCCATCCGATTTGTGCAAATTGCAAGACAGCGTTGTTAGCTTTTTCTCAACGCTGCTTACCTCAGAACTTATGGTAGAATCCTCAGTTTTTGAGTCAAAATTACTCGTTTTCTCAGGACTCGTTGGAAGCGTCGAACCATCAAGAGGGGTCGATAGTTCGGTCTGCAACGATTCTTCCGTAGTGCTCATTGTTGTGTTAGAGAGTGTTTCGGCTGACGACATTGTGTTGGAGAATGTATCGGTTGACGACATTAAGATCGCTTCATTGAAACACGAATCGACTGATTCACCTGTGAAAATGAAGTTTTTTATCATTTTTTTCAAAGAAATAAACATGAAATGATGAAAGGTACAACTTTGCTGATTTTTCCACATCTTTAACGTAATGAGCATTTTCAAATGTTTCATGTAGTTCATCATACACTTGACATATATAAAATCATTTTCTAAATTCTTAATTATTGATTTTCTGAACAATATATTTGTTACTGTTCAAAATAGCCTATCATTGGAGTTTCTCATTAGCGGACAAAGATCACATCGTCATATATATCAAATATATACGGATAGAGCGTCAGGATGCTACAAACATTTCGAACTGTGAACAAGATTTCATGACTAAAAACATTGTTTTGTTCTGTCGAAATATGCAATGAAACACGTGTAAAATTATTGAGAAGATGTGTTTTATTAGAGCTAAGAAAAAATTCCTAATAATTCAACTCCCTTATTTTGACGATCTAAATAAGGTTTTCTCTCCTCAATTGATGGAATAAATTGAAGAATTATTGTCGTGGAAAATTAAGAAAATATAAACGTATAAAATGTCCTTACGAAATGACCCTGTTGAGACCAATGAGTGATTCCATGCCATGAAAATGATGGAAATGTTCACGAAGCATGGAAAATTAAATACTTAGAGATCAATTATATTGAAAAATTGAGAGCATAAAATAATAAATTAATGAGCATAAAACAATCACAACTCTGTGTTATGGTTTTATAAAATATGAGAACAAAACGAATCCTTTAATTTTTGTACTAATGTAAAGCTTTCACTGTTTGAGCAGAATTCTAGACTGAAAATTATCGCGAATACAATTTCCTTGTGACGGTTAATATTGAAACTTGAATTAGATCGAACGAAAAAATGACCTTCAATAAGACTGAAGGTTCGAAAAACAGACAATAAACACTTTTAAACTTGGAATCAAACACGGAGATCAAATGTATGATTGGCTATTTACGTGTTTCTCGAAACATGAAGAGATTCTTGATTCGTTGAAAACGACAAACTTTCACCCAACCACAGGGCTGCGTTCTTGTAGCGACGCATGCGCCATTAGCAATGTGTTCATGAAAATCTGCCCATAGGCGCAATTTTGATAGATTTCCGAATTCCACCGGTGTCAAGCTCTTTTTCAGTGGATCGATTTGTCGGAGAGGTAATGACGGTTATTTCTTTGCACAAAAATCGCTAAACATCCTCGCGCGTATGAGAAAGTTTCGTTAATTATGCCAAAAGAAATATTCTCGAGGCTTCGGTCTGTCCAAACGTTGAAATATTTATGTGATAACTAATCAAGTTTGTGAAATACTGAAGGCCTCATGTGACCGACGTTTGTTTACAATGACCGTGATATATCGCGTGATCAGATCGATTCAAAGAAGGATTAAAAATCATATTTTATACTTATCAGTTGTTTATTCATAGTTTTATTCTGAAAATAACTCATTAACATGCTTTAACAAAAAAAAAACGCGATTTCGAACATAACCTCAGTTTTGAAGGTTACGAGTGTCTGTGGTTGAATTCTCAGGAAACTCGCATCACTATTGTTATTCGACTTCGTGCCTAATTAATAACGACAAAAAGAATGAAATCATAGATTGTTGTTGTTTTTTTTTTTTTCAGCTCAAGATGCCAAAAACTAATGAGAAGAAGGGCAAGAGTGCCATCAACGAGGTTGTGACTCGTGAATACACCGTAAATCTCCACAAAAGACTCCACGGAGTGGGCTTTAAAAAGCGTGCGCCACGCGCTATTAAAGAAATCCGAAGGTTTGCTGAAAAGCAAATGGGCACACCTGATGTCAGAATTGACACAAGGTTGAACAAACAGCTCTGGTCCAAGGGAATCAGGTAACTTACATTGACCTCTTCAATCTATATGCAAGCAAACCTTGTTGTAGCGCTTTTCTTGACTGCAAACAGGAAGCAATTAAACTAGAATTTCAACGCTATCTACTCGAGTATGTTCTTTTGAAAAAAATCCATACATTGTGAAATAATGTTCGATAAATGCCTGAGCGTAACGACTCTAGATGCAATTATAATGTAAAAGAAGGTTCAGCAGACTTCTATCATGAGCTGGAAATGAAATACATGTACTTATTTTTGAGTCGGAAAGCGTTATGTCAAAGTTTTGATATACTTACAACAGTTTGTTGAGTTATTTTGGAATCTTAGATTTCTTGATTCATATTTGAATTCTCATTAAATTAATTTCAATGAGAATTCTCTTTTATCTATAAAAAAATGATTATTCAAATTGTTTTCAATTCTTATTTTTAAAAACTTTCCCAAAAATACTCTGGAATGTGTACATAAACGTTAATTTTTTGCATATACAAAACAAATTTGTGCGAATCTCATTGATATAAAATCGTGAAGACAGCTATTAGATAGCTATAGTGACAAACGCTTCAAATTATTCAACGATATCAAATTCCCTTGACCGTTCATAATTATGAAATATAGCAATGACCGACAACCAAACTCAATGTTTGGATATTTTTGTAATTTTTTTTGACATTTAATGACAGCTTAAACTTATGATTTGAAAATTAAAAAATAGAGATCATCAAAGGGTATTGAAACATAAAAACGAATTTGAATGGAAGGTACAAATTTGAAAAATAAATTTGAGTTACAAACTTCTGATTCCATCGCGAATTCATTTATTTTACATTGTTCATCGTTATGTTTTCTCTTCAGTCAAAATTTTTGTTTTTTTTCTAACGAATCAACCGCTTTCAATGAAAAATTCCTTCATAATTTTACCATATTGGAGTGTGATTCGATGTTTTTTTTTTTCTTATAGGAATGTACCTTTCCGTGTTCGCGTTCGTTTGAGCAGAAGGAGAAACGATGATGAAGATTCGGTGAATAAGTTGTACACCCTTGTAACGTACATACCAGTGGCTACGTTCAAGGGTCTGCAAACAGAAAACGTCGACGCAAGTCAAGACTAATTGTTCGTAAAATAAATAATTATGTCTTAAAGTTTTATTAATTCTTGTTATTTGATCATCGAAACCTTTTACCTCATTAGAAATTCATGAATTTCTTTTAATTGAAACTTGAATTACGTAGTTATCAGGATAATGTTTATTTCGAAGAATTCCAATACGTCCAATTCGTTATTACTTTTAATAGAAATCTTGAGAAGTGTCAATTATGAACAAATTTATTATCACTCTCAGTTTCGTTCCATTCTTCGGATAGCTATTTCTTATGAGACTTAAAAAAGTGATGCCGCTAACTACTTTGCATATTGAAAAAAAAATAACCAAATAATTTATGACGCGTTCGCCCCTTTGCTGCTTCAATTTCCCTGATATTCCTGTCACCCAATTGAACTTGCAGAGGGGGTAAATCTACCCTCTTACCGCCACCTCCTGCTGTTAAACTGATTATTCCCAATGCATCCCTTCCATTCGTCCCCCGGACTTTCGTTTTCGTCGGTGAACTTTCTTAATTAAATTGCAAACTTCCAATCATCTAACGTTTTGCGTGTATTTTTTTTCACTCGGTCTTTCCTTCATACTCAATTTCTTATTTATTTAATGTGCTAATTTACTTCTGATACTATTCATAATATTTATATCAACCGCGATTAACTTCCACTACGACACGCTTTTATCTTTTTTAACGGGAATATGAAACTGCTATTATGTGACAATGACTTATAATGAACATCCGTTTTCGTTCGATTTGTCGAATTCCTTTACTCTCGTTTCCCTTTGAGGTAGAGGGCGCTGACTGGAAGCGGAGAAACAAGGCACAGTGCATCTTTCTGTCGGTTTCGATTCCTAGCATCGTCAACACCGATTTAATCGAAGGATTAATCCTCCAGTGGGCTAATTTATTTCTTAAAAAAGGAGAGAATTTGTATTGAGTTTCAAAAATAGATAAATTGTCAATAAATTACAAAAAAAAATGGTTACTGGCCGATGGAAAAACAGTGCAGACCGTTGAAGCGTAAATTGAATTCCAAAAATCGCATTTATATTTTCCCTGAATGCTCGGACGATTATGAGTGAGACAGAAGAGAAGAGATGATATATTTTTCGTGCGAAGGGGTCGAAGAGAAAGAAAGACAAGAGGGAAGGAAGGGCGCAACAGACGAACCGATATTTAATCAACTTCTGTAGGGAGAATATTATTCTTGGGACAAATCAAGGACATATGTACGTCGAGGGGCAAGTGGTTTTCGAGAATTCGGGGTGGGGGTAGCCACAAGGGGCCGCTGGAAACGCCGTAGCCACTGTACGCTCGTGTTCTATTTGTATATGAGAGCGTATATTACGTGTGAGGAGCACGAATGCTTTTCGATGCGGTGGTTATGTCTGCCGTTGTAGAAACAGTGTTTTCTCGCCTCTGAACTTTCCGACACTGCGTTACGTACACTTATATAGTCCGATCTAAAAAACCTGTAGAAAGAGATTCAGTGCAATGCTTATAGATTCTATATGCGCATCTCGTGCCATCAAATCTCTAGGGAAAAACACGAGCCGATTTGATCGGGAAGAGGGTTCAAAAGCCACTGTACACATTGTCCCGCGCATACGTTCGAGAACATTTATTCATCTGTCTTTGTCGTTCCGTGAGAACAAGTGTTGCTCGAGTGTCGCACACCCGAATCGTGTTCGACGGTCACGTCGCACGGTCTTGTATCCCTTGAGACTCGAAGAATCGTGTATGTGTGCTATGCGCGTGATCGCGACACGTCAACTGCAACCGCGTATCGATACTTCCTCATCCTCCACCAGAGGCTCAACTATCGCTCGTTCGTTCGCCTTTCTCGAATAAATTCTCGAAGTTATTGTGACAAAAAAAATATATCGGTAAGGGACTTTTATGAATATAAAGAGTAAAAAGCTGCCAACTGAGACACGATTGACGTGCCGAATATTTGAACAAATGAAGAAATTGCTAAAACCGGCGCGAGCTGTAGTAGTCTTGTCGGATTCTCGAACAGTGTGTCCTACGACCAAATCTTCTTTTTTCCCGATCAATTATAAAATTTTAAGGTTAAAAACAAAATACGCGTTTATTTATTAATGGTTGAAGCTAGAGCAAAAAGCTAATCGACCAATCTTGAAGAGCTTGAGATGTGTAAAAAAAAAAATTTGAACAGCACTTCTCCGTTCGCAGTAATTACAACCAGAGAGTTGATAAAAAATCCTTGATTTTTGAAAGTCGTGAGAAAACGCAAACTTTTCTTGCAGAAACATTTTTGCATATAAATTGAAGTTCATCTGATTTTAATATACAACGAATAATGGAAACGACGACTTTTGTTATCGCTGAATAGAAGAAATCATAAAAACTATTCAGTCACGAAAGTCTACAGCAAAATCATCGAGATTTGGAACTTAAAATAATGAATACTTGCTTTCTGAATGTTGAGAAAAAAAATCAGTAAACAAAAAAACGCGTTGGCGAGTGCTAAAACATTGAGCATCGCTTCATTAAATTTTCGCATTATCTAATGTTCTCGAAGCAAAAAAATTCCACTCCTTTCCGAGTTTCCTACAAAGTTACTTGCGAAAGAATGCAAATTTCGGGAGTAAAAGAGGCGAGAAAAACGTTTGTAGCGTAAGTAAGATTTACAAATGCTCAAAACCCCAAACCAAACATTGACGTAATCAAACTTTCAGGATTATAATTCCATTCGTTAAAAGTAAAGTTGAAAAGTGATTTTTGCATTTAATTTAATACTCAGCGGAAGGTCACAGCATCAGCGGTGATGTTTATTCCCAGAATAAGAAAACATTGTACGAAGGCGCGTGACGAGACAATGACCAACGGACTCGCAGGTGTGTGGCTCGTGCGATGTGTGGTCGAGATGGTAGGGGCAAGCAAAGCGGCAGTAGCGCCTGGAACAGCAACACGAAGACATCGACGAGAGAGAAACAGTCCAATCTGGTCGTTTGTATTGCGCGAGTCCGGCCAAACTGTAGGATATGTTAACGAATGAGAGGAATATGAAGGACGAGAACCTAAATTGTGTTCGTATGTGTTTAGTTTGTGGGGAAAAGGGAGGTGAGAGTGCGATGGGTTTTCTCTGTAGATATATCGAAATGAATCGTAGACGAGAGGGGATGATCGAAGCTAGTGAAAGTGTTGGTTAGTAACGGTGTGAGAGTACATCGATGTTAAAGCGAGTTGGAGAAAGAGCGCGGATGGGCGGTAACGAACACGGGTAGAAATAGTCGGCTATGGTCCTCGAGGGTAGAGCGTGGGTGGTGTCGCAGTGATCCAATCATCAACGAGGAAACTCACCACCCTGAGAAACCTCTGTGCGATTCTCCGAACAACGATAGCCACGCCTACGATTCTCTCCCCTCATCCCCTTCCTTCTCAACCCCCGGCTGCTGTATGTTCACCCTTCAACCCTTATTGAATTAAGGTTATCATTTGATTTTGAGGAGAGCCACCAGTCGGTCGTCGTCTCGTGCTTTGGGCTCTTAAGCGGGGGACTATATACGGGCAAAAAACTTTTCGTATCACACGGATCTGGGGGATAATCGCAATAATTTGATATCGGCCTTTGCTCTCTCGCTTGATACGATTATAATCAAACCTGTGTATAAGCATAGCCTGGGCGGTCTTGTGCAACCGATATAAACTCTCTGCAACGTGTGTACCGAGTCGAACAGAGAGGGAGAGTATATCGCTCGTGTCTATGTGTCCGTGCAAGAGAGAGAAAGAGAGAGAGTCGGAGAGATCGCGGTCTCGATGTTAAGTGGTTAGGTGAAGATACACCTTTGAGGGTGGAGAGAAATACAGAGAAAATCTTGCGGAGAAGGAGAAGAACGAAAGATAAGAGGAAAAGGAGAAGATAAGACGTGAAGAACGTTAATATAAAGAAGAGATAACCTGTGAGAGAGAGTCGCGTGAACGAGGGACGAGGGAATTCCCGAGTTAAGTCGAGGACGTGATTTTCCAACTTATAGCGAATTCCTCGACCTTTTTTTTCTTTTTTTTCTTTACTCCTTGCAACATGATGTTTTGATGAACGAATACGCTCTTGTGATCGCGATGTTCGTAGATACTGTCCGAACGTAATATCGTTGAAAACAGAAAAATTTGCTTCTTAAATTCGTCGCAGGTTATGCGTTAGAAATCGGTTTAAAAACGAACCTCTGAATAAAAAAGGAAGAAAAATCGTCGTGTCTCCAACCACTCTCTTCGACTCAGTGCAACTCGAGCGTCGTTAGAGGGCGTCTGTACGAAAATTTCACGAAACACGTTGCGAGTGACGAAAGAAGTTTTCGATCTTTGTTTACGAAAGAGTAAATATTATAGTGATAATAATAATAATAATAATAATAATATCGTTTTGAATAAGACAAATTGTGTTTACGTGATTTTTTGTTTAACCCTGTGAATGCTCGATCGGAAGGACAAGTTGTTTTTAAATCTGCATCGATAAAAAGAAGGAAATGATGCGTCAAAAAATATTGTGTAAACGTACGAAAAGAATTTGACAATTTTGACCGAATTTCGAGTCGCCGTCGCTCGTCGTAAATTACAGCTTCAAGTCGACTTCAAACCAGTCATTTTGGTGACGTGAAAAATTGAAAAAAATAAAATCCGTGCTTCGAATAATCCACGAAAATGTATGCGTCAAAGTTGAAACCGCAAGTGAATTTTCAATTGAATTTATGAGTGAATCGCCATTTGTTTTTGACACGTAGATCCAATCATCGATACGGGCCGGATGTACAGTGAAATAGAGCGAGATAAATGAAAATAATAGTGAAATTGATGAAGCTGATCGAGACAAGCTATAAAATTGATGACAGTGTAATTGTTGAATGCGAAAAAATTCGCATAGCTAGGAAAGAATAATTGGGATTAAATTGAGGCGAGAATAATAGTGAAATAATTACGATCAAAAGTAATCACAGTGAGATCGAAGTCGATAGAAATTTAGCAGTGAAAATAAAAAAAAAAACAAAAAAAAATTTGTTATCAAATGACATTGAACGCGATCGAAGTGAATAAGCTACCTGGATAATCGGTCATTGATTCAACATTTAAAAGGAAAGAAAAAAAAAACGGATAATGGACTATTCGTATTTGAATCAAGCTGCGGCCGCCGCAGCCGCCGGTTTCGAAGCATCGAGTTGTGCTCTCGCGGCGAGCGAGATGCAATGTGGTTATGGTGATCTTAGCTCGTGTTCGCAAATGAGCCAAGCCGCGTATCGTTATACGGCAGCGAGAGCGGCCGGTTATCCCGGCAATGCCGGAACAACCGGTGGGACAAACGGTCCGTCGCTCGGTTCCCATCATCCGGCACACAGTCATGCACACGCGCATCACCCGGCACACGCATCTCCGTGTTCTGTAATGGCCGCCAGAACTCAGGACGTTCATCGACACGCGGCATCCATCTTCCCGTCGGCCATCAATCTTCAAGGTAATGGCCGAATCCTTAAATCATTCGTTATTTCAACGAAAATTATACTTTTTTCAAGTGTCGGAAATTTCATTATTATTATTATTATTATTATCGAAATAATACTATTGAAAAATGGTTGGATGAGAAAAAAAAAAAAACGTTATTCGACGAAATAATTGTCGTTTTTTTTCTCTCTCTAAGATCTGAAGAAGGAGAAAAACCAGAAAAAAAATCGTTAAACAAAGTTTATTACGTGGTGATTTTGGGAAAAAAATGTGCATTTTGCTTTCTTTGTCATAATTGCTCTCAATAATACTGAAACAAATTAGAAATACGTTCGATTTTCATATTACGGATGAATAACAACGTCCGGCAGGTTGGTCCCCGATCGAAAGGTTTTTTCGAAGGCGAACGTTAACCTCGGTTGCTTTCATATCGATAATTTTTCTTGCCTTAGAAACTACCGAGATCTCTTACATAAAAAATCAACGATTTTAACCTTTTTAGCTGTAGAACCAACGATTTTTCTCTATTGACTTGAAAAACCAACGATCCACACCTTTTCACCCGAAAAGTCGAAGGTTTTCCTCGTTTTTCTTGAGAGACTCACGGATTTTACCTTTTTATCTGAAAGCCTAACGACTTTTACCTTTTTATTTAAAAAAAAAACTAACGGCTTTTACCTTTTCGCTTGAAAAATCAACGATTTTTCCCTTTCAACCTGAAAAACCAATGATCCATACCTTTTCACTCGAAAACTTGAAGATTTTCCTCGTTTTTTACCTTTTTACTTGATTGACCAACGATTTTTACCTTGCGACCCGAAAAACTGCCGATTTTTTTCCTCTTTACATGAAAAATTACCGTTTTTAATCTTCATCCCTGGAAACCAACGATTTTTATAGTTTTATTTTAAAAACTAACGATTTTTTAATCCAATTTGTCGAGCCGTCGGTTCCCTTAACCATTTAAATTGGGTTCTCTTTAGTCGTTGAACGCAGACTTGAGCCATTTTTTTTAACTGTTCAAAATGTACCGATTGAAAATGGTGATCCGATTGATTTAACTGCAGATTTATAAAACTGTAATTTTTCGTTGATTGATTCTGTATATAGTTGGATATCATCGCGCATCCTGTGCAAGTTTCTAGTTCATCAATGTATGACACAGTAATAACCATCGAGACTCGAAATAAAAATGGAAATAAATTGAAGTTAATTCGTCGTTTTTTCTCACACCAGACACTGATAAATCATCGTTGCATTAATACAAACAGGGATAACCTCTAATTATTACAATTTCTATACGCAAAATGTAATTTTCATAAAAAGGAATAAAAATCTTTCTGCATTATACGACGAAGAAATTAATTTTATTTCAAGAAAATTCACACTGCACAGGAATAATCGAAAAAACAAAATATCGACATTTCTGTTTGTCGTTTCTGTTGCAATACTTTTCAAAAGTGTAGTTGTTCAATTTTGTCTTTTTGCATTTAAATGTTCCGGCTAGAAATTTTGATGGATTGAAACAGCGATTGATCATCACAGTGATCTACAGAGCAAAAAATAGTTGCTGGTCGATCCATCGACCGAATCAAAATTTTTCGATATAAATTCGTCGATTGTGTATCACAAAATTTAGATTTTTTCAAAGGCATTAAACCCTTGATTATCAGTCGTATCGAATCTAGTTATCAATATCAACAAAATCACCTGCAAAAATTTCAAGCCTTTAGGATACTTTGTTCGACAGAAATTAATAAAAACAGATTTCCCGATTTAACACGGTCTCTTATGCGTTTCTGTGGTTTTCCCATCTGTAAATATGATATTCGCAAGCATTGACAAACAGTTTCGAAAGAAATTTCTACAAAAGCCAGAAAAAATATCCAAAAGACTTATTTACGACTTCGTAAAATCGATCCGATACTCATGAAGGTTCAGAATAAATTAATTTGTCTCGAAGAAGATTAAACTTTGGAGATTAAACACACTAAACATACCGATTCGACTACGCTAGTCGTGACAGTTTTTTTGTTTTGACTTGCTCGGTACCAGATGAACTTCCTTAATGGAAATATTTCGGTGAGTATATTTTCATTCGATGAATTATTGCTAGTCATTTATTTGAATGAATATTTGCTTTTTTGTTCCCCGATTCGGGTCGAGACTAATGACGATACAACCATTCAAAAATCGATTTTTAAAAGCACATTTTTTTTGGCAACTATCCGTTATTCCAACGTCGAAATCTATATCTACGGACGCAGAGCACGGAGCACTGAAACATATTTCAAACAAAACCAAGCTGATAACTGAAATTATTTTTAATAATAAAATTAAAACTTCAATTCTACCGAAACCGTTAGAAGGAAAATTTGTAAGAAAAAAAGCTACACACGAAACATCATTTGTTATTATTTATTCACTCAAGTTTGAGAGACAAAAAAAATTCTCGGTAGCTGTTTGTAGCTCGTCAAAAACGAATTTCATTTCGTCCCAGATATTTTGAAGGACCACAGTCGTCATCGTGAATTACGTGTGCAGCGTTATGGCGTCACTAAAAAAAATCGCGACAATGAACAGCTGATTCACCCATCACAATTCTAATTAACAGAAAAAGATTTCTTTTTTTTTCACATTTTTCCGAAAAAGTTTATGAGAAAGTTCGAACTTAACAAGAATGGCAACTTAGATGCATGGATCGATGAGGATTGTCAGAAAAAAAAGGAAAATTCCGCTCCAATATCCGAGCACTTGGAATCGAGGAACGGAAAAAACGCAAAATAATACAAATTCATTGAAAAAATGTATTTTTGTCACGAAAATTATTGTGCGAGAGCATTTTTGGATAGAAAAGATAACTCGATGTTGAGAAATTTTCTTATTTCATGTTCGAAAACAACAGCAAAGACGATTATTTGCTTGATATATTTCCTTGATTATCAAAGTAATTGAATATTCGAAATTTCGAAAAATGAATTATCCGATAAAAAGTCGTTTCCAAGATTTTTATGAGCTTTTTTTTTTTTTTTCTTTCAATTAACAACAAGAGTTCGAGAGCTTGGAGGATTCGCAGTAGGAAATGGTGCGATGGTAGATACCGACGACAAGATGGCACTGAAAATCAATGGATGGCCCTCTCTCGCCCTCTCTCATTCATCGCTATGGTTACGTCCCTCGTTCGCGTTTACTGCGGTCAAATTCTCCGTCCTCTTCTCCATCACGATCTCCTATCCTCTTGATTCCAAGCACCTCGAATATTTCGCATCAATTCCACATGAATTAAGCGTTTAATTCAATATTATCGTTTACAGAAATCAAACCATGAGACTGGAAAAATTAACCCGGGCGAAATGGAAAAATTCAATCCAGCGAATATTCAGCAGTAAAACTTTATTTTTTATTTTTATTCAAAATGTTTTGTTTTTTTTTTCTTCTTTCACATTTAAAATGTAACATTTTTGACGAAATGAATCATTCATAGTTCCCAGCTTTTCACATACAATCGATTTATCATCGTGTGAATCATTGATTCGGGCCTTTTAAAAAACAAAATTTGAAGTGAAAATATTAAATTTCAGATTTTCCGTGTCAACGACCTCATCGAGTAGTCATTTTCCCCTTTTCACAAAGTTTGCCTTTCACTCGAGTAAAATCAATATTATCGAGAGAATAATTAAACAAAATAACGATTCGAGCGTTAATCACATCATTTGTATTTTCGATTTTTGACATCGAAGGTGGTCTCGGATACAAAGCGTACTCGGGTCACGATGGACTGGCGGAAAAGCGAAAACAACGACGAATACGAACAACTTTCACATCAGCCCAGCTCAAGGAACTCGAACGAGCATTTCAGGAGACTCATTATCCGGATATTTACACGAGAGAAGAGATCGCGAGAAATATTGATCTGACGGAAGCAAGAGTACAGGTGAGTCAATTAAATCTTAACTCGAACTCGTGCGATCATTATTTTTCGAAGATGTCAAAAGATCCGAAGAAGCACCGTTAAAACGAAATGTGAACTTTCAAGAAAATCATACGAAACCCGCGACATAAAAATTTTAACTCCTGTCGTAATTACAGATTTACAAAAGAAAGAAAAAAACAATCAGAAAACTCGATAAAATGTGAAACAACGTCGAAATCTTATAGCGTACACTAAACAAAAATTAACTGGAGTTTTTACTGAGATTTTTCATGAAAGCTTAGTTTTGCACATCACTGTCGCCTTCCAAACGCCTAAACATCAATTCTTCACGAAATTTTAAACAAAATCTGCAAGTCCGAGCATGGGAGACCTTACGTTTTAGGCACGATCTGTAAATGATCAGCAAATTAAACAAAAAAACCGTTTAATCATTTTATTTGCATGGAACACACTGTGAAACGACCAGTTAACAGTTTTTTACCGTGAACTTTACTTCAGTTTCAGTAATTTTTATACATTTACCAATTATTTCTATAGATAATTTATTTCTGGGTATCGATTGTGTCAATTCAAGGATAAGAACATCAAAGCAATGCTGCTTCACTTACCTCTGGACGAATGACTTTTTTTTCGTTGACACTCTTTTCTTATTGCATTTTTCGCATTGTAAGTCGACCATCGGTTGCACTACTTTGTTTTTTAATTATTTATTTTACCAATGGATTTCCGGCGGTATAAATACACCATCGATCAATCACTCTCATTCTCTTTCTTTCTGTTTCATTGTGCGGATGTAGGAAGCAAGTACGGAAAGGATGATTGTCGGATGTTGGATATACCGGTTGGAATATCCGTCTTTATAGCTACGAGCAGTTCCTCTTGGAGGGCTGAAATGAAGGAAAAGATTGCGAAAGGAAAAGAGAGAAAGGGTACGAGGATGTAACAGTGGAAAATTCTCGATGGTCTTTACAGAGGCTTGCGTCCAACGGGGTATGTTGGAATCGGGGGTAGGACGTCCGACATAATTTAATTAGCCTGAGCTCGTCGTGACTATATATCTCGTTCTCACGGACACCTGCACTCCTGATCTCTGATGGATTATATTGCCCAACGCTCTTGACGGATTATCGTTGGCTTCTTCCACTATCTTCATCCCTTCTTTATTTATATCTGCCTCTCTCTATCTCTCTTAGAAATACGGTGTGTGAAAATCTAATCCAAAGAAACGTGGTATCGCTCATAGTCTGTCTGCCAAACGTCAAAACGACCAGACGTCAATGATCCGGAGTACCGAATAGACGTTTTTTCTTTGCCTCTTTTTTTTTACGATCTTCTTTTCCTTCGAAACAACTCTTCGCAACTGTGAAATCTATAAATTTATCTCTGAGTTATCTGGCATTCTGTTAGAAACACACTTTTTTTACCATAGCACATTTTGTCTTCAAAATTGACCTTTCGACTTGATGGTTTATTCGAAAATCCACCGACTTCAGATCCACGATAATCGATTATCAATGACAGTCACTTGGAACATAGATTCTTTCTATTTGATCCTATTTATTTTACAATATACATACTTCAGTGAATCACGAAGCAGTAAAAATTTACCCAGATAATAAAGAGTAACGCGATGCCAAACGACGATTTGCAAACTGATGGAATTCGTGGAATCTATCTGTTTTCGTGAACAATTCTTGTCGTAATTGTCAATCAAGCTTTCACGTTATTCGTGGCTCTTCTTCATATGCCCAAATGAAAATGTATCTTTCGAAAATTTCGGAGCTGTAGAGACACGTATGTGCTTTTTGGTGCAAGATGGAATGTTATAAGGACACTGGCATAAATATCTCGTCGTCTCGTCGAATCGAAGCATTGTAGACGAATGCTTTTTCCACCGTTTATACCATTCTCATTCTAACAGTCTGAATGGAGAAATCCCTTCTCTTTTTACTATTAATATTTCAAGATAATATTCTCTCTCTCCTACTTTCTCAGCACATTGTTTCTGGATAGATTGCGAGGGAGAGAGAGAGAGAGCGAGAGAGAAAGGAAGAGCTAACTTTAGCTCGATTCTATGCAAATGTCTGTCTGGACTCGAAGAGATAACTTCTCTCTCATAATTAGATTATAGCATAGACGAGACCCGATGTCAATCTTATATCTACGCATGTATATAACCGCATAGAATTCAGATGCACATCGTCTATCTGAGATTTCTCAATGTGTCTAGCCCTTTAGACGAATAAGACTTCCTCGTCGATCGAGCTTCTCTTCTAAAATATATAAGATACGTATGAAGAATTTTCGAGTCGCGTCTGCTATTTCAATATTTCATTGTCTTCTTGGCAAAAGATTTGAGGAACCACAAAAAAAAAACGATGATTCTTGAGAACAAACGTGAGCGATATATCGTTATTCACTTTTCAAATGAATCTTACAAAGAAAAACTGGAGAAATTCAAAATAAGTTGATTAAGAAAATAGGGAGTTTTTCATCGACGAAAGAACACTAAAAAAAGTAACGATCGAAAGAAAATTTCTAATCGCTTTTAATGTTTTGTACAAACCATTTCGATGGAATGAATAGTGAAAGGTGATCGAGCGGAAAAACTCTCAAGAATTTGTTGCTCGCTCACGAGTTCAATTTGAAAAGTGGATAAATCTTTCGTGACATTTGAATATCCATCGAATCAATCCCGCTTGTAACGACACTCACTACTTCTCCTCCGTTTTTTGGTGGTGTCTCTTTTCATTTGTTGTTGTGTTTTGGTTTTTTTTTTTTTCAATTGCTTTTTCCTCGATCAACGACACTTCTCACCGTACCGTTCAATTTCGTTAGGTTAATTCGTCTCTTCGGTGACGTACGATCCACGGAAAGAATTATGGACAGGTACTTCGAGCGCGGTGAGAATTCGCGAATATATATATATATATATATATATATATAATGAACAGGGCGTTGCTTATTCGTGTGTATAGCGACCTGACATGAAATACAATTTCGCTGCCATATGGCTCGCCATTCGTCGGTGTATTTAGCCTGCCGTCCGTGTATTTTCACACGTAACGTCGATACATCATTTCCGACGGGATTGTCGTGACGTGTGTCGAGGAAAACTGCAACAGAGATGGGAAAATGGTGAAGAGAGAGAGAGAGAGAGCAAATGGGAGAGCACAGAGAGAGGTTTTCATAGGAAAATATAATTAAATTCGCGAAATATGGATATCGAGTGTTCACCGTTTCGTTCGGGCTTCGAAAATCATTCCATATGCACTCGCCACGATAATTCGTTTAACGCTTATATTTATATCCACGTATGTGCCCACCTGGATTCCTACTGCCAAGAGATATAATGAACTAATATAATACGCTGCCGATGCGATAGATCAACGAGCTATACATGAAGTATGCACAATAATATCGTCGTTATTTTGTATCACCGGTGAGCTACCTGATTCAATCTGTAGCTTAATCAGTTTTCATCATAAAATAAGCAGTTTTATCATCAATCTGCCCTGGGAATATTTGAACGTTTTTAATGGCGTTTCGTAAGGGTAAAAAAAAATCGTGAATGAAATTTGAAAAATCGAACGTCTTTTATGAACGTTGATTTGAAAGTATTTGGGCTGAAAATTTTATTTATAAATACTGTTTTAATGATTTTCGAATTTTTAATTAAATTTTGAATTTTAAAATTAATAATATTTATTTATGAATACCATTTTTTATTTTCCTGGGAGTACGATCGGTTTCTTTCTGATTTTATGAATGATCGCGAAGGTATTCGAATTCGTTATAAATATTAGTTGGTTCTGTAAGGAGGGAAGATGAAATTGTTTTTTTTTTTTTTTTTCTGAAGTGGATTAATCAGTCATGCAGATTCTTGATGATTACTGGAAACGAGTTTTTTTGATTGAGAATTACTCGAATTTTCGAATCCTTAGATCGAACGAGCAATCTTCTTTATGAGAAAATAAATAATATTTTGAATCGTTATTAATTTCGAGAACGAACGAGATACTTTCATTATGAATGGTCCACGAAGACGAGGATCTAAAAAAAGACACATCTTCAATATTCAACTCTCGAACGACGTACGGGCCGGAAATCGCTCGAGTAATTTCCGGTTTTTCATTCTTATACTCACAAAGTTTTGCGGGTTAATAAACTTTAGGAAATTCTCGTATGATATCGGAGATTGATTCGACTATGAATCTAAATTAAACTCGCGTTCCTATACTCAATTTAATTTCTTCATTCAAGAATGATTCTTCTAACGTCGTAACGACGATCGTACGAGCTTTTAAACCTGAAATATTTCATTCGTTCGTGTATAATTATATATTTTGACGTAATTTGTAAATCGATGTTTTTTCCATTGACAATTTATCAAGTTTTCTCTCATTTGATTCTATTCAAAGAAACAAAAAATGAGGTTTTCTGATTTTTTTTGTGTACTCGAGATTCGTTCCACGTCTTTACGTCTCCTATACTCACATATTCACTTCTAGACTGTAATAATTATTAAACGAGACGGTACTATGAATTTTCTAGTAGTTTGCGGTCATATGAACCGACCATAATATCCTTTCTGCTAAGGAGTTGAAACAACCCCCTTGAATACGAAAGGAGCTTCATTGGTAAACCTCTGTCACTTTGATTTCACTACAAAACGACTGTTATTATTGTCCGGTGCACGATACGTAGAGAAAATTATACTATCAAAAATTGCTATCGCACTCTGCAGATTTTTTTTTTTCTGCCGAAAACAGTAATTTGAAGTAAATTCCTGTTTTTGATACAATTTTCTTATCGTGAAATACACGATTTTCCATTACAATTGTAAAAAAAAAAGTGGATCGAACCTCGTCAATCAAATAATTAGAATTTCTTTTGTAAGTATTTGAATACTTTGCTTTTTTCAAAATTAGAAACTTTTTTTTTTTGTCAGTACTTTCATGAATTATTCTTGAAAGATCAAAACAGGATAACATTGGGGAATTAGAAATGCGCCAAAATTTGGTAACAGAATGAAATGAAGCATGATCCAGAAAGTATCTTTGAAAAAATCTTGAAAAACGAGAATCTTAAATGAAAAATCGAATGAAAAATTGCTTTCAAATTACAAGAAAAAAGAATTGAATAGAAGTTTTTTTTTAAATTATGATTTGTTTGAATGAAATCTCGAATAAAAACGAATATATGATCTGACAAATGAAAACAGAATGAGAAAATCAACAGAGTTTCTTCTTAAAAATCGAAGAATCATAAAAACGTTCCACTTTCTCGTAGAATAAATAAAGAAAGTAAATAAGAAATTGGTGTACCGATAAATTAGGCAGAAAATTGAAGAAAAAGTATCGTGATCAATAAAAACCAATGAAAAATTGTACAAAATCTGGTATATAAGATTGGGACAAAAATAGTATTTTTTTTTTTTCAATAGGATAGAAAAAACGAAAAAAAAAAAAAAAACATTCCGAATGCTAGTACGAGCGATTCAAGAGGAGCCTTGACGTTCCAAACGGAATCCCAGAGTTGGGTGAATCAATAATAAAAAAGATAAGAACCGTATATTTCTGGCTCACATTCGTGAAAATCGTATGAAATTCGTAGAGATAATATCAAAGAGCCTGCTCGTGAGTAGGGAACCTGAGAAGGAGAGAGAAAGAGAGAGAGAGAGAGAGAGAGAGAGAGAGAGATAAAGAAAGAAAAAGAAAAAGAAAGATCATCAGAGCGTGGCGAGGGTTTGAGGACCGTCATTTCTGCGGAACACGAGTCAGGATAGTTGTATATATATATATATATAGAAGTAAAAGCTGGAGAGGATGAGGAGGTTGAAGAGCGTAGATTGGTGGAGAGGAGGGCGGTGGGATTCGAAGGGCGGAAGAGGTGCGAGGGGGGAGACTAAGCAAAAGAGAGACAGAGCGATGGAGGGAATTGAGAGATGGAGAAAGAGAGCGAGTGAGAGACGAAAGATAGAGATGCTGGGAGGAAGAGACAAAAAGAAAAAGGGACGGGAAGGAGAGAAAGGGAGAGGGGGGCACGGGAGGATGAGTTTTATCGAGCAGACGCCATTCCAGTAGTGCACGGAGGGAGTTGGAAACGAACGAATCACGAATGAAGATGCGAAGGAGAGCTGTTATGTGGGCGCGAGGAGGGCGAGGAGAAAACCCCGGGAATTCTCGCGAGAATATCTCTCTGCCGCCAAAGGACCCACCCCTATATATATATATATTACGAGTCAATGCTGACTTCATCAAAATACATCTATATATTCGTCTTATGAATATGTAAATGCCGAAAACAAGTATGGCGATTTTGTTCGGTCACACTACAAAGAAGTTTGACAACGAGCCAATGGACTCCGACCACCAGGGGCATCGATTGATCGAAAAATTTCCTTGATCACAAAATTACATCACCTTAATTCAATGAACTCTTCGTATTGATGATGATGCATTTTTTTTCAACAACTGAAGCTGTTTCATTCGTTTATTCTGTCACGTAATTGTAATAACGTTGTATATAATTTAATTGAAATATTTGATTAACAACTTAATTCAATGATATAATATTATTTAGTTATTTTTTTTAATGAAATATAATGATATTATGATGAAATCAGTAATATCCTTGTTTCTGTACGAGATTTTCAGGTGAATTTCGACTTTTTCAACTTTTTTTATATTCTTATTTCCTCGATCGAAATCAATAAACAAACAGTGACACTGTTAAGGAGCTTTGGAACAAGTAGCAAAATGTTGACATATTCATTTCAATTTTACACGATCTTTTTTTTTTTTGCCATATACTTAGTGTGCTGTCCAAATTTTGAATTGATCGTCTACACCGTTTTTGTTATATTAAATATCAAAAACAACATTTCTCAACATTGTGAGATGCCCACGATTATCGGTGAACGACAGTTTTAAGAATGAAATAGTCAGAAAAAAATGTGAAAAGCTGCTGAACCACAAAGCATACCAACGCTATTCCGGTGTCAAAAAATTAAATTCGTCTTCATCGTTTATCAATAATTCACTTATTCGTCGACAAAAACAGTGGTTTTTCTCCGCATCGATCACACTCTTAAAAAAACGAAATTTTGGAATAACGGCGATTAATAAAAGACCATTCATCACAGGAAATTTTGGGTCAATTAATACCAAGTATTTACTAAAAAAAAAAATCGACAGTTTGCATTTTCAATGAAATTCGGATTCTACTCGCAGTCGTCAGACATTACTTCGATTATGGAGACTGAACTCATCGCTGTGTAGATCGTTGGATTGGAACGCGTTAATGGAATTGTAATTCAGGGGCGAGGAAAATGATCCATATACATACAGGGTGTCCTGGCACTGCTGGATATCCTTGGAAACCAGAGTTCGGGGAGCAATTCTTGGTTAAAAACTCATGAGATATTTATTAAAGTTATAACGAATCTTCCTACTTCGAACGCGCGACTCGTCATAACGGTTGGAGACTCTTTCGCGGAGCATCAAATACCCTGAACGACGTCATAATCTATAATTTTTTAAATACTCCGCAAATCTCTTGATTTTTTGTTGATCTTTGTCCAATCTAATGACTCGGTCTTGAGAGGGAATTGAAAAAAAAAAACGAAATTCACACGTTACTTTTGGAACAAACTTTTTCGATCTCTGGGTCGAATCGATAATAATAAAAAATGCCATTATTATTCATTTTTCCCAGCGAACTTTAGTACCGGAAACACCCGATAGATACTCACACGTTTATAATCTCTCGCTACGTACGAACACGCTGGCTCGAGATCCTACACATATACAGTGAGTCAGAAAATTCGATTGGTTGTCTATGTGGCACAGGGAACGTGTGCCTCTTGCCACGCGTCAATGGGAATTTGATGGCAACTGCAAAATACACCAGCGCCTATCTCCCTCTCTCTTCCTTTCCGACACACATGTAATGATGATATTGGATGTCTGGTAGGGCAGAACCCTGCCAACAGCAGGGCGCAGGGGGTCAAGGGTTCGTGACCACTGATCGGATGCTTTATTACATTCGTATTGGATAAGTTACAGACTTGAGTGGTGTTCCACTGCACGTGAACAGCCCTTACATGCATTGTATCCAATTAAGAAAGAGCGTGCGGCTCTCGGCTCTCTCCAACCCCTCTCGTGAACGCACTTGACGCCAAAAATCTCCATGAAATATTAATCTCGATTCAAACAAAACGATTAACACGTGACAGAATCGTAATATGAAAAATAATAATAATAATAGGGAGAGAAATTGTGCTTGACTAAAATTAAACCCAAATCCAATAATCGCAGGAATCGCTTGAGCGGCTTATTTGACTGGATTAAAAAAATTACTGGAATCGTTATTACTTATATTATTTTAGTTATCACGATTCATTCCAATTATGTGGCTGTAAGAATCAATAACAAAGTGAAGACAAATCTGACATATTTCATTTCATTAATCTTCTTCGTTCTTTTTATTTCCACTGAATTTTTTACTTTCGAATCAGGCTTCAAATTCATATATTTATTCATTTATTATACAATCTGATTGGTTTTAATCAAAGTACTAACTTTACGTAGCAATATTGCGGAAAAAAACCCACCATTTTTGTCGACGAATAAGTGAATAATTAATAAAGGATGTGGACGAATTATTTAATTTTTAGACACCAGGATTGTATCAGTATACTCAGTGGATCACTGGTTTGTTAACGAGTTTTTCTCATTTTTTCTTACTATTCCATTCGTAAAACTCTCGTTTACCAACGGTCGTGGGCAGTTTACCTCGTTAAAAACTGTTTTTTTTTTTTTGATAATTAATTATTCAAGTCAAAGAATGTAACGTGTAAATTTGAAGTGAATGGTAATATTTTTCCAGTCCCGAAGGAATGTATGGCCAATTTGTCAGCATATAAAAAACAGAAATAATATTAATGTCACGAAAATATATACTTAAGGCGCTCAGTGCTGTTCACGAAAAGTTGATTTAACTTTATAACAGTGATTGACTATTTTACAAGCGTTTCGACATAAAGCACGAGATGGAAAAGCGTTCAATTTTTTATTCTCCATTGAGCAATGGAGTTGCACAGTGTACTATTTTCTTCAAGCTGTTGCAGCGAAGAGCAGTTTGTAAAAGGAAGAAAAAAAAAAGTAACTCGGTCAATTTGGCATTCGTGTTAGCGAGTAGATGTGGGCGAGTGAAAAGAGATATAGCATTAAACTGCAGCATCACTTATCCGGAGCCTGTACGAGTGAAAATCAACGGTGAATTCTCATTTTTTTTTTTTCCACGTTCTTTTCATTCCCTGGAGGGCTGAATTCCCTCGAATGGGGCGAGAAGGGTCGGGGGTGGAATGCTTCGCGTGACGTTTACTGCGCGAAAGAGCGAAAAAAACTTGGAATGAAGTGGGGTACAGTGTGCTGGCAGGATGCGTACGCGCCGTGAGGAAGAGCAAATTCCGAGGAATGAAAAAGGAGAACAGCGGGAGGGACAATGAGAAAAGTACACGGGAGAAGAATCCGGAGATGTGCGAATGAGAGAAGCAAAAGAAAGTAAGAAGAAAAAAAAATGAGATTCAGAGAGTGACGGAGATGAAAAGAGAAAAGAAAATCAGAAAAAAAAAGAGCGCGCAAGGAAAAAAGCGGAAAGGTAAAAACAAAAAGTCGGAAATAAAGAACGGAAGGAGGATGAGAAAGGTAGAATAAGGGGGCAAAAGAAAAAGGAAGAATAATAACGAAAGAGAATAAAATCAGCCCTTTCCAGCGACCATTGCCAAGTCAGAGTGTCTGCGAGAGAAAGAGAGAGAGATCGCGACAAAAAGCGACGCCAGCGCGCGTAGTGAACGTTTTCGTAATATTCGGTGCGCTTCAAACAAGAGAGAACAAGGGTGCGGCTTCGTCGAGTTACTCGGAGGGATACAAAATACGAAATGGGAAAAACATTCGGTTGCTATTCTGACTGCTCTGCTTTCGGTGTGTGCCGTTTTACTCGAGCCTGCCAAGAGAAAGAGACAACGGAAGAGAAAGAGAGAGGAAGAGGGGAGAGGGGAAAAAAGAGAGCAAAAAGACGAGGGAGGATGGGCTGATACACAAGGGTCCCATGCGAGTCAGCCAGTCTTCCCTGGTAATTGCGCCAGCTCCATGTACATCCACTTACAGTGATTAAAAACTGTCCTATCAAACATCAGCCCGTCTCCATCCCTCCCCACTAGTCTTCAACTGTACTATTTACTGGATCTCGATCCTGGCTTTTCAATATCACGTTTTGCCTTCTAATGACACGTTGTTGTCTTGTCGCGAAACTTGACACCATCCGCAGCTTTAATTGTAGTTGATAATGTGTTTATTGCAATGATTTCGTAGCCTCAGACATAATTTCTTTTTTTTTTCTTTCCAATTTAAATTAGAAAATTGGTTATTGGAATGCTCGATGAGACGACACTTTTCTCCCAAATTTATTACAAAATAGATGTTTTATTCACTTCTGAAAATTTCTTCATTTACGCCGATATTCAATTACAAATATTTCGGTTCATCAGACGCTGACAAAAGAGTCGAAGTCGCCAAAGAAAAAATGATGTCAATGTCAACGTTTCATGAAAAAAGTAAAATATTCGATGCATTTTTGCATATTTTTGACGAATTTAGAAAAAAAAAATCCCTCACGAAATGCATTGAGTTGAAAGAATAATTTCTGTTTATTCTAATCGCATACGAATTAATAGCTAACGAGAGACGCCCGAACGAAAACCCGTAGCTTTGGAATTCTGTAAGTTTTTCGTGGAGCATCCTATCGTAAAGCTAAAATTCAATTGAGCTGGCAAAATTACGTGAGATTCAAGGATTTTGGTATAATATACGAAAATAGCTTCGATCGGTCGAAATCTGATACGATCGTGATTTCTTCAAGTATAGATCTTGTATTAGCAGTGGAGAAAAAATTGCAAAGTTTTCGGTGTCTCCTCCCCGTTGGGCAAACGAGGCAGTGTAACGATGGAACAGCTCGAAAATTTATCTTCCTAATTGAATTGCTCGAGTCCGATTGTCGTTGCAAACTCACCCTTGAATAAACCTATCTCTGTCCTCCGTCGTCTCCATCCTTTTAATTAGCTCTCTCTCTCTCTCTCTCTCTCTCTCTCTCTCTCGGAACAACTTAGCCAGATCAACTTCCCTCCGCTGGTCCAGTACCAATGCAGCAGCCACCCTCAACAAAAGTTTCACTGCTCTCTTTCATGCACGACACTTGGCCTCCACTTATCGTTATCGAAATTTCCTCTCGGGCAATCTTCCCAAGCATAATTTCAACGTTCATTCGTAAAACAACTTTCCAAACTTTTAATCCAAGCTTGTTTACGAAAAAAAAAAAAAAAAAAAAAAACAGAATTATCCTTGTTTGTTGGCCTAATTCATTTCCACTATTTCTTATTTGGCATTCTTGAGATCGGATCATAGCGGATGTTGTCGTTAAATTTCATCGTTCTACACATTCTTCATCTCCATTGTTTCGTCATGAAACTCAAAGATAATCTTTTATTCTTTTTGTATTACACTTTCAACTTTCAAGCTCGAATATTTATTTCAATTATTAGTATTTCTCAAACCAATTTTTAGATTCGTTACCATTATAATTTGAATTCCATCGAATACCATTCAAGTACCAGGAACAACAGTTCTTTCGAACCTTCCATTAATTGGTGAACTCTTTCGTTAACATCCTCCGGCAGGAATCACGATTTCTCGTTGAATGGATCGAATCTCGAGACTGATTGAACGCACGTATATGAAACGAGAGATGATAGCTTGGAGAGAAAAAAAAAAATCACGGACTCGGTAGTGCAGTGTATACACGGCGTATCGCCCGAGGCTCGAAAACATCGTCAATTGTGAAGGAAAGAACCCCTTTCTCGTATAAAACGAGTTGGGAAGTGCTTCCCGTGCATACCAATGCAGAAAAGTGGGCAAAAGCGAACAATACATGTTCACAAAAAGCTTTTTCCACGATATAGTACATAAAGGATGATATATATACATCCACCAGTTACGTATAGATAGAGAAAAAGAGAAGAAAGTAGAAAAGAAGGCGCAAAGTGCGTCGAACTAGAAGAGTGATATTCACTCAATACAATACAGGGTCACAGATGTTGTGGCGTTTGCTTTGTTTGTCTCTTCTTTCGATGTTCATGGCCTCTAGATATATATGCCCTTATTTCTTAATGCTGTAGTACTTCCAAACGTCCCTAAACTATGTGGGCATGTGTTTTCTACTGTTGCAACTGCGAGGGCGTTTTTGCGGTGCAATAAAGTTGGTTACATCGTTCCTAACACATGTGTATAAAGTAGATATGTACATTTACGAAAGACTGACGTATACGCGGGGCAAAATGTCGCCGGAATTAAGCTGATCGATGAAAAATGTAAAACGTATCACTCTTATGAAATATCCTCGAGTTCTATATAATTTTTGAGTCATTTTTAACTCTCGATAGTTCGTTCCAGCGTTTTAATCTAAGAAAAAACAAAAGAGTTTCGTCGTTACCAAGGCATCGGTTGTTGTCCGTTTTGTCGGAATGCTCGTTACTCGCTAATTATCGTAATTTCAATTCGAAATATCTACTACCGAGCAGCATATTTGATGGATAATTTCTTATTTTTGTTCTCACTTTTGATAGTTTGGAAAGAATATAGAAATAAGTGCAAAACGTAAAAGAGTTATAACTCGATTTCAGAGAGACGAACGAATAGACAGGACAAAATAATAAGCGTTTCTAATGTGTAAACGAGACTCGAAAATGAAAAAAAAAAGATTAGGAGTGAAGAAAAAAGCTATTTTGAGGGAAAAAACATTTTCTGGCAGGTAGTTGAAGAAGATTTTTGCGTCATACGAATAAATGAAGGGAAATAAGATAATTTTGATGTTGCTTCTGTTTTTCCGTGATTACCGCGTAGAAGTGAGTCGCAGCAGCATAAAAATGAGGCGAGCATCGCACGATCCTTAGAATCGCGTTGGTATGCTCAAATTGATTGACGTTTAGCTAGTTTTTTTTACACTCTGCCGGTTATCCCGAGTCTGTTTATGGAATAGAGTCAGCTTTATCGTGTGTCAGGTCAAAGAGTAAGAAGGAACATAGAGAGGGAGCTTATATAGAGCGTCGATTAAATATTTATCCGGCGGCTAAGGGGACATCTGTCACGGGGGGACGAACGAACAGGCAATGCGGTGCTGCACAAAACACGCAAAATTCCCTTCTTTCTTTATCTTTCAACCTTCTTGTTACATTTTACTTCATCCGAGTGTATTTGTTCAACATTAACGCCTGAAATTGGCGCACCCCATCGAATTCCTCGGTTTAGCAGATCAACTTTTTTCAAGCTGTAACCAAGTCCCTTTTCTCCCTTGTTCTCGTTCACTCTCCTATGCTACTGTTCCATTTCTCTCTCTCTCACTCTCTTTTCTCCCTCTTTCGTTCGGATAATTCTCGAACGCGTGTCCTGCGTTCGCCCCTACTTGGTGTGCAAACACCAGCACATGTTCCACCCCAAAAATGTCGTGGAGGTTTGGTAGCGAGCCAAGTGTGATGGTGAATATTAGGCTCGTTATTGGACCAGTCTATAGCCGTGAATAACAAGTGTGTACGAATCGTTAAAAAGGACCTACCGAGATAGAAATTAATACTTTCAATCATCAAATAGGATGGCACATGTTTCTTGGTCGCGTGGGTGATCTCGATGTTTCAAGATTTTTGATGCCATATTTGCTATCATTGGTTCAAAATTCCTTGTATCCGAGACATAGATTTCTGTAGAACGTTTCGCAGGATAGAAGCACCGCGCGGATTCTTCGAATAAACGACCTTTTGTAAATGACAATTGATGGTAATGACCATTCTGGTGGAGAAAACTTTTTCGAACAACAAGAACTCTTTGATCAGTTTTAAAAAGATCATCAAATATTTGTGCGATTTTGATGTTTTACTAACTTTCGCATTGGATTCGATGGCCCCATGAAATGAAATGGATAATTACTGCTCTGAGTTGAAGACTCTTTTCGATTTCATAGGTTTTTTTAAATCAACATTGCCTTAAAAAAAAAAAACGCTTAAAACAATAACATTCGATCCGGTCCTTATTTCCGTAATCAATCGAAATGGAAATTTGAAATAATTTTTAAATATGAAAAACAGTGATCAGAATTTTTCAAGTTGAAAATGAGTATTTTGTATTTTTCATTGCATTTGTATTTTAAAGTCAAAATCCCGCGCGATGGCTGCTATTTGTGGTGAAATGGGATAAATCTAGGGGCGAAAATACCCGGTTTCGTAAGTAAACTCTGATGAGTCTCGGATCGGCTTGAGGAATTATTCATTCATCGAGTATATTTGGATTCCAAAAATTATCTATGACAAATAGATAGCCCGGCTGAGTAACCATAAAACAAAAAAAAGTAACTAGAATTCGTCCCGGTTGTCACCCCGCAGTGGATTTAGTGAGCTTATAAAAATCCAATAGTCGTGTGTTTGCTGTCCGGAAAGGGCAATCAAGTTCGTCATGGTGTTCCACGTCACCTCTTCCGTTGGGGCATCATCCCTATTCCTCGTTTTTTTTTTGTGTACGTACGCCACTAGTTTTACACTCGTATGTACACAAACACGTTTTATGTACTAGTTGTCTCTATAACTCTCTACGAATATCTGTATTTATGTATGCATATATAACAGTAACGCAGCAGTCACGAAAAGTAAACTCTTTTCACATTTAACGGGTGAATCGATGGATAAAAATCATTCTGTGCACGCAGATTTTTCTGCGACAGATGGTCGTATATCTCTGTGAAATTAAATCTCGAAATGAATTCGAAACGCGTCGTGAAGTTTTTTCATCATTTCAAATGTTATTCATCATACGAATTGACGGAGTTGCACACGGAGTCGAGTAGGCTGTCAAAACGGTCAGAAATAGAGCAGAAGTATTCGGGATCAATCTCGCGGAGCATTCAATTTTCTACAAAAATGTTGTTGGCCGTTATTCTTTGTCGTTAATAATTTGGTCCTAAAAACGGATTGAGGACAGAAATGATTTCCGAGTATTGAGCATTTTTGGGCTGAACAGATTTACGATCTTTTTCCAAACTGCTGACCGGATTATTGAAGAATGAGAATCAAAGTTTATAACTTTTATTTACGAAATTTTATGCTCATCAAGTGTGGTGTCCTATGCACTTTCACTCCGTTTCTAATCCTATTGATTGCACGTATAAGGCAGTGTTGTCATATCACACTGGAAAAAAAAAAAATAAATAATTCGTTGGATCAAAAAATTGTGGCGAACAAAATGAAATTAGTTGATTCAACAAAACTTTTACTGGTTCAACGATGTTTTTCGTCGCGGTAAGCAATATTTATTTGAGCCAGGAAACTGAGTGAATGAGTGGAATTCTGTTGAATCAACAAAAATTTTTATTTTTTTTTTCCAGTGCAACAATAATCGAAAAATGGTATTAGATTTTTGGACGCTAAATTCCGACCTGCCTGAAGTTCGCAGCGTGGATTTTCACTTCACTTTCCAACACTCTGTGTATATATAGGATCGAAAAGTAAAAGGCCACATAAAGAGACCGACTCTCGCACGTGCAGTGCGAGACTCTTGCGGGCAAAAAGGCGGATCTCACGAAATTTTATTCGCAATATATATTTGATGAACGGTCCCTTCGTTTCTCAGGATTCAACATATACAAAGTTATAGATTGGTGAAAATAGTAAATCGTTGAAAAGTCAGCTTTTCAACCACCCAAATGCAGCACCCTCCGTCGCTCAAAGCACACAACGCCCTCTGACGTTTAAAACTCTGTACTATATCAACATCCCTTTTTCTTTTTATCCTTCAATTTATCTCTGTTCCTCTCACCATGCATCGTGCGGACAAACGCGCCCGAGCAAATAAATCCGCTACTTTAACATGCAGGTCACCGTCGCTCTCGTTTGTTTTATTCGTTAAATATTTCATTTGCCCCAAACTAGAGCCAATTACGTTGCAATGCTTGGGTGTTCGGCACGGTACGTTCGTTCCTCATTCCTCCCATCGCGTTCGTACACATACTGAGGAGGCGGAGGAGGAGGAGGAGGAGGAGGAGAAGAGAGAAGCATCCCACATTTTCCGTGCACGCTTTTGCAACTACGAGAGAAAACGGTTTTAGCTCGGGTTAAACACGCGTATGTGCAGCCTTCTCGTTGCCACTGCCGAGATTACTCCCGGAATGAACGATGGACCGATATAAATCGACTGATTGACGAGGGACGAGGATGATAAAACAAAAATTGGTATACACGTACCGAATAAACTTGATTCGAATCGTCGATGAAGCTGCCTAACGCACGCCTGCACGTGCTCTCTCCGTACGGGTTTATGTGTACTTTTATGTAGCTGGAACCGAGATTGAAAGATTGCATTGATGAAAACCCAGAATTGATGCTTCATCCTATTATCCCGGATAATTACGGCTTGTATTTTTTCGATAGCGTGTTGCTGTGAGCAGCTACCGGGAGTACACTAAATGGAAGAAACTCATTTGACAAATGGTACATTTTGACATTTTTATATTCAACCGAATTTTAACGATGTCCAGGATCCACCTGAGAAAGTTGCTACGACTGACATTCAGAATGGTAAAAAATTTTCTCTGAGACCAGCCCGATGAACGGCTTTGACCCAATTTTGTTGCAGAATTCTTGTAATTCGGAATCTCCATTTTTTTCATTTTCGAACTGTTACCCGAAAGAGGCCCGTTCGAACGTCCTTTACTTCGCCAATCATGATGATTCCTCTTCTAAACTCGCGCATCGGAACGTCACGTGTGATTTTTTCTGTCCCAACCTAAGATTTTCCAAAGCAAACTGGAGCAAAAACCAATTTTTCGATAAAAAAATAGCCAAATCGCAGTGAAACAAATGGTTGAAAATGCATTTCGATAGGTTTCCAACGAATGCTTGCACGATTCATTGCATGTTATCGATGAATCGAATGATTCGATCGCGGTAAAGCGAATCCTTCGTCTGAATATTTATTTTTATTACTGCGTTTGATCTTCCCCGTACGATCTAACGAATGGACAAACATATTTGAAAAGTAACGAAAGGAAAATGTGGAAAAAGTTCGTTGATGGAGAGCCAATATCGAACGAAGCTCCTCGAATGGCAGTGTCCGCAGCAGGCGAATTTTACTAGAAAGACTTAAAAAGTAATTCTATTTTTCTTAGTATTTTGTCGGGTCCAGCGAGCTCATTTCATATTCACTTGATTAACCAACTGCTTTCCTTCCGGTATTTGAAAATTCTAAATAAAATAAAAAATTTGCTTAAAACCTCGTTTTTTTTGTTTGATCTCATTTTAGGTATGGTTCCAAAACAGAAGAGCAAAGTTTCGCAAGCAAGAGCGTCTTGCTCAGCAAAAATCGAGTGGTCAACAGAGTGGCGGGAGCGGAGGAATGGGGGTGGAAAGCGGGGCTTCGAGTCCCGTGTCCGCGAACGTAAAAGCTGAGGGTCGATCACCGAGAAGTCCTGCGACACCGAACGGCGTCTCGAGCAATCATCCCTCCAATTCAGAGGTCAAACCAATGACGAATCCTAATCTTTTGAACGTGAAACTGAGCGGGGACGGTCACAACGATGGAAACTCGCCAAACGGGAGGGGAAGCGTCGGCGGTTGGGGCTCTTGTAGCCCGCGACCATTCACGACAACTTTGCCACCTTATCTGCTCGATCCGTTGCCCTTGAAAACCGCAAATTTGTACTAATCTACGAGAGTGAGAAAAAAACTCTTTGTTCCATTCTTTTTTTTTTTTTTTTTCGAGACCGCGTAGAAATACGCTCTCTTTTTCTTATCCTCAGTCGATAGACTCGTTTTAGGAATTTCGGGAAAAAAAAAACAAATATGCACTCGATTCCACTATCGATCGATCGGAACTGGGAAAAAAAAAATTTGTCGATCTTGTACATAAATAAAAAAATAAAAACGAACAAACATTTGGGCAGAATTGCCTGAAGGAGTTTGAGAAATCGAAGAACTAATTAAGGAATATTGGGAACTCAATTGTCAAAAAGTTCAATAGAAAGAATCTTTCTTGCAACAAACCTCGATGTTTTTAGATCATTCGGTTATTATTTTTCAAGATTATGTTTCTTGAAAATAAATTTTCGTTTGAGGACCCGTCGTTCAGTGAATTGCCAAAACGATTGTACAGTAATTAATTTTATTTAGCCCTCGAAAAAAGCTTTATAAATAAATTATTCGAATTTCAATGTTTAAAATTGTTAATTTTAATCGTATCTTAAACGATACGTTTTTATAATTAATTGGGATAAAAAAAATGGGAGATTTTTTTCCTTCTTGAGTCTACGAGAAAATTGAACGACGAATATAATTTGAGTTCTCAATCGCGACCGCAGCCTCCTCCGTCCGTCGGAAGTTTTTCCGGTGAAAACGCGTGTGAAAAACGTGCCCAAAGACTCCAAGAAAAGAGATATTAACGATAGGATCCACGCGTCCAGTGTTCCGAAACAGTTTCGAATGCTTTGAAAAAAAAAAAACAAAACATTTTTCTTCTTCGTTTCTCGGCATCGATACTTACCAGTATGGGGCAAAATTGAGAGGGTGACCCAGAAGATATGAAGGACACGAGGAACTGTCGAATTATAGAATAAAGTGTATAGTGAAAACGTATTTTAGTGGTTCGAGACAGTGAAACAGCGTCAACGAAGATGCAAAATTCCCGCCCTCTCCCCTTCTTCCTCACATTGCCCTCGCACTAATTCGTACATGTGTCAGATTAAAATGACGAAAAAAAAAAAAAATAAGAATTCAATTCTTTTACCAATTAGTATATCATTATGTGTGACCGGAAAAAGAAAAACTTGTACAGTTGTTGCTATGAAATATATGAAATCAGTGTTTTACACAATAATAGTAATTACCTCGACGCCACCACTAAAACGTGTTTATTCCCTTTCATTTTATTTGATTTTTAACGCTTATGAGATCCGGATTTTTACGGTGAAACTCGCTCAAAATTTCATTCAATTTTTTTTTAACTTTTGCAATGTAAAATTTAACATACCAAACGTTTCGACGTGATATTCATAACGGAATTTTCACTGTGCGGCAAAATTTACAGTCAGGCTGGTTCTGTATTTCGGGATAAACATCAAAGTAATTATCACAGCTATGACAATTTTTCATAAAAATTGTATGAAGTCATAAAATAATGAAATTCATGGTAAAATTCCCCTCGTAACACACAATTTTTGAATTCATGTTCCGCACGTTTCACTGGACATGAAAATTTACTAGGCACCCCGATGAAATATCTCAGAGAAAAAATTATTTTTTATTTTCATGAGAATATGTGTTCTGCTAAATGTGATTATGTTACCGAGTTGATGGTACTGCGAAGTAATTTTAGAAAAATTCCTTCAATTAGTTTGTTAACAACATCAATGATCCTCGAGCCCTTTTTTTGACAGCAGAAAAATGTTTTTCACTTTCAATATATTTTCTTTATTGTATCATTCACATTTTCGGATATTCAAAGCCTTCAATTTTGGTAGTTACAGTGCTCTGAATTTTATTTAATCAAAAAATTACAGAATTTTTTTAAATAGTCAAATTTTAGGAAAAAAAACTGATCCTTCTCCTGAGAGGATTGTGTGAATTCTCCGTTAATAAATTGAATCGTTAATTGAAACAGTTGAGAAGAAATTATGAAACTTCAAACACATTTTTATTTATCCAAATACGAGTCGCGTATGAAAATAAGAGTTGCTGATATAGTTTGCTCCACATTTTTGTTGTACCCCATGGATGTATCTTGTCGCGTTATTGTTTTATTGGAAAGTTGAAAATCGTGCATGCTTGAGATAATAATAATTAAAAATGAGGGCGATTCTTCAATCAGCTTCTTCAATTTTTCGGTATACTTTCAGTGGTTTTTCGGTGAGCTCGATTTTCCTGTAATCTTGAGACACATTAATGTCTTGGGTAACTGACGGTTGAAAAACAAACTGAAAAGAAATAAGAATCACTCGGATGATAGACTTTTTAAAACGTATATTTATTGAAAATAATTCCATCTCAGTTATCTCTGGTCGTCCCTAAATATTTGAGTGTAACACGACGTGACAATGCGTCGAAAGTTTTTATTTATTTGTTTATTTATTCGTGTATGTATTGGTGTTTATTTATTCATTTATTTATTTGTGCGTCAATCGGGATACGAGTTTCTCGTTTTCGTGAAAATAACGAGAAATCAAAATCCGCTAATCGTTTGAGTTTATTACAGCAGATGGGTTGATGGTGTCTTGGCTGGTTTATACTTTTCTTCTATTATCGTAACCCTAAATCTTAATAAATCATTTCGATATTATTCAAAATAATGTTCATCTTCTCTCGAGGCTGGATAATCGTCGATCGTTTTGGCTGTAGAGGTCCCCATATATATATATCTTTTTTTTATTAATTCATTTTTTTTTTTTTTCGTTATTCGTAGGAAAATCTCTCCGAGACTGGAATTCCTCGTGCTTATCGATTATTCGTATTCCATTTGAGTCCTTTCAAAAAGCGCTATTCCCTCACTATGGCCCTTCGGATGACAAACTCTTGGCGAATAATTCCTCCTGAGATTTTCGAATCTCTCGATATTTCATAAAATTTTTATCGATTTATCTCACACCATCCAAATATTTCAAATCGATAAATCATGAAAAACGATTCAATCGCGAAATATCATCACGAGGACAAAAAGCGCATTTGCGCCAAGAATCTGTAACCTCAAGATCACCGCAAGAAAATTCGATCATCGTAATATTATTGAAAAAAGAAAAAAAAAAAAAGGAAAAAGAAAGGAAAAAACTTCGTCACCATCGCTGTGGACGGTTCGTTCGTTATATTTTTTGCATACCGTTTGTAAAGAGTTAAAGCGTGTTGTGTTTGCAAATTTTTTTTCGTCAAGTCTACAGTAGCGCTCTAGGAAAAAAAAAATTAAAAAAAAAAAAAAAAAAAAAAAAAAAAAAAACTGAAAATTATATATTTAATCTGCAAATAAACACGGATTAATCGTGCGAGGTTCATCGTTATCGAAATTGGCGATGTTTCATTGGAAGCGATTGAATTAAAAATCTTTAAGTTCGTTGATTTGTTTTTGTTTCCGTTGTATATCTCTCGCATCGAAACAGTCCCCGTTCGTCTCGCTCGAAATATTGTCGCGGTGCAGCGAGTGTTTTGGTTACGTTTTTAGTTCGTCATTTATTATTATTATCATTTATTCGTTATTATTGTGGCGCGATTCTTTCAGGTTTCGTTGCGTTCTTTATTTTTTTTTCCTCAAGATTCCTCGTCCCTTCGAACTCCTGAGACTATTTTTATTCCTGATATTATTATTATTATTATTAACGTTATTATTAATATTATTATTATTAATTTAACATAATTGCGTTGTTTAATGCAAAGGGTGGAGGGATATGGGATTTGTGGCAGGATTCAGAGGAGCTCAATCATTTGTCTAGGCCATCGTCAGGGTTCCCGCACCCATACCGAATCCAACGCCTCGTGGTCCAAAGTTTCGTCCGTAACAACCACGACAGTAGATCTCACCGTCTGGCGCGTCGTTCAAATTCGTCGAGTCGAGAGAACGGTGACAAGATCCACAGCTGAAACAACGCTTGTGCCATACTCTGTTCTTCGAGATCATTTGCTCAGCAGCGTATACCGGATAGCCGCAACGAGAACAACCGTTTCCGTCGTTTCGTTTAGTTCCGAGCTCGGGCGAAACGTCGATGCTGAAAAGAGAGACACCGGCAATTAGTTTTATTCAAATTCGTTGAGATTCATTATCCGTTGCGCTGATGATTTCGAAAACGTCGAAAAAATCAAATCTGTACAGGGAATCATTGAATCACTTATTTATTTTGTTGACTCAAATTTGAGAATTTTTTTATGAATCTACGAAAAATTCAATGGTGAACGATAATTATTATTTATTTATTTTTTTTCAAATGGCTAAGCTGCAAAAATTGAAGGCGTTGGATGACAAAAATCAGGAAACGATGTTCATTCAATCTTTACAATCTAAACAAACCCAAATAGGAAAACACAGTTTACTAGTTCATACGCTAGTCAAAACAGAAAAGCAACTGAGTAAAATATTTATTGGATGTTAGAGAATTATTTAATTCGAATTAATTCTGTTGTTTTAAACTGCACCGGAGTGTTGTCTTTTTAACATTGAGAGCTTACAGAAACGTCATTTTTTTAAGTGGTACCAATTGAATGTTCGACGAGTATAATTTCGTTAGAAGAACTCTGAGTAGAGAAAAAAAAGCTCAGGAAAAAATCCAAACAATTTCAACGATGCATGAGCTCTGACGAAGGAAGTAACAGAAAGTCATGAAACTGTTGACAGTTTTTGTAAGATTTCGACCAAAGATTGTGCTTTTCAAAAAAGCAAAATGCATTATTAGGCTCCGAAAAGTGTCGAATTTATTGAAGCAACCGAACAAGATTTTGAAATTCTTGTATTTTTTATTCACTGAGAATCGATTAGAAAATTGATTTATCTGAATTGATTGTTCGTCGCAAACGCTCATTTGGTTCGAAAAAGTGTTAAATGTTTGAAGTCGTACGAACAAAGTCTCGAAATTCAGTATTTTTTGTCCACCGATAAAATCGATTAAAATATCGATCTTAACGAATTGTTTGTTTTCTTGACAAGGGCTTTGTGATAGGATGAAAAAAAAAACACTCACTACGAGGGTGCTTGATCTCCGTTCGTCGAGACCAAGGTCGGGGTATGACCAAAACCAAAGCCCTTTGGCCCAAAAAGCTTTCCGTAACAGGCGCGACAGTGTATTTCCTTGTCGGGACCGTCGCAAGCCAACATCGAGTCCAATGGTCTATGACACTCGGCACAGTTGAAGCATTTCTTGTGCCACATTGTGCCCTTAGCGAGCTGTTGCTCCGCAGCGAATACCATGCCACCGCAACGTGGGCAACCCTGGCCCTGTGGGGCCTTGATTGACGTAGTGTCGGGATTGTAGAACGGCCTTGATGCCGCGATCTCTTCCTCACTGGGCGTATCGTGAATAAACCGTAAAATCAAAATTTCAATTCTCGATATTGAAAAAAAAAGAAAAAAGAGAGACAAAAGAATGAGGAAGCGACGCGATCGTCCACCGTTTTACGTGAAGGAAGCAAAAAAGTCAAACTTGTTCCACGATGAAATTGATTCACAATTTGAAATTTAATCATGAAAAATTTATAAAAATTATTAAACGGGCGATAAGCTTTCGAGGGGAAAGGAAAAACAAACGGAAAGATCTTCAAATCTTTGTCTATGGGATCAAGAAAATCACTCTCCAAAAAATCAATTCATACAGTATAAAAGATTGATAAGAAAAACTGAGCCGGTGCTACAGCACTCGATGCACGGGGACAGAAATCTCTTGTAAATGAAAAAAACGTGACAAACTGAATGAAGAATAAATGATGGAAAAAAGTGTCGCTGTTGTTTTGGTCACACGTTGATGTTGAATTAGAATGAAACTCACGTTAGACCATCGGTCTGCAGGAATCCAGATCCACAGGCAAATCCGTAACCGTGAGGACCCCATTTTTTGCCGTAACAAGTTTTGCAGTAGACGTCTTTGTCGGGGCCGTCACAGGCGATTATCGAGTCCAAGGTTTTGGTGCAGTCTTTGCACTTGAAGCATTTCCTGTGCCACTCACGTCCTTTGGCGAGAACTTGTTCGGCAGCGAAAACAACACCTCCGCAACGAGGACAGCCCTTGCCGGGAGGTGCTTGTATTTTGGCAGTGTCGATAACGGTGGTTCGAGGGGCAGCATCACTTTTTATTTGAATAAATAAAATTTCATCAGGAACTCGCGCTTTTTTTATTGACAAATTTCTATTGAAAACAGCATTTTACAAAGTTTACGAGAACAGAAAAAGCAACGTTTTGTTAAAACGGAACGTACGAGAAAAGGAATTAAAAACAGTGGTCAAAAAACGAAATGAAAATAGAGAGTGAGAGAGAGAGAGAGAGAGTTTGCATCGAAATTCGCACCCTCCGATGTCATCGTTATGAGTATTATTATTGTCATTATTTTTCATGAGAAATTTTGACAACTTTGTAAATCACGAAAATGAGACGTTGCTTTTAGCAAAGCAAACGTAACCGATGAATCACAGCTGCGATTTTCATGTGTTTTCTCTCTCTCTCTCTCTCTCTCTCCCGTTTACTTCCAGAACCTTACAAAATTAGGCTTCGTCAGCAACATCGGGCAAATTGCCAAATAAAAATATGATATACGTGCGTTACTTTTTATTTTCGAGTCCCATTTATCTTTCGATGCCCATTTTTGGTCACACATGAGTTATTTATGTACGCAAACAATGTCCGTATGAAAAAAAAAAGAGTCGTTTTTATTGGGAACGAAGAAAATTTTAATGACTGTACTTTTGTATTAACCGTTGAAAATTTATTTCGATAAATTGTGTATTTTTCATTAAACTTTTGTTAGTCATGAAAAATCAATGGATTCAGCTACATTTTTTAGTCGTTTTTCGCATCGTGCATGACAATTTGCTAGTTTTTCAAGTCTACTCGTGACGATTAATTTTTTAACGTTAAGAAATATTTCGCCAATTTCGGATAAAATGGAGGAAATTAACTCGCTTCTTAATGAAGATCGATATTAAAATTGATTGTATTATTTCAGTTTTTATCAAGTGCATACAAACATTGTTTAAGTGACAAGAAAAACGTTGAAAATGTTGTTCTTGTGAAGAAAAATTCATGAGATCGTTACGACACGAGTTAAAGGGAAGGGATGTTTTTTTTTTGGTTTTTGGGCGCGTACCCCTCGTCCTCAATATCGCACTGGAGACCGATGAAGATTAGGCCGGCGTGGCCAATGCCTCGCGGACCAAATTTCTTCGGATAGCAAGCTGTTAAGGCAGATAAGCAATTGGCATAGCGTTCATAATATTGCGATTGAGCATAAAAAAGCCGGAGCCAGGCTAAGAATCTTAATCTCGTAAGCCCTTGAGTTTTTTTTGTCTTTTTATTTTTTACATTTTTTTTTTTTTTACAAATTCTTCAAGCGGATTAGATGACTAATAGAGTGTGAGACGAGAGGGCGAGATTGGGAGTGAAAGTGCAGAAATCATTGTAATTATTTTGATACCAAAGTCGATGGAAAATTCACATCCGGAAAAAAGATTTATTTTCATGAGAAATTTTGTTTCTAGTCTCAATTTTTCTTGAAATATCTTTTTTTTTTTCAATACATTTTATATATTTATGACGTATTCACTTTTTTGAAGTTTTTTTTTTTTTTTTTTCTCTACGAATGATATTTCTGTGGAATTTATTCCTTGATGAAAAGCTCGTTTTGTTCAAACGAATAAGTCGTCGATACAATCGAATTCCTCGAATAATTCTTTTTCCTTGTGGATTTAAAACAATCGTTTATTTAGTAAAGGATTATTGGAGGAAAAAAAACCCACCCGTTGGCGTAGCAGTCGCTCTGCAAGGCACCACCACCCTGGCCGTAGCCATAGCCCTTTGGACCGAACTTCTTTCCGTAGCATACTGAAGAGAATACCGATTAGCGTGTTGTCACGAAACACGATTTTCTCGATAGCGTCAATCAGCTAAGAGATACGATACGATTTTTCTTTCTCCGAACCGAATACGAATAATCAAGTGAATATTCGAAAGACGCAATATAAATAAAAAAAAAACGAAGAAAATCATATCTGGAAAGCGATTTCATTCAGATTTATTATCGTTTTCGATCACGAGCTGGAGATCAATTATAATGAACAAGAATAAATCATATCGTAACTCTCATTTTTTTTTTGCTTGATCAACGAATTAGAGAAAACGCGAGACTTTGGCTCACCTTTGCAATAAATATCCTTGTCCGGGCCCTCGCAGCAGTTGACAGAGTCTAATCGTTTGGAGCACTTGCCACATTTAAAGCATTCCTTGTGGAATGTCTGTATATTTGAGTACACACACGATGAGGATCGAGACGACGACGAAGATGGGATGAAAAAAAAAGACACAGAGAGAAAGAGAGGCAAGTGTTAGTTACCGTTGGAAACATACCGTCAAAAATACGGTACCGTGAGATAAGATTGCTCAAAAATAATAACGTATAGTTGATATCTAGGAATGAGCAAAATTCAAATGATTTTTTTTTTTTTTTTTTTTTTTCATGCCGTTTTCAAAGATCGCGAGTAACGAACGAACTGCTCGAAGGGCAGTCATTGAAATCGTGCATTTTCATTACAAAATAAAAATTGAAATTTTTTTATTGATCGTGACGTAAAAGAAATTCAATTTCACCCATTTCGAAAAATTTCAACAGTCTCGATGGACCACGTTCATCGGTAATAAGGTTGACGATATTAAAAATTTACAATCATTCTACAGACACGTGTGCATGGATTAAATCGACATTGGAAACGTGAAAGAAACATTCTCAGATAAGGATCTCACGCGGTAACAAGACATATTAGGGTTGGAAATAAAATACTGAACGATTTTAACACTGAGTAATAGTATAATTGTAAGAAAAAAAAACTCAACGGGCAATTTTTTGATGGCGAAAGATACCTCGACAGTAAATATCGCAATCCGGACCATCGCAATGAAGCGTGGAGTCCAGTGTCCGATGACAAACTTTGCACTTGAAGCATGCCTTATGGTAGCCCTAATCACAAGAACGAGCGATGACGTCAAGGGCCTCCGATTACGAAAACTCATATATTGTATTTTATTTTCGTACGCGCCCGATATTCTACACGTATATTTATTATATTCATTTTCTTCATATACGAATCATCGATTAATTGACTATCGGGATTACGCCGGATTCGCGTTCAAATTCAATTTTTCAACTGTCCGAGGTGATGAAACGATCGATTCCTCTCATTGAGGATAATAATAACAAAACGGAATTATGGGATATAAAAAAAAGCAAATCATTGATGTACGATGATTGTCACCACACAAATTTGAGCTCTTCATTCTTCAGTCATTCATTGGTCAATAATTCTGTAATAATCGTTTCGCTAATTATTTGTTTTTTTTTTTTTTTAATAATTAATCATCAATTTCTACCAGTCTGCTGACAATTGAAATCACTCGAGTTCAGCAAATAATTATGAAAATTTCCAAACGGACGTTGTAATTGAGATTTTTCTCATTTTTTGGCTACGATAATGAACCCTGCCTCGCCTGACCACAATTCGATTTTATTAGAGAATAGAATTAATTGAGTTTACGAGGGAATTCGATCTTTCGCATAGACGACAAGACTTTTTCAAAGCTTCGTTCATTATTTCATGTCAGAAACTATATTTCAATACCGAAATTGAATTCCATAATTATCCTTTAGCAGTGAAATATTTTTGTACACTGATAATATTTTTTTTTCAAATTATAATTGTTTCACCGGAGAATACTCGTCTGGTCTTCGAATTCGACGAAAATCATATATTTTTTTTCCAACTTTAGATCGTAATTCAAAGCTTGTGGATCGAGAGACGAACGTGAGTGATCAAATTATTGGGATCGAAACATATGCATACAGATTTTTCGATTAATCCTTTCCTCCTATCGCTCGTCGGTATGATTCGATTGGCAGCTGATGTGGAAAACAGCAATTAAACTGACTCGATTAAATTCGCGTTTTTGGCTCGGCTCTATTTTCCCTCGATCCTCACCGTCGGCTCTTCTTGCATATCGTCAACGAACGAGTCGCAAACTCATCTCCCCTCTCTCTCTCTTTCTATCTTTATTTTAGATACTCTCCGCTCTACGAGAGTCTTTGCTCTTTCTCGGGTCGCGATCCTCTAACACTTGGCAACAATCCCAAAAATAAATTTAAACAAAAAATTGAGAAAAACAAAATTTCGAAGATCGAAACGGGACTATGAACGTATTCGAAATTTTTGGTGACCATCGGAGCCAACATAAACTTCCCTCCCTGTTTTACGACTTCGTAATCACCTCGAAAATGCTTCACCCTCATCCTTGTCCTATTTAAATGATCTTGTAACGAAAATTTTCCATTCCATCGTCCAAAAAGTGATTAAATGTCCCTCTCGGGACCTGAGAGTCTCAACATTCTCAGTTTTAATTTTGAATTTTGAATTTCGAAAAAGAGACTTTGATTCTTAATTTCATGGTCAAAGTTGTTGTTCGTTCGCTGCCATCATTTTAATCGATACGAAGAATAACTGAAGAATTTTATAAGGTCGATTTGTGCCACTTTTTATATTAATTTACGGGCTAACAACGTGCTCATTCCTAAATAAATTTTGTATCTTAACGTGACAATCATCGGATGTGCTTTTTTATTATTTCCTATCGATAAATCAAGTCGTAAACTCACCCTTCCTCTGGCCAGCATCTGCTCCGCGGCGTAAACGAAACCGCCGCAACGGGGACAGCCCTGACCCTCTGGAGCCTTGGCGATAGCTCGGCTTTCGAGAACGGCGTTCGATCCTCTTGATTCACTAAAAAATTGCAATCGTTAGAGAAACCAATATGACCAAATCAAACAATCGTTCGCGTATCTTTCTTATTTATAAAATTACGAAAAACAGCATCTACTGCGAAAATTATTGTAAAAAAAAAAAAAATAAGCTCGATAAGAAAAAAAAAAAAATTAGCGCAACATTATGGAATTACGTAATTTCATCACTTAAAAAAATGTCAGTCTGTTAGAGCGAGCTGCGGAATGCGGGACAGCGCAATACTGAAAAAAAAGTCATCGGTAAATTCAGCGTTAATTAATCCTAATGAGGAAAATACTAGATTTGACGCGAGTAAATGAGATGAGACAAACAAATGGAGGAAGATACAGAAAGAGGATAGTTTTTCAGTGAATCGAAGATATTGGGTTGGACAGTTTTTTTTTTTTTTGTTTTTCTTTCCTTTCTGGTTTAAATATAATTCGGGAATAGTGCATCGTTCGCCAAATTGACTCATTTACGTGTTGAATAACGAGAATCGAGTTACTTTGGTACGAATAACGTCGTTTCTCGTGTATACCTAAATTTGTAATATAAAATATTCTCGTTTCGAATCGATGACAAGTATAGAACTTTGTTGGCAATAACGAGAAGAATAACGTTTTCTCAATAATGTCTTTTCGTGCTTTTACACTTGTCGCGATAAAACCCAATATCAACAATGTGTCGTGTTAGGCCAAGTGTGTTAGAAATTTGTTAGTGATAATTCCCCGATCGCACGCGAGTCGCTTCCGCCGAGCCCCGAGAGAAACCCCCATGGAAAAAAAAAGGCATTCCCAAAATATTTGAAGAAAATATATTTATACCTTCGCATATATGCGAATATTTATGCATTTTTTGAATGCATCAAAAACATTTTCGATGTTGAAAAATATTTGAGATCTATTCGAGCTGTTTTGAATATGTTTTCATTGAAAAAAATGCATACATATATTAATCGTATGAAAATAATCATTTGTTCAAAAATAATGAAACTACATGTCGAAGATTATTTTGGGTTTTAACGTTTTTTCCATGGGGGGAGAGCCGAGAAGCACACAATCACATATGTATATCGAGGTAAAGATAACGATAACAATAACGACAACAATGAGAATAAAGTACTATAAAATAAACGATATTTACTGAGGACATAGAGACAGAGATAGAGAAAAATAGATGAGAAGAACGATATCGAGACTCGGAAAAAGTACGAGGACGTAAGAAGAGTTAAAAAAGAAAAAAAAAAAAGAAAAAAATAGTGAAATGACACTGAAAAAAAGGTTTGAATATAAGTGAAAAAAGGGATTTATAAAGTAGAAAAAATTGCTCCGAGTCGAGAAGAAGAATAGAGAGAAAGTGAAAGGGAAAAAACGCGAACGAAAGAGAGCACACTGAGGAAAATTTTAATTTTTATATTCCGTTAAAATGATCGTTCCGCTGATTTACGAAACAATTATTATTTGAAGTAAGTTTCATCTTTTCGTTTCGCAACGTCAACATAATTGTTTTAATTGTTTGGTAAATCATGGAGTACACGGAAAGAAATGATCTATTTGGACAAATTTTGTTGAGAAAAACTTATAAGAAAGATAGAAAGAAAATGTTCTCGGTGCGGATGCTGTGGCTGAGGACCGATCGGAGTTAGAAAATAACTGAAGGGTTTGTCAAAATGAACGTCACGAATTTTGGCACTTCTGCATTAGTAGGTTTTTAATTGATTAGTCGGATTAAACAATATTGTTTTCAAGACAACGATATACTGTAGAGACCGTATATAATTGGTATACATGTCAAGTATAAACAGAGAAAAAGACAGCAAGATGGGAAAAAATAAAAATGACGAAAAATGAAAAAAAAAAGTTGAAAAACAATAAAAAAAAAAATTATGAATAAATAATTAATAAGATAAATTAAAAGACAGACAGACCAAGAGAGAGAGAGAGAGAGAGAGAGAGAGAGAGAGAGAGAGAGAGAGAGATTGAGAGAGAGAAAAGGAGAGAAAGAGAAAGAAAAAAAATAAAAGAATGACAGATAATGAGAAAAGACAGAGTAAAGGCCGTGCAGGATACGCGGGAAGCACTTAATCACGCGGAATTCGGAATTCATTTATGTTTTTCTCGGTGCTCACCATCGTAGTACACGGAATGTGTGTCAGATCTTATTTTTTTTCTGTGATTCGATTATTCATTTTACAAATCGATCAATGTGGGCGTCCGTGTGGCTCGAACTCGGCGGGGCTGGCGGGGACTGGTTGGGAATTTGTTCGTGGTATTTTTTTTTTCTTTTTTTTTCTCGCACATGCCATTTTTGCACGTGGCGGTTATTAAACAATTTGTTGGTAACTTTGGAGTTGTTGGTTGTTTTTTTTTTTTTGTGTATGGATGAATTTGCGTGAGAAAAGACAAAAAAAGATGCAGCCAAATATATCATTCACATTCAACAGTGTTATTTATTAATTCGAGAATATACGATATATATATATATATATATAAAATATATATTCTCCGACGTTCTTTCCTTCTCACACTTTCTCCTTCCTTCTTTTCACACGAGGCTTCTTTTTTTTCGTAGCTTCACATATATATATGTATTTTTATATATACGTATATATATATTAGTCTCAAATTAAATAATAATCTAGCACTTAATACAGATGGTACAAATGATCCTAAAAACTAATAAATGTGTTGGTTTTTCGTGTTTGAAAAAAAGTATTATGTTTTGTTATCCTTTATTTTTATAAATATGGTGATTCGTGTCAAAGTTCCGGTGTAATTTGTTCATTAATTCGGTTCCATGAGAGAAGTATATGTATATATATATATATATATCCAAATATATATATATGAGTGTATGTAAACGTGAGTTTTCGACGACTAGCAACTGACTGTACAATCAGAGTCGTGGCTTCGTTCGATATATTTTACTCGCGATATTACATACACCGTATGACATTAGAAAAATTAGGCAAAACGATTTTTTTTTCAAACGAATGGAACCCAAATGAATGGAGAGTTAAAAATTGATTTAAAAAAAATGAGGACAAAGCCCAACGTAGAGCGGAATCGGAGGGGGAAACAAGGGTGAAGAAGAAGAAGAAGAAGAAGAAGAAGTGAGGTATTAAACCTGGGTAAATAAAAGAGCTATGTAAAGTTGCACTGGATTAAATTCATAAGAAATTAACGATAATTATCAATGATTATTAGTAGTAGAAAAGGTTGTGAAAGGTCGATAACGCGGGTAAGGGTAGGTCGTTGCGACTCAGGCATTTTAAACACAGTCGAGGAGAGAAGAAACGTATGTATGCATTTCGTGTATGTTTTTTTTTTTTCTTTCTGATTGTTTCGTGTGACAACTCATACAAACTATGTATAAATGACAAAGATAATAAATAACATATAATTAACCAATAACAGGGAGAACAAATAAATTAATAGCTAAAACGCTTTTATCTCGTAATTGTTTGTTTTTTTTTTTTTCCAACGACTCGTATACAAGAGATTTGGGGTTTGCAGTAAAAACGAAGACGAGGGAGGGGCGAATTTTCATGTTTCTTACTGTTGAAGCCTGCGGGCACGTTCATACATATTCATAAATCAATAAATATTATGGAACATGCACGCTGAATAAATTGAAAGAAAAAAAAATAATATATATATATATATATATATATCAAATTAAAATGCTCAAAGAAAACCAGAAAAGTCTCAGACAAGTTATATATCTTTATGCTGATCGTGTGTTCTCTCGAATCTCTACGATCGATCGGGGGCGTGAAAAGGTCCAATTATATCATTTCGACCAGTTGATTAAAAAAGAAGAAAACATTCTTGGATTGGTGAGGGTGTATAAAACGTACCACAAAGTGCGAAACGAGAGGATATACTTTTGTCGATGGACTTTGGTGGTTTTTTTTTTCTATTATTTGTTTTTTTTTTTTTTTCAAAAATCAACGGATGATAAAAACGAGAGGGCTATGAATTTTTGGTTCTTGAAATTTCGAATTTACGCGTAGGGGGTATCTAGGTGACTCGGGAGGTTTTCGGGGGAGGGTGGGGGCGCAAAGGGGACGAACCACCCTCGGCACTCACTCGGTTCTCTGGAGGTGTTCACCCTGGTCCATTGACAAGCAGCCTGCACCACCACCGAATCCGTAACCCTTGGGTCCGAATTTACGGGCGTGGCAGACTTTGCAGAACAGCTGACCCTCGTGCTCGGAACAGTTCGTCGAGTCGAGAAGCTTGCTGCACAATCCTGGAAAAAACCGATCGAACGGTTTTTTTTTTTTTTCGTACTTCTCTCGATACTCAAATTCGTCGAGTATTTTCCAAAATTTTTCTTCACAAGACTCAAAATATTGTCGCGACGGAAATAAAAACCCATAAGTTTCGTTTCTCGAAGGTTTTAATGACGATGCTTTTTCAATTCGAATCTTTTTTCGTCTTCCGATAAAACGGGTATGACTCAAAATTTATTCTAATTCAATATTCTTCGCTTCTACCGGATAACGTTAGCGCGTAATTACAGGGTTAATAGATCGCGGGAAACGGTTAACTACAAACGAATTCATAAATTTTCTGGTTTGCACACTTATTTGTGCACTAAAATCTGTCGGATCGAAATTTGTTTGAGAATTCATAAATATCGAGACTTGTTTAAAATGAATCGAGGATAATGTCCTTAAAATGTGGTCAATCTAATCGACTATTTTCGTAAAAGGTATGGGGATGAGAAATCAAATTTTTTCATTCAAAATTCATTCGAAACTGTGGTTGAATTACGAGTGAATAATCGGATCGATTAGATCGTCGTAAATATAAAGGTGAATAATTAAATTGCATACCGAACGAGAAATTTTTCTACCCATCAAATTTGTATGAAAAGATGCAAAGCTCTTATGATTTCTCAAATAAAATGATTCTTCGATCGGAATTTTGGTAATTTTTGCATACGAAAACTGCATTTTTACTTTATAGGAAAAAATGAACGCAAATAAATATCGACGAATACATGTGACACTGTGAAATAAAAAATATATGAAAAGTAGGGAATTTAAAAAAAAACGTTTCAACTCACCGCACTTGAAGCACATTTTGTGCCACTTGAGTCCACCGGCAACGCGTTCCTCCGCGGCGTACACGGATTTGCCGCATTTCGGGCACTTGGGGTGTTCAACGGGCTTGAAAGGCATTTTGTTTATTCTGGAAAAAGATTATTGAAAAATGCAGTATTCGATAGAGAAAAAGTTAGTGAGAGAGAGAGAGAGACAGATGAAGATTTAGAAGAAAAGCGAATAAATTTCGTATGGTGAATTTGATTTTTCGCGAGATTGTCGCATCGGACTAGCGACACCGATTTACGAAGCCCGTAGCGATTCGGTAAGAAGCAAGTACGCTTTTGCTGCTCTCCCTTAGCTTCGTCGGTGCGTTGCACGCGAACGCGATCGCAATAATCTATTTCCGTAATCGGGATACGCTTGCTATACCTCTCCGAGCTTCCAATGGGGTTGTGCGCGCGCGTGTATCTAACTATAGCCCCAAAAAAAAGCTTACACGTAACACGGGTCAAAAAAATTGCACAAAAAAGTTAGCTGGATAAAAAAGTTCTTGGTGTTTAGTAAAACGAGTGAGAACGATTGAAAAACCAATATTCTCTTCGATTTCTCATCAAAATTTTAAATCAAATTTCTTTTCCCCTCAATCAATGGATATTATCGGAAATGCAAAAATTGTGAAATCACGAAAGAAAAATTATCGTTAAGAATAAATACTGATCGCTGCATGTTTTATTGGCTCCAATTGCACGATCGTATTGCATCGTTTGAAAAAAACAAAAACGATAAGGAAAAATCGACATTTTTCATCCATATTTGTTCAGGCATAATTTATTGTATTCACTGATTCGACTCGTTTGAAAATTCTGAGTGAAAGTAACTTAAAATTTCAGGAAGAAGGATAAAAAAAACATTGAAATTCGTTCAGACATAACTCATCGTATTCACGGATAATTCAATGATGATTTTCTTGAAAATATTGGGCGTAAGGAACCCCTGATCGGAAGACTTTTAATTTCCATTAGATGGTCCGTCTTTTTATTCGCTAATTGTTTCGTCCGGAGAAATCTGTTTTGCGAGAATATTTATATTGTTGAAAAGAGGTTTTTTAGAATTAAAAAACGAAGGTCATTTTGGACCGAAGAGATATTGATAATTAATTTTCTTGCGAGTTCAGTATATTCAGAACGGATGGAGGCTAACGATAAAAAAATGTGCCCTGTTGTAACTGCGACCTAATTAACCGCGAGTGGGCGTGTGCACGACCAGAAACTCACAAATGAGCAAAAAAAGTTGGCGAAAAAAAAAAAAAATTCCGTCCTATTAACCTAAAAGAAGCCGGAACTTAGAAGTTTTGAAAAAATAAAAAATCGTGTAGAGACTAAAAAAGTTGAAAATATTTTTCCTCGCTCTTTCGCTTGAAGAAAAAAAAAACTTTTTTTCTCGGCTGTCGCTCGTTTGAAAACAAAAATATCGTCTGGCCGAGTCGTGTTCTATTCCTGGTAACGAGATCGCGGAAGACCTCGTCAGTGTGGGTCGACGCGAGAGTCTCGGGCGAACGGAATCTCCGATCCTTTTTTCCCTACTCTAAAGTGGATTACTCTCGTATGCGTTGAATTCAGATTACACAACTTGCGTAATAGAAACGAACGAGGAATGAATAATTGAAATCAGGATAAATCGGTCGATCCAAAACTTTTTCGTTTCAGTCTGATAAATCTTTTAAAAAATTATATATTTCTCATTATGATCAATTAATTTGCAAATACAAACATTTATTCCGATGCTAGAATTGAAAAATTCACAGGTTCGATGATATCGAGTGAGATTTTTGTTCGCATGGCTTAATTCGCTTCAAAAACTTTCAGTGTCTACTTATGACTGAATTTCCAGTGATTAACCTGAGAAGTAACGACGAAAAAATAGTCAAACCGAAATCGCGATTCGTTATAATTATTATTTTTTTCAAAGTATAATAAAATATAAATAAACAAAGATTAAATTCGCCCACAAGAGAAATGATAAAAATAAAAAAATTCTCTTTTCTTCACACGATTGTTATATTTCTCGTATTAAAAAAGAAAAATGGACTTCCAGGATTATGAAAAAAATGGTCAATAAATTCAAAAATCTGTAATATTCCGTCAAATTTATTGTCGTCTCGACGTCAACTCGATAAAGTATGCATGGAATACGGTATCGAATTTAATGAGAGTTATTATTCAATACGGTGACATTTGAATGGGAGGGTTGAAAAAGGTGGATGGCAAATGAAAGGTAAACAAGAGAAGAGATAGCGATTTGGCCGTCAGCAACGGTTGTCTATTTTGGTAATCAGCATGAAATATCTGCGAGATTATTCCTCGAGGATCGTGCGATTCTGTTTTCTCGAGTATATGTAACTGGAATGAAAATTTTCAGCTCGAAACTTTTCCATCTCGTGTTCTCTTTCTCGATTTAAGAATTCGGCGACTACCCCTGTGTGCCCTGGAACGCGGGGGTGGGAGGAAGAGTGTGGCTCCCCGAAGAGTTCTATATTCGTGCAGGCCAGCCAAGGCAAGCGGCAAAGTAAGAGAGGCGTAGGCCGGTTAAACCGCGAGGCACCGACGCCGTATTAGGGAAGGCGCGTCCACGACGACACGCGCGGGCGCCGCGCGATCATCTCTTTCTCTCATTCCCTTCCCTAATTCCCCCTCCTCATTTTCTCTTTTTCTCTCATTATTCCATCCTCTCTCTTCTCCCCATTCTCTACCCTGTGCTCTCTTCTCCTTCTACCTCTCTGTATATTCGCTCTGCTTCTCATTTTCTTCCACCTGCCCCCTCCCCCTTCCTCCTTCTCCTCCTCCTTTTGCTGGTTCTCCTTTCCATCCAGTTATATCATTCTCTCCCCCATCTCTATTCCGTATTTTCTGTCGTTCTTATGCTCTCTCATTTCTCTCACTCTCTATATCGCCCTCTTTCTCTCTTTCGTCCCCTCTTCCCACGAAACTCCTTTTCGGCTCTCTATCTTTCGCTCTGCTTGTCCGTTTCTTTTCTTTCTCCTATCATTGGTCCAGTTTAACTATCATTTTCTCTTTCTCTATCCGAGACATTCTTCTTCTTCTTCCCGTTGCCCCTCATCATTTGCACTCATTCTCTACGTCTCTATATCCCTCAATCTCTGCCTCCTCCCACCCAGCCACTATCGCGTTTACCGGCATATGTTCTTGCATGTTTTTCACTGCTTCGTGTATTCGGTTCGCAGCTTCCCAAGTACCGAACTTCCCTCCCTCTTCCCCTCTCTCCACGTCTCGAGTTTCCAATCACGATTTCTCGTCTCCTATACCTTTCATTTCGATTTCATGATTCTCATTTTATTTGGGTCTATGATAGAAAAAATGCGCGTGAATACTAAATCGCTTGGATCTGCTAGCCCTCCCCCCTCCTCCCACCCCCCGACCGAAGATTCAACACGCATAGTTCGAATACAATGATCGAAAGCCAATTTCTCGTTTTTATTTTTGCACGATTTTTCTCTTCCCCTTCTTTCCACAACCGTCCAAAACACTGATTCGCGATGAATGGATGAAATTTTGTTTATTTTCTTTGATTTTCTCTACTTCGTTACTATTCAGGAATATATCCGCTCGGATTACATAAAAGAACGGGAGCGAGAAGAATAGCTGGCACTTTGAAAACAGCGACTATCGTAGAATCTCGGATGCAATCGGTTATTCAATCTTCCACGCATAAATTATCCCCGCGCGATTATTTCACCCGTCGAATTCGAATGACGATGATTTTCGTTTACCTTGATACATTCGCTCAAACGCCCATTAAACTAGTTTCGTTTTTTTTTTTTCAAACGCTTTCTACATTCGCATCTATCAACAATTCGAATTTTTTTTTTCTTCATGTCTCTTATTTGTTTTTGGATTTGTGTGTTTCGGTACTCACCACTATGGGATATTATCGATCGGAGTCGCGAAACCCAGCAAGCGTCTCAGTTTCGTTCTTGAATATTGAACAAAACAGAACAAAAAAAATTAATATATAAAATGTTGTGTTAAGCAGAGGATTCGAGGGCGTGTGATAGAGGCGAGGAAATGAAGTTTCTTATTTCTTTTTAATACTTTTTTTTTTTTATATATATTAAATCTCGTTAAAAACGCACCAGTATATTATTGCCACACTTCTGCACCGCACTAATACTGGATTCGAATGGCTGTTCCCGCGGCGAGTCAGTCCTAGTCATACCGAACTTTGCACACGGCACGTGCATCGGAACGTCAGTGCCGGTGCGAGAGGGCGAGATAGCTTTTTCGATCTCTCTCTCTCTCTCCCTTGCTCTCTCTTTTCATCCGTTCGTCTCTGTCCGAAGCACGCTCATCCGCATCGCATTCGCTCCTTCGCTTTTTCACTCGAACTTACAAAACGTATGGAGAAACACGAGAGGACGAAAGAGATGGAGGTATTACACAGGAAGGAAGAAAAAGAGAGAAGAGGATGATGACGAGCGGAGGTCGCGGGGTGGAAGATGAGTGCGAAGGGCAACCCACCGGTGTCTTTGATGGAAACTCGTGTGTGGTGGGTGTCGAGAGACGAGGAAAAATATATGAGAGAGAAAAAGAACGAGATAAATCCCCACGAGCGACGATTCCGATAGGACGAGAATCTCACGCGAGAGGGTCTCGCCCGAGGGCGCAGCGGCAAAGGGCTACCGTAGAAAAAATAACGTCATAGAAGGGCGGGAAGCAACGAAGGGAGTTGAAGAGAGGGAACGCGATATATAGCTGCGACACGAAACGAGCAAAGTTCAGGGGATTCCCCTCGCGAAGTAAATTTATTACACTATCAAAGATATTTTTGTAAGATGAATTTCTTTCTTTCTTCCTGTCTAACCATTTTTTTTTCACACATCTGATCTCGACATTTCTGGTCATGGATCTAATCCGTAACACAAAATAGCTAATTGTTCTTTATTTAAGCAAAATGAATCCTTGATATGTTCGAAGCGTTAAAAAAATATTTCCTCACGTCATCAACGTTTCTTTTTATTACGGCATTTCCTGGTTATCAATTATTATTGATAACCAGATATTTATCCAATCTTGTCGGGACCGATGCGGGGACCTGACCGATTCGTATATGAATTTTTATAAAAATTCGCACAAATATTCATCAAAAGCTCGAAGAATAAGAAAAATTTCCAAAAAGCCTAAAAAGATAAAGTCGCAAATACATTTTATTCTAAGTTAATCTACGGAAAATAAAACGATAAAATTATGATCGAGGAAAATGAAAGCGTGCGAAGAGAAAAAAGTGCAACGATAGGTGGGGGGGCGCTGAGGTGTCTTCGTTTGCGCGAAGTTTCATTTTCGTGTGCCAAACAAGAGTCACGAGAGAATGAGAAAACTTGAGCAGGTAGATACACAAAGAACTTGAAGATACGCAGGGGGTTGGATGGCATACGAAAGAAAGACACGATTGAAAAAACAGCGGGACGAAAAGAGATGGAAGTTGTAGCTATTACGTAGTATCTAATAAGCAGGAGAGAAAAAGTGAGAGAGTGAGAGAGAGAGAGAGAGAGAGAGAGACGACGGCACGCACTCATCCGCTATTAATAGTAACTTGCTCAAAATTCTATTTCGAGTCTCCGGTTTTCTCTTGTGTATATTGGTGGATAATTTACACGTACGTACTAGTGCTCCCGCTCTAATATCGAGGCACGTACTATACGTTACAGTACATAAAACATGTAGTTCACACAGATAAACAGCAGACATCCGAAAGGGTATGAAAATGAAAGCTCCACGGAAACGTTGCGCCTTATTTACTCGGAGCAATAGTTCAGACATCAGAGCCAAATCGCTAGAGTCATGACCCTAACAATTTTTCCTTGAATTTCAAATAAATTCATCGATTATATCGCCCGGATCTTTCTTCTTTTTTTTGCGAGACGATAACCAGATAGAGAAAAGACGTCAGCGTTATACTCGCGGCGTAACAAAAAAAAAAAAACCTGAGAAAACGGAGCCTGATTTGAAAAGCTGTTTTAGCATGGAGAAAAAAAGGTTTTGATAATGTAAATAAACGTTGATGATAATGACAATAATTAATGACTCCAATAACTGATTATAAATTACATACGTTTCACATGCACGTAAAATGAACGAACCGGTTTAAAAGGCGAAGCAAAATTGCCTCGAAAAACACGAATGATATAAACGACATTCTGAAAATGTCTTCCAACCGAATATACTCGAGGAAAATGTGTGAAAGATATTAGAATCAATGAAATTACGAGAAACCGAAAAATTTCGGTGAAAGTTGCGACGTGTTGAGATTTTGAGGGGCCGCGAAAATCTTTTGAGTAACGCATCGAGGCATTCCGCGGTATCGCTGACCCTTCGCGAATATACTGCTTGGGATCGTTGCACCGTCTGTAGTTGCATTTATTTCGTAGAGCACGTTGTCCCTCGACACGGCCAAAGATCGTTTATATAATAAGCAATGTGTTTTCGAGAAACAACTCCCGAGCTTTTCGATACACGCTCGCTCATTCTATATTAACGCATAAAAATGTACAGAGTTTATCAAATATTTTCATTACTTGAAATTCGATATCGAAATTTGTTATCGTATCGATAGTATTGGCTCCGAAAAATAAAAATGACACTTGTAATTGTGACAAAAATAAAATTTACTCGAAAACTTTGATTCCACAATTGTACATCGATCAAATCGATTTGATCAAGATTGAATTTTTGTTATTGAACATCTTACATTTTAAGACGTCAAAATTTATAAAATGGCTCGTCACCCTATCGTTTATTATAAATTAGTATTACGATTTTTAATACGTTTATTGTTACTATTAAAACTATTATAGACACCCACACACGTAACAATTACGTCATTGAATTTTGTGCTTATACAGCAGATGTAGTAGGTGAGTTTGTATCGCGTGGGCAGAGAGAGTGGAGATGGTAAGCGACGGATCATTGCACTTTTACCGGTGCGGGCGTCTCCAATTTCCACGGTATACAGAGAAGATGGTAAAGACGGAAGAAGAGACACTTTATATTTAGAGAAAATTCTCGTGATCTCGGCTACAGGCTGGCTGGAAGCAGTCGTGGCAGTCGTCGGTATTATAATCCTTTCTTCGCGCCCTCTCTCTCTCTCTCTCAAAAAATGTCTACTTCCTTTTATTTCTTTTGACAGAGGAGACCATTATTATTCGAGGATTTACTCGAAATTTCTGCTGATGCGGTGGTCGCGTCTTACGCATCGTCGATTAATGCTACGCACAGAAAATACGTAACGATAAATAGAGGGAGAGAAAGAGAGAGAAAGAAAATGTATTCAGTCGTAAAAGTAATCGTGTCTCATCGTCCTCGTAATCGTCTTCGTATCGTCGAAAATCTTGAGTGCATCCAAAATAATCGATCACTTTGAGAATCGAAGCGCACTGCTTTCAATATACATATACTCGTGTATATTAAGGAGAAAAAAGAGGCAAACTACCGAGGGAAAATAGCATCAGAGCTTTGGAACATGAAACGCTTCAATAATGCAACTTCGCGTGGATCAGGGCGTTGTAGATGTGGGATAAGAGGAAAGGGGGAAAGGGGGGGGGGTTTGGATAAATCCGAAATTAGAACGAACCGAGGGAAAATGCTGATAGAGACTGGTACACCAGAGCTGTTGGATTGCATTAAAATGTAAAATTTACATCGATACTATTGAATGAATAAAAGCATTTCGGCAGACCGACGACGCCAATTTCCATTGTGTCTACCTCGCTCCCCCCGGGGCGTTATTCAAAAATTACAAAATCATTGTGACTCGAACTGTTGTCGTAATGATATTTGTCATTATCTTATATTTTCGGCTATGATCAGAATTCGGCGATGACTTTATTAGCGTCTGTACCTCGATGAGGGAAGAAATGAGTGGAGATGTTGGAAAAATTTCATCTGCGGCATCACAACAAATGTATTTTGTTAGCTTGGAAGCGAAAAGAATTGAGTGAATTTTGAAAATTTTTTTGGCAATTACGGCCAGCAGTAATAACGGTGTTCTTTCAGCTTCAAAAGCATGAAGAGTGAAGTGCAGAATGTAATTGTTGCAGTTTTTGCATTCATATACATTATAATTGCACAAAAATTTCTATCGCGTATCCATCCTGCAATAGGTTCGTAAGTATTTTCGAAAATATTCAAATATTATCATGAAACACGCACATTTTTTCGAATCGCTTGACTCTTTGTATTTTTATTATTTAATTTGTGTTTCGTGTATTTTATTGGACGTTTATTGTACGAAAATAAAAATCTTATTCCAACTTGATTATAAACATGTTCCGGTATCTTTTTATTTTTTCGAATTCGGTCAATTTCACAATTCACTTAGAGAGTTCTCTCTGTAAAAGTGTCAATTTTCTTTATTTTTATAAGTCCATCGATCGAGCACCTCTTGAAAACATCTAATTATTTTTTTATTCAGTACGAATTTAAAGATTTTGCAGTTATCATCGAAGAGATAGATATATTTGAGAGAACTGGATATTAATAGGTGATTTTTGTGCTCGTTTTCATTCCCGCGTTACGGTTTCGGTACTTGAAAAATTTTCCTCGCGGTCATAATCATTCCTCGATGACGACGATACGACTATACCTCTTCGCAATTCTATTTTACATATGCGATTCTCATTCGTGTGGCTCCTACTTAAGTTGTCTATAGAGTGTAATATACATTACGAAGAAACGACAGCTGGGGGTCAGCTATTTTATACGATAGCTCGTCCAGCGCGAAGCGAACACGGATTATGCTCATCTCTTTCGGCTTATTCCTCAATCCGAGCTTTTATCTCTTTTTATTTTTCTCTCTGCTGATGATCGCTTCGGTTGCCAAACTGGCTCCTGATCGCGAGAATAACTCGCAAATTTTTCTGTCACGTCAGGTGCAAGACCCAGTCATTGACTCATTAAATAATTAGACTGTATTGTGACTCCGTTTATAACTTCGATGAATCATCGATAAAGCATTTGTATTCTCACAGAAATATCGTTTCAACAATTTGTTTTTTCTCATACGCCTGATGAAAATTTTTTTAATGTCTAACAATCGCACCGGCTTTAGTTAAGCCTGGATCTATTTCTACGTCGAATGAAAACATGCGTGATTCAATTTTATTCATTTTTCAAATCATTTTTACATTTATAGGACGATCGTAATTAAAGCTCATCATTAATAATAAAATGTTATTAAACGGTAATTCGTCATTTAGTTGATTAGGTTTGCGATTAAATCGACTTAATATTAATCTTGAGTTAGCAATAATATGATAGTACAACGTATAATAATACTATACCGTTATTTCGAGATCTAAATCAAACCAAACATAGTTAAGGTCGCATTGATTAATTTTCAGCTATTTATTTAAAACTGATATCCTAATAAATGCTCTAAAAATGGATTGATCTCGCTAATAATTTCATTCCATCACGAAATTACGCTGCACAATCATTTTATTCATGCACTCGCAGATTCATAAATCTACCATAATTTATAATCGATGCAGATGAGATTCGAGATGTATAAATTGATTGAATCAATATTGCTCGTTGATTTAAAATTGAATGATTTCAGAACCAGAAAAACATGAAAAAAATTTAGGTCGAGGGTCCTGTCGATGAAACCAAAGGTTTTCATCCTGAGACTTTTTCTCTTATGAAATACTCGATTGGTGCGTTTCTACCACGACAGGACTAACAATAAGTACACATAGAATTCCTGAGGGACTTGACGACACGGGAGTACGAACGTTGGGCCAATATTGTCACCCCTGTGAAACAGGGCTTTGGTGCTTTCTCTCGTTCTCTCTCACGTGTACATAAAAACACACCACTTGTAACGAACGTACACTTTGCTCCCTTATTTCTATTCCTCATCCCCGAGGAATTCTCCGTGTGAAGATTAATTCCTCGAGGCCTCGTGACAATATAAAACTTCTTGTCTCAACCTCACCGCTATATAAATAACAATATTTTTACTATAATACTACCGGTGACCAGAGATTCAATGTTGATTTTAAATTTCATCCAAATGATGGTTTTCTTTTTTGGACAATATATAAGAGCACCTATATAAGAGCATGCTACATATTTCGTGGGGAATCGCACAGCTATAGGGTCTATTTGGCAATTAAAAGAAAATCGATCAATTCAGAATTATTGTGTTTTGTGGCTTTAGCAATATCAGGAAAATCAGCAGCTCCGAGTGGAGCCAACACTTGGATAGGTAACCGCTTAACCATTCACCACCTCGAGCATCATGTGGACCAACTGAGTAGCAGGTAAAAATACAATCGCCTTTATCAGCCGGATTTTTTAAAAGTTTTCCTTAACCCTTGTGCAGATGTGATACGCGGTAGTGCATCAGAAAAGAAAGCTCCGAATCATACTCAACTTGGATTAATTGTCGAATGAACAGCGAATTGAAAACCTAAACCTCGAATTCAGAGTCTGAGATTCCAACGGTGTCTCATCTTGTGTTGAGATAGTGGTCTCTTCACAGACACATTCTCGTAATCTTGTAATTTTCTGTTTTTTTTTTTTTCGTAATCTTCTAGTCTTTGTGTTTTGTTTTTTTTTTTCAATTTGTAATCCTGTAAGTCGAAATTCTTGTAATTTTGTTACAAACTTCGTCATATGTTCCTTTGTAAATAGAAAATGAAAAAATCTGTAAAAAATTTTCGAGATTGTTGTGGAATTTCTCCTTCAAATTAATTAGAATTCGATAGAAGAACGCTGGGACGAGAAGACCACTAGCTCAAAAAACGTTATCTTTACAAATTTGAGTAAATTTTGTGGAGTTAGATATACTCGAAAACGTAATATTCGCAATCGTATCATTTATATCGGCAGGAAGTATGAAATTTTGGTTTAACTCGATGCTCGAATATAACGAGAGACAGCGATAAGAATTTATGTATACGTATACAAATATACACACGCGAATAGATAGAAAACTAGATGCGTCGAAAAGGGTGAGAATATAACGTTCGATGGTTGCGGAAACGTTATGCAGATGTAGCAGAGTCGAGGGCTCGAGTTTTATTGCTGTTCCCGACATGGGGTAAACAGCAAACTGCATGGAAAGCTCTCTTGTGGAAAGAGCTCAACACAACACGGTGAGTCTCACTCCTCTCATCTCAATTCAATTGCAATAACTCGGTCCGAACGTTATATCTGGCGGAAAGTCTGCACGCGGTTGTGGTATAAAATGGAATGGACAAGTTTTTCTTTATTGTACGCGTATCCGATTTTTTTGAAATTAAATGCAATTTGAGAAAAAAAAAAAACAAATTACAAAAGATTCGATTGAAAAATATCAACGTGATTAAATCGTGAATAACGATCGCCGAATTCATTTATATTCAGAGTCGAAATGTTTATGTTTTTTTTTTATTCCAAAAACAGTGATGCGTGCAAGAGAGTGACGACAAACGAATGAATGAATGAAATACATTTCATTCTGTATTACTTCACACCGATTGTCTTTTTGGTTTCTCATCTGCTGGTCTCTCGCGAAGGTATTTTTGCCGTGAGTCTCTCTCTCTCTCTCTTCCTTTTCTTTCTCGATGCGCGCAGAGATATATGTCATCCGGGTCATGGCACTCTCTCTGGCACTGCCAGGGTGAATGACTCCCAGATATCCATCAACCAGCTCGAAGCACATTCACAAACACATGTGACCTTATGTTACCAAAAAAGTCTCATTTCTCAACCGGAAGTTCAATCGAACCGCTCGATTTGGTCGCTTCGAATAATTCGTTCAAGAACGAAGTAAGGAGAGAATATATGGATTATGTGGACACATCAGCCCCTGTAATGGAAATGAAATAAAGCTACGTTCGATTTATTTAGTCTTGGATCAAAATTAAGCACAAGCTCTTTCTATTAAATTCATACAGGAAGTAAGGGGAAGGCAAATTCTCTTGCATCCGCTCTATGCACGTAATATTATTAGATTTTCTGAGCATAATTTCCGGTCCTGGTGAAATTCGATAACTCGATGCTACCCGCAAGACAAAAAGAAAAAAATATATATATCAAAATTGAAGATTTCAGTAAAGTAACGTAATTGAAAGCAGCTTTTGCTTCATCTTCTCGTCAACCACAAAACTATTCATTGTTACAAATATATAGTAACAGATTATCGTTGTAAATAAAGAGAAAAAAAAAAAAAAAAAATCTTCTCCTCTTTCTACGATAACGTATAACACTTGAAATTCCATAATTATCTGAATTATTCGTAAATGAAAATCTTTCGTCGACAATTACGCAGCCTCATAAACTGCAAAATTGGAAAAGGATTGAATATGAAATTGAACTTTCTATAAAGAATGCGAAATTCAATTCTCAGAATGGATGATTAATTAAAATGGATTTAAGGAATCAATGAGACTCTTAGAAAGCAAGGAAATTGCGTTACACGAAAGGGAATATTGAGTCGCAGATACGATATTTTAGAAGTTGTAACACGAAATGAAAAATTGAGCATCGTATCGAACCTAAACAAGATTCAAGAAACAGGATGAATTTTAAATTTCTTAACAGGATGATTGATTTTTTTACTTCGTTACAATGATTTCAGAGGCATTTGAACATTAAAAAAATCGAAAAAAAAATATGTCTAGTATTTTGGATGGTTTCCTCTCAGTCAGACGCCAAACATTGTAATTTAGACGATCAACTTTAGAAGCTTTCGTTACATCGTGAGTTAAATCACTGCAAAATTTCATCGAAACTTTAGAAATACAACGCATCAACTGTTTATTTGGTATTGCTAATAAGAAGAAGAAAAAATGAAACATTTTGTCTCATCCCTCGTGTAACAAAAGGCTGAAATTAAAAAAAAAACACGTGTGTGAAAAGGTTTTCGATACGTGTGCAAGTTTCCCAGATAAAGGTGCTAATCGTCAACATCAGGAAAAGCCTCATCATTTTGGATAACTCTCAAAGTCGTTTAAAGCTCTGGTTCTTGGTCCTCGTTGAGAATGAGTATGTAGGATATTATAGAAATGAGAAGAGCTTGCGCTCAACCCCGTAGTCTTAACAGAGAGATGATGGCCTAGTTCTTGCTCGCGTTACCGGAGAGAAGAACCCTCACGTTTCCTTCTTTTCTCTCTGTCTCAGCCAGCTCTTTCCTCGTTCTCGCTCGCTTCATCTCTCGCATTTTCTGCTTTCGTCTCTCTCTCTCTCTCTCTCTCTCTCTCTGATTCTACATCCCGACGAAACGACGATATAACGCTTCTCTTCTCCTCCTCGTCCTCCCTTTTTCTCCTTCTCGCAACCTCTTCTTCCCCTTAAACTCCACGAAATATTAGAATATCCCACGCGCGTAATACAATCCCGTTTCTAAGGTAACCAAATTTAGGATGTGACTAGCAGACGCCCTCGAGACACTTTGCCACGGTATAAAGAGCCAGCGAGCTCGATGACTCAGTCGTAATGACGAACCTAAATAAGAGTTATACAAAGTGAGAATTTTTTAAACGAATTTTGTTGTGTCCTGAGATTATTCAACATTGTTTAAACGAAGCCAAACATCATTTCTACTCACTGAGAAATGCTTGAATGATCGAGATTTATAGTAGTCGGTTCACTCCGTTCCGTTGACTTTTGTTATCTGTAAATTTTACGAAATGAAGATTTGAAATTTGATTTGAACGAAGCATTGAAAATCGGAGTGGGAATAACCCACTTCGCGGGTTCCGATCCATGTGACTGGAACAAATTCTGGTCCATGGGTATAGCGAAAGTTTCGAGATTAATTGATGGCGAGAAATTCGAAATTGACAAGAGAGATGTATCGCACGATGACAAGCTTTCAACACCTCGAATATCCAATTGTTTCTGACGGTCAGGAGAACCCATTGCGTAAAGCGAATCAAATATTGTATGATTTGTAGAGTTTATAAAAAGCATACAAGAGAGATGAGGAAAATCGTTGGAACTTGAGGTTTGACTCTTTTTGGTAAATATGCATTCTAATGATGAATGTTGAGGAGTGAATGGGTGAAGAAATAAATTCCAAAAATTCCTATCTCCCTTCCAAACCGAGTTAAATCATCAAGCTACTCTCGTCTCTTACGAATTTTTGGCCATCCTCGATTTTCTTCGAGCTAGCGCGATGCTAAAACGTTGGAGAAATATATCGGATCGAGGAAGGGAAGGTAGCAGAGGAAAGATTATATTATTTTTAGCAATGCGATTTCGCGCAACGTGTCCTTGGTAACACACGCAAACACACACGTGAGAAATTGCGATAACTCTTCCCTCGATGCACTCTCGCGATGATCCATCCGATCGTGAAACCACTCGCCGTTGAACTATATTTCAGATCATTTCTTGAGAGATCGCTCGTTTACTCAATCTCGAGAAATATATAATAAAGCGCAATGAAAAAACCACACACGATGTGTTTCCTTCCATGAAACCATTCCTTCGCCCAACGTAACAAGCTCTATACAAAATGACCATAATTGTTTCTTATCAAACGTCAATTTGTTTGGTAGCAAGCTCGAACGAACTGACAAGAATGTTTTCGGAGTGCGAACGTCTCGATGATTATAAATCTAACGTTTTTCAAGTGTTTTTACGATTGTTGAAAAAGAACTAAGCAAAAGCCGCGGATTGTTGATGTACAAAAATAAATGACAGGTTAATCCCTTTATTTATTCAATTTTTTTTTTATTGTTCGAGAAGAAGGCGGTTTCGGAATGGATGAGATGATATGACGAAGGAAGAATTCGAGTTTTGTTAAAACGGCACACTGTTCTATTAATAAGAAGGCGAGAGCGATTTGACGAGCTGGGTTGACTGTATTTTTAAAGCCGTGATTAACCGAAGAACGAACCTATATTTTCATGAATAATAAATATGTGTATACATTCGTTATTCCGTATGTGCATGTGTTTGTAACGACGAGAATATGACTATTTCGAAGATTGTTCATACGTTAATACTATCTAAAAGTGTTTCTTGTTGCCTGTCAGCGAATCTTTATAAATGATCATCACGTTTTCTCAACCAACTTGTACGACACTCAACGTAAAAGATTATTATATTCACTGATTTTATCACCCATAATACGATTGTTGATATATTAATAAACGCAACCATTCGAATTCTCAAAATCCAATGAAATTAAACTGCAACATGATAAAACTTTCGTTTTGCATCGTTAAAATTTCCTCGGTCAGGTAAAACGCGGATATATAAACTCAATACAATATATACGAAAGCATATCTTGGTAATTTGTCGGATTGGAAGTTCAAGAATATTTAAATTGGGAAATCGTGCTCTGTTGCCCTTGCGCTCGAATCATTTTGCTGCTTCTTCGCCCACCCATCTATGACATAATAAATTTGCACTCACGTGAAACCGCACAGCCGGTCATTCAAAACGAGTTTGAATACGTGTTCGTTATGTGACAACATTTTTTTTTTTTTTTTTTTTTTCTTGGACAACATCACCGAAAAAGTTATTTTCTACTTGCACATTAAAAGAAACGCTCAAAAGCTCTCTCATTCGACTGATTAAAGTCACGCCGATTTTTTATTCTTCATCATCAGCGCTATTTTTTTTTTTCGAAATTTCGCCAGAAATATACCGTTCGACTAATTTATTGTCACGGTACTCCACATTTAACGATTTTCTATTGTCGAAATCAAGTCTAATGGCCCATGATTATTTTTCACTCAAAGTTATCATTGCGAATGATAATATTCTGCGATTTGAAAAACACATATTTTCGTCGCTTTTTCAATCAATACACCAAAATTTGTCAACATTGGCTTCGGTTATTTTCGACTTTAACGCAGAGCTACTATTTTTAATGAAGCTGGAACTTTGCTCACTTCTCGCTCGTATATTCATCACGAATTTTTTGGCGTCATAAATGTTTTTTTAAAATTAAGAATGACGGTAAAATTCTTAAATATCAAATCCGTGGTTCAAAGACTTCGTTTTTTCTTTCACACGGGTATAAATTTGTTTTGGCCAAACCAGCGTATAAAAAAGTTAAAACTTGACTTTGGTCATCGATAATCGCTGATATATTTTTTTTCTTTTCATTTATTTACATTTTTTGTTACTTTGGTAAATGAAATCGAGTCCACTCATACTTTACATACATTTTTTTATATTATTTAAGCCAAAATAGAATGGCTCGTACATAAAATTGTAAAATTAGTTTAACCGATCGAGAAAGATGCGCAGACTCTTCTGTGAAGAAATTATTTTTGTCTTATGTAATGTAAGTAAAAATTGGCGAGGGAGGGGGGAGGGCGGAAAAGTAAATTTGAAAAAGTTGAAATATTTTGCATCCACCTCTACGGAAAGAGAATCGCGACTTATGTGCGTGGGCGATACCGATGGCATAAGTACGAAAATAAAGTGAGTAAGCCACTTGGCAAGAGAAACAGACCCGCCGCGGTAACACTCATCTGCCGAATCCTCCACACACCGATGAAATTTGGATGAGTCATTCGCGTAAAAAGTCACATCGGCACACTGTCCTCTGTCTCCCGATGCGTACTCCAATAAACAAATTCAACATTCGCGCTCTCACTTTTGTCGTCGCAATTGTTGTCTACATTGTATACGCGAACAAAATTTATTTCTGTGTTATTCGTGTGCAAATGAAACGAATAATGATGAGTCGAATGTTAGCGAAGTTTTTCATTATTTTTATTCAGATTTTCGTCTTTCGATTGGATTTCGGCGAATTTTCATATTTCATCCAAGATATCTATTTAAAAGTCGAACGAACACGTTTTGGATTCGTCGAGTAAATAAATAGAGGTATAGAGAGGTGACGAGCGATTTGAAATTCGTTGGCGTCCCAAAAATCGATGAAGAGCTCAAATTTCGTTTTTATAAACGCGAGTCAAACACACCGCCTTTACACACCGCACACTAAAGTTTAATTTCGATTTATTTATCGTCGCTATACGTCGATGAAAAACTTAATTTATTTCTGTCGTTTTTCGCGAACCTCATAGCGCTTCTGAAAGCGCTCTTTTATTCGGTCGAATATTATCGTTTGTTGGTAAGTTAAAATCTTCGAAGATAAATCTTTTTTTTTCGATTGTATCAACCGGTGATTGATTATCGACGCTGAAATTATCAACAAACGGTTCGAAAGGTTTTCCATTGTGCGACTATCGTCGAATTCAGTGTCGGTAGAAACATTGATGTAAAAATGTTGGGTTCATCGTCGCATGGTGCTAAATAATTCGAAAGAATTTTCGAAAGCAATAAACTCTTTAGAATTACGTGATTTTAGCTATCATAAATATGCGGCGAGCTTCGCATTTCACACAATTAAAAACAGGAGAATTGTAAATTGTTAATTTCGATATGTAGCATATGAGACAGATGAAAAATACATTAACAATGTATGTTTTGTATCGTGCGATTGTTGCCAACAGTAACTATTAATATCTGTCTCAATATTTGTGGTAACCGTGAGAAAACAGGTTAGCCACGTGGTCAAAAATTCAACGAAGCATCTCGAAAATTGGTAGCAATACAAAATTGAGTTTGGACCGTGGAAGTTTCATTTTTCAAAACTCGTATATAATAACGCATGAAAGATTCTCAAAATTTGAATAATTCGAATGATATCTTTTAGTTTTTATGAATTTGGTGTTTTTACCATGAATCGAATGTTCGATAAATTATCTTCGGTTATCAACGATAAAATCTATTTCGGCTCATCATTAAACTCACTCGCAAGAGATATTGAAAATGAAATCGAAAAGTATCTGTCTCCTTTTTCGAATTTGATCGAAAAAACATTTCGAATAATTGAATTGTTTTTTTTTCTTCTGCCAAGATGATATAGGAGAATGGGAGATAGCCATGCGGCAAAGATCATTATTATATAGAGGGAAAATGACGAGAAGAGACGATTTCCAAGTTGCTGCTCTTGTGACAAAAATTCTGGTATCTTGCCATTTGCTCCAAGTTTACAAAAGTGAATCATACGACGAACAATTCGGGATAGCGTTAGTTTTCACGACAAAATGTTTCAATCTCATATTAATATCAGTTTTATGATCTCGATCGAAAAGGAAATTTTGTCGGCTGCCTGCTCTCGACCAATCGACAGCAAGCAATTTTTCTAGAAGCTATTATATATCAACCAAAATTACACCACCTCGACTGCGATAGAACGGAATAAAAGATTGAAGAAAGAAACTGCCAGGAGAAATTCAGAAGTGTTTACGATTTTTTTATATGTAACGATAATGCAGGAAATAAAATTTGAAAAAGATAGAGGCAAGACGAGACATTTGGTTTGGATGTGATTGCAGAAATATATCGCTGCGAATAGTTTTCGTGGAAAGCTCTGGACAATTCGATTCGTGTTCGTATAATACGTGGCAGCGGATAACAACCCTAATATTATGACGTCATCGACACGAGCTAAATAACAAAACACACGAGAATCGTGGCCAAGAAGACTTTTCCACAAAACTTTAGATATACGTATATATGTTTTGGTCTATCACAAACAGCACTGCCATTACGAAAACGAATGCCACGCAGCGGAGAAACTTCTATTTTAGTTTTTGAAGAATTTTCATATCGTTGGAAACTCGGACATTTTTTCTGTTCTCATTCTCACTCGTTTCTACGGAAGTAACATTCATCTCTTTATTCATATAACACAAGAGTGCCGTTCATTCCGTCGTTAAAAATAACTTGTGCGATTGGACCAAAAATATCATTTTAATTGTCTTATAACAGTTTATTATATTTTTTTTCGAATTTGACAATTATTTTTCGCCTCCGATGTTCGTGTCAGAATAATTTCTAATTATTCTCATAAGATCAATTCCTTGTTATTTTTTCTTTCGTGAATAAAATACGTTTTTAAGTCAAAGCGATTTCTGGCATGGGAATTGAGTCCTAATTAGCTATCCTCGATCGTTTTGTTTACTGCTCACAAATATACATAGTATATTTGTGAATTTGAACTATAGATCGATTAAACGCGAAGCGAATTTCGAGAAAACATTTCGTAGTCATTTAAATCTGTTCAAATGTGTGGAATTCCTGGAACAGATGATTCTATTAATATAAATCCAAGGTCGTTTGGTCAGCTGCAAAAAGTCTGCAATTTATTGGCCGTGGCTATGAAAAATTGTCCTCGTAAATTGACATCTGGCGTGAAAAAAAAGCTTTATTATTCTTTCTCCGATTCATGGACCTCGTTATTTTATGTTCTTTCAATTCCCAGCTTTTTATTTTTCCTTAGCTTATGTAAGACGACGTGATATTCGCTCCGTTTCCGTATCGCTTACGCCACCGTCCCATTTTCCATCCAAATGCATCGATGATGATGATGAAATTTTCGAATTTACAATTAACGAAGATTTCATTTGTGCAGGAATTTCACAATGAGAATAACGCCTCTAAAGAAATGCGAACGTTTATGGTAGAAATTGATATCGTTGGACTTTTCGAGTTGAATTTTATACGAATTATTCAAATTAGCTCGAGTGTAAGAATCGAATGGATTTTTGTACTTCGATTTTGACTGTAAATAGAAAAATATGTGAATGAAAAATAATATAAAAAAATATTGAAATAAATACCTACGAAATTCGAATTCCTCAGAAGCATGAAAGAAGCCCAGAAGCCTTTTGTGGACGAAACGTGAAAACGACGAGGGTTTTAAGGTGACTAGTTTCTTCATAGATTACATAAATGAGAGTAGTCGTTTAAATAATAACGTAAAATTATATTATCCAGTTACAAAAAGAGGTAAAATAAATACACATACATACAGTGAGAAAGGGCAATAGGAGGAGAGGAAGGGAATTCGACAGACAACCGAGGAGTATTTTTTTCGGACATTTATCTTTACAGCGGGGATGCTTTCGCTAATTTACTTTCCGAGGAGAATTTTGCGGGTGGCACCGATGCTCTGTCCAGCTTGGGTTGCACCTTTGTTGGAACCGGCCTGAAGACCGATCACACCTTGTCCAGCACGGAGTTGTTCGTCGGTGAAGTCACGTTTGCATTCCTCCGATGGTTTCGGTCCAAGGTAAGGTCCGTTCCATTCGGGGTGTTTGTACGTCTGTAAAGGATAAGCAGAGAACCCAGTGAGTTTGATGATAAATCGTTGATTCGGATCTCAAGAACGAGTAATCAATTTCGTAATCAGAGATGAAGAAATTTGTGATGATTAATGAGTTGAATCATAAGTTTGAAAATTGATCATCAAATTGGCTGATTATTCGAAAGTTTATGTTTTTCTCCTAATATTAACGAGTCTTACCGTGCGTCCAAGTGAGAAAAGTGTCGTAATGACTTGTGCTATGTCCTTCTTTTCCCAAAGATCCACCGTTTGGAAGACATCAGTGTCGTTGACGCCATATTCCTTCAGAGCTTTCTGGAACCTGCCAATTTGTTTTTAATTTAAAATCACAAATACTCGAAAAAATTGGAATAAAATATATTGTCAATGACGACATAAAATGCATGATGGAAACTTGTCTATTTGAACTCACACGTTGATGTTTTCCATCATCTTGAATTGTCCACCGCTGGTGTTGATTTTAGGGATTGATCCTGGGGCTATTTTGTTCATCAAGTGGCAGAGAACTTGTCCATCGCGAAGAACATCCTCGAATGCTTCACCAGCGGGGAATTTTTTGCCAAGAACGGCCTCGATCCATTCCTGAGCTTCCTTCTCCTGCTGGGGATCGCGCTTAGCAGCGATCTGTTGAATGCAAGAAAATTTTTCATTCTTTAACTTGTTCCACGGTTCGAGAATCAATCTTACACTATAAATGTTGCAAAAACTATCGAGTTCTAATGAATTTCACTGTAAACTGGTTTTTCGAGAAAAACCCTTAATCCTCCTCCTTTAGACCGATATGGGTGTAACACTATTTTTTTTTCTTATTCTATTAAGTTGCAAAAGGCATTGAATTTCTTATTTGTTTGAAAAGACGATTCTTCAGCACAAAACGAATAATACCTTGGCGCGGACTTGACGTTCTAGAGCCATTTCTCGTTATTTCGTTGTGTATCTTGTCGTCAAACGAATTTTGACTGAAGTGCCGAATTTCTCGACTCGAAGCTCTCTTATATCCCTCCCCAAGAAAGCTAAACGCATATCTCGGTGTCCAGCCCACGCTTCTTTCAGGAGTTTACTCTCTCCCTCCTTTCCGATGTTTCTTCCAACCAAGCAAAATATATGCTTCCCCCATTTTCCAACGATTTTCAAAATCTAATATTAGCTATGCTTATATTCTCATGAGCCTATATTCATATGTAGTGTGGGCTGTTATAGTGATGGTGTTAAATCAAGAAAAATTCGTGACCGATGAGCAAAAGCTTCGGGACTCTCCTCGAGATTACGAGACCAGAAAAATGGTGCGTGCAAGTATTTTTCTTTCTCCAACGTCAGACGTAAGAGCTTCGAGAGCTCTTTTCAAGAGTCATTGGAGACTCTTGAAAGAAGGAGCTCTTGTCAAAATAACGTAAATATCCGCACTGACAGACACTCAAAAATGCACATATTTATCGTACATTTCGAATATGATAATTCGACAATTTCGCTATGCGAAAATGAGATGAATGTTAAAAAACGAAATGCTGCATCAGGAAATAGACGTCGATTGAACTTGAAAAGGAGTAAAATTTGTGTGTACATTTACAAATCTTTTTCGAGATCTGTCGAAAGAGTCTGTGATTCTCTCATCACCGTTGCTAAAGAATATTTCATGAAAATGAATCAAAAAAAATGTATCGATTAACGAAAAATGCCAATTTTGCTCACGAATTTATAATTATCCCCGAAGCAACGTTTCAGGTTTATAACCCTGTAAGCCAAAAATATGAAGTTTCTGGGAATTTTTTTTTCTTCCAAAATTCGTTCGATGTGTCACTTTTCGCAGACCAGAAAATTTCGGAGTCTTCATCATCTAGTCGCGTTTTGGCTTCGCGCTCTAAACTCCATCGAAGAATAAGACATGAAACAATTTTTTGGCATTTAATCAGAAAATTTTAGAGCTGCACTTAGTATTATGCTGTGAGAAAACGAATACAAAGTAATCGGACTCGAGTACGATTTGTTAGACGAGTCTTTTAAAGATGTTTATTCACGTCATTTTAAGTACGAAATTATGATGGCTCGGAGGCTCAGGTGGTCAAGCACTTGGAAATGCACTTTCACGTATTCAACAACGTTCAAGCATACTTCCGAATAATTGTCATCGAAACGAGAAAAATATTTTTTCTCGGGTACCAAAAAATAATCACGAAGAAAAACAAGGGAATAACAAAAACGAGGAAGCGCAGAGTGAAAGTTCATTTCCATTCAACGGATCTCAGAAGCTTTGATAAACCGAATAATTTTCTATCGCCGCCCAACGAACACAGGATTTATTCTCAACCCTTCGAAGCTGTAATCGAAGCATCGATTTTTCGCTAGCACACACGGATAATCCGAGGAACCTATAAATGTAATATAATAATCGTGAATGAGTCATCGACATTGACGATTAGAGGGCATCTTATAACGCGAAACGAGCGCATCGCAGTATTTACGTATAACGGTGAAAGAAAAAGCGTCGGGAGATTTTATAGCTCTCAAGGTGAGACGCGCGCATTCTTTAAATAATACACGAAGAGAAGATGTTTGGGTGAATATGGGTCGAGTTATAATTGTGTGATCCAGTTTCGATGGTGGGCGTTCACGGCAATTTTCAATTTAAATGATTACACGCACATACGACAGGATTAACGTCGTCGCGGTTCTTTGGCATTATAAAATATATACACGTCCATGTATATATAGTACATCTACGTCTATATAGATCTTTAGAAAGAGCGAAATGTACAGCGTGTCGCGTTCCAATAGCCACGATGCCCGAATCATATCTGATTCGATCAAACAACTCTCCACCCTCTCGCTCTTCATTTGCTCGATCAATTACGATCTTTTTCATTTCAACCCTTCCTCAGCAAATCGAATCTTCAAAAATACGAATGAGCATTTGTCATCGGAGATATGCTGCGAGATTTCGATTCCTTCAAACAAATGAATGAGACAAAAACGTAAAAACGATTCGAATATAATATTTCGGAGACCGTAAAATCCTGCACAATTCTCATGACAATGGTCAATCTTTTATCGAGTATTATTTTTTTTTGTTTTCGCTACTGTATGCAGAGTTTCACGTATGATAATAATCACTCGCTTCGACTACGTGGATACTTTTTTTCTTCATCTTTTTTTTTGTCATTTTCTATAGAGGGTGCAAAAAATACTGAAATGGCTCACGATTCCGATTCGAGTGTTGACTTCACTTGCCGGGTTCGCAAACAAAAATCCAAAGATTGGATTCAAAATTTTTGCAAATCAAACAAAGATGACGAGTGTTTGGAAAAAAGGTTTAAACGAAAAAAAAAAACACGTTATTCTTTACGTTTGAAAGCACAGAAGGGTTGGAAATTTATTTAAAACCAGATTCTTGACGAGGGACTAAAGAAGCTTACTGCAATCGCTGCCAACAATTTTGAAATGTAGTCGTGAAAAGACGCATCAATAATTCTTTTTTTTTTAGTGAGAAAGAGCAGAAAAAAATTATCATTTATTAAGACGCAACATTTTATAGAGGCATAAGATAGAAATATTAAGAGAGAAAAGAATCAATTTTGGCAGTTTCTCGTGTAAATTCTTTGGACTGAAAAAAAAAAAAAACTTTTTTTCTCTGTTTCAGATTCGTCCAAAAAGTGCTTGCTTTTCTAGAAAACAATCGTCCTTTCGTATTCAAAAAATCAAAATTTAGAAGAAAATTCTTTTTGATTAGTAAACAAAAAAATCATTTTCTCCCTGAATGTTTTTCAAGAAAGTACGAAAAAACAAAAATCATTCGATAAATTCTTTCCATTTAGTTTTTCAATGTGATTCTGATCGGATAACTCGCTGTATCGATCGAATTTGAATACCCTCTATATCGTTGAATCGCGCAGGCGAAAGTACCCAGAATTTTGACCTGTTCGTTTGTCACCAGTCGATAATTTGCCAAGAATTTCAACTTATTTTTTCACTCTCTGAATCAATGGGAAATATTTATCGTGAATAGTAACACGGGCTGAGTCGAAAGTTAAATATAGTAGTTTAGAAATTTGCACGATATTCTCGTAGTGCGAAGCGAATCTTTCGGATCCTGCACGTAGTTTGAATCGTCTAGAAATACATTTGTAATTCGCGGATGAACTTTCTTTGGGAGAATAAACGGAGTTGCTCGATGATACTTTCGTTGGATGAGAAGTGGACTTCAAAGGGACTTGAGAATCGTAGTTTCAGGATGAAATTTACAGTCCTTTAATAACCGAGCTCTTTTTTTTTTTTTGAACAGTCATTTAAACAATTTGAATAATGTAACGATTGTGCTTGGTGTCGCTTAAAAATAACGTTAATAATGAGATTTGTGTACATACGAGCAAAACATAATTATTCGAGTCGATCATTGGATATTGCCAATTTGAATTCCCTGACGAGATTTTCCGATGTGAACACGAAATAATATTATCTTATCAATTCGATTATAATTATATTTGACTCGCAACGAATAAAATTTTACACGATACATAAATTGGGAAATCGAATAACATCGATAAAACTAGAAGAAGTCGTTAATACAGCAAAATGATATTAGTCAAAAAAATAAACTCAATAAATCGTAAACTAATAAATAACGGTTGTGAATGCGCTCGTTTTAGAATTGTAAATAAATATTTAATTGTAAATTACATTTCCCAATGTATAACAGTTTTGCCCATTTGGGTCACGTTCATTAGTTTTTTATTATTCCGAATCAATATAGAAATATATCTGTGCATATATCTTTATAGATTTACTATATGCATTATATGTGTATATATTTATATATTTATATAGATTTATATATATATTTTTTTATACTTTATATGATCAATAATCGTTGAATTATGATTCGGATATTTGTCCATGTTCAAGGCTTCATTGCATTGCAAAAAGAAAACGGTACAAAGCCGACAAATTTCAGGCAACAATGATCGTATCATTGTTAGCTGGATTTTACGTATACGATCTATGTGAAGCATAATCTAGAGGAACTCGACGGTTAGATATCGAAATAAACATTGGGTCGGGACTGAGCAACGAGTCGAAAAATCAGTAACATTTTTTGTTGAAATTTTATCGACGAGTTTTTCATTAATGAGGTTTTCGAATCTGCAGACTTTTAACGCTCACGCTGCCATAACGGTTAAAGACAGTGCAATAACGCATGGGATCAATTTTTTGGAGAATTACATTTCCTACAGATAAACCTTCGGCAGGATTTTGCAAGCTGCGGTAGTTTAGTTCTAATTGTGAGAGAGTAACGAAAAAGTTTTTGACTCAATTGCTGGAAATCGAAAATCACGACAATGACTTTCCTGTAGGAAATGTTGTTCTTTGAAAAAACGATTCTCTGCATTGTTCTATCACCTCTGACCGTTTTGACAGCTGATTTGTTGAACTTTGATTGATAATTGTTGATCGGATGAAGAGGGATAAAAAAAAAAAAATGGTGTCCGACGCGAGAGTCTTGAACTTGAATTTACACGATTGATAATGTAACCCCTTGAGATCCTGTATAGTCACTTTTAGTATCACTAGCGTTAACTCGCGTTACTCGCGGAATCGCCGTCAGTCTCGGATTTCGAGTTAGTCCCAGAAGTCTCGTCATTTTTTATGGGTACGAGCTGCAGAGTGTTGCCAATTTTGACAGCTTTGAAAGTGTCACCAGGCGATACGATGGGAGCGGGTATTCTTGTAAGTATTGCAAAACCCGGAGTGCCGCGATTATCCAAAACAATTGGATTAACCGGTGTGAGAGAAATCTTGAGATCGCTGCGTTTAATAGGAATGAGTTTTTTAGGATCGAATTTCGTCAGACTTATGATTTTCGGAGCTTTCGTTTTAGGCTCGATTTTGTAGTGGGTCACACGAGCGTATTTACGAACATCGATTGACGCACCATTGCTGTTTATGGGTATTAGTTTTCTAGGTATGATTGTTCTCATGGAAGAAAGATTCAGGCTCTTCGTTGAAGCAGTTGGAGCAGATTGAGGCCTGGTTACTGAGCTAGTACCGATTTTGCGGTTCACAGTTCGAAGCGGAGTCGTTGAATTGAGCGTTGTAACGTGTAACGGAGATCGGAGAGGGGTGACGTTTTGCTGAAGTGTTTTTGGACTTTCGTTCACGTATCTCGTTATCAAATTCTCTTTGCTAACTATCAAAAATGGTGCTTTCGCCGCGTTTTCCACCTGCTCGTTCTTAACGGTCGAGCCAATCGTCAAAAAATTGTTGTGCTCCTCGTTCCTCAAATGGTTCGTTCCATCGGTTATGCAAGAGTCAGAATTGTATCGTGAAAACAATTTTGTACAAGCTTTTGGCTTCAACTCCTCACTCGAATTCAACTTTTCGAGCTCCATCTCCGCAACCCGCAGTATCGAATCGTCCAAACGCTCCAGCGAACGACTCTTTCCATCCAAACATGGCGAACTCGTCGTACGACATATCGCCGTATCCCCAACGAAAAGTTTACGTTTCCGAGGCTTCCGCTTATCCGTCACTGGCGTTCCACTCTCATCCACTGCTGCATAATCCTTCACTCTTGCGCTCGTTATACTGCTCGTTGTACTGCTACTGCTCGTCAATGGAATTCGCATTTCGCTGAAGCAACACGATTTATTCGGAGTCATCATACCGGTCAAAGAACTGTAGTGCTCACGTACTGGAGTTTCTGCAAACAAAATATTTATTTTTTCTGACACCTGATACTACTGCATTTTTTGCATCGACGTTAGGTACAGATTTGACCTTTCCGAAAAACCGTGAAAGATATTTTCACGATGGGTAAAAATTGAATGAAAGATTTAATGAAAAAATTCTTATATTCAATTCTCCATGATGATTATAATCGTTGTTGATAAGCATCAGGATTTATTAATCAATCAAAGTAATCTTTTCTCCATTGTAATCTATTTGAAAAAGCAACCGTGGAAAATATTGATTTCTTTAATATTAATCATTTAATTGACGCAGAAAAAACATTACATCGAAGCAATTTTTCGATGACCAGGTTTCGCTAATATCTCGAATGATACAAGCGTTGTATAAGCATTCGTTTGATGTAATTATCATAAAAAAGTATCTTGAAATAAGAAATAAAAAAAGACGATTAATGAATAAATTTTCGTATTGAAGTGCTCACCACGATCGAATTCCACACATTCAACGTCAGGCCCGATATATTTAAACACCGGTTTTCTTATAGTTCTATCGTACATGTAAATCTTTTTGATCAGTCCAATAGCAGTCAGAACATTTGCGATATCGTAAAGACGTCGAACTTTTGTTTTAATGCGGGACCCGACGTTTCCATCAGCGTTTCCAATTCCTCGAGTATCGATATCGGTTATGAGAACTTTTGCAGCAATGTCCAAATTAATCACGCCATTCTGTAATTGAAAAATTGATGTTTGACATGTTGGAATACAATCAAAAAGAAAAATTAAATTATTTCTTTTTCCATAGAAAAATTGACCAGCTTGGAATTCTTTTAACACACTTTACAAAGGAAGAAAATAAGACTAGACAAACAAAGTAAAAAATAAGTTTTTGCCAATGAAAATTCGATTGCATTTACTTCCAATTATGCTTACAATGGAATATGGAGAAAACGTCAAATTCCCAGAAAATCAAAAAGAAAATTAATATTACCATCAAAAACTCTATCAACATGATTTTAATATATTCTGAAGCGAAATGAAAAAAACCTGAATACTGACCAAACTTGAGTTCTGTCTTACTAATTTCAATATATTTCGTCAACATACCTTCAGTGAAATGAGAAACAACATTACAAATTTCTGGCACATAGCGCCGAGACTTTTATCCTCTTTGATGGCGGTGTCGTTGCAAGGATCGTCGTCCACCTCGTCATAAATGGTGCTATTATCATTGGAGGTACTTGGGAAGTCATCCCCATAATCTCCGGTATAAGCTTTGTTGATTCTTTGAATTTCATGTATTTGTTCTCGAAGTCCGAGCTTGATTGCCAAAGATTTGAATTTAATTAATGTTGAAACAAGGTTGTTTTGTCCATGCCAAAGATAGCGATTCTTGCCAGCTTTTGTAGCCATTTCCAGGCTCTCTAAAACATTTATAATGTCGTATATTCTACGCTTCTCAGTGCCCAGAGCTTTGGCAGTGCCATCGAGCGATATCTCACACGGTTCACATCCTTCCGGTTTGTCCAGTGGGTATAAACTCAAAAACCTGCGGTGAATGAATCAAGATTAACGAAATGGAATAATAGACAATCCAAATTATAAAGGCATAGTCACTTACTTGTCGCACAGAAGACCCAAAGATTTTTGTTTTCGTGGTAACAATTTTGAGCCTTCCGAACTTGTAGTCACAGGTGTATGTTCTGATCTAGAAACATTCCTACTCTGGCTTGTCGAGTCAACGGCGCTTTTCAGATTCGAAGCCAAAGATGTGAGTAGCCTCAGATTTGCGGTTGGAGAAACTGGCTCCGATTTCGTGTTCCCGAGATCACCGAGAACTTTTCGTTCTGGGGTCCTTCGTACTGACATTTCCGACATGACTGAGGAACGATAATTGCTCGTGAATTATTTAAAGAAAAAAATAGAAATATGTTAATCATCAATTATCACTGCGAATAACGATTTTTTTACGAAAAACCAGTGAACCGGTTACTGCATCAAGCACGCACACACACAATTGCCTTTGGATTACCAATATAAATAATGGCAAATCGCGCGGAAAAAAATTTTCTAGCCTCTAAAATAATGGAAAAACGTTATAACTCAACCCACCGTGAAATTGTTGCAAAAAATTGAGTGCACGCTATCGAAGTAAACTTTTGTATGTACATCTATTTTATGGAAAGTTTCGATAATACGTGGAACTGGAAAACATGTTTAACACGTCGAAGTTGGGCTATGTTTGTGTGATTGGCGATTTATTCCCGCCGATTGTAAAGTTCGGCCGGCTACGCCTGCGTTTTTTGCGCGAGACCCGCGTTATTTTTCCGGACACGACACACGCTTTCACAGTCGGTCATTGCAGAGATCTTCTTTTTATTGTTTTTAAATTCTGTCTGGATCTGGATATTCTCACGGAGTACGTCACTACAGACATATGGTCATTTGACGAACAGTCATATAACTAAAAACAATACAATTTTCACCTCAGGATTTATGATATATAAAAAAAAAATGTACAGAAGCTTAATATCTATTTATTTCTTATAGCTTTTATCGCAGAAATATTTTCGATTTCTTTCATTCAAATTTCTCTATTGTTAGCAGAACCGAACGACACACTGTCGTTTTATGTCTCATTAAGACCGTGGTCTTAGTTCACTACGGCTCTGTTCATATAAATTAAGTCTGCGTTCACGTTTTTCGTCAACTCCACGTGAGTTTTTCAATCGAATGATCTTAACCTAAAATAAAAAATAACAGATCGGTAAATATTATACAAGAGTTGCGAGTGGATTTATAAAAATTTAAAGACTTCCTGGTTAGTTTTAAAGGTAAGGAGACAAACAAAATAAATTATGCATTTTAAAAGGCAGAAAAACTGGCTTATTGTTTACTGCCAAAGTTCTCGTTTTGTACATTGAACACAAGGTCAGTGTTTTCTGTCAACTCAAAATGAGCATTTTTGTTGTTGTGTAGTTTTTATCCATATAAAAATAATATACATATTTGTTCAATGGTGCCCAGACTTTCAAATGTCAATTTTCCGATTGAATAGACGATATCATGACTTAGTGTACATGATGTGATCACAAACAACAAATCTCCATCGCTACTAACTCGAAATAAAAATTTCAATTCCTCGTGCAATCTTATAACACGTGACTTTGATTTTCAGATAATTACGATTTGAGCCATTAATTTTTATATCTATTCACCATATTCAAATAAAATGTGGTATACCCCTGAATGAAAAAAGCCAAAAAACTTAATTCCTTCGTTTTTACTCACTGAACAACTTCGTATAATTTAACGCATTGTCATAATAGAATAGAAGATTCGTACATATATGAAATATCTGCATACCTCAGCCCAATTGATCGAATCATCGCCTTGAAATTATGTAACAAATTAATCGATGTTCTTCATATTTACAGACACAAAAATGCCGAAAACGAGCGCAGCAACGAAGCGCCCTCGTAAAGAGGGCTTCAATCGTTCCGGGCACAGTATGAACCCTGAACGATCGACAGAAGGCTTGAAAGGAGTAGCGAGAGCACGAACAAAAGGAACCATCAAGCGATTGCAGATGTATCGTTGTCAGAAGCCAAAAAGGAATAGAGTCGGCAAGATAATAAGTCCGGCGCCTTTCCAAGGTTGGCATCCGTCAGGCACGATGTCGCGCGTGGAACCGTCCCAAAGATGGTTTGGTAATTCGCGAGTAATATCGCAAAACTCGTTACAAAAATTTCAAACGGAATTGGGAGCTGCAATGAAGAATCCTTATCAGGTGGTTATGAAACCGACGCAACTGCCGGTAACACTTTTGGAGCAAAAAGCGGCGAACGCTCGTTGTCATTTGCTCGATACAGAGAGTTTTTCCAGCGTTTTCGGTCCGAAGAAAGTTCGGAAACGTCCAAACTTGCCAGTCTCGACGTACGACGAAATGAAGAAACTCGTAGAAGAGAAAGAAGTTACATACGACAAGGAAAAAGACACAAAAGATTTGGACCTTGTGCGTCCCGACGAGGGAATAAAAGACGCTCAAAGAGATTGGGTAATGGCGGCTGGACAGAGCAGAAGGATTTGGAACGAGTTGTACAAAGTTATTGACTCGTCGGATGTCGTATTGCAAGTGTTGGACGCGCGTGATCCAATGGGAACACGTTCTCCACCGGTCGAAAAATATCTCAAAACAGAAAAAGCTCACAAGCATCTCATATTCGTTCTCAACAAAGTTGATCTCGTGCCTACTTGGGTAACTCAACGTTGGGTCGCCATTCTCAGCGCGGAGTACCCCACAGTAGCTTTTCACGCTTCGCTAACGCATCCCTTTGGCAAAGGTTCGCTCATCAATCTTTTGCGCCAATTTGCAAAACTTCACATCGATAAAAAACAAATAAGCGTTGGTTTTATCGGCTATCCGAATACTGGTAAAAGTTCCATCATAAATACACTGAGATCGAAAAAAGTTTGTAAAGTCGCACCGATCGCCGGTGAGACCAAAGTCTGGCAGTACATAACACTCATGCGTCGTATATATCTCATCGATTGTCCAGGAGTTGTTTATCCTTCGGCTGAAACAGACACAGAAAAGGTTCTCAAGGGAGTCGTCAGAGTCGAACTGATTAACAATCCCGAGGATTACATTGAGACTGTTTTAGAAAGAGTCAAACCCGAGTACATGAAAAAAACTTATAAAATCGAGGATTGGGAGGATCATACGGACTTTTTGGAAAAACTTGCCAAACGATCCGGTAAATTATTGAAAAAGGGTGAACCCGATATAAGTCAAGTTGCACGTATGGTTCTCAACGATTGGCAACGAGGAAAATTACCGTTTTTCGTTGCCCCCGTTGGTTTCGAAGTGCCTCTCAGTCAAAAAATTCCCGAGGAATCGAGTCCTGAGACGGTGGCTGAAAAAATTGAAAGCGGCGACGATAAAACTGGGGAAGTCGAATCGGTTAACGAACAGAGCACAAAGTCAGCCAACACCGAAAAATCCAATTCGAGAGTCGGGGTTGTTCAGGATTTCCGAAAAATTCGAGTCGCTCTTTCTTATTCGAATGAGGACAGGGAAAACGATAAATTCGTAACGAAACCCGCAAGCATCGATTGCAACGAATCCGTCGTCAGTGAAGCGACCACTTTTAATGATTCTACGGCAACTTCGCTCGTTTCAAGTCCTATACAATCGGAAAATGAAGAAGACGACGAGGATGAAGTTGAAAAATCGATGGATTCAACGAATTTAACCGAGAATGAAGAAATCATTGGAAACAAGGAAAATGAGGATGAAAATCTTAACGAACAACCAATCAAAGATAATCTTATGCAGAGCGCTTATGACGTCATTGAAGAATCATACGATTCGAGTGACGAGGACGAAGAAAAATCATCCAAAATCACAGTCTCTTCCAGCGGTCAATTTAAAGTTTCATCATCTTTGATTACAAATAAAACGAATAACAAAGGAGAATCTAAAATTCTTACGAGCAAAGAACGGAGACGTATCGAAAGAGCAAACAAGAGGAAAAAAATAGGTAGCAATTTTTACGAAGTTAGCAACGTGAAGAACCGTAATCGTAACAGAAAAGTGCCGAAAATTAAGAGAACGTAGAAATAGATTGTATCCCATATAGAAAAAAAAACCTTTTTTTTTTGTTAAAATAAAGAAGAAATTCGTGTTTCATTGTTGAATACAAAATTTCTCGAAAATGCATTTCTCTTCATTTTCCCTATTCCAATCAACCCTTGCCAATATTTTTCCGAAATACTTGAGGTAAGAATATTTTCAGTTTATTATAAAGAAAAAAAAAAAATGGTCGTAAAACCCGAGAAAATGAGTTTCGCGTCGAAGGGTTTTACGAGCTCTTTCCGTCTCTGCAAATACTTCGCAGATTCTCTTTTTTTTTTTTTTTCAAAATCTCGAATAATAATCCTTTAAAGGAAAAAAAGATTTCGACGCAGCTAACAATGAACCGGTACGTTGAGTGCACGAGAAACGAAGGTTTCTCGTGCCGGAGGAACCAGAATCGAGGCAGCAAAAAAAAAAAAAAGAGAGAACAGAAGAGAAGATTGTAACGCCTGTTGCCCAGGTATACCGAGGAAGACATTTTTTCTGTCTCGAGAAACTAAATTTCGAAAGTCTTCGACTTGATTCAGAGTGTGGGAACAACCCTCGATTTCATAGCTGCATAACACGGGTATGCCCGTTATATAATACCTGAAAAAATCGGAGATGAACAGGTGGGCTTTTTGAGAGACTCGCGAAAATTTCAAATTGACGTTTTAAAAAGCGCGTTGAGTGAATTTTTCTGTAAATTTATAAAAAATATCAGCGAAAAACTCTTCCATTCTATCGCCGGTATTTTTCATTCAAAAGAAATTTTGATACAACAATTTGTCGAATAATTTATAACAGCGCGAATATGTTACGAAATCGTAACGGAAAATCATTCAATTCTGTAATAAACGTACGATTATTGAGAATGAATTAGAAAGTGTGATTTTAAGGAGGAGTTTAATTTTTACGAGAACAGAATATAAAGTTGGGGACCGATCGTTTCGATATAATAAAAATCCGTTATGATGGATCAGTCGTTAAAATCGACAATACCGCTGAATAAACAACGATTCAATAAAATATTCCATTTGGATAATATTATGTTCGTCGGATGTTTTTTCAAAAAGAGAATTGATGATAACGAAAGTTTTCGGTACGAATCAAAGAGATTTGAACTCTTTCTTTTCGGGGGGGGGGGGGGGGGGGGGGGGGTAATTTTCTGAATGGCGAAAAGTCGAAAAAGTTTTAGTGAATTTCGCGAGGATCCGATCCGTCGTAATTATAAAAATTATGATTAAAATTTTTTCGATCAAAATCATTCGAGTGAAAATCGTTGCAATTATTTCAACCGTTTGCCAATTTTTTTGCAAATTTTGTCTCGAAGAACAAGCGGATTTCTGGTTCGTGTGTTACTCGTCCATTTTCTTTATTCCCGATTTTGACCGGGCTCGTCGCATATTTAATGATTGTTATTTTCGTGAAGGAAATAAAAGGAACGTGAAATAAGAGAGAGGCTGCTCATATCGTTAGAAGGGTCTACGAATATATGGCTGGCATATGCATGCATGCGTGGCAACATCGCGATCCTACATTCCACGTACGTGATCGGAGGGAGACCGGTTTGCGGGTTGGCTGATGTGGCCCGAAACTTCTATGGTTGCCCTCTCTCGCTTAGATAAGCCCACGCCCTTTTCTAGGGTTGCACATGCTGCACCGTTGCGTAGTTATACCTTTTTTTTCACATTTTCCTCGATCGATAAAATTTTTTTTTTTTTCTTTCTTTCGAACGCTATAGTTAAATAGAAAGGGTAGTGAACGGTTTTCGGCTATATTCGTGACTTTGGTGAGCATTTTTTTCACGATTGGGCGTTACATTCGTTGTTACATTTTTCTTGCATATCTCCGATGGCAATTCGTTATAATAATATTTTTCTATTCAAATTTTATCTATTTTTGTTTAAAGCCATAAAATTATTTACTCGATAATCTTCTTTTTTTTTTACTGCAATCATCCTGACTATTTTGTGAGTCACGAAACCAAAATTCGATCAGAAGAATCGGCAACTGGCGTCGAACCAGCATGTGCGAACGATCCGAAGAGATTTGAAAATTCAGCTTCTTACGTGTTTCGTTCAACTTTTTTCGACTCGTTCGCGACTCGAGTCGAACTCGTAGATAACGCGAAACTGCTGATACACTTATCACACGAAATGTGAGATATTTTAGGCTGATCCATCACAATCCATCGTCGTAAACAAGTCCCTCGTGTCAATCTAGAATTAAATTTTCCAAATGTAAAAATAACGACGGTGAATAATCGACGAAACGTGAATTACGGTCGTTTATTCATCCATACAAAAGGTTATTAGAATGTTCAAAAAAGCGTATACTTGAAAAAGAATATTCAGAAAACGAGATTAGAAAAGATATCGACTGAAAAGTTCGAAAAAATTACGAAAATGCAGAAAGTTCTTTGTCAAAAAAGTACACAACATTTATCTCGATTGAACAAAAGTTTTTGGGGTATTTCGAAAAGAAAAATAAAAAGAACCTGTTTAAAAAAAAGAAACCGATCTCTTGGGATGGAAGCTCGAAAAAGAGGATAAAACTGCGTGCCGCACGTTATAAAAATCGGTTTTTTTTTTTAAGAATAGAATTTATGAATTATTGCGCCTGGACAAAAGTCGTGAATAGAAATGAATTTTTATTTTTCGAAATTGTGCATGACGTTGACTCGATTCTCACAACGATGATTTATATCGTATATATATTATTTTCTTTATTCGCTATGGAACGTTCTTTATTTCTTTCGCTCGATGTATCACGATTTTATAAAACGTATTTCAGGAGGGGCGAATAGAAAAGTTTGTGTAAAGGTATATTATGGATAGTTTCATATATATGTATAGAGAATATATATACAAGGGTGGCGTGCAGATGGGTCAGGTGGTTGGGACGCGAGGGTGAGCGAAAAAGATTCACCTTACCATCTCGTCGGATTCTTCCTACCGTTATATGCACCCCCTCCCTCCCGCTTTTTTTCCCACCATTTTCTCTCGGTGGATCTCTGGCTCGACGTCTCGTCTCGGTCGAAATGCATCGTCGCGCGAGACCCAAAAGATCCTCTGTGACATGAGGCTCTTCTCTTGCAACGAGAGACGAAAAATTTTCAAGATATCGCTCCCCAGGCTCGGCACTACGAGATTACGATCTTGGCGTGACCCTTGCGCCCAAAAATGTCTGCTTTTTTTTTTTTTTTCTCTACTCACTAACGACTGGGAAAAGCCATGTTTATTCGAAGGACCATCAAAAAACAAAGAGTACGTTCTTCTTGCATTAGGAAATATCCACTCTGAGATAGCGATGTCGTTTCGAGAAAAGCTGCATTTCGGTCGTTCTCGAGACATTTCGAAACTTCCACATTTTTTTTTTTCAATTTTTTTTTTTTTTAAATCGGCAATTCAATTTTTGTTTGACAACAAAAATTGTTGCCAGTTTTTCTGCGTTTTTGCAATGTGCTAGAAGAAATCATTCGCTCGATATGAATTCATGCAGTTTTGTCTTCGATCTTTTTAGAAATTCCATAAAAATTTGTTCTTTCGATCACAAAATTTTGACAGAAATGTTAAAAAAGAGTTTCGTTGCATACATTGATTGTACAATTTCATAATGTTCGTTGCTGGATCTTCAAAGATCTTTGAAAAAATTTTATTTTAAAAATATATTCAAATAAAAAATAAATATGTAAGAGCTGACTCACAGAAAGTTCAGTCAAAATGACTATTGATTGAACTACCCACGCTGCATGTTTTCAACAAGATCGAAAAATGGGGAACAGGGTGATGAATTTTTTTGAGACGCCACTGCGGTTCGCACTCCCGCACGCACATGTATATAGCCCCGCGCGGAGGGCGGTAGAGAAAAAACAGGAAGACGAATGCACGCAGCGATGGCGAGTATACGGCGAAGGCGATTTTTCTAGGCGATAAGAAATGCCTATGAGAGGACTGGTAATTGGCACGGTTCGTACAAATGGAGCCTCGCGTTCGACCCGCATGAAACTTCGTATACAAATCTCTCGCTGAACGTATATATATATATATACGAATGTGGCAGTTTGATAGAAAATTCTTGTTCCCATCTTGCCACTCCGGGCTCAATCAAAATTCATGTAACCAATTGGTTTGTTTGTATTTTTCATCAGTCTACTCATTACGAACGTCGTATTATAGATAGGCATTTAAAAAACACATTTTTCCGAATAATTCCAACGAATTATTGTGCCAAATTGTATAGCTCTCACTATACAAGCGATGCGAGCAATAATAAATTTTTATTTTCTCTGCAACTGTGAATTAATGCAAAAACTTTTATGAATTTGTTACAAAAGACAAAAGTTTAGTAAAATGTTACATAATTTCGCTTAATCGTTGGGAACCAAAAAAACTGCAATTCGTTTGTGCGACACTCGTACAAAATTAAAGGAGTAAAAAACAAAAATAATAATGAATTCAGTCAATCGGTTTCGCAAAAAAGAACGCGCAGTACTTTTGTGTATGACGAGCAAACGAAATAAAACAAGTGAAAAGAAATGTTTTCGATTGGACGAAGGTCAATCCTTAATAATCCATCGGTAAGAAAAAATGAAGGAACAACGAGTGAAGAATTTTGGAATTTTTACCGAGCACATTTACAAAGCACATCGCTGTTTATTCGAGACTAGAAAAGTCGCGACGATTCAAATAATAAAATATTGCACTCGACGACTTCGACTTGGGGTGTATATTTTATTTTTATTTTCGAAAAGAGGCGTGGTAGATTGTGGTGTATCGAAGCATAGTAAGAGGCGCGCGAAGAGTTGTGAGAATGAAAAAAAAAAAAAGAAAACACGAAAAGAAAGATAGAAAAATTCAAAAGTGTATATGCAAGAAAATTCGTTTCGCCAGCAGTCAAAGAGTCGTTTTCTTCGTTCTCGAGTGTCGAAATAGGAGAGTCTTGTCACGAGATCTTGTTCTCGTTTCTTCTTTCTCGTCCTGCATCATCATTTATAGGCCCTCTTCCCCCTTTCACTTCTTCTCCTCTGAGGATCTTCTCGCTTGATACATGGACACGGAAACACGTGAACGTGTGTGCGCGTAGGACAATCGAGTAAATTGCATAGAAACGAGCTTTTTTTTTTTTTAATCGGTAACTGAAAAATAATTTTAGTATATTTGCCCGAATTCTCGTATCCTTTTTCATTATATTCGAACGATTGTACATTATTATCGATCTTTCGATCAAAGATATAATGTTAATATGTTTATTCCGTAAAATTAGCCTCGCTCTATCGTTTCATTAAGATCGTAGACTTGAATTAATTAATTAAAAACAATAAAACAAATCTTCATAAAAGTTTTCTCGTTACATTTTTAAATGAAGTAACCGATTTTTTCGCCCCCCCTCCCGCCCCCATTCCCCTACCTTCTCTTAAGTTTCATAATTCGTAATATAAGATCGTTGCATATAGAACAAAGCCTCGAAAAAATGGGTGATGGTGGTGGAAAAGGCCAATAGAGTTTCGGGAGTCGAAAAAATACACATAAAAAAGAAGGTCTGTAGATATGCTCACAAAGTATGTGTAATATATATATATATGTATATATGCACGAGGGTTATATATCTGCAGTCGCAGTAGGGCTGAAAACGATCACAGGGACTTTTTCTTACGGTCTAGGTCCGCTCGCGGCTGTTTTATAGGGCCCAACACAAACGTGCGTGAAAAAAGTGCGCGCGAGCGCGTGGGAGAGAGAAAACTAGAAAGGGCATACCAGAAACGACTCTGGCATCCCTGAGTCGAAGAGCCAGCCCTCAGTCGGAGTTTTCCAAATGTGACGCAGTTACGTTCTCGTATTCGCACCATCCAAATATTATTCTTGCGGTGAAGCAAAGCAACAGAGCAGAATAATAAACATTTTCTATTTTTTTTTTTTTTTTTTAATTTTAATTGTAATTAAATGATGAGCACGAAGCAGAATCGATAGTTACTGCAAAACATACAGACGTACACTTTTTTTTTCTACATTTGAATGTAAAAAAAATATTCTTTCAAATATACATATTTGTGAGGGTAGGAAACGCGAATTATCGACGACAGTAGTACAACCGCGAATCTGGGATGACCGTCGTATCGCGAATTTAGTCCTTCCACTGCGGTTTCCCCCTCTACAAATTCGCAACTCTCTATCGCGAACCCTTTAGATTCGGCGGAATCTTGGCTTTCGGACAGAATTAATGTACGTTTTTTTTATTTTTTCTTCGAATAAAAAGTGAAGTGACATCTATGCGAATTTTCAGTTTTTTTTCGCCCACAAAAAGGACGCAGATTTGACGATTTTTCGAGACACAAGTGAGTTTGCAAATGACATTTTTTTAGAATAATAATATTTGTGCAACTATTTTCATGTGCTCAATGATACTTTGCGCAAATATAGCGAATAGAATTTTATTTGGTTTAAATTACTTGCAATCGTTCGATAAAATATTTGTTACAACAGTGAAACGGTGACTCGCCACTTGTACCCTAATTATTACTTTGCATTTGGATCAATTTGAACAATTGCAGGAAATTTTTGGAGATTCTAGAACTAATTTGAAAGGATGCAGATTATTTTTGAAAATAAATTTTCGTTACTGCGTGAAGTAACGTGCATTTTTCTAAACAGATTCTTCGAAATTTTAGACATAAAACGAAGATGAGAAGCGTCTCGATTTTTCCTTTTCACACACGCTCGCGAGGGTCTAGTGCCACTTCACCCCTCGGGAGCGCTTTTTTTTTCGGCGATACCATATGGTTATTTGAGGAGCCATTTGCTGTTTTTGGAGTTTAGGTACGGTCGTCAGGGCGGAAATGGTGTTTCATAAGGGAGACTCAAAAAGAAAAGATTGTTTTAAAACACTTGGCAGGCGAGAGAGCAGAATTTGGTTAGGACGTCTGTTCCTCTGGCGACAGTAAACGAAGGCGATTGACGATAGAAAATCATTATTTACGTTGTTAAACAATGACTAGAATAAAAGTAATTCTACCGCGAGAAACAAAATCGATTAAAAAAGCAAACGCGATCAAAACGAGTTTGTCATTAATTTGGTAAAACGCGATTCGACGCTTTGTTACAACGAAAAAGTAATTTGGATGCAAAAAAAAAAATAAAAAAAAAAAAATAACGCGACATCGTTGGAATATAATTTTTTGTTTTCAGATAACAAAAAATAAATAATGGGAGCCTCGGATCGTTATTGTTTGCGATGGAACAACCATCAGGCGAATTTGCTCTCGGTGATGGAGGATTTGTTGAAACATCAGACGCTGACGGACGTGACGCTTGGTGTCGAGGATGGTCGTTTTCTCAAGTGCCATAAAGTCATATTGGCGACATGCTCGCCTTACTTTCGTACACTTTTCATGGAGGTTCCCTCGAATCATCCGATAATACTACTGAAGGATGTGAGATACACGGAAGTCAAAGCTATTTTGGAATACATGTACAAGGGGGAGGTGAGCGTGGCGTACGACGATATGGACGCTTTGTTTCAAGTGGCTGAGTTGCTGCAGGTCAAGGGTCTGGTTGCCGGTAATGAAATGTCTTCCGGTAGCCAATCAGCGGCGCCACCGTCACCGACAGTTTGTAGCACGAGCACCAATCGTAGTGGAGAAACATCTCGAAACTCCGATAACTCGAGATCAAATTCTAGCCGACGAAATTCAACCAACGTGCCATTAACCGGAACAATAAAAACGCCTAATCAGCAGGATATGATTGAACCCAAACTCCCGATACCCGGCTGGCCAATGTCACCATTTTTTCCGACCGACGAACAAAAATCCGCGGTTGCTGCTTTGGCCAATTTTCATCCTTTTCTCGCGACGCAATCTTTTCCCTTTTCACAATTTCATGACAGCGTTTCCGAATCCGCGATCTCACGAAATCCCAGTAATAACGCATCGAACAAAGCTCATCAAGACACATCGATACTCAGATCAGTTCTCAATCCCGAACAAGATGATTCAACGTTAAAATTACCGGTTGTACGTCAAGAATCTCGCGAATCCCGTAATCGTAATCGCAAAAACGGATCTACGAAAAACGATAATAGACGAAGCAGTTTTGATATGTTGCAAAGAGGTTCGAGCCCCCACGAAAGTGAGGCCTCCATGATGGAAGAAGAGGATAAGGGAACGACTGCCCAAACTTGTGCCGAGGACACGAAATACGGTAATTAAACATCAGAGCTTTTTGATTGATGACCCGTTTAATGTGCACGGAGCAGAACGCTTTTTTTATTTTATTATTATTTTTTTTTAATACTTTTTTACTGCTCCGTTTTCTTATTTTCTTATAAAATTATTGTGAATTCGAGTGGCATGAATCACAGTTATGACTGAAACTGTTGAGCGAACGAATCCGAGCTTTGATTTCGGCGATTGTTGCTGTTTTGAAAGGTTTCCCTACTGAGTTTCGTTGACGGTCATTAATAAAATTATGCTAAAAAAAGACCCTCATAGCCACTGAAAAAGAGAGTGGAACAAAACTCGTCGCATTGTTGAAACCGACAAACGGCAATGTAAAAAAATATTTTGAATTATAATTTTCGAAGAATAAATTCGATGAACGATTTTAATTATCCATTTTAATGTTATTTTTCAAATTAAACAACGTGACATTGTGGGAACCGAGAAAAATCATAATTCATGAAAAAAGAAATATTCTGCTAACTTTCCATATCCTTTTTGGCATTAAATGTTTTCGTTCGTTTGTTTATTTATTTATTTATTTTTTTTTTTTAATTTTTTATCTACATTCAGGAGTTTCTAGTTACGGAGGATCTCAGAGGCAAGAAATAAAACGTTACAAAAAATACGAACCAGAAGACGTATGGGACGCAATCGCTGCGGTAAAAGGAGGTTTGAGCGCGAACAAAGCAGCCGAATTGTTTAAGGTACCATCGAGAACTCTTTACGACAGGATAAAAAAGCTCGGTATACCGCCAACGAAACACAGACGAAGCGAGAGCATGAGTAATGTTGGAAATGTGCAATACGATGTCGGAGGCAGTTCGAGCACCGCCGGAATGGATAATATAACGAAAAGCACGATCGAAAGTACGAGCGATCCGATCGGAAATCCAATTTCAATGGCCGATGCCGTGTTCACTGAAATCCGAGAAAAATCAAACGTTCATGAAAACACGTTCGACACCGATCTGGAAAGTTCAGTGTCACAAGTAAGCGGTGCTAATTCTCAGCCTCAATCACCGAGTGAAACACGATTTAAGGACAACGATACCGAAGCCCAAGACCTATCGGTAAGCCGTAGATCCAATGTCCCCGTTATAGTTTCACCGAACAACACGATTCAAGAAAATTCTTAAATTTATCAATTAACGATCTAAAAAGGTGGCAAAAAAAAATATATTTTTATGTAAATGTCCGCGGATATTTCGAAACGCGATTCAGCACGTCATCGATTTCATTGTTTCCAACGAGTGAATATCCAGAAAAGTTGAAACGATCGAAATCATTCTATGCGCGTTATCATCCGGAAGTGTTCACCGGTGCGAAAATTTTCAATGGTACATCATGCATTTTCGAGGATAAATAACGATTAAATTGTTTTGTCCAGTTAAAATTTTTATTTTTTTTTTTTCTATCGTTCACTATATTAGAATAGGGGATATCGGTTTTCAGTGTTATCTATCAGTATCCGAAAGCACAAGAGATCGAGCGAAATTACCAGATGATCGAAAATAATAAACTCGGAGTATTTTTTTCAACTACGAGAGAGCAGAACTTCAGATTATTACTTTTCTGCATATTTTTCGCCATTTGGTACTTGAATTTTGCTCTGACATAATCTTCGTAACTTGGACGAAATTGGTCAAAAATTAGAATGTTACAAAAAAAAAAAAAAAAAACTGACATCAAAAGAACATTTCAACGAAACTACCATTAAAAGTTCAATTCAAAAAGTTTTCGAGGAACTGAACTAAAAAGTAATCAATCGTTTTTGATACCTTAAAGGGTACGATAACATCGAATGAATGAAAAAATTCAAAATAAAAAAAAAAAATCTCATATCAAAAAAGAAAAAGTACGATTTGAAGGGATGCAAGCGATATTGTTCGTTTGATTAATTAGCTGAGACTGCGATCAAGGTCATAACGATTATAATTTTTATTCTCGTCGCACCCTGTGATTAAAAGAAAGAAAAAAAAAAGCAAACAAATATCATAAGTGTAAAGTCGCGAGGAAAAGGAAGAGATCGATGAAAATGATCTCGCGCATATTAATGTTGCGACAGAGTTTTAAGAGACTGAATACGTAGAGAAAGTAAAAAAAAAAAAAAAAAGCCTAAAGTGTCCTTCAATTGAATGCAGAGTAATTGCGCAAAGCGCGTCATGATTGATCACCGTTCGGACTCCCGACAATAATTGCCCGAGTCTATATTTTGTTGTTTTCGACGACTGCATGAGATCTACAAGATTTGGCACGAAAAACATTTACGAACGATTTTTTCAAATAAAAAGTTCGTAAATTTCTCACTCCATTTCTTCGGCATTGAATGTCGTGACATATATATTTTAATTTTAATTGATTATATTCGATAAAAACGATTTATTATTATGAATTAAGAGAATACGGGGACTAATAAGACTTTCCGTTAATCATTGGGACAAAAACGTAACGTTTTATAATTGAATAAAGTTGAAAAGTGCAGTAAAACGATTGCTATCGATATAAATTCACGAGAGTATCGAATTTTAATTTGCTTAAAGCATCTCCGCGTTTTCGCAAAAGGCCAGACGACCTGGTGAGCTACCGAATTTTCAAAAATGGACTGTCGTTCGTAGTGCTACGAGATTAATGAAAACGTAGCTCGATCGATCGAAGGACCATTGAAACCGAAGCTAAAATATGGAATAACGATGAATTCATTTTTATTTTAGTTAAATTGTGATCGATAATGATTGTAAGAGTTGATTCATGGCACAAGGATTATCTGTGAATAGAGAGAAGCAATTATTAAAATAAATAGTACAAAATAATGTTACGAAATGTTCAAACGTCGTCGACCAATACGAAAAATCAAACATAAAAATTCTGTTACAAAAACTCATAGAAAAAAAAAAATAATAATAATAATTCATAAATACATTATGCAACGATGCCTCAAAACTTTAACGTTATATTAAAATAATGAATGAAATTATATTTTACTCCCGATTAAATGACGTTTGTTCATACACCGGTTACGAAAAGTCGCGTCCATGCTCGAGCGAGAGAGGATAGCGAAATTATGAAGAGGAAAGTGTCCTATTTCTCCAACGCACGATTGCTGTCTATTAATAATTGATAAATCGTAGCGCGAATCCGGTGCGATTCGCAAGTGTCGCGAGTGGGGGAGCATAGCACCGGCCCGCCCATTCCAGTCACGTCTCCCTCCTCCTTATCGCTCCAGCTGATTGGCTGTTCTCAATGATTTGATACTTCGCTAGCGTTACCACGGAGAGAATTAAAAAAAAAAGAAAAAAAAAGAAAAAAAATGGGCAGAAACTTTTTTCTTCGCAATCTCGCAATACCAATGGAAACGGGTTTTGAAATACGTATATATAGTGTGTAAGGAAAATTATGATTTAAAAAGAATTATACCGTTGCCTAGCACGGAATTACCGAATGAATACCGTCTCCCATTATGTTCTCTGTTATAAATGTACAGTACGTACTACGTGTATTGAAAATAAATACAGAATTGGGCAAATTTATATTTCTCATTGAAATCTCTCCGTTTAACTTATTTTTTTTTTTTTTCTCGTAAAAAATATATTCACATTCTATCGATTTTCGGCTAATCTTTTTTCGTAATGTGCCATAATTCGGATGGTAAAGAATTCTTATCAACAATTTTTAATCCAAAGGAACGATTTTCTAGCACTTTTTTTTCAATTCAAAGAACAAGTTCAGGATACGATCGGTGATTTTGTTGTGTAAAGAATGAACTTTTTTAACGCGTTTTCAACGAAATAACTATTTCGAATGAGCGAATCTCGCCACGGTCACGATTACATTCAAATTCGTTAAATTTCTGCACAGTTCAATGATGAAAATTGTTGTAATTTGTGAACAAACTTCATACGTTTCTTTGCAATGAAAAAAAAAAAAAAAAAAAAAAATGTAGAAAACTTTCGGATTTATTGCGATTGGATTGAAATTTTTTATCGCTCGCCATTAGAAAATGCGTAAAATTTGCATTCGATAGTGTCTCGAGTATCTCTTCGAAATTTATTCTACAAAAAAAAAAAACGCTGCGGCACGAATACGAATTGAAATGCTTAAGAGATCCATTCAGAGACTTTTCGGTTTCAACATTTGAATAATTGCAGCGACACGGTGTGGTGAATTGGTGTGCAGAAAAGATTGATCTACGATGATTCAGCAGCTCCATCTTCATGGGAATTGGGAATTTGGGGATCTCAGACATCAAAACTGTTTTATCAACGGCCGGGTATAGCACCGAAGGTACGCTTCATTCAAATGAGAGTTTGCAATCAGTGTGCAGAATGCAGTTTCAGGTTCGCCTCGATCGCACATATATTCAATTCTAATGGTTATGTTGCTGCTGCTACTGCTGCTGCTGCTGCTGCTACAGTCGATACACAAATAGAAGCAGGAAAAATCCGTAGTCACGTCAACAGTGTTGTGATATCGGTCGCAGTAGTAGCGATTGCATTTTGCGTAATTTATCTCTCGAAGGAATCTCTTTTTTACGTTTGATTGAACATTTGTTTGTTTGTTTGTTATCGTAATAAAAAATCTGTATAGAGTATTCCGTCGTTGATAATGCTTCATTCGATGGTTGTTGGCGTTGGTGTGGTTATAGCAGCGGGACTTGCATTCGCAATCGCTGTTCAATACTTGTCAGAATCTCGTAACGCGAATCAACGAATTTGTTATGAGCCTCGCGACCCTGACATTACGAAGTAAATTCAATGATTAATATTTTATTTTCTTGTTTTCGAAATGAATGAAATGCTTTGGTAACAGCGCAGCCACGAAAAGTCCTGGTTCGCATCGAACGAGTTACGAGTGAATGCAGTTTGGCTAGAAAAAAAAAAAATCTGAAAACCACTGCAATCAGTGGTTCACAATCGTTGGAAACGTTTGGAAAACGAATCACGAGACGCAACCATGTAGAAACAGAGTTGGGCTCAGAGACCGTTAGAAAAACGAGAAAAACGTTTTCCCAAAGTGTCTAATTTCTCTATCATTTATCATTGCGATTTTTGATCGATGACGAAATGAATTGTTGGCTGATGCAGTAGTGTGAAAAAAGAAAGAAATAAGAATTAGAACAGAAGTTGTTGAAATTGTCCAATTTTTTATGTTGAATATTCAAAGGAACGAATGTTTCACACGATTATAAAACTAGCAAGAAAAAAATATCGTGAGTTTATAACATTTCGTTTTTTTTTAGCGTGCCAACGTTCGGAAATTGTTCTCATTGTGATGGTCCTGTTGATGCTTTGAACGGATATGCACTCGTTTGCAATCATCCTCTTCATTATACGTGTTCGACTTACATAAAAGGCATTCTAAAAGACTCGACAAAGGTAATGAACAAATAATTGAACACGTTTGAAACGACAATTTTTATGTTTCGATCATGTTTTATTAATCATTGCTCCCCGTGATTATCGACAGTTGTGCAGAATTTGTGTGGGCTCGGATCCGAGAAGACCTCAAGAAGGCTGGAGCGAAGGGTAACTCGAAGTAAAGACTCTCGAACCATCGTTCATTTTTTGGTATAAACTTTTTTTTCGACGTTATAATTCATTTGAATTTCTACAGGTTAAGGAATTGATCGTCGAAGATTCGAAAAATGCGTGAATTGCGAATGAAAATATTACTTAAAATCCACAAACTTTGTCGTTTTTACACGAGAAACTGATGAATTATGTTGTAACCGAATGCAAGAAACTTATTCGACGGTAATTCCGGAGTATTTTTTTCTCCAATTCAATCATTTTTTTTCACCCTAATCGACTGCTACTTTACAGGCATGTCCGAGTTGCCGAGAAGACGATCGACGGATCGAAATCACTTAATTATATCACTTAAAATTGATGTAATGATAAATTACACAAATTAATGATAAATATTTGATGGTATAAAAGTTAAATTTCGCCCAGTCACTTCGAGGATTTTCGTGAAATAATACTTAATGCGGTATTTAAACGAACTGAATGTATTCGGCGGAATAAAAACATTTTCGTGTACGGCTTGTAGCGAAAATTCGAATTTAAAGAGCAGCTGCAGCCTCAGGACTGTGCAAATTATTTGATAATAAAGAAACTATCTTATCGACAGTCGTGATGAACAACACTTGCTTTATCCTGCGCGTCCGAACGATTCGTTCGCCCCAACGATGATTTCAGACGAAAAAATTGATTAACTTCGTGCCACTGAAAATGAATCACTCATCGATGAAACTCGTACGGATGTCTGAAGTTTTTTTTATTTTTTTTTTCGAGGAATTAGGGATCGTTCGGTTGACGATAAATGGTCGAATTTCGTTCAAGCGAAAGTAATGCAGCGAACGAGGAAAATTGTATTGATTAGTTAAAATAAGAGTCAACTGATTAAAGACAGGCCGATAGAAAGATAAAAATCTATCGGTAAATATTTGAAAGTCACATCTACATTACCGATTGCTTTTAGGATCGATTTATTCGTCCGGTTAGAATTTCAAAGTGAGTGTAAGGCGAAAAAAAAAAAAATTCGTTCGTACCGGAACTTCGAAAGAGCCGTTCAACATCCAGGTCTCGTGGTAAGAATGAGCAAAAAAAAAATGCTGACTTCAACGAACGAGAGGGAAAATTGCATCCGACGAAAGGTTGAATCCGCAGTCAGCTCTATACCCCGAAAAAGAAAAACTCCACAAAAATGCAGGAAATTTAGAGAAAAGGGGCGAGATAGAGAAAAAAAAATGTTGACGGACGTTTTTTTTTCCTTCCAGCGGATTGGAGAATAAAAAATATCAATTTAATCGTTCTTCGATATTTTCTCTTTTTTGTAATTTCATATTTAAATATTTATTTATGCACCAAAAATAAGAAAACAAATCGCATGAACTTGATACGTAGTTGGTAGGAAATGAAATAACAATATTGAAGACGAAAAAGTTTGGTTCAACTGCGGAGTTTTACGTCAAAGGATCAGGGATGCCGTTCGTACGTTCGTTTCTCAAATCTAATATCATGCAAAGCGCGTACGACGGGATGAAAAAGCCTCGCACCATATTCGAAGCACATCACACAGTCGAGGAGAATTGAGATGTCCTCGGAAAATCACTATTTCCGGTGGCAATATCGGTTTCTCGAAAACGGAAACGAAAAAAAAAAAAAAAAAGAAAATAAAAATACAAATCGTTGACGGAGAGAAAGAATATGAGAGTACGAGGTAAAATTGGAAGAGTTGGTGAGTCAACATCGAGGAATGAAAACAAATGCATGAAACAAAAAAAAAAAAGTTCAGTGACGCAATCTCATGAATGAAAAAAAGAAACAAATATTACGACAAAAAGATACCAAAGAATCGTAAAAAAACGAGTACTAAAAATCTAGAAGTAACGAAAGGGCTCGAAAATCTGCGAAAAAAAACAAAATTAATTAATATTTGATGAAAGCAAAAATGCGGGATCGTGTTTTCTCGACGAGTCTACGAGCATAAAAAATTCTACGACAAATAAAAAGTTCCCATGTCCCGAATATCAAAACAGCGTAAAAAAAAAAAGTATCCCTCGATCAAAAGAGTTCGTCGAGCTTAAAAAAAAGTCCACAAATTTCCGACTGCAAATAATCACGCAATAGAAAGATATTCGGGGAATGATAAGTGTTTTGAATCGCTCATTCAAAAAGCCTCAACATTAAGAAAATCGTTATAACGAAAATAAGCAAAAAAAAGAAAAAAAGGTACAGTTGTTGAAAAATAATGAGTGTGTAATCACGAAAGTCCTCTCGATTCTCTCGAAATGAGATTCAAGTGGGAGAGCTTCGATAAAAATCAACGATAACCGTTGTGTGTTAATACTGTATCCGTTCGGAAAGTTTCGTCATAAGGGCGAAAATTTTCCGGAAATGGCGCACCTCTTTTACCCTTGTACGTAACGATTTTTCCCCTATTACGGTCCGCTTTTCTTATACATATATACGTATACATCTGTATAATATATACATATAGAGAGACGATTAGAGCAGTTAGGGACTCGGTTGGCTTTGGCAACGAGGCTTTGCCCTATATGAAGTATGTTATAACGAGGGGTTGGTTAGACACGAGAAGTTCGTCGAGAAAACGAGGAGAATTGGCCACAGGCCCCTATACATACATCCGTGAGTTGAACTAGGAGAACCGGGAGTACGATCGCGATCGAGGGTTCGGAGGATAGAGAATTCACACACACACACACACACACACACACGCACACACACCATGCACACACATATTAACTGGGATATACGTACACAGACGCGCCATCTGGTTGCACATCCGGCGTTGGTTGTACGAACCGCAATTTTTACTGTCCAGTACCCTGGTATAAGGAGGGGTGAAAAGGAGGAACTATATATATAAAACGTAATTTTCAGAGGGCAGACATTATGCCGGCCATCTCCCGGAGGCGCTAATTTTCCCCAATAAACGCAGTCGGGTATATAACAACGTTTCTCATCCCCCGAAAATGAGCAGCGGAAGGAAAAATCGACAGGAAAAAACGAAAAGATTCTGCTACAATGCGAGAGAGAGAAAGATTAGCCGAGGATTGCTAATTTAACAAAACACCGAAGCACGCACAAATCTCTGGACCCCTTTGTACACTCGTTTGCTTTTCAACCGTTACTTTTTTCTTCCACGTTTTTAAGACCTTCATAAAAAGTCGTAAACAGGAAGATGCGATTGCCTTAGAGGGGGATGAAATATATATGTATTACCGATACTCCTTTTTCCTGTGACGAATCAATGAGTTTTTCGTAAATTTTCAAACTCTCGCAAAATGCATAGAAATAAGCTTCGCGATTTTCCGGTGAGCTATAACAATCCTTTTTTCTGTTCTCATCTCGATTGGGGCGAGTGGGAACGGCGCTTTTGGCCATATTTGCAAAGAAAAAATATGGGCCCTCTGTGTGTAAAAAGAGATGAGGGTATAAAAAAAAAAAAGGAAATTGGATAGATGTGTACTTTTATATAGTTGTATATTATATATTATATATATACAGCGATCCGTTATGCAGGTATACAGGAGAGTATCGTGTACACGAGGAGAAGATTTTTCGCCGCTAACCACCAGTCGAAGATTTTCTTTCTCTCTTTCTCTCTCTCTCTCTCTAACTTTCCTCCAGCTAGGAATAGATCGAGTGCAGTCGGGAAAAGCATAAGGCGCCCGCGAGTGTGGGAACATCAACCCCCGGAGGCAACTAACTCACGCAATATACGAACGTGTCTGTGTCGGAGAAACCCGTGTGTACGTTATTCGGTTTATAAGGGAGAAAAGGCGCGGCCAATGGGTCCCCGCTGCGGCTAGACGAAACTTGTAACCCTCATGAAAGTATTTTTCATCTCTCTTACGCTTCTTCTCTCTCCAGTGCGTGAATTCATGCCGCCGCAGACACAGGTATAATATTTATGCCAGTGAGGCCAGTGTCTGGATATCCTCGAAATGCATCGGTGTCTGGAAGAGAGAGAGAGAGAAAGAGAGATTTTCTAAACACCGCTGCATTGTATCCATCCGTGAAAAATAATCGTCGAAAATTCTTGTCCTCCTTCTCCTCTACGAAAAGGGGAATTTTCATTCCCTCCTCCTTCCCCCGAACTCGAGAATATGGTGGGAAACAAAGCGAGAAAAAGGAACTCCCTAATCCTTTGTGCAGCTTGTGGTGTAATAGCACGTTACGTGGCGAAACAACCCAAGAACCTGCCGCCCGTCTTATTTTTATTATATATATTAGATCCAGCAGGTTCTTGGATTCGTGTTGAGAAAGAAACAAAAAAATCTTCAAAAATCTACTTCATCGTGCATCGATTAACGCTAGAGGACGAATCATTGATGCGCGATTGATGTTATCTTGCTAATATGTGCTTACTGACCTGTCCACATTGGGAGCAGACAAAAATTGACTTCTACAAAAAATATCGATAATCTGTTATTTTCTTTTTTTACTCGTAAACGAATTAAAGAAAAATATTTTCACAAAAATTTTAAAAATTGGAGTTTTTTCTGTAAACGTTTGATAAAAATTGGGTCAAACGCTTGCACAAAAGCACTGGTACACGGTGCGAGTCGTAATTTTGGAAATGGAAATTTACAGAAAACGTATAGAATAGTCGAAAATCCAAAAGTTTTATTCATTATATCAGCGATTGAACTTGAAAAACTGTCTGTCCTAGTAGCATTTCTTCAGAAATGATGAAAAAAAAAATTGATGAATTCCAATTTTTATGAAAATATGTTTTTGAGATGTATTCGATTGTTTTTTTCTCTATGATATATCACTAATCATGCGATTACGCTATGAAAAATTTTCTTAAACTCAAGTGTTCTCCAATTTCTCTTCAACCCTCGATCATTCAACGAATATTTGATTCTAATCAACGAGATTTTAGTCGAGCCTAATATGAACGAAAGTTCGATTGATTGAGTGGTTGAATTCGAGGAAATTCGAGTTCCAAAATGTTTGAAACTCGCGTCATTACGTGTTTGCATCAGTTGCTGGCACGATGATAAAATATCAGTTTTACATGGACATATGAAACGCAAACACCCACGTGGACCCAATTCGTAAGACTAAGCATATGAGCAGAACCATGCATCGAGTTCCACAAATATATGCGTGGGTATGCATTGATATATATATATATAACGAGCAGGACCGATGGCTGCAGACGTGCCAAAGTCTTCCCGGTCCGATCCCATGGATACGTACTTCCGGTATAAGTCAGTGATCCCACGCGGAGGGTTCGACTGCGAGCAGGCTTCGCGCGTTATATCATCGCGCATCAAAAGTTCAAGAGCACACGCATGCGTGCATTTTTAGTTTCGAAGCCCACATCAAAGTGTCTAAATTCTCTATTATACATGGAACAAAATGCACAAAATTAATTTATGTTTCGTCTATATGCGTTGATTAACGCACGAGAAGCGCCACCAGAAATGTTTTTTAGGCTCTAATATCGTGGTAAATTACGTTTCATTGTTGCTTGAAAGAGCGAATTTATTTCCACATTTAAGTGTTTGCGTGTGTGTGTGTGTGCATTTGGGAAGGGCCGCGTAGGCGAGCGGGGCTGGGGCCCTCTGGAACGTTCAGCTGCAACGAAAAACGCGTAGGACACATTTTTCCGACGATATGTTTCGTACAATATATATGTATATATTTTTTGGCCTAAAAGGGCGAAAGGCCTTTTTCGTCCCGTCTTTTCCTCACCGCGGCGCGGGGGACATTCCGCGCCATGTTCGAACATATCGTCGTAGACCTTTTCTATATCTTTTTTCTATCTTCCTCTCTCTCTCCCTCTCTCTCTCTTCTCTTCTTATGGACCGGCTGCCAACTGCAAAGCGTTTGAAACAGCGGCCCCTGGATAGGACACGCATCGTGTGCGTACCAGCAAAGATACGTGCATCGCGTTTCGAGATAGCGATCGCGCATGCGCGGAATAAAGAAAACTTTAGCCACGTCGGAGCGATGAAAATTCAGCTCTTTTATTCGAACTTTGGCAAATTTTCGGTTGAAATAACACGGAACGTTTTTCGTTATTCTTTCGGCCAATTCTGGGTTAATCGACATTTTTTCATTCGCTGATTCATATCACTGTTTTCATGCTTCTAATGATACTCAATCATTTTTAAGTTCCTAAGAATTTTTGCCGGATGGTTATATGATGGCAAATTTCATTTTTTAAACTCAAGGAAACGGAATTTTTTCATTTTTCCTCAACAAAGTTTCTTTCTCTGAGATTTTTATCAGCCACCCAAATTCGGAAATCATAAATTCAAAAGAAAAATCTTTTCAAATTTCATTCATTTATTTTTTTTCTTAAAATCATTCGAAATAATTTCTCAACGATCGACATCGATCGATTTCGATCGACAACGAGAAATTTTTATTCCGTTCAATACGCAACACGGAACCAAAGATTTCCAGTCACTCTAATGAGGTTGTTGGCTACACCAAAATTTAACACAAAAAATGCATCAAGAGAATCTCTCTCTCTCTCTCTCTCTCTCTCTCTCTCTCGCAGGAGAAGAAAAAAAAAGAGCGATGATGGGCTGTTTTTTTGGGAAATGCGCGCGCAACCCGCCCACAGTCACCGCATGTACACCCCTAGTTGCCAAGGTCGAGAGCCCACTGTTTCTCCGTTTTTTTTTCTCCATCTTCTCCAGTCGTCTTGGTTTCCCTCTCTCTCTCTCTTAGTTTATCGTTGAGGCCCTGGAATACCTCTTTTCCCGGCGATTTTTCTCGCTAGGCCCATGCAGCGGTTTCCTTTCCACCCGCGGCGCGTTGCAGCGTTTTTTTTTCTTCTTTCTTTCTTTTTTATGATCTTGCTCGAGAGCACTGCGGAGGAAGGGTTTTTTTTTCTTCTTCTTCGTTTTCTCCCTCTTTTCTATCTATTTCTATAATAGCAAGCGCGCGGTTTCCCGTCGCGCTTATAGCGGCTCTTGTCGACTCTGTCCTTGATCCCTGAAGCAACGAAATCATGCTCAAGTGTGTAAGGCCCGCTGTGAGTATGTGTGCGTTTGTTGCGCCATGGGTCCAGACGAGTCTCTTTTACGCTACGATCTCTAGCGTCCCGGCACCTGTTACCCCTGCTCTTCTCATCGCCGCCGCTGCGCTTCCCCTTTCCATCTCTCTGCTCTCCGCCATAATCGAGCCTTCGGATCGTAACGCATTCGATCGACTGCACATGTTCATTAAAAAAAAAAAAAATAATCAAAAAAAAAAATGAAAAAGGGCCAATTTATTTCTTTTCCCTCGAACCGACAGAAAGGTTTCGAAATAGATAACGAAATTTTTCTTCGAGCACGATTATTTATTTGCATCGAAAAAATTCTACCTGAGCTAGATATCAAGTTGCCGGATTTTTCTTAGTAATTTTCATGGCCAGACACGATTAATCATTTCTCACCCATCGTGCCTTGATTCGTACCTATTTTTTCGATCGAAATCCAACTTTTTTCATCGAACAATCAACATTTTTTCATGAGAATCTAAAGTTTCGTTATAGATCGATAGAAAGAAATAGTTTGAAATCGATTGAAACGATGGCAAAGTCGCGAGTAAGACTACAAAGAGCATTCCCCTGACGAGACAAAAAAAAACTTTTCTCGATTTATTTTCAAAAGCAACTAAAACTGATTCGTTTATACAAAATTTTATTCTGGTATGAAAATGCTTCGGACACTCGAGTCTTCAATTCGAGTTAGGCGACTGTACCTTTAACATCGACGTTGACGAAATTGAAAGATTATACTTCAGTAACAAAAGGATTGGACGCAGTTTTTCTCGCGTAAAATAAAGCCGCAAGGATCTCAATTTGACGGCAGCTGTGCATCCGTCAAATTTTTCATCCTGTCATATAATCGACTGAACAGTAAATTTTCCAAATTATAATTAATATCACGGAAAAAGAATTCGAAAAGTATATTATAGTCGTTAATATTTCGGCATCATCGCGGCAATCTCCGCGTAACGGTAAATATACTTTTTCTTAAACTTGCCCTACAAAAAAAAAAGAAAAAAAAAAATCGGCCTCGCGCATATATATGCGTGAATAAATAGCCAAAGAAACGCAAACTTTCTCTATATGTGAAAGGACCGCTAACCGCATAAGACATCACGATCCCAGCAATGGAAAGGAGCGAAAAGAATCCCTTCCTTTGCTTATCCGTTTGATGATCGAGCGAATGGTATGCGTATGCATAACAATAATAATAATAATAGTAATAATAGATTTATTGTTATCTACGTATATACACGTTCATGGCGTATAATGGATTCTCGGGATTATTACACGAAAAGGAAGAAGAGCGAGAAGAAAGAATAACGCGTAATGAGAGAAGAGCGAAAGAGCCCCTGAAGATCGAGAGACAAAAACCCGACGTCCCAATTCGCGTAACGGGATTTTTCTTTGCGTGCATATACACACACTTACGTTAAAAGAAAAAATATTTATACGTGTATATATCCGTAGCAGAGCACATACGAGGTTTTGTTTTGCGCGGTTGCTTCCCCTAATTTTTTGTTTTATTCATATCGATCTATTGACCAAGCGTCGAAAAACGTTAGACGAAGGTTCAGGGTCGATTATATATATGTATATGTGCATATACTATATAATATACATATATATAAGAACCGACGATAATATCCCGTTCTATAAAATAATAACAGTAGATTCGCTCCGGAATAGTATACCTTCGTCCACACGGATAAATATATATGCGTGCGTATATGTATGTTTTCGTGTATGAACGAAATTCATTGAGGAATATATATGCGAGTGTGGCCTTCGAGGATTTCCCGTCGTACGAAAAACACTCGGGGGCGTTTGAGCTCCCTCGAGTTTGGTGCGTTGCTTTGAAACGGAGCAAAATGAAACGCGAATACGAAATGCGTCGAATACCTATTATATTTTATAATCTGCATTATTTCAGCATATTTGTTCCTTCGAACGTGGACTTTCCGAAGTTTTCAAATTCCGTTACTCAAATTTTCCGATAAACCGATGAGCTTGTTTCCAATTTCAATTACAAAATCGAGTACCAAGAATACAAAAAAAAAAACCTACAAATATATCGTCGAATAAAAAAGCATGGACAAATTTTCATTCGGCAACTACAAAACGAAGCTTTAAACAGTTCAGGAGTTCACGGGACAGAACTGTTCGTGTAAAACCACGCGAGGACCCTTCTTTTTCCATCCGAATCTTTTTTCACGAAAGACTAAAAAAATATTTTTAAAAAATGCGTCATTGTTCCATATTGCCTGAAGGAGCCGCGTAAATGCGCGCAGCTACCAAGTTTTGCCGTGCGAGCGTTGACGAAGAGTCTCGCGTTTCAGCGTGCAGGGGTGGTTATAGAACACACGTTTCTTTTTTTCCTTTTTTTTTCTGACTCTCTTTCCTACATTTCTTTAACCCTCGAAAACCACACACTGTGAGGCGGTACGAATATAAACCAGTGTCACGTCGTCGCACCCATGGCTTTTCCTACGACTTTTGCCAATGTATTTATATTCACTAACGTGTATATATAGTGGGAGAATCGAGAGGTGTGGGGTAGACGTATCGAGAACAACGTTCCTATATGCACCTAAATATGCATTTATGTATGTTATGTACATTTATACATGTGAATCTCAAAGCTCTGGATCGGAGTTGGCAAATCACTTCCGTTCTCACGGAGATGCGACTGTCTATATATATATGCGTGTGTATTTGTAGATATATGCATACAATATGTACGAATACCTATATAAATGTACATTTGAGTTTGTATATTTGTATGTATTTGTACCAAGTACACTTGTGTATATATATATATGTCTCTATCTTCTAAGTAGAATGTGTATACAAAGTCTGTAGTGGCGGGATCATCGTGTCGAATAGAATCTAGGGTGGGCTAAAGTTTGTTGCACTCGCTTTCTATGCGACTCTAATACATAGATATATGTATATACAAAATACACACTCTCTCTCAAACACTCGAGCTATCCCTCATGGCCTTGTGCCTCGAAACTCCTCCGCTTGAGAGTCAAAAACGACGAGAACGAGCAAAGAGAGAGAGAGAGATAGGAGAGATGAATAAAACGATATGATTCAGGATGCACCCGCATCGTAAATCGACAAATACTGCGCTCAAGCGTATTTTATCGGTACACACATTTCCGTGCCAGCGAGCAGCTTTTCGAGACGAAAAATAAAATATTCATTTCGCGACTGCATATTATATAGTATACATTGTTTTAATCATGAAGCCGATAGATAAAAATGAATTTTGTTAAGTTTCATTGATTTTGTCAGATTCGACCAATACAGAGGATATACGAACTGTTGAAAATTGTAGCAACGCGTACTACGAAAACACAATATACCGGGGAGATATGATTTTATAAATTTTTCGAAGCCGCGCGAATATCACGAGATTCCTGTATATTCGTTGAACAAATCGAATCGCGATCAGACTGCTCGCGTTTGAAAGGCTCATATCGGCTTTTCAGTGGCTCAATTCTGTCGAGAAAATTCAATACGAGACCTTTAATTATTACGGTACATGGCAATGGAGAAACTTCACTTCCGGCATATTATATCTCGTAAATATATTTTGTAAACTTTTCTATTTTTATATAGGCAATTTGCGCTTCTTTAATGACACAAACGAGAAATCCATAAATGTATTATTATAGAAGTTTTTTTATGATTATTTGTAGAGTTTTGAGAAAATGTTCTAATTTTTTTCAAGAATTCCGAGCGCTGTTACGCTTTTATTTCATTGAATATTTTATTTCAAATCATATCGAATACTAAAATTACGATTTTAATGCACCGAATAAGAGTTTCTGGGTCAAATAATTAATTTCGTAGATATATATTCGAAGATATAAGTGGAATTTAATTTGCGTTCTTTACAAATATCTTTCTGGTAGAAATATTTTCATTGTGACGTAATAAAGGGACAGCCATGCATCGCGTTGTTATGGCGAACCGCGTCACGAGACGCACGTGGAAGAAAAAGAAGAGAGAGAGAGAGAGAGAGAAAAAAAATAATAATGGGAAAGGTTAATTGAGAGAACGGAGAACTGGTTGAGTCACTCGATTGGCCGGGAGAAGAAATTTTTTGGTGGGGCTAACCGTTTGATTGGTCGACCGTATTACTAGGACGTCGTTGCCCCGTAGGGTATATTCGCGATCTCTCGCAGGTATCGAGCAATAGCCAAAACCACACTTTCTTCTGCTTCAATACGAATCGAAAACGGTTTGTTATTTAAAAAATCTTTTGAAATAATTTTAATTTTCTTGTAAACACAAACATACACACAAAGAATCGGATGATTTGAACGAATCGATAATATTTTCACACCGTTCGCCACTTCGCTCATCGATGATAATGCATTCGTGGAATCATAGTTGCAATCGTTCAAAATATTCAGAACAAAAAAAAACGATATCAAATTACATTTCGTCGTGTCGCTGATGACACCGGGAATAGAGACAAAACGATTTCCATCATGAATTATAGAAATTTGAAATTTCGAAAAGAATAATCTCAACTTTTTACTATTTATACGATAAAATTATCGCACTTAATCTCTGTGACCTGTATAATAGAACTTGTTCGTTCGCGAAGAAAAAGTTTTTTTTTTCTTTTTTTTTTCACGATAAGTGTCACATATTGGTTGCATTAATTAGGTCAATTACAGAGACAGAGAAAAATACGAAAAGTAAAAGGAACACAGCGAAATTCATCGGTCGAAGAAACACGTGACGAGTTTTCATTGGAGAATGTATATTTCGTTATTTTTACCATTCGTTGGATAACGATTTTTTAATATTTTGAAACGGCCCGTTTCGCTGTTTCCTTTCCACCAATTATCTTTGTAATTTGAAGATAATTCGTATTTTCTTACTCTCCTGTGCGCCTCGTGTCACGCGAGACGAAAAATAATATTTATAGATTGAAGGATTTTAACAGTAGAACGTGAAAAAAATTCACCGTTCGGATTCATCGTGACAGTTTTTTTTTGCTGATTTATTCCAATGCTGCTATTGATCATACGAAAATTAACAAAAAAATTGGTCATTCGAGTCTGATTATCGTCTCAAAAAAAAAAAAAAACAATCGATCAAAAATAAAACTCGTCGCCAATGAGAGTAAACCAGTTTCAACGTATGACTAAACGTCTCTTTCTGTTTCATCTGATAATAAAATATACGGCAATATTCTTTATCTTTTTACGAGATACCGATTAATATGAAACGTTTGTGTGGAGAAAAGCTTGCGAAATAGAAAAAAAAAAAAAAAAAAAAATTCAATTCCACGACGAAAAACTGTGCCAACGCATTTTGATCAGACTGCGTGTCAAAATCGAAATGCTGAAAATTTTTGTATTCTCGTATTTTCTACGAGCGCGCGGCACGGACAGTGATGTTTCTCAATAGAAATACGATAATTTCCTAGCGATATGCTAGAGTCAAAATACGATTTGAAATTTCAAGTTTTCACAGATCAGCTCGATATTGCACACTCGAGAACTGTATTTTGTAATTACAATTCTATTCCGTCTTTAGAAAAGTCTGCAGAGAAACACAGGAGAATTCGTTGCCGGTATATGATTAACGAGAAGTTGGTCATTCGGAATTTTTTTCGAACGCAATTTATTTTCTTCATCGAACTTTTCTATGGTACGCGGCGGAACCACACAGTGAAAATAAGCAAATTTTTAATATCAAATTTGTATCGCGTTAGATATGAAAAATAAAGTATGAAACGTGGTAACCTTGATGAATGTTTTTAGTAAACATCAATGAAATATTTTTTCCGTGTACTCAATAAATGTACGCGATATGTTATTCTAATTGGAGATAAAAAAAAAGTGTTTTCTCAATATTTGATAACGTAATTTAGTATAACAAGTGTACAAAATTCGACCTCGTCGAAATGAAAAACGTTGGCCACCCGATAATTTAACGGTAAACTAGAGGTACGAATGTTCCCTTTACTTAGTGATAGGTCAGCATAATAACATTATATCTATCTTCAGCATCAATTAATGCTTATATTCCATTTCGTAAAACCTTGAAAAAAATATAAGACGATATTTTGATAAAATGGAAAAAAAAAATGTGCTCCTTATTTGTTGAAGCGTACCTATACATACTACATCGAAATACTCCAGCGATGGATTTACGTCAGATAAACACAGACCGCATATTATTTTATCTATTGGAGTATAGAATTCAGTGAAAAATAGATTCAGAAAATACTACGACGATATACATACACAGGTATACGTAAAAACTTGGGTGAATACCTGTTCGTTTTCCGCGAGACGATTTCGTCAGCAATTCTGCGATAAATAACATACCTGTATACGTAATATTTGCATTGAAACTTTATTTATTCATCGGCAAATATACCTGGAATCGAAGAAAATAAGATGTTTTCATGGATTCGTATATTTTCTATTTGTACAGTTTTGCTCATTATTCAAAAGTCTATTTCATCTTTAAATTTTCGTTTTTATTGCAAAGAATTTCGTTCGCTACACGACACTGCGTCTAGCTTCTTGCGTCTCGCGTGCTGCTGCTAGCAGTTTCACTTAAATTATGATTCTTAAGATATTCCGCTGGCTCCGAAGGGGTCAACGAAATGACAGCTGGCCCTTCAATATATATGACGAATCAGATTTATTTTTGACAAGTCGCGAAGAGAGAGAGAGAGAGAAAAAAGAACGATAGCGAACGACTATTAACCTCAATAAATCTTTGAAAAAAGGCCAATTTCTATTAAACCTTGAGTGAGTTAAATGCCAAATAATGATATTTTATGCATAAATTATTTTTTTTCAATTCATTCTAACGGTTTCGATAATGTTGAGGTTTATTTCTGTGATTAAAAAAAATAACGGTCAGCAAGAAAGTTGGAGCGTGCGAAGCGCGCGCGTTCGAATCGCCTAAATATTGAATCTCGGTATCGCGGTCCGCGTGCCTAAACCTCATGTTCGGGTCATGATCGTAACAATATAAATATGATACGTTTACCATATTCGGGGACGATGATACTAAAGGCGAGTTCTCGATTGCACGGTTGTGCGTGTGTGTCTATGCAGTTTTAGAATTTGAAAAAAAAAAAAAAAAAAAAAAAAAAATGAACGAGAAAAAAAGAAAAGAAAGATCTCCGCGCACATGTTATGCACGCGTGTGGCAATATGACGAGTATAGTTGTTCGAACATTCCACATGATCGAAGGGACCGGTTTGCGGGTTGGATGGCCCGAAACTAGCGCTCCTTGTAACGCGCGAGATAAGCCCACGCCCTTTCGTAAATAGGGTTGTTGCTGGTGTGCACGTTTCGCTCTTTTATTTATTTTTTTCCTCTTATATATTCTCTATTCGATTTCTCTCGCTTTTTTTTTCCCTCGAATTTCCCTCAGAATCCCCTCTACCCGCAGTTTTTTTTTTTTTTTCCCCTCTCTATTGCAACCGGTCCGCGCGGGCAACCAAAATACTGCGCACCCGCAACGCACGATGACGGGAAATTTTTTTTCTCCACTCGGCGAACGTGCGTGTCTGCGTTTCCCTCTTCCCCCCCCCCCCCCCCTCCCCCTCTCCTCCTACTGCTTCTCATCTTCCGAAAACTCGCGTATGCATACGTCGCTAGTCGAAAGAACGAATAAATCGCTAGACCGTTTTTCACAGCGCTATATTTCAACGATCGATCCTCGGTATTAAAAATTTACTCGATTTTAATAACTCGTTCCTCTATTTTTCAACGTAACGATAATAAACGCCTGGAAGTTTTTCTTATCAAATCACGAACCACCTGCTATATGAATGAGAAAAAAAAAAAACGTTCGATAAAGTAAAATTATTCATCAATATCGCGCGAGAACAATTTTTCATGGAGAATTCTTGTTTTATCTTATGAATTGGTTCATATACGCAAAGAAAATCATCAGATACTATTCGAAAATGATAACTAGAGTGTCAGCTCTCCCTCCCCCCCCTCTCCCTGCCTCCGATTGCATTAAAAATAGCGTTTCTAGAACCGGTTTTATCCAGTTCGTTTTGCATCAATGTGATACGAGTTAACGATCTAACGGACGCACAGGTTTGATGATTTTTGACGAAACTATTGAGCAGAGTATCGAAAATTGAAGGTTGCTGGATCAATTGTCTCATATTCGAGTATGAAATGAGTGCGAAAAATCTTTGAAGATACTCACAGAAACGGAGTCTGCGATTTGATATCTTCGATCTTTCGTGGTCGAACAGCCGTAGCGATTTTTTTTTCTCGCGCGTTATCACCAAAGTTTTTTCTGCTTCGTTACATACTTGCACATTTATATCGTGCGAATTTTATGACGCGAGAGTTTTGTGAGGAAAAAAAGAAAAGAAAAAAATTCGTTCATACGATAATGACTCGAATTAGTAAAACTTGGAGCAATCTTTTTGCTCATTGGGATCCAGCGAATCAAGATTTTCTTCCGTTGCCAGCTTTTATCAGCTTAACCGTACAATTATACGTATATATATGACCATTTTCCGGGAATAGATGGTCCATGAAGGAAGGACGATGTCGAGTTAAGTAGCTTCTCGGTAGTCGAGTTTGCCTGCATTTGAACTACTTTTTATTCCTTTTTGCTTCCAGTACAAATGGACACGTCGTTAAGAGAGAGAGAGAGAGAGAGAGAGAGGAAGGGGAGCAAAGATGGAGAGGAAAAAAGAAGATTTTCTTGACGCTGACGCCTCGCAAGAAAGCTTAATCGGGTCGACGCTCTTTCCTCTCCTATTCTCACATAATCTCATTCGCACAGGTTTAGTTTTCTCGTTGCGATGCACTGATCTCTAGATGAACGATCTCTATATTCTTCGGATTATGCGTGTGTCCGTGTACTGGAGAAAAAACTTAGTAACATGGATGAAAAAAATGTATATAGATATAAAAATGGAGTCGTATTATGCGATGAGAGAGTCCGGGTGATGATGGTGAAGGGAGAAGCTCAACGAAGCAAAATGCTATGTATCGGCAGGTAGCCGAACATCGATCAATCTATATATATATATATATATAGATGTATACATGTGTGTTTACGAACGCACGGTACGGAGTATACATAAAAATGATGTGTGATACAGTAGAAAAGAAGCGGGGACCTGACACCGAGCGGTCAATGGCCTTTGCATGCAGTCAATTTCGGGCGAATGCTCGTTCGTTTTTTATGTTATATATCTCTCCCCATCTTTTTCTCATTCTCCTCATCTCTTTTCAGAGTCCGCAGTCCAAATGCTTATATTATGCGCCCTCGAAAACTAAGCGATCTTCTAAGCGAGGGCCACATAAATGCCACGTTACGGGGAGAGAGGGAGGGAGGGAGGGAGAGAGACTTTGATGATGGCGGTGGGGGTGGGCGGAGGAAATTTTCTTCGAGATTCTCTCTCATCTTTCCTCTCTCGATCTCTTGCTCTTTATCTCTACTTTCTCTCTCTCTTTCACACACATACACACGAACAGACGTACCGATACGAATGCTTCGGAGAGTGATCACTGAGAGTAAAAACCACATCAGAGACCCAACAAACGCCCTGAAACATGCCACAGTGCATCGCTCTCTCAAGCTGATTCGTATCCTCTCTGAACAACATCGAGCAAAGATTCGGTTAATGCCGAATAGCGCCTCACCCAATCGCGGCCTCTAAATTTCTTCTCTTGCTCTTTTTTTCACTTTTCTCTCTCTCTCTCTCTCTCTCACACACACACACACTCTGTCTCTCTCAAAGCCCTTCACTGGAAATCCTCTCAGGGATTAGGAACCTGTTTTCCCCCTTTATCACAAGATTTCCACTCCTTCATACGCCTCTGGTTTCGTACAGGCATCACTGACTCTCCTATCTTTCTCGACTCTTCTCTCGCTCTTGACTTCGAGCACTCTTTATATCTCGCATTTCGTTGGCCTCAAAAAATGTTACAAATATTTATTCATGCAAGCGTACGAAATCGTATGGAAATTCGTCCCATATCTCTCTATAATAATAGTAACTTCGATATATTCTTCGTTGTAATGAATAATCAATTTTTCATTGACAATTTAATCATTAGCAAAGATGAAACGAATTCTCTCATTTTTTTCTTCCAAATTATCTCGATTTTTTTTTTTCTTTTTTGATTTTATCTCATCGAAATTCGGTCGGAAAGTGATCGGATTGTGAGATACGGCGACATTTTTTTTCTACCAACAAGCTTTTTTGCAAAACAAGAACGAAAACGAGTAGAAAAATTGTATCGAAATTAACAGATGAACGATCGTGGATTTCTTTTATCGCTTAATACTTTTTTAAAAACTCCCGTTCACATTTCAGAGTCGAAATAAGCGCCGTTGTTGCGATCGAAATAATTCCGAATAACAGTAAATACGGGGGAAATTCGACTACGTCGTCGAATATTTCATAATCGTTGGTCCGATTGTGAATAAAATTTACTTATAAATATTTGTCGACAATGGAATATATACGCCACATCGGCAGCATTCCATAGAGCCGGCTGCAAAAATAATCTATTTCAATGACAAGACTCAGCGATGTGTGATGAGTCTACGTGGCAAAAACACGTGCGTAAAATGGAGAAAAATATTTAACGATACGACGAAAATTGAATTTCTCTGTGTTCGTTTTACATATCTTCAAGGTTTATTTGGTCAATTGCAAGCTCCTCAAATCGTCCGATAATTTTTTTTCCCCACTCTCGCCAACCTGACAATAAGTAGCAATTGCTAAAAAAAGAGGGAAAAAAAAACGACATAAAAGTAGAGGAAAACTTTGCTATAACGCAACATTCGACGAAATTTTGAATATTATACAAGAAAGCCTCGTTGTACCAAAAGAAAGCTTTGTTGAAACGATAAAACATTTTGTTGCGTGAACGAAATCCTTTGTTGAACGTATTCAACGATATATTTCAAGGTTTTAATCAAAACTTTGTTTTCGATCGAAATTTTTAGCAAGTTAAGTCGATTTAACGTTAAATCCCGTAGCAAGTGAACATTGTGACACGTGCGAAAATCGTGAATTGCGTTTTTCACAAAAATCGATAATCTCTGAACGGAATTCAAGATTTTTCTCATCCCTTGTCCTTATCGCGATGCAAAGTACGGAACGACTCGATAAACATGAATCAGTGACATGAAATTTTGACATTAATATTCGAAAATTCGTCGAATAAAAACATTCATTTTAATGATGAGAAAAATTCGAGTTTTGTTAATGAAGAAAATTCGAAAAAAAAAAACGAGCCTCGCTAGCAATAATTTTCATGCAAATTTTTCAACTATAATTATTAATTATTCGATATTATATTTATCGTCGAACGCCTAATACGGCGGTATAACACATGCGTTATTTCGGTGATGGCGTCGATTGCTCGCAACAAAAAAAAAAAAAGAAGAAAAAAAAAAAACAGCACGATGCGTGTGCGTGCAGCGAGAAAATCAACTCGCGGTTCCCCATAGGAGGCCCCCGTCGTCTTGACGTTATTTCACGAGAAGCCGATGAACGCGTTACACATATACGCACATAACGTGACCTAGAAAATGATAGAAGCGTCTCTCTCTCTCTCTCTCTCTCCGCGACAACCAAACGCACGTATAATAATAATAATGATAATCGTAGAAAATACTCGCTATCGGTCTCAGTGCGCCTGTTATATCGGACGTATGGCGATGAGCAAACACTCCTCCATTATGTACCATCGTTCCATCGACACTCGTTTCACATATAAATGTATATAAATTCCATGGTTTTCAACTTTTCTCGACACGTTCTTGCCGCGATATTTGCTGCTCCGAATTCGACAGTCTCGTGCTTTTCTTCGCTTTTTTTTTTCTTTTTTTTTTTTTTTTCTCATGTCTATGTGCATACGTGTGTTGATATATAAACACATGATAGTCGCAATGGCTGACGAACTCTCGAGATAGTGCAGAACATCTTAACAGTATTTACTTATAGCGAGAAGGCTAGAAGATATTTTTTAGGTGATTTTCGGTTTGTACGCATTTACCCTCGTGTAGAGAGGAAAGAAAAATGGGAAAAATTCTCGCAACATTTTTTCCAGAGCTTGTTCGAATTTCATGGATCCTTTTCCTCCGATATGTGGTGCGAACCAGTAAATTTGGAGAAGATATACACACGAATCTCATTTTCTAAGTCCAACATTTGCGACACGAAGCCTTATTAGCGTTAAAATTTTTTTCGAGATCTTTCAGCGTCCGAATAAGCAGAATAATAACAAAGCATCGGAGAAGGCATGAATATGAAAAATCGCGAGTCAAGAGAGTAAAGGAAACCGTCATATTATTTTCATCACTGAATAAACAGAAAAAAATAAAATAAAAGAAAAATGATGCTGCTTGATTCTATGCAAAAAAATGCGTGAATTTTGGTCCGGCATAAATATTGAAATTGAATTTTTCGAGACGTTCGAATAACGTATATATCACGTTAGGAGAAAAGAAAATAAAAATGAAAAAAAAAAAATGTCAAACAAACTGAAAGTCATTAAGAGCCGCATTGTTTCCGGTAACACACTTGATTCTCAAAGTTTCTCGAGCTAATTTTTCGTACCGCATGATAATAATTATATTCATGACTTTTGAAAAGTTTTGTAGATATAATTTAAATTCGAAAGAGAGAAGAGAAGCGAAATGAATATTTTTTTTTCGACGGCGCGTTATTATGTACAAGCCGCATGAATTATCGCATCGCTATGGAACAGAGAGAATGTAAGAATAGGAATGATTTTATTTTTCCACTTCGTGGCGTTGACCTGACTCCGCGGCATGATTTATATCGTATATTTTCATCATTCGTTCGTTCGCATGCATGGATCTTCCCGTTGCGTTTGAAAAATATATATATATATATTTTTTTTTCTTTTCATGGTGAGGCATACGAAAGTTTGGCTCTATGTATCAAATGTGCGTAGGTATGTGTATAGACGCGCAGCATGGATCAGGTGACTTGAGTCGCGAGGGTGAAAAGAAAAAGATTCACCTTATACCATTACCTCGTCGCATTCCTCCTATACTGAAAGCCCCAAACCACCTCTCTCCGTTCCCCTCTTATTTTTTTTTTTCTCCACACGTCGCGACTAGTGTGCAGTCTATCGCGTATCCATGCAGAGACACGGAGAGGGGAGGGAGCGAGAGAGAGACGAGAAAAAGAGAGGAAACATTTTCTTCGGGGTACTCATATGTTCGCTGTCGCTCGTATGCACATGTGATGCCGAAAAACTTTTCTCGAAGGTATATCGACTTCGGAAGAGCAGTCACGGCGCAACGAAAAGCCGAGCGAGGCGACGTCCTCACTCTCTCCCTCTCTCTCACTCTCTCTCTGGTGGTGAAAACAAAAAAATGATGATATTTTTTCCACCGAATGAGCAGGTGACTCTGGACAAATAGGAGTGCGTAATAAACGCAGAAAATTTGAATACATTAATGCGATCGATGAAAATTTTATCGATCTATTAATGTCTTATCGAAAATCCGACGATGTTTTATACGAGGAAGCATATAAAATCGTTCGCGATAAAAATGAAATATTTGGACGGTGATTAAGGATTTTCATTGTTTCATTCGTCTCGGGTTGTTTTTAAGATTTTTATCTCAGCGGTGAAGTATTAAGCAATAAACATGAAGCCTGAAAGAGAGAGAGGCGAACGAGGAGTGAAAAAAAAAAAAGAAAAAAAAAAAACAAATTAATAAGAAAAGGACGAAAAACAGGTGGGGTTTAGATTTCATTCTTCACGAGCTCCCTAGCCTCACCGAATTCCCCTCTCGAGTTGCCCGGAAGCACTAATTGATTATTTTCCAAGCATCCTCTCTCGGTTGTGTTGGGCTCTGTGCGTGGTGCGCAAATGTGCGTAGGGCGAATGAAAATTTTGGGGCGTCACTGGTTCGCACGCACATGCAACGAAACTTTAGGCTAGGAAAACATAGAGAGAGAGAGAGAGAGAGAGAGAGAGGGGGGGGGCAAGGGGGAGAAAGGAAGAGCGAGAGGAAGGGAGGGCCGGAGTGAGAAGGAGCAGGAAGAAGACGGTGCGATGCGCGCAGCTCGGTGACGCGTATAGAGACTATGCCATGGCGATTTTTCTAGGCGATAAGGAGTGCCTTAGGCAGACTTCGTACTACGCGAACGAAAAATCCATATACAGGGAGTCCATAAGGTAGCACGAGCAACTGAGCACACGTGTAATGAGATAATTTAATGATATTCGGTTATCAGATGTTGAAATGCGATTTCGCAATAAAGGAAACACTACAGCAGAGGCAGCGGATCGACTTCGCCGGAATCATTGAACGCTTTAATTGTTTCTAATCCGAGCATTCCGATTCGCAATGACTTCTTCATCGTCAAACTTTCTCCTTTGATCTCGAAATTTGCATCCATTTCGAGTTGGAAGAACGGAAAAAATTTAACAGCGCCGTTCAGGATACAGGAGAATCGTACGGTTTTTTTTATGCGAAATAAAAATGAAACGTATGCGAGGAGAATGTGAAAATTTGTAAAGAAAAAAAAAAAAGGAGTAAAAAACATTTTCTGACTGTGCGAACTTCGATGCGAATTTTTCTCTTCAGAATATCCCATCGTTTCGAACTATTCTCAACAGTTTGGGGTACAATTTTTCGGACGCCCTTTATATCTACACATTTTTCTATGTATGTATGGTCTACTGCAGCAGCACGATAGAAAGATTTTCTTTTCTCCGCTCTGCTCTCCACTCTTTTTTGCCTCCTTCTCTCATTCTTTCGGTCCCTCCTTTTTTCTCTTTCTCTCTCTCTCTCTCTCTCTCTCGGCCATAAGAGATCAGACTAAATCCAGTAACTTTTCGCCCTCATCCAAAGATCGACTCGACCGGGTTTCAACTCCGAACAAAGCGAGCGTCTCATTAAGGGACTTTCGGTCAATGATCGGTTAGCCAAGAATGTTTTGTAATCCGCTGCATTTATATACGATTCTTGTCGAGAATCCTAACCTACTTTTCTTATTCCCTACAGAACCTTTGAACACTTTTTGTCGATTGGACAAAAAAAAATGAGGTTACCATAGTTGTGCTTTTTTTTTTTCTCATATTCACGCAGAGATAGAAAAACATTGAAATCACGAATATATTTTTTACTCAATAAACTTCGAACTTTTTTGGCGTTTGGATCGAATTTTTTTCGCGAGCAAAACGATTTGTGCCCGATTTTCAAGGTTCGCTTGATTTCAAAACCTTTTCCAATCGATCTCAATGTACTGATTGAGTTTTACGATCATGCCTAAAAATACTGAGGAACTTCATTTTTCTATTGCAGGTGAATAATCGACGGGGCGTTTGTAATTTTATTTCTAATCGAATGAACAAAGATTTCTTGGTTGAAATTGATAAAAAAAAAATCAACAATGCTCGGCTGAATGAAAATCTTACGGTGCCATGTAACACCAATTTATTTACATTGATTTAAGCGACCTCCGAGCTTAGGGCAAATAAAGTTATCATCGTGGGGCGCGTGGGCAAAATCCACTGTTGGCGTCATAACGTATATGAGTACGTGCAGAAAATAGTTTCATAGGACAAAAGTGAAAATCAGCGACCTTGAACGCTCTTTTTCTCTGCGTCGTAAGCACGGCGCAAATCGAATGGCGAAAAAAAAAAAAAACACACACACACACACACGTTTCATCTTATGTTTCATCTTATGCGTAGATTTCCATTGGCTAATTCTCTTCAAATATAACAAGAAAATATTCTGTGAATATAATCGTTTGACACGATAAGGGCGTAAGAATAATCTCATAGAAAAATTTGATAGCAACAATTGAATCAATGACTTTTTCAGAGTCCAGCGGACCTTAAATACGCAGTGAAAAACAATCTTGTCGACGAAATATATTTAATTCCAAGTGAGTTCTCGAAGGGTTTATAATTTTTACGGAATTGGGCGTGCTAGGTTCGTCCTCCGTGGTTTGTTCGTGCAATGAGAGAGAGAGAGGAGAAGAACGGGGGCTTGAAAGGGGCACAGGGCCAAGTAGCGAAGAAAAGGAGACGAAAAAAAAAAAAAAAGGAAATTCGTGTGTATACGAAAGAGGATTCGTTTCGGCAGTCGAAGAGTCGTTCTTGGCTTCTTTACGAAGTCGAAAGGCCAGTTTCACTATGAGATCCTGGCCGGTTCTCGCACCCCACTCATTTTCCCCTCCTCCGTTTTCCGTTCCCTTGCCCTTCTTTGAACCAAGTTTGCCTTTCCTTCGTACGCTTTTCTCTCGCTGATCGCCCAGCAGCATCCAGAGTTCCAGAAGACTCGAGATCTCGTAGCGGAATAGTCACGTATGTATACATACAGGCGTATACATATACGTGCATATATACGAGAAAAAACGAACCATCGGAAGTTTCATTTCGTAGATTTATTTAACGCACACACATCGACAATCGTCAACTCACGACTTTTTTTTCTTTCTAATCCTCATTTCGTTATTTTTTGCCTCTAGCGCTTTCTGCAGTATTTCCCAAAATAACCTACGATCATTACGAATATCTTTCTCGATCTGTGCCTTCGAGGCTATTTTTCGAAGCTTCTTTTTTTTTTTTCTTCAAGCGAACAGAAAAATGTCTTCGTAGCGTTTGCAAACGAGTAAGGAACATCGTTTCGAAAGAATCTCAGGAAAATCTGTTTCCATTAGTTGCGGGGAGCAAAATAATGCGATTATCTTTTTACCCTCGATGATTCCGTTCGACAAAGTATTGAGGATAATTGAATTTTTTGACAACTGAACGATTTCAATTCGATCGGATCGGTGAAATTCAGTCGAAAAAGCCAAAAAAATCTTGAATTTCGAAGCAAAATCGCAGTGAAAACAGCATTTGCGATGATTTTTCCGAAAAAAAAAAAAAAAAACAAAAAAGGAATGTTTTGACTATGCGGGAAAGCCCGTATAGGAGGTTCGGACGAAGGAAATTAAATTGAATATCTTTCTCCCGAAAAATAATGGTTTCCTCGCAGTTTCGTATTTCCTCCATTGCGCCAGTCGGCCATAACATTCGGGAGTTGGCGTAGCGTAACATGCATGCGTTTCGAAAGGGAAGGGGCTAGGGGAATATTGGCTAGGAGAATTGACGCACGCAACGGGATTGGTTGCTCGTAAAGCGTAATTCGTTCTCATGATGGTTATACGTAAACGTGTGTACATATATATATATATATTCATGTATAAATAAAATATGTATATAAGACGGGAGGTATAAAGCGCGATGTGAAATTGTAGTGGTGAAAAAAGGCCATTAGCGTTTTGGGAGTCGATATGCAGGGACTATGATTGGAACTACGGGTTAGTGTGCTAGCGGCACTGCCAGTGGGACTTGAAATTTCATGTAATTTTGTCAGGAGAAGAGAAAAAGAGAGAGAGAGTAGAAGAAAAGGCAAAAAGACAGACCAAGGGGGGGTAAGGGGGAAGGGAGGGGGGGGGAGAGGAAGATCGAAGAAAAAGCGTAGTCCGTGCGTGCCAGCATGTTCCAGTGCAAGAGCAAATGAAGACCGGAGATAGGGCAAGATAGAAGTGAGGAAAAGAGAGAAAGAAAGGTAGAGAAATAGAAGAAGAGAGAGAGAGAGAGAGAACCACCCCTACAGAAAATTCAGACTCTCTTCTAGCGGGCAGAACGAGGAAAAGTTTTCGCTGTTTGCATCTCTCTTTCTGATGGTGTTCCCTCACTCTCTCGTCTCGATTTGGCTCCACCCTCCCATTTTTTTTTCCTTCTACCTTTCTGAATTTATCTCTGTCTTGCTCATTTTTCGGCGAGTGCAAGAAGCGGCGTCACGAACAGCCCCTACCACCGAATTTTCTCATTCTCTCTCTTGCTCCGCACACACGCAGGTTTATGCACGGAGTGCGTATATAGCGGAGAAGAAGAGAAAAAATAAAAATAAAAAAAGAAAGGAAAGGAGAAGAAAAAAAACGCCTAGAGGGGCTGATAGCCGAGCCAAGTCTCTTACTAGAGATCGCTATAGTTCAGAGTGCCGGAGAGCGACGAGGAGTGCATCATCGAACAGAGCCGTACTGGTGAGTATAAAAACATCCTAGAAAACTTGTGCACGTTTATTTTTTCTCTATCACCGTCTATTTCTTCGATCCTCTCTGTCTTTCGTTTAGTCAGCGAAGGAGAAAGAGAGAGAGAGAGGGGGGAGGGGGAGGGGGAAGGAGGAGGGGAACCGCGAAGAAGGAATCAAGGCTCGGATAGGCGAAGAAGAAAAGTGGGGATGCGCTGCTCCTCTTGTAACTTCTTTGAAAATTGGTGCGGGTGTGTTTTTTTTACGCATAAACACGCTCTAATACATACGCATGGGTGTGCGCGTGTGCGCGCTTAGGCACAAAGAAGTTTCGGTGTGGATGTATAGGGCCTTAACTTAGTGTGCGTGAAAAAAATGCGCGAGAGAGCGTGCAAACGAAAGAGAGATAGAGAGAGAGAGAGAGAGAGAGAATACGCGTTGTGCGTAGCGCCGAAAACGAATCGGCATCCCCGAGAGCCCCCGGAAAAGCGAAGCCCCCAGTCAGTCTTCTAAATGTGGCATTTAGGCGTTAGTCGTATTCGCGCTTCTCTTTCCTGAAGTGTATCGAGAATAAAGAGAGAGAAAAAGAGTGAGAGAGAGAGAGAGAGAGGAAAGATTGAAAGGGACAGAACGACCTCTCGTGAGTTTCGTGTGCGACAAAACAAGCATCAAGAACGACGGATTCGAACGGGCCCCTTCTCGGCCAGTAGTACAGCCGCGCATTCGGGATGACAGTCGCCTCGTGAATTTAGTCCTTCCACTTGCGCCTAAGCGGTGTTATTTGTGCGCGTTCTTCCCGTTGCCATCCCTCGAAAGTTGCTCCGAATGCAAAAACGCGAATAACAAAAATCCAATCAAAACGGTTTTACATCTCGCCCTCTGTTATAAATCAACATCGAAGATCATCACGCCGACGTTTCTTTTAATGCTGTTGTGTTGTTTTTCTCATTCGTAACTACTTGATTTTTCCCGCGCGCAAACGCGTTAATTCGTCGCGCGCAATAACCCGGTCCAGAGTGAAGAGAGAAAAAGTGCGTGAGAATTTTTCCGACTTGGAGAGAAGCCAATTTTTTCATTTATCCACGTAAGTTTTCAAGGTCATCATTATCATCAATTGCACTAGTTCAATCTCCTCTGATTTTTCTAACGTTCGCGTCGCTTAGCATTATTTTTATTGCCAAAATACACGATTATGTTTTTTTTGCGCTCAATTAGACAGCGCCGATAATTCCGAATTTTTATTCCATCTTCTCTCGCTTCTTTATAAAATCGTCAAACCACCTGGGTTTTATTTCTTCTTCTTCTTCTTCTAATCCAAGAAATCTTCGCGATGAATTCATACTATATTTTCCTTGTTTTTCTCCAACTGATACGATCGCTCGTGGATATCGCGAGTCTTCGCAACTCAACTACGCAGCTAGTCGAGGTCGCACACGCGCAAAACTTTGCTCGTACACAAATATAGACGACGATTACGAATTCTGCTATGGTGGGTTCTGCGCGCTTTTTTTTCGTTCCCCCTCTTTCCTTCTCTCTCTCTCTCTCTCTCTCTCTCTCTCTAGACGTGTTTACGAACTCGTCGCATGGCCCTGCGGATGACGTATTCGGCGCAAAAATTTAGTCATTATCTTTCCGTCTATTCATCGTATACATATATATATATACACACACGCACACACATGGGCACGCGAATACATTCACAAATATATATTATGTAAAACGACATGTGATCCGAAAATTTCAGTCATTTATTATGACACGGTATAAGATTTTATTTGAATTTTGCTCTTCGAATTAACTAATTTCATTTCAACAACGATGATACCGCAAGCGACACGATCGCGTCGATTTTCTTTTTTTTTTTTTTTTTCAACGCTTTAACATGGAAAAATAAAAAGCGAATGAGAAAAATCCGAATAAATTTGGCACGTTGATGGGAAGAATAGTTTTATCGCCGGTTGGTAAAAGCCGTAACCACCATGGTAGCGGAAAAAAAAAATGGATCGAAATTCACATAAATCTTCGTGTAACTTGTTTATATATTCAATATACGTGGTTTTATGCGTGTACAGCCGATTTGGTAGTATCGTTTAGGAATTTTGGAAGAAAGAAGTCACGTGACGCTGTAGTGCAGTTGCTGCAAAGTATTTTTTTTTCTAATCGGTAAATGGTACAACACGAGGTATCCGGGGAGGGTAGAGGAAGGGGGAGGGGCGGGAGGAGGAGAGAAAGCGAGAGGGAGCCACGAAACACGAAGACTCATTCTTATCGCTCATGGCTCAGGCCCGTTTTTCCTGCTTCTTATATATTTCCCCATAGAGAAACGCGCGTCGCGCGAACAAACGAGTGTTCGCTATTTTTGGACGTTAGAAACGCGATAGGGGCCCGGAAATGAGCTCTTTCCCCGAAACCCCCAAAGTGCAACGTTCTCATGATCCTAGAAGCGAGAAAAAGCAAGAGAGAGAGAGAGAGGAAAATAAAACCACGAGAAAACACGCGCACAATAAATGTTGGGGAGAAAACACGCGCGGTCTATTACTCATTAGCGATTATCGCCATTAGTGCCTGGTATATAGAAAACGAAAATACATTTGGACGATTACTCATACAGCTATATCGCATAAACTTATCGTTTTGAGTGGCCAATGACGAAACGAGATTTAAAATCACAAATTTTTTCGCGCAGATCTCGCGGAGAGATCATCTCCGTTTTATGACTATTTATCTTGAAAAAAAAAAAGGAGAAAAAAAAAAAGAGTTGGATTTTTCGTCAGTATATGAGAGTAAAGCAGAAGACGTTATGCCTCGTAACGATCTCGGGTATTTGAGGGAAAAAAAGTGAAGTCATTAGTTTCGTAAATAGAATCGTTAACTCGTCGATAATAAACGTATCGCATTTTAATGATGTTTTAACAATCTTCGTTGTTTTTAGCAAGAAAAAGTCCCGTTAATCCGCATCCGATAATTTCAAAACGGATGAGTAAAAATCAGGTGTTTGTGTTCGATTTTCAGGCTCTTCAGAGAGTGAGAGAGCCGATAGTCTAAAGGATCGTTGAAAAGATGAGTTTCGCGCCGGATCAGCTGTTTTGTTTACGATGGAACAATCATCAGGCGAACATAGTCGAGGTGTTCGACAAATTGTTGGAGAACGAGACGTTCACGGACGTAACATTGGCGGTCGACAACGGTGTTTTCGTAAAATGTCACAAAATGGTATTGGCGGCTTGTTCGACCTATTTTCAAAGTTTATTCACCGAGCTGCCTTGCACCCATCCGATCGTCGTACTAAAGGACATAAAGTACGCCGAGATCAAAGAAATCCTCGAATACATGTACACCGGTGAGGTCAAAGTCGCCAAGGAACATTTGACCCAATTCGTGAGAATCGCAAACATTCTTCAGGTAAAAGGTCTAATGGCTGACAGTACTTCGTTGACAATATCAGAGCTGGTGACCCGCAACGACGAGGTCATAAGCACCAGCAAACTTAACAACCCTGCACAAATCTTCGAGAGCAACGGTCTCAACGCCGGACAATCGTCACCTCCGCACTCGACCAGCTCACCTTATTACGGATACAACGGATCGCCGACAAGACGAAATCAGCGATCGAATGTTCCTCTTCCAATGTGGCCACTCGTACCACCCGGACACAATTCTTCTCTCGATCTTGCCGCCCTTCAATCATCCCTCTCGATGAGACACTCGCTCTTCTCGTCTCACTACGAGAACACTCGGGAAGCGACATCATCGAATTCCCGAAGAACCAAATCTTCCGGTGGTAACGGCTCAACGAGAAATCACGATACGCCCATATTACGCACCGTTCTCGGTCAAGGTCACGTCGACAGCTCGATATCACACAGTCATTCAGATCCTCACGAGTATCGAAGTCACAGTAACGATTCGGCCAACAATGACAATGACGCCAGACGCACCAGTACGGATGCACCCAATCGTCCACCTTCTAATAGCCCATACGCCACAGATGCATCAGTCATGGAAGACGCTGATAGACAAACCTCACCTCCGTCACGCTCCGATGACGGCAGAAACGGTAATTTCTACTTTTGCTTGATAATTTTCCATCTCATATTAATCGGAGATCTCGATTTATCAATTCTACGATCGATTGAAAGGTCGCGTTTAAACTTTTGCGGTCTTCGTCATTTCGCACGTGCTTCGGGACGTACTTGTTTTTTCTTTTTAAAAAAATTCAAATTATTCGTGAGACGATGAATTTTCTATGATTTTTTATTTTTTTTTTTATTTTTTTATTACGCTTTGAATAAACAGCTTGAAACGAAGTACAAAGAGTCCGCGTTCGGAACAAATGATATTACGAGAGCGTACAATCGTCGGTTCGAATTTAGCCGCACGTGTCGAAAACATTAATCGCTCAGCAACTTCATTGATACGATAAATCTATTCTCCTCTATACTCGATACGAATAATTTCATATTTGGTAACATATCGATCGATGCACGCGGGTCAAGATTGAAACGTTTTTCGTATAAATAAACGTCGGATAATTGCATCCTGTATAGAACGTTTAAGCCGGAATAGCGAGAAGTAGGACGATAAAAAGCTATTTTCGTTCCGGGGTTATATTTCGATACTTCGATAATTTTCCTTCCATTGATTAAAAGGTAATTATGACGACACGGATATGACGTACCTGGGCAGAACTAAAATTCATAAAATGATTATTGTTTTTATTTTCGTTCGAGAATTTCGTTGCGACGTTTGTTATTCGGTATGAATTATGCGGCCTTCGCTTTGATATGATTTTAATTGGAAAATCCATTAGCGCGTGATCGAAGAAGATGAGGAAAATCAAGCGTCGTAACGATCGCAACTTTTTCATTGGAATTTATTTTTCAAATCTTCAGCATTTTTCAGCTTATTTTTCGAAAACTTCGGTTAAAAATTGAGAAGAAAAGTGCTCACGATTCGAACGATACGTCGAACCAAGTTTTTCTTTTTTTAATTTTTTTTTCTAAGAAAAATTTCATCGAGCCAATGAAAAAATACGTTTATGGGGCCAAAAACGGATTGATTTCGTGACTCTAAAAAAATATTTATGATCGTTTTGGAAAAGGTAACAATTGCGCTCTTTATAATGGGAAGGGCTGGGGGGGAGGGAGGGGGGGACAAAAGTATTTATGATCGCATTTCGTGAGACATAAAAAAATATAACTCGCAGCTATATTTTATGCCGAATTTGGCCCTGCGGCAGTAGCCTCAAAATATTCGATAGCACATTCGGTAGACAGGGCGATGGGGAATTTGCGTGGGTGCTGTCCTTGACTGGAACCTTCGTACTTTTGTAGCTTATTCCCCATGAATGTAAAATATATCAGAGAAAGAGGGTTGCCACCTGGTGGGGATAGCAAGACGCAAAATAATCCCCTCGAATCGTCATATGGCATTGAAGAAAAGAAAAAAGTCTCGGAGTAAAAGTTGTATAACCGATAACGAAGCCCTTGATAAACTGTTGATTAATCGACCATTGAAAGCCATTGATTTCTCGTTTTTATGGCAAAAATTGTTCAAGTTCGTTGCTCGATCGTATAGATTGTCAAACTTTTCTTATTGAGAATCGTGCACCCTTGATTAGCGACTGAAATTTAAAAAAAAGTCTCAAAGTTTTCTCATTCGAATGAATCGCGATCGTCTCCGATTGACCATTAACGAGCATTCAATCAGAACAAAACAAGAAAAGCTGTTGAACACTTTTTTTTATTTTATTTTTCGTTTTTTTTTTTTTTTTTTACTTTGTCGTAGCAGGCATAGCGAATTACGTGCCAACTCAAAGACCGGAATGGAAGCGTTACAAGCAGTACACCAGGGCCGACATATCAAACGCGATTGAGGCTGTAAGACACGGTATGAGCGCACTCCAGGCAGCCCGAAAGTTCGGCGTTCCCTCGAGGACCCTTTACGACAAAGTTAAGAAACTTGGTATAACGACGTCAAGACCCTTCAGACGCAGTTCAAACAGTAGTGGCGCTTGTTTCCCGTACGGTCTCGGTGGCAACGTTAACGGAAGTATTTACGGTACAGTTTCCGAAAGCGAGAACGACAACAGCAACGTACTGATGGATAATCCGGCTGCATTGTTAGAAACCGCTTTCGCTGAATCCCGTGAAGAATCAAGAGATCGCGAATCGATGATGGAAGTTCAACGAAACAGTCCGAGTCCGCCGCCGCCGCAGCAGCAACAACCACCGCCGCCGCCACCGCCACCGCCACTCTACACCCATCGACCAATGTCGGCGGAAGGAATTTCGCATCAAGAAACGAGCGACGATGTTGAGGCACAAGTCGAAGATCTGTCGATCAATCGAAGATCCGACGTACGCGTCATAATGTCACCGAACGTCACGGTTAAAGAGGAAAACTGAATAGAACGTCTGGTATAAATGAGATTATACGAAAGAAAAAAAAAAGATAAAATTTAGTGGCTCCTCAAATTTTTATCATTTTTCTTCCGCAATATCGAAAATAGTACGAATTTTTCTATTTTAATGATTCGAACTATGGCAGCAATTGTTATCTGCTTCCAAATCGGATTTATCCAAATTATCGACTGAAGCTAACGAACCAAGTTCGTTCGTTAATTGGAGAACAACTTCAAGAGCGTTCGTATATGTTGAACGAAGAAAAATGACAAAAATAGGTAAATGTTGAAAAAAAAAAGCAAACAAACAAACAAACACTTTGACGTATAAGCAAATAGAATAATTGTGATTCGACTCTAAAATGCAATCCGTACAGGCGCAATCGTACTCTATAGAAATGAACAAAAAGTTCGTAGATACGATAAAATCGAAAAAAAAAAAAAAAAAAAAAAACAAATGTTTAAGAAAAAAGAAGATTGAAAAAAGATACTCCAAGTGTCCTTCGTTAAAGCGTGAGTTGAATGTGCAAAAAGAAAGAAAAAAAAAAAAAAAAAAAAAAATGGAGAAAAGAGTAAAATCCGTTTTTCCGATAGCACGTGGCGGCGCCCGTGAGAAAATATCGCGCCTCAAACAACCTCCGACAAGTAAACGAGATTAAAATTATTGATTTGGCCTTACATAGATAAATAAAAATATATGTTATATCAACGTAGGTCTACATATGAATATATTCGTATAGGATACGATAAATATAGGATATATATTATTAGATTGAATAAGAATGATTTGGCCTTACTGAATATCGAGTATCGATATATTTTCGTTGAAAAACCAGCGTAACGATAAAAAAAAAACACACAAAAAAAAGCCTAAATGAGTAAGAATAATCTCGAGAAAAGAACGAAAATAAAAATCGGGTATAACGGGTAAACAAACAAAAAGAAAAAAAAAAAAAAAAGAAAATCAAGCGCGCGTTAGCGAAACGAGAAAAGAAAAATCACGAAAGCATGTATATTATTATTTTTTTTTATTAAGCCACCTACAATATGATTTACGGCATTTAAAATGTTGCAACGCGAGGGAAAAAAAGCGAAGAAAAAAAGAAATGACGAATTATACGATGCGTGATTCTCGTAATTAGTAGCATTATCATTGTAGAATTAAATGTTACGCGAAACAGTTTGAGAATCATTTTTTTTTTTTTTTTTCTTTTTTTTTTCGTTAACGACTGAGATATAGATGTTAACTTTTCGTTCATCACTCGTAAACTATTCCGGATTGTATGTTATCGATGACTTAAGGAACGAGAGAAAAAGCAAAATAAACAAAGTTGCAGAAAATGGATTTGAGAAAAAAAAAAAAAAGAAGAAAAAAAACGAAAGAAAGAAATTTAAAACTTGGCTCTGGGATACAGCTGCAATATTGCTCAAGTACATATCATTATTCACGGAGATATATGCTTTGGGACCAATTCTACCTCAAATGTAAAACATCGTTGTTCATCATAAATGTAAGACTGATCACATCACCCACCTGAAGTAAACTATTACTTATCGTACGTTTGAAATCATTTCAACAACACGTTTTATGTAATTAATCTGCGAACGACTGATCGGTGACTCCCAATTACATAAATTTACATATAAATATATAAATATAGATATTTACGTACATATATATATATATAGATAAATAAATATATATATACATTATATATATATAGCCTCGCTATATACTCTATATTATTATTGACATCATTATCGTTGGTATAAATGTTATATTACAAAAGGCTACGAGGTTTTCATTGTATAATCGCTATCTCACACATTTACATGTACACACAAGTGCACATTATTATAATCAGACTTTTTCTTACAGTAAAATAACGATCGTTCAACGACCGTACTGGCTGCAAAAATGTTATTATTACCTCCGAAGGTACGAGCCATTAATTATAAAGTGTTTTTATTTTGAGAAAAAAAAAAAAAAAAAAAAATTTGAGAAATTTGCCAGAACGATTAGAATTGATTTTTTTTCAAATCGTTGAGATGAAACTCTAGCAGCAGTCTGCAAAAAGGCGCGCAATTTACGCGCAAAACTTTAAATACATTAATCTTGGGTTATTATTATTATTTGGTTTTTCTTACGTACTGAGCAAGAAGCAAAGAAACGTATAAAAAAAAGATTTATCGCTGCGGTAATCTATTAGTTTTCTTGCGTTTATTATATACGAATATATAAAAAAAAAAGAACAAAAAAAAGAAAAAGATTTCTCGCCACGCCGCACGATGATCCGATCAAGCTGAGGTTTTAACAAGTTCGCATTATCATTTTTCATAAAACGAATCATTGTTATAACGAAATAAGCGTTAAGTACAATATAATATTAAGTTGTAGTACAAATAAAAAACACACACACAGACACGCGATACAGTCTCGACCACAAAACCGTGGAAAAAGAAGGCCAAACAATGTCACGAGGATAGTTGTCACAATTTGGCAAATTCACCGAGATACATTTTTTGTAATAGTTTGTTAAACTGACAAGTACCTGGATCACGATTTATGATAATTTATTATTCGAACCGAATGCGCACAGCGAATAAATGCTACTTTCATGACGAATTCAACGTGAGCTCTCGAAGCAGAGAAACAAGCTTTTCAAACAAGAAATTCGTTTTCAACCCGATTGCCTCAAATTTTCGAATGGCACTTGCCATTTTTTAACATCGACGAGTCACGCGACAAAGGTCTAAAAAATTAAAAACCTCATGCTTTAAAAATTCGTTGTAACGCGGGAAATTATATATTTCGAAAAACACGATTAACAGAACAATAAGACACGATGCTTTTATTATTCTCATAGTACGTTTATCATTATTCTTATCAATAAGTAAATCACGTTGCCTTAACAACTAGACGTTGTATTACAAGTAAGACTGATTATTTTTTTCTTTTTTTTTTTTCACTACGCTACACATATATAAATATGATGGAAAACGTCAATTTTCAATTAATACGAAAAATAGAAACAACGAACGCGCATTTATACAAAAAAATATGTAGAGTCGATAGAAAGATGGAGATAAAAATCTATCTGCCTCAACGGGCGTTTCGAAATATCGATAAATTGTAGAACAATTAAATATCGAATGATCGATTCCCGTTGGTCGAAATAATTCCATTGAAAAACCTCATCAATTGCCCAGAATCGAACGTAAAAAAAAATCACAAATCTTCCGGATACAAAATCCGAACAACACGAGACGTATTTTCAAAATTTTTTATTTTATTTTATTTTTCACTACTATTAATATTTTTTTTTTTTCCCCATATTACTCGTTGTAAAGGTAAACAAATGATGTAGGAGTTGAAGAAGGATTGCAACGTACAAAAAAATTAGCAATGTATACTATTGTTTACGTAACATTAATGTGAAATCGTTGAAGCATGTTCCTTCGACGTGCCTCGAACTCGATTCACCAACCTCAACATTGCCTACCTCATAATCATTGTAAGAAATTCATAAAATGTGATGTTTTATGCAAACCTGATACGCGAGTTGTTATTACGACGAATCCTCACCCTTGCATATTCCATAAGAATCAGATTTTCTCAGATAACAATTATTGTTTAATCACTTTTTCAATCGTTAAATAGATCAACTCTAAAACTATGCATTTTTCAATTAATAATTTTTCATTTCGTAATTAAATTAAAAAATGACGAATCAACCAGTTGCTAATTTATTTACTTAATTACGAAAAAATAGGATTCAAAAGTAATTTTTACCTGAATCATCGATACGTGCAAATTAACATTATTTTGAAAATCTTTCAACGTGTCTTCAATCAACAAACTTCGTTGAAACGAATGAGAAAAATGTGGTTAAAAGCAATTGTGAATTGGATTTGTTTTTTCAGACGAAAGTTTATTATTTTTTTGTTATTTTTTTTTTTTTTGTTTTCTCGGCAACACAAACATTGTTGTATTTTCTCTGTCGAAATATCTCTGACTAATTACAATTCTTATTATCAAACGAGGAAAACGAAACTGAGTTATTTTGATATGAATTTGCAGGGTCTTCTCGATCCTATAAACCAGTTTAATATCACAATTACAAATAACCTTGGAATCAAGGATTAAAAAGTTTGAAATAAAAAGATGCCCCACAATGGAAACTTAAATAAATCTCGTAATAATAGTTCCATTCAATGACGAGGCTCCTAATATTCATCGGTTAACGTGAGATAACCTATAAATAGCGCATCAATGTACGTATTCACTGATCGATACTTTTAATTAATTCCGGTCGAATGTGCTGCCTGCCAGTCGTCTCTTTGTTTCGAATTTCTCGTGCATATGTGCGACTTCAATGGTCGAAGTAACGAGAGTTAAAGTTCCTTTCTCGAACTGCTGGCTCGCAGACAATTTCAGTGATTCGACCTGTCGCGTTACCGGGAGATCATTATTCATTTTCGTAATGAGCGGAATTCACGTAACACGTATTACAAATGTATGAAAAATAAAATCAACTTTTCAGACATCGAATTCCTTCATTCCTCATTTTTTTTCATCACTTCATTTTGCAGCTTGAAAAATGATATTTTTTTCGATTTAAAATTCAGTTATAAAAATCAAGGAGCTTCTAGAATTTTTGCACGATATAGTCAATTCTCAAATCTCAAATAATCCCGAATTATTTATTCGTTTTGTTATTCATTATTATGAACTATTCAAGCAAGAAATAATTCGATCGATGATTTACTAAAAATGGATATTTTCGAAATTTTCTGACAGAAATAATAATAACGAAAATAGCTTGATAATTTTATGAAAAAACGTCGATATCGTGAAATTATATAATTCCATTTGATTCAAGAGTATGTGAGTCAGTCGGTATCTCGCCACCGTGAGTGCGAGAGAGATATTTGCAAATATCGAAAATAAAATTCTCCCACACGGTTCGACTGATTACAAAAAGGCCCTCTGACAGCCTATTTTTGCCATCGCCCTGCTCTGCGTGACCTGAAGGAACCTTTTTGTGATCGGTCATACTGTGTTGAAGAATTTCAATTTCGAAAATTCGAAGCGAAGTTAGGTGACCGATCCATACTCTTGATGAAAAGATATTTAACGATATACGATTTGAGAAAGAGAATGCATGAGGTCTTATAAATATAAAAGCACCATAAATGTGTTTATAAAAAATTAAAATATAAAAATGTTAAAGATAATAAGAAACCGAAGCATAAAGACGTTTTCGTTCTACGAGTTCGAGTTGTACTTTTGATCATTCCGTTGATCAGTCCTTTGACAGTTCTCATCCAGTTGAGACATTGAATAATAAAATAATATAATATAACTAGCTTTATTTTTTCATAACCTGCTTCCCGAAAAAAAAACCCAATAAGGGAGTTGAAGAAAAATGATAAGAGATAAAAAAAAAAAATTGAGAATTTGCATGGAGTTTATTTTTCATTTTAGTTCGCTTTGTCAACGTCAGTTGAAACGGGGTTATTCGTTAAATAATTATTGGTAACGAAGTGAAAAACCCGAGCATTACGAAGAGTCTCTGTTTGCGCTGTTTCACAAATAACCACATCCAAATGAATATAATTCATTAAGGCTTCGAGAAGAAAAAAATAAAATAAAATAAAATAAAAATAAGTGAAAAGGAAAAAGGAGGTTTTTGTGTCTGTGGACTCTCGTACGACGGAGTTAACGAGTAGAACATATATATTTTCTACGTTGCACATATAACAACGTTTCAAGAAGCTTCGTGTGCTGACTTTTGCTCAGCTTGTAACTCTCGGAGTAGAATCAGAGAGATTTTTACTACTACGTGTGGGAATTTCGAGCTCAGTCCCGTCTTTTCTGTACCGTGATCTTCTTCTCTCTCGGTCTCTCTCTTTATTTTTTTTTCTTTTTTTTTCCTCCTCTTGCTTGCACGTTCTGACGGGCCGTGTCGCATAGGGTGTACGTTGGGTGCCAACCGGATGTGGAAAATAGTAACGAGAAAGGTAGATGAACTACGTGGAGTCCTGCAGAGGGTAAAGGTGAAGAGAAAAACAGAGAGCGAGAGCAAGCGAGAGGAAAATATTGGACAGAGGCATCTCGGAGGATGCGCGGAAATAAATGTATATAGATAGCTTTTTTTACATATCGGGTGTGCCGAAACCTTGCAACTATGATTTTCAAGTTTATTCCATTATCATTAACGATGAACTAGAGCGAGGCTGTGACCGGGGGGGGGTCAACGAAAATCGGACTGATCGTAACGGTTTAGAGGTAAGTTTTTAGGTCAAGTGACACTCGACATAAGAAATATTTGCGATGATTTTTTTTTCAGCACTGACAGCGGATTTGCAGCTGACACAAATTTTCGATGATCGAATTATGAAATAACAAAGTATAACAGTTAAAAAATGAGTTTTTTTTTTTTTTTTTCATTATCAACTTCAAAAATCGAAATGAACTGATTCATAAAAGAATTTTATTCCGACGGAATGTAAACTGCTTGCATGTCGCAGCTACGACACTCGACAATTTCAATTGTTGGGAAAAAAAGTTTTGTGGATTTAATTAATGAAAATTTCTTCGATACCGCTTGCCTCGTAGACACTCCGAGAGGAGCTTTGAAAGAGAAAATTTTCGAAGCATATTTTCTCCTTCGATGCGCAATTGATGAGATGTTATCCGATTAGTGGCAGCCAATTCAGTGCGCTCGACGTAAGAAAACCTCGAAGTGGGAGGAGGGGATGGGGGGGGGGGGGGGGAAAGCGCGCTAAGCCATTCAGCCGTGTCTGATAGGTTTAAACGTTTCTGCTCAAAGCTGAACCCCTCCTACTTCTCATTTGTTTATAGAAATCAATATAACTAATTGGGAACGTCGGGAGCAAAAATGAAAGAGTGCGTAAAGAATTGAATTCAATGTGTGCGAGGAAAGGAATTTAATTGAATTAAAAGATTTCGCGTCTCGGATAATTAAATCCTCTGCAAAGAAAAATGTAAAAAAATTTTTTGCATTTTTCGCATATTCAGTACACCGTTACGCAATTGCATACTTAATTTCGCGGTTCCATAGTCGAGATACTGAAAATCAATAAATCTCATTTTTATAGAGAGCCATAAAAAATGTCACATTTTACGCACTATAATCTCGAAACTTCTACAAATTTTTTCACAAAATTCTCACTTACAGAGAAACTTATGAAGAAGTTTATCAAATTTATTTCAGAGATAAAGCTATATAAACCCTCAATCCATGAACGTTTTTTTTAACACCCTGATTCAGTGAACCGCGGATTGCTGTTTTCTTTGCGCTATCACACCCGCAATTATAAATGAAAAAATCGGAAAAAAATCATGGTCAATCTTCAGACTCTACTTTTAAAGCGAAGATTTTTTTTTTTCTTCTTATTTTTAATATATATATTTTTTTTTCATCAAATATCAAGAAATGCGCGAAGAAAACGTTTGTTTTGAGTGACGAAAACGACCCTTAACCCTTCGGCTGGACACTTATACGAATTTGTACCCATAAATAATGCAGTTTCCCGGCGAGTACAATTTTAATTTCGATTCTTTACTCCAACTATTTTGAACTTTCCAAATATTCCATTAAAAATTTGGACATTTTAAGCCAAAGAATCGAGCGTTTCAAAATAAGCATAAAAGCAAAATAAAAATAGGTTTTGCGGTGGCGAAGGTTAAAACATTTATCCAAAAATTCATATATTCAAAGATATCTCAATTAAATAACGAATCCGATAATAAGCGAGGCTCATTAATTCAACGAATGTAGGTTATAAGAGATAAAAAAAAATTATATTTAAGTCATCCCGAATCAAGCAGCGAATAGTGATAATTCAAAAATAAAATTCAGTGCCCGATTTATCGACGACTTTGCCCCGGAATGAGGCAGGTATTTGATCGACTGTCAATCGAACAAAAAGTAGCCGAAAGAAAATCTTTTTGACAATGAGACGATTCAACGAATCGCCAACAGTTCGAAGCTCAATTTTTCGGACACCCTTTATGCACGGAAGTGTGTGTACATGTGGATTCATGTACGAGGCATCTGTGATGATATAGGCGAGAGAGAGAGAGAGAGTGGAGGAGAGAGGAGTGAGATTCGATACGCGATCCACCTTCCATCCGAGCTCGTCTCGCGTACGTGCCTCGGAAAAGCCCGGCAGTAAGCATAGAGGAGGCATCGGACAAGCAAGTAAGCAAGCACCCGAGCGCACACATAGGAAGAAGAGCATGCACACAAAACCGGGAAGTGGAAGAGGCAATGTGCGGCGGTGGCACGCGAACAGGGAGAATAATTATGAGCTTGCGCACAAGCTTGCGCCCTCTGTCTTTTCCTCTCTCTCTCTCTCTCTCTCTCTCTCTCTCTCTGCCTCGTTCGCTCGAATATACGAGATGGTATATGGAGGGGCTGGGGGTGGGAGGGCGAGGGGGAGGGAGGGAGGGAGAAGAGTACGAGGAGGACGTAGAGATAGGGATGGGAGGGCAGAGCAACGGGTAAGGGGGTAATAGAGCCAGGCCCGGGGGTTGTATAGCAGCCGAATGGAAGGCGCAGTTGGAATCGTTCGTGGGCTGTTAAAATCGCACCGGGATATTCGCTCCTGGTCGTCTCGATCGCGCGTATCCCAACGGGCGAGTAGAGCAAAAATAAAGATTGAATATTGGGCGATAATTGAGAGCGGATCAACTCGTGACTCTGTTGAGAATAAATAAAGAGCATCGAGGACAATTAATAAGGCGGGAAAATATGAGACGATCGTTGACAAACGTATCGAAGGAAAGTCTTTAAAAAAATTAAAAAAAAAAAAAAAAAAAACGATATTTACACGAGGTCAAGAATAATCGAGTGTGTAAATTCTGCTGCGAGGAGAATAATAAAAAGGGAAACTGTGTGTTTGGTGGCCACGACGAGAGAAGCTGCCGGATTACCGGGTTCGCTACACAGCCTTAAAGAGAGAAAATGTAGAAGAGAAAAAAAAAAAAGCGTGACACGGCCGGAATATTAAACTGTGAATTTCATCGTGTGCTGCGCGCCGCCCCTCTCCTCCTCCCTTCCTTCAATCTCAGTGTAACAACTTTATCTCGCTTCTTTTTCGACCCTCACTTTATATCGCCTTTTTTCTTTTATACCGGATATATCTTTGATCTCGAAAGCTCTTGGTTAAGTGCGGAGTGAGCTGCGTTCAACCGAGTGACACACTACCATAGAGAGAAACTCGTCTCTCTCTCTCTCTCTCTCTAGCTCTCTCGATACTCGTACTACCGAGGAAAAACAGAGAAGGAATAGAGCTGTCGACGCCTATCCGGATGCTGAGGCATGCGCCGTAAACATAACGAGATTGATGTATCGCGGAGCGCAGGTATCATCGGATTCACCATATTCATACTTATTTTTTTTTTTCTTTTATAATACACATTCATAGATACTTCGATTGAGTTTTCATAATCCATCAACGTATGGGGATTCATATTTTTCATGACCTCTCCCGCGCTCCCAGTACTCTATCTCCGCGAATATATCAATATACGCGTGATACAATGCACACGCGGCGGGTGCTCATCCCAAATTCGTTGCTTTCGCATCTTCGTACCTCGGCACTTTGCATTTAACGTAGGAGCCAGCGATATAACCAATGTAAATTGAGAATAAATATTGGTTGTTTCGAGCAATAGATTTCGTATCAACGTTTGATGCAACGAAATTGAAAATTATGAAATTTTCTTAGTCGATCGAGAATACGTATCTTTTTGTTCGGTGCATCGTATCTGGAGTCGCGGTAGCGACTCGGAGACAAGTACATTTATAAAAGAGTTCGATTGCAAGACCCTTTACAGGAGCGACCGCGTTCCCAATTGTTTTCGAAATTTTTAAAAATTTATTTCTGTAATAGTTGAATAATTACAGCAGTTTAGAGAATGTGATGGGTTCACGTATTTTTAATTTTTTTTTTTCTTTCGATTGTGACCACTTGGAACTCTGTAGCTTAACGCATATTGAAGATTTTAATATTTTAATTTTTTCGTTACATCAAAAAATGTGCATTTTTTCGCACACATTTTTGATGTTTATTTGTTTTTTTCGTAGTTTATCAATTATACGTTCGACGTATATGATTTCAAACAAGCTCATTTTGTACGCGTTCACGTATGCATCGCTATTGCGATGGATTTGAGAGAAAACGAAAATCTTATAATTTCAAATTGAACCTTCGTCAAATATGAAAATTTTTAATTGAAAAGTAAAATAATTTTTTGACTTTTTTCCTTTTATTGCCAAAGGAATTCGATCGTTGTCCGCATCTGACAGCGATCGGACTGTTGTCGTTGAGACGAAGCGATTGTGATTCATAAGATTCTTGAATGAATAATTCTGCAATTCTTCAAAATGAGGAACCAAAGTAATAATCGAATGATGAAAAAAATTTGACAAAATACCCAAAATTTTATTTTCCGTTCTATTATAGTTTCGATATCACTTTGGGATTTGAAATAATGGGAATAAAAAATCGAACGTCGAACTTATTTTGCCAACAGATTTCGAGCATCTTCCTGTTAATATGCTTGACAGGGATGAGCGTTTCGCTCACCTCCGGACAAGAGGGAAATTCGACTTCAGCTGAGAGCGTTATTCCATGCCCTGCACAATGCATTTGTCTTTCATCCAAACAGGTAACAAAAAAAAGTTCGATTCTTTCTTTAAAAAAAAAAAAAACAAAAAATATCGAAACAAAGTAAATCTCTCGATAGACGAAAAGCGTTTATACGATTCTGTTCTCTCGAACAAAAAAAAAGGAAAAAGTTTCAATTAAATTGACTACCAGAAAAAAAAAATAAGAGCGACCCTATTTTTTTTTCATTTTATTCCAACACAGAGCATCGTTGTTGAAAAACAATATTCAAGGGGTGAGGAATAAAAAATAAAAATGTTTGATAATGATGTTGAGGAAAGATTTTCAAACGGTGCATTTTGGGCGCTCTTTTACTAAACATTCATTTTGAGCAAACTGAAACTTTTTTTTTCAAAGTTACCATGAAAATCGTGAGAACGTAGGAAAAGATAATATTCAAGATTATTGATGAGCTAAATATTAATTTCGAATGGAGAAAAGAACATAAATTTCAAGAGAAAAGATATAGATTCATCGTGCAATTCCGATATTTCATATTTCTTTCAAATATTTGAATTTTTATCGAACACCACATAGATTTGTCATTTAAAATTTTTTTCAAACTTCGTGCCCTCGAAATGACAGATTTTTTCCCACGTTCTAGCGGTTCGTCATAACTTTAATATTAATATTCAATATCATGATTCGTTATCTATGCTTGATAACCTCTGGCAAAATAACAAAAAAAGAAAGAAAGAAAAAACATTATTCTAAACGACAAAGATCAACGTACAACTTTCAACTAACACAAAAAATTTCCCGAACGATGTGGCGACGTATAAAAAAAAAAAAAAAAAAAAATCAAATCAACGGAATTAGGCGCTCTGCAACACGGGAGGACTGCGAGAAATTCCAACGTCGCAATTTACATCAGCGGTGGAGGAATTGTCGCTGACGAAGAACAACATAACGATAATAAAATCGGACGCGTTCGCCGGTCTTCGTAATCTTCGTAGATTAAGTTTGGACGGTAATAACATAACGATGATTAAGTCATTTGCGTTTCGGGGTTTGAACAAATTGACGGATATATCGATACAGCATACACCGTTGCGTTACATCGGACAATATTCGTTCGCAACTTTGCAAAACGTGACGTCATTGCTGTTGGCGAATAATCGTATAAATTATATAGAATCGAGCTCGTTCGCGGGCACGAGTTACGTTAAGCTCATATTATTATCGAATAATCCGTTGATAACGATACACAGTAAGGCTTTTTCGGGTTTGACGAATGTCGAGCATCTTATATTTCCATCGGGATTACAAGTTATCGAGCCGGACGCTTTCAACGGTTTGCAAAACGTTGGACAAATAAAATTAACGTTTATGGATCTGAGCAGTCTCCAGCCTTTTACTTTTCGAGGCTTGAGTAACATAGCTCGTTTGAACATACAAGAGAGCGATTTGGGTGCTGTTAGAGTTGACGCTTTCACGGGTTTGAGTCACGTTGATAGTCTCAACATAATGAACAACAAAATCGACGTTATTGAAGAGCTACGCTTGACAAATGAAAACGCGATCGGAGTTTTTCGTTTCACCGGTAATCACGTATTGTCGGCGCCACGTGCTAAAAACACAAATTTAAATGTCAATACTATTCTCGCCGTCAACAATCACTTTCCGTGCGACTGTCAAATTCACGATGTTCTTGAAAGCGATCTTATTAACGCGAGCGTCGAAGAGTTTCGTATTAAAAATTTTTGTATCTCACCGATCGAGTACAACGGTCAATCGATGAGTCTCGTCGATTTCGACGGAATCGCGAGGTGTCACGATAAAGTTGTTCAGGACAATCTTGGCTCGGGGGCCCATCGATCATCTCTTCGTTTCTCACTTTTAGTTTCATTTTTTTTACTTTTATCTTTCAATTCGCTGCAAACGACCCATCATCTTTGAATTTTCGTCAAAAAAAATTAAAAAAATAAAACATATCGTGCGATGATAATGGGAACGAAGAAAAATGTTGGAGAGAGAGAGAGCTTGATTCGGGACAATGTTGGCATATCAAAAAATATATTCGTACGACGTAAAAATTCATTTGTTACCGTTCGAATCGTTAACGTAACAAATTTTGATGAAATTTCATTTTATCACTCGCATATACCTCGGTAGTTTTCACTACTACAGAATAAATCTATATGTATACATATACATACGTATGTTGCTTGAAAATACGTACTTATATATGTGTATTCATATAATAAAAAATAGCTACGAAGCGCTTGCAACACTAAAACTTTTTTCCGACCTCGTCTCCGCCTAGCGAAACTGCCATATTCAACGGGATTACGAGGCGATCATATGCCTGTAAAAAAAAGAACGAGGGACGATTCTTTGTGAATAAAAGTCTTACCTTATTTCATTCGTATACGCTTCGCTGTTTTTGTCGAGGTATACAAACGAGCAAAAAAAAAAATATGAAGATAAACAAACAAAAGAATGGGAGAAGGTCGGGGTGTATAGAGGGCAAAAAGCGAAAAATATATACGACGATATAAAATTGCGAAAATAATGTACGAGATTGTTCACAAATATTGTATATTTCATGGAATCGTTGAGAGCATTGAGATAGAGATTAATAAATCTGCGAGAAGTAATAATAATTATTGTGAAATCATGCGAACCAAAAAGCTTAGTTAATCGATTTACAATGAAAGGAATGAAGAAAAAAAAATAATAAAGAAGAAGAAAGAATTTCGAAGATGAAAATCACGGTGTAAAATCGAATTTGCCTGCGTAACTTGTGCATCGATCATCGATAAATTATAATTATTATGTAATTATCGTTATATAGATTACTGACTCGGCCTTTGTGTCGACGATGGAGATAAAAATAATAATAATAATAAAAATAAAAAAAATAAACAACCGAGGACCATACTTTTTACAAACGCCCACACACACATGTAACCACAAAAACACGAAACACACACGAGGAGAAATAAAAAATTATTTCAACGAATATATGACGCTCTTGTCTTTGCGGACGATCGCTAGATCTGATTTATGTAAAATATTGAAATACCTGTGGATATTATTGTGTAAACGCTCGAATATGTTTGCGCGAACCATTTTATTGTTACATAGCTCGTTAACGATGAACTAACGTGCAGCTAACACGGTAAATAAATACACGAAATTTCACGATCCTTTGTGTAGTATTCGTACAACGGACAGAGAGGAGGGTGATTGTGATGCTTTTTTTTTTGTGTACCTACTACTTTCGAATAAATTGATTCTGTTTGTTTAAACCTGCAGTAACTTCGAGATCACTTAACCTCACTTTTTTTTTTCGCCATTTTTGAGAGCAACGATTTTGCTTCTCGTATCGTCATTGGCTGCTTCGTTGTGCAACGATTCCTTTAGCACTGCGACGCTTCAAATTCCTGATTTTATCTTGTAATTACCTCAAACATATTGGAATGAAGTTCTAGTGAGAAGTGAGAGTCGACGAGAAACTAATTCGTAGGAAATCCCAGGGGATATGTGGAACACGAAACTCCATTTCCGCATTTAAAAGGAAAAAAAAAAACATAACCTTTTTGGCAACTAATTTACGGAACAATTAGCGTTCGTCGTTAGTATAATTAACCCGGTTCGAAGTATGCACTCGTAATTAGTCAATTCGGTAAATTATTTCGAATTTTTCAGTTGAAATAATTAAAGCGATGAGGAATGAGGCAGGAGCAGGTTGTTCCGGACCCTTGATTCAAGAGTCTACGAACAGTAATTACGAAAAAAAATGCTAGAGAACGTTTATCGCCTGTTTAAACGAAACTCATTTTGAGGGAGTTCTATAAAAACGTTCTTACCCTTAATCAATTGAAGGAGATGAATTCAAAAATATATATTTTTGTTTTTCGTAGTGTTGTTTCTGAAAACTGTAACTGTCAGAGTTCCGGTTATTAAAAAAACCTCGAAATTGTTTCATTGACGTTCGGAATCCGTAATATCAGTTTCTCCATCATTCTCGTTCTCAATGTCCAATCGTCGTAAGCAGAGAAAATTGGAATGCGACGAAAACAAGCGCGAGCGAGTGAATACTAAACATTTCAACGGCCGAAGTAAGGGATGGCGAACAAGAGTTGCCATCGAGGAGTGCAGATGTCGTGTTAACTGACATCCAACGGTCGGTAAAGTAAACGGAAACACACGAAAGGAAGTTTGTAGTTTCGAAAGTCAGCGCTGTCTTTAGATTTTTTCGCCATTCTTTAAACTTCGATCGATATCAATGTGAACTTGGCCTCCCGACGATATCTTTTCATATCTTATCTAATTCCTCTCGTTTGTGTTGTTTTTAGAGAGTATTGTTAGAACAAAATAAACGTTTGTGACTAGAGTTTATCGCAAAGAAATCGGAAATAAAGATAAGCGTGAAGTGAGCCTCCTGATTTTATTTTGGAAGCTTCATGAGTTTGATTGTACATAAATCGACGCGAAATCGTTTGGAAAAAACGAATATTACAATAAAAATGTTTGAGGAACGTATATTCTCATGAAAAAACCGAAACAAAATTTGCATGAATTTTTCCGAACCAGTCAGGCAGTCTAGATGAGTATTTCCAGCTTTGTATTATTACGTTTTATAATAAATACCAGTGAAACAACGCACGTTCAAGTTTTCGTAAAAAATGTCAAATAGTTCACTTGTCTAATATAACTTCTTTGAGAGTGGGTTGTTCCAACTTTCAGGTAGGCTATCTGATGGTTAAAAGCAAATTCATTTGCAATCCTTTAACTGGTAAGATTAGCTTACCTCGAAGTTGGAACAATCCGCTCTGAATTCTCGAAAAATTCTAGATTAATTATCATTCGAATGTTCGACAATCAACGAGAGTCATTCAGCAATTCTTTTTCGGATTTATTTGTTATTTTTTTTTTTTCCAAAAATGACCTTTAAAAATAACAATGAATGTTTTGTTTTCAACATTTTCGTGCTGATTTCGATGCACATTTACAAATAATTGTGTTTTGAAACACTAGCGTGAGCAGTTTTTCGTAAAATCGAGATCCCAAATTTCGATTATTCGTCAAGATCACGTTCCTAGAATCTATTCAATTGACAGATTTTTCGAAGCATTCCATTAGCAGTGGTGCTTCATTTGGATGAATATTTCGACACATTTTTCGAGCGACTTTACCGATAAAAAAGAGCACACACTTTTTTTTAAGATTGATAAAGTAGTAATCGGATGTAACGAGCTACAGTTGATAAAACGAAAAATGATCTCATCAGCCGCGATTAATGTATAAAATGTTTTGAAGAAGACTTGAATGTTTCTTTTCGGGACGATACGAAAGAGAAAAGGAATGGTTTTTTCATCAAATTTTTTTTTTTTTTTTTTTTCGTAGAAAGCAGAATACGTTGAAATGAAAAGGAAGAACAGTCTGACTGTGGAATTTCTTATCGATTGGATTTTCATTCGTATCGATCGAAGATCTCTCATGTATCAACGACGATTGTACCGAGAAATTTGCAGAAAAAGTGCATATCGTTTTGACATTTACAAAAATATTATCCCAAAAAACAATATGTATTTAGAAAAAAAAACAATTAAAAAAAAAAGAACAAATGCCAAAAAAAATCAAGAGTATTGAACAAAGTCACGTTCATCATACCGAGCAATCACTTGCTCTAGTGGCGCTAGGTTCGCAAAATTGAATTTCCGGAATCGAGGAATTAACGATGAACGTTTTTTTTTTCCAAGGATGCCAAGGATTAACGAATGAAATGGAAAATGAATTCTTTCGAAAATAATAGTGAAAATCAAACAATGCCCAACATTTTGATACTGAAAATTGCTATGCACAGAAATGAAAACAATAAAAATCATGGAATTACTCACTCTTCGATGTCTTGTTCCTCTCCTCAGTGGTGAATCGTCCATCTCCCACGTGTGGCAGAACCATTCGAGAATTTGGCAGCTGAGATCCATTTCCGGTGTAGATTAACACTAGGATTTTTTCCGTTAAACGAGTCGAAATACATTTTGCACTCGCGACTCGCACCATAATTCAGAATTCAAAAGCACTGATTGAAAATTAATATTATTGTTCACATTTACACAATAGTATAAGCACGGTTGAGATCCACTTTGGTTACAGGACACCCATTGCAGCTTATTACTTTTCACTCGATTTTTTTCCAAATCTATGAATTTGAATCTAGACGAGCAGCAGCAGCGTCGAAAAAGAAAACTTGTTGACGAAAGAAAAAAAATTAAAACTCATTAAAATTGACAAACGAGAGAATCGTGTTTTACAACTTAACTCTGATATTCGTTTCATAGAGTTTTCTGGCATTGTTCGTTTTCGATAAATCGCGCATATTTTTAAGCTCTAATTTTCGTGGATTGGTTGTTTTCCAAAAGTCGCGAATATTTTCAAGCTCTAATTAAAGAAAATCGTGATAAAAAATTATGTGAAATTTATAGATTTGGATGGTTTTAATAATAAAAAAAAAATAATAATTTTTATCATGATTTTTCGTTTCTTTATTATTCATCATTGTATTTTTATTTGGTTTAACGACAATTCAGACCGTTTCTAAGTATTTTATATGAAGATTTTCGTCATCAACTGACGATCAAATAGAATCCCGCCTCTCTGTTTTGTCAATTTCGTTGCAATCAACTAACGATAACGCGTAGTATTGCACTAGCCGACCGGCGCTCATGCTACTCTCTCTCCGCGCGCTCCTCGCCGCCCCGCGTCCCGCGTCCCGCGGGCGACCCAATGAACGTAAGTGCTCGACTGCTCGCTTGCTCCGTCGTTGCCCCGCGCATGATCCAGTTCTCGCGCCTGCCCCTTCCAGTCGCCCCGGTGCGAATCCCCGAATCCCTACTCCCCACCATCCCCACTACGAAACGGCTTAGCGGGCCAAGCGTGAAAGCGCCGTAGAACGTAAACGAGTCGAGGCTCCACGAATGTAAACAAATCAAACAAGCTAGCGACGTTCATTCAGCAATATAAATATTTAATCCTAGAAAGATAATCTACGTAAGATAATCTATTATCTTTCTAGGGTTAATGATCATATTTTTGTGCACCAAATGAATATTCGTTCGGTAATATTTTATGAAAATTCAACATATGTAGTTTTATTGTTGTTGTTGTTGTTCTTCTTTTCCTATGCTGCACCCCTCCTTCTCTCTAGAATCCCTGGTTCGGAAAATTGTACGCAAATTTTGTTTTTGCTTCTTCTTACAAACACCTTTTTAAAGTAATCGTATTCTACAATCGATTTCGCATTGATTTATGAACAATTAAATTCATAAAGTTTAAAAAATGATACGGGCGGACTAACTTGACGTTATTTTTTTATTTTTTCGAGATGAACTCATCCCACAAACGTTCATTTTGTTCCAACAATTGAAAACTCATTGAGAAAAGTCAGTTGTGATATTCACTACCAAAACTGCCGAACAGAAGGTACTCCGGGAAAAAAATGGTCTTCACGGCTCTGATATGGCAAGAACCGTGTATGGATCATACGAATAATAACATTCCGATTATCGGTAACAAATCACGAGTTTTACTGAATAGTTATTTGCTGAAGTCACCGGCAAAGATAAAGAAAGTGCTCGATTGGTTGTCAAGGTGACGTCTCTCTCCCTTTGGTGCGAATAATAACCCAAAATATTACAGAATTGTGAGAACATAATACCGTGGTCGCCGTGGTAGGGTTACGAAAAAGCCGTAATATGTGTATGATGATAAATCACATCGGACAAATTGAAATTCCGATGAAATTTCGCTTCGCGAAGTTGGCAGCACGATCGTCATATGTTCGTTCGTTCGCAGTTTCCGTTCCGTTTGTTTATATCGCGTGAAAAGAGAGAAAGAGAGTGAGTAGGAGGGCGAGAGGGAGTGAAGCAGGTGAGACTGTGCGTCGGCTGGCAATGGTTGAGGCTATTTTTTGACAAGTTTGTTGGAGGGTTGGTTACCGAAGTAGAATTGTGCGTTGTAACAAAACCGCATCTCTGTATGGCGGGGACTTTTACGGTTTAATCAACGTGTCCGAGAAAAAAGGATGGCGAAAGTGGTGAAGATTTCGCAACGTGAGCGATCGACGAGCAGGATATAGAAATTTTATCCGAGAATAAACACGGTTCTGTTTTTTCTGCGTCGCAAATCATTTGTTGTGACTTTTGTTTTACAATTGGTTCGATCGTAATATTTATGATTAATGTTTCGATTTATAACGATAAGGGACAGAAAGCTCGTAAAAATTGAAAAATAACTCGAGCAAGGGAAAAGAAAACCATTTAATATGACACATCCGGGTGTAGCGTTAATGGTTTTGGTCGGTATTGGCCTTGGAGCTTGTCTATATTATATGTTTGCTGACGGTAATACTCACAATGATCATCAATATCATCACGAGGGTGGTGGATGCCATTCACCTCCGTCAGAACCTCCCCAACCACGGTGTACCAGTCGGGAAGAACGGTAATGAAGTAATAAACCTAAATATTAATCTCTTATTAAATCTCCTCTCTCATTCAATTTTGTATTTTCTTCCAACAGATCGTCCACAAGAAAAAGAGGATCTACGGCTAGCAATGGCAAATCGGACTGTACAATTTGCCTGGCCTACATCGCTCCGAATGAGTCTATTACATTGTTTCCTTGCAGACATGTATTCCACACACTGTGCATTACCGAATGGCGCGAGCAAGGTCCTCCGGTAAATATCACAATTACGTTATGATCGGGGCTTGTGGTTACTAGCTACTCAAAATGAATCGTATCAATATTGCTGAATCTCAAATTGTTAGTGAATTATCACGAAATGTGACAGCAGCTCAATTCGAAGTATTCGAAAGAATAAGTTTAATCATGAAAAAAAAACAATCCTATCACCGCTGCCAAAACACCAACAATTTTTTTATCTCATTTCGAATTTTTCTACATTTATTAAAAGAAAGTTCTTCTATTCTACTCTTTATGAATAGCTGCTATTTATCTTCAAGAAGTAATGCTCCGCAAATTTATACCAAACTTCTTAAATTTTATAATTTGATGTATTGCTTTTCTTGTAATCGGTGCGAAACATTTTCTTGACACTTGCATTAATTCTTGTTCCGAGGAAAACAAAAACTTAATACTATGGTTTCAGAGCTTGCCGTCTAAAATCATTTATCGATTTTCAAACTTTCCCGAACAGGAAGAATTAATTTCCACGAGATTTCGCTATGATTTCAATCTGATTTTAATGTAGTTTCATTGCACGAATATCAGTTTGGATCGTTTCTGAAAATAGAGAATTTTCAATAGTTTCATCGAATTAAAATCTTTAATTTGAAAAATAATAACATTGACAATATTGGTTTTTTTTGTTATTTGCAGGAAACTCGAAACACATGTCCTAATTGTCGCGAAGGCATATCCAGACCAGAGAAGTGGTAAAATAACATCGAATTAGTTTTACCAGAACGCGTAGAAGAGAAAGCAGCAGCGAAGATCTGAACAGCTTGGCCCTTGTTCGGCAAAAAAAAGTTCTTTTTTTTTTCACGAACGACGGTCGAGTCGATGAGTAGGCTACCGCGAAAAAGCACGACGAAACGAATGTTTGAAAAATTTCTAAAATTTGAGAAATCAAAAAAAAAAAAAAAAACACGATAAAAGAAATGAAAATAATACGATGAAAAACGAAACTCCCATTGAGAGGTCGCACAATCGATTCAGAATAATCGTTGAAAACGTTTTGAAAGATTTTTCTTTTTTTATTCTTGCAGTGGCAGTTTTTCAGAGGGCTGAGATACAATCATCGAATGATTATTCTCCTCTAAGCATTGAAATTCAAATTTCGCACGTTCTTCCATCTGTTTTGTTGGTACGATTAATGAAGTTTTCAGTTCAATTTGAATGATTAGTTATTGAATATGCCAATATTTAATTGATTAATAATAGTTGCAAATAAATCAAATATCAACGATATTGTTGATAAATTAAATATTATCAATATTTCATCAAATATGATTATGTAATATCAAGATTCTGTGAAATACCGACCGCGCCGCCCAAGTGCAAGAAAGATGACTGTTCTCGTATTATCAATTTGCCTTCTGAACGTGAAAAAAAAAAAACAAAAAAGAGAAAAACACTTTCCATTCTGTTGAAAAATAAGCGGAGTCGTTCTCGTTACTTTCTCGAAATATAATTTGTAAAATAGAAAACTTGGATGCCTCCTTTTTATCGACTGAACGTTTTTCGCATCTTAAGGTGATCTATCAGTCTTACGGTCGGTAAAAATCCTGCTATACACGTTTTTTTTTCAAAGCGATGATAAATATTCCGATAAAAGAGAGGGTTACGGATTCTCCGATGATAAATGAACAGAATAACTTTTATTTTTCTCGAAGTATCAAACGTGTCCGAAGAACGTTTTGATTTCGAATTTGCGATGGCTTTACAAAACTGACTATTTCATCGAAATTTCGAAGGGGAGTAAGAATTACGAAGGGAGATGAAGAGTCAGTGGTTTTGTTGATCGCGAGAATTTTTTGATCGTTTAGTGATGGGAGGATAAAATTTTTTTTTCCAATTGTTCCCTTAGGATGTCAATATTAGAATAACTCGTTCAATATTTTTTGGCATGAATGTTTCGAATGGTAATAATATTTACAGACAGTCGAGTGACGACCGAGAGTTGGTCGTGGCAAGTTCAAGACTCGTCGATAAAAAATAACATAAAATAATTCGTTGGCAAAAGCTCTTATGGAGTATGAGACGGAATCAACTAAAAAAAAAAAAAAAAGAGACTGAATCGATATAAATTTTCTAGATCGAAGTGATTTAAGATAGTTGTACGTGAAATCGGAAGAAAAAGTTTTCTCCCAATGACACCCCGAATGTTATGAATGAAACCAGTGTTCCGAGTACGAACGTAAAGCCTGGAAATGAATTATTGTTAGCCAACGCCAATTTATTGTTAGCGATCTTCCCTGCACGTGTTTTGTTTAAATTTGTAAATTTTTGAAGGTTTATTTAATGACACGTACAAGGTAAAAATAGTTTGATGAATTCAGTTTAATTTCAAAGACATCGAAGAAGCTGCTGGTATCTTTCCACAGATTTTTATCGTCCCGTTTATTTCAAAAAATTGTTAACATTTTGACAAATTTTTTTCATCCCACTTTCATGGAAATAACACAATAGAGCTTGTGGAAATTTAAGCAGCGATATTCGGACTCTTACGGAAAGTATGAAAGTGTTCTCGATTAAATGAATCTATTGAAAAACGTACTCGGCATATCCTTAAGGTAATCCTATCGTCTTACTGGACATAATCATTAAATTCAAAACTTATTCCTATCCCAATTTTTGATACTTGTAAAAATAATAGTTTTAAATTAAAAAAAAAAAAATGTTCCCAATCTAAAATCGGTTATAACAATTTGTATATTATCACAAAACCGAATTAATAGTTATTTCAGTTACTGGGCTTCGACCGTGCCGGAAGCTCCATTTCAGCTCAAAATTTCATAAAAACTAGGTCGGCGATCGTTTTTTTTTCTGAGACCATTGGATTGCTACAAGTTTGAAGTACTTAAATGTGGTTTTTGTCAAATATTTTATGGATTTTCACTAAGATATATATATTTTTAGTGACCGGAAATCGGATTTTCTTATGTCACTCTGGGAATCCTATACGGAAAACACCTACTTTTAATCATTTTTTTTCTCTCTTAATTGGTCGATAACCGACCCTGAATTTTCGTGAGAACAAGAATAGATGAAGAACGGCATTAAATTTTTTCAAGCGAATCCTATGGTCTAGGTACAACGATATGATTACCTTAATGCGTTGCATCAGAGATTTGTACAGATCATGCAGGATCCAAAGATTTCACAAGTGTAATTATGTTTTTGTCATTTTTTTTTTTGGCAGAATTTGTAGATGCTAATTCTGCTCGATAAAAATGTGCTCGCTCAAGATTTTTCCGTTATATTGTCCCGCAAAAATTAATTTGTACATACAGCGGAGATTTTTTCACAATAAATGAGATAAATTGTTCACCATGTAATTAGTGAGATAATTATTCGTCACGAAAGACAAATATCTCTGGCCATATTGACCAATCTCATCCATCTATTTCAATATTAATCGAAACAAAAGACGGTGATGTAATGACGAAAATGAAACGACTGATTAACATAATAAAAAAACTCGAATAATGTGAGTCGCTTTATCACGATTAATAAAATGAAAGTTATCGAGTATGAAATTTTTTTTTTTTCGAGCACAAATGATTATCCTTTTGTCTCTATCGATTGAATTATCGAATCCACAGAATTATTCTTGCTTCAAAAATATTGCTTCGGATGGTTGATTAATTTTATAATTTTTTTAATTTAAAAAATATTTGTTATTTTACATAATATTTTTTGACAAAATGTCATATTTTTCTGAAAAGGAAGTACGATTGGAAATTCGTCTAATTTCTGTTTGAGAATTACAACCATATTTTATTCATCGCAAAACATATAATTTGTCAAACTTTCGTTCACGAACGATGATTTTTCTGAGTCGTTTATCGCAACTTGGTCACGTGACTCGTGACGCTGTAGCAAGCTGTAGCCTCTTTAAGGACGCCGATCGCGTGCCGCTCGGAAGACCGGAAGTTCCGCAAAATACTTTCCTTTACACTTTCAGCTACTATGGTGTAGTCCATTTTTATTCTCGTTCATCGCGTTTACCCAATGACACGTATCAACACATCTCAAACGAAGGTGAGAATATCGTAAGTATGTCAATCTACACATTCGTTAGGGAACGTATTTTCAGTCGAGTGATCGACCGGACGTCGACGTCTAATGCGTCGACGCCATCTTTCGGTGTTTTAATTTCAAAGCTATAGTACGAGTATTGGACGCGCTTTCAAATTATTTTTAATGAAAAAGAAAAGTGATAAGGAAAACGCTGTAAGAAACATTCAACTCGATGCTGGCGGAGTTTCGTTTTTTTTTCCTTTAAAAAACCATGAAATAGATTAAATTTCGTAATCCGCATTGTTCACCCGAAACTCATCGTGACTGACAATGCTGTTGTAAAATCTCCATTTTCGTTTCAAGTGGGCTGCGATGCCAAAATGTAATTTCATTATTTTTTTACGATCACTCACTGTTCACTTTATAGCTACGACACACTGTTTGAATTTTTGTTGTGAAAAAAGCAAGAAAACCGCGCTATTCCATTAACGATTACACTTCTTTTTAAATCCCTGTTTAAATCGATTGATTACGACACAGTTTTCTTTTTATCTCTTCCGACTTTCTTCTTAAATTCCTTCGTAAAAAGTTGTCCCGAATTCGAACATCTGGTATTCTGTGAAACGACCATTTTCCTCGGTATGTGGATATTTTTTTCAAGCCTTTCTACACTGGAAACTATATTTTTTAGATATAAATATATATCCAATTAATGTGACTTTTGAACAGAACTCGAATCACAGTGAAAATAAAATCATCGTAATACCAAATTAGTTGAGAATCATATTCAACAACGTAAATAACCGTAAACTCGAGTTCAAACAGAATTCCAAGTCGGGAATGTATCTACACAAAGTTGGTCAAGCCCATTTTCGATCTGTGATTAATTATTCAAGTATATGAATCTACTCACGTTGTTGAACCGGTTAGAGATCGAAATTCTCAGGACTAAAGTTAAGAACACAAAATTTTGGGTATAAAGTTTTAATTCTGACAGCGGATCGAAAAAAGATTTTGACGTTTTTCCCTAACGGGGTTTCAACTTTGATTAAACATGTTGGAAAAAGCCACAAGGGATCGGTGTAGACCTAACCTGCGAAAATCAGGTCTTTTTCGAACGGCTCGGAGAATCGAACTACTTCAAAGTGCAGACAATGTCTTCTCGTGACAGCATGGCTCATAAAAATACTCAGATTCTTCGACTTTTATTGATTTATTAAGAACTCTAATCATTAGAAGTTTCGATGAGAAAATAAGTAAGCTGTGCGACTCGAAATTCTCGTCTGAAATTAAATGAACGGTATTTACTGAAATCGAATGGTTTTTCCTATACGACTTGGAAAAAAAATCATTTTTCCAGAGCGATTTTCACGATGAACAATAAAAGTTTTAATCGCCAAATTTTTATGATAAACTGGCCTTTTATCTCGACTGGCGTAAACTTGTCTTGAAATCAGTTTCGGTCGGTAAATCGTATATTAATAAATAATTTTTCAAATAGTATAAGTGCATCGTTTCGTCGCTTCAAGAGAGTGTTACTCGTGTCCGTTTTGTGGCTGTGTGTTACACACACGCTGTACAGTTTTCGTTTACACTCCTCTCGGATTGTGTATGCCTGCGACCCTAATGCGTGCGTGGTGAACGGCGCGGAAATGTTCGGAACACATACGAGGAGATATATACCGGTCAGTAACTCCGCGAACGTTCAACCTCGAGGCGACGAGACCTCCAAAGCAAAACACATTTATTTCACTGGCATATTTTGTTTTTAAAAACAAGAAATTTATATTTTTAAGCGCGGATTTGTTTCTAAAATTGTATTTTGTTTTTCATAACTGTCGTCGCCGCGTTCTTTTTGTTTTCCATCCTCTCAGTCGTCGTGCGAGCGTTGAAAAAAAAAAAAAAACAGACACCAGTCACGTGTGAACGGATAGTTGACGAAACCATGTTGAAAATTTAGTGAAAAAGAGAGGGACACTCGCGATGGATCATAATTTGCAGTAATTCACGAGCGATTTGATCGGTTGGTGTCATTTCGCTGTCAAAATGTCTTTCTTCAATTATGTTACGATTCGTACTCATGATTCTACTGTTGTCACTGCGCGGCACGAGTTCGAGAATCATCGTCGAAAAACGAGGTGAATTGATTTTGTTATTGGTCAAAGTATTTTCTTAATTTTGCCTGAAAGCGCCTCTAACGGTTTAGTTACCGTCTACTCCTGTGGCAGAATGTTTTTCACGTTTACGTTTACGATCTAATTATCACGAACCCACGAGATGCGAATTACGACAACCGAGTGCGTGAAGTGTTCGTTTGTTTACATTTACAGACTAAACCGTTACACGGTGTATATTGTGTGTGAAAAATGTTCAGACCTTTGGCCATGATCTTGTTTACGAGTTGTCGATGCGTTCACGATCAGGGTGACGAACTGCGTGAACAACGAAATTGTTTCGCCGCGACATCTCGAATACAATGGGGGCGAGGGAGGATAACGCAGCCGAAATACGAATACTGCCATACGCCTGAGAAACACTTAAAACATTCTGATTTTGTTTCTAAATTGAATTCTTAATAGAAAATTGATGGGAATAAATTTGTTTGATTATATTGATGGATAAATTGCATAAAATCAGATATGCCCTCGTGTTTTAGCAATTGTCACAAATCTCGAACCATTTTTTATGCCCGAGTGGTTGACGTTGAATAGGAATAATTTCTTTTTTTTTTCCATACGAATCGTTGCTCTCTGAGCATGTGAATTGTATAAAGCCTATAATTAATAGCTCATCAGTGACGTGGAAAGGTAGAGAGATGGAGATGGAATAGCGTGATTCTTCGAAATAAAAGTAAACGTGCCTCGAGTTGAAAACTGTCGTTGATGAATCACGAGAGTAAAATATACGTAAAGATGTAGAGAAACACGCGATATCGTTGCGAGTTCTGTGATCAGGCTCGTTGGTACATTACGTAAAATCAAATATGATTCGTAATTGAAAGAAAGCGAGGAAGTGTACGCGATCGTGGTTGTTCATGTGTTTCGTGTGTATGCGTGCTCTGGACCTTTCACGCATATGTATAGTACATTACGGTTTCATATTCACGTACGGAAGTACACGCTTTGTTTACACGTGAAGCCGTTACCACGAAATCATAAAGTATACGTAAAACTTCCTAGTTATTTTCTGAATTACTCCGAGACGAGATTAACTCGTGCATCTATTATTATAGTAATAAAATCCAAAGACGATGATTTCTCGTTACTTATACTTTGCGTGTACATCGCTTTTTTTCTCTTCATTCTTTTTTTTTCAGTGAGGGAATTGGTACGGGCATGGGCACCTCTCGTTTGGCTCGCTCCAGGCGAGAAATTTTTACCACTCGGTGTACCAGAGTTTCTCGATAACGTCAAACCGGGAAATAATCATCTGCACACGCGCATTGACGTAGGTTAGTATATTCGAACGCTTATTTCTATTTATTTACGTTTATTGATGTGATACGGAAAGAGTAGTAATGTAAATTTTTTATTTCAATTTAACCTTATTCCATCGAATTTTTTGTGTTTGTGTGAGTGTATTTTTTTTTTTACGACGGTTCCTCGAACCGACGTTCATTTCCACGTCTTTAACTGTGTCTCAATCATATTTTCACGTAATTCTGTAATAAATTATCCACTTTCGAATAATGATTGTTGATTTTTATGCACGTTTTTTGTTCCTACATTTTTCTCTCAACTGTTAGAATAATTTTTGCGTTTAGAATGGTGAAATATTGAGGCAAATTTGAAAACGTTTTTTTTTTTTTCTAGAAATCGGTTGTTATCTGTTTTGATTCGTCACTTTCAGAGCTGCTTTTACGAAACGAATCGTCGTTCATCTACGGCAAAGAGCCAGCGGGAAACGTGCCTATTTACGCATTAGTAAAGGACTGTACTACGGTGGATAAAATAAAAAAAATTTCTTCGTTGTCCTCGTTCGGTGGAACGAACGAGATTTCGGAGAGTGAGATAGTAAGAAGAAAACGAAGGAGAATCATAAGGAGCAAAAGGATCATCGATCCTAGGTGGCCGGATTCGCGTCGAAGATTCTTCGCTGTTGAACACGATAAAAATAAATTAAGGCGAAATGATGATCTCGCGATCCTTCCCAATGAGAATACGATGAGGAATGATCTTTCGGGAAACGAGGTCGTTACGATGAGAGCTGACACGATTCGGGACGGGAATTCGATCCCCGTCACGGATAACAGGTTCAGGAAACTGCACTTTCACGTGACCTATTGGATGTTCTATCCGTTCAGCGAGGGAAAGGCGGTTTGCGTTCTGGATCTTGGATTTTTCGGTAGCTGGCCAATACCGAGGGTGGGAGGTGCTTGCTTCGGAAGTCTAAAGGAATACGGCAATCACGTGGGCGATTGGGAACACATGAGCCTCTACTTTCAGGTTGCTAAGCTTATCTTTTCTTCATTTACATTTTTCGATGCGTTCCAATTTGACCTTTGTCCTCGTATTCCTTTTTCTCCAGCTTCTATCTTCAATATTTTCATTCACTGCATTCAACTCGTATCTCGTCTTCCTTGACGTTCGATCATTGCAATTCGATCTTTTTTTTTTTTTTTTTTCACTTACTTTTCTCAAACTCTTCTCACATTATCCAATTATTCACCCCCATTATGATCCAATTACTTTTTTCATTCATTTTCGTGAGATTCTAACAATTTTATTTTTTAAAAACTATGAAAAATGAATATCCTATGCCAAACGAAAAAAAAGAGGCAAGAAAAATGCCAAAAAGGTACAACCATGAACATTTTCGATCGTTAAAAACTGAAAAAAAAAATCTATGAATGTCATTATTATAGGTGAAAATGTTTATTTAAAAAAAATGACGTTCAAACGTGAATTTGTCGAACCTTCATGAAAGAACTAAAATGTATTCAATTTGTTTATTTTTTAATTGACATTTCGCATAGAGAAATAAATGTTTGTTGAATTTCAGGGTGACGATCATCCATCCTCGATGTACGTATCTGCCCACGACGCAGGTGCATTTTATCGTTACGAAAAGCGGAGCGGTACGTTCGTGTACGAGCGTCAAGAAACGAGGGAGGGCATATTTCAGAAGCCAATTTTTCCAGAACGAGTATTCACGTCAACGGGAAAACATCCAGTTTTGTTCAGTGCTCGTGGATCTCACGGTTTATGGACAGCACCGGGAAAACACAAATTCGTACGGTTGCCACGTTTGTACGACGAGAGCGGTTTTGGTATCGCTTGGCAAACTTGGAAAAGAATTGAATTATTGCCGGCTGAACTTGACGACACGTCGCCAGGGTGGATGAGCTTTCGTGGCAAATGGGGCAACCCGAGAAGCAATTGTCATCCTTTGGTTAAACTTGGCTTCAATATATGCGAGTTTGTCGATGGCCCTACCGGAATTCCAACGAAAAAGGGACGATTTCAATGTTAAGAGTCATCGAGCTCACGTGACCAACTCGAAATCGATGGTCCTGTTTTCGTAGTAAAGTATACCTGTATAGTCGCTGACACACGTCGGACATCTCGCGTCCGAAATTTCGGATTTCTTAGCCAGCTTTGATTTAAATGACGCAAAAAAATTTTTTTGGTATTTTTTATATCAAAATAATTTCAATATTCGCGACGAAATCCGGAATTAACGATTTTTAGTTTATTCTTGTGGCGCTGCGTATGCCATCGCTTGATGATTCTTGACATTGAAAATTTTCTGCTCATTTTTATGCAAGCCAACATTCTCTCGTTTTTTTTTTTTCATAAATTTCGATAACTGTAGCGAAACTTATTCGACATTGAGATCTGCACAATTTCCTTTGTCTTAAGTTGTTCTTTTACATAGAAAAAAAAGAATGAAGAATTTTCGAGAAAGATAGAATTTTCTATTTTTTTTTTTTTTTCGGATGATGATCGATTGAAGGAATTGTAGTCGAATAATTATTGAGAAAATTGAACTACGAGACGAGTATTTCTTATCGTTATTATGTAATAATAAATTTTCAAGGACTGACTAATGATTTTCAAGGACTCATAATGATTCGGTCGAGTATTTACGAGTAATAGAATCAACTGATGTTTTTGTTTTTTTTATCGTGAATTATCACTCGTATTTCTCGAAATGGCGAATGGAGAAATTTTGTCGATGATTGATGTATCACTGGAAAAAGGTTTCAGTGACGAATGACAAAGTTTTTCCAACTATATCGTCGTTTTATATTTTGTAATGTTTTATTCAACGAGATTCAATAAAACGTCGTTCTCATTGAGTTAATCACTGATACGTGACGATCCAGCGCTCAACGTGAGCTTGCTTTAATTCACTTCGTTGTAGAAACAATATTAAAATATACGCTCTTAAGATATATCGATCGCTTGCTATGGGGCGTTTAGAACGAACGAGATAAATCGTCTTAAATCTGTCGCAAAGCTCGCACGTGTCAAACACGTGCATGGAGTGAAGGCAAAAAGGTTTTTTCGAGCGAAATATTGTAGGCTTTGGTTTCCTGTCTGTAAAAACTCTTCACAATCGCGATTTTCACGAGGCAAAAATAATCTTCGTATCGGCTGTTAACTTTGAGGCGTTATTGCGTATTTTCTTCAGGCGAAATTCACTCTTTCTGCCTGTTAGTAATTTCGTTTACTTTGAAATGTTACAAAATTTTTTCGTTATTCCATGCAGTTAGCAATGTTTTTTTTTTGTCCAATTTTGCGTTCGACCGTGATCGGCTGATTTTCACGACTTTTTGAACGGCTCGTTAGACATTTTTATAATCGATTCGTTAGAATTTTATTCTTCATTAATTCGCGTGAAGATTCTTATTGCCGATTCACCCGAATTTCTGATTTAGTTCAACTCAGCACTTCACTGAGTAAACTATTTCAAAATTTCTTTTCGTTAATTTCTACAATTTGTTTTTTTTTTTTTTTTATCAACTCGTAAAAAATTGATTTATTTCGCGAAATCTCTCACGATTCCGTGAATCCAAATGGAGCAATAAAAATGCGTTGTTCAATTATGATAAAATCGTCAGTAAGATAAATTTCTTTGTTATTCCGTTGGGAATTTCTCCAAATTGATTCGATAGAAATATGATTTTTCTTTAAAAATCACCCGATACCTCGTAAATGCAAATAGAGTTTTTAAAACGCGTTGATTCGAGATCATAATATCGCGTTCATAAAGCTTCTATTCAGAAACTTCATCGTCGTCCTCGTCGTCGTCGTCTTCGTTGGCTTCAATCGCAACGCTTTTTATCCCATTTCGCAATAATGGAGTCCCCTTGTCCTTTCCAAGGACACGAGCATGGATGAGAATGTTCAAAGGTGATCCTGCCTTGCAACACATCAGCTGAACTTCCTCTTTTATTATTTTTTCCTTGTAGGCCAAAAGATCAATTTTTAATCTGGAATAGAAACAAAACAAATATACACTCGATCAGAGTTTTCGTATATTATAATTTGGTATATTTTATTAACTCATGATTTCTACGATTTCAATTATTAAAAGATGACGAAAAAAGAAACGTTTTTCAAATATTTTCATTTCAACAGAATCAAAATTTTCTCTTGCTTGTGCACGTCAAAATAAATTTTTATTTCAAAATTGTTTTCATTTTTACTCGGATCGCAATACTTTTAATGCTGAAATTATTTATTATTATTTTGGGTTATATGATCGGGTGAACAAAAATGATTTTCAATCCTGTATAATTAATTGATTGTCTGATACGTTTGCAGGTGAAAAAAAAAAGAAAATTCTATCATTTTACAAAGTCAGTGAAACTTGTTAGCTTCATTAATTATCTCATTCACCTTAGACCGTCCTTGTCCTGAGCGAAATCAATTACAGAGCAATTGGGATTAGAGTTGCCGACGACCACAGCGGGAGCCATATTTTGACCTTCCCCGTGTATACATATGTTCCACGGCACCGAAAATTCGATGTGATATCTGGCGTAAAGTAAACAAAACAAAAAAATTCAAAATCTTGAAATCCTCAAAGAAAAGTTCACAATCAGAAGAAGACTTGGCGTTCGCATGCATTTTAGTTGAATAATACGGAAACGATAATCGTTCAACGGTCTCGACGTTTCATCGTCACAACGAAACAAATTTTCATTTATATTTTCACGTTTTTTTCCCTTCGTTCATAATATTACAATTCAGAATCGACTTGAATCTTTTTTTTTTTCTAGGAATTTATAATCGAAACAGATCCAATTAAAATTTTCTTTGAAAATGATAATTAATCTTTTAATCATTCGAGAGAGCAAATATTTTTATTTCTTCTCAACAAAATGTTATTTGATTCAATCAACTTTTCGTTTCTACACGTGATATTTTTTTGTATTCTCAATCGAATGGTTTTATTGCAATTGCTACATGTTATCACAATTATCATTCCTTGATCAGTAAAGTATAAACGAAAGATACAAAGTATCTGGACGAAGGGTATTTGGATCTCGAAGATGCTGTCATAACAGCACCATCGCGACAATGTACTTACCCAAATGGTCAAAAAAGTAATCTTAATTTGAAGTTGATAAATTAATTATGCAAGTTTAAAGAATTAGTCTATTTTTTTTTAAATTGCTGTCAAAGTGGCCCAGTTCCAAGGAGGTCGTACTCGAGGACTTTTTAAAATATTTTCAAATAAACTGTCAAGACTTTTTTAATGTAAATTTAATGCTCTACTACAATTGTTCTTATCCAATTTTCGATTTTTTAATTTTATGTTATTATTTTATTTATTTTCTCAATCTTTAAAACGTTTCGAGAGGATACACAATTTTGTCGAGCTTTCATGATCGTTAACCGAAAGGATCACGATCTCATAGAAAATGGGCCAAAAACTTTATGACTTGAAATTCGATTTAGAATTTGATTTTACATTATCGAGCATGAGACCCAGGACACCCAGTATACACATGAAACAAAATAATTATGGGCGCTTATATTCTAATTTTATAAATTAATTGCCTGTGATGGAGCTGTAGGAAACCGAGATGTGCATCAATGTGACCGTGACGTTGAGGTTGTATCATTATATTATTATCTTTGCCCATTCCACTGCCGCCGCTAAAGTGCACATGATGTTCTGTAATTTCACGACAAATTTTTTTTACCAACGAAAGTGAATAATTGAAAATTCAATTTCATACAGATCAAATATTTATTAGCATCAAGGGACAATTTTTCCGACAAACTTCAAAATATTCCGTCCTTTTTTTTTGTAAATAGTTCTTTTTTCAATCCTTTTTAGCATTGGAAACTAAAACAGTATTTTCCGCCTGTTGGATTTTTTTTTTTCCGATTTTGTCGAAGGAAATGACGTTAAGAGTATCGATCAGTAAACTAACCTCACTTTGAATTTTGAAAATTGAAATTTTCTTCAAATTTGTAGCTATCTCTCTCTCGCACTCACGGTGGTGAGATATCAACTGATCCATACTCTTAAGGGGGGAAGCTGGTCTAGAATTTTGAAGAAACCGAAATTTTTTTTTTGGTCTTAAAAGGTACTTTAGGGTCTTAAAAATAACATACTAAAGGATGGATGTCGGCAAAAATGTCTAAATGCCCAAACTTTCCATTCTGCGGCAGCGCCTCTCAGGTATGCCCCGAGCGCCCTTCATGATCCTGGCGCACGCATTACAGCGTGCGCCGGGATCATAAAGATTCCCTTTCCGGGGGGATAAAGATCATTTTCCGAAAGGAAAAAGAAGCCGAAGAGATTGATACAGAAGGGCAATTGTACGGCGCAGGCATCGCAGATTAAAAGTATATACGCATTTAATATGATTTTATAGTACGTAAAACTTTAAACGCGTTTTTCTCGAAATGACTTTTTTTGAACTGGCCGAAGACATAACTCGAGCAAATCTTCACCGATCTATACGAAATTTTGACAGTACATTCGAAATACCTTTCTCCGGAGACGTACGTAGGATTTTTTTTTTATATTGCATAGTTTTTTTTTTAGTCAACAATTTTGTCGTTTTTTTATAGTGAAAATTTTAATGTTTTGTTCAAACGTGCACCATTTCGCGAAAAAACAAAATATCGAAAAAATGCTACGTACGTCTCTTGCTGTTGTTATATAGAAACTAAAAATTTTCGGGATTTTATTCCCGGACCAAAATTAAGGAGGTTACATCTTCGGCCATGGACCCGTCTAAAAATCGAGGCGCCTCCGAAGAAATGCCGGACACCGCCATTTTGAATTTAATTGACACGAAAAAATTTGTATTTGTATATTAAAACCTAAATTATAAAACCTCTTTCACAGATTTTCGATTGATCTTTTTGTTGAGTCATAAAAAATTCATAAATTATGCCCATTTTTTTACGCTCTAGACCAGCTTCCCCCCTTAACAGAAATCGAAATCGTGAAACATTTTGCCGCGCCATCTTTAGCGCTTTGTTGAAAACGATGACGAAGAGAAAATGAAAAATGCTAGTTATCAGATAATGTTGTATTATTGAATGTAGAGTTGCACTTGATCAAACAAAATACTCGGTGAAAAATCGTCAAAATGTGCTTCGCAAATTTTTTACTATTGTGTGGGATTTTCTCTAAAAAAAACGGATTAATTGAATTAACAAATATTTGATAAGTCAATCATTTTCTGATCCAATTCAATGTGTGTGTGTGTGTGTGAAAAAATTTTCTTTCGTGACAATTAAGCAGTATATTTCTGAAAGGAAAGAAGCACGAATTAAATCGGATTGAGTTTCGTAAAAATATTCTGACGTTCTCGCTGCACGTGACAGTAAAAACTTGATATTATTCGAACGAAACTTTCTTCCAAAGCTGTAATCGAAATATTGAATTGGAGAAGAATATAAGGTTAAAAATAAAATAGTTTCACAAGAAAAATTTTTTCAGTGATTTTATGTTGTCGAAATATATTTATAATAATACACGATAAGCACAACATCGGATTGAGACTGTTGTATGTTCAAGTTTGTTTTACGTTCCCCTGGAATTTCAATTTAAGTTACTGGAGCAACCCTCTACTTCCGGTAGAAGGGAGCGAAAAGACTGAAAACACGTGAGGTTTGTAGGTCACGTTCGTATTTGGAACGTGTCGCATTGTGTACGTTAAGCTCGCGTCTGCACGTTATCGACTCGGTTCGTGAAATATATTATGGTTTAACGTCATATGTATTTTGCAAGTTCAATATCAATACTGTAGGTTTAAACAGAATTAAGAAATTAAACTTACCCTTGTCTCCCATATCGCGCCGATATTGTATTTTTTTTTTCAAAAAAAACTTTTCAATCTACGTTACGAATTACAATGTACACCCTTAAAGTGGTTTGATTCTATGCACCGATGCACCATGCTGCAAGCTGCAACGAGCATTGGATACTGGTAACTGTTTTGAGAATTGAGAAACAACAAACCCTGAGATGAGCAAGATCTTGGATGACAAGGTATTCGGTGCTTGGTCGGTCTTTAGCGTGGCGCTTTTACATAGTGGTCAATATCTGAAGTAAGCTAATCGCTTCTTTACCGTGCTCGGTCAATCTTGCAGGGATACAAAAACATCGCGCTGCTGCAAACTTTTCACTTGATTTGATATTTAATTGATTTAAGTCACTTGGAATAGAATGTTGGATTATATAAAACTGTTGTTCCAGTCAAAATTTATTAAAATATACGAATAACACGTCGTGTTTATTGTCAAGGAGCTCATATTCGTATATGGCAAAAAAACTGAAAGAAATAATCCAAATTTTGCCAATCAGCAGCGCCTCTATCTGGGATTCGTACAACTTTTCGCTGATCCACTATTCACTCGTCACTCGTCTCTGGTGCTAGTAGTTGTCAATTGTCAATAAACATGCTTTCGCGCCTGTAAAGTCTGCAATTATGGATACAAATAAGTCGAAAATTAATCAAAAAGGCGAAAGCCACAAACCCGTGAAAAACAAAAATAGTTCAGCGGCTCAGAAGAAACCTTTTGACAAGAAGAAATATAGATTACAAAAATACAGTAACAAGTACAAGGGTAATAATTTTTTTTCGTTTTTAGGTTAAACTCAGTTGTACATTTTTCAGTTTTGTGAGGAAAAATAATTGTTTATTTTCATTAGTTGATCAATGGGAGGATCGACGGAAAAAAGCTGTATTGCGTAATTTTTATAAGGACCTTCGAAAAGAACAGGGCAATATACCGGACGCATTGAGACTTTTGAAAAACCCGGAGGACAATACAGTTGAAAACAGGTATTGATTATGAATAAAAACATGAAAAAACCAACACAGTAAACAGTTGAAACCACGAAAACAAGACTCAATTGATGGTCAATAACAAATTTTCCTTCAATTTTTATTATACATTTTATTTCTTTTTCCCACAGCAGCAGCGTCAAGAAAAAGAGTCCTTTTTTTGCTGCGAAAGAAGAGTTTAGAAAGAAGAAAGCTGAAAAACAGGCGAAGAAGCAACATCTGCTCAAGTCGAAAGAAGAACGAACTCAAGCTTTGAATAAATATAAGGAAAAAAAAATGGAAATGTACAAAAAGTTGTCGAAAAAAACTAAAAAGGGCCAGCCTGTGATGAAAGACAGATTAGAAATGTTGCTGGAAAAAATTAAACAATCGACCAGCACAGAATGATGAGGTTTTTTTTAAACATTTTGTACAGGTTGTTGAGTTACAAAAAAATAAAGTATGGAGCGATGCTTAAGTTTTTTTACCTAATTGTTTAGTTGTAGGACATGAATTACCAAAGGAATTTGAATTTGTCGTTGATAAATTCATCGAGAAATTTATGTTTGCCGATTAGTCGCTTTTTTCACAAGATGTTGATGTTTACAATTTAATCTGTCAGCGCTTATGCATACGACTGTATATTTTCACTAAAACTATACTCGATAATTCCAAACTGCTTGAGCATTTGAATTTGATCTATCTTCAAATTTTTTTAAATCGTGAAGGCGTTCAGATTAAATTCTTTTCTCCCTTTGAGATATTTTTATTTCCTATAGCATCGAATGTCATTGCACTCATGATTTTTATTCAGAAATGTAAGAGTTCAAAATATGTATGTACTATGTGAATTTTGACACATAATTACACATGAGAATTTGCTACAATACATTTGTAATTATGCTGTAAATGGCAATCACATGATTTTTACAATCCAACTATCATTTACAGCAATTTTTCATTTATTATTATTATTGATCATTCCTATGAAGGAAATTTAAAAGATTTCTGCTATTTCAACGAGAATTGAAAAAAAAATTCATTTGAGTTCTAGTGTGTGATTGATAATGAAGGATCTCGACGCATGCGTGTTTCGTGAAAAGTGCATGAGTGGAGGCGCGCGAGAAAATCGTCGCGCGGCATCGACGCAAAGACGGCGCTGCCGCACAATCATCATTTCTCGCGTGTTTTGTAGCGACGACTGAAGGGCGGAAGAGGGGGGAGGCAGTAAAGCCGATTATACGTGCGTTGTGGGGTGGACATCTAGCCGTCATTGAGAGACACAGCTAGTCAGCGGTTGCAAATGGCGACAGCCACGAAATCTGTGGCACCGAGTCGCGAATAAAAAGTTTACGTCTCTCCGTGAATTCGGTGATCGAGTTGTATCGCGATATAGAGCGTTACTTATCCCTCTTTTTCTCTCTTTCTCTCTCTTTTTTCTCTTAAATACCCTCTCTCCGTCTCAGAACGGTACGTAACACACGTTTGTCGTAAATAACGCATTATTATCCCAATTATTCTTCTCTGTTAATCATCCTAAAAAACGGAGGTTCGTCGTGATGTTGAAAAGCGGAAGAATTACGGTTAATTATCACAGAACACTGATTCGAATATACACTTATATATTCACCAATAATTAAATGACACGATTAAGAAAAGTGTATTTTTTTTTCTTCCGATTAAAGCGCGTTAATGCATTTTAAGTGTGTTTCAGTGAAACATTCTCTAGAAATTCTCGATAATCTTCAATGTTAATTGCACAAATTTCAAATAAAAATATTTACTTGAATAGTAATTCAGAATATTTTTCAAAGTTTCATGTGTCCGTACAGCATATTCTCGTTCTCTACGATTTTCTCTTGAAAGAACCCTCGGCGCCTGATACGTGACGATACCGTCAAATTCCAATCCGTCAGATTACCATAGATTATACTACTTTTCGATGAGTTTTCTTTTCTGTGTTGTGAAATTATACTCGGAAATGTTTGGGTTATATGTTGGTCGAAGTATAGATAATAATAAATACGAGTTACGACTATATAGTGCGATTGTTCGCTATATCTGCTTTACTATTTCGAAACCAGTAATTTTATTACAATATTTCGACAAAAGATCGTAGTTGATGGAAAACGATATTGGTTTTTTGAAATTTAATTCAGCGGTGCGACTACTTGATCGAACTATTTGCACGATACTTCGTCATCGCCAAAGGACCTCCTAATTTTTAAACGTCACCTTCCCATATTGCTCAAGAACGATTTAAAAAAGTGGCGGGAAAAGGAATCGTCTATTTTAAATACGCTCAAATTTTGAGGATTCCTAGATTTTTTAATAAAATATTTCTCGATTTTACGGTTTATTTTTAAGGGGCGTTACCGGCTCATGTGACGAGGAATTTACATTAGAAAACGTGGCGATTCTTCGATATCACGATTTAAATATGTAGCCAGAAAAGTACGATAAGCTAATGGGCAAAAATCATATTTTGCAAGATTTCAATAGAAAACCGAACTTCGACCAAAAATTTTACATTTAAAAATAGCCTTCGAAAATCTAACCTGAAAAACCCATTCTCCAAGTCAAAAGATTACAGAATATTTACTGAATAAAAATCCAATTCTTCGTGACACGAATCAATTTTATCGATTTTTTAACTTGTTACAACGATTTTTGTATGCAGTAAAAAAAAAAGCTATTTTGAATAGTAACGTCAGCGGTAATCGTGACGGTAAAATAACCGAAAAATGACCGACACATCTCCACTCGCCTTTCCCTCGATCTTTGACTTTTGACGGTGTCGTCTCGTTATACGTTGGGCCGTGTGTGCCTGCGTGAGTGTATGTGTGTGTGCGCGCGCGCGAGGCGGCGACAATCACAGGCGGCTGCTGTCAAAATCGGTTCTTCGTTATCAAAATTGGGTCGAGAAATCCCGACATCTCATTTTAATACCCGGCGATCGTGTTTAGTCTCGCCGTCAACTAATTGTTTCTTCGTTCTTTCCAATTCACGTACGGATTATTTTTCATTTAATTTCTTACTCTTCGTTATACAATCTCAATCGAAAGTATAACCGCAAGAGACGTTTTATCCGTTCTGATGCAAGGTGGTCGAATTTATTTGCGGAAGTGTATATAATTCGTGTTCGAACTAACAAAACCATGGAATTAATGAAAATATTTAACACATATTTCGAATAATTAATCAGTTGTTTATGCTAGCATCGAAACTGATCGTAAATTAATTAGCATGAAAAAATCGTTCTTTTCATATCCTTTTTGTCTGGTTAACCATTGTGAAATTGTACAGTTTGTACATATGGATATATCTCAATTCCAGGTTGTTGTAAACCAATCGGAGCAACATGCCGGCTGTACGAGGGGATGGTATGCGAGGATTAGCCGTATTCATTTCGGACATTAGAAACTGTAAGTTTTCAGTGGTTTTGTATGTGTAATTCTGTAGTTCCGATACCGGACATCAACATTTTTTCAGTCGCTCATAGAAATCTGGGTACAAAAACAGAAAAACTTATTTCAAGGGATGAATAGTTTTCTTTTATTAAGAGTTATACTTGGATAAACAAAAAGTTTGAACTTTACAAACTTCCTATCAAGTTTTATCACGGCAGTGTTAGATACTAGTAAAATGCAAACTCATAGAATTATAAAAATCAGAACAAATAATGCATAAAACATAATAAAGTAACTCGACAGTCCTTCCTCAACCGCAATGCTATAAAAACTTTTTTATTAGCTTCAAACACGGAGTGAATTCCAGTTACAAAAGAAAGAAATAAAGGTTAATAAAAGGCTGTGCATTCAATTGACTCTATTGATCGATTATATATATCTTTTTATTTTAAACGCCAATTCGTTTACTACTGCTTGATGATTGCTCCGTGAATAGCCAGAGATAAATGACTATTGAAGGCGTGGGGAGAGACACGGTACTCGAGGACCTTGGGGGGCGGAACTGTGATATGAACCTATCTTTTACTCTGTCTCACTCACTTCATGATACAAACGGCCATTGCCGTACTCGTGTCTAGTACACGTGATTTTTCTTCAAATTAATTTATCTCTACACATTCAGAAAATTCAGTGGGATGCTGCGTTATCAAAAATATTTGTGGCCAAGGTCAAAATCGATTGAACATTAGCCGAATCGTATTTTTGCTACTGTCTTCTGTACTCAAATTTTTCAATTGATGCTGTCAGATAATTCGATCGACTGTATTGAATTAGGCAAAGGTGGAAAATTACTTTGTTGCAAAATGTGCAGTAATTCAACTTTTGTTACCGCGCTATGCAATCAATTTTTCGTAATCAAAGCTGACAAATAATTCGACTGAAGGGGAAAGTTGATATTTGTTAAATTTGAGCGATAATCATATTTTCATAACTCTTTTTTTAATTAATTCGATATACAGTTCCGACAGGGAGCTTTCGATTCATTGATTTTTGAAGCAGAGACCTGTACAGAGCGTAATAAATAAATAAATCAATACATGTGATAGCAGTCATGTGGCCAGGTGGCATTTTGCCATTATGACTTTTCACGATTGCACAATTTTTGAACGTCCTTGGTATCATGATTATGATGATTTAGAGATTAAAACTGTTGCATATCCTTATTGAATTTTCAAATACAGTGACAGGGAAGAGTTTTTTAATAGGCTTGATAGCGGAAAAGTTGTAGTACAATATGAATTTGGATATTTATGAATTTTAACTCGGTTAATTATCAGGCAAAAGCAAGGAAGCGGAAATCAAGAGGATAAACAAAGAATTGGCAAATATTCGAAGCAAATTCAAAGGTGACAAAACCCTTGATGGATATCAGAAGAAGAAGTACGTGTGCAAACTCCTTTTCATTTTTCTTCTTGGCCATGACATTGATTTCGGGCATATGGAGGCTGTGAATCTTCTGTCGTCGAATAAATACTCGGAAAAACAAATCGTACGTATTTTGACAAGCTTATTTATATGATGCAAACAATCGATAAAATTGTGAAGGTTTGAAATTTGAAATAACAATCAAGAATTTCACTCTCTTATTTTTCATTTCAGGGATATCTCTTCATATCAGTCTTAGTTAACACAAACAGCGATCTCATAAAACTCATCATACAGAGTATCAAGAATGATCTTGGCTCTCGCAATCCGATTCATGTTAATCTCGCTCTTCAATGTATCGCGAATATCGGCAGCAAAGAAATGGCTGAAGCTTTTGGCAATGAGATACCAAAGTTGCTTGTATCCGGGTAAGTGAAATCTAACTGAAAACAAATTAAAAACAACACGATAAAAAAATCAAATATACATTTGCAAATAATTATCACACTGTACACAATCATTTTACACTTACGCTCATTGATTACATCTGCTCCTCATTTACTCATCGCTTATTGGATCTAGACGACTGGATATTAGGTAAATTTTTCAGCAGTTGCTGAATTACCAACGCTTTACAACATTTTTATGAATATTTCACTGGGTCCAGGGTACACAAACATTCGTTGGATTCAAACACACGTAGAAATAAAACGCCGTAGTTATTGATAAAAGTTCGAAAGTTAAAATTTTCTTTTTAATACTTTGCGTCAAGACGTTGCTGCTACTCTAGATATGATACTGAAGTTTGGATCTCTGGAAGGCAACAAAAGTTCTTTTATATATTCTCGTTATATTTAAAAAAGTCGACATTTTTTCGTGACTTTTCACTCTGCGATAATCCGCTGAGACAGTAAAGAAAATTAACCAACTTCCCCGATACAAAAATGCCAATTCTCCGAAATACTTGAAAAAAAAAAGGAATTTCTGTGCATTCCAACGATTCAAAGAGCAGTTTCATCCGCTATCTATTTACTTGATGTACAATTTCCACAGAGATACCATGGACGTAGTGAAGCAAAGTGCTGCTTTATGCCTACTGAGATTACTGCGTACAGCGCCGGATGTCGTTCCTGGTGGAGAGTGGACTTCTCGCATAGTTCATCTTCTCAACGACCAACACCTCGGCGTTGTAACAGCAGCTGCATCTTTGATCGACGCTCTTGTCAAGAGAAATCCTGATGAATATAAGGGATGTGTTAGCTTAGCAGTGTCACGACTGAGTCGAGTGAGTTTTCGATTACTCTTTTTATCGCGGCGATTTTATTTTGGAAGATCAGTGGAAATTTCACTGCTAAAAAAATTTGGAAAAGCTCACATTAGAGAATTTCTTATATACCGTTTGATTCTTTTCAAGATTGTTACTTCAAGTTACACGGATCTTCAAGATTACACGTATTATTTCGTCCCAGCCCCATGGTTGTCCGTAAAATTACTTCGGCTACTCCAAAATTATACGCCGCCAGGTATGCCGAATTTTTTTTGAAACGTCAGAAATTTCTTTTCTTTATTAAAATGAATACAAGTAAGAATAATAGCGTTCTAATTTGTAAAATTTTTTTTTAATGCAGCTGAAGATCCAGGTGTACGTGGAAGATTGAACGAGTGTCTCGAGACAATATTGAATAAAGCCCAAGAGCCACCAAAGTCGAAGAAAGTTCAACACTCGAACGCGAAAAACGCGGTGTTATTCGAAGCGATAAGTCTCATAATACACAACGACAGTGAGCCAAATTTATTGGTACGAGCGTGCAATCAACTCGGCCAGTTTCTCTCGAATCGTGAAACGAATTTGCGCTATTTGGCACTCGAATCAATGTGTCATCTCGCGACATCGGAATTTTCTCACGAGGCTGTTAAGAAGCATCAGGAAGTTGTAATACTCTCGATGAAAATGGAAAAAGATGTTTCCGTTAGACAGCAAGCGGTTGATTTGCTTTATGCGATGTGCGATAAGAGCAACGCCGAAGAAATCGTTCAAGAAATGTTGAACTATCTTGAAACTGCCGATTATTCAATTCGGGAAGAAATGGTTTTGAAAGTTGCTATTCTTGCGGAAAAATATGCTACGGACTACACCTGGTACGTCGACGTTATATTGAATCTTATAAGGATAGCTGGTGATTACGTTTCCGAGGAAGTTTGGTACAGGGTCATTCAAATAGTCATCAATCGCGATGACGTGCAGGGTTATGCAGCGAAAACAGTCTTTGAGGTATGTGGCGAATATTTTTTATTCGGCGCACATTCAACTTGACAATCGCGATATTTTCAATTTTTAGGCGTTGCAAGCACCCGCGTGTCACGAAAATATGGTCAAAGTCGGTGGATATATTCTCGGTGAATTTGGTAATCTCATCGCCGGTGATCAACGCTCTTCGCCTTCCGTGCAGTTCCAATTATTACATTCCAAAGTGAGTTTAAAAAGAGGCTGAAAACTATCCACTTATTTTCTGTCGGTTTGTAACTATTTTGTGCACATTTTTTCTCTCTACAGTATCACTTATGCTCTCCCATGACACGAGCACTATTGCTCTCAACGTACATCAAATTCGTGAATCTCTTTCCGGAAATACGGGGCCAGATTCAAGACGTCTTCAGACAACACAGCAATCTCCGTAGCGCTGATGCTGAATTGCAACAAAGAGCATCGGAATATCTTCAACTTAGTATAATCGCGTCTACTGATGTTTTGGTAATTTTTATTTATTTTTGTCATAGTTTGGTTGTTCGTGTTTTTAAAAAAAAATTTACAATTTTTTTATCAATTGATACATTTTTAGTGTCAATTGAATAAAAGGAACCAAATGCTATCTTTCTGCTTTGATTTTTAAAAAATGATTAAAAATTCAAAAATCTCTGTACTTTTGATCACTTTTAGAAAATGTTTCCAATGTTTTACCGTCAATTCTCCCGATATAACTAGCAGAAGATGACAATATCGTGTGCGCCAACATTTTTAGCAGATCAATATTCTATCGAGAATATTAGTATTAATACAAACGATTTGGATATTGAAACAATCAAAATGTATTTTAACAGGCTACGGTTTTGGAAGAAATGCCAGCTTTTCCGGAAAGAGAATCTTCTATTTTGGCTGTTCTGAAGAAAAAGAAACCCGGTCGCGTACCCGAAAATGAAATTCGAGAGAGCAAAAGCCCCGCGCCAAATACGAATCATCACACCGAAGCTCCTTCGGCTGTTACTATAGCGGCAATAAACAATTCGTCTGCAGATTTACTCGGTCTATCGACACCACCTTCCTCGCAGCCTACGAGCAACACCGGAGTCTTACTCGATGTTCTCGGTGACATTTACAACACACCTAACAAAGTCGGTGCTACCAACGGTGCTCAAAATACCTACAATCCTAAAAAGTAAGAAATTATAACAAAAAACTGCTTTCCGTACATCTCAGAAAAGTGATAAACCTAAAGATGAAGCTACATATCCAAAATTGTAGATTTTTGAGGCTCATACATTCTTAACGAATTATTAACTTGAACGAATTAAACCTTTCAGATTCGTGTGCAAAAACAACGGTGTTCTGTTTGAAAACGACCTCATACAGATCGGTGTAAAATCGGAATTTCGACAGAATCTCGGTCGCATAGGTCTGTTTTACGGTAACAAGACACAATACGCTTTGCACGGTTTTCAGCCTCAGTTGTCGTGGTCGGAAGAAAATCAAGTGAAATTGGCGGTTCAGGTGAAACCTGTAGATCCGGTTTTAGAGGCTGGTGCACAAATACAGCAGATGATCAATGCGGAGTGCATCGACGATTACAACGGTTAGCAAAGTGTTTTTATTCTTATACTCCCCGTCGTTGATTGCTTATTAATTATTATTATTATTGTTTTTGACAACCTTTGCAGACACGCCTAGTATGGTAATTTCATTTATATACAACAACGTGCCACAAAAGATCACCATGAAACTCCCATTGACGATTAACAAGTTCTTCGAGCCAACGGAAATGAATGGCGAGTCCTTCTTCGCCAGATGGAAAAATCTTGGCGGGTGAGAATTTTGCTTACACATCGTTATTAGTTTTACAATTGACGAATTGATAAATTTTACCGTTTTTATAATATTTGTGCCAAATACAAAAAATTTTTTCCAAAAATTTCGCATGATTTTTGCAATTTACTAATGTTTGAATTTTTTTATGAATGTTATAGATTTTTAGAAATTTCAATCATCATTCTCGCATTAAGTATTTACTATTTTTGGAATCATTGTTAGGTTTTTTTTTTTATTCCCTCGAACTCCGTTTCTTCGACCGGTTTTGATCGATAACTTTGATTTCAGAGCTAATCAGCAACGTTCTCAAAAGATCTTTAAAGCCCAAGCACCGATGGATCTGGTACAAGTTCGCACAAAGTTGCAAGGCTTCGGAATGCAACTTCTTGACGGCATCGATCCGAATCCCGATAATTTCGTTTGCGCTGGAATTGTACACATGAGAGCTCAGCAAGTCGGATGTTTGTTACGTCTTGAACCCAATAAACAAGCACAGGTAATAATCATTTTTGTGTTTCAGTATGTAACGATACTTCTTGGAACACGAAGTGGCAAATAAAACTGGAATGTTAAAAAAAACAGGTTTAAAAAAGTTTTTATTTTTTTAAACTTGAGAAAAACCGTCGTGTTCCTCTGAATTTCGGTACAGAACGCGGCAATTAGATAAGAATGATTCACCTGCTTGAGCTTTTGGGGTTAAAAATCATACATTCTTCACCCTGTACTATAAATAAACAGTGAGCGTTGTTCACAGAAAAGATTTCAAAGGAAGCCAAGCATCAAGGAGAAAAAGAGTAAAATGAATAAATTGACAAAAAAAATTATTTTTCTGCCAAAAATGATTAAAGGCTGATGCATATTCTCTTGATAATATTTACAGAAAGGTGTGCAGAAAGATATGATTAAGTAACAAAGAATCTTTGAGCAGTTGAATTATTTGTTAGGTCTGTTAGATGTTCTAGTCCAGAATCACCGCTCGGCGTTGTGATTCTTTCGGTTATGTCTTAATTTTTAAACACTAAGAAAACTCGGCCAAAGCATTATCTCAACTAAAAAAAAGCTTCAACGATTTTAAAGTTTCACCGACACCGAAAGATACTTCAAAATAATGCAAAATATGCTGAAATCGTTCAGAACTAATTGAAAAATTATTTCATTAATTCCTCAAATTTTTATTATTATTCTAAACGATTCGTCAACTTATCCGGCGATGATTAATTGTATTTTCCAAATTCGCAGATGTTCCGGTTAACAGTACGTTCGAGTAAAGAATCGATGTCTATCGAGGTTTGCGATCTTCTGGTAGATCAGTTTTAAGGAGTTTCTCGATTCCGAGTAATCAATGTTTATCATCGTTTCATCGTCGTGTCGTTTTAATTCGGGAGGAGAACATATTGTTGGACGAATTGCGCGAGGTCGATTCACAATGTTAAATGCCGACAATGCTAATGATTCGTTGACGAACCGAGCCTGTTGTATCCAAGCTACTACTCGAGAAGAATCAACAAACAAGTCACCCATCTCATCGAAACGGAGAAAAACAGAGAAAGAGAATGAGGAAGAGTCAGAATGTAGAGAATATAATGACCCTGGAAAGATGATAGGGCATTGAGCGAGATTTCCAAGTCAAATAACGAACTGTTAATGCGAGTCAGTTGAAACAAAATTCTAGAGATTATCACTTTATCGATTAAAGATGCACAGAAGTTTTTAAATGCACAATGCATTTGAAATGAAAACAAAAAAAATCTGTTAATTTTAAAATAAACGAAAGCCAATTTTTGTTTATTTTAAATACATTCGCTAAAATCTTAGCTTTTTATTATTTTTTCATAAAGTACGTAGCAAAGCGAGCCAATTTTGGTTTTTTTTTTTTTTTTTTTTTTCATAACTCGTCACGAGCACCTCAATTGATTTAACATTCGTGACTCGAGCCGCACTGGACAAAAAAATGCTAAAAGCAATTGATAGGATAGAAGGAAAAGCAAACAAAGTTTACCCTCGAGAATATGACATTTAGCGTATGATAATCGAGCCGATACCGCGTCTCTTGATCGGCATATCGACACGCGTGTGCTTGCAAAACGTGCTCGTGACCAAGAAAATCTTTCCCGATCATCGGGTTCCACGAATAAGTTGATGGAAAATTGTATCATGTTTATTCATTCCATTGGCACGCATCTCATTTTGTGTTTCGACGAGATCGAAAAAGAGAGGTTAGTTAGCTCGGATGGAACGGCCCGATATTGTAGCTGTATGATATTAATTATTAATTATTTACCTTAGAGAAGAAAAAATCCTCGTATTTAAAGAAGCTCAAATATAAACGACATAAACAACAACAAAAGGCTAATTTTCTGAAAAAATTGTAGATTCTTGCTTAGGATTTATGAAACTATCCTCTCGATGCATCGTCTGTAATTTATTTGGTATTCAAGAAAATTCTTTTAATTCCAGTTAACCGATCGATCCATGACTGGTCGCGACTGTCCCTAATTTATATAAAAATGTTAAAATGACGCGAAAAGAACGAAAATCAGATCGAGATATTTCGCGTTAAGACAATATTGCAAAAAATTCTTTGAAAATAAAGCTCGTACGCGTACGTAATCTGCGTGAGAATTGCATAATTCTGTCTTTTTCGCATGTTTTGCTTCTTTTTTTTGTTCTCCTAAGTTACAAATATCGAATAGATCAGCTTAAAAATTGTAAACATGTTCAAATGTACATAAGCGAGCTTCAATGATTGTAGGGCTAAATCACAAAAAATAGCAATCTTTGAAGCTCTTGTTTTTCTTTTTTAAACAGTATAATTCACAGGGACGTTTGGTCGGTTGAGCGAGTTGTTTTTTAAGCTGCGAAATCTTGATTCCCTGTGAATTTTTCTATCTTTTTGCTCATGATTCATTCACCTTGAGATGCATATTTTTTTCTTCTTCCGGTATTTTTTTGATGATGTTCAAGTATGTAATAATTTGTCCTGCATGTGATCGACGTAGTCGGATTTACCTCTCGTATGTCTGAATTTTATCGATTAGAAACACACATTTGAGCATTAAAGTAGCAGATAGTATAATTGTAAAGTATATTTTTTGTCTTCTGACCGTTTGGATGCTGTCTCGAAAGTTCGACAATTGTTGAGATCGATTGTGAGACGTAAAAGAAAAAGCCAAACAGTAATCAACCTCGCATAGCCTCGTCTCCTAAATTGGACGAGCGTCATTTGAATCTCATTGTGTGTCGTTGAAAATAGCACCTTATTAATGTCGCGATGAATTGAAAGAAAAAAAAAATCATATTTTCAAACATAAAATTATATTTTTTTTTCAAAAATCAAATTTGTACATCCTTATGAAGTATGCGCTACAAAACCAGCAGAGAGAGAGAGAGAGAAAGAGAATTAATTCTGAGATTTTCTAATGAAAAATAACGTCTCTGTCGTCACCAGTCATGGGTATAAAGCGAATTAATCGTGCGTCAAGACTTCTGTCTAAAGTCATCGATTCCCTAAATAATTCGGAAATCATTTAGATGATCCATGTATTGTGAAAAAACGAATGTAGCAGATCCTGAAAGATTTGGATTATGCTCGCGAATGCAGAAATACACACGTAAATATATTTATGAGTAATTCCACGCCAATCCAGCGAGCTTTTTCCCTGACCCTTGCCAATTCGATGCTTTTTTTTTCTTCACATAATTGCATCAAGTCTAAAAGACAGTCCGAAATTTTAACAGATTTTTATGAACAGCTCTTATTGAAAAAAAAAAAAACTGGATGTTTAAAAAATCTGAAAAAATTCCCAAAAACCCGTGATTATATGTAAAACAATTTAACCTATAGCGAAAGTATGATTTCTTCGGATTTTTACGGAATACCAACGTTCTAAAAATTCTGAAAAATTCGAGAACGGCTCATCCAGAGCTGATTGCAAAATTATTCAAAAAAAAAAAACTCATTTTGGGTACCACGATATTTGAGTATCTGCCCAAAGTAAGCATTTTTAAAATTCGTAAAAAAAAAACGTCTCGTTTTGAGAATCTGAAAATAATTCCTAAAATCCCTGATTACATGTAGAATATTCCCGTGGTGAAAGTATGATTTCGTTATTGTTTTACAGGTTATAAAGAATGAAAACAAAATTCCGAAAAATTCGATAACCGCTCACTTTGGGCTGATTGAATATTCAAAAATTGTCAAGAAAATTCGTTTTGGGTATGAAAATATTTACACATCTGTCCAAAGTAAGAGGTTCTCGAATTTTTTGCAATTTTTTCAACGTTCATAGCTCGTAAAATACAGAAAAAAATGCTCCTCTACGGCTGATAACGTAAAATGTTCTGCATATAATCACGGATTTTCGGGAATTTTTTCAGATTTTTAAAACAGCGCGTTTTTTCCGACTTTTTTTCAACAGGGCCCTTTTATGAAAATCTGAAAAAATTTCAAGTTTTCTTTTAGACTCTTTTTCATCTAATAAAAAAAGGATCATATTGGCAGAGGTCAGGGTAGAAGTCCACCGGATTGCCGTGGAACGCCTCATATGCATCTATGAATCTATATATATATGAAGGAAAATATATGATCTTATATATAAATGGTATAAATATAAAAATTCGTATATATATGAATATATACACATCCCCGAATATTACGAGCGTGAATGCAGCACGATTGTTATGGGTCATATTGAAGATAAAATAAGAAGAAAAAGAGAGAGAGAGAGAGAGAGAAAAAAAAATGGAAATCGATTATTAATATATGTGAAAAGCTGTAGTGCGTTTACCGCGATCGCCATAGAGTTTATTTCCAAAGCACTTTATAGCTCTTCGAGGATGTTTGCGCCCAAATCTCATTATTTCGCCCCTTGATGTATACGTCATTATTATATGTATATCTGTCCTTTATATTCTCATTCCCTCTCATATATTCCCTGCCTGATTGAGTTTATAATGTGAAACAACAAAAAAAAAAGAAAAAAAAGGAATGATGTCTCGCTTAATCAAAAAATACAAGTGCGAGAACTACCACTTTTTGTTTTATATTCTTTCTTCCTCTCTGTAACAATGAATTGTTTTGTATCGTTGAGCCCTCTATGTACATGTATGTTTGTAAGATCATTATTGATTTATATTATTAAACGATATAATATCTCTCGTACAAACCTTACGTCTTTGCAGTGTTCGTCATTATTTTGCGTCTCTTATCATTTTTATCCTTTGAAATTATTATGAAAATTTACTTTAGGAATAAATAACGGAGCATCGTTTGTCTTTTGATTTTTCTTCCTTTTTGGAACGTATTTATCGATGTTCATGTTTATTACACCTTCACGAAAACGTATTCGTTGATTTGAACCTTTATGCTAAGACGATCGTACAACTCGAAAGTGAAACAAGACTGCCAGTTGTGTAAATCATTCAGCATCGCTTCCATATACACACAAATTTGCATGTATGTACAGGCCGATCACAATGTCTCGTTAAGAAAAAATAAAAATTGTAGACGCCAATCGCTTATCATTGTTCAAACGATTTTTAATAATTTTTCGAACCGTTTTTTCTGACGGGTCTAAAAACCCGAACTGGAGTTCGATAATATATTCAACAGATTTCAAAAGAAATACTCGAATTGCTGTTCCTAGAAAAAACGGAGTAAAATCATTTTTCTGACATTCGTTTGTTGTGTTTTTTTTTTTCCTTCGAAATCGACTTTTTCGATTGTGTAAAAAGTATAGAAAATATCGCTAAATTCTGTCTACACCAGAGACAAACTAGAAAAATTGTTTCAGGATTTCATGACAGAAAGAAAAAAAAAAGGAAAAAAAAAAAATCCTCGATGACGACAGAAAATTGTGTCATCGATATGCCATTTTGGCGATATTATGCTGTTCAATATCGCAATATCGTTTGCTTTTTGACTGTCGTCTCTCATGTCATTTCATTCAATGCCATATTAGTTCATATGAGAAGATCTTGAAGCATGCATTTTTCTTTTGCCTACCAGCTCGCATGTACAAAATATATTTACACGAAGAAAAAACAAAAAAAAAAAAACAAAAAACTGTGCGAATGTATTCTGATGTTGAAAAGTTTCAGCTTACGTAAAAAAAGGGCTTGAATCCGCGAGTGTGTCGAATGAAATTCGTACTTTATTTTTTTCTCTCATGTCTCACATATTTAGTTTAGTTGTAACCATATACAATGAACCCGTTGTCTCCGGGACTGAACCAAAATCATCGTACCTACGATATTATCGTAAACATGTTTAAAAATATATATTTAAAATATACACGATAACACGTAACGTTAAAATTATAAATCAATTACACAATTGTTGCTGGAACGACCGTCTCGGTGAGCGCGTATACATAAATAATCTCAAGCTTAAGTAACTATAAAGAGAGAATATTCACACTCCTTATAATGTCCAAAGAAAATTGTACGAATTGTTAAGATTTCATGTAATTCAAATTTAACGAATAACCACAAATTTTTCAAGCGTCATTGATAGTTTCGAAAATTCAACAATTCCATTTAACAAATCATTTTCTTTCATTTTTTTTTTTTCGAGTGTGAAATTCGTCTCGTTAACGAGGATGATGCTACTAGAATGATGATGTTGATAGGAAGTGATAGCTAAGCTAAACATTCATCACGACCAGCCTATTTTTTTTTCCCCTAATATTCGAAAATCCCTGCTGGCACAAAAACTGTCGTTTTAAGTGAATATGGGTCGAGGAACAATAAATAAACAGCTCGATTTCAATGGCGTTGATATAATATACCACAGCGACACATTAAATCAACGTTTCAACGACTGTTTTCGTATCCCTGAAACATTGACAAATAATAATGAATAAAGAAAAATGTTTGAATATTGTGTGAAATTTTATGATTTTAAAAGTAGGTGGCCGAAGTATACGGTATGGTCTGCACTCGTTAATACGTACGCAACACGAAACTGCTTTATTGTTATTATATGATATAACGACGATTTATTTATAGTCAGATCGAGAAACTATTCTCAATATTATATATCGCGAATTGCGTTTTTCCCTATATAGACATTCGGATGTTCCTCGTCTCGAAAAATATGTTCATTGTAACATTATTACTATAAATATTAGTACATACAGTAGATACACAGAAATATATATATATATACACACATATACATGTATATATATATCATTTGAATATGTATATTGAGAATAAGTAAAAGTCTTTGGTTGTATACAAAAAAAAAACCGTTGTATATGTCATTGATTATATTTACATAGCTCAAAAGAGAGACGAATAATAATATTGATAATAAAATGTATAATAATATTAATATTCAAATGAATAGTAATAATAATTGATAATAATGATAAACGAGAGTGCGAAACTGATCGTTTATGTACACGTTGTTCGCGAAATAGATGAATTATTATATAAATAGTGTAGGAATAATAACCAACGACTAATTAGTAAAGAAGTAATTAAAAATCGATCGGGACTCTCCGACGACGACCTGAAGATCCGAAAATTATCTTCAATGTTGGATACACGACATTGAAATCAATGACTAATAACGAAACTATGTAAATCCCGATCGATTGAAAATAAATACAATATATACACTGCTGTTTCAATTGTTTTTCGACGTGGTTTGCTTCTCTCTCTCTCTCTCTCTCTCTTTTTTTTCATCCTCCATTGGATTTCAGCTTCATTTTTTGCGCGAGCCCACGTCGATTGTTTGACTAGGTTTCTTCACGATTAACCACTGTGAATCGTCTCCGTTTAATTATTCGTTCGTGGATTGTCAACGGTTTAGAAATATTGCTGGAAATCGGTACATCAGCATGATGCGAACTAACTTTTGTTTTTTTTTTTTCGGATTTTTCAATCGCGAAAAACGTATTCCGAAGCTTTCCATTCTGCTTAATTGCGACTTTCGCTTTTGAGGATGTGAAAATTAGGAAAAAATGACATTTAACATTTTCGGATAGAGCATTGTCTTGCATGACGAGAATCACGTTGTGAAAATTCTAGCAGAATTATTGAAGTGTTCGAAAAAGTTCGTAGTTTCAAACTTTCGAAATGTAATGAAGATTCGAAAAAATGTTTTTCCGAACCGCAACAAATGATCCAGGCTCATTTTTTTTTTTTATAAAGGGGTTAATTAGATTGACTGTTTTGTTGAGTCGCGATAAGTTTTGAGACGAATTCAGAGCTGTTGCATGGAATTTTTTGCCGAATCGAATAACTGTGATTCGGCATCTTCTTCGAGAATATGCTCTCGTTGTGCCTCGTCGATACCGGAATCCTCGGGTTCGTTGACAAGAGAACTTTCCTCCCCTGTGTTACTCGCGTCCTCAGGCGCCAGGAAGACTTCCTTAACGTAATCCTTGCATTTTCTTTGATAATCGAGATTATCCGGTGCTGGACGATGACAAGAGTCGCAAACTGTGTCGGTGTGTCCGTTTGAGCAAGGTTGAGCCTCGTACAATCCAGGTCCACATCGGGAACATATCCAGCAAGGCTGGATATTGTGATGCGGACTGTATGTGCCTCGAGGACATTTGCCACATTTGGTGTCACGATCGTTCGTACAACGATTAATCACGCCCCAACCAGGAGCACATCTGCTGCAACCGGAATCATCGCGATGATGTCGCATCCGTGGCCTTGACTCTGTCACCTGAAACGGAGACGAAAGAAACAAAAAAACAGATAAATATACCGCAATGGGAATGTTTTGTGATAGCTGTTTTAACGAATTTCGATTCATTAGTTTAATCGCTGTCAATTTATCAATTTCATCGCCTCAACCTTCAATCGGAAGAATTATTTATGTTTTTTTCATTTCTTCTCGAAATGTCGAAAAAAATATTATTTGCATGCAGCTCTAGCGATGTGTATTTATCAGAATCTGGTTTTTCCAATTTTTCTGGATCAGCCCCCCCCCCTCCCCAAAAAAAACTACGTTATATTGAGTTTCGAAAAAGTATTAACTCGTATTAAACGTCATCCGGCTTGGTACTCGCTGTCGGGGATTAAAAATTGATGAAATTCTCGATCATTCAATAATTACGCGAAGGAGGTTCGCGGACAAAGAGGATTTCCGACTTTTCTGCTGTGTTCACCGGATTTTTTGTGACGGAAACTTTTCAAGAGATTTATTGTAAATTTTTTAGAACAGTCGTGAAAATCAGGTATATTCCAGACCGAAATAAACGAATGATATTCATGAAAAAAATATAGTACTATTGGAAAGTTTTGAAAAAAAAAGATAAAGGAGAAGATGAAAAAGGGTTGTTCTTTGCAACTTTGTTCTCATGATTTCTATTCAGAGAGTATATAGAGTATTGTGTGAGCACTGTGCTGTATAATGATCAGAGCTGTTCGGATCGCCGTTGGCGAACAGGTGCACGTGAAAGACGAGGGCCAGCTGACTTTGAAAACACCTTGCGCCCGGTCGTCCCAAGACGTTTTACCTGAGCTACAGTGACTGCAATATCGCTATAAGTCCAGCTCTCCTTTATTTCGCTCACTCCCACCCTCAAGAAGTATAGACTCGATAAGAATCCTCTTCTTGCTTCGGTAAGAACTACACGAGGTAAGCCAGCAACTTCTGCTCTCATGATATCCAAGTTTTTTTTTTCATACTCGAATATATAAAGTGTACCAAAAGTTGAGTTGAAGACATGAGGATTTATCAAATGATTTCGTTCGAGTTTAATTATTCATGGCTCATAAAATTTTTAATGAAAAACAATAAAATAACAACAACGCCCTCTTTATCAATCAGGGAAAACTAATCTTGTTCGTATTAAAGAAAAAGTCGAAAGTGGAAGAAGCTTCGTCATCGCGTCACCAAAATCTTTTTTATGGTGTTTTTAGAGAAGCAAGGATCGAGAAAAAAAAAGTTATCTTGTTGCGACATTAAGTTCGTGCGTATAGGCGTGTCTGTATCTGGGTTTTCAAAAAACTGCATTTCACGCAATACGTTTTCGATGTGACAATGAATTTTTTGTTTACGAAGAGTCGAATTTGATCGTATAAGACCGGGAAAGTTAGTTGTTTCGAGGACCGTACGATGGTCGAGCGAGACTTTTGGGACGACCTGTACATATATATGCGAATCTTGAATCGTTCAAAAATTTTCTATCCTTTGCTTCGTGAAAAAAACGCTTCTTGTTAAGGCCCAAAAGGGCTTTCGAATCCCATCTGCCACTATCGCGTATTATGATTCTCACGGTTCAAGCATCACGAATCTTTTCTCGAGGGTCGAAGGATAAATATCGCTTCTCGTAATGAATTATTACTAGTATATAAGCCCGAAGCTGCGCGTCCCAATGTCCTATTTCGTCTCGTTTGCTGATGTGAAAAAAATCTTCTCGTACCTTTTGTTTTTCATTTTATTCTGTTCTTTTTTGTTTCTCACAACGAGAAATGCGCGCTACGGTCGATTTCAACTTGAATCTCTCCTCTCCAAAACTAATATGAAGCAGAGAGCATAGTATCCCCTCGAGGTCTCTTCTCGAGTCTGCCCGTCGATGAAGTTTAGTTGGCCCAACGCAAATCACTCGAGAGGAAAATCGTTTAACAGGCCAATATCAAGTTTTAAGGAAAGTTCTTTCAACCCTATCTGCGAATATGTTTCAAGATAGTACAGCAATTTTTCACGTTCATCAATAAAAAAATATAAATATTATTTGGAATGACAATAATGCGTTACAAATTCATTCGCTGAATCGAAAAATTTATGAAAAAAGATTCGCCGGGTCAAGCAAGATTTTCGTATATAAAACATCTGAATTTCATTTCAACGAAATTTTTTTCCCAGCATAAAAGGGTGAAGAATTCCTAAGAAAAATCTTGAGCCATCTGATGGAACGTAATTATTTTCCAGAAGGATTGATGAATGGAATGACGATGGTATATAAAAATATCTTTAGCAAATCGAAAGGAGCGGGCGGGTGAAGAGAGTTCGTAAGAGCACAGCTGTGTGGCGATTTTATGGAGCAGCTGCCTCGCGAGATCGGCACGCGTCAGCGATCTCCAAAACTTCGAAGGTGAATCGTGAAAGCACCCGGCCCTCCCGCTGGCTTGTTAAAAATTCTCATTTTCTTCTACCACGATGAATATTGAATTTAACAGAAACAAGTAAAAAGTATACAGCAGGGCCATTCGGTCGCACGAGTGCTCGTCAAAAACGTATGATTCGAGCCTTCTTCTTCGGCTCGTTCACTCGTTCTACTTTTACTTTGCCACCGATCCTGACACTCTACGCATCCTATCAACAACGACGTGACATTTTTTTTTTACGCTCCTCTTACCGTTATAGCTTATGACGTTTCGTCTCCGCGCAATTCATTTTTTAAATCCGTTATGAATTCATAATTTATCATTTATAACCACCGGACGTTCGAAAAGTAAACACCGCGTACACATAAAAGTAATCCTTGTTTGTGCGGAAGAGAAAAACATTGGAGGATCAACTGGAATATTGGAAAAACGAGTATTTATTGATGCACATATATTCGCATGAAAAATTCAACATCAAAAAACGGGTGTAAGTTTTTTTTTTTTTTCTGGCAAATATAACGAAAAATATTTATACGTGTTTGCTACAGGCAAAAGGTGTACGTTCGAAATGTTTTTATATATTCAGGCTTCAGAGATGTGATCTCTGTTGCAGTTGAGTCGAAAGTCTCTGAGTTCCATATACGAGCTGAACGCAGATGGGGGGGGGGGGGGGGGGGGGGGGGAATGGAGGAATTATTTTGTTGGACAAACTGGAGAGAGTTTTTGAAGAAACATTTCCGCGTCAAATATATAATTTATTTTGTGAATACTTTGTATGAAAATTCCGGTTATTCACAGAAAGTAATATTTAAATGCATGGCGAATGAAGGTATACGGTTATGGGCGTTCATTTATTCTCAGTTTTCTGAAGAAGCTACCGTGGATTTTGTGTGAAGGGGTTGGGACTTGACACGCCCGCTCTAATTGGACAGGTGATACGTGTGTACCACGCATTTTTTAATTCGAGTACTTTATACACGTATAACGCTTTGGGTATAGGCGAAAGGGGACGTTTTCAGGATTTAAGGGTTGGGGAGACACTTTCGATGCACCCTCTTAATTTTTTGCTGCTTCGCAGAGCAAGAGTTCAAACTTTCGACCTCGGAAATCAAGGTGTTTGTAGAGCAAAAAAAACTAATTAGAAAATGATTCGCGTTTTAGTGCGAATTTCATTGAAATGCATATGAAAAAATTGCTCTCAAATGTACGATAAAATGTGATGTAAAAAAAAGTATCACTGATCACAGCGGTTGAATAAAAAAAATCACATTTCCTTTTACGTAAAACATGACATTTCGTATTCAAACAAAAATGATGAAAAGCAGCTTTCTTTTTTTTTGTTTTTTTTTGCTCTTACTGCAGTAGCCATAAATTAGCACGTGCCTCTTGTTGGCAAAAGAGGGTGCCCAAGTACGATTGTTATGCTCTGACAAAAGCCAGGCAGGTATAAGCAAGTGGCTACCATAGACGCTTCCGGAATCGCGCTAACAATCAGGAGGAAAAAAAAATAATAAAGTGGGCCAAGCAGAATTTTGTTGTAGTGGCTGCAGTAGTACAGGTTGTACTTCATTTTGAATGAGTTATTTGGATTGGTCCAGGAGCTTCTTCTATCGTACAATGCTTGTTTTTCTGCTCACTATCTCTACCGGAAATCGCGTCCAATTGGATGGGGACTGGAGCTCGCATAAAAATTTTCAAAATCGAGTTTCCTCTGTATAAAAAGTCGATAATCATACACAACACACGTGCTGCTCGGTTTTTTTTAATATTCCCCCACAATTCTGGTCACGCTCAAGGAGTACAACAAAACGCAGGGTGCAACTTCCGCGAGCCACCTTGTACAAGACGAATTCTGCAAGAGGCACGTGAAAAAAAAGGGGACTGACGTTTTTTTCTGTTTGCTCCTCGAAGACTGTAGGGTCAGAAGAGCGACGGTTTGTACAATAAGATCATGCGACGTGGAACAAGGCCTACTTGTTTGTGCACGTGTTACGTCTCAAGGGGTGCATTAATTTCAAAGAATTCTTAAGGGTGAAACCTGCTAATAAATAAAGGTATAGATAGTAAGGTGAACATTATTCGAGCTCCAAGTTTGAAAATAAATGTTCGCAGCTCCGTAGTAACGTGTGTTATTTAAAAAGAACCTCGTGAAAAAGTTCTCAGAAATTCCGTGTAAGTGAATCGTAATCTCCCGGGAAATGCATATACCCCATAAATAATGTATTCATCCCTATGCACACATGAACGAATACGTAATTCTCTGTACAGGTAGCTCCGTGTATATACGGGACAAAACAAATGTTATGATCACGGGAGTCTTGATGAAAATTGAAGAAAAACAAAAACGCATGCGAGGCGATGCTTTGAGAGTACTAATTTAAAAAAAACATCGATTTTTATCCAAAATCGTTTGACAACTGCTTTACTTCGACAGGAATATTTCGATGGATTTTTTGTCTCGAATTGATCCAGTTTCCAATGTTCATTTCATCGCTCTAGAATTTGATTTTTTTTCGCGAAGCAACTTCGCGATGATCGTGAGAGCGGAGTAGAAGCACTTCGTACTTCAACAAGTGGATACATAAACTTACGTTGGTACAAAAGTGAGTTTCGATGTATACCCAGAAAGATCCATTTATTCATCGGGAACATCTGCACATTTGCATTGCCAAGAGTTATCCGCAATGTTCTGAAATATATATATGTAAGAATTCCTATGTATATGTGCATATATATGTCGACATAAATATATATAACACCAGAAGGGGACTTTACATGGACGTCTAGTCGCAAGTGTCCCAAGTAACTTTACGGGGCGTCAGAGCCAATTACGTCTCAGTCTCATGGAAGGTGCCGCGAGGCAAAGAAAAGTTGGTAACCAGGAAAGTGTCGTGTCAATATATATATATATATATATGCGTGTGTATATGTATAAGTAAACATCCATATGCACACGAGGGAAATACGTGACTTTAACCGGATGATTTTCTTTCGCTACTGTTTCTACAATTCTTATGATTACTTTAATTTATTGAATTCGTATTAAATATGCATATTCGTGAATAAGAATTTGAAGAAAACACTCAATTATGTCAGCTTTCTTACTAACTATACCACCGAGGTTTCGGTCTTGTTTCCTATGTTCGGCTCGGAAGGGGTCGATGACGATAATTTATCAAACGTAATAACACTGTATTTATGAAAGATACATTTTTTCAAAAGTTATTTCGTTATTTTGTTATTTTTTTTATAAGAATTAATACAATTGGAAAACTTTTTTGAGTCAGACCGAAAGTGGATAAAGTTGACCAGCATAGGAGGTATCGAATGAGACCAGAATCTGTCACTGGATAAAATACGATTTAATCGAAAAATATACAACAATGGGAGCAGCTATCGAAGCAAGATCATTGGGAAGATACGCAGACCACCCGCATGTGTGGTGTGCAAAACTGATGGACTCGTCCATTTTGTCGTTTCACACGAAAAGTTATGGCGCAAAAAAAAAAGAAAAAAAAAACAACATCAACACGTGTGGAAAGCACATTGTACAGTTTTTTTTCCTGGCTAAAAGGGGTGAAGGGCAGAAAGGAGTGGGAAATGGTTGGTCGGCGGACGTGAGGTCGGTTATTCGTTCACGGAGTCCGGAAGGAGTACATTTCCGTGGTCTCCGGACGACTGTAGGTCACGCTAGAACGACATTTACATCCGGTTTTTCCATGTATAACTCGTGCACTTTGAACAGCGACTAAACGGTCAAGCGCACACATTCCGTTGGTTTTTTATATTTTTTTATTTTTTTTTTTTCAACCGATGATAAACCTAGAAAATTCGTAATAGCATTCCTATGTGAATAAATAAATTTGATATTTAGACTAGAAACAATCGCGAGAGGAAAGGCACGACGATGCATGCGCTAAACATTTCATCATCCTTGACGAAACATTGACGGAGAATTCAGATCCCCTGGGCCATTTCCATGTGCAATAATTTAGTTAGGTGTTTCGTGTGGATGTTGGCGCAGTTCACGAAAGCGTGAAAAGTCGTTGGATAACAAGAGGACGAGAGTCGGAATGTCGTTAATTTATAATTGCATACATCAAGACTTGAATTTGTCGTATACTCGTTGAAAAACGACATTACGAGAAGGTTTTTTTTTTGTACACATTGAAACGGTTAACTGCGATCTTGAAGAGCACTCTTAATCAATTCACATTCGGAGATATAGAAATAAAGAAATTTATGAGGATTTTTGAAAGCAGACTTTTCGTTAATGAACTTTAGCTGCATGGATATTTTTTGTACACAGAATTGTATATTCATACGCTTATTCCATCGAAAATAACAGCTTTGAAGTCGCGGCAGAAGGTGAAAATCAGAAGTTTCGTAGTACACCGTCGTGAGAGGCGCACTTTTTTTTTTCCGAACAAATGCAAAAGTTTCTGCTCAATTGTTTTCCGACTGAATCGGAAACGTGATTCCAGCCTGTAATATATTATGCACGTGCGTGCAGCAGAAGCTTTTGCCCGAGTTAGCACACATTGTGAATGCCCTCCGGGGGCGCGCGCTCTACGTTCCCATGCCATACTAATGAGAAAATCGTGGCAAAGTACGACATTTCACAATAAAGTCACTCTGCAGTTATTTCCGCGACGAGCGGAAATCATCGCAAACAGCCGTCATTTCGACAATTTTTCTTTTACGCTTATCCATTTCGGGGGTGCGGACTGTTTTTTTCCAATTTCCATGAACACTTTTTTTTTTCCATAGTCTCCAGATACAATGAATGGCTCAAATTTCCTATGAAAATCGTCAACCCTGATCCATTCTGTTTTCAGTTACATCGTTGATGAGATATTAACCGAGTGATACCCGCGGCGTTTTCGATGCGCGGGAAAAAATTGGCGGCCGCGTCATATATTTTAACAACGAAGCCACATCGCCTTGGGCAGACGCAGGTTATTCGCTGTTTTTGTTTCGTTGTCAACGTTTCTGTTGATCGAATATCTGTTTTCAAAATATCAGAGTATTGGGGGCTATTATACTTTTTTTTCTCATACTACAGAACTTATACAACGGTGAATGAGAGTGAGAAAAATGTGATTTTTACGATCGTAGTTCTTAATGAGCACGGGCAATTTCACAACGAAATCCTTTCTTTCGATCCTGAACACACGATCGTCATTAATATGCTTATTCATTAGTGCTGTCTCATCCCATGCACTGAGAAGAAAATTTTCGGAGTGATAAAAATACGCTCTGATTGCTTAGTTTTGGAGCAAATGGGCTTGAAACAACCATAAAGTGAATAAAAAAACGATTTTTTTTTGTTCACAGTGACATGTTCACATAGATTGGCCGGAACTTTTGAGATGATCTGTACAGTGATTACATTGCGCTCATTTCGATTATTTACGACGTTCAGACACTACCACAAGTGACACTTAAAAGTATCGATTGCAGACGTATAGTGACAGTGTTATGACGGTAGTTACAAAAGTAATATGCAAGCAGCTGAAAAACCACAGAGCGGCCTTGTCTCGAGTATGGAGGCCATCGATACTAGTAATAAGATTTTCAAGTATACATATACACACGAGTCGCGCGACGCGTTTCCGTTTTTGTCTGCCCCCGTCAATTGTTTTATCTGTTCTGCCCATTTAATCGGGCACTAATTACACAGGCTCGGTATTCAATTTACGAGAAAATGAGTCTTGTCGACTACACTTATAGTGTCCTGGACCGATCTCGTGATATCCCACGAGCTAGTGATCGTGTCTATATTATTATTTTGATACGGTACTGTACATGGGAATCGATGATAAAGCTTCGAGAATATTATACGCCTCGGGTTATTCTTGTCGTACTTTCCTGCGGAAGTTGATAAAATATCAAAGTTTCATTACGTGAATCGAATAAACATTAACGAATAGAGACAGAAAAAAAACGAAAAAAAAAAGTAGAACACGAATGAAAAAAATGCAATTGCAATGACGATTTAGTTGAAAGTAAGAAATATTTGATGTAATTAGAAAAATTGAAATTCGAGTAAATCTTTGTCGAACAGTTCGACAAAGATGATACAAAAGTTATGAAGTTTGATTGAATGCTGGAATAAACGTGAACTTTTCTATCTATCTATTTGAGAATTGAACTATGCATGTGCACTTAATAATGGAACAGCGAATAATGAAGGGAATAACAAAAGATAGAGAATTGTCTTGAGACTCTCGCTCCCACGAGATCTCTACCACAAAAGAGAGCCCTTTTCGTTCAGACTTTTAACAAGTCTTGCATATTCCCGAGTTACCCCTCTCGAACCATAATTCTTCGCGAGCTTCTCGATGTACATCTACGTAAAACACTTATCGGTGACAAAAAAAAAGACGTAAGTTTGTCGTATTTAGTACATAAATATTCGTGACTTGAGCCCTTTTGGGTTTCGGTAAACGATATATATTTTATGCAGGTCGTAAGGCGATGGGATCGGCTCTCTTGCATGTGAACCGATCTTATCGCTCGTCCATAGCTATAGTTATCTCTATTTATATACATTTATGTTGCGAGGGTTTTTATGCAGCGATCCGAGATCGCGCTCGATATAAACTGCAGCTTCCTGCGTCTGTTTCAGCTATGCATGTATTTTTTATTTTCTTTTTCATCTTTTCATCACACTATATCGCTTGAAATTGCACCCTCTTAGGATCTTTAATGCGTTTAATTCATTGACAACGTTATGAAAAATTGGTTTATTTTTTAAGTCCAATTTGTTTTGAAACCTCTCGTAAAAGAGTTGATGGGTAAAAAGATCGTTCTTCGTGTATCATGAGTGAATGTCGCGTGCATCAGTTTCAACTAAATTACGTCCCAAGCGTGTGCTCTAGGAAAATCTAATTTCTCTAATGACTCGCTCTTGCGGAGAGATCGTACGAAATAGTCTAATTAAAAGCACGTAGTTCGTTCTCCAGATATATGTCGTTAATTGAAGATGAAAATTTATTCAAAGATTGCTATTTTCGGGATACAATGAATTCAAATGAGGAAGCACCGATTCGGGATTGTATTTTCATGCAGTTATCTCGTTCGTTTCAGAGAATCAGATTGTTTTCAGTCTCATGCTCTCAATCTCTATTCCGTATGCCTCTGACGGAGGAGAATTCTTTAACAAAAATCAATTACTATTTTCGATATCCTATTCAAACAGCGGCGATGTGATTCAACAAAGTTGTACATTAAAAACGGTGAAACAAGATTAAGAAAATACTAATAAAATTACAGTTCTTCACTCAGTTTCCTCAACCTTTAACCTTTCGTTAAACATCCCGAACCGGAATGTCCGCGTATGAATTTGTCAAAATTGACTTTTCTACGTTCCAGCACCGATCGATGAAACTGGTACTTTCTACACTCCATATATCGCATCGTGAGATCCTGCTATCGGTACTACGCGTATAGAATCGTTTTTTTTTTTAAATTTTTTATTATCGTACAGACAGTCGTGTTCCGGATGAATTATCTCGGCGCCGGAAGAGACGATCGAGGGTTTGTCCAGCGGCTTGTTTACACGCGGCGCATTTTCGTTCGATTTCATTGAATCCAACGAGGAATCTCGAGCGTGCGAACGGAACCGAGAAAAGAGCTTTTTCATCTTTTCTCCTCCTCCAATCCCCCGACCCTCTATCCGCGTAGTACATTCATCTGTACACGATCATTATCACGAACGGAAATGGTGTCGCGCGCGATGAGAACTCCCCGAAAGCCAACAATTTCCGTCTCATTTTCTGTCCCATCTATCCAAACGTATGTATATAACATGCGCGGATATATTTATATGCACTCATATACACATGGTTATAACTCAACGTATAAATTTCTGCCAAATACATATGACATGTCGCCCCCCCCCCCTTTTCTTCCGCGAGACAACTTGTTTACGCCAAACTAGGGAAGCGTATCGACATTGACTATTCGAGAGTAAAATGTCCAATTAAACTTCACTTATTAACATCGGATTGCAATTAGTTCAGCCATTTTTCTTTTCATTTATATATCATACCGATCGAGAACATGGATCGTGCGACATGGAACACCCATAGATATAATATATAAGTATTTCTGTATTCATTATTTCCTGAGAACGCTGTACATATTGGAGCTGCTCCATTCACAATATTTGTACTCAGCAATGTTCGAGGGCCTATCAGGGCTCTTAAAACTCATTTTTTTATAGATAGGGACACGCAGTTCACAGATAGCACTCATGTCAGTTTGGACGTAATATTCTGTGAATATTTAAATTTTCGGTAAATGGGGCAGATGATTTGGAAAATAAATGGTTGACTTTTGACTTTAAATGGTCGGTTACTTTGAATTTTGATTGGATAATTTTATAAATAGGATAAACTTTATTATACCGAGAATGGAATTAACTTTTTAGCGAACATTGAGATTTGTCGAAATTCGATTTGGTCAAGGAATGCTCAAACACGAATTGCAATAGTAAATTTTGTTTATTCAATCGTCATGAAATCGGAGTAATTAGAATTCTCGGTTTATCACTTATAAATTGATCAATGTTGGTGAGAAACTATGTAATTTTGAAAATTGTTTTCGCGATGAGATAAATAATATTGATAATAAAATTTACCTGGATATAAGCGACGATGATAAAGATTGCCAGTAGAATCGTCGACAATTTTTTGTCGGTAAACATGTTGCCGTTGAATTTACGATTTTCCCGCGAATCCTTAATTTCTTGAGATCCGTAAATGAGCACTGATCACTCGTGATTTTTAAATCGACGATCGATATGAAAGCTTCCGTTGTGTTTATAGACTCGTTACGATATTTGTTGAATTTTCGATGAAATTTGATGTTTTTTTTATGCCGTATCGAATACTCGGAGAAATGTGTAACGATGTTACTTCGTGCCCGGTCCTATGCGGAATGAAGCGAACGAGAGAGTTGCACAAAGCAGCTGCTCCACCACAGACGCCGGACACGCGGTCTCTCTTCTGCTCTCGCCACCTTTTACCTTTCTGCGCTCGTTACTGTATAATAAACCAAATCCCCACCCCATCGGTCTACCCGAAACATCCTCAGAATTGTCAGATTGTATTCGCATCGGGTCATTAATATTGTACACCTTTTATGATTACCTAATTAACACTTCTACACGATTTTTTCTACTCATCTAGCGTAAACGTCAATTTTTTATTTATTCATAGAGGTTGCAATAATTATAATACGAATCACGATAATTTTGTGTGTCAAACACAAATACCGATATTCTAAACGTCAATAACTTTGTACTGACGCCTTATTCGAAATATCATTTCTCCCTGTTACTGATCCATTAATTTACATAAATCTTCAAATACACTGAGAAAAGAGTTTAGTTGAATTAACCAAGGCTTCTTAGAATACGCCGAAAGAAATATTTCGTTCATTCAAAAAATCGTTCACTTGCACGAATTATTAATATTATTTCACTAAACAAAGATACGTATTGAATCAACCAAATGAGATTTGTTGTCGTTGGATTTTGTTGGATCAACGTAAGATATTTTTCATTTAATTAAACTGATATTTAGTATAACAGAATATTGCATTGGACGTATTTCACGAAGCTATTTGGTTGATTCAACTATTCCCTTTTCTCAGTGTACATTATTCCGTCCTCTATCATTTTTCTCGGAGTGAGACGAAAAAAATGATTTTCTTTCTTTCGATTCGTTGACCGACATTTTCAGTTGAAGTTTTCGATCCGGCCATTGATGTCGATAGGAAATGCAATATTTTTAAATAGCCATATACAAATACAATGGGAAAAAAAAAGGATGAAAAAGAAATTTGAATAGGCTCGTCTGTTAAGGCTTGCGGGACAGCGATAACGTCTGCGGTATATCGTTTTATCATCATTTGGCAATTTTGCGAACAAAATCTATTACGATCTAGCGATAAACTGCAATTTCAAGTGATTTCTGCCTTCGAACCCGATGTCATTATAAACCCGAATGAAATTTGATATCGATTGAAAAGCCACATATATTCATCATTTATCCCAAATATTTCAAACATTCATTTCATCGGATTCGTGAATATTATCGACAAAAATGTGTACGCATCGCCATCACCGTTTCATTTCTCCTTGGTCAATTTTAATGAATGTTAATGAACGATTTTCGAAAGCTTTGTAGGCCATTGTTGATGGTTTATTAATATTCGAGAGCGTTTTCAACATCACGAATATTTTAACTGAAGTACTTTTATTCAAAATTAATAAATATATATTGAAATAAATAAAATGAAATAAAATAAGAAGAATATCTGAAAATTAATCTGCTTCAATGTGAAGTACGTATGTAATATATATCTTTTTTTTTCGTTTTTTTGTTGTTTTTGAAATTCGAGCGGACCTCGGTCTCTCGGGATCTTTTATACACGCACGCACGTCATTTTCCCCTTCAGCTGTGCCAGCAGCTGACGGACCCACGAGCTCCGGTACTCCTCGGCCTTATGTTACCTTCGGGGTCTGACTTCTTCGCGTTAGCTATACCTTTTCGATCACTATATACTCCGAGTAGAGGTAAGAGACAGGTGTATTCACGGCACGCGACAGCCGGCACTCGCGCTTTGTACTACCTGTGGGTATACGTAACGAGTCAACAGTTCTCTCTATCTCCGTCTACTTCATATGTTCTACTTTTATTTATCGCTCGAATCACTCATTTCGTTTAGTGAAAAAGCATTTCAATTACGAATCCATATATGGTATTTAATTACACGAAAATTCATGTCCCTCCCTCGTATTATCGGAGGAATGTGGACAAACATAATGTTTCAATTGTATTAAATTACTCTCGATTGACTAATTATTGTGGATTTTATCGTAAGGGCGATTCGAGATGACAAATACGGATTCGTTGTCGACGCTTTGCGTCGGCTTTAATCACAAATATTTTTAGTTCCCTATTACTGCCCTGCGGGGACAGAATGAGGATTGAATAATTTTGATAAAATACTCCGATTCGAGATTTAAAAAAAATGAAAAAAAAAACTTTTGTGTTCATTTCTCTTTTTTTTGCGGATGTATTTTTCGATCAAATGATTTTTCGTCAACTCAGTGTGAAAGTGTATAAAAAAATCGAATTGTTTTTTTTTGTTTTCAAGTGAAATAGATGAAATTTAACGGTTGCAAGTGTAAGGGTCTTCGCCGCTTCGTATATTGCGGTGACTTGAATAAAAAAAAAAAAAAAATTCGTTTAGATCGTTGAGTCAGCAGCCCAAATTTTCTTTAATCTTCAGAGCACGATAAATCTTCAAAGTTATTAAACGAAACGTAACTAAAAATTGTAATCTCTGTAAATAAGCCTCTACATGATCATCGGCCTGTAAACAGTAAAGTTTTAGCACCGAAACTCGTGCAGCTTCCGCAGTTTTATCTTAGCGGTACCATTATTTTAAATATCCATTTAGTATTAATAGACGGAATATATGCACATATATATGGAGTGATGTGTGCAAAGCCCAATCGAAGGAGCAGTGGCCGCAGGGTGCCAATGCCTTTCCCTCGTCCGGGGTCGCAATTAACCCGCGGGCCACCGAGCATGAATCAAGACCAACGGAGTCCCCACGGTCCTCTTTCTCTCTCTCTCTCTTTCTCTCTCTCGCTTTCGGTTCGCAGCATCATCAGAATGCTGATTTATGCGCACACTGCTCACGGAACCATGAGCAAACCGCCGAAAGGGTCTCGACCCCGGGGCACTCACTTCCGTTCTCCGAAACTCTCCCATATACCACCTACACTCTTCTCCTCTTTATATACATTATCGTCCTCCATGCATTTTGATCCTACTTTCGGGTATATTGCTTATTATTCCTTAATACGCTGGGCATCATAATTTCCAGTCACTTTAATTAAGTTTAAGACATCATTTCGAAGACGCAACATTGCGCGGCTGATTACTTTTTTGCATCTTTCAGTCCCGACAAACATACGTTGAAATGAAATTCTCCGAATTGATTTTGCTTCCAAAAGTTTTTTTGTTTCTCTTTGACAAATTGTTTCTCATTGAAAAATTGTATGATGAGTTCATTCCAACTTTGACGTAATTATTGAAGAACTTTTTTTGGAACCAACGGCAGGCTGGACGGAAACTATCGAAAGAATGACCAAATTTTAATTTATTTCCATGAGGAATTTGAAGGAATGGGGAAATGGTTCAAAATCGTATTTACTTTGTTACTGGATGTCGGTAAAAAAAATCGTATTGGCTTGAGCTGATAAGGGCGGATACTTCTTTGCCACAAAATTGCTCCTTTAAACAGGCAACGAATAAAAAAATGAAGAACTTTTATTTAAAGCCAAAAGAACGTTAATCGTTTACGAATCTTTTTCATTTGTTTTTTTTTTTTTTTTCAAAAGAACATTAATGTATTCTTTAATGGAGTTCCCGATGTTTATTATCGATTCGATTGTGGTAAATTCTGCGGTTGAATATTTATGGCAATCATTCAAATAATTTTACTCCATTTTCCGTTGCGATTTGATTGCAGCTAATTGCGATGTTCCGGTTAGTCTCATGCGAGAACTTGAAGGAAACGAACATCACATCAGCTGACTCTAATTTTAGCGAATGTGTGGCGCATGCCTGATGCATTGAGCGTGTATACGGAGAGAGAGACGATCGATGCCAGTTACAAGCGCAACGACATTTTGTCAGTGAACAAATTTTGATTATTGCACGTTTACAGTTGGTTCGCGAGGCCCTAAAACAGGATAATTTAAACGTCACGTATGTGCGCTATTATTGAAGATTTGATCGTTACCATTTTCGTGCAATTTTGATCCCACAAACGAATCCATGATCTCAATCCGCGGTGATCTCGGTGCGGATTAATATTCCATTTTCAGTTGAATTATATATTGGGCTTCGCAGAACCGACATCTATTTATCTCAAGAATAATGTGAGTTGAATTTTATAAGAAACAAAAAAAAAAAAAACTCAACGTTATACATTCGCATTGACTATTTTTATCGTCTATTTTTCCTGTCTCCAAAAAACGTGTTAAAACAAAAGAGTTTTTTTTTCGATAAGAAGAACTTTGAGAAAACAGTTACACACTTGACATCCTCCGTGCTCAGACACTATTATCGTTGTCATTGTTATACGAATCGTTTGAAAATTATATGTACTATTTTTTAACCGGACGTACCCAAACGTTAGCAAATAAATTCGTGGTTAATAACGGCGATTAAATATTGCGTCTTATAAAACGGAAAAAATGATCGAAAACAAAATTTATTTTCAGCGTTTATTTAGAGTCTAAAAAACGTATGAATATGTATAAATTTTTTTGTTTGTTATTTTTGCGGAAAGTGAGACGAGCACTGCTAGACGGACAAAAAATAAAGACCGAAAAAGTAAACGTCTGCTGTCGGTTTTTTTTACTTCGGTGACATTAAGACTACTGTGGGTTTGCAATCGCGAGTTTAAAATTTGATGAGAAAAGAAAAAAAAAGATTACACTGCAAAAAGATTGACAATCCCGTGCGGCATGGGAAACGCCGCGCGGTATTGTGGTCCGAGAATATAATGGATTTTCTCACGATTCTTCAAAGCTCCGAGGGTTTTGCGAGTCTGCGTTCATGATCCTGGCTGCTCGAATAATATATATATATATTCTAAGTCTGTGACACAGCCTTGATAAGCCTGACCCAGGAAAATTTTGCTTTCGTAGGTCAAGGTGAACATGCTCTACTTACCACGCGAAGGTAGGAACTCCGACGCGGCATGCGCACATGTGTTGCCTGCTTTTTTTCTCTCCATGTTTTTATACACGCGACCAAATACAGATATATGTTAACTCATAAATTTTGATCAAGAATACTCGTCGATAAAACTGGTTTTTCTTGAACGAGATATGAAATATCCGCGTAGTCGATTCCCACAACGAATAGAAATAAGCGACAATTTATTTTCCAAGGAAACGTTCGATCGATGTAAACGTAAATCAAAAACAGGATGAAATTCATCGAATTTTATAAAACAAAACAAATTTTTTATAGAGGTTTCATGATTTCAAATTTACCAACGGCTAAGAAGATATATCGATATCCCATTTTATTGATCGCAATACTGAATTCAAATTACGTGAAGAGCACTAAAATTCGAATGAAAAATTGTCAAGTTTGAGAGATCGAGCTAAAATGTTTATCGTATTTCAGCGAACTGGTTTTTTTTTTTTATTTTTTATTTTTCGTAATGTCGTCGCTTCATTCATGACTGAAATTTGCACGGTCAGAATTGTAAGAGGTTTTTGTCGTATTTTATGTGGGCAATTTTGATAATGGCTAATGGCGAGAGAGAGAGAGAAGGAAAACAGTGTTAAAAGCTTGCCGATATAATGCACGGAATGCACGTTTTGTGAATTACCTTTCAGTAGTTTATTAATGCACGAATGACTTCCGTAACATTGCGCAAGTACCTATTTGAATGTACTCTCTGTTTACAAATACGGGGAGGTTGCATCGAAGCATTTTTCACTCGGCCTTGGAATAAAAAATTAAAAAAATGCAATTTGCAGGTATATACTTTTGAAACTCCAACGAACATAAACATTTTTTTTTTTTTTCCTTCATAAAAGCATGAAAATACGAAATTGTCATAATTTTGAATAAAATAACAGTAATAAAACTGGCAGCGTTCGCGTGGTCTCTCTATTGTTCATTTCAGACTGCACAATTCTATCTCGTATTACGTAGCAACGTAACGTTACGTTGAGAGTACGATAATAAAAAAAAGCGTATTTCACTCAAAAAATTCTGCGATCCAATGACGTCAATAATAGAAGCAAAACGACTGATTAATCAAAATATAGTAACAACGATATTAATGATTTCTATAAAGGGTTCGCCGTTTTCCTGGTCTTCAGTGGAAGCCTTAACTTCGATACCATTGTCTTGCCTCACGAGAGACGATTTTACTTTCAGAATCTTCAAGGTCTAGACCGGTTCTGCTTCGGTTGATAAAAAAGCGCTTCGGTAGACTCCGGGATTAGAGCTCGTCATAGAGAGGATATGCAGATTCGATGGAATCAAATGAAAATAAACCGTGATTTTTTTAATAGATTTTTTAATCGGGTCTTGAAAATATTTTTGATTCCTGCTCGATCTTAGTGTGAACCGAAAACTAATTTGCTGTCGATTACTCTTCGTTTTCAGTTCTGTTAATCGTTAGGGGATTTTTTCATGACGAATGAGCATAGTTTGGCTTCAATCGTCATATGCAAATTTAGAATATTACATTTGTCGTCGTGTTTATCTATTCGCTGATTGAAAATTCGTTGATCTTTTTGAAAGACGAATAAATTTTACAACTTCTGATAATTCATTCTTCGTATTCGAATTAATGAGAATCTCGCAGTCTCTTGTTATTTCCTTAGTCGAGAGTAGAGGGGTTATGATGTTAATATTCTTATAGTGTACAGTAGTCGTACTTTAAACCCGAGTACATAACACTCGAGCAGCCGCGAGTCTCCCACAGTAAAGCGATACATCTAAAATTGTAGTTCGGTTTCTCGCTTCTCGCGAACAACATCGCTCGCTCGCGCTTCCGTTGTTTTGATACTGAGCGTTGTGCAGATTCGTCGCTGTTCTTTTTCTCCAAATTTTTCAAATTGTTCTCGAATTCTCCTCGCTTTATCCAACGTGTTTTGTACCGCGTTCAACTGTTTTCGCGTCGCTGGATACCCCGCTGAAATCTCGTCACAAAGTTGTCACGTTTGCGAAGCTTGCTTATCAGTTTTAATGAGGTTTGTGTTGGCTCATTCTACGGATACGGATATTTCTTGTTTTACATTTTTTCTTCGCTATCCCGGAATGCGAACGTGATCTACATTTTTGTGCTCAGAAGAAGAAACATTTCATGAAAATTCAAATGAGCTGAAATTTGCAAATATTTTTCTTTGTTCGAAACACCTGCGGTGATTGGTTTGATTTGATTTTTTTTTTTTTTAAGTTTTTTTTTTATTATTATATTTTGTTTCTGTTTACATGCATCAGGGTTGGTATGGTTTGAATTCAATTATTGTTCGGACGATGTTCGACTTTGAAATGAGAATATTTGAGTCACCGAGAGAAAGATAAGAAAGAAATTCTTTTATTACAAATCTGCAGATTGTGATTGAATGACGCGAGTCAGATTCTTTATTCCAATGCGAACGAAAGCGGCCCGAGAAAAATTTTGTGTTGGAATTGTTCCGATGAGAGAAAACAATAATTATTTTTTCAAATAATGTACAATTTTAGTATCATTGAATTGCAGGAGTGAGAATTGAGCGTTGAGTTCTCGGAGCTGAATGGTATCGGAGCATTTTCAACAAAGCGTTGTTCTCATCTCCGAACGATCGTGTCTATGTACGGGATTTTATTTGAGAAAATCACGAAGCATGACGAGGGGTTCGACGGTCGAAGAGACGAGGAGGATGGACGCGGCAGGGGGGACCGGAAGTGAGTTGCGGAGCGAGCAGGTAATGTCAACGGCAAAAGTTGTACCGACGAGATTAAATGCGGCTGGAAAAATGAGCAACCGTCCGGAGGACAGATTAAACGAAGTAATAATCGACGAGATATTTCGACAAAGGGTCGAAACAATAATCGAGGGTTTGATGGAAATGCCAAAGAATTGGAACGCCTGGACGGTCCGTGAACAACGGGATTGGATGTACGTTCAATTCAATAATTTGTACAAAAATTTACCAAAAAGTTTGACATTTCTGTGCGTCGGAAGTGCGATTATCGATGATTGTGAACGTTCCGAATTCGAGGCGAGACCCGAGTGGTTGGACCATGAAAAATTTTTACGTGGTCAGCGTTTCGCGATGGACAACTTGGCGGGTATTTTCTTCGCTCAATTGCTATCCCTCTACACGCTATTCTCTTTCGAGAACGGTCTTAAACCTCTGATCCTCACGGGAAAATCGAGCGATCCGTTCACTGCTTTTCAGCGTTATTTGTCAACCGGTATAAAAGTGAGAAATTGGTATAGTTCTGACGTTTGGACGAAGGACACCGTTGGCTATAGAGATTTACAAACGGTGCGGAAGATGCATGCGATCGTACGTCAAAAATTGTTCAATTCGAGTCTCGAAGATATCGACGAAGCGTCCAAAATTCATGATTCATGGAGTCCTACGCGCGTCAGTTTACTCGAAGACATTCGCAATTCCTGTCCAGCTCCATTATCTGGACAGTGTCCCTTCGCTTACACCGATAATGAAAAATTCAAGAGACCGAAAGGCATGAACCAGGGAGAAATGTCTGCGACCCAATTTGGCTTTGTCGGATTGATTATACTTTATCCCGAACGATTTGGCATTCACGGATCAACCGATGATGATCTTGATGCTTTTTGCCATGTGTGGAGAAGTTTGGGATATCTTCTAGGTATCGAAGACGAGTAAGTTTAACTCAAGCATATTGTTTATGTAATTTTCATCCTTTTTAAATGCTACACATTTTCGTACAAAACTTTCTTCGCACTCGAGCATTCTCCGGCCTAATTAATCAAATGAAATAAAAATTACTTGAGAGATCAATGAGATGAGAATTTTCCTCCACAGCTGACCAATTCAATTTGAGTTGTATTCTCATAATTTAAATATGAATATTGAAATTGCTCGTTACTAACTGAGTTTATTCGACTAAATCATCGGTGCCAAATGATTTTTCTGTGGCTCCGCAAAAAAAAATGAAAATTATTTTCAGGAAACTGTAACAAACTGAACTAAATGATAATCGTTAGGAAAAATAAATGAATTAGTTTGTTCGAACGATATTTCGTTGTTCTGGCCATTTTATGTGCCTTTGAATGAATTCAGTGTCATTTCAGAGACATTTTGTTGTTTGTACATCGATCTGAATAATTTGATTGAAAGCAACGGAATTGGTATCAATTTCCAATGATAATGTAAACATCCAATTAAAATACGAAATGTGCTGCTGCTGCAATGAGTAGCCCTGGCTAATGGACGTCGTTTGCGAACGTTCATATGAAATATTCAGTTTTCTAAAAATGAGCATCGATAACGTAACGCAGACGTTGGCTATTTATCAACATTTATCTTTTTTTTTCGTATCGCATCAACGGTGTTTTCATTTGTTTACAGATTCAATTTTTGTTCCGGAAGTCTTGAAGATGTGAAAGAACGTTCGAGAGATTTTCTCGAATATTGGGTCAAACCAAATTTGAGGGAAATAACACCTGAGTGGGAGCACATGCTTCGATGCGTTACGCAGGGCATACAGTACTATTTTCCTTCCGCATCTTACGAGCATGGATTGCTTTATCTCTCAGAAATACTAGAAATCTCGATGCCGAAACTCCGATCATCGATGAGCTATTTTTCATGGATACGATACCTTTTGATGAAGTAAGAAACATTCAAAATTTAACGATATTTCTTTTATATTGAAAGTCAAATGTTCGAACAATCTTCACCATTTCTGTACTCCTATACGACAACAGTGATTTATTCCCATTTATCTAAAAAATCAGAAACGATTGATTCAAATTGTTTTTTCTTCTTTTTTTTTTTTTTACTGATAGTTTGGATAAAAATTATTTTAAAAAAATTCAACGAAAATGATACTTTGAGTTATGTAAATTCATTAAATTAACTCGTATTCTCATGGGTTTTAAGAGAATGTTTAATTTTATTCTTTTACTTTCTTTTTCTACAGGCGAACGTTCAATTGGACCGCAAAGTTTGACGGTGTACCGGCGCTGATGAATCGACGTTTAATAAAATCGATCGATCGAGCTCTCAATTTTACCGAGGAGCAGCTCAAGGTTTTGCGAGAAAAATCAAATGAAACTCTTTCCAAGGGCATTGCCGAGACAAAAGCGTCTCGTTCACCGAACGATTTAGTAACCTCGACCTACTGGCACAAAGTGCCATTTCTCGTTTTTTTATCCACTTGCTTTTTATTCAAATGTCCTACTATATTCAAGGAATTAGTAAAGAAATTGTTTCGCATCGATGAGAGCTTAAATTATTGAGTTTTATCAAGGATCAACTCCATCAAAGGTGCTAATTACAGATCCTTATTATTATCTTGCCATTGAATGTGATAAAACACACGATTATTCGTGAAAGGCTTTTTATTTTTTTCATGAAGCATCATGAAAAGAAACGTCTGCATAGAATCGATTACTTTTTGCACAGCATTATTCATGAGATTTTTTTTTTTTTTTTTATAAATAATCTAGAATTTTCATGTTTTTCGATACAGTTTTGTCAAAAAATACGATTTTTTTATTCGTGCCATTTTTGCCATTTTGTATACGGACTTGCACATAAAAAATATTTTTTTGTTTTATGTAAATACGAAGATAGGGGAATCAATTGTGTATTCATATGTGAAATATGTTTTGAATATTGAAATATGAAGTATCGAACGAGCTTTATAACATTCGTTTGTTGAGAAAGCACGATCATCAGGTCAAATCCAAGATTCTGACTTGAAATTTTTATATGATCTGGACGAACGTTTTACGCGTTTATTGCCAAAATTTGGACTTGAATCTAGTTTTTTTTCCCAATGAAATTTCAAAGTCGAGCATTTAGAGCCACCGAAACAGGTCGTCTAATTGAAACAGTTGACCGGAAGTGCCGTGAACACGGTTTTTGTAAAATCTAAAGTCACCCCGTTAAAAAACTGGATTCAGACAAATTGGACATTAAAAAAATTGTAAAAAATTTAAAAAAATCTTACCACGCTATTGACGGAGTAAATTTTATAAAAACGTTTCTGTACTTCCGGTTGAAAAGGAAAAATTTTATATGGTCGTGCATATAACAGCTGATGCGATCGGCGAACCTGAACTTTTACTCTCCTGAGACTCCCGAGTCATTCACAATCTGATTTGACAGTTATTATTTTTGTAAACTAATCATTAACCACGAGTGTCGTACATTAGAATTAACAAAAATGCGAAAAATATAAATATTCGGCACACATCAGCAACGTTTTTTGAAGTACTCCGTTCGATATTTTTGATCAATGATAAAAAAATACACTCTAATAACGGATTATTATATTTGTAAATAAATAACTGAATTTTCGATGTTATTTTCATCGAGCAATATAGATGGTCTGTTTGACTGATTCAGATATTACCACTGCTGGTCTATCCCTAAATTTTATTCATTAAAAAAATGATATTACACTATTGACTTAATTATCTAATTATTTTGCATTGTTAAAAAATGGAAAATTCTACCGAGCAAAAAAAAAATAGCGATCGACGGATTCATTTCATCATTTTGTCGATTAATCTACAGTCGGTAAGAGAAAAAAATTTACCGGATATCTGCATTTCGTTCACTATCACTTGCTCTGGTATATGGCGCTAGATTCGGAAAATAGAATTTCCGGAATCGAGGAAATAACGATGAACGTTATTTTCTCCAAGGATCAAAACAATTTAAATAAAAAATGAATTCTTTCGAAAATATAATAGTGAAAATGAAAGAAGGCCCAACATTTTGCTATTGGAAATGGCTATGCACTCGGAATCAGCTGACTATCTGACAACAAAGTAGGTTTATGGTCACAAACGTTTATTTTGTTCTCACAACACCTACTCTACAAACGACACATAAACGATTGAAATCAGAAAACGTTCGAAAAGTTAATATCGGCGGGTCAAGTTTACACCGCTTCAAAATCCTGCTGCTATAGCGCTGTTGAGTCCTATGTTATTGTAAGATGTTCACTTACCTGTTGAGTTGATGGAACTTGTTTAGTTCGTTTGTTGACCGCAGGGTGCGCTGTCATTGTTTGGCGCGCGAAACGCGGTCGAAACGCACGCTGTACTCTACAAGTGTGCGTTTACATCGTTTATGTTGCATCAATTTGAATCTTTTCACAACGGCTTTTAACAGTGAGATAATTACTTGCAAACGGAATTGTCCAAGGAGTGAAAAATCGAATCGTATTTGAGTACTAAACGATAATATGTCTGTAAGTTGAAGCGAAAATTATTCTGAATGCACGTTTTTTTGGTTATACCGGCGAATGTTAGTAATTGAAGGAAGCAAGTGCGGAAAAACTTTGTTTTTTCTTTTGTTGATGTTACGAATCTCATGACAGTGTCGAAAAAAAACACTTGAATCGTTCTATGAAAATTTTGTTTCCAAAGTTTTTTGAATGTGTATGTTCTTTGTCATTGATACATTGATTTTTTCGAGAAGTTTTGTTAGGAAAAACAATTCCTCGGGATTGTGTTGAAATATTTTTTATCCTTTTTGTAATAGTTACATTGTCTCCCTCCTTATAGTTACATTTTATTCGTTTCCATAATTTATCAATTGAATTATCGATTTATTTCAAGATAAAGTATAATTGATAAAGTTGATCACAATTTCAAAGAATACTGAAAAGTTATTTATTGTTGTTGACTAACTTTTTTTTTAAGGAATTATCAATATTTTCTTAAACTTATGTGCCTTTTGTTTCAATAGAAAGTTATCTGTTCAGGGGTTACGTGTAACCAGTTCCATAAAATGATACGAAGATTCCATGTACAAATACGGTGAAAACTAATTCTTCGATTCAATAATATCTACATTTTTCTATTTTTTACCAATTGTTGTCCTAAATTTTTTTTTTAGAAAATTTTCAATAAATCCATCAATAAAATCGCACTTGAGGCTATATGGAAAAGTTTTATTTTTTATAGTGCGCACATTTATCAAAATAATGTTGTCCACGGGTGAATATTTCGAATTGCATCTTTTTTTTTCTCAGACATTGATAAAACAATGTGCGAAAAAAGAATGAATCATATTTTTCGGGAAGACATTGTTGATGCATGATAGTTGAAAGGATTCTTGTCGAATCGTTATCTTTGAGTTTTTCATTCATTTATGATAATGATTCTCAAAATCTATTTGGAATCTAGAATACGACACTCAAAGTCGCATTGAAACATATTGAAAATACATACAATCACCTTCAAGTTTGGAAATGTTTATCATTGTACTTTGACCTTGGTAACAGTTTAAGGATGTTATGGTCCTTAGAATCTCATATAGCTTGTATGACAGCCCCAGAAACCTGCAATTTTTTTCTTTCCAACATATATTGTCCAGCCCTGTACTGTGGTGGATAATTAGTCCAATCTTCTTTTGTGCCTGAAGTGTTCTTCCTTTGTGGTAATATGATTAAATCATATATCATCCTATACATTTCTTTTTTTATAAAAAAAAATGGGATATGATAAAGTTGCATTTTGTAAATCTTTGAAGTAAAAAAATTCACAAACAAAAGAAATGGTGTTAAAATATTGGTTTGTGAAGAAAATTTGATGTTTGTGCAGGGTAACTAGTGAGTCTGTTGGGGCATTCTTGGGTTAACAAAGGCATGTTCTTATTTTATAAATGTGATCAGTGTGGAAAAATGTGATCAATTTTGTCATTCATTGGTATGTCAAAGGACATGGATATGAGTTTGAATGACCAGTCCATTGATAAAACCGATTTTCTTACAGACACATAAAAACTTGTCATCGTGACTTGGAACGATCGAAGAAGAAAGTCTTAAATGGAGCTGGAAGCAACAATTTTGGAACGTTATCAAGAGCTGCTGAAATGGCAAGTCGAGCAGGAAGAGCGTCTTCTGAAGCAACAACAAGAACAAAGAGATTTATTAAATTTTGAGCAAGCCCAAAAGTTCGAAGCCCTGGGCTTGTCAAGTCAAAATATCATTTTTCACAATTCTCTTACCGCAGAGGAAAAAGATATGCCGGTCGATGATGGGTGTGCCGAAAATGAGAACCAACAAAGTTCCATGTTCGAACCAAGTCCTCGCAAAAATTGTCCCAAGCCCAATGGTTTGGAAGTTCCAGCGGTTTTTCAGAATAGAGTTGGCACAAAGTCGATGCAAAATCAGTCAGGAATGCAGTTGAACGTGCCTCCTTTACAATTGATTTCTAACCGATATTTGAATTTTAGATCACCCATCGAAGGATTTAGTCCACGTTCAGAAATACCAGCAGATCGTGAATTTTCAAACGAAAGAACACCAGAAATGCAGCAAGGAGTTGGGGATCTTGTCATGGAAGGCGTTGAGCCGTTGCCGATGGAAAAGCCCTCAAAATTGGTTATACCATTGGACGATCTCCCGGTGCCTTCACCAAAGAAAGATTTCGAGACTTTGCTAGAAGAAAGATTGCGCGAGGAGACTGAGGATGAGACAAACAGTGATAAAAATCCAAAGATTCAGATAAAACGTCCATTTTTGAAGAAGGGCGAAGGCTTGGCCAGATTCAAGCCTAATCCTAATGGCAATTCAGCCCAAAGAATAGCGAGAAGACGCAGCGCTTCACTCTCGGCAAGCATGCATTTGACACCAACTCCTGCGACGAAAAATAATCCATCCAAGTTGAAAGAAACTCCAAGAAGCTCGAGAGTCTGCAGCTCTTATGGCAAGAGCGTTCCGCCGACTGCTCAAGCCAAGTTGAGTCTGAAAAATGTGCCTTTAGCGAAGACGAAAGTTCGCAGTAAATCCGTGTGCATCGACCCAAAGACTAAATCTGCTCCAGCGATCAAACCTCGGGCAAAGCCACCGATCGATATGAACGTATCCTCTGATATCGAGACAAAAAGTCGTCGCGAATTAGAAGAAATGCGGATTTTTGAGTTGCTCGAAGAGAAAGCTGAGAATTCGAGTTTTTGCTCTAATTCCAGTACCGTACTCGCTCTTTTGCGTCAATCAACGCCGTTGAAAAATAAAAATGCGAGTGTGAACAATTCTCGGGAAAAAATGCAATCCGGAAAGCTCGAGGTTTTGACGAAAAACGAAAGCAGCGATTCGAATCTCGAGGAAATCGTTCGATCGACGAAATCTAATAAAATAATGCCGGGTTCACCAGTTACGAAAATTCGTGAAACCGTTATTCAAAAGGATTACGTTATTTCCCAATGGGACACAGGCTCCCAGAATGAAAATACGAATTCCTCCAATTCCAACAGAGTTTCGAATCGAGCTATCGCAGCTGGATCTTACAAATCCACGAAACACACGACTATACAATTTAATAATAATAACAACAATAACAGCAAAGATAATTACAAAGCGTTGATTGATTCCAACGGAAGCGATCATTCGAATCGTGATAACCACAACGAGGTTCAGCACGATACCATCGACAAAAGAACAACAGAGAATTTGGAGCCGAATAAAGAATCTGCCAACGTCAGTCTTCACGTAAGATTTTCCGAGTACAACGAATACAAAACTATAGATTTGACCGATACGTCGGTTATGTCGAACGATGGGAATAATTTGCAAGATTACAGAGAGAACAAAGCTTGGAGCGATCGTTCAACAAGCCCCGATTCCTCGGACATCGAAGTTTTGTTCTCCAAAGTTGGCAAGAGTAATGTTTCAAAATCATCAAATTACCGTATCAAAGGATTGGCCGATGCTTCAAGAAAGAATGGCCAAAATTCTTGTGATGATGAAACAACCGATCAAACGACTGATAATGAGGATGAGGATTATACCTCGATCGGTTCCAACGAGGAATCTTACGCGGAGGAAAACACGACTGTAACGGAAATAAAAGAGGAAGGAGAACCAAAGAGATCTTCGAGTTGCGTTGATAAGCAAAAAAGCAGTGACCATGAGTCCGAAAATTGTAACGATTCATCGAGCACGATTGGACAAGAGAACGATGAAATGATGAATAAAGAAATCGATTTGACTCCTGTTAACGACACGATATTCAAGTCGGAACTTTTGAAAACTCGTCTTGCCGAATTGGAACGAGAGATTGAAATATTCCGCAAAGAAAATGCAGCGCTTGTTGCACAACGTAAAAAATTGCAGGACGAGACACGTCAATTGCATAAAGAGTACAAAATCAAGGAAGAATCTTTAGAGAAAGAGAAAAAAGCGAACGAGGAACTTTTTCAGGAAGAGAGAAAGCGTTTGTCTCGGGAAAAAGCTGCTTTGGAAAATCGGCTGAGAGACGCGAGAGAAAAATCCTTGTTGAATAAACAAGAGCGCCAAGAGACACAATTACTGCGTGATCAAATTGACGAATTGAAGGAAGAAATGAATCAAAAGGAAAGCAGATGGCAAGCTGCTCAGGCCAGGCAAAAGAGTCAGATACGAGTTTTGCAGACTGAAAATTCGCGACTTAAACAAGAACTGGAGAAACTTAAAGCATCGAAAACTAACAATAATTCCCGCAATCGTAAGCCTCTGACTTCATCCAACACTAGATCGATACATCTGATAAGTAAACATCTTGACAGCAAAAAGAATATTCATTCGAGACAAGATTCATCTACGGACGAAGAAGAAATAGTGCCGATTTTTAATGGAAAAACCAAAGTCAAGGAGCCTCCGGTTGAGGATGAAGATTTAATCGTTAATGAAAATGGCGACAGCAATAAAAGCATCACTCACAATCGTATGTCTCGACAAACGTCGGTCAAGGACGACGAAGACTTGCGAAAGAAACGGAATCTTTACACGAATCTTTTGAGCGAAGCGACCGAAGGTTTGCGTGGAAATGAGCAAATTATTTTAGGCAAGCACGACAAATCGCGGGAACAATTGCAACTCGAAATTAAAAAAGCGGAAGAAAACAGAAAATGGGAAGAAATAGCGAAAGATTGCTATGACAGACCGACGAGAACGAACTCCAGCCCAGCTCCAAAAAACGTGGAAAACTCTGCGGAAAATAACCATTCTCGAAGTTCCAATGAACAGAAAAATAATTATTCAACAGAGCCTAGACGTTGGTCAGATGTTCCAATCTGTCAAAACGATCGAATCACAAACTCTACCATTAAGCAGCAAGATATTCGAGAAGTTCAGTGCCCTGATGGTCATCTCGAATATTGGTATCCTAATGGGAACGTTAAAAAAATATATCCCGATCGTAACATCATCAAAATGATTTATTACAACGGTGATGTACGCGAAAACCAGGCAGACGGCAGTATCAAATATTTTTACGCATCGACGAAAACTTGGCACACTACTTTGCCCGACGGTTTGGAAATTTTGGAGTTTCCAGAGTAAGTTATCGTCATTCATTATTTGGTACATTATTCTTATCATTTTACTTGCAAACTCTCTTGCTATTCTTAACTCTAATTTTGTCACATTGAAAAAAAAAAAACCAAACACTCTGAATGAGTTAAAAATATTAACATATTGCTCTTTCTCTTTTTTATTTTATTAAAAAGAATTAAACAAAAGTTTGATTTGTACTTAGCGAAATAGAATTGGGAAAAGCGATTGAAAAAATTGTCTGCAATATCTCAAAAATGTTTTTCATCTGCATTTTTCTCATGCCAAATCAAACTGTATCTAGTTTTATTTATTGATGATATTTATTATTATTATTATTTTAATTTTGATCGATTTTAGTGGTCAGGTTGAAAGGAGATCAAAAGATGGCACTAACGAAGTTACCTTTCCGGACGGTGCGGTTCGACTTTTGCAAGCAGATGGAACCGAAAAGTGGGTTTTAACAGACGGCACTGTTGCTGAGACGTTCCCTGACGGGAATAAAATTTTGTCTTTTCCAAATGGTCAGCGTGAAGTGCACACAACTGAACACAAGGTGAGTTTTTCCACCGATAATAAATCGAAATAATTTCTTTATATTTTTACCGAAAAAACGTTCCTGGTGAAAAAAAATTGAGGATTTCGTAAATGTATGCCCGTAATATGAGCATTATATTTGTATCTAATTTCGTTTCAGCGACGTGAATATCCAGATGGAACTGTAAAGCTCGTGTATCCTGATGGTACTCAAGAAACGAGATATTCAACTGGACGAGTTCGCGTCAAGGACAAAGACGGAAAATTACTCATGGACGTACACCATCGCTAATGACCGCGAAATCAAAACACTGACCTGTTCATAATGACACAATGGTATTCAAGATTTTGGCTCGTTTTAAATTGACACAACAAAAAGGTGACATAGCAATTTCGTGTTTGAACGAGTCAAGGTTTATCTCTAAGGGCATATTAGCTTAATTATATTGAGAAGACTGTTTCTTTTTTCATACCAAAATAGGTGTATATTTTATATCATTACATATTTTTTATAAGAATTATTACGTCAAGCATATTGAGCAAAATCATTCCTTTCCTCATTCTAAGACGAGTGTGGAAGATTTTTTTCACAGCTTTATTACCTGCGAAAAAAATTCCAAAAATTCTTTAAAAAAGTCAGTAAACATGCAATTTGCCATAAAATATGTCGAAGCCAACGTAATTGAGCATTTTAAGGTTGACGTATAAATTCATTTACAGCCAATAGTTTTATAAGTTTTAAACGCCGATAAATAGTTGGCGATTTTTATAAAAGTCTTATTGAAATATTTTCAAAATTCGATATTTAAACTCAATTTACGTAAGTTTGTAGGCTTTTTTGAATATCGATGAACCTTTTTACATTTCTTTATTTTTCGCTTTTCAATAACTTTTAAATATTTTCATAAACGAGTCAAACTTAGGAAACGTGAGTCAACTAACGAATATTTTAGATAGTCCTGATATTACAGATTTTTGGAAAATGATTTAACTTGATGAAGTTGGAGTACTTTTAAGAGGAAAAACCAATATCCGTGGCACATTCCATTGTGATTTAAAAAAATATTTTCATCAAGTTGTTTATCAATACCGGAATTCTGTCGGACCGTAACTTTTGGCTGTGAGTGTTTTCGTTCAGTAGTTCGACATGATATTGATTTTGGATGATAATTTTTTAATAATTTTTGCCGAAAGTGCAAGAGGCGTTTGAAAGATGATCCGCTTCGATGCGGCCATTTCAGAATCGTTTTTTTTTTCCCATGGGCATAAAATTGAGTTCCTCATAGGCATTGCAATGTAAGAGTATTGAAAAATATAAATATATGGATTGCATATTTTCAATCGGCAAAGAAAAATAATAGTTGTTACGTTGTTTCATAATTGCGCGTGCATTCGCCGAGCATATCGGCGAGTTGGCGAACTTGTCGATCGAGAGGCGTCGTCTCGTTGTCAGAATTGTTGAGGACATCGAGAGCTTCGCTGATGGGTAATTCGTTTTTAACTTTACAACTTCTTGCGGGCAGTCGCTTGACATTAATGTCTTGTAAGGCACAAATAGCGGTTTTGAATGTGACGATTGTATAGGAAAGACCATCGTGGGGTGAAACCGACCACAAGAAGTTCTGTATATAGTGCAAATCCGTGATTAATCGTCGTGGACGTGATTTGACAATAACGTAAATGAGAAGAGGTATAAGGTCATCGGTGGGTACAACGAGGATCGATTTTCTTGCGCCTATCATATCGTTATCGTGAGGAAAATCCATTCTCGTTTCGACTGCGGCAAGAGCACCTTTTATCTCGGCGATTGTCAGATCAAGGGTGGTTTTTAAGCAAGAAAGTTTTTCCTGCGGTCCTTCGCGAGCATCCAACGTTGCCAATTCAACAATCGCCGAGGGCAACGATATCGCGAGTGACTCTTTCGCTCCCAACTGGTCGGCCGTAACTCCAATGTCGATAAGTTGATCAATTTTTTTTTTAATGCACAAATCATCCTGATCAAGAGCGTTACTCAACAACGAGTATATTGGATCGTGCAAATGATGCATTATAAATATCTCTAGCGAGACACTTAACAATTTTTGAAATCTGACGTCACGCTGCACGTCCAGTGTATGACGCCGCATCGTTTTCGCCCAATGACGACGCACCATATCTTGAATAGACCCCCTTAATTCATCCGCCGAGTTGTATCGATCCATGTCCATTGATTGCAATTCCGCTTGAAGATCCCCCAGTGAACAATGCTCCTGAGATGATAGTTCGTGCAGAAAGTTCACCGCCCTGTTATCAAACGTTCCGGCCATAAAATTACTCATCGGACTCAACTCTATTCGTTCGTTAAGATCGTGTTGCCTAGAATGCTGTTTTTAAAAGTGATTTCTTATGGATATGCCTGATCTGGCATTGTGAGCACTGGTACCAAAATCGGACAAAAAATCCAACACTTTGAACTTTGATATTCGATCTTTCCAATTAATTGCTTCTTTATAGCGTTTTCGAAAAAGCGTACAGAGTTAGAGGAAGAAAATTAAGGACAGTTTTAAATTTATTCTGTCATGAAAATTATCTACAAAAACAGAATTCTAGACAGAAATTTATTCAATGACTTTTTTTTTGATTCAGACATCCAAGAAACGCAATGTTAAAAATTTGATAACAAATTTAGGTTGATAAAATTATTATAGATAAACGTTATTATAAATTAGCAGACAATGCTCTTATTTATCAGTAAAATGACATTTGGAAAAGCTTTTATTAGAAATGTTTAGGAAGTTCAGAGTCTGTCTCCAGGGACTATACTCAAATTATCTTAATCGATTGATTCAATCGTGTCTCAGTGCTATAAAAATCATATTCGAAACCTTTTGTTGCCTCTCATTTTTTTATTGCACTAAGAACTGGATATATTATTGCTAACTCACTCTTTGTAGCAATTGATGGTACGATTGAGTTTCATTCTGGCACTGGGAAGAGACCGAGCGGCGCAGTATTTAAGGTCCATGGGTTTCTCGACAATAACAATATTGTAAGTATGAAACTCTTTGTTGTAACCACGTTCGATATTAACAATTTTGATCCTATATCCGTCGCTCTCACTCCCATCTTTTTGTTGTTGAACCAGTTTTATGAAAGTTCCTTCAATTTTGTAAGATCGGCTATGTTTGCTGTCCGTCGAGACAAAATAGCACGGTTTATTGTAAACTGGTTGGAGTATATGGTCGTCTATGAAATGAACAAACTATTATTTTTGATGGACCCTATAATTAGCAACCTCCGTACTCGTAATTCTTTTTCCATATTTACCAACAAAATTCTCTGTTATCGTCAAGCCTTTCAAGGAATCGCTGCATGGTACGCAAATCGTCCAACATTTTGAAATTGCAAATTCGTACTTGCGTCTAAATTTTTCCTGCAAATACAATATACACACTTTTTATTCAACTCTCAATTGCAAAATTGCATTACCACTTTTTTTTTTCATTGGTATAACTGACCCTTAATAGGAGATAAAACGAATTGTACGTCAGTTCATCAACATCCATAGCCAAGGACCTTGACAAGAATGTCACTATGGATATATTTATACTAGAAATAATTATAAAAAAATCATTCAAGTTACATTTACATTGTTCATCTAAATATATTTGGATATTTATGGTCACAGGTCAAACACCGAAAACTCTAATAAATATATTACAATTGCTGTCAATGTCATTGTTTGCACCTACATTAATAGTTTTTTTTAAATTGCATACCTATGGTAAAATTGACGTATATAATGGCAATGTTTTAATGCGATTGAAACATTTTTTTTTCAAAGTTATCACTATTTTACCTGTCCTCAGTTTCTCAGTGATGGATGTATATATTATATATTGTAGAATGATAGATCGTTTATAAATTATGAAGAAATGTTACATATTGAAGTTTGCTCACACGTCAAGAAGAATTACGTATTTTGTGTAGATTCTGCGACTTCGTTATCGCATGACGGTTCGAACGACATTATTTATGCTCCACATCGACCACTTGTTTGCTCTCGAATAGAGACGTAACGTTGTTCCCATTGTCACGGAATGGGAAAAACGAAAAAAACACATGTGTCCGCTCTTGACATATGCTTTTCTGTTCTCTTTTTTTTTTTTTTTTTTTTTAATTTCGTTACGACGTCGTACATGAAAGACGTACTTTCCACAGAAGCGAAAAAAAGAGGTAGCAAGGTCTTTTAGCGAGGGATACACAACAAATGATTTATCCATCGAGATCGAGTGGTAAAATGCTGCGATTGGTCCTCACGATTCCACCCACCAATCGCAGCGCTTCAAATGTTATGATAAAAGGAAATTCATCATTTCGGAATGAACGCAGGTGATTTAACGAACAGAGGCTTGATTATAGAGACGTAGAAACGTGAGAAAATAAAAAAAAAGTCGCATTGGAATGTTCGTATCGCGGGTACCGGTGTGTCACGTGCGTAACTAATGACCGTGAACGCGCGTGCGCGTTTGCACGTTGGTCGCGCGCGTTCGCGTTCTTGAAATTGCTCACAGAGCCATCTTTGAATGAATTGAAAAACCGCGTCAAAGACGGAAAGTTTTGATGAGTTTTTCGGTGCATGTTTTTGATAGAAGGCCTTACGTTTACCGACTGGGAAAACGAGGAATTCTCAGATAAATGAGACACACAAGGACCAATTTTTCGTCAGTTGGATCTGCTATAAAAATAAGGGAGAGGGCGTGATATATCGCTCCAACGGGTCTAAGCACATCTCGGCAGTCTCGGCATAAATTTCTTTCCATACAATTCATTATGGAAATAGGTAAATTCAAAATATTTCGAAATAAAGTCAAGACAAAATTGAAGAATTACGGGTTTGTGTATACACTTGTTTTCTTTCTGCGAGCGTATACAACAGCTACATATCATATCTTTTTCGTAAATGTTGTTGTTTCAACCGTATAAAAATCTATACTCTTGTACTTTCTTCACGTGTGGACAAATGAATGCCCGATTAAATGCGAGCTTGTATGTGTCTATTGAATTCAGGAATTTCCTCTGAACTTTAAACGTTATCGTTAGTGGGGAGAGCTAAACATTTGGCCGGGAGTCATATATATATACGTGTATAGGCGAGCACGTGAATTCGAAAGTTTTCGTTTATGCATCGATGTTAAACACATCACAAAGTGTGCTCGTGGTCGGCGGATCGCCGTCATTAGAATCATACGCGCGCGCTCGACGCTAAAAGTGTTTTATTGACATTTTCATGGAATTAATAAATTAAAAAGACGTACGAATGTTTTCAATCAATCAAAAAACAATAGTATTTTATTTGTGGGACATAATTCTGTGTTCATGGACTCTTCGCTAGAATATTTAACGTGTTTGCCAAGGAAATAAAAAAAAAAAACAGAACGACTTGACCGTTCAATCTCGTGCTCAGAGTTCTTGCAGGGAATCAACATCGCGCTCATTATCAAAAGTTTGACATTTTTTTTTTTTCGTTTATGTGAAAGAAACCAAACAGTGTAATTTATTGAATAATTATTGAAAATAATTGATCGATGGTTTTTACAAACGCTCATTATTTCATACTGATTCACTCGTTAGTTGCAAATCTCAGTATTTTTTCACAATTTTTGTTTTTTTTTTATTTATTTTTTATTTGACGTGACGACTGCACGATGGAAAGGGTCAAAACTGCTGTCGGACGGTTCTCGTCGTATACGGGACTGACCAAAGTTGCCTTTTGCTCTCCAGTCCGTTTCTTATCGAATTTTATATTTTTACTATTTCTCGTTAGAATTACGTGTTATCAAATCTGCTGTAATTCTATAAAATTAATTGTTCAATGTGCTTTAAAAAGTGCAGCGTTTAAAAGTTTTTTTTTTAGAAAGAGGTTTCTCGTGGTTGAAAAGCTCCTTGTTGGAAAGATTATTTTATTGGAAGAAGAGTCTTCGTTCGGTATCGTCGTTGATAAAAAAAATTGTCACTACAAATATTTGCGAATCCACTTAACGCTGTTGTCATAATTTTTCACAATTTTCTATCGTGTATCATAAAATTTGTTTTTCACTTAATTTTATTTCTGTCTTTCTACGAGAAAGAATAATTTTTGTCTCAGCAATTGTAATTTTTTGTTTGTTAAATGATTCGATAAAAAAAAAATTGAGAAAATTTTTCATAATGCACGATTTTAACCGCAAAAATATTCATCCAATTACTAAAATTTTTAACTATTGGTTTCATAAGGATTTTGAATTTTTTTTTCAATTTCTTCATTATACTCTCGACAGTAAAATTCAATAAGCTTTTTTATAATGTCTTCATATCTTATAATATCAAATGACTAGAAAATATTCAGGTCGTTTGCATGTATTTCGTTACTTTTGTTTTTAATGTCGTGAAAAAAAAAAAAAAATTGTTCATTCAATAGAAATTGATTTTATTCGAAGAGTTTCGTCAATCGATTGAACTGCCCAAGTACTTTGTCAGAATGAATGCGCAGTTTGATTAAAAATTAATGTGTTCTTAAAAATTTTATTCTCTCTTCTTAATGAGAGATTTTGGTGTTCCAATAACTCTTTTTTTCTCAGTGTATGTAGAAATAAAATTTGTGTTGTCTTATATCGAAATGTATATTGCCTTCTACTAAATTCAAGTCAATTGATCAATTCGCACGAACAAATTGTAGATACTTGATACTGGATGACCCAATATGAACTCAATCAGTCAATTGAGACGAAGAGAATACTCTTTCGTTGGTACATTCAAGAATGTTGTATACTCGTACCTTCTCGTCCGATACTTTTCATTCGAAGTTTCGATATTAAGCAGTGGAAGTTCAGAAAGTTCGTTTCCTTTCGAGATTATCGATTCCCATGTTATTTTGAATTTCAGTAAAAATCCAGAAAAAAATGTGAATTATGAGAACGAGAATATCATGAGAATTTTTCTTATTTTCAGAGCAGAGAATGTCAGAAATTGTGACGCTTTGAAAAAAAAAATTCACGAACCTGCCTCAAACAATTTTATCGCAATTTATTTGATTGTTTCCGCCTAAAAATCACGAGATAATTAAATCTTCAACCCCATATCAATTTTTTGCTTTTATAACAAGAGGTACAAGCATTGGGTGAAAACTTGTTTTATTCTCCGAAATTTCATGCTTCAATTTTTGGGTTCAACTGTATCACGCAACTGTTCTCTATTTTCTTGTATATTCAGCTGAAAACAATGATAAAAATCGTTAAGGGGGGAAGCTGGTCTAGAGCGTAAAAAAATGGGCATAATTTATGAATTTTTTATGACTCAACAAAAAGATCAATCGAAAATCTGTGAAAGAGGTTTCATAATTTAGGTTTTAATATACAAATACAAATTTTTTCGTGTCAATTAAATTCAAAATGGCGGTGTCCGGCATTTCTTCGGAGGCGCCTCGATTTTTAGACGGGTCCATGGCCGAAGATGTAACCTCCTTAATTTTGGTCCGGGAATAAAATCCCGAAAATTTTTAGTTTCTATATAACAACAGCAAGAGACGTACGTAGCATTTTTTCGATATTTTGTTTTTTCGCGAAATGGTGCACGTTTGAACAAAACATTAAAATTTTCACTATAAAAAAACGACAAAATTGTTGACTAAAAAAAAAAACTATGCAATATAAAAAAAAAATCCTACGTACGTCTCCGGAGAAAGGTATTTCGAATGTACTGTCAAAATTTCGTATAGATCGGTGAAGATTTGCTCGAGTTATGTCTTCGGCCAGTTCAAAAAAAGTCATTTCGAGAAAAACGCGTTTAAAGTTTTACGTACTATAAAATCATATTAAATGCGTATATACTTTTAATCTGCGATGCCTGCGCCGTACAATTGCCCTTCTGTATCAATCTCTTCGGCTTCTTTTTCCTTTCGGAAAATGATCTTTATCCCCCCGGAAAGGGAATCGTTATGATCCCGACGCACGCTGTAATGCGTGCGCCAGGATCATAAAGGGCGCTCGGGGCATACCTGAGAGGCGCTGCCGCAGAATGGAAAGTTTGGGCATTTAGACATTTTTGCCGACATCCATCCTTTGGTATGTTATTTTTAAGACCCTAAAGTACCTTTTAAGACAAAAAAAAAAATTTCGGTTTCTTCAAAATTCTAGACCAGCTTCCCCCCTTAACCGAATGTTCTCGATCCAGGCGTCCAAAAATGTGTGTTTAATGTATAGCGTAGAAGAATTAAAAACGTTAAATAAACATCTCACCAAATGGCTTCCCGTGTAATGCTAATCGGTGGATAGTTGCTGATGATATTTTTTTTCTCTCTTAATTACCTCAGCTTTCTTGAATGACGCAGTTCTTTTAATTTTTTGTAAAAAGTATTTTCAGAGAGAAAGGAAATTCCACGAAAAATGTACTCGTCAATATACGAGTTTCTCTTGATATTTTTCTCAATGGAAAAATCGACAAATTTATTGGACAAATTGGTCTGACAATTTTTCGATGATTCGCGTATTCAGAAAAGATTTTTCTCAATCTCTAACTAATTTGATTTTTCTGCTAAATTTTTATTTAAATTATTCAAGATTCATCGGAAGTTGAAATTCCGACGAAATTCCGAAGGAATCCTAAAAAAACAAAACGTTAATAAGAAAAATCGGGTCAAAAGTTTTAAAGCATGAGAATAAAATGTGTCGATACGAGACGATATTTCGTTTCGTTAATTCATCGAGACCTAGTGAGATAAGATTTTTATTTTGAGATCGAGCAGATGTCGATATATTGATATCGATTAAGCCGTATTACGGTAATTATCAAGAAACGAGTCAAACTTTCTGGATGCAGTGTCGTCTTATCTTCTTTCAAAGTTAGCCGATTCGATAAATCTTTATAAACGATCGATTTAGCTAGTAATTAAGTTACTTTCCTGCCTCCCTTGCGAACAGTAAAGGAGGCAATTTATTGGGACATTTTTTTCTACTGGCAGTCGGTAGCCTCGCGACTAAAAATGAATCTACAAAAGTTCATTCGAGATTTTTGTTTATTAGATTCTTTGAGAATTGACGTCAATAATCCCAAAACTTTATCAACGTATTTTCAAACGAAACATCATTGGTTTTTCCTTTTATCCAAACAACGCTCTTCGGTCATGTTTCATTTAAATGTTTCGCGCTGTATCGTCAATTCAAGTTGATTGTTCAATTTACACGAATGAATGCCGAACTCTTGATACATCGTGACCCGAGAGACCATTCAATTTAGTTAACAATTCTCTTCACCAACATTTTTTCTTCGATGTTTTTAACCAGTCATTTATATTTCGATCCACAATGAAAAAAATAACGAAAACAATTTCAGTAACCAGCTGTCAAATGAGCTTGATAATGAAATTTGTTTTTAGTACGTTCCTCAAATGTATCCTTTCATTTGTTTTATGCATTTTCTTATTATTTTTCGAGACGTTTTTATTTCCGAAAATATTTTTTTCGCAAACGTTCGACTTGAAGCTCGTACAGTGATCCTCCAATTTAAAGTAGTCATGGGCAAGAGGATTATTTTTCTTCTCGATGTTTTCGCGAAACTTTTGGAATTATCGTCCATTGAATTATTCCCATTGACTAATTAAATAATTAATTAATCATCGGCGTAATGAAAATATTTTCAGCGATGACTACAGAGAAAATTCATTATCTTTTCCTGGTAATCGGGGAGAGTGATTGGGCTGATTATCCAATCAAGTTAATCGATTATTCGTATATTATTCAGTAATTCGGTATTTCAATGAAATGGGATATTTCTGATTGTAGAAAATTTAATTGGCTCAGAATTCAATAGTTTCGCACAATGTCCATTTTTATACGTTGCGAAGAAAAAAATTCATTTGCTTTCACATAAAATGAATTACGGCCACGAATTACACGAATCAAATAATTCTTTTTTAGTATTTGTGGTAAGAAGAGCACGGGAATAATCGAAAGGGGTAGAGAGACTCTCAGCCCTTTTCATTAGTTACTTCAAACGATTATTAACGATTAATAACGAGAATTTCGATGAGCGACTTTTCACGTTAATCGAATGTAGTACGATTGAATCGTATCGAAGCAGAAGCTTATTTTTTGTGCAATTACCGCATTGATCAATCGTTAAATCGATGATTGTCAATGCCTAATCTCTTGTCGTCGATCCCATTTCTGTGAGACCGAAAGAGTATGTGGTTGAGTAGAACGATTATGAGAATTCAAAATTTACTCGAAAATCAATTGATTTTTATCGATTTAATTGATTCAAATAGTTTGATTGATTACGATTCTGTAACTGGAATATTTCAGTACCGATATACACCGACTCATCAGACGCTTCTCGTATATGATAAGAAAAAAAAAGCAGAATAATTAATTAGATTTATCTCAACCGAAAGCGATAATAAATATCAGTTGAGTGATGGGTGGTGATTAATTGATTGCACCAATCTCATAAGCTGCAGAGTTTCGTGATGCTAATTTCGTGCAGAAAATATTTATATCTGAACTGGAAAGATTTTCTTTTCGCCTCGAAGTCTTTTGCAGTTTAACGAAAAAGAAAAAAGGAGAAAAAGCAACATGTACACATTAATCATTAAATAAATACATCGATGTTCGATGCATCGGATAATCAAAGTCTTGTCTCACTGGGTCACAATGAATCAGCGCTATCGCATTTTCTCTCGTTTACATTTTATTATCGTGCTTTCATATATACGAACGAGAAAGTTGTGTCTGGTCAATTGACTCGGAGTCTTTCCCTGCTCGTTGTCTATTAAATATACATTAAATACACATTCACAATTGATTACCGCGTAAATATATCACGAGAGAATATTATGAAGTTCAATTGACTTTTAAGTAAGTAGATTCATGCGAGGAGGCGAGATAAATATTCAGCTAATCTACAAAAATAAAATTAAAAAAAAAAAATCTATTGGATAATGTATTGAACCGAAAAGGATAATTCATTGCTATCTCTAGCATTGTTCAACGTGATTGACTAGATTACGAGAGATTGATCGATTGATCGGAGAAGCTCTCAGATTACGGGAGTTCATTTCGCTTATGCCATTAGCATTTAGAGCTCGATAAGTGAATAAAGTGTTTCTAATTCTCAGTGCTAAAATGCCTTGGCATCGTGTAATTTTTCGTGCTAATCAAAAAACCAAACGAGACAGAATTCAATACATTTCTTGCACGAACAAAAAAATTAACAAATTCTTTAACAAGGCAATTTGGCTGAGAAGAAAAAATATTCTTTGGATGCTAATAAAATGCATTAATCAAGGCTGTGCAGTGACTCGGTGCGGTGATTGACCTTCCAAGTGCTATCGTGCGAACGCTTTATGAATACCGAACTTTCATTCGAGATTCTTAAATTCCATAAAAAAACTCATGTGTTTGCCAAAAGCGTATGAATTATCGAATTTATCGTTAATTATTCTTTAATTTCGTCGATTTACTTGAAAAAGAAAACGAGGTTCTCAATCCGTCTCGTATTATTCTTGAGGCTTAAGCATAACTTTTCATCGCGATCATGAATTTATTTCTCGGCTCATTTCTCTAAAATCTGACACTGTTATTCTTCTTATCATTAAGAAGGTTGGCTACACACAACAATGTTGCCATGTTAAAAACATAGGAAAATTCGAAATGATTAGAATTCAATGAAATTTGTTGAGCATATTCTTTTGGATTAAATATGAATATACACATTTTTTAAGATTTTTCTTCTACATAGTTTTCGAGTAATTTAACACTAGAGTTTACATCCGTAAGCGTAGGATTCTGATATATATAGGTATATCTTTTGCATATTGTAAACTCCAATTATTCGACAACTATGTAGACGAAAAATTTGAAAAAATTTGTGTCATTGCATTTGATGCTAAAGAATGTTATCACTAAATTTTATTAAATTCTTATCATATTGTCGTATGTAGCCACCCTCCTTAATAAGTCAAGCCTAAAAAAAGAGATGAGTTGTTCGCGTAAATAAAACACTATTCGAAAAGTATGAAGACAAAAAAAGAGTGATGCGGTGTAAAAATCGGCAAAAAAAATTGGCAAGATGCAAAATAATTGGAAATAATAACAGTAAATAAAAATAAAATAAGGATTAACGATCGTGATTCCTACACTGAGAAAAAAGAAAGTTGTCAATTCGACAAAATTTTTTGTTGAATCAACAAATCGTGGCGACCAAAATGAAACTCGTTAACCCAAACAAAAATTTGGTTGACTCAAAAACTTAATTCGTTGGCTCGAATAAATATTTCTCATCGCCCATGACTCGGTCCGACTAATGATTCGTGTATCGAAGCAAAAATTGCGAGGATTTTTTAATTCTGACAATTTAATGAAAAGGCCATTTAAAAATTCATATTATAGTTACAAATTATCAAATGCTTTTGAAACGAAGAAAGATCATATCGTTTAATTGATTCGGAGGCTGTTGATGTCGATAGATCGAAGGACTGATCTAGAGTGTTATCGAAGCTGCGAGTTATCTCGTGGCGATTTAATCATAGCAAATATCTGTGGAGCAACAATCAATTGAAGGCAATCGACCGAACGTTGACCTATATATTCATTGCGATACAGTCTACAACAAAATTATTAGTTCATATTGAAAATAAAAATAATTATTTTTTAGTGATCTACAGCTTGAGACAATTGAGGGTGAATTTTATTGAGCTTCGTATGAACTTTCAGGTTCTTTTCGAGTCCTTCTCTTGTCCCTTTGAAGGCATTGGCGGAGAACTTATATCACATTCTTTGCTAAGAAAATTTTTTGAAAATGGCTCGCTCCTCCTTGAAATTGGAGGATCCAAGCTTGCAAGGTAAATATATATAATAACAATAATAATGAACATCCATAAAATGATGATTCTGATAACAATAATGAAATAACGTAAATTAAATGTCGTAGCCGATGAAGAAATGCGACTACAAGCCATACGTGAGATCGACGCAATAGGAGCGTACCAAATGACTATGTATTTCGTAATTGGTGTACCACTCATTTTATCAGCAGCTTACAGTATGGGTTACACTTTTACGACGGGTGAAGTCAACTACAGGTATTTATAGTAACAATGATGATCACGTCTTTCTTTTTTCCCTTGTAATTATCCCCCAAACTAAATCATTTAAAAGAAAAATAATCATTTAGCAAGAAAAATTGATGTTCTTTAAAAAAAAAAACTCGCAAGCTTTCCTGGAGCTCGAAATTGAATATAATTCGAAAAAACTCATCAGGAAACCCTTATCGAAGGGTTTCTGTACAGATTTGCTTGCAAGATCGTTAGGAATACTTCGAGGGTTCAAGAAACCGCTATTTATTAATGTACGAAACCGACCGTGTTTCGATCACGCGCCGTCAACTGGATTTTCAACTAGATTTATCGAATTCAAGATAGAATTAGAGAAAGAGAGAGGGAGAGAGAGAGAGGAGGGAGATCATTTTCGAGACTTGATGCTCAGGTTTCGATATACGCGTTTACTGTGGTAAGATAATGGTGGCTCTGAGAGCTTGGTGAACACATATGTCGATGGCTCGTAGAAGCAATTGCTTCTCCTAATTACTCCCGAAACACGAACTAACGTGCAGTTTCCTCCTTCCCGAATTCGAATTAACGTCAAATATAGCTTGAGCTTACCAAACCCCTCATACCTACGTCATCAATTATCCGATCTCTTATTCAAGACAATCACTGGCTTAGCGATTGTTCCAGCTAAAGCTAGATCGAGAGAGAGAGAGAGAAGGAGAGAGACAGTTCGTAAATCCTCTTTGCTTCTATTTTCCCTATAATCATACTGTATCTTGTATAATCACACAGTGTTAGCTCCAACAATTTCAACATCGTTGGAAGCCAACGAATATTCCTTTTTTAATTATCAAAATGAACAGAACAGTTCTTACCGAATTCGAAATAATGTTTGAATTAGAAGAGCTTTTTCACGATAAAATCCTGAAAGGCTGGATTTTAAATTTGGAAAATAACGATTCTAATCTTGCTTCTGCTCAAATTGATCTTGTTTTTAATATTTGTAAATTAAATACTGACGAAGTTTCGTATAATGGAAATTGTAGATGCAAATTAAATTCGACAAATCAAATCGAATCAGCTGATAGTTTGTTAAATTGATTGAAATAAATGTATCGATTTTCCACGACTCCAAATCGGGCTTATAAATTTTAAATGAACAAACGAATTTGTTTTTTTTTTTTTTTTTTAGATGCCTTGTACCAGAATGTGAAAATTCAACGGATACCCAGTTGTATCCGGAATGGATCGATCACGCATTACCGAAAACAGATGGCAAATTTGAGTCTTGTATGAGATATGTAGTACGTGATGATATCAATGATTCGAGTACATGCTCGGCCTCGTCCTTCACAACGGAGAAAGAAAGATGCGACTCTTGGGTCTACGATCCCAATGAAAGAACGATTTTGAACGAGGTCACTCGCAGTAATCAATTATTCGTTATTTGTAAGCGTCGATCGATTCGTCTCGCAACAGTACTAACGCTAATGAATCAACTTTTCCGTTTGTTTCTTACGTATACAGTGGGACATTACGTGCGACGAAAATAGATGGAAACTGGCCATGGTTGGAACAGCAAACAACATTGGACAGCTCGTAGGCATGATTTTTGCTGGATATCTTTCCGACAGGTTATTCTCCCAATTTCGTCTTAATTACAAGAATTTTCTCGATGCGATTTCCAATAAATTTCTATGGATTAAAACAAAAATTTTACCAATCGGTTTATCGAATATTTTTCCAACAGATTTGGTAGGAGAGCAGTATTAACACTTTTGACATCGACCAGTGGTGTGTTGGGCATAATACAATCATTTTCTGTAAACTATTTGATGTTTACATCTTTCGAATTTCTTCAAGCTGTGGCTTCGTCCGGGATGTATAGTTCAGGATATATTCTTGGTATGCTTATTACAATTTATGAAAAAAAAAAAAAAAAATCTTGAATTCAAGGTACAAAGTTTATAATTTGAGGAGTGGGAATGATGGAAATCCGGAGCGATTAGCTTGTCACTTTTCATGCTCATTCGATAGACCATTTTTTCTAATACCATGAGATTTTTTATGACAGATTCTTTGTTCATTTTTTTCAAGGAGTCTCTTTACTTCGTCGAAGAGGAGCCATGTGTAACTTTTTATGAACAAAAGTCTGTTTATATTTTCAAATGTATATTTTTATCCGTAAAAATGCTTCATATGATTCCATCTCCGCCAATATTTGATCAGAAACGATGATTTTTTGAAGCGGGCAATCTTTACTTCTAATCTTATTAAAATTTTGTATTCAATCACGTAATAGTACAAAAAATGTTGAAAAATTCATATAAAATGGCTTTGATAAGACGACTGTCTGAAACTACTCATATGCAAGCCTCCAGAATGTTTCCTTAAGAATCGATGATTTCAATACCATTTTCGAATATTGAATTCTTTAAAAAGTTGAGAGATGAAATTAAATGGTCTTATTGTTGAATAAACAGGTGTGGAAATGGTAGGTGAAAAACGACGAGTACTCGGTGGTGCAGTAATATCATGTTGGTTCTCGATCGGTGGGGTAATTCTCGGAGCAGCCGCCATGTGGTTAAAATCCTGGCAATCTCAACTCCGATTGTTCTACGCGATTGGAGTACTCGTTATTTTTCTACCAGCGTTTGTTCCCGAGTCTAAGAGGTAAAATTGCCAAATATTCGAACTAATAAATGCACATACCATTAATGGGACCAATCGATCAATGAGTGAAATCATTTTTTCAAAAAAAGATGGTTCTAATTGAAAACTGGAACTAAATTTGAAGCGCAGACAATATTCAATCATTAAAGATATTTCTTTAAACGAAAATAAAAAGAAAAAAAAGTATTCAATCGAGTGAATCTGCAATATTTGTCATTTTCATCGCGGAACATACTCGTTCATTGATCAATCCATTCGAAATAAATATAGTTTGAGGTCGCAACGATTTGCATGTTAAAAAAGTAAAATATTGATCATTACAGGTGGCTCGTAGCGAACGGTAGAATGGCTGACGTTGAAAAGATTCACAAAAAAATGGCAAAAATGAACAGATTCAAGATAAATCAGGCGAAACTCAATGTTTATACAGAACTGAGTTACAATACTGTCCGCGCGGTAAGAAGCAAAACAATTGACTATAATAATAAGCTCCGAACAAAATAAATCATTATAATCAATCACGAAAAACATATAAAATACCAAAATAATGAAACGAAAAGTGGGAAGAAAACATTAAATACAAATTGTTCTCAGGAAACGAGGAAAGTGGGATCCGTAGGACGCGTATTGACGTTGAAAGCCTTGCAAAGACCAGTGCTGGTGGTAAGGTTACTCGCATGTTGTCTCTGTTGGTTGACGAATACGTTTGTCTACTACGGTTTGTCACTAAATGCAGTTACGATAGCCGGCGACAAATACACGAATTTTATGCTAGCAACATTGATTGATATACCAGCCAATGCTCTGGGCTGTTATTTGCTGAATCGGATTGGTCGTAAACCCACACTTTCTGCAGCTTTTCTCTGCAGTGGAATTTTCTGTCTCGTCATTCAATTTGTGCCAGCTGGTGATTGAATAATTAGCTTTTTTTTTCTTATTTATATTTGACTCGATGACGTTTTGGCAAACTGAGTTCTCTTAACCGTTTACATTTTCATCAGATGTCACTTATTTCATACCGTTGATGTTGTTCCTCGGAGGGAAAGCCTGCATTTCCATGGCATTTTCTACCAGCTACGTTTACACTGCGGAAATGTTCCCAACCACAGCGAGACACTCGCTTCTTGCCATGTGCAGCATGACAGGACGTATTGGCTCGATTTTGGCACCCCAAACGATACTTTTGGTACGTTGATTCCTTATTTGGTATTATTATTTCTAACTGACACTCTTAATTAGATTTTCCATTGCATGCTTACTCAAAATCATGAAGTATCAGTGGTGGCGACTCAAAAGAGAATCCTTTTGGATGTATAAGATTATGTTTGAGGTCATAGAATTCGATATTACCGATTCGGATCGGAATTTGTAACTGCGTTAATTCACAGTCGTTGAAATTCGATATTGACAACTTCGATGATGTTTTTTTTTCTTACGGCCAACGTTTCAATGTCGTAGAAATTTGATACTGACCATAAGATTCTTGATATGCAATGTCGTTCGAATAAGTCAAGAGTTGCTCGAGAAGCGAGATCAGTTCAAGATCTTGCAGACGTTGATATTGGTCTTTCAAACGTGATTTTTACTATGTAAACTATTTGAACGTGATGAAGTTATATTGTGGCTGCTGGAATAAGATTCTTGGGCCTGTGAAGTGTTTTTGAGGTCACAGAATTTTTTTTTACCAAAAAGTTGCTACCGCAAAGGATCTTTTCACATCCTGAAAGCTCGTTAATGGTTCTTCAGTTAAAGGTTTGCGTTTAGCGAGATATTCGAATGTTACGCAGCCTCGAAATTTCAACTCTGAATTGCGACTCTGAAGCTATCGATATACACCAGATAACATGCAGATAATCTGCGGAAATTTGATAAAGTGGAATACCCATGGCAAGGGTCAAAAACCAGCACCATTTAATGCCTTTTTTAAAAAAATATCGTGTCCAGTTATGGAACGCCACGTTTTACATGTGATGATTAGATGCTTCAACTCTAACAACTTTGTTTTTCATGTTAGTCTCTTTTTTATCATTTAAAAAACGCTGAAAATAGCGTGCCAAAATGTGTCACGATTTGGCTATGATAGCTTCACATTGTTGGGTCAATGAAAAAATCAAACGAATATTTGAAATAGTTAGAAGCTCGTTTATTTTCTATTTGGGATACGAAAATTGAAGATTAAAAAGGGGCACAAGTGTGGAAAACGAGTAACAAAAAATAGCAGACGAAAACTTTTTAACGAGCACTATATTGGAAATTTTTTCAATTCAAACTTCTCAAATGCCTGAAAATATTAATCAAAATTTATTTGATCAAAATGTTTGGAACGCACAATCAGAATATTACTATCGTTTGACAACAATGATCCACTAGTTCAAAGTTCGACACGGGTATTCACTGTTAAGGTTGATTTTTTTCACTAACTATTTTCATATTGATTTTCATGGATTAAATTTATTCTTTTTTCCTGAAGTCTTCAGTGATGGAGTCGTTGCCGTTGATACTTTTCGGTAGCATGGGCATAATGGCGGGTATCGCATCGCTTGTTTTTCCTGAGACTCTGGGATGTAAACTTCCGGACACGATCGAGGAGGCAGAAAATATTGGGAAACTTCTTCCAACGAAACAATCGGCCAACCCTGTGGCGTAGTATGGATTTTATTGGAGTTTCAAGATATTATAGAAGGTTCGTAGTTTGAAAGTATAACTGGATATTGATCGCCGTCAATCTCCTTTCATTCAACCATTGTCATTGACTAGAATGGATCTATCGTAACTGCCCCTTGAACCTTATAAGTTTGTCGTCGTTTCAGAAATTCACAATATTTAATACGAACAAAATGATCAAAAATTGACGAAGGATACAATCTTGAATGACGACTGATAGCTGCCATAAATACCAAAATAGTAACGGGTTATTGTTTCCCTTTGTTATTCATCGAGAATAAAAAAATACGTAAAACTAAGAGCCTAACGAAGAGGTTGAAAAAGCTGAACGAAAATGAATTTATCCGAAGGAAAATCATCGTCATCGTTGATTCTGATCACGGGTAAAATATTCAGGGAACACAATGTCGAAGTGGTTGATTCGTTGGACAAATGGACTACGAATTCCGTACACGTGTCAACGACCATCAAGCTTCATCTGCATAAACGTCGTTCGCATTGTCGAACATGTGACGTATCGCACTACCAGAAAACTAGTATTAGCATCGATTGACGAAGGATAACATAAAAAAAGAAGAGAAAAAAAAAAATGCATCGACACTCGCCACTGCAATCGATCGTCATCGAAGCATTCCTCAAGTCCATTCTACTCGACGAGCATTCATAGCCGTTATATTGACGCCAGTTTTTTTTTTTTCTTTCTTTTTTCATTCCCATCGATATATGTGTCATTGATTGCCACTTCACGTACTTGTTCGCATTTTATTTATATAGAAGCGATAAAAAAAACGTTCTGAATAAAAATTCGCAGGCTCTGCGAAAAAATATCGTTCGAGATCGAACCATTGAACGTATCGAAAAGTCGTTAAAATTTATCTGTAACAATCTCAATCCTACGATCACGAAAAAATATGTTTTTCTCGGTTAATAGTTGAGACACTAGATGTTATCGAATGCTCAAGATCTTGTCTTTGATAAAATCTGATTAGAAGTAATCGTTGTAGAATTCTCTAAATATTTATTCTTCAACGAATATTTGCTTAAGTATTTTTGCAATTCTGCGAGAGCTCCCAAAGAAGTTTCTCGTAGCCACTCTTTCGCAATGCACTGCTGCATCGATCTTACCCAAAAGCTGAAGGCAAGTGTGGATACTGAAAAAAAAAAAAAACAAAATTGTTTGTCCAAGTAAATCCAAATTTGTTGTAGGAAAAATGGAAGATCCAATAATTTTCTTTTCATGGACGACAAATGATTGAGTGTATTCAATTAAATCATGGAACTAAACCACTGGACCTAAATGATTTTGGTAGAATAACTGATACCATTCATACCACTCATACTTTTTGATAGCTTCAATGAAATATTTGGTTGTATATCAACAGTCAAATTGTCTAAATGGTAATGGTCAAGACGAATAAATGAATTAGATTATTTGCATGATATTCCGTTGCTTTAACATTATTTAGTTCATCCGCAAATTATCTTTTCTTATATAAAAAATAGTTTGCTCTTCGTATCGAACTTGATATTTCGATTTAAAAGAACCAAAATCCGTTCCGGTCGACAAACATTTTGTTCTGAATACAGAAACTCAAAAAGACTGCCTGCTACTCATGCAGTGACTGATCCAGGTTACCCAATCGAGTATTGACCTCGCCCTAGGTTTCTTACTTGGAAGATCGCTGGAACCGCACATCAACCATGCGCCAATAGTTGTCGTTTTAATTACGATTTAAGTATTATGGTATAAAAAGTATGGAAATATGTGTGTTTCATTAAAATAGAAAAATAATGACTTCGAAAACAGTAACTGAAGATCTTGAAATTTGAAAATATCTACATACATTGATGACGTATCTTTGGTGACGAAAGACGTGAAAAATTAATCATACACCGAAAAAAAGTGGGAAATAATAAAATAATGGAGAAATATTGAAATCCTTGAAACAATGAATTCGAAATGGATGACACGTAACAAATTAAAGAAATAGCAATAGATATCACAATCTCGGATAAAACGGTTGGATAATCGTGGAAGGCGTTTGAATGGGGTGTACGAGGGTTTTCGCTTTCGTCGTGTCATTCTCAAAGTTTCCTTTGATGCTGTGTTATATAGACAGTTACTCGGGTGTTCACTCATCCGTCACAGCCCGCAGCTATCTCTGTCTCTGTTTCTCTCTTTCTCTCAATCTCGCTTTCCCTCCTGTCCTTGCTTTCTGCATGTATGTGCGATATTTCTACGATTGCTGAATCAGTTGTAAGGGAGGAAATTTTCTTCTCTCTCTCTCTCTCTCGTTTTCGAGGATGAGAAACAGAGAGGAATGTCTGCTTGATCGTCGCGCGACGTCGCTCCTTCGTATCGTCTTTTGCGATACGCCTCGACGGTTTTCCGTCCATCGTCCTTCGTCCTATATAGTGCCCGACAAAACTTTTACCCAACCCGAATAAAATCCCTGCTGCACGCTCGTCCAAACGTCCGGATAACCTTCCTCATGATTTTCCCCTTTCTCTCTTTCCCGTTTCTGTGCTTTCTCTCTTGTTTCCTTATTTTTCCTCTCTCTATTTCCGGGTCTCTTTCATTTTCACTCTAACTCTTCCTCCCTTTTGTCCCGTTCTCTATTTCTTCTCTTGGTCTGTGTTCTCTCCTCTCTTCCTCCTTATCCACTAGCCTTCTTTCCCTCTCTCTTTCTCTCCATCTTCTTGATTTGTTTTTAATCCCTGTTGAGTCTTTTCCATTATCAGATTCTCTGCTTTCTCTTTCACTTTCATCTGTGTCGCTTTTATCCTTCTTCACTGCATTTTTTTGCTTGATGCCCGTACGTGTTTCCTTCTCTGTTTCGATCTTTTCATTTCATTGATCCTTTCTTTCCTCACTTACAATATTTTTTCTCAGTTTCTTTCTTTCTTTCTCTCTCTCGCACCTTTTCCTTCCGTTATAATTTATTTATGTTTCTTATCTCACTCTGACTCAAACTCATTTTCTCCTTTCCCTTTTTATTTCCTCTTCATTGACTCCTTTTTTTTCGCTTTCTCTATCTACGTTTCTGACAATCACGCGCTCTCTTTCTATCTCTAACTTCCAATTAACTACCCGAAGCCCGGCGGCTGCGGCTGACCGAAAAGGGCGAGAGCACCCCAACGATCGCGGTAGGCGCGCATAGGGTTTACATGGTTTAGCTGAATTGTCGATCCGAGACTCGTTCGTCTCAACCGACGTTGATTAGTTTTGGCCTCTCTCAAGAAATTAGAGCTCGCAATTACTTTTATTAATTTTCCTTTGCCTTGACTTCGCCTTATTTTTTGTTTTGTTTATCTCTTTGAAGATCTACAACGAAGTGAGATTGGATGATTATTTTGATGTCGGACTATTTATCTTCCAAGCTTATACATTTTTCTTCTAATTGGCATTCACAATAATTAAGCTACAGGTTTTTTTTCCAAAGGATATCCTCAGATTTCCGTCGAGGATATGTATAAATTTTTCCGAAAATCCTTCTGAAATATTTTCAGGACAAAATAAACGGAATTGTAAAGAAACGTGATGAGATCTCACGGTTGATGCCCATTCGGCTATTCATTTTTGTATGTGATGCATTTTTATTGTTATTGATGAGTCTAAAGCTTATTGGGGTGGATTAACTTTGACTGTATATCGAAATTCGAGGGTGCTACAATGACTTTGATTAATTTTCCTTTCTGATGAAACTGTCCTGACGAATTCACTCTAATCTGCTACGACGAATGTAATTTATATAAGAGGAAAAGTTCTCGCGAAAGACATTAGAGTGCTCAATCATCTTATTAATTTTCGTTCTTAATCCCATTTATACAGAGCTCCTGCAACCAACAAAAGTCTCGCGTTTACTAAGATTTTCAGAGACGAAACAACCAAAGAGAATTCGTTAATTTTTACACATTGATGGATGTATACAAAATATTTTTTCTTCCGGAACAACAATTTTTTCCAATCTTCCAGGGCTTTCAAGTCCTTTCTAATGCCATAGATTTTGATAGATCCTTCAAAAACTTAGTTTTGTCCTCACTTTCACATTTTCATATACTGATTCTGTAGGGTTACTTGGAAACGATGGCAAAATCGCTGTCAGGTCTTTTATTTTGTGAGGAAGCGATATGTACGCATCGTGACTAATGATGATCGAATTGTACGAAGCGGATTTCCACCCTGCCTAATTTATCGGGACTCGGTAAGCTAATAGAACGGGGAAAAAAAGGAGTTTCCGTTTTGTGAATCTGTGCCCGGTAAAGTCGACCCTCCATATCAGCGGCTGTTTCGCGGCTGGTAAAGTCAGTTGCTCCAAACTCAGCTCTTTTGTTACATTCCAAGGCCATAAATACTATTTAACAAATCACATTTATGAGTAGGGAGGTTAAAAGGTTTTGGGCATCAGCTTCGTTTTATGACCGTGCGCATGAAAACATAAAATAGGGTTTGCTCCATAATAGGGGAAAACGCATCGCATCATTAAAAAACCGGTAAAGCTATCGGAGTGGAAGAGATCAACGTTTTTTGCAGTCAACATTTTTTCGACATCGTTTCTCTCCATTAAAGCTCTTCCATGAAGCCTTTCTCTATAACCTATGAAACAACAAAAATTTAATGAGCTTTTAACAGAACATTAAAAAGCCTTTCATTATCCTGAGCCTGAAGATGAATGATTTTTCAAAAATTAACAATTTACTCCAGTCAACGCTTTATAAAATAGACAAAAAAAAAACCATCTAGATTGTCCTTCAGAGTTCATAGGACATCGATCTATTAATAAAAAAGAAAAAACGTTTCTTGACAGCTTTCTGATGGTTTCGTAGAACATTGGACAGTTGAACTTTTATCCAGAAAAACGTTTCCACATTTATTATAATGATGAAGTAAAAATAGTCAGTTATATTTTCTATATATTTTGGACTAAGTTCATTTTGAATGATGGATTCGATCCTATAGATCTTGCGGATGAAGGGCTACGTCGATGGCAATACCGCAAATACTGTCACGAACGAGTAAACACCCGTACATGTATATACAAATCTATACTTCGTGTATGTGAATACACGAAGTATATATATAGATATAAATATAGACTTGTTAACGGTGAGTTCGTTAGCCGGTGTGGCGAGCATTATTGGAATCCATAGGACAGATATAGAGGTTGGGGCTTGCGATAGCCCGGGTTGTTACGTGTCGTCGTGCTTAACGCTGTGTTGATTATGATTTGCGACAGGGAAATCCGCAGAGATGCCAAATCCCGTGAACGTTAATTTATATTGCGCATATAGATATTAGAGTCCTCCGATTACTGTTAATGTCAAGCATCCGTAGGCTACGATGATCGTTAACCAGTTTTCAGTTTCTGTACGTATTCGTGTGTGTGCCCTTCTCACGTTCTTCATATCACGTTCGTACAAATTAATCGTGTGTCGTTGTTGTTCGTTGTGTAACGTTTTGTATCATATCTATAGAGTCTTTTACCGGTGCAGGGTTATGGAACACGGTGGAATGGTGTTAGACGAGGACGTTATGAATTTTGAGCAGATTTATCGTTGATTGCATCCATTTTCTTTTATTATCCCAGTCCGTGAATGATGTGACCATCTTGCGTAGCTTTGACATTGAATCCAAAATTGGTTTTATACTGGATAGACCTTATTGCAAAACAAACATTGCGTGCCTCCATCATCATCGACGTTGATAGATTTTGCAGAAAGCAAACGTTTGCTTTTGGGTCTAGATTTCTCTGTTTCATCAATGTTTATTCTTCCTTTTGATTAAATCAACGGGATATTGGAAGCTTGCAACGATAACAGTCTTGCCATCACGTTTATGCCTTTATTGTGGAACATTTTAATGGATTGATGGCATCGGTTGGACATTGAAAAAAGATAATTTGTTGTGATATTGAGAAAAAAGACAGTGGATCTCTCAGTTGAGCGTTAAAGCAATGAGCAATGGTTATAGAAAGGAATCAAAGTCCGCCCCTCGATCCCGATATCGCTCTGGTATATTTGGAGTACGCTACCATCGTTATTCTCGAATGAAATTACGGTTTCATATTTCACAAGCATGGAAGCTACGTTTGAATCATTTCAACAGCCTCTAAAGGTGATATTAATATACTATTTGTTCCATAATGGTATGAATAATGATAAGCGCAAATGTCTCGATTGCTAGGAAAAGTGAATTATCGATGAGCAATGGACTTGTTAATTACAATGTTGATTTCCATACGGTCATGTAATTGGGATTTTGATTTTTCGGGCAATATAATGAACTCTGTTGGTCATTAGTGGTTAATTATTACATTTATGCATATAAATATTGCGTGCAAAATAGTAATTAAAATTAACCAGAAGACATTTCATTTCATTAAGTTGTGCGAGCGCACCGCATCGGAGGTTCAATCAGCTCTCTATTCGTCTACGTTTTCTGGATTTTTGAAAATGTTTTTTTTTTTTTTCATATCAAAGGACTCTTAAGGCAGAGTGCTAAGTGAGGATTATATAAGATTCCTCTCCCGTTTGGAATGAAAAGAAACGAAAAAGAGCTGATAAAAATAACTCTCGAATCTGAAACTCTGTAGTATCAAGGGAAAAAAAAGATGTTGAGCATCTTTCAAGGTCTGAGGATATGTTTGTTCGATAATTAAATTGGAGCAGCTGAACTCGCTGGGATGACGACTACCAAAGAGATCCTCGGTAAAAATGTTCGGAAACTTGGGTGGAGTGAATATTCCAGAATGGTATCTTGGTATGAGTTTATACAGAAACCTTTCTGTCTGATAGTGGTAGCTGTGGGCATATTATCTTTGAGTAGATGGAGATTCTCTTCCCCTCTTCAACCCTTCACCTTCCCGAAAAGGTAGCTTCTTTTTTTGCAGAAGAAATGCTCGTTGGTAGAGACCAAGACAGGAGAAGAAAACAGGACTGGAGCTGGCAAAATCCAAGCTTCTGATTGACATACCTAGGAAAGAATAACCTTTCTCGAATACCGCGGAAAACTTCTTGCCCGGTGAAATTCATGAATATGGAATAATGCAAATTACATAACGGAAGACTGGTTCCTCTTTCTCTTTCTTTCTACTGCTATTCCACCGAAGAACTTGAACTAAACGTAATCTCATTTGACAGGGATCCTAGCCCAAACAGCCCTCCCCTTTCGCGAACGGGCTTCTGGCAAATTTTCCTGGTCAGATGTTTTGTTTCCAATTCTTGTGGAGTACACATCGCGGCCTTTTTCGCGATGTGAAGTTTCAATGTTTGCTGCTATAATATTATATATATATATATATGTATGTAAATCGTATCTATATATTTTCATATAATCTGTATATACAGAAAAACTTCTGCGCAAGTTTGCCTCCACAGGACCACGAAGCAAACGACGCGTGAAGTTTGCGAAGCTTCGTACTTAACTTCATTCTTTGTTGTCCCGTGGAGGCTATCGGAAAATTCCATTTTTAGTGGCTACGAAAGCAAGTTTTCTCTCAGGAAAAACGAGAACACAACCGTTTATTTTTCGCAAATTACTACTATTATGAAACAACGTGATTGTTCCATTTTCTGTGGGCTTTTTTAAAAATTACTGTTCAATGATTTACAAAAAAACGAATAATGTCCATCATTTCCGATTTTTATACACTAGTAGGAGTCACAGATATCGAAAAGTTTTTGGTCAGGATACATATTGAGATGATGCACGTTCCTCTTCCTTCACATCCGACGTTAATGTGACGTACACATTTATTTAGAGTCAAACTGTGTTTTTACCCGTTGCCAGCTAGTTTTTTTTTTAATTTCCTCTCTCGACGTATGTATGTCCTTGCGGATTAGTCCATGTTGCACAGTTGCTATTATGATTTTACATTCAAGGTGTCCCAAAAGTTGCACTCAAGATTGAAGGAGTAGTAGAGCCATATAATTTGAAACAGAAAAGGTCCTCTGGTATTCTTTCCTGTGAGGTATGGTTGATAAAATATCGATTAATTAGTGGTAGCGAATACGGCTGTGTCATTAAGACTTATTTAAGGCGACAGAAAGGGTGAAAAGGTAATCAAAATCCTTTGATTAATTCATATTTCATGAAAGGTATATCTCGGAGAGAAAAAAAAACGGTCAAGAACTTTTCTCATCAGAATTTCTTAATCTCAGAGTTTTTAAACACCCTATATAATAGTGAAGTAGTGATACTGGTTCGTGATGCTCGTGTGACAGACACTTTCGCACGAAACTCGAAAGGGAAAGAGCCCAGGGAGGAAGAAAGAAAGAAAAGAAAAGGAAAAAAAAAAAAAGAGAGGCAGAACGAAAGTGAGAGGCAAAATCTTGTCAACCCCTCATGAGTGTTCCGAACACATAACCGTAAACCTAGACCATAAATCGGTCAGCACACACAGGATTTACGCACTGTATTTTCTTTTTCTTTCGTAACAATAAAACATGCTATTTATCATTTTGAGTTACATATGAACGTACGCGGTTGGTTCTTACTCCCCTTCGCTCTTTGGACAGGTAGAATTCATTTATATATTACGTACTATCACGTACACTACATAAATGTAATAATAAATAATGCCCGATCCCAGAAATATATAGATATATATATTATATATCAAAATGTCTGAGAGGTTGAATTAAATAATGCAATTGGGGGCTGAATCGTGAAACAAAACGATTCGTAAGCTTTTATGCTCACCGAAGCCGTTTTATGAGATTTGTTCTTCTATTTTCTAACACTTGAGATTTGTTCTTCTATTTTCTAACACTCTTCGGCATCAATTATTCTGCTTCGCTATGATTATTGTTGTTTCTTTGGTAATTTAGGTGTATTTCAATGATAATCATTTTCGTCTTATTGAGAATCATTGAGACATACCCACGGGTGCGAGGCAAATACGTCCGCTGAGTCATGTGCGGCTCCGGCATCAATTCCTGAGCGGGAGGCCGCTTTTCCAAGTTTTTGATGCTGCTAATCAATTGAAATTGAGTAAATATACAGCCGCCCGTATCGGCCGGATTTTTCACAGTTTCTCGTGGTCCTCGTGTAAATACGATGGAGTGGTGCACCAGGGAGAGTTGCTATGGGCCGCTTCTGAGGAATTGCTCAGGAACATAGCCATTAGAAAATTGAACATGAGTGAAGTGGAGTTCGAATGATAAGAAAAGCTTGTGAAAACACCCGAACGTGCACACAGGAAGAAGAAAAATAGCACATTTAACAGTCAAAAACATGAAAAATCGATTCAGTGATTCTTTTTTTATTATGTGATTGTTGAAAAGGCACTAATGGCGTCTTCCCAGGATAATATGATACAATATGTTTGAAAGAAGATAAAATTCTTAAGAATCTAGTCCGAACTTAGTTCTTCCATACGGGAAAAATTTGGTTAAAAAACAAAAAAAAAAAAAATTAAACGAAATTCATTGAGAATTCGCGGTCATGAATGAAAATTAAGATCCAAATTTCTTTGTCAACCGAATTTTGTCAGTATGGAATTTTTATTCTGTATCGAGATGTTTTTTTTTTTTTTTCATTCTGATTCTTGCTGTGTAAACAAACTCTACTGTGGGGCAAATGAACTCAAAATGAATTGAAAGATTTTTCGATAATGGGTTTTAATGTAGGTATTTGAATCTATTGATGCTTTTGAAATTTGTATGTTTTCCACGATTATTTATGGAGTCTGGACTTAATTTTTGATCACCCCCAAAACTACTGTTTTGGGGGAGTACATGTACTAGGTACTTGTCTCAAATTTTTTATAGCAGTTTTGCTATTTTTACTTATACAGAAGATTTAGGAAGGACGTAGATTGGATCTGGGAAGTTAGATTCCAAAGAATTGATGGCTCACACAAACACACCGAAAACCACACAAGCACATATACACACGCCCACACAAAAGAAAAATAGACTGGACGTTTAAAAAATTGATGAGAGCGTTGGTTACGTGTGGTCATCGCGTGCAAATTGATATATATCTCGTGTTTATGTACTCGTGTATGTGGCCACTCTGGACGATTTGGTCTCGGTGGACCTAAAAACGTTAGGAGTAAACCGAAGAGTGTCCCTTTCGAGGTTAGCTGTGAATTCTGGTCTTTGCTCGGATAGTAAGAGCAGAAAAGGACACTGAACTCGGCGTTGCACTCGCTTGGATGACCCTCCGGGGATATATAAAGGTGACATATATACCCTTCGTCGTAACTGCGTTTCTCTCTGTATAGTCAATGGGTCATCAATCTTCGAGCTCACGATCTTGGGTCTGCAGCGTTGAGCCCGTACTCTCATAGGGGATTCTCTCCTTCGTCCTCTCTCACCCCCCCCCCTCCCTTCTTCATATGTCTCGTTCACGTGCAATATTTATCGTACGAATCCTCCAGTCACGATATATTTTATTCTTCATATTTTTTCCACGCTTATGTTAGATCTGTGCATTTTTTGGATCACATGTCTATACATGATCACAATACAAAGAAAAATATTTGAAAAACATTCATGTAATTGTTTTTATGAATGGCCATCATTAACTGTTGACCAGTAGCATGCCTGAACGGAACTGAAACAACAGAGGCAACTTCTGCCACAATTTAGCCTTAAATTGACATTCATTACAATGCCATTGAATGTGACCTTGCAGGAAAATTTAAGTTCATTCATTCAACAGCACGAACCCTGTTGTCGGTTGGTTTTTTTTTCTCAATCTGAATGTTATTATCTTTCGTGCAAATATCCGTAACTATACGCAGTTACACAATACCATAGGAAATGTTGAATTACTCTTGACTTGGTTTGGTCCTGTTCATTATTGCACAAGGTTCATTCATTCGAAGTTTGCGCCCCATGCTCTGCATCAACCTTTGTATTCATAAATCAAAAATGATTTATTCCGTATTACCTGCCCTTTATTTGCAGTCTCTATCAACGTTGAATATAAAAAAACTCGGGATGCGAATAAAAAGTTCGAGTCACTAAAAGCCTGTGAAAAATAAAAGACTTCTAAAGGAAGCAGCGAAGTTTTATCTTGTTTCTGTGGCAAAGGTTCTTGCACGGTAAAGACCCAATCAAGGAGTTGATACTACAATAGTAAACCACCGAGCTGATTCAGATAAGACAATCGATATTTCCTTTTCGGTATCTGAGTATCGAATTGCTAGGATCGTTGTTCGGTTTGCTTAATTCTACTTTCTTACAATAGACCCCAACGACGTTAACATTTATCAGTTCACATGCTGGTTAATCTCTCCGCAGATAAATGACGTAAAGTTTTTTTTATTCCATATTATGTCACACATCAAGATTTTCGGTTCGCTACTGCGAGTAACGAATGGACAAATAACCGTTCGGCGTTTCAAGTTATTCCAACCTTCGTCAAAAGATATATTCAAAATATTTTTTCGTCAGCAAAAAGTAGAAAGAAAAAAAAGGCAAAGGAGAGAGGAAAACAGAACGTTCCACGAACCCCTGACAAGAGACACTCCCGGAGCAGATAACTGAAAAATGTCGAGCACTTCACCGGAAGAAGAATGATAGGATACTGGTCGAGGCTAATGTAGCATTTCGTCGGTGAAAGTTACTCAACTTTTCCAATTTTCTCCTCGATTTACAGATTGGATTCTGGACGCAAAGCACACGAATATAACCATCGTTTGACGTTTTGCGTTCTTATCCCGTTTACTATTCACTATATCTATATAAAATCTTATATAAAACATTGACAGTCTGCTTAGGCAAGGAAACTTTGACACACGTACACGTCGCGAGGAACGAAATGACGGGGAAAGGAAAGAAAAATGGTGGAGGCAAAAGCTGTCTCTACGAACACTCGAATAACCGTTCGCCGAGTCATATTCGTAAAACTTTTTCATTACTTATATATATATGTATATATCTCTATATACATGTGGATGCCCACATATATATGGGTATACTATCGTATCATCGACCTCCAAAATACCATTTAGGCTGCGGAGCTTCGCAGACGACTATCTTCGTTTCTGTTTTTATCGATTACATGAAAGCATCTTTTTTATAGCTGCTGGAGAAAATATATTTGCTGAGAAAAATGAATGCATCAGTAGTCACACACCCTGCAAATTATACCGGTCGGAAAACACTGCTCGAAGTCTTTTATTTTTATTTTATGTCGTATGAAAAACCAGTTATACAGTGTACATTAACGTTATTCGATTCAATTTTAAAGAATTAACATTTCAGCAATTTGAAAGTTTGGTTCTGGTGATTCTTCATTCAAATTCCAAATAGCTAGTTCAAATAGCAGTATTGAAAAAAGCATTTTACTGTTTTCCACCTATTCATTGCTTGTCTTATAAAAACATTCAATTTTTTCATTAAATCATTGGTTTAATTGTAAATAACGTTGTAAATAATGAGCATCATCGAAGCAGATACGAGTAATTAGATGATTTTTCAAAAGGTTTCGATGCTTTATGAAGCAGCATTAATAACGTTGTTGTTAAATTACAAACGGAAACTTCAATGAACTGAGTCAATTTCTGACGGCAAATGACACACTGAAATTTGTTGTGGGTTTATCGCCAACGGGCTAATAGTCTTCGCTCGTGTGAATTTTGTCAGCTGTGCATATGTTCAATGGAGCGTGATGTACATTTTCGAGATATTGCATCGTTTCAAATTGACGAGGCTGCTTTATATTAGCTCTTCTTCTTCTATCTCTTCAAGTCAAATATCTAACAAAAAACTCGCAGATCCAAATCATTTTTCCTTCAAATAGTGTTATCATGTCTCGTCAATAAATTTTTTCCAAACGAAAGAAAAAAAGTGATAGTAGTGTTTCGGTAACGAACGTTTGTCATGAGACTCCAAAATAATCGTTAAAACGAGAAAGTGGTAAGAGTTTGGAGAATTATCCTGAATCGTAGTTCTCCTTGTCACATGCTCGAATATCAGGGGTACACCGCTATGATGGATCAAAGAATCACTTATTTTTGGTCACCTTTTCACGGTTGTAACTCATTTTCGAAAGATCTCGTGGATGATACTTTATTGAGTACGTATATTCGATCATTTCAATATCAATTTTTATTCAAAAAATCCACAATGTTATAAGCTTTCATGAAATGATAAGAAAAATTCTCTTCAAGGTCCCATTGGAAATTTAGTGAAAGAGTATCTAATAACAATATTTTATATGAATTTATATTTTATATGAATGCAGCTATCTCCGTCCGTGGCCGCTCCGAATATTGGATAGGAAAATTTGGTCGGTCTATTCGTTTTTGAGTATTCGTTGAACCAAGTTCGAAACAGTATTTTCGAGGAAAATCTGATTTCGTCGCTTGTTTCTTCGTGTGAAATGGAGTATTAACTCGTACATTGATACTTCATTTTGACTCGAAAATTTCGTTAACATAATTTTGAACATGTATTCTACTAGAATATGTGAGAAACGAAAAAAAAAAAAACACGAAAAAAATAGAATTTTTCATTCCCTGACAGTAGCGTTTCTCCTTGATATTCTTGACATTATGGATATCCGACACGAAGTGCCTCGAATTCTCAGAGTGGTGAAGTCTTTGAGACTGAGAAGGGGTGACGCCTTGGAGATTCGCATCCAATTGAAATGTACATTAGATTATAAGCCATCGAGCTAGATAACAATAGTCTCAACGCATAAACCACTTCGTTGAATTGTAAATTCGTCATTATCAAATCGTCGGTTAGGGAGAAAGGCCGGGTGAGAATTAGACCGAGGGGTCTAGCGAAGAGAATTCTCATTGTTGCGATAGGGTTGATCTATAATACAGTGAAAAAAATGAGAAGATATGATGTCTACCCGGGAGAGTGTTATAACTTTGAGAAGTATACGTCGCGTGAACAATTACCCAGTGTTAGGCTCTACTTCGTATATCTATTGATGAATCTATGTATACGTTTTAGTAGAGGTATCCAATGTCCTTCGCTATCAATATTGAGGCTGACGGACAAACCGCAGCCTCTCTCATTCTCCTTCTTGTCTGACGGAAGCCTGGACTACGTTCTTGTCCTGTACGTCCAGCGATAATTTAGTTAAGTCTCCACTTCTCTCGATTTTGTCGCTTCTCTTATTACGATCTCTGTTCTGCCATAATAAAATCGATAGCACCTGGCACTATGTCACTATAATGTTACGGTATGTCGAGGAAAACGAGGCAAAGCAGTGTTCCTGGAGCGAAGTGATGCATGTCAAAAACTCGGGAAGCTTATTTTTTTTTCTTCATTTTATCATGCATAAATGGGGAGCGGATAGCTCTGACGTTGGATCGAAATTCGTAAAACAGAACGTCTGCTTTTTTATTCGTTTTTTTAAAATCTGTTTTCTCATCCATTCGCTTCAGCATTATGTGTGTTCGTAGAATTTTGAGAAAATTGATTTCCGGACTTTTGGCTCTTGACCTTTTCTATTTCGGTTTATTCCTTTTCGTGTTTTATGAGGTCATCCTGATACGATGAATTTCAAAAGATCACAGTCCTGACATTTCACTCGTGCTTTTACTGAAGCACATTTTTCTCGATTAATAACGATGACTGTTGGATAGAAAAATGTATTCATTTATTTTATTACCAATTTCGATAAAAGGCTTCAGGATTTTGAAATTGTACACTTCAGATGTGTCAACAATGTACCTTCAGGTGTGTGTTGCCTTTCCCTGGCCTCGCCTGCCTTCATTATTCAATATTCAATAATTTCATGAGTTGTTATGGTAATCGAATTCTATTTTGTTTCTAGATAAAATGAGCTAAACTAATGTCATTTATAAATATATAATTATAAGTTTGTTTCGACAAAACTCGATCGCATAAATAGTGAGAACTAAAGATATGTCGTGGTCAAGATATACTCTGCACTTTGTGTCGCTAATGATATTTCACGACTGCTCACGTACTGGTACGATAATTGGCTCGTGACCTCGTGGTACATGCCGCAAACCAATCAGCCCAGAGTCACAGCGGTCGTGTGTCGACGAGAGAAGAGAGCGAACGAGAAGGGAGGGGGTGGGGGGTGGGGTGAGGATGAGAGGTTTATTGGAATGAGGAAAGCATACAGTCAGGCACCACTAGATTCCTGCGTCATCGTCGTTTTAGCAATTAACCGATGTTTTAATTTTCAGTGCTACTGGTTGCTGTTCGAATGTGATTCACGCACATAAACTCATCTTTCTCTCTCAATTTTTTTTTCTATTTTCCAGCGTTATTCTCTCCCTCAAACGAATTTTATTGACAAACGTTTGTACAAATGATTGATACTTCGATTCTCGATACTGATTATAATACATTTGGTACTCGATAATATCTCATTGCTTCAATCTTCAACTCCGAATCCATTCCTATTCCACACTAACAATTTCATGGCTATTTCCGGCTATTCAATTTGTAACATATTTTGTATTTTTTTTTCAATTATTTCTCGAATATCATCAGGTATTTTAGAAAAGAATTTCTCTCCTTTTTTCATACCCGATAAATGTCAAATGCTCGAATTACTTTTTTTTTATACTCGTATATGAAAGAAAAAAAAAAAAAAAAATACAAAAATAACTGAAAAAATGTGAAATTTTTGTTCTTCAGCAGCTCGTTTGTTGATGCAAAAGGGACACGAAAAATTGATGCAAATGTCATTGATGGGTGATCAATGACAAAAAAAAAATATATATATTTCTCATAAACCGGAGATTGAGCACACGTGGACACCTCGTAAAGTTTCGATGCATAAATTAAGCAGCTATATCGATTTGAAAGTGGAAAGGTAGGATATAGATACACGTAGGAAAACTATACATTCATAAAAATGTATGTGCACGTGCAAATATATGTAACTATAACTTATATACTATCTACTCATGTATATATATATGCGCGTCGATGATTTAACGCCAGAACACGAAAGTGTAAGGTCATATGCGAGACATGCACTTTTTCTGCTCTATTGCAATGGTATATACATATATATGTATATGTAAATCGAACGGAAATGCAAGTCGTTGCTAGGTTTTGAACCATATACATATATCGTCACCCGATAATTCGAGAGAACCGCATCGTCGGGTCACTTTTCGAGAGACGAGAAAATTTTGCTATTGGTCCACGAAATCTGTCCTGGATTCACATTTTCTCTTTCTGTCTCTTCACTTTCTATCTATGTATAAAATAGATACGTATATAAATGTGAATCAGGGAGGAGAAAAGCTGGACGATTCGCTCCTGTCCCACGGGATTATCGAGTAAATCAGGCTAGTCGGAGAAGATGCGTTATATGGGGGGTGACATTTTGTGCTCACTGGCTCCAGAACGAAATGATTGGCGCAACGCCCGCGCGGGACCGATTTCCCCACTCCCGGGTCGTAATGGATCATCGATTTTTTTTTTTCATTCACGTGACCACGTAACTAAACGATCAACCGTCCGGAATCTCGTACGAAGATTATACCTAATCGAGACTTTTCTCTTGAATCCAAAGTTCCGATTCCAATCGAGAAAACCTCTTTAAATATTTATGCGGCATTTTCGTACTGTAGATATGTGTATGTGAACGCGATGATAGAGATGTGGTCTTATTCTCGCGTGCGCATGGTGCTACGTTACAGGGAGTTGCTGGCTATGAAATTCGATCTTTTTTATTCAACCAATTTCGACTTCATTGAAGAAATTCGCAAAATTCGATAAAATTACTTCGAATCGGGAGATGAAAAAAAGTACCGCTGAATGTTTTATCGTTGAAAAAAATATCACACGATTCGTTGAGCAAAGGTGTACGTAATGATAGGATTTCAAAATAAATATTACGATTCGAAAAAAAAAAATATCACACTACAAAAGCAGTTCGATTTTACATGAATCGTACGATACACGAGCAGGGCTGATTTATGCGTCATTTCTGTCCAGGGATTTGAAAGAGAGTTGAGGGTAGATTTGGTTAATATAAGCGGGGATAGCGATCCATGACGAACGAATTAGTCGACGATTCCTGATAAGTCTTTTTTCCCATTCCCCGCAGGGGATTATTACGTATGCACAATTTTAAGCAGAGTACTTTTTCTCGATGGGATATAATTTGACACGACATATGCGAAGAAATCTGATATCAAAATTTCGATCTTCTAGTTTACATATTGTATGCACTCCCTATTTTCTTAATCCATCAACTTTTTCTTTTTTTTTACTTCATAAATCGATTTTTCCAGCTGATTCATGATCATAAAAATTATTCTCGACAGAATGATTCGAGTTCACGGGGGTAAATCTTCGTTTATTTATACATCCTACTGTAGGGGTCTGGGAAGGAAAGAATTATGGAGACGAGTTAACCTGAAATAGCTGACGTTGATTGGGGTTCAACGGAATGGAGGATGTCAATACACAAGCGATGCAACATTTCATGAGATCAAGACTATGCCCTTTTTATTGCCACCGTTTGTATCATACGTCAAAAGATACACTTTCATTTTCTCGAAGAATGTACAGAAAAATCTCTTCCAACTTTCATTGGTCAGTGCCAATTACTCAGTTGTTCAATCTCACAAGAAAGACGATGTGTCTTTTAAGTCGTTTGTTTTTCTTATTTCCCGAGCCCCACAACATCTTCGTTTGCGCTTAAGTGAAACTGCCATTTATATATTGTGTTCATGTCGTCATAGAAGATTTTTTTGAGAGGAAATCTATCCTTTCGCATCTTTCCATATTTTTTTTCATGTTTTTTTCTCTTTTACGAAAACATCGTAGTAGTACTAATGTGTTTTTGAGGAGTGTAAAAAAAATTACAATGTAAATTCAAACACAAAAAGGTCAACATTGCCTGGAAGACGTTTTTACTTAACGAGTTTTGATTATGAATCTTCCCTTGAATTAAATCATTGATCATTGCAAAAGTGGTTCAGAAAGAGTTGGAGCTTGATATATTTGAGCATTTTATTATTACTACTGTGGTCTACTTATGTGGTATCTTGTACGCAATTTTTAGATCGGAAAATCAATCAGTACAATTTAGTTATAAAGTTAAATTATCTTATTTCATTTGTGTTTATTTTCAAAAGAATATTTCGAACAAGACATTTTTTTTGTCTATTTATTTGGATCGAGACGAAAAAGTTTTTGTTTGCTTTTCTTTTTTTCCAACCAATTGTTTTTGTATGAATGATTTATGCGTACGCTTGCATTCGATTTAATACAGACAATAAAATATAGAAGAGTTCGTACATACGCGAGTCGGAAAAGTGATCGCTTGATTCAACTTTTTCGCATGAGAAAATCGTAACAGACACACATCGGTACAAACTGTTTTTACTGGAAGAGCAAACAAGGTATACATATACGAGGAGATACGATGTCCTCGCTTCTCAGCAAGACTTTATTGGTCCACCAAGTACGTTGAGTATAGTGGTATATTAGACACGTATTGGGTGTGTATGAACGTAGACTTTACGCCTGTCTACTCACAGGATATCGGATTCTACACACATGGGCAATTTTAGGTAAAATGTTTATTTTTTATTTTTTTTTCTCACATTTTCCTTCGCACTTTACGGATCATGTTTCTGTTTCTGAGAGACTCCTCCATCCTTCAAAAGTGTTGCTTTCAGTCACTCTTTTCTAAATGGTATTTTAATGAGGATGAAGAAAAACCGTGGAAACCTGGCCGATAGAGATAGCTATATTTTTACCGAGTTTCAGCTGGTTGCGGAGTCACCAGTAGTAATTTAAAAAAAACTTCCTTCCGTTCAGTGATTGATGCGCGAGCCGATGATGGCTAAGCGGTCACTCATTAAAGTATTGACGTTGCTCGTGGCTGCTTAACTTGGGGAATCGCCGAAGCCATACGTCGGTGGCAAACCCATCACTGACGGTAGGTTAAATGTTTATTCTTTTGTGGTCATAAATTCAATTTGTAAAAACAATGATTTTTCAACGTTTTCTGTTTGCTCTGATGCTACGGTAGCTAGGTTTGGTGTTTAATGGTTAAACCGTATAATGAATTAAATTTATCAGAGCGACGAGAAATATTGGAGTTTCGGGTGATTATTCTGGTCGCTAAGTGCTAATTGTACTATAATTAGGCGATTTTAATCAGCTTTGATAATTCGATGTGCTTTTTGAATGCTTTTCAAAGGCCAAGGGGGTACTTATTTTTTTATGAGAGAGGATCATTAATAAAACATGTATCGATTCTGGTTCAATGCTGTTTTGACAAAAAATACAAATTTCGTGAATAGTTTTAGTACCGAGATAGACTTGAAAATATTGCAAAAAAATCTTAAACAATTGCGAAAATGGTAGCGTGCTGAATTTTGTTTGAAACGACCGGTACAAGTAAGTTTAACATCCACGTAATACTTTGGAAATCGTTATTGTGTACTCTTTGCTGACTGCTCGACGGTAAAGAGCACTCGTGAGAATAAGATGAGAAAACAGAGTACAGGGACAATGACTGGCGAAAGTTTTTCTTCCTCTTATTTTTTCTGATTTTTTTTTTCTTTTTCCAAGTCATCCAAGACTCGTTTGTGGACAAATATAGTTGACCAAATACATTTAACTTTAATAACGGAAAAGAAAAATAAATAAACCGTTTGGTATGTACGTGAACGCTAACGTGTTTGTTACGGTGTTGTTTCTTTTGGGATTCGGTTCGCGTCGTGTCGATTTTTACGCCAAACCATATACTTCCCTCTATCTCATTTGTTCTCTTATAAAAATGTCACCGAAAATTTTGCACGTGTCGATGCCAACTAATTAAGAAAACAAATTAAAAGTAAAGCGTGATTCGCTTTTTTTTTGTTTTTTACACTGTTGTACACGAGTGAATAGAAGAGCTCTTTGTCTCTGGTGAGAAAGAGAAGGTAACTTTTAGCATGATTGCCTGCCAAGTAATTTGAAAAGACATTAAAAAGTATTATTCTTTCGGTTCCAGGATTTTTATGATGTTCGTAAGACTCATGAAGAAAGAGCACCCTATACATTTGAGCAACGCTCAAAAGACTCGTTGGAAAGTTTCCAAAAAAAAGCTACGAATTCCTCGGCTTTAATAACAATAATAATAACCATAAATACATTTTTCGTTACTTTTTTTTTTATTTTTTATAAGAAGTGTTACCATTTTGTGTTTCTATATGGCGTTAAAAATTGGATGAGCCAGAGAAACCGAAGAGAGTGTGGAACGATTTTGTCTCGGTTTTTCGAGGGTGTAAAGTCAGAGAGACGCGAATGACATGGGGAAAGGGTGGTTTTTAAAGTTTTGTGACTCTCAGAACTCGATTTGGATGAGGGGTGAGAGGCTGTGCTGATAATGAGTTGCGGTAGGGAAGAGTGATATGTATATGTGGTAGCGAGCTTGGTGATCCACATCGTGATTCGTTTATTGGCTCATTTTTTCGTGGCTCAGGGGACTTGTTTTTATTACGTGAGCAATTACCATCAGCGTTGCGGACACGGAGGCTGACGACCGTCAGTTATCTCGCCATACTAACTAATATAGTGCAAAAGTGGGAAGGAGAGAGAGAGAGAGAGAAAAAAAAGAGAGGGGAAAAAAGGAGAGATCGAGAGAGAAAGAGAAAAAGAATTGGCCACATAATACTGCGGATCGCTTCGTTAACGACGCTGTTATTATAGACGATAACTATACGTAATAACACCCTGTTATATACCTACTCACGTTGGTGATAATCGTTATTGTTTAAATTAAGATTTTTTTTTTTTTTTTTTCATCACTAAAAAATAAATTTTCAAGTTGTCGCAGTCTCAGCGTGTGTACACCTTGGTAATTATCTCCGTAGGCCATTATTAAGATTTCGCTGAGGGAAACGAATGCCTCAACCGTCTTTAAATTCACTCACCCTTGCCTTTGACAAAACTTATAAAGCGTAGAATAAGAGCTCTACTTTTTTATCGACTCTTATCTCGATCAGAAGTTTGTGATTTTATGTTTATTCCTTCTGGGCTAAGATAAAAGTTGATTGGGTACGTTGCCAAAAGATTTCGGAAAAATTTTGCCGTAGTTACGGCTTGACGACATACTTTTTTTGTACAGCATCATTGCTCGAACAGCTAAAACTTTTTTTTTGTTTCTCATTTACACTCGATTTCGCTGTAACGTGATAATTCCATGGGAATTTTATTGTCAATGAGCGTGCGTCGAAAAAATAACGAGTTTTCTTTTCATGTCCCGAATTCGTTCGACGGTCACCCAGTTCAACAGAGATCTGTATTTTTTCATGAATTATGCATTGCGACGTGTTACCTAACAGCTGCAATTTTCAGATTGCGACGAATACGTGCTCCCTGTTTTGTGTATCTACATACTCATACTTATTGGCCGTAAACAAAGTGGATCCCAAAGTTTAAGGTAAATAGCTTGCACAAATTTTCAAGGCGAAAGACCCTTTTTCACGACATTCCAAATATCCCATAGGGGTATAAGCCCGATGAATCGATGAAAAAAACATTGAAAATTTCGGCTTTCTAATCGAATCAACCATTTCAGCGCCACTTTGTTTCAGTGTTATTTAAAAAAAAAAAAACTGTTCTCCGCTTCCAGCTCTTGTCAATACTTATACTAAATGGCACCAAACTGAATTACTTTACCCAAACCAGGGTTCTAACTTTCCAAAAAAGTTTATCGAAAAAATAAACGCCCTTTTTACTACATATTTGCAAACTAAATTCAAAATTTTTTTGTTTCAGTAATATGGTTCTCAGGGAGGTACAATTTCCAAAATTTTATGACATAACTCTTCATTTATCTTCCACCATTTTCCATTTTTGAAAATCTTTCGAAATACTTCGAAAGAAGAAGCTTTCTTTTATGCTTTAAGAAAATCTGTTGATAAAATTCGAATTTTGACAGAGAAGGAAATTGTCTTTCTTCGTGTCACACATATTTGGTTATCCGTCACGCTCTCCGAGGTTGTTATTCGAGTGAAAAATTACCTTCTTTAGCCGATTACCTATGAAGCATTGTCGTTTCAAGACCTGTACAGTCAAGGCTGTGTTTCTTGATGATTCTTCGTTCATATAAATATATATAATATATCCATATATAAAGACAGATGCATGTATGTTCAAGCGTAGAGTCTAGCAAATCCCATTTGATCCATTTACGAGTTGCTTCCGTTAACCAGTAGTGGCTTGCCTCCTTTGGCACTCGGCCAATGTTCAATCTCGTGTCCTCCAGCCCCTTTTTCTTTTCCAGAATGTTCACGGAAGCTTTTGAAAACATCGCGGTTGAACTCTCCGCCCGCAACCCTATAAGAAATTACGAAAAAAAATTCTCTGAAAGTTTCATTTTTTGTACAATCTTTTGGTCCTGTTCGTACATCGAAACTGCATCAGCTTGACTCTGATAAGAAACATGTCGTCTGATGGCGCTTGAATATTTTTTCGATGCTGTTGTTAACTCAAAATCCGTTTAATCTTCGTGCGGCTTTACAACTTGAACGTTAATTCATTATTTTTTCATCATACACATCGATTAATCATCGTTTAACTTTCTCAAAAAATACGAATTCTCCAACTGACCGAAGTAAATTCTCTGCCACGTCGCCGTTTACTTATTTTCCAGAAATGTTCAAAGACCAAATCAACTAATTCATTTGCAACGAACGATAAACATAGATTTTTATTTGCTCAGCGCAGTTGCAACTTCAGAAAAGAACGAAACGCATTTGAACCGTTGAAAATTACTTACAGCATATATCCAAAAGTTTCCTCATGAATCGGAGTTTTTAATAACTTTTTGCAGACAGGAAAAGCCTCGAGATTGCAACGTGAGGGAGTAAAAGGAAAAATAAAAAAACGTAAAAAATTAAGCGTCTTGAGTGGTGAAAAAAAAAGAGGGATTAAAAGAGAGGAGATGACGATTGGACGTGAAATGGAAAAACTGAACAGGCACCTGTTCAAGTGTCCTATTTGATGTTTGTCGCTAGACGGTTGATAAAAGGGGTGGGTAAGGAGGTGAGGCGGGGGTTTAGGGGTGTTTGGAGTGCCCGGGGTGTCGTATTCTATACAAACATGCACACAAAAGTGTATGTATTTATATTTTGACTATCTATACAAGCAAAAAGCTTGGATTTATATTTTTTTCCGTGCTCATTTAAGTCACATACGCCCTTTTGACTCTCGTTTGTATTTATAAATATAGATATATGTTAATGTTGAAGATAGTGCATAGAAATGTCGCCAAGAGTGTGTACGACGACGCCCTGAGGCAGAGGCCATTAGACGGCGACAATGCACACCCTTTTCTCGACTTTTATACGTACTTCCGCCATTACTGCACATTCTATGTCGCAATAAATTCTTTCTCCGTGGGGCATTAAAATTCTTTAAGGGTATTCTGAATACTTACTATCCACCGGGCGAGACGTCGCGGGAGGTCTCTCGCGCACATAACAACCGGAGCACTGACGGAGAAGAACGATATATTGATGGTGCTTTAGCGAAGAGGGCGCTAAAGAGAGAGAGAAAGAGACAGATATACAGACAGAGAGGGAAAAAATGAGCATGAAAGAAAGAGGGAGATGGAAAAATTCGAAGAACCTGACGAGTAAGCGAAGAAAATGTTAGAAAATAATCTCGCACACCCCTTTGCTACAGTCGAACCCCTTCCGCCCCCAAATTCTATTCTGTATCTTTTTTTACCCACTAGATTACCCTCGAACATGTTTTTATTCAATGTCCACACAAATACACAGCTATAATCGAACCCATATAATTTCTGTGTTAAATGAAGTCAATGATTATCGAAATCCCCCATTGTATTTTGCACAGAGAATGAAATTCTCTCTGTCTATTCACGTGAGCCATTAGCCATAAAATCTCATCCCTTAAGTTTCGAACGCATCGTTAATGCGCGCTTACAATTTCGAGTCGATTGTTTCGCGTCGGATAAAATTTTATTCAATTAATTCAACGTTCGTTGCGAGGTCGATCGTTTCGAATTGATCGCACATGCTGTTTGTACTTGATTTTTTCGGATCGAAAGAAAATAATGAAAAATTGGAGGCGGAAAAATTGACAATTGGCTAAGCGAAAAACTGAGGCGATATGTATACACGAACCTGAGAAAGGAATGTTAAAATTTATTTTCAGCTGGACGCATCGAGGGCCTCGAAAGGGAGTAAAAGTGGCTGTGAAATGTACCACACGTGTGGGAGTGTTGAACTTGCATTTCGGAGCTGAAAAGAGATAGTGAGTCAGGCAGAAATAGCGAGAGAATATGGGAGAGCAAGAGAAACAAAAAGAGAAAAGAGAGAGAGAGCTGCAGACAAAAAGACAGAGATTCTGAGAGAGATAGTGAGAGAGTTCTGTCGCGTATTACGTTCGCACTCCATTTATTGGAATGGTGTTCGGAGGGGTGTGAACATTCGGCCACACATTACGTTGTACGAGAGTATATTCACTGGCCTGAGGCTCTTCGTACATTGTCGTATATACCCTCGAGTACTCTCATACATTTTCACATGCTCTTCTCCATGCTCGCCGGTTCCCCCTAACGCTGCGTATACACATATTCTACAATATATATATATATATATCTACATACTTTTGTATAATCGTTAGCATATTCTCAGTCCTTTATTTTCAAATTTAAACCAACAGAAATACTCTCACACATGCCTACATAAGTTTAACAGTTTCAGCTCCGAATTGTTTTTCATTGTTTGTTTCTGCAATTAATTAAAATGAAATATATATTTCGCATGTCATTGCAGCTGACGATTCTCATTGTTAAATTAGTGAATCAATTATTGACGATGGAATAATGCATATATGGCTGTAGTGTCAGAGGAACATTTCACTTTCTCTTCACAATTTATTTTCCTGCTTTGAGAGAAAAATTTAGTTTCAAATATTCAAACGCCTCCGTGTTTCTTTCCACGCAATCTCTTTTTCCGAAAGGGATTGGTTAATGGTACATATTAATTATGATTTGCTCCGAATTTTTTTTATAGATTATTGCAGTGTCTGCCATCATACTCGTCATGTCGAGTATGATGATTTGAAAACTGTTTTTGTCGATGATAGTTTTCTCATATTCTATTACATTTTGTATTTTTATCAAATTGATTTTATCGTTGAATAGTTTTTTCATATAAAAATACAAGAAAAAACGAAGATTTCTTGTAAAACATCTGGAATTCTCGTAATAATCGTTGTCATAAAACTCCTGTTGATGAAATATTTATTGGAATTAATTTTTTTATCAATTGACTTTTTCACATTATCTTCAGAACCCGGTATGCTTTGATATCACGTATATACGTAAGATTAGAAACCCCATTCGTTGTAACGAATAGTACTTTGAATTGCTTTTTGTGTTTAGCGAATAGATCGATACGAGTGTATTCATTTTCGGGTTTTCTGCGACTGAAATAACATAGCTGTGCCGTCGGTCCGTTACTTTCTGCTTTGCTTTCTCGTTTGTCTGTCTGTTGGTCATGACTGAACAATGAGTGAGCTTTCATCGATCAGAGAAAAAGAAAATGGCACTGGTATGTAAACGAGGAGAGGCTCTAGTCCAAAGCATCTCGTGAAACTTCTGCCTCTGTACAGGAAATCCACAGGCGACTGGAAAGACTCTTTGATCTTTCATCATATGCACACATGCGTATGTATACAGAAATATATATACATATATATAAGCATGTGTCCATAGGTATGAACATCGTTGCTGCGCATTCTTTCCACGAATAGAAGTACTGCGTGTATACGGGATAACAATTGAAAGAGAAATTCCGCGGCAATAGAAAATGTTTGTCGAAAGCATGCACCACGTCAAGCGCATCGAATGACGTGTCTTTTGAGCAACCCAAGAGAGCAATGATTATGACACCTCAAAGAGATTAGAAATCTAAATATTTTTTTTTCCGGCATGAAGTTCTAAACGTTGATTTTATTTTTGATGTTACAAGGAATCTCAGTATCGAGTTTTCGGCTTACGAAACTTTATTCAATGAACCGATAATCATTCCGATGGTTTTCATTCATTCAAATGACTCGGGTTTCTACGTATAAAATCTTTTTAATTTTTTTGCCATTATTATTTATGCAACGATTTTTTCCAATGGAAAATTATGCCTAACAGTGCCTGATGCCGAAAAATATAAAAATAGCCTGACAGTATCAACCCAAAACGATTTTTGATGAGTATGGAAAATAGTAGAAGCCTGTGGAGAATATTTTCTCGATGAAAATTAATCAAAAGTCGGCCATTTCCGAATTGTCGGTCAAATTGGAGCCTTTTTCAGGATAAGCTACTCGTTTGGAAAAATATAAAATTTTCAAATGAAAAAATGCTTCCATATAACACTACCGAATGACGTAACGAATGATGTGGAAACATTCGACATGGTTAGCTTGAATTGTCGCGATTAGATGCATGAAGTATTTAGTCACGATCAATCGGTGATTCATCATTTCCATCGTTCAACTCTTCATCATTTAATAAATTGATGACAGTCACTTTTTTTATTTCTATCTTTGGATGATGCCGAATGAAAAGATACTCGAAAACTTTTACCTTTATGAAAAAAACTTTTATGAGAGGATCGCTTGGAGGGAATTTAATTCCAGACATCAATTGAATTATTGAGGTGTTGTTTATTATGCGGAAAATATATTTAATTTGGTTGAAAAGTTAAAAATTCAAAAATGTTACAATTTTCGTCGACAATTTTCATTCCGAGGAAATTGAAGGAAAATGTATAAAAGTTTTAATTCCAAGTGTTTATCCGTGATATGCCAAAGTAGCCAACGTTGTTGCCGTATTTATTAAAGCCCATTCTCACTGTGATCGTGGTAACCGTGTCGCCATACAGAGAAGCTCTATATAAAATAAAAAATAAGCGATCGGTAGTGATTTTTAGAACGTTCGGTACCAGATATTCTGACGAAACTTAGTTTGCTTGAGTTTAATGACTTACGTTCTGGGCGCGAAGACACGAAGAAATCAGAAAAGCAGTTTGGCATTCATTATCGTTTTCTATAAAACCGAAAAAACAATAAAAGTGGAGAATAATGTATTTACGATACAAATGAATAACGGATGATTGAAATAAAGTCTACTTATGGTGCTGCATTTATAGAGAGATTTGATAATTTCGTTACGATGAGTTAAACCCTGAGGCAGATCTTCAATCACTTTCTCGACGTCGTAAGTTCCATCTTTCTTAAGCTGTGATATAAAGTCAAGTATTCCTCATTTGTAATTCTTTTTTGTTCTTTAATTAAGAAATACTAAGATGATGGAAGGTTATTCCTTCATATTATCTTACATGCCCACGTTCTTTCATTATACAGGCTCTGAAACACTTCTTTCTCTCATCATTCCATGGAATGTCTCTAAACGTTTCGGGCTGTATATCATTTTTTTGTAAACACTTCGTTAATATAATTTCAAATTTTGCTCGTCTGGGATGCTGAAAGAATTGGAAAATTTAGTTAAAAATTTCACGAGAGTTATTTCAATTTGTACATAAATGATACGATACCAGAATTGGAACGATTTTTTTTTGTTACAATGTCAGTCAACCGATTAATACGAATGGTGAAAAATGCAATGACTTACCAACCGATCGAAAATACACGTTTGGAATAGGTAAGCTGTTTCGCAGTCATTTGTACCCGCTAAAAATACAGAAGCAACAAAAATAAGAGATAATAAAAATATTTCATCGGTTATATCGAATGCTTTGAACGAAAGCGTACTTTTGTTGCTGCATTCGATGACTGCTGCGACGACTCGATCACGATTTGGCATGTCTGATGGCATATCTGCGATTGCTTTTTCAACGTCGTAAGTTCCATCTTCCTTGAGCTGCCGTATAAAGTTGAAAATTATATTCATCACACTGCCTTATAATCGAACAAATACCAATATGATGAAGAGTTATTCTTGGATATTTTCTTACGAAATTGCCACCTTTCAACACACATGCATAGTAACACTTTTTTCTCTCATCGGTCCTCGGGATTCGTAGAAAGTGTTTGGGCTTGATGCCATTTTCATCCAAGCATTTTCTCTGCACTAAGTAATGTTTTGTTTGACCTGGTAGTACGAAAGCCTGAATAGAATCGGAAAATAAATTAAAAAATAATTATGATGGCAAAAAAGGGGAAGATATTTCGTTCTTGTAAATCTGCAAAGATAAAACGTCAATTTAAATATATTTTACGGTATTTTCGTCTCGTAGTATTGACTGCTATTGTCGAAATCAATATCGAAAAATATGATGAAAATCGTACGGTAGGAAAAATAGCAATGACTTACGAACTCATGGACAAGACACCTTCTGACTAGGTGAGCCGTTACGCATTCATCTTCCCCCGCTAAAAAGCGCAAAAGTAATAAAAATTCAGTTCTTATGATTATCGAGCTTGTTATATCGAATGTCTCGAACGATGCCTACTTTTGTTGCCACATTTTTTAATTGCTACGGTGACCCGTTCACGATCTGGAATTTCTAGAGACAAATCAGCCACAGCTTTTTCAATGTCGAATCTTCCATCATCCGTGAGCTACGGGAAAAAAAATGAAAATAAAAGACACTCATGAATAGCAACAGTAAATAATAAAATGGCTGAGGAACATTATATTTATTTGCATTATCTTACCAGTCCATGACTTTTCAAAATGCATGCAGAGAAACAATTTCTTCCCGAATCATTCTTGTTGGCTTGTAGACCGAATCCGTTCTCAAGTTCGGCTTTATGCATACATTTCAATCTCACCGCATTGAGTAGATCGTCTTCCGGATATCCGAAAGCCTAAAATGATGAAAAATTTTGTTGGAAACAACGATTAAACGAGTCAAAGAGACAAATGATATTTCATTATTTACGCATGATGCGAGCGCAATGAGAACAACAAGCGCCACGTTGCCGAACATTCTCGAGCTGTTTGCGGCACAGATGAAAAGTATCGTTTCTGAAAATGTCCTCTTTATATATGAAACAAAATGCGAGGCCGTGCCTGGACATTTCTACAAAATTATTTATCTCGGATCATTAGTGGGAGTGAAATAATAAGTAAAAAAAATTTAATTGCTTATTGCACGGAGATGATATAACAGAGAAAATAACGTTTTTGTTACGAGCGAGGATCAATCAGTGCCATATTTTGCACTTTTGTTTTGTTGGAAATAATTATCAACTTCCTTCGTAACCCGATGTCACCGGATTTTTAATTAGACGACTCCAATTACTCAACCGGATGTGTCACGAAAACGTAATCGTATTTTTGGCATAATATTGGCTATCATAAATTTCAATGAATACATGCCATAAATTATAAGCGACTGGATTATAAAAATAAGAATTAGAAAATATATAAAAAATAAAAACAGGAGAAAAGGATCGAACTTGAAATAAAAATTTATGGGGAAGGGCACCATTTACGTAATTTTTTTTTTTTACTCGTACCGCATATTTTTATTAAATTTTATTCTAAAAATATCCAAAGATATTGAACATCTATACACACAGTATTCTTATTGTCACATTGAAATTTTTCCACGAACTCTCTTCTTGCACGATGTTTTCTCTGAGATCATTTTCTGAATCGATCATAAATGAATTGCTCTTTCTACGCAAAAAAAAAAGGATCATCAATACGAATTACTTCGATGTAGAAAGACGAACAAAATTTTTTATGCAAATTCTCAAACGGATGAAAATGAAAATATTTGAATAATGCAAAGAATTTGAGTTCTGCTGACAAAAATGTTGCCCTTCTATTCTCTGTTATTATAACCCGAACAAAAAGCCAAGGATCAACCGCGGATAGTTTACGATCACTTTGCTTCCATCCATACTCTAGATATGATCTCGGTTCCAGCTATTTAGTGGCCTCAGGTACGAAGCTGTAGATGTCAAAATAAATTCGTTGTTGTTAGGAAGTGAGTTTTCGTGCTACTTTGGATATAATCAAGGTAAATAATCAAGTAAATCTTTTACGGAACTTTAGCAAATCGAAATCGCTTTATGCCTATCTAGTTATATACATAGAGTGTCCTGAAAGTTTAGGCAGAGGAGAACGTGCTATGGCGTCTCGTCGTCTCAATCTTCATCTCGGATTTCCGATGTTTGGAGAGTCGAAGAGGTTGCGAAGCAAAGCGAGTCGTTAAATATTAACTGTGTACTCAGCCATTTACATTAGTAATGTGGAAGCCAGATGTGTGTACGGTCGAGAGAGTTTCCCTATTCCTGTCTAACCCGTCCACGTGAGAGTGAATTCGGCTCTTCCAGACGTACTGTTTCTCTGCCTGGTAGAGTGTCTATAGAGAAAAGCTTCCTACTATCCAATAACACATTTTACCTTGGAATAAATATATATATAAATAAATAGAGAAAGACGCCCTCAAAATTTCTATCAAAAGGTTCGATTCACTCTGCGAGCATTTATTTATCTTCAACCCCTTAACTTAAGCCCACTAAGAGTCGAGACTTTCTGTACCCGCAGCTTGACTTTGATTTGCTACCATTTTCCACTACACCGGATAATGAAAGAACGGGAGCATTTCTACAAGGTGCATGTATTTATCGACGGTTGGAAGAGATAACGTTCGACATCAACGGAGTAAACAAATCCACCATCTCCTAGTACTATATTCTAGCATACAAAAGGTTGTTTTGTTCACGGTTAAGATTTGTTTGCATGGGATTCGCATTGATACTGTTTTTGGTTTACCTTCGTCAACAAAAAGATCTCTAAACCTTCGACGTACAAAAAAAAATCAAGAGTATAGAAAATTCTCAAGAATTTATTAGTCATTAGGAACTGGGAACACTCGAAAGTCTTTTCGTTTGTTTGTTTTTAAACACGCTCAAAAAATTTTCATTAATTAGACTTAATTACGATGGAAATATCAAAATCAGCAAGGTAAAAGAATGTCACGTTTGTACGCAGTGATCCAAACTCGTGCGAGATTCGCATACAAAAAAAAAATTACTCGGAAATTTTTTGACCTCTGACACATCCTATTGTTATTCCCATTGGCTGCGACAATTCTCTCGGAATACAAACAGAGGGATAAATCTACTTCGACGTTTTGATTCGTGAGTTTATATTTTTGTCTACTCTTTCGTGAGTTGTTGTGAAAAATGATGGGACGCGCATCCCAAACAAATAAATTTTAGTGACAAAAGCAATCGTTTAGCTTGTTTCAAGAAAAGACAGTGAGAGGTTGGAAGAACAACGGAAGTTGTGTCGCCATTGAGCTTACGCTCTCTCGCACTCTCCGACCCTCTTTGTGTCTCAGCTTACTTTGAGTGGACATTGTCTGGCATATCCCAGCAATATATAAGGGAGACCGGGATCAACTAAATTTAAAAAATTCTCTTACACGAGGAAACTTCAGAGCCCAAAAAAGAAAAGTTTATTTGAGATTATCAAACAAAAATCTATTTTCGTTGACATCATCGAAATTAATAGTTCAAGATTTGTTTTTGTGTTCGATAAGTTTATGATAAAATACGATGAGCTTGTGAACTTTCGTTGACTATTCAGAACTTTAAACAAATAAAGTATGTGCCTGAATTACGTTTAAAAAGAATAACACTGCGCTCATTAATGTTGATTAAAATACAATGTTTTGTTAGGAATTCAGCTCTGCCCCGGTTTCCCCTATAATTATAGGATAGTAATGGCATTAGATTGAGAAAGGAGTTCAGAGCTCGAGGACACAATGGAATTTATATTGAATTGAGTCATCCCATCCACAATTGAACCTTTAAAACCCCATTAAAACTTGATGTCGGTTTTACGCCAGCAATCATATGCTTATCTCTCGAAGATAACAAAGATATTAAATGAACTCAACAATATAATTTTATTAAAATAGATAAAAATGTAGCTACCATTTGATTTATGATATTTGAATTTCATTTTTCAAAAATTCACTTTATTCCACTCGATAAATCATGAATGCTATTTAATCGTCAGTCATTTTAATAAACACATTTTTATATTTGATAAATTTACTTCTTTTTTACGGAATTTTTTTCTGCCACTGAATGAAAGTTTTAAGAAAGTCGGAATAATATGACAGGCTTATCGTGATCAGGAATTATCGTGAAAACGCTCTTAACAAAGTACGCACGGATTTGGTTATCGAAGTATTCACACTACTACATTTGGTATACAGTATATGCTTCTACTTCCTGTGGAATATATCGACATACACGAGTATGTTTTAGACACAAAGCCATACTCAGCTAAAACCCCTTTCATGTAAACATTTCCCGGAGTAGATGAAATATTCAAATTTCGTTCGATAACCAGGGCTTTCCATGTTCCTCTTAATCGCGATAAATTTTCGAAGCTGTATCATGTTCATCTACGGAGTAAAAGTCGTAAGTAAGCAATAGAGTAAGACTTCGGTCCAATTATACCGTGACACCGTTTTACGAAACGTCTGGATCATTCTTTTTAAAAAAACAGCACATCGTGCAGAAATTTCGAGTGAAATACAGAAAAAACAAGTGAAAAAAATCGTCTGAAATAAACGGGGGAAAGATTATTTATTCCTGTATTGAACGATTTTTACAGATGAAAGTTCAACGATTGGAAGCTCTAGATACAAATTTAATAAAAAATGATCCTTCGTGTTTAAAATTTGCTTGCTATTCAGTGACAAGGACCGTTCGAATAGTAACGAATAAAGAACATTCGATATCAGGGTTCCAACTGGTAGGAGCAAATAAAAAGTGTAATTTGCGTTCGGACAATGATTCATATGTCTGTAAATAATTAAAAATGATTTGTCATTCGTATTCTTCACTTTTGACAAGCTTAAGGATGACGTATATGTAGTGGATGAAAAAAAAAAAAAAACATCGAACAATAATTGAGGGTCAACAGCTGCAACTCTAATTTTGTAGTTTCGAGAACGAAAAATGGTGTGTCATGCGAGTGTACATAGCGACCGAGGGTTGAAAATACATGCAACTCACGTAACAGGAAGTGGAGGGTTTCGAAATAATGATTCCGCATTCGCTTTTTCCCATACGACATGATATTTAAAAACAGCACGCAGCACAGTTGATATTTTTTGCTTCATTTTTCCTCCTCGTTCAATCAAATTTTTTCTCTCTTCATATATGCGAGGAATTCCAGTCGAAATCGTACATTTTTAGATTCTCGTTAGCGTTTTCATGTCAACATCAATGAATGCGTATCAATTGAATTTCATTATTCGATGAATAATGCAAAGTACATAAAAAAAAATCGACAGAATACAAAAGTATTTCAGTTAATGAAAAAAAAAAAAAAAAAAAAAAAAAACCCTCCATTTGGATTCAACTGTCAGATAAGCGAATTCTTTGAATAAATATAGTCAAGATTGAAAAGCAAAAGCAATATCGCTCGATCCTGCTTTCTTTCTATTCTGAAATTGTTCGAATCGTTTATTTTTTGTTTATTTTGTAAGGTTTCGAGTAATTTAATAGGATTCGCTTGATTTCCTACCGGAGAGTTTTTATTGACATAGTCGGCTTGAAAGGGTAAGGGTTTTGTCGATTCTGCTTGTAATACCACAGGATACGTTGTACTTTCGAAAGCTCCTTGTGTACATAACGCGTCACTCTTTTTTAGCGGAAGACTTTTTTATTGATAGAATTTATGCGACGAAGAGAGTACATCTACTGCGGTCGTATGTGCTCACATTTATACACGTACGGCTCAATCGCAAACTGTGTACCACATACTGGGTGAAACGCAGCATCCTCCAAATCGGTGAGATTCTCTTCCCCTCCCGTTCTCTGTCTCTTTCTCTCTCTCTCTCTCTCTCGCTCTCTGTTTCTTTGCTGCTTGTTCGTATCTTTCCGGTGAGCTTCCGGTTGAGAAGCTCTTACCGACCCATGAATATCTTAGCCCACATAAATCAGACTGGGACATATATAAAATTCGTATTTTCCAAGTATAAAGCTACTCGAGTTTTCGCGCAGCACGTTTCGAGTGTGCACGTGACACGCAACCTGCTTATTTCCGCGATGGAAAAGGAATATATAAACTAAGGAGCCTCGCATAAACTCGAAACTCCTCGAAACACGACAATCTACGACTGTGCGGGTTTAACCACGATTTTCATGACAAAAATGTATACTGTGCCTCGAGGTTCTCCGCCCTCTTTCCACCCCTGGAAAGATGTCGAATGTTCAATTTTTTATTTTTTTTATTATTAATTTCATTTCATTCGCTCTCGATCCAATAGTATCACTTTTCATTTTTATGTGCTCTAGTGTTTCTGGTACGATGGATAATTATAAAGAATTTCTCATGAATATTGCAATCATATTATTAGCGAAATGAATTGCTTCGGCAAACCATAAATTCCGTCATATCAATTGAAACTGTTAGTTCATTGGTCGAATTGTTTAACCAGAGAAAACGGTGGTGTTTTTGCATACAAAGTATTTACTTCATATTATTATCGTTACGTTTCGAGAATAAAATTTATCGTTGCTACGAATCTTGAAAGAACACTTTTGAATGTTGTAATGTTTAGAAGAAAAGTGTGACAAGCGAGTGTTGATAAGCTTCGAGCGATATACTTCTTTGCCGATAAATAAATGCCGTTTTTTAGTCACGAGATAAAAAAAAAAACTTTTAATTTAAATATATTGGTTTTCTCAATTTCTATTCCTCAGCTTGAGCCATTTCAAATTCAGCTCTTATTTAAGCCAATACAAGTCCATTACCAGTGGAATAATGATACATTAGGCCCATCAGAAATTTATAGTATAATAGCGGCAGTGGAATTAGCGACTAGATATTTCGTCCTCATGCGTTTGCAGGTAGTATATTAATGAAAATGTTTCATCGATGAACAATGATCAGGCCCACTAATGCTAATACGTGTGCTCAGGATATTGCGGCTGTTGCATCGAGTTCAGATTACATCCTTTTATCGCAACAATGGAGATTTACATATCGATCCACCGTTTACGGAACGTGAGAGAAAAGCCCTCTATCCCTAATCGTTCACATATACACAGTATACACTGCAATTGCATTAATTAAGGATCGCTGCAGAAATATATCATTTTGTCTCTCAAATTGCACAGAATATTTGCTTCCCATTGATTATTTGGAATATTGTGAGCTCAATCTTTTGTTTCCGTGTATCTTAAAAGTTTTGTCATCTTCAAAATTCACAGTAAGATTTATGTTCTGCGAAGTTACAATTTTATTTAAGAATTATTTCTATTTTTCCTTTATTCTGATGCACATCGAGTTTGAAGAATTTTTTCGATTGGAGAGCCACAAGGAAATAGCAAAGAATTAAAATTCTTGGCTAAGCTGTGATTAAATTAAGTGTGAATCGATTTGACAGATATGACTCTCTTTTCGTATTAACTTGATTTGAGAATCATTTCGGTCACCAACTATTCCCGGTACGGACTCATATACGCGGGTCCTAGTAACGATCGATTCCAGGTTATTTTCTATTTCCTCTCATCGTCCTGGATATGCTGGGAATGTAGAATCTTTATCTGCATGTATATTCGTACAAAATATTTATGCATTCATCGATGATACTCTTTTCTGTTGTGTCATCAATTAATAAAGATATTTACCAATTTGATCGTGTCACTGACGCTGAAATATTGTTTTCAATGCCAGACCAAGTTGAGGAGACAAAATCTATTACATTTTATAAATTTAATAAATTCATAAAATATATAAAATGTAGTTATGAAATTAATCTTTATACAATTATACAGAAATTCGATACAGGAATAGAATAGATGAATCTCTGGAATAACGATATTATAACAGCTATTAATTAATCAGTTTATTTATTTAATTATTTATCAATTTTTCACGATCGTTGTATTTTTGATTTATTATTATTGTAGAATGAATGAACATCTTGACTTTGAAGCGGGTTCATACCATAGCCGGGCTGAGCTGTAGCTACAACTTCCTAGCAATAAAAATATATTAAAAATCATCTTCCGTTAGAAGTACACGGTTTTCTATTTAATAATTTTTTATTGGTTTTGTAAAGATATTCGTTAAACTTCCTGGCAGTGTGTAGAGAGCGAAAATGTTGATGAAAATAATAATAAAGTTTTAATATTTGTATATAAAGTATACAAACCATGTGTCGACTATCGCTCGATCCGGAAACGGAAAAAGAAACGTGATAAGTTGTGAATGTCGTACGGTCAAAACGCCAAAGGAAATATTTGCTTCGGTATACAATAAGTTTTCTTTGGAGCGTAGATTCGTGGGTTTTGTCGTCCGTGCGTGGTCCGGACACGGACGTATTCGAGGGTGCCGGAAAAGTTGCGGCAGGGGTGAGATTAACGCAAGTTTTTCTCGCACACTTTTGCCAGTTTTCCACATAGTCTCTCGAATTTTTTCGATAAACGTCTAGTCACGCGAATGTTACGAACTCGTAATTACTGGACGTCGATTCCAGCTCACGAACCCTTCCACTCTGTCGTTTTTGGCGTTTCCGTTTCATCCAAAACTCTCGTACACTCTCTTTTGTCGCAGTAGAGAGATTATCTCGTAGTCTTCGTTCAGCTTGCCCGGATAATTGCCACCCTTTCGCACGGCCAATTTTCGTTCGAGGGGAAATAACGATCGAGAAATCGTTGAGTCATGCGCCATGATGGATTTCATGCGAATGGCGTCTCAAACGGTTCGCCCAAGTGGTGAACACATTCGTTTTCGATCGATGAGTTCAGCAGTGATTGATAGTTCGTTAAGCATTGACCAAACAGGAGAGACCGTTGTGGAATTGTTCAATATTTGTTATTTGATTATGCGTTCTCTCATTGCGAAGAGTTGAACGAAAACTTTGATATTTTTTACGCGTCGTTCTATAATCAAAATAAAACCTTTTTACAGAAAAATTATAATATTTTTGATATTATTATTGAAGCTCATCAGATTTGATGTTCTTTGGTTCATTCGCTTCAATCTACTTGCTTAAGGCTGTTTGTCAAGAGTAAAATAGAGATTCCACCCACACTAATTGTATATTCTCTGCCGAGAAACGGTTTCAGGTTTTTTTTTGTCATTTGTCCTGGTATATATACGGCGAGGACTTTTGTCAACGAGGATGATCCTCGAGATTCGGTTTACGCATGTCAAAGGACAATACATCCATGGTTTTGTCATGGGTATAAATGCGCTCAGAGAGAAAAACGTTGTTAGTTCTCTATGAAGTGATTATATGAATTCACTTGGGAAACCCCGAAAGCCTATTACATTCAGGACAGACGAGACCCATCTCACGACAGATCGAAGGTTCTTTTTTCTCCGTTGTACGTTATACTTGGCGAATCCGACCGACCATTTCCCTCCAAATGTTGTATAACCCTCGACAACACGAGGCTCTTTTTTTTCTGTCATTTATTTTTTTTATTTTATTTTTTCAAGTTGAACCGAGCTCCCGAGAATATGGATTCTCGGATTTCTTGCATCGTATTCTCCCGTTTCTCTCTCGTTACGCGTTTGTCATTTCGGTCTCGGTTCTCGACTGTCGCCCTCCAATTACTTACACAAACATCAACCTTATACAATCCTCTGTTCCGTGCCACGTGCTTTTCATATAGATATTCCGTATTGAAATCCTCTTATAAAATTCCTGGAAATCTCTTCATTATGTTTTTCAACTAACGACCACCGTGCGATTCCAAGTATGGCTGATAAAAGGGGCTTATACTTATTTGCTGGCTTATTAATTTGCTGCATAGCTCCAAAATTGTCAGTGAACAAAAATTGCATGAAAATTGTGATAGTATGCAGGACTTGCATTAAAAAAGAACTTCAGAAATCGTAGTAAAACGATAAGAATAAATGATCGACCGTTGTTGGGTAGAGACGTTGATTTTTTTGAACCTTTAGACGGAAGAATGAGAACAATAAACCAAAAACTTTTCATAGAAGATAAATATCTTGAAGTTCTGATTGAAATTCCCCGATTGGTAAAAGATATTCGATTGATAAGTTGAATAAGTAATGGGAATACAAAAAAAAGATCGTATTGTTTGGGTTTTGAAGCTTGAATTCAGTGCCGAATGTTTCTTCTGCCACATGTACAGACCTGGTGTATGTACAGTCCTTAATTACCTTCGTTCGCTGTTAACGCGTACTCGCAGTGAAATTTTGATTGTTACGCAGTTTGCCCATCGCTTTTTTCTTTGAAACTCCTTTAAAAGTATCGCGAGAGATGATTTTCCACGTTACGTGTTTTGGGGAAGCATTTTATATTTTCTTTATTTTTCTCTGTCTCCATTGTTCTCTTTTTCTCTCTCTTTTTTTTTTTCTCTTATTTTATCTGTTATTTCGTAAAACATAAGAGATCTCGGATGCTCGCTGACGCGGTAGATGGAACCAAAAGACGTGTGAACAGTCAGGATGTATTCCCCATATAGTCGCTGTTGTACTTCGTTGATGCTCCGCCACAGAGCAACGATTTCAATCCAAGTTTCCGCCTCCGGCTAGTTCACTCAATGCTGCAGCAAAATCCTCTATTGAGAAATGAGAGAAAAAGGGAGAGAGACAGACAGCGTTACAGGAGAGAGACCCACCGCGAGGAAAATTCTGAGCTCTTCTTCTCTAGTTTCATCTCGAGATACATGCGGAAATATTGAAACTCTACTGTGGTATATACGATTTTCACCCTCCGGCACACTTCACTTCGCAACTTGTAGTAATACGTTCCTGTAGCTCTGTCGGTGGGCTTCCCTTTTCGAAAATCTCTGCTTTTGTTTGTTCCACTCGTGCGATACTTCAATATCGATATGAACGATTTTTCGATTTATCAGATATCGTGAAAATGGCAGAGACAAAAAATTATCGACTTTCGGGGTGATAAAGTTTGCTTCAAAATGTGCGACTCGTGTCGCATATGCTCGAGGCAGTTTATCCCTGATAATCAATTTCAAGAGAAGATTTTGAGAAGATCCTAAGTTATGTCATCGAAAATAGATGTTTTTCGTTCTGGTAAGATTCAAATTAGGGAATAACTCATCGATCGGTTGATTCTTGGATGATTTTTCAAGGAGGCTGGTTCAAAAAATATTGCCAATGCATGTTGGCTACGTTGGATAACATTCTTGTTTTTTGAATAATTTACATATACCGGTCAGCGTCATCTCGTTAAGTTTTTGGGGTCGTTACTCCATATATAGATTAACAGATGTAGGACGAACGTGTGTTTTTGCAGTGGGATGGTACTTTATGTGTGTTAGCTATGCCTTTGGAAGCTCGAGCCACTTATACGATCCTCGAAAATTTATGGTCACCGTGGTTAACCACATCAAACGCAATATGTTCGGGCTAACAAACCTTGTCATGAGAGAAAGACAGGAAAATATAAAGGTCGCTTTAGCATCAAAGTGCTCAAAAGCAAGGTAAGTTACACACTCGGTTCGCGATGAGATGAAATAGCGGTAAGTGAGAGGCAAGGGCTATGTTGAAGAGCATCGAGTAGAAAAGGATACGAATATGATGAAGATCTACCCAATGTCCAAAAAGTCCTCTTTTAAAATTTACAAAATCAAGAAATCATGAGGTATACTGAAAAGTAAAGTACGAAGAATTTTCATTTTTTTTCCATATGCCATTTAAGAAATAGGATAATCATTGGGTATACTGCTCAGTGCTGATGAGTACAGGGTGGTGGAGAAGGAATGTAGAAGCGAGGTTGACGGGCTGCCCGACGATTTCCATAGCCGCCGGGCTGTCGCGTTATCGTTCTGCGTTTTCCATTTCTTTCTTCTTCTCACCGGTAGACTGGATGGGTCACCACTAATTTATTTATATAAATCATAAACGTTGCGTAGGAAAAAAATATTCCTTTTTTAGAATATCCCCGTCTAACTAGGTGGCCATGTTTTCAGTGTGATATTCGGGACATCCTATGTTGAAAAGGTCGCTTTGAAAATAGATAATTTGAGGAATAACGGTGCGATAGAGCAACATGTGTGCCTATCCATTGAGGTACCACATCAAAAGCTCACTTGGGAGATTCTCTTGTGTGTCTAAGCTCTACAGCACTGTACTACTTTGAGCTGGAAGCCATATTTGTCACATAGAATGACCATTATCGGAGTTCATTATGCGCGAGGTCTTCCGTAAGATGATCTTCAATAAAGTTGAGGTTGTTTCTCCAGCCTTGGAGCGGATAGCATCTCATTTCTCGGTCGAGTATGATATAGCAAAACCTCCCAACAAAACACCGCCCTCTGGTGAGCATTTTCTTGCTTCTCGTATCTCGTTTCGTAAAACAGAAACCCTGATCCTTCTCGTTGATCGCGAATTAACCATGTCGTACTCCAATTAAGGACGGGCAGCACCCCAAAGTAATTATATCGTGTATATTTGTAAACAAAAAATAAAATATATTTTCAACAATGATGATGTTGATGATGATGGAAATAATAATGATCATGATCTTTTCGATAATGTAATGCTCACAGTCGTCGAGAATTTGGAAGCAGAGTATATGTGATCTCAGCCACATCATTATCCAAAATTATTGCGGTGTCTATCATGGTGGAACGCACATTTTCACTGTACATGCCCTTTCAGCGATAAATACTCGAGCAAAGCAGTTGAATTTTCCAACGCTCGCATAATTCCTATGTATATATACATTTTGTGCATCCAAGTTGGGAAATAGTGTTTTGAGTGCGCACAAAATCGATCACCGAGTTGCCACTAATAAACGTTTCACTTCCGGTGCTGTAATAGGCAGAAGTCTGTTACACGTGTGTCTGCATTAGAGACATTTCTACAATTCATAACGTTTAATTCTATTGATTCCATATATGATTTCCTGTCCGGATGTTGTACAGCAATGTTTGAAGAGTTTCGCGCTTGGAGGTATTTTCAAAATCGATGGTTCAAATAATTGGCAATCCGGGATACTCTCATGGTTGTGAGAGATTGCATTACAGGTTTGAAATTCTTTTCTTAACATATAAATGCAATCGTATGGCAGAGCCTGTGATAACGAATTTAGCTTCATTATTTTTTCACCACGTGTATTGGTTAATTTTAAAAAAAAGTTTAACGAACAGTGCGTATTCACGCGCGAGAGGCTAGAAATCATAGAATAGTACGATCCACTGAACGTGAGTTTGTCAGCTATTAAAAAGAGGGCATGCTTGTGAAAAAAATAGATCCGTTAGTTATCCCAGACGCCTAGACTATATGGGCACAAAGGTTTTCCCACCAGACGCAGTAGGAAACGAGTTTCGTGTCATCCGGCCACGCGTATATATTCGCCTATTTTGCAGTTACGGGTTATTAGAGAGGGATCGAACAACGAGATGACTGCGGTTACCGATAAATAATGAGCTTTTTTTTCCGTCTCGGTATGAACACGCTGAAAAGGGACAAGAATACAGAGAGACCTGCAAAAGCTATACAGATTCTATAGGAGTTTTATGCTGAATGGGGTTGAGGGTTGTAACGCCATATGACGATGATGGCATCCGGAATGAACGGTTCCCTAAACATCATCCGCTGGTGATCGTGCTATGCGTGACTGTTGCAGTAGTTTGATGAAATCTGTGTGTTACGAAATGCGCTATTACTATTGTAATCGCTATCCACATGTATATGGTCAACTCCAAGTATAATTAAGGTGACTCGCTCTACTATAATTCCAATGGTAAATCGTTTTGTGAGAAATATGACTGATATTGTATTTTTTTTTAAGTTTCGTCGATAATCAATATAAATTGTTTTATTTTTCAAATACTATTTGAAAAAAAGTAAAAAAGATATTTTTAATATTTCCATGAGACATTGAGATTCAGAGGCAGGAATAGCTGGTGCTCGTACGGCATTGTTGAAAGCCTGAACATTGATTCAACTAGTAAATTTTGGCTGAATTTATTTATACGAGCTCGTGAAGGGGCGACGAAATGAAGGGTAAATAAACTGACTCAGAATAGCCTGTATACCGATGGATTTTAGGGTAGCCCAAGCAGGTATAATGATCGGATCCGGTTGGTTACTCACGGCACGAATTAAGTGGTCACAAATGGTTACGCAGGACGTATCACGCTATGAGGACATTGGCCAAGGACTTGCACGTTCTCTCTATCTCTGTGACGTACGTTGGTAATTGGGTGGAACGTAGGCCACACCAACCACCGCGTCCACATACGATTTCGTAGTAACATCCGGTCTATGGATTTTTTGACCTCTTATACGAAAATTCTACTCAATCCCGTCTCTATTTATCCCGCTCGGTTCTTTTCCATCAAATAACGACAAGAGCCATGAAAAAGCCTATTCATACGACAATGAAAGTCGATGGAAACGATAGACATTTATTTTGCTACGCAAGGAAGCGTTCAGCACATTCGTGCAATAAAAGGGATAAGCAAAGAGATTCAGAAAATATATTTACAGCTATTTGCATACGATATTTTTCCTTCAACGGTATATTCGTTGAGTTTCTTTACGACGGGTGCTTCTATTTAAAAAAAAAAAAAATGCAAAAATGATTCCTGGCATCAAGCTGTTGCGATATGTGCTAATTATTGATGAATCGTCCGATTTGACAGCCCAAAAGTAGAGCACGATTCTAAAGAATAGAAGTCAACTTAGCTACATTCAATCAGCATAAGTAAAGTGCACTATTTTAGAAAAGTGTATTGATTCCCTACATGTATTCAACGTGTCATACCAACCAGACTCCATTATCGTGGTCTATTGGATTGAACAAATAAAAAAAATAAAAAAAAAAAAAAAAAACTAGAGAAAAAAACTTCGACCGGATAGTTTGATAGATAGCTTTCGAGGGGTGAGGCCCGAACTCTATTGTCCGCATGTGCATGGACCCGAGACGAAAATCCTCTAGGGTTGAACATTTTCTGCGGAGCTTCGTTCACTAGAGATCCTGGACTGACCTAAGGAGGTATCGACTTTCAATAATTTATTGCTCAACCACAAAATCATCGCAACGTTTTTTTCTCTTTTTCTATCCCTTTACAAGAATCCTCAAATAAATCACCATTGTGTGTATATATGTAGAATTATCATGAAAGAAACTTTATTAAGTTACTGGAGGTTAGATGAAAGTCGAATGACATGAACGTACTTTTTTTTGGCCGGTATATTTCGATTCTATGGGTTGCTCATGATTGAAAGGGAACTCTGGGGAGTTTGGTTGGCATATATAAGAGCCTATTATCACTACTAGTACTCTGCGGTGACGAGGTATAGTCGTCTAGGGAACTCTGAAGACAAAACAAGTTCATGGGACAATATCTGTTCACTTATGCGCTTGTGTATACCGGCTGTCCCAAAAGTTGTATCGGTGTTTTGATGAGAATACTTCGCTCTTCTGATTTTTTCTTTGAGGGGCCTTTGGTCAGATATTAATCATATTTGGTCCCAAGTTTCCTAGTCAGTAAACTCTGGTTAGGAAGGTCGCGTTGGCTGAAAGGGCGAGGCATCTCCTGCTCCACACGTTCACTAATATCGCATCGGTATGGTTGCTCGCTATTCAATGAATAACTTTTTATCAACGCATCGGATCGAAAAAAATAATGAGGGTTGATATTTTTAGAATTGCGACATCGATATTCTGTACATCCTGTACATCTCGGCTGTGAATTTGAAGACACAATTTATATGTATATAAATATCGTTGGGAAATTCAGGGACAACGAGCAACGTGTTAACGAAAATCCGTACACAACACGTACGTACCACCCTTCCCCACGAATGTCAGTCGTCTATATGTTTCTGGTATACGTAGAGAGGCCTATAATTCGTTCCGCACATGTGCGCAAATCTAATGGCATTGCAGGCATCGGGGAAGCGAGGGATAATATGATCGGTTGGTCCTTCTGGTCCCTACTGTCGCTTTTGGGGTTCCCAATTTCCACTGGCAACAATTGTCTTCGTCTTATTCGTGCAACTCGTACAATCTCGCGTGAGCCACGCATCTGAGACAAATAAGTTTAATCCGTGACAACGCCTACGTACTGATTTCTTCGTTGGTATACACTTTTAGTTTGAGAGGGTAAATGCCATTTCGTTTCACGTAAAATTCGATTGAAGACCTTTTCGTTAATGGAAAAAAGGGCGAACGGATTCGTTCGATATTTAAGAGAGACCATCGACATCTTAAAATTCTCGCTGTGGATTTATTTCTGTTTTTTATATGGATCGTTCTTTTTTTTTTTTTTCTTTTTTGTAACTTGGAATAAAAGCTTTTCGAAGGAAGAATTTTTCAGTCTCTTCGGTGCTATACCCAGAGTAAACTCTTTCACCTGACCATTTATGAAGTTCCTTCTTACTTTTCTATATACTTTCTTCAATTCTTTCTCGCTCTTTTGCTTATTGTGGTAATCTAGTAACATTGAGAAGCTCTCCTCGTGGGTTCTCTTAAGTTCTTCGCGAAGCTCTATATTTTGCTCAAAGCGCTCCCGTGGCTGCGATTACGACGGAAAACTTTGGAGGCCCCTCTCTTTCTCTTTCTCCACATTCCGTCGCTATATGTATACTTATATATGTATATGTTTATGATGCCGGTAAATGATACCTCCCAAATCCCAAATAATCGTCAAGCCTTATTACTCGTGGGGGAAACTCTGTCAGCCAGATTTGTTGTACAGTCCTTATTGTACTTGTGAGTCTTTTCCGTCTTCTGTCTTCATTCTTTTTACCTTCATGCTTATGCATGGCTATGCAGTTCTCGGCTACGGATTTGTTCCTCACTTTGATGTTTCGAGATTTTTTTTCAGCTGAAGTATGTAATGCGAAATGAACGAATCCGTCAACCAGTAAGTTATTTTAAATTTCATTTATTTTTCAATAGAAAAGAAATTCATTGAATTCCAACGCATGCTTTCGATTTAGAAGATCCCATGTTGTCTAATACAGAATATTGAGGAAGCGATTCACATCGCTGTTTTGTTAGAACATATCTCAACATAGGATTTGTATTTTAAAAAAATAACAGACTGGCTGTTTTTCTGACAGAATCGATACGTCTGTTTCATACAAAACGAATGTTTTTGATTGGGCTTAAATAATAAGTGTTTCAAAAATTGAACATCGAGGATTTTCATTTTTGCACGAATCAGTCGGACGTATTCTATAAAAAATACTAAATTTATCAGCTTGTCGTTTCGTGAGAACAACCATCAAACCCGTTTCAAAGACTGGGAAAATTCCCAAGAGAGAAAATATGGACGATCCAGTGATCTATCAATTTTTCCTGAAATGCTCCATATATTCAGCGTTTTTCAGCATATATGTTTTCGCTATAAATATTTATATGTACGCGGCGTATATCTTTCGATTCTTACATTGACATGTAAAGAATTCATAACACGCCACAGTGGCTTTTTACATTCGGTATACGCATCGGTTACCCCCATAGTGAACACGTCCAAAGAGCCATACACGATATTGTTGGATTGTACATAAAAGCCTACGTACGATGCATGAGCCGTCCAGGAGAGCTTCTTCTCCCTTCCACACAAAACTTTCGTTTTACCAATTTTTCTTTTTCTTTTGATAGAAAAAAAAAATCAACGATGTACACATTTTATGGTCTGTAAAAATATATACACGAATATATTTCTTGTGTATTCAATCAAAATTCTGCGAAGATAAAAGTTGTTCGAGCGCTCGCGTACAATTTATAGAACAGTTTATATGTATATACGTATGACTTTAATCCCTATTGACGATCAATCAATTTCACGTGCTGCATGAAAAGTTATACTGTCCATATAGTAAAAGCTATAAGATTTTTTCTTCTGTAAGAGAAACTGAGAAGTTTTGTTAAATACGAAACGGTTTTATGGTTGTTATTGAAACTTTGAAATTTCTAGCAGCTAATCCTTTTTTTTTTGGTCCCTTTTTGTATTTCGTACCCTCTTATTTCATCGGATTGCTGACGATTCCGAGTTTCTTGATGGGTGTTATATGACGCCGAGTTTTGCCCCTATAAATTCTCTTTATTTCGTACACGAGGCGCGTAGTAAATCGGAGCGTCGACATAATTCGTCTCGTTCTTCATTTCATTAATTTTCACCTCCACCCCTTTATCATCATCCTTTCGTGCAATGTTCAACATCTCAACAGCACGTTCTCCGCCTGCTTCTCTTTCGAATGAAGTTTACTCCGAAATTCTCTGCGTTCCATGTTTAGTGGTACAGAAAATCATTTCTATAGAGAGGAAGAGAGAGAGAGAGAGAGGCGGAGATAGAAGGAGGGAGAGAAAGAGAAAAAACCCGAATAGAAGCTGATAATTTTGACGTAATTAATATCGGGCATACGTGACATGGAAATCGCTTTCGATCTTTATTGCACCGTTCATTCCATCTTAATTAGATACCAATCTCTAATTTTTTCGATAATACCTATTCATTTTAAGATTGGAGGGACATGCATAGTGTCGAAGCATTATCAAATCGATGCGACAGACCATCTACAAATAAAAATTAATAAATGAACAAGTCTTTTCTTTTTTTTCGAAGGCAGAAGCAGAAATGTAGATTTTTTTCCATTATTTTCGACTGACACAAGAATTAAAGACTGTTAAGCAAGCAATTACTCGATCGTTCTATTTTGAATTCCCGGAATAGTCTGGTGCTTGCGGATGAGAATATTTCCACTAAAGTTTTCTTTGAACAATTCTTCAATGTTGAATACTATTCAATTTCAAACGAAATATCTTGTATACATCGTACATAAGATATATATTTTCGAATCGGGGGCGCATTTAAATGGTATTTCTTAGTTCTCTACGTGTACGCATTGTTCCTCATTTCCTTAATCTAAATTCCATTTGCACTTAATGGGAACAGCTCAAGAACTTAATTACTAGGCGTGTCGTGGCTTTAATAATTTACTAAGTCTCTCTTGGGTTTTCTCAGTCCGCGAATACTTGCAAAAACGGAACGAGAATAGCAATGTTTGTAAGTAACCTATCGTGCATATGAGGTATTTTCATCCTCATGAAGATTCCCGAGATGATTCTCCGGAATATATGTCATGAGTTTTAGGTAAGCATTTTTTCCAATTTGAGCAGCATTTTTTTTTGTTTTCATACCGCATGCCTTTATGAGATTATTATAAATTCCAGGTCGCAGAAAAAAAAAAAATCAAGAGTATGAAGGTATTAAAAATTTCAAAGCGCCATTTGAAAATTTTCATGCATGGTAATTGTTCTTGTACAAGGAATTTTCAGTTTCTCAAAGAAAAAATGTATTTCTATAAAATCATATTTATAGATATAACATAGGTAATTCCAGATAGCATGCATCGAGACACTCAATATACTTCGTTTCATCTTATCCTCGCCTACTCTGTCATCGAAATTCAATCTTCTTACTCCCACTTTCCTCAGATACAAATATCTGTGCTTCGGTTTTGGCAACTTCGAACCTGAACACATGCAAACATAAATTTGTACACAACAAAGATATCGCGAGGCTGATGTGCGTACGCGTATGCTTCTTGAATTAACTTTAGGTGGTAATCACCTAAATCATCAAAAAAGATATCGAACGTAAGAAACAAAATTGATTTAATTTACGGATTGACTTACGTTCGATACGACCTTTTCATCGGCTCTTAATATGAACTCATATTCATACATACCTTGCGGGCAAATTCTTATTCTATACCTTACGAAGGGGTAGATACTATTTATTATTCTGGAGTTATTTCGCTACTCAATTACCCCGGTATATCTACGAAAAGCCACAGGGACAACCGTAGGTAGATTCTTGGGCTAAGAGAATAAGAGGCGAGAGACTGAACGTAGGGAGCAGGGAGAGAGAAAGAAAGAGAAGAGCTAGGAGATGACATTGAAGGAAAATCACTGATTGTGAGAGAATCTCCGTGAAAATCTCGGAGTTAATCTCCAGATAAATCCCTGGCGGATTTTCCGGGAGATTCCCGAAGAAAATCTTCGAGAAATTTTTGGGAGAATCTCAGAGAAAGTTTACAGGGAAACCTCCAGGTGAAACTCTGGGAGAATCTTCAGCTGTTCTCTGGGAGAATCTCGAGGAAAATTTTTGAGGAATTTTTGACAGAATCTGGAAAAAATCTCCGAGTGAATCGCTGGGAGAATCTCTGGAAACATAACCTGGAAAGTGTGCACGAATATTTATGGAAAAATCTCTGAATTTCTCGGAAAATTTCCGGGAGAATCTTTCGGAGATTCTCTTGGAGTCAAACATGAAGATTATCTTGGATGTTCTCATAATCATCTCAAAATGATTCTATTACAAATTTTTCCATGGAATTTTTGGAGATTCTTTCGGACATTTCTATGACGATTCTTATGGAAATTTTTCTGTAAGATTCATCGAAATTTTTTCGGTGGTCCCTCTTGAGGTTTTTCTAGAGATTCTTCGGAGATACTTTTAGAGAACCCCTCGAAGATTTCTATTAAGAATTTTTTGGAGCTTCTATCGCAGATTGTCCTCGAGAATCTCGTGAAGATTTTTTGGGGAATATCTCGGAGATTCTTTCAGAAAGTCTCTCGGACGTCCTCGCGGTTAAACTTCCGGAGATTCTATGGGACTATCTTTGGAAGATCCCTTCGGCGAATCTCTCATGTGAGTTTTAGGCTTTTCGTAAAACGTGGCCGTTTTCCATTTCTCTCCACGTTAGATCTATATCCATCTGGGCTATTTTTCTTTCCATCTCGCTTCGTTGCACTCTCTCTTTTTCTCTCTCTCTCTCTCTTGGACTCTGAAACTTTGTTCTCCGGAGAAATTCCCTAAAGCGCCATCTTCATATTTGATGCTGTCTCGTCCTCTCGGGTAATGTTCCTCGCAAACTTGGTGCCCATACATTTCGAGCGAGGTATATATTCATATATACATATATATGGAATGCACACGAGGTATTCTTATATCATCGGGAGACCGCGAAATGAGTCTGTGGTTAAGAAAAAAGCTTTGCGAACGCTCTTCACCATAAGAAATCCATTGAAATTAAACGGTTTTTGCGATAAGCTTGTTTTTTCGTAATTCTTTTTCACAACCTAACAGGGTCCACTCCAACTTTTGCCGTATTGGCGTCAAAAACCGATTCAATCTCTATGTAAGGATTGCTCCTTTATCAACAAATCAATTCATGCGTCTCACTATTTGTTCTGGGAGCAGTGGCTTCTTAATAGTACGATTTAACTGAAGAACTAACTCCACTATCATTGTGCGGAGAAAACGTTTTCATAAATATTAAAAAAAAAAAAAAAATGGTTAGAGCTATGAAAAAACGTAAAAGTTCGATGGTAGAATCTGAAGAGGAAGTAGTTTCAGACAACCAAGTGGGAGTAATTTCAATATTCGTTACAATTCGTGGAAGAACATCGGATGTAATGAAAAAATAAATAATTATTTTCATATGGCCCCGTAAATATTTAATGAAATGTTGTGGCAAAATTAATAGTTTTGCCTTAATAGTCAGAAAACGATTAAATTGGTTCTTCGAAGTACTTTCCTTTTTTGTATCAAAGTAATTTCGCAACTAGTTAGATGGATGAAAGAAAGTTTGAGGTTTTTTTTCCAACGCCCTCGTCTTATGATCAAACTGCAATACCAGGTTCGTGGATGACGGACAAGCTCTGCAAACAACTACAATAGAATTCCACAATAGGATTCAGTACCGGCTCGACCCCATCATTTATCCAACTATAAATGTAAAAGCGCCGAAAATGTATGGCAATCACGAAGTTTTTTCCACTTTATTCAGGTTAATATTAGCTTAACGATATGCTCTAAGCTGATCGACACGCAATTTCTTATTATCTCTCTACTTTCATATTTATTTTTGTTTTTCTCCCTTATTCGTTCTCTTCCTTTATGCGAAATGTTGTTGTTTTTTTGGAGAGAGTTACTTAATACTTGACGGTACAAAACCTTTCTCTAGAGTATAATCATCCTGGCCAATTGAAAACTTCCCTTCACGGCAAAAATGTCACAATTTTGTTTGACTAGGATTTCTTTTAGTTTTTCTCTCTCTTTTGCTTTTTCTTACGGTAGAAATATGTAAACGAGTTGAAGAGAATTCTCGAGCGTTCGAAAATCGTTTATTTTCAGCGTTTCAAGAAAGAGAGAGAGAGAGAAAGGTCTTTTCCGTTTGATGTTGATTGAATTGCGTATTTCCTTCATTTCTTCACTCATTATAGGTTCATTACTGTTTCAAACACTTCGTGTCAGAGTATCATTGTTTGTGGCATTTCATAACGTATACTGGCAACAATTTCTGGGCAGTTAATTAAGTGAAACTGAATTCTTATGAATATTATTCATGCAAATGAGAGTAATGAAAAATTCTCATTAAAGTTTATGCAAGTGTAACAGGTTTCTGTTATTGTAATTCGAAAAAATAAGTTTTTTCCGATTTATTTCCGAAGGAGTCAGGAATGGTCACATGACGAAGTCCATAATTTTATTTTCCCTTCTATTCTGTATGATAATTATTATGTAACGAGTTATATTTCGCATCGAAGTATAATAAACTGTATTTCTCAAACTGACAGAAAAAGAAAACTCTCACAAACTTTTAGCTTTGCATATCCAACGTTTCAGAGTCTCAATGTAATTTGTATTTTCTGGTTTCACAAGTGCATCGTAATAAGAAAACTTGTACTACGACGTTTAATTTAAAGGGGAAACCTGCTGTTCATCGACTTGCAATTTTTCGTTGATCAAGAAGATCGGAAGCTTTACGAGTTTACTGCGAAACTTCGATCGTGGAACTCGTAATTTGCAATGAAGAAATACGCATGCACAATAAATTTTGACAAATCTAAAATTCCTCAGCCAAATGAATCGGTGAAACAGCGATCGGACTAATTCCCATTAGCTTTACGAATATTAACAACGCACCGGAATAAAAATCAACAAATTAATATTACTTCCAAACTTTTAATTGATAGTGTATTCGTTAGGAACGTAGAAGAGCCTTGAAAAATGAAGTTCAATTTATGAAAAACCACCAAACGAGACCAAACTTGAAGTACTTTTATATCGTGCTTTTCCTGTCCCTCTAAAGCACCGGCAATTTTCTCTCGTCTTTTGTTTCGAAAAGAAAAATGTTTCGACGGATTGTTGTCGCATTAGAATGGAAAAAAGAGATCTGGAAAGAGGGGGGAGGGGTCGAGGAAGACATCTTGAAACGAACGACGGGCCGCAACATGTCGAATCACCCCTCTCGTTTCACCATTTATCCGAATGAAATTTATCAATGGGTTCAGACCGTCAAATAAGATTCAAATAAGACGAGGGTTCGATGAGACACCCCACAAGGTTCGTATATTTCACCCTCCCATCGGTTTAAAGCTCTGTTTTTCCGTTCCCTTTATATAGGTGCCAGTGTCTTGTGGCTCTCCAATTTCGGTCCATTCACCACATCCCGGATATCCTCGTGTCTTTCGTCCGTGATTTAACCTGTTTGTATTCGAAAGTGCCTTTTCATTCTATGTTAAGAGACGCGGTAGCGACTTGACATGAAGTATCCGAAAAAAAGTGAGCGCGAGCCCTGCTGCACTCCCGTATATTCTAAAACGATCGTTTTCGGGCTTTTTTCTGAACCTCATTTATCGACCACATTAGTTCCGACACGAGTCCAACTTTTAGAAATAAAAATTGTAGTTCAATAAACTTCTAGACCCTTACAAAAATTTGTTTATTTTAATTTGTTTGTATCTACGTTAGGGTTTGTATGCGTGTATCTATAATAGTGTTGTCATATTGAAGAACCAGACGTGGGAATTGCCTTGGCTCTGGAACTTCCTGCAGCTTCGACTTTTGTAATGAACTTTTAACTTATTTACATCGATGTGAAACGAAATTTGACTTTGAGTACAGTTGATGATAAGAAGGGGGATGATAACGGGTCCAGATGAGTGAAAGCTTGCTCGTCCAACGATATAAATTTGTATATATTTTTGTATACAACCCCATAGTTTTCTTCCACGCACCAACGAGAGATTCGTGTTTTGCGTACGACCCAGGTTATAAAAGTTAACGTTGTAATGGGAGCGAGGGGTGAAATACACAGATGAGCGTTTCACACGCGAACTACCTACAATGTATACTCTTGTTTATCGAAGAGGATATCTGTTGTGTGAAACAAATACTTGTGGTCCCGTTAAAGCAAGCAAACTCCTGCATATTGTACCATGCAAGCTTTTATCAGGGTGTGCGTGTGTGTGCGTTGCAAAAAATTATACAGAGAGATATTGCCATGCAGTAGCTACATTACGGAATATCTCGAATGTATTAGAACGAAAGGTTCGAGAATAAAAATATTTTTATGGGATAGCCCGTTTTTCATGTCGATGGAGGAAGAGAGAAAGAGAGAGAGAGAGAGAGAGAGGAACAGTGATGGAAAAAAAAAAGTTTAACCGAACGCCGCATGAAGGGAAAGGGAGAAGTGTTTTGTTTGCAAGATTTTCTGCTGATACAAAACACAGTTTTACGTACATACTCATGTGTATGGACATTTTTGTGGCACATTTATTATTCTCACTATTTTTTTTTCTCTCTTTTTTCCGAATGATTTGAGAGCATGGCATTTACGACGTGATATAATGTCCCTTCTACTTTGACAATATATTTTACAGTAGAGAATGTCATGGCTAGACTAGAAGAAATCCACTTATTCTGTGTTCATTTTTTCTTTCGTTTACAGGCGAAATATAAAACGTCTGCGTTGAATTACTCACAGTAGAATTGCGTCTGAGTATGAAAATAAATATATTTGGGTTTGTAGCCATTGTTTATACAGCGAGAAATTTCGACAATCCGATCCATTTTCACTTGAGCTTTTTTCAAACTCAGAATTGAGAATTCGAAAGTTGAACAAACAGATTTTACTCATTGCCGAAGTCGAACGTCATCGAACAGCATCTCATGCGAGATAAATGTGACGAATTGTCATATTTCGAAATAAGGTTGCAAAGCCGGGGGTTGAAATTCAAAGGGTTGTATGATGGACAAAAAAAAACGATGAACCAATGAACAAAAGTGAAAAACTTTTTGCTGGTCTCTCTCTCTCTCTCTCTCTGCTCTCTTTTCGTCTCTCGCTATTTTTGCTTTCTTTATTTTCTTCTGTATATTGTATAGATACGGGTGGGAAATCTTGGGGAAGAGGATAGGAAAATTCCTGGCGTAATCTTCCGGATAACGATAACGCTTGGTGCATAACGCCTAAGTGTTAAGAGAGCACATAGAAGCAGTATGGAGAAGGTTTCCATAGAAAAGTAGTGAAAGAGGTTGGAGTGTATAGAAGAGAAGCAGAAGCGAAGCTACATTAAAGGATACGATGAGCTCTCGCAGAAATACGCAGTCGAATCTATATGTATATGTCCCTCGTACAATCCCATTATCAGCTAGATATGGGCTATTCTCAACGCGATATCACTGTTTTTTATATTTCAAAGAGTGCGGAGGGCTGTAATCAATTCACGACGGTAATTGAATTATTTTTTATAACAAACGAAATGCTTAATGTCTGCATATGTTGGCGATGACACAAAATTACACGATCTCCGATCGAGAAAAGACGACAAGTTTTGTAAATTAAAATCAAGCAAGAAACTCAAACTTGAATTAGAGTTTAATTTTGGATTCATTAGAAGAAAATCCTATTTTTTTTCTCCCTCACGAAAGTACTTCCGAACAGTTTCTGGTTGACTATCGGTATGCATGATTCGGCAAATTATCATCAAAAAAAAAAAATTACGTTGTGCGTCGTTTCTTTTACTGAAAATAATCACAAAATTGAATTCTCTCGAAAAAAAGACGTAAGTTTTCTGCAATTTTTTTTTCTTCAATTTTTCATGGACCAAACAATCGCGAAGTTTATGTGAAGTAACCCATACATAGGCGTACACGTAGCACAACAATACGCAATATAAGGAAGTGTGCCAACGTATACAAGTTGACGATGTAACTACGTATAACTACCGAGTTATTTCAAAGGGGAGCATTGTCTTAACTACGATGGCCGTATAACGTTTGTGCCCGGCGTCAGTCTATGCTCCTTTTCCCCCTTAATCTTTCCCGTTTGCTTTCTCTCCATCTCGCTTTCTCCCTTTGAATGCTTGAGGCAATACTTGTATTACAAGTACAAACTGCAAACGTCGCTTGTGCACCGAGACGTGTGGCTCATACTACTTCGAGGGATGCTTCAGAGAATCGGGACGTCGGATTTCCGGGACTTTCCTGTTTCCCTCAGTTCTCACAGCAAGTCCTCAAGGCGTGTGCTCTCACTAACGGAGCTGCAACCAGTTAACGGTGGATCTATCGCTTCTTATTACTATATATAATCAAACTGTTGTAAATGTGTATGAGCTTTGGGCTGATTTCTTGAAACGAAGAAGACGATTGTGCGGAAACAGAGCAGTCGGCTTTTGTCATTATACATACATTTGGAATAAGACGTCAACTGTGTCAATCCACGGTGCAAAGGCCCACGTATGGGTCGTTTCAATTTTCAAAAACTCGGAATTCAAGAGGTATTTTAATGTCGAAATTTTCAGTAGAAAAATTTACATATCTAACTTGTCTGCATTCTTAGCGTAATTGTGGCGAAGCCCATTGATTGAGGTTAAAACAACCCAAAATATGTCGAGTTAAAAAATTAAACAAAACTTTACTCTTGAGTTCGTTTCGCAAAATTGATGAGACTATTTTTTTCCTCCTCATGAATTTGTATAATTAAGTTCTGTGCAAAACGTGATAATACTTTTTAGACAGTCTCTGTATGCGATTGCACATAACGCATTTAAAAAAAAAATATATTTTTATTTTTCCTGTCTAGTATATTTACGGATTTGAATGAATGGCATGAGTGAATAACATTTTTCGGATGGGAATGACAGTTTTATTATTTTGATTTATGCGTTGGAAAATTCGCGATGAAAAGTGTTATTTATAATCCAAATATACACACGGTTTGAAATACAATTTACTTATTTTTGATAAATGAAATATCATCCGGAAATCCAATACGCATTCGTATAATGTATTTTTTTTTTTTTTTTTTTTTTATCGCAACGTTATAAAGATGAATATTCAGGTCACGTATCACGGGGATACATCCAAATCGTCTGGTTTTCACGATAATTGAGTTTTGTGTGATGGACACCTGTAGGCAATCTATATATAGAAATTTCTGTAGATATCCTCGTTGACGAGGTGAGCGACTAAATAAAATGTGTGTTTGGTGATAACGCTCACGTTCGCACGTCCACGTGTGTACGTCTTTGAAAAACATATTAACAGGTCGTGTCAACGACTGTTCTTTGCTTGCTGTTCATATCGTCCTGTAGGGTTGGCTTTCAGGATAGGGGAATCAAATGAGAGGAAGTGCTGGTTATGTGATCTTCTGAACATTCCCAAGTTTCCCGAGGGTCTAATATGCTACGTATAGTTTCGTGATTGCTTGTACCACGTTTGGACTTTTTCAATGTAAAAATAAGAACATAAACAAACAATTGAGTAAATGGAAAGAAATAAAGTGTACAAATGAGTACAAATGATCGATCTAAGATATAAATCTTTATAAAAATAACTATATACGTGGGCTTAAGGGATTTGATTATTCAATAAATTCAACTTGCTGAGCATTCTCATACACGGAGAGACTTTTATACGATAAATTACTATGTTTTTATAGTAACGTCGGACCATATCGGTATTATGAGGATAATCGATGCTGAAAATGCCAAAAACTACAAAAATTTGGGGAACTATTACTGAAGCACATAGTAAATATTGCACCACGCCATTTCGAAAACCGTCACTGGCCAAATTTTGATTGAACACATACGAAATAATACTATTATTCTGTGAGAGTTTAACAAGGAACATAGTAATTGTTCGTTTGTGCCACACGAAAATAGATTAAGTTTCATATTTCGCTTTGAACAAGTTGTAATCATTACTTATTCCCTCACCGAATTTTACTTCCTAACATAGCAAAATTCACGTGAACACGATAAAGCTGACGTGTTGCAGTTATGAACATTGAAATTTACTAGTGGCACAAAGTAAAATTTTGAGCAGTCGCTTTGTTTACGTTTGTGCTCGCAAACTGATGCCCGTCATCAGTCTTGCTACGAAAATTGTCGAGAGCACGCGGTATATATTTCGAGTAGCGTTTCAAGGCAATCTCAAAGGTGAGTTTCTTATTTCATTATTAATTGTTAGGGTTAAACAATACATGTAGAGTATATAAAATTCCTTAGTCCAAGTTTTTTGGATGTGAAATTATTGGGGATACAATGGAATAATGAAGAATGACCATACTATCTTTGTCTCTGTTAAAAAATGACTTTCTTCAAAGCCTTAAGAAGCGAATTTGGACCCAAGATCTACACGTCCTTTGAGAAATGGAAAAAAAAAATTGTCGGAATCCAATGTACGACTTAGACAACAACTACCATGCTGACAGGAAGTTCTAATCCCCAGACACTTCATGACTTCATCTTCATCTCATAGCAATATAAAAAATTATTCCAAAAAATTTAAACTATTAAGAACTCAAAGCCGGCTTGTAAAAAAATTAATGTACATTGAATATGGCAGTGGGAGTTTTGTATTCTTTTGGAATTAATAAATACAAAAATTCGAATCTGTATGTATGTGTAATTAAAATTATTCATCGCTTCTGTGATATAGCAGAACTGCGAGTTGTATACAATCAAATGCGAGATTCGCGCATATAAAAATTTCGTAAGAACGCGCAATGAAAAATGAAAGTGTCACATAGTAAAAGTCGGTAGCTGTACCTATTAAAATTTAGGATAGGCACGTAGTAACTAACGCGTAGATTCGATACATAGTTTGATTTAAGAATGTAACAGAGCTAAATTTTGCAAGCCCTACATAGTAAAATTTGACAAAACTGCTCTGGGCATCGAAATTACTATGTGATCTTGTGAAATGTGATATAATGCCGATATAGTCCAGCGTTGCTACAAAACATAGTAAATATTTCTACAAATTTATGTCAAATATTAGCGTAAAAGTCTCTCCGTGTATTAATCAAAGGAAGCACATAATTCCGCAGGGTATGCTTTGTTTCAAGGGCAGAATAATATAAAATATGGGGTCACGTTTAGATAGGCAGCGGGGATCAGGAAGAGGGAGAAATGTAGCGAGAGAGATGATAGTAAATAAATAAATATAATTGAGAATACTGGAATAACGTCTGTCTGATGTTATCCGTAATGATGTTCGGTTGAAGCGAATAACGGTAGAAGAGAAAGAGGTGGAGGCACATTCAGCCAAATCTGCAGGTTCTCTTGAGCAGCATTCGAAATATTTAGATGTATATATGGATATGTAGTACGTTCGCTCTTTTCGCAGGATGAGCTTATACATAGATATATACAGCCAAGAGCTGGCCTAAGGTTCCGGTGAGCTGCAGCGGAAAAGGAAACTCATCGGAAAGCCGCGGGCGTATCGCTTGTTACTTATGTACGTGTACTTCTCGTCTTTCCGCGATGGATAACGAGGAATCCCCTGTAGAGAGATTTTTTCTTTTTTTCTTTCTGTTTGCTTCCCTCGTTTCCCGAAAACCTGACGAGTTTTAGATCGTACGTATCCATTTTTGCAGCATCACGGATGAAAGTTTTCTTTCATCCGGGCCAGAAATTCTTTTGATTTCCGTCATTACAGGATCTATTATACGTCATAATCGTAATGAAAACAGTGGATATGTTGGCAATGCTACTCATGCTTTTCTTAGCGATTTCAATTACCTTTATACCAAGTCCGTTTTTTTTTTTTTAGTTTTTTTTGTTGTTGTGTTTATCATTGCCAGGAATATTGGGATAATATGGCAATGAACCATTTTCAATTGATATAAAAAATATGTGAAACGATATATCAGAATAACTTGATGAATTCTATGATTGAACGCACATTGGGTGCAAAATAACGGGCAAAAATATTCTAGCGAAATGGCTGATATAGTTTTTTAACAACGATAAGAAGTTAATCGATTAGGAGAAAAATCATCAGGCTTTTCCAGATTGTTGATCCTTGCAATTGTGATTGAGGATATAGAAAACTGCATTCAAGCTTACGGAAAAACGTGGATCGGTGATTTTTGGGGTCCATATGTGTAGCTGACACATAATTTTATACACGCGAACACAATTATAATAAATTTTTACGCTTAGTATATAAGGTTACGACGATGTAATTTAACTGGAAGCAATTTCGGCATGCCGCCCTAATCCTTGGACCAACATGTATATACAGCGTGGAATCATTCGTTGGGTCGAAGAAAAACCTAATAAATTCCACGACCCAGTGGGCCAGGTCGAACATAGAAATGGTTTACGAGGATATAAGCTTGTGGGTGTGGGGAACGTTGAGGAGGGGGTTCTCAGAGCCAGGGAGAAAGATTGCAACTTTTTTTTTTATTTATTAGAGAAGGGTATAGACGTAGGTGGTCCGATGACGGAGGGAGAAAGACTACGAGGGCGTCGTGATTCTAGTGACAATAAGGAGAGACAGAGAGTAAAAAAAAAAAAGGGAAAGAAACAAGAATAGGGGTGAATTTACAGCTCTACGGGGTTTCGGCATTCCACGCACCGTAACGCGGACAAATTACACACCAAGAGCAATCCTGGCTCTTGCCAGAGAAACCCGGATGAAAATGCGCGCGTTTGCACACATACACGCATACATGGGGAAAAAAAAAAAAAAAAAAAAAAAAAAAAAAAAAAAATACGGAGGGTGGTACAGGTCACCCCTCGTTTCTTTCATAGCCTATAATACACTTTTACGTCGCGTGGCGCTCAAAAGGGGCGCGACCCCGATCCGCAAAAGTATCCTCGTCGTCATCGCGTGTATATTAATAAATACAACTGTATATCTATATATATATATATATGTATATTATCTATATTTATATATGGGTTTAAGATATTCTTCTTGCTGTGCCACGCGGCTGTAAGCCTAAAAAAAAATTTTTTTTTTCGTTTCGTGAACGAGTGAGATCGGCAAATTGTGACTTTTAAGCCGCAACCGCCAGAGACACGCTACTGTCATCCTCTTCGACAACGCACCCTGAGTGTAGATGGATTGAAAAACGTTTTTTTTTTTTTTTTTTCCCTAATAGTCTATATATTTATTTGTATAGATATGAAAACCGCGTGCTTTTCGCACTCTCGACTCTTTTGCTGCTCACTCCAAGCCGTGCACTTAACCACTGTCGTTTCTCGGATACCTCTATATTGCGCTTATATATATATGGAGAAAGAGCTTCGTGATAATATATATATATATGTGTATGTATGCATACGTGCGTATATTTGGTATGCTTTTGCGACGACGACACTTCGGTAAAAGCTTCTAAAAGAGCTCAGCTATTGGCACAAAGAAACGAGAGAAAAAAGGGAGAAAAAATCGGGTAGTTCCATGAACTCTGTATTAAAAGAGAAAAGTAGCTTTTTACGCGTACAAGATGCCTTCTTACAGTGCTTATACAATATGCATATAAAAAAAAATATATATGTATATAAATGTATCTCAAAGTAGTCGGCTTGTAATGGAGTATTTTAAACGCTCAGGCAAGATGATCCCGAATCGTCACGTTCCATGCTTCTATCTATAATTTATCTATCAACTTTTTATACTTTCTCTTTCCTTATCGAAAGTCTCAGAAATTTCGTTCGCCGTTGCGAAGGGTGACGTCAGATAGGGTACTTTTAAATTGATTCCACCGTTTTTAAATCAAATTCTGCTTTACGTTATTTGGGTCTACTTATTTGAGTAAAGTTAATGTTAACATTCGCCAAAATGAATTCGTTTGAACGATATTCATGCAGTTCAGGCTTATTCCAATTTCAATTAGTATGGTGAAATGGGTCGCCAAATCTTGAAAGGCTCTTAGCCCAAAGAAAACTGTTTGAAAAAAAAATCTCGCTGCAGAATGTTAAAATTGCACAAAGAGGCTAAGGAGCCACATGTTTACAGTAGGGAATTGATGATTATTATTTGTTATAAAAATCTTGATTAAAAACTTAGAAAAATTCTTGTTTGTGGCCTCAATTTTTTCTACCGCAAAAATTCAATATGCATACAGTTATAAATATTTTCATATTTTCAACGAACTGCATAGAATTAAATGAGAATTATGCGAGCAAAACTTTTCGGTATAACTAAACGAGTTATTCAAATTTCATAAGATATTCCTAAAATGCTAATTGAACGGAAAGCGCGTTAAATATGAATGACCGACATCGACCGGAAAAGAGTGCTGCAAAGCTATTGACTGTGTCAGGGTTAGTTTCGTCCTTCTTTGTTTGACAATACTAAATACATTATGTAGATAAATGATAAATATATTTTATCGATAATCTTAATGATTATTCTTTTATAATTTTTTATTACTTTTAGTTTTAGTTTTAGTACGAGTCAGATAAAAAATTTCCTTTTTTAAGAGACTTTATTGAAAATTATCGAATTTATTCTTCTGAACCGCCGTTGTATTTGACGTAAACAACAAGCTCCAGATTTTAAAACGCGTATGTATTTCTGTATAGGTAAAACTTTATAATATCGTGAGACATATATGCTCTTTGGGAACCAACAAAGTCCCGAAAAAAAAAACTCAGAATAATACTCATTAGGGGATTTCAGGTTCCCTTGCTCTTTGGCGTCTTTGCTGATTCTCAAAACAACCAGTTACCAAGAAAGTGCACGAATTTTCCTTCTTCTCATCTTGTGTACTTAAGCTGTGTGCAGATATACGCATCACAAGTTCATACTATACAAAGAGGTCCCATCTAATCATGATTAGCATAATGCTTAGTACTCTTACTAGTACTAATACGAGAGAACACGATAATATGTAAATTTTGGATTTTCTGTACAAAGCATCCATAAATTAATGTTTTCACTTTATACAAAAAGCATCGTCCTTTTAATAAAAAAAATTCAATGTGAATGCGATTTTTTCTTTTCTATGCATAAGAAATTTTGATTCGAATACTGATTTTTATTTAAAAAGAACATTAATTGAATGTACGAAAAAAAAAATCGGAATTAGGTGGAAATGTGCAATTCAGCCCACGCTGTGACATGTTCTCTATTATTTCTCTAAGAGGATAACATTGACGATGCATTTTCAACGGATTTTCACCAAGAGGTCGAGGATTTATCGTCTATATACGTGGGTCGTAAACTCTTTCGAGGAAGTAGACCGGAATATTTTCGCTGGAGCCTCGCAATTAGCAGATAGGTTTAACTTAATCCGAGACGTTGGAAAGTGGTGCTCTGATTCGCGTGACTGGATCTCAAGAATCCGGTTACTGAACCAGCTTAAATCTCGACACACTCATGATGCGCTCAGCTGCTTTGGATTTGTAGATGGCCTGTTGGAGCAGAGGGCGGGGGGTTAAGAAAAAAATCACAACAATTTTTCGGCCTACCGAGTGATAGAAGTTTTTTGTCGCGAGTAATCGTTTTTTGTACAACTTAACTTAACTTAAAAAAAAAAAAACTCGAAAAAATTATCACTGCTTTGAAGTTCGAAAAAGCCTCAACTCAGAATAACAGGTAAACAAATGAATAGAGCAATTATGATTTTATCGTTTCAGTCAATTTCAAAATTTCAATGAATTCAAAATCGTGGAACAGTTTATTATGTTGGTCAGATGATTGGAGGCGATACAATTTTGCCATGCTAAACCATGTTAAAAACACAAAAAATTTCAAAAAGTTAAGAATTTTATAAAAATTAGTGCCAAATTTGACAATACAAATTTTTTCAGATTTTTTTTCTACACAGTTATCGAGTAATTTAAGACTAAACTTCACGTGTGTAAGCATAGCGTTTCCATATAGTATATAGGTACTTCGGGCATAAGAAATCTGCTTTAATGCATAATTACTCGATAACTGAGTAGAAGAAAATTTTGAAAAAATTTGTGTTTTCGTACTTGATGTTGAAGAACATTATCACCAAATCTGATTAGTTTCTTAACATTTTGCCTTTTGTACCGAAACTCCTTAAGGTCAAACAATACATGTAGAGTATATAAAATTCTTCAGTCCAAGTTTTTTTGGATGTGAAATTATTGGGGATACAATGGAATAATTAAAATTATTCATCGCTTTTGTGATATAGCAGAACTGCGAGTTGTATATAATCAAATGCGAGATTCGCGCATATAAAAATTTCGTAAGAACGCGCAGTGAAAAATACAAATGTCACATAGTAAAAGTCGGTAGCTGTACCTATTAAAATTTGGAATAGGCACGTAATAACGTGTAGATTCGATACATAGTTTGATTTAAGAATGTAACAAGAGCTAAATTTTGTAAGCCCTACATAGTAAAATTTGACACAACTGCTCTGAGCATCGAAATTACTATGTGATCTTGTGAAATGTGATATGATGCCGATATAGTCCAGCGTTGCTACAAAAAATAGTAAATATTTCTACAAATTTATCTCAAATATTGGCGTAAAAGTCTCTCCGTCTAAAACTTCAATTTTATAAGGATTTATTTGTCCATTTTTGGTTGATTCGAACTTATTTCGGAACTTCTGCAGGTTTTAACTTATTTGGGGAAATGAAATGAAATGAGATTATTTTTATCGACGGTAAAGATACTGAGCAAAACTTTTAAATGAAAAGTAAATGATGAATACACAGTTATTTTATATGATGATGAATTGCATTCGAAAAAATACCTTTATGGTAAATATATCGGTGGACCAGAGACGCGAGAAAGCATTATTTCACTGCGGTAGTTGTGAGGTCTCTCAGATGTAATAACGAGAGCAAATTTCACGTGCACGTCAGGCTCATAGCGTGTTACTGAAGGAGTTTCCCTTCGTGTTTGTGTATGCAACTGCAAACAAATTTCGTTCTGTACTTGCTCTCGGTCTGTCGCTGTTTGCAAATTCTGAATATATATAACAGATGCATGTATTTGTGTACATATATGTATATGTGTATGGTTTTAAATTCATGATAATATATATATATATATATATATATATATATATATATATATATATATATATATATATATATATATATATATATATATATATATATATATATATATACAATGTACCTACGTCTGCGGAAACCTCACTTTTGTTCAGAACCTTTTCTCTCTCCCTCTCTTCCTTTTTTCATCTCGTTACAATGGCTCGGGGCACTGCTGTGCGAGATTTTCGCTATTCTGACTTTTCTCCAAGCTATGATTAAAATCGTAACAGTTTTCACATGCGAACTCAAGAAGTACTTTACAGTTCGTTATTCAAAGCGCAAACGCAATACGTGCATCACGATAAAAGTAGAAAATGCTTATGTCAATATCCTTATTACTCCGTACAAAACGAGATTCATTAATTTTTGCACAATTTCCTAGAATTGACGTATATTAAATAAATATAAAAATGTACAAGAATTTTCTCGGAGTGAATTGAAACAGGAATTAGTCAAACTAGACTCATGTTCCTGCTTTGTTTGAATATCATATTAAATCTCTCTTTTCTGGAACATTCGCGAAGATGAAAAGTGCAATATTATAACTGAGTTTCTGGCTTTTTTTATTTTCTCTCGTTTATATTACATAGGCACCAGGTTCTTCATTATTTCATAAAATGGAAGAAAACATGGAAAAACAAGTGGAAAATTGTGAGAAAATAAAAAAACGAAACAAAAAAAAAATAATGCATCGTTGTTCGTCACGTGAAAAGACTTTATGAATACTAGAAGTGACAATTTTCCAGGCCTCCAGCACTCAAGTTATGAGACATGGGATTTGTGAAATATTCAAAAAGGAACATTTCCCATCGCGCAAAACTTCAAAGAGCCCGTTCTCTTCTCATTTCTGGATTCCTCAAGGGCACTAGCGACGGGCGAGTATATTACCACGGAGAAAAAAAATGTATGTGTACACTTTCGCGGCATTTTCTTCCATCACATTTTTTTCATTAATTTCTTCATCATTGTCTATTTGCCGCTTATTATATTATGAACTACTACGTATAGCTATGACCTTGAAAAATTCATAAATATGAAATATAATTTCAAATTGACATCTCTTCAAACGTGTAGCTTGTAAATGTTCCATTTCAAAGTTATTATGCACTGGTTCACTAAAGTCACCATCCTTAAAATAATTCGAGTCCGTTTCGGATAGGTGGCGCATCAACACTATTATTCAAATACAACGAAATGTGGAACCACCATATAAACGTATAAGATCTGAAAATAAGATGTTGAAAAAGCATCCTGAATACTTAAATCTGTAAAAATGAAAAAAGTATGAAAAGGTTGTCTTAGGAGTTCGATTGACTAGGATGAGTAAATGTCCCTATTATTGGACATCACGAATGTATACATATGTATAATTATATTAGTTCTTTAATCACTCTGATCGAAACAATTGTAAACTATAAAAAGTGCTTTGAAATTACGAATTTCCTACATCCTATAGACAAACAGAGTCTGCTGTGGGTGAGAATTTCAGAACTCTGTAAAGCATCGACTCAATTATATACTATTAGTTGAAAGAGGCGACAACCTGATTGCTCGTTGACTCGGAAAATCAACTCTGCAAATTGGTAATATTATATATACACTACGAAAATGCGTACATCAAATATCTCCACCTATATTGATCAATAAATACATGCACATAAGTTTACAGAAGTCGAACAGCCTCATAGTCGCATATGCCTGTGTGGTCGATAATCCGATCGCTATACGTTTCTCAACGTAATCATCAATCAATGAATAACAAACTTTCATCAACGTCGTCCTCTCATGTTTCTTGGGTGCGGTTGAATTTATACTTTAATTGGTGCATATTTATCATTCACCTGATCTCATGTTACCACGAAGCTTTCAAAAGTTTGTCTGATCAATTGATTCGAAGTAGGAAAAAATTCATGATAAACGGTTCAAAGCTACTGGGTATATCGTGAACATCGAATTATTAATAATTTGAGAGTAGCTTTGATCTCTTAGCTATCTTTCATAACCGTAATAGAAGAAAAAAAGAAGAAACGATACCTGACCAGTCATTTATGTCGTTTATACGTAAATTCGTAAATAATGGCAACAATTATCGGTTTTCAAATGAGCTTATGGTTTAAATATTACAGTCCATGTTGCAACGTGTTGATACTCGTATCGCTAGAACTCGGGACGCATATAAACTATACGCTTATATTGTTAAAGACTCATTTGAATTCATGGAGCGCACTTTGCTACAATTATCCAACTCATTAATGATGGCATAACGACTCTTATTATTTTTATTGTTGCCACAATATTTCTGTATTTCTCTTACTCTCCCTCTCTCTCTCTACCTCCCCTTCCAGAAGTATTGTGCTACGGACAACGACCAGTATATGTAATTTATATTGTTTATGGAGAGAGCGTTGCATTATTATCAGTAATTGCGGCTATTTACGTTAATGAAGTAACAAATTGTATTTTGATATCAACGTACATGCTATATTCCGATAAATACTTGATCAGTTTATTGACATCCTCGAGTTATTCACTCAAACTGAATATCATTTTATAATCTTCGCACGTGTTCGCCATTATCAACGTTGAAAACAGTTGTTGTACCCACTTTATACTGATTTTATCGTACAAACGTACTGCAGAAATGTTTCATTCTTATCGCGTCGAAACATCGTGAAATCGAAGCACTTTCCATCGAAGAATCATCCTCAGTGTATATGTAGTATGTAAATGGCGGATGACTTTACCACAAAAAATTTTACGATGCTACGGTTAATTATCTTGCTCTCACTGATTGCCATTATAGCGAATGGAATAGCGGAATCAATTAGTTTAATTCAATAACCAAATCGTCTGAAAAGAATGGCAGCATTGAATTGGTATGAAATCAAAGAACCCGATCGGAAACACATGAATTTTAATCCTCCCATTGATTTCAACCTGATTATTGTTCTGAGTAAAAAAAAAAAAATTGGATTCTATTCAAACTGAATCATTTTTAATTATTGCGACAGGATACCGAAATGACCGTGATTGATAAATCAAACAATTTTTTTTCTTTGGTATTGATTAAAAGATATTTCGTTGATTTTAATATTTTCATTATTAATTGTCTCAGCATGTAGAATTAAAGCCATCCTCGATTCGTTATATACATAGAAACTTATTGATTCAAAATTAGAGATTAAAGGACACGAGATCAAGTCTGCACAAAATAGAGGAACGACCATTACGTCCACGTGCCCTACCATAAGTTTTTTCTGAGATCTTTTGATATTAAATGTAGCATCTGTACTGGTCCTGTAAAAGGCAGTATACTCTCGTTTACAGTATCTCTTCATGGGAGTCTAGTCTTGTAGAAAATGCAGATAAAATTCTCGTATTTATTCGAATTTAAGCTCATTGCAGCCCAACATCTCATTCGTACTTTAGCAATTCTCTCTTATCGTGTGAATCTCGTATTCCACTATTTTTAATCATATTTTCGATGTTGTTGATAGTGTTGTGAGAATTTGTTTAATTGATTTCGCCTCTTATGCTTCTCGTCTAATGTCACCAAGTATTAAATTTTCTCTTGAAATTCGAATGAAGTCGTGTGGTCATACTTTTTGTCAATTGAACAAATAGGAAAAATCGATCGAAAAAGTCAACCTTTGTTCGACTTCATTGTTTGAAATTGAGGTGAAGAAATGTCTTGATTCGATAACTCGTTTCGAGGATCTGTATTTTGTCTTCATGCAAAAATTATGATACAAAATTCGCTTGGATTCTTCAAAGCAGAAAAGAGACAAAATACCTCACTTGGGTTAAATTCGTAACAAGTTCCAGTTTCGCAAAATTGGGTTCGAAAATTTCATTGAAAAAAAAAAAAAAAAAAAAAAAAAAAAAAAAGAAAACGTTTTGGAGCGAAGCTAGATTACTCTCGGGCATGTTCTTCGAAATGATTTTTACCGTACTTAAATTTCACGTGCGGTAAATTTTCGTTAGAGTGTGTGTAGTGGGTACCTAGGTTCGGTTGATGGTTATAGAGGGTGCTGAGGGGCAACCAGTTATGGTTATATCCAAGCTTCCAGATGAGCGGATGGAAAGAGAACGGAGATTGCACCATGTCGCGGTTTCCTTTTTTCCCCATATGGAAAAAGTCAGTTCGCGTACTATATTTACCGACCCTCGAGTGTGTTCGTATTTGTGCATGCGGATATGTGTATAAGTGTTCATCTCGTGGGCGAGCGGGAGTTCGAGCGCGAACGTAGCCATCCGTTATGGCTGTCGTTACCGGCCATTTCGCTCCAAATGGCAACCATGACGAGAGAGACCTGAGCGTTATTGTGTTTCGTATTCGATGATTTCGAGCTCTGTTCACCTTCCACATTCCATACGGAACATTTCATGCGCGCTATAATATGAACCCCGATGTATCAGCCCTCCTTTCCTTTCTCTCTCTCTCTCTCCTCTCTCATTTCGTCTCTTTTAGCGATGCTTCAGTTTCCCCATAGCAAGCTTTGCGTAATACCATCCTTCATGCGTCTGAAATCAAAGCAATCGTTACAACAATAATAATCGTAATAGTAATAGAAGACATATGTAATATTAGTGCTCGTTCATTCTGAAATTGCTCAGGACATACGTATACTTGCATATGTTTCATTTATGCCTAGTCGCGTATCAAATTGTGTGAATTCAATATAGAGGGTGCACGAAATGAATCTCTGCACCGGTTCCAGAATCCGGAAAGAATATATACAAATATAAATCTCGCTTTCCGTGGAAGGACATAGTCTAGGAAGATTGTAACAGAGTTAGGAGGAATTTTCCTCTTGCTAGCGTTACAATAATTTCATCAGCAAACACTTGTATTTGTTATACGTGTATATATATGTACATACATAACATACAGGTGCCCTCAGTGAAAACTGCATGCTACAACCGTAAATCTCTATCTTGGTCCAAGTACCCCTTGACCATTCTAGCTAACCGATATCGCTGGTCATTCAGACATGGAAACACCTGGGTCGCGGCTCCTGGGTGAAAAAGTCGACACTCTCTACTCGCTCTCTCTCGCTCTCCCTCTGGACATTGGTGAAACTGGAAGTAACCGGTATAACCACCGTCGACGCCCGTGACTGACCAAGATGTCAGCACAATTTTATGACTTCTTTAGCAAGCTAACATACAGATAGATTGAAACATATCGGTGCGATTCACACACCGGATGTTGGAAACGCGCCCTTACGAGAGTTGCAAGAGAAAAGTAACCCCGAACTATTCTTTCCAGGCGTGAACACTTACATATACGTATATTTCTATATCTAAATGTACATATATATATATATATATATATATATAAAGGTTCCACCTTTCTAGATATAATGTTTCCATCGGTTTTCTATCAGTTCCATCCCGCCACTTTCCCCTCTTCCTTACTTCGATCGTTTCTACGACACTTTTTTCTTCTTTCCCTCTTTCTCTTTCTCGTTTTCTCGGAAATATCGTTGGATACTTTAGCATTACTGGATAAGTTTATCGATCACTTACGGGAGCTGTGCCAGGAACCACTTCCAATCATATCACGTGAATCAGAGTGCGTTTGTGCTAGATATTTGTAATAAAGAAATTCGATTTCTGCGGAGTATATATGTTGATGTGATTTACATTTTTGTTGCTTGCTGCTTTTTATACTCATAACGTTAGCCACCTGTGAGTATTTTATAGACAAACTGCACGTGTGTGTAGGCGTTGCAGACATTGAAAAAAATTAAATCTCGACTATAGCTCCAGTGACAGCCGGCCTCTTATCACCGTCTTTCACTCCTGAAAACGAAGTATTTCAGGACCCATTCGATTTTAGATGTACGATTTTAGGTATACGAAATTTTTTTCTCGTTATCTACGATGAAGAATATTCTGGATTTTAAAAATCTGACACGCACCGATCATTTACGATCACTCCTGAGTTGTTTTTTTTTCCACAATGTTTTAATAAAATTTATGCGATATTCAGGTCAACACATATGTATACTCTGGGAATGTTAGTTGACAAGAACGAGACTTTTTAATTTTCAATTCAACTTCAATATTAAGTTTTGAATCCGCTGTCGATTTCACAGGACTTGATGAAAATAAATCTGCTGCACAAAGAGAAGTTTCTTGGCATAAAAATTGATTTCATCGTTATAGTCATCGAGAAAAGTTGTATATTTTATTTCGGTCACGTAAAAACATCGTAATCCGATTTCTTTCGTTGATTCGACGGCTCAAAATAGTGAATTATATATATATATAATATTATATATATAACAACATATTAGTCGATGAAAATACGAAGGATAGAAAAGAGAAGAGGGCGGGTGCCACGTGATATTGGAATCAACAAAATTGCCGTTGAACGAAATGGCAATCCCGTGGATCGGTTGAACCGTTGCAACGATAAAATCTGCGAATAAAGTGAACCAGGAGTCGAACGAATCGCCGCGATTCATTTCTTGACAAGAGATTGCTGACATTTGTTCGGCACAATTCACGAATCCTACCATTGAATAGCTATTTTTCTACGTTACCGATCGTGGAGCTTGTGTCATACCCAAACATCTCGCTTTTTCCTTATCCACTCAGGAAGATCTGACTCTCTTTGAAAAGAGACTCTGGATCTTGTGCTATTAAAATCGAGTGAACCTCAAGACGAGTCAGTACTCCTTTAGAAATACGGTTCGTAGAATATATTTTTTTCATCAAAAATGAAACGTCTTGTGGCAAGATAGTAATGATTGGCTGGATAACTTGAGAAAAGAAATTTAACCGTCGAAAGTGAATCATTTAATACTCCGTGCAACATACTGCATGAGTTTTAAAATAGTACTACTACGAAGATCCATAGACAAGGAACTATAAAATGACGTAAAAATAAAATTTAAGAAACCAGTATCAATTTGCAGAGCCTGCGTCCCAACATCAATTATTTTTTGTCATTATCAAATGCAAATAGGATTCTATTTGATCACTGCTTTTTAAATATTTGAGCAACCACATCAGCGATAATTGGGAGACTTTCATTTTCTTCTGAATTAAGGTCAATGCTCGAATTATACAGTTAAATAGGGAATAATAAAGGCAGACTCACTGAGAATTCGAGCAAAGATGGGCACCAAGTGAGCCTGCATTGAAAATTAGAGCAAGTCAAGATTCAGCGAGGGTTGAATATTGAAGTAGCTGACTTCTCAATGTATACTCGCTCAAACCTCGAGGAAAGACGCGAATGGCGTTTGTATAAGCTTCCCAAGTGGCATTCAATATCCAAGACTTCCGTAATTCAATGTGTACTCAGCTCCGACGAACCTTGACCAACTGCTCCGTCTGCCACTCAAGAACAACGAGGAGAAACGAGCCAGCATAGTCAGATCTAATGCAACCAGAGTCGGAACAGCTGCGCCATTGAGTGGCCTTGTTTTCAACTTTGATGGAACATCAAAACTAGGCCATTTCATAATGGACCGACATTTTTCAGCAAATCTTTATGAATGAACAAAAACACCCCTAAAGACTTTAATTCACGTTGCCTATTGTCCTTCATGGGCAAAAAAGCCCTCGTTAATTGCAGTTCAAATATTGTTTGTTTGTTTAATTTTTTTGTTCTTCGATTCCGGTATCATTAATGTTTTGATAACTCATGGTAGATATTTTACGATTTTATAAATTGCACCAGCTTCGAAGTCTCACATATACCAAAAACTTTGAGGCCCGACTGTGTCCGAGTAAAAAGTTTCGCCTCGATAATATCAAATTTTACGATGCGAAAATAAAATATCTCGTAAAAAGAATATCGTTGAGAAATTTTTGTAGATAAATTTCATCAACCAAATGAAGTTTTTCAATTCTCTCTCATGTCGGATTTAAGCACTGTCAAGTTTAAATGTTTTAGTCAATTCATGATGCTAGATGTATATGTATATATCGTAATTCGTCATAAGGAAAGTAATTTTATTCAATCGCCTTGATCTTTAACCCTTCAAATATCTTCCTCTTGTGATAAGTCTAACATCCGCCGTAGACTGCTTCTCTTTTTTCTTATCAGACTATTGTGTATCTCTATGATCTTGCTTTGTATGCTCGTGTCTGGATTTCATAAAGTTTATATGCTATGCTTGTGTGTCGAAGTGTCTTTCAGCGCGGGAGGTGCTCCAGTTCGTGACTTATCTCGAAGCAGAGATCCTCTCGAAGAAAATCGCGAGTCGCCCGGAGGGCTGGAGCCTTACCTTGAAATCGAGGGACTATCTTGTCTGGGCTCATATTTTTTAATTACGCGTTGTCACGAGCACAACGTCATCGTTGCATTATTGAAAAGCTAAATAATAACTCAATGAATTCGACAAAAATAATAATAAAATTGACAGAAATTGTTTGAACTCGTAAAGAAGTTCGTCGTTGAATTCGATGTCACGAACGAATTATTCTCTCCATTGGTTTTTTACTTTTTGATAAAATTGAATATCATAAATCCATAGCAAGTATACAAGAGAACGATCATCCATAAAAGTTCGCAATGATGATAAAATAGATTGAATGATCTTGTCAAATGAATTTTCAGAGATAAATCAAGGCCGTGAAACAAGTGTAACATGAAAAAAAAGAAGCAAGAAATCAAAAAGACGAGGAGATTGGTTTTGAGACCCGAGGAGATTGGACGCGGAAAACTTGAATCGATATGTATTGTCATAGTAAAAAAAACATGAGTTTGATATTTGGAATAAAGACTTCGTTATATTAATAAATAAATCAATCTCGAATAAATATTTATCTGGTACAGAATAAATTATTAAGATAAGATGTGTTTCTCTGACGTCAATTTTGAGTACAGAAAGAAATTTTGAAAGGAAAATCCTGATGATAAGTCCAAAGGTTTTGCAATACGTTATTCTCGGAAAGTTGAGTTCAACCCCATCGATCGTCACGTTGCACCGTGGATAGCGAGGATTTGAAAAATAAAATAAAAATAATGGGAAAGAGGTACGTCCGCGGTGATTTGCTGGCGAGCTCAGAATAAACCGCTGCCACGCTTTGTCCAATCGAATAAATCAATTTGACATGATCTGATTCGTTTCGACTTGGCTGAACGGACGTTTCAAGAGGTTTTCCGTGCATCGATGGGAAAGCCCAAGTCAATAATCGCTGCAATCTTGCCTTGACGGCTCAATTCCTAACTGAACTAATATCTTTTCTCCTCCCCGTCTTCGTCTCTTGATTACGACGGGATCATCGACCCCGTCTCGTATTATCGTGACACCTTAATTTCACAGCTCAGACAATGGTGATGGGGAAAAGTGAATTTTTTTTTTTTTAAACGGAAAAGAAAAAATTACATTATTTTATTCTCATTTGAAACTTTTATATGACGTATGCAGTCCATTTAAGATGTTTCAACATTTTGATATGCATTTTAAATATATTCTCTTCTTACAGAATTTAATCAAATAATTTTATGTCAATAAACAAATGATGAGTTTTGAAATTCTGAAAGTAGGTCGTCCTAAATTGGCATTGTTATGTAATGAAGTGAAAGGTCTCGAGTTAACAAAGTACTTTGATATAAATATTGAACGAAATTTCTTAATACTTATGTATAAATAACAAGTCACGATAGCAGGAAGTAATGACTAGGGAAAAAGAGAGTTTTTAGAACCAGAAAGAGATTCAAGGGTTTGTGTGTGCGAGTGTGTGTTGAAAGAAGAATCCTGGCTGTGCGAGGTTCAATACAGGGGCGATTTCCTTGGCTCTCTATCGTCGATGTTAACGATAATTAATGAAATACGTGACCTAACGAAGCGCGAACAAAGTATCAGTGGACGGCTCGGAATGGTTTTTTTTTTGCGGGGGTGGAGATATATATAGGTATACGTGAGGGGGTGGTTGACGAACAAGAGGAAGGGAACGTTTGGTCGGTTCCTGAAGCGTGCGAAAGTCGCCGGGCAAACTGCTCCTGTATTAACGACCAAGTAGCCAAAGAGAACTCGAGTTGTATACTCGGGCCAATACATCGAGAAGCCTTCTCGTCTATATAACTTCCAACCTGGACCGTGTTAAGGGTGCAAGCAACAAGGAATAACGCCTAAAAAACTTCTACGTATATACTTATATGTGAACTTGTACGAGACTGTATATATTTCGACACACATACACATCTTTACACGTGATGCAACTCTCTCCGTGGAATCGAGGCGCTTTCCTCGCCGACACGGGGGCGCGCTACCCCCGTACCAACTTTCCGTGCCTCTTTTACCAACCGAGTCTCGAATTGCACTCACGTACGAGTCGGCATCGTGGAAAATAATTGTCGATCCTCTCCCTTCCATCCTCACCAACCCTCGCCTCGTTTAACGAACGTTTCGAGAATCCACAATTTCTCTCGACAATCGGTATACATATCTCGCCCCACTTACGTAACCGATTCTGATACCTATATCCGGTTTCACCAGCAATCTAGGTGCGCCCATGAGTTATACGCCGACATATAATATGTATATGTCTACTATGTTATGAACGCTTCGAAATTATTTCAAATGTTTGTTTCTGGGTTCCCTCTTTTTTTTTCTCATCTCTCGTTTTATCACTTCCTGATTGAAAATCAGATGAAACGAAAACATCTGACAATGCTACTTGTATACGGTAACGAAGGCTATAAGACGAAATTCTAAAAATTATTATTACGTATTATAGAATTTAAAAAAAAAATCTACATTGAGAAAAAAATGGTTGATTCAATAGAAATTGATGATGAAAGAGTTTTGTCAATTGAATTGCGCGGTTTTTTGTCAGAATGAACGGGTAGATAAAAAATTAATGTGTTCTTTCAATGGTTTATGACATTATGATGATCATACTTATATATCATTGGCACGCCATAATCAGAGTTTTTGTTGTTCCAATAACTTTTTTTCTCCGTGTAGACTGAACAGAAAATTATCCATGTTTTGCGATGAGTATGAATTGAAAAATTCCGTTTCGGAATTGAATTTTTACTTTCGCAACTTTTCCACAGCACTCATAAAAAATTTTGGCAGCTAAAAAAGCTCGAATTCTTTTCTACACCTTTCAGTTATCGCGATAATTTTTATTGTGAATTTCTAACAATTAGTAAAAATGGCCATTTTATTCATCGCTTGTTCATTCTTACAAGTTGAATTAAGAATTGAGAAAATCTGTTAACGATAAAGTTCGCAAAGAGTGTGTTTCTATGAGTTTCTTGTTCTCAATGAAACAGTAGGGTTTTCAAAATATCTTTTTTCCATTTGATTCTTTAAATTTCAACTTTCTTGTTAAATGCTCTGGAAAGTGCATTTATAGAAGATGGACGATACATACATTCAGAGAACGTATTCGGTTGATGGTTTTCGCGTATGCGAACGATTGTTCTACCTCCGTTGGAGTTTTCTGTCAACAGGGAGAGACGTGCCTTCGAATACAACGGGACCTGTGGCGCGGGCGAGGGGGAAGCGGGTTAGGTCGGACACGAAGCGTGTAAAATACCGGTGGAAGAGGAAAAAAACGTAAGCTTTGAGAAGGGGAAGTTAAAAGCGAGTGAATGGTGCATGCGGCTTTTCTCTCCAGTTTTGCAAGAAGTCTAGGGAATGATATTGCAAACCACAGTCGTTGCAAGCTCGTACAGTATATACAGGTAGAGTATTACGTATAAATATTTGACATATACCGCAAGTATTCATATACATATATAGATATAAATAAACCGTATAGGAATGTGGTGAAGAGGACAAGTTCCAGTATGTGTGGATAACACACATATACACAAAGACTCTTCTCCGCGGAGGGACCTTTATCTGTCGAGTATTTTCCACTGAATTAAGTTTCTTGCCTTCTGTTCTCCAAGTTTATGTGTTTCGCGGCGAGATAGTGGGAGCTTGCGCTCATCTTCCGCGTCGACCGCGTGCCTTTACTTCCTGGCGTATAACTGTGCTCCGACCAAGTACGTATAGAGAGAAGAGACTTTGTGCAAGAAGAAAGCGAGGGATAGAGAGAGAGAGAGAGAGCGAGGTATGAGCTTTTTGTTTGCCTCGGTGCGCAATATCGCGGCACGAGCGATGAGACCCTTCTCCTTTTTCTTTGGGAGCTTTCTCCAATGCTCTTTAACTCAGAGGACCAGCCATCTTTTTCTCTCTTTCTTTTTGAGACTGCTTCCCTCTGGTATAGATGCTTTTGCGGCGCGTCTTTTTACTCGTCGTGGCTTCTTTATCTTTTGGTCGAATGACTGTGTATATATGTGTATATAATGTATATGCAGGATGAAAGCTCTTCAATGTAGCTGGCATTGTCCTTGCTCAGTTTCATCGGTTTTACGCAATTCATCTTTCTTTTCGTAGCATCCCCAGGGACTTCTCATCATCATTCTCTTTCTTCTTTTTCTTATTCTTTCTACATCTTCTGTTTTTTTTTTTTTTTATTTTTTTGCCTGCGGTATATCCTTTTTCCTTGGATGACACCTGCTCCACATCTTCGTCCTTTCAACTTGTGGTAATACCGGCGACTGTTCTTTCAAGTCCTCGCAGAAATGCCACGGTCGATCTTCCCTACTTTCGTCTTGTCTCTCTGCTGCAAGTATTATTCGCCAGATGCTTTACTTCTTACATTATCTTAGGGGAAAAAACATCTCGACTGGTGTACGTGTTTGTTCCTCATGTCCCTCTTCGTATATGGAACCTCAGGAAGGTTGAAAAAAAATGATAACGCTCCTCGGTTCAATTAATTTAAATTTTCACTGTAATTGAATCGTTATTTATCGCATCATTAGTGCAATAAATCGTTGCTCTGGATTTTTAAATATTATTAAATACGGAGATATCCTGATGGTGTACCATGCATAATCAGTTTGCGGCACAGTGACGGCACGCTGACTGCACGCAACCGTATTCTGCTTCATTCCGGCTGAATGGATTTCTATCTGGGTATTCTTAAATACGGTGCAAGTATCTGAAAAAATTGATGGACGTGCAAGAACCTAATGACAAGCTCCGGGCTTCAATGATAGAATATTTTATTTATAAAAATACCGGGCTCGCCGGATTTATCATAAGCGACAGTTTCAGAATGTTTTTTTATTGATGGAACGATTTTTGTTGAACAAAGTTCTTGAATTAAATATTTATGTATATACCCACGTATATAGATACATATATAATGCATATCCATGCATGTAGATAAAGATCAGTATATACCGGAAGAATAGGAAAAAGCTCTTGAGATTATACTTTTTCCGGAGGCTCATGGGATTTTCCGTGAGTGCCTATGAACTCGAAAGTCCATTCCGCAAATCACATTACCTAAGTCTTGTTCCGGGGGATTCTTAAAGGCTTTCAAAAGGCTTCGCGCGTGTGCCTTCCACTTGGTCTCTTAGCTATAAGGAAACAGACAGAGACAGAGAGAGAGAGAGTGGGAGAGAGAAAGAGAGAGAGAGAGAGAGAACGGGAGACCTCATGGTGTGGACTCACCCCATTGCTCCTATTCACTGCAACGTGGCCATGGTCGTCGTCCATTTATGTATGTATATCTATATTTTAGGACACATCGACCAATACTTTGGAGAAAAAGAGCTAGAGAAGAGTTGCCTGACCTTTTCTCAATGGCTTTCGCCCTCATACAGAGTACACATCCAGTATTATGCCCAGTTTGAAAAGCTTTTCTATCCGTTATTTTTCTATCTAGAGTATTTCATCGATTATCGGAATCATATTTCAATTCGTTTCTTCGTTCCTTTTTTTTTTCTTCAATCTTCGTCTCTTTCTTTTTCTCTCTGTCTTTTCTTTCTATCGACTAAAACATATAATGTACTAGGTGAATTTAGTATGTAGTAAATATACCATACAGGAGACCCGTGAACTCGACTACCGAATGGAGCTTTTACTTTTATTCCTCCGGGGGCAAGTTCGCAGTCAACCGGATATCTATACATACATTTTTCTTATATAAGTTATAACAGGTTATTTGGGGCCTTTTCAAAAGACCAAAGACCAAAGACGCGCCCCGCGTCTATATAAACACAAAATGATAATTTATTTGATCGTCCTTTCCAACTCGCATCCAGAGTAATACGAGCTTCTCTCATTATAATTACAAATGTGAAATTTAATGCAGCGCCGAGTCGTAAAGAAAGAGAAAAAAAAACCATAGGGTAGTTTCATATCTTGATGCGACATTCCCGTAATAATTTCAGAACGTGCAGACTGGAAAGCATCCCGCTACAGCTGTTCTTAAGTGCTCATACTTGGTTCGATGAGCTTGGAAAAAGGGGGTGTTTGCAATATTCGTACTCGGATATATGCTCTTTTCGTATAAATATATTCGCTTGTGACGTTAGAACGGGCTCGATGCTTTTGTATACACAAATGTGTAGTCGCGTTCGAACCCGTTGACGTCTGATGGGTTTTGCATCCAGGCTTATGTGCCAGCGAAAGTAAAAGATCTGCTTTCAAGGAATTTCTGGTATGCACTTGAAAAATAGAAAAGAAAAAACAAGTATCCGTATCTGTGTGAAAATTATATACGTGCAGACTGCTGTGTGTTTGATACTTGTGTGTTTCAGAGCAAGGTGTGGCAAAATAAAATACGATGCTCACGAGCTCGAGTTGCGGAAAATAGAGGATGAAATTGCATTCCGCAATGACTGGATATAGCTACATATAAATGTATATATATAAAAAAAAGGGAGACAGAGAAGAGAGAAAAAAGACGAAAGCTCTCGGTTTTTTCGCGGACATCCTTACAAAAGTGTTCGTCGAGGCTCTGCGGTGTTGGCCGTGAATGCGTCTAGACAGCTCCACTTCACGCAATGAAAACACACCAGTCGACTCTTCTGATGCAAAGTTTCATTATTTACCAGACACACGAATACACACAGTTCCCATATGCAGTATGCATACGTATATATATCTGGGAAAACAGAGAGTAAACGCACAGAGAGACATCCCGTTCTTTCTTGCCCACCTTGGGATTTATTCTTTCGAGCCTGAATCCAGCTTCCGTATACGCGAGTCACGATCCTCTCGGGCGTGCAACCCAAGCTTTGTACCCGTCTTGACATCACCTTTCTTCCTTTTTGACCAGTTTCAAGCGTCTTTCTCACACGTTCGTAAAAAATTAAAAATGAGTGACCGACCAGCGTTATTTCTAAATCGTAGAAAATATTTTTTCACTGCATGCCACGTTTTTGATCAACGAATCGTCAATTTATTAATTAACGACGAGTATGATCGTGAGAAATATTTGAATTTTTTTCAGAAATGCACGTCGCACTTTGCTTTTGTCATTGAATATATTTATTCTCATTATTGCTTGATTACATCAAATCATTGAATTAGAATTTTCAACAGTTGTCACATCATCTCATCAATGTTATCTGCGTAGAATAAAAATACTCGGAAGTTTCTTTGACATTGTTTCTCCATACATTTTTCATTGCCCACAGGCCGCCAATACTATATGGTCTCAGAATGGGTCGGACAAGCAGGTGATTTGTTCACTGCTGCGGATCTTAAGTTGTTTTATTTTGGGACGTGTACGTTCTGAGTCGCAGAATCATATATACACATGAGACATCATGAAAGGCAGCTTTCCTCGCGTGCTCTTGATGCTTACGAGAACAAATGTTTTCTCTTGGCTGAAGAATACAGATGGTGTGTCAGCAGATCTGTATCGCGAAGAGCTACTGAGACAGGAGGAATGAGTGGAAAATCGAATATATATAAATATATAGAGAAAGATGTATATATGTGCTTGAAAGAAAATAGAATGCGTTTGTTCATTCTGTTCTACATTTGGTACAAAAGAGTGGCATTAACGAAAGGAAAAGAGCGAGGGAGAGAAAGAGAGAGAGAGAGAGATTATTAGGGATGTTGAAATGGCTGTGGTAGACAGCCAGGGTGTATTTTGTCGCAGCAAAGAGTTGGGACAATAATCTCGATTTGGCCCCAGCTCAGTCGTTATACGACAAAGCACTACGTTGCGACACAATACAAAAATTCTGCCATACATACACGGTATGAAGGTATGTGTGTATAAATTGTATATATGTATTTGAGTATATAACAATATTTATACTAGAGATCGGGACGGTTAAGGGTACATAAAATTGCATAAAATATTTGATAGAATATTTTTGTTTTCCATTCTAGTACATGAAGGAATTGATTTTTAATATTGTTGATCGTAAAAGAGCCATCGGTTGTTTTTTACCATCATCTACGTCGATAGACCTTAGAGGAGGATCCATTTTTCATTCGTCTTCAGACTCGCTAATTTGATTAAATTCGTTTCAGCCTTTGATTACTTAATCGTCGGATTGTATCATCGTATAAGTACATCGATTCAATTTCAATGGATGTCGAAGTTGTTTTTAACGAAAATTAAAAAGAAAATACAACAGATAGAACCGATCAAAATTTATGGGAATCGAAAATGGCAGACTCCAGCTTGCCACGGTTGATCCTGCGGGTATCTTTATGACTACTAATCCGATAGGAATAACTCCACTCCTTTTCTGATGTGGCTGTCATAGCATACTCGTTTCTATGAGGCTGTTGGAAAGAAAATCTTTCGACAAAACCTTTCGAATGACGATTAATCAGAGCTATTATAGGCTAAAAGAGAAGAATGTAGTGTTTGGGAGACACGTGATAAGTAGTATTCGTTTTCTAGGTTCATATCATGTTTCTTCTACATACAGGACCGATATACTTATATGTACAGAGTATGCTGTATACAGTAGGTATGTACTGGAACAAGAGAGAATTGACGTTTCAGTTCGAAGTACACAAGGATCCCGCCTCCGGCTCCTGCTATATACGTTGGTTATATACGCTTTCGAAAGCTCTAATGAGAATTTCACCGGAAGTCTACCGAAAGAATTGTGAACGCCAGAAGCACCCGGTCATATCCGCGCTTTGTCGCGTCATTCTTCGTGAAAAAGCTGTAGAAAAAAAAGTGAGCGCCCCGTAACATGCTACAAATATAGTACAAACAATTTTCCGTACCGAGTAAACTGTTGAGAGATCTTTCTCTATATCTCTTCCTTTTCTAAATTTTCTCTCGATTCGATTTAGAGGTTTCAACGATGTACACATTGCTTCAGCTACGAAACTTCTCGTCTTTCTTATCGATCGTATTGAAAGCTTTCATATTAAACTTTTGAAAGTTCAGTCACAGGAATCGTGGGTAATTCTATAGGATCGAGAAGTCATTAGTTTTTAATTGCTTTTTATGAAATGTTTGATTGTAAAACTTCCGACTTCACATTGATGTCTCGAGATGTCATTTTCTCTAATGAAAACAAAAAAAAAAACGTATTTATTTTACAACATTCGATCTTGTTAATTCACGTTCAATCGCTGTGTGTTTTCGAAGTTATCTACAAAATGCTCGTACCATTCGTTGTCAAGGAACCAAAAATACTCGATTCCTTGACAGCTCGATCCAGCGATGTGCGCGAGATCCTTTTTTTATTATTCGTCTTTATTAGTTGGTCGGATGAGATCTCGGAATGGGTCAGTGACGTGAGAGTAAAGGGGGATGCGAATGAAGACAGACGCGTTGGATTTTCAGCAAGAGGGGTTTCAAAGCGGGCGCGTTTATCGAACAATGGACCAGACCCATTGTCATGCAGATTCCCCTTGCCTAATATAAAGTGATCATCAGAGGCACCCACAGACAATCACCAAAACGCGTTAGCACCTAGTCTACGCCGTACCACCCAAACTGCCTTGTACCGCATGTACCATTCCCTTCATATTGATACATACATACACCCTCGTGCACACAAATACACACATATATTTGCGAATATAACTCGTGCGTAAGTTTATTTCTATAGATATATGGATACCAGGGAAACGCACCCTATCTACAGAGGCACGATGATTCCGACGGGATATATATTCGCACGATGATACAGTCGCTCCTCCCCCTCTTCACCATTTTTCACAAAGTCTGTAACCAAGGCAACTCTCTATTCCGTATAGTGCTGTTATCGCGTCAAATATTCATAGTATCGAGTGAAATACGTGATACACATTATTTCAAACAATCTTTATCGGTGTAAATTTAAACCGACACGATAAAAATAAGATAAATTGATAAAACAGTTTTAATCTAAATAAATAGGTGAAAATTTAGATCTTCGTGGTTCATGGTATTGTGGGTTATTTTATCGGATAGGAATCGGAATTTATCGACATGGGAATCAGTCAAGACGAAGCATTTTTTTTCTATCATAGTTTTTTTTCTAATTTCCTGGGGCGTTTGACTTTTTTTTTCCTGAAGTAAAAGTTCGTGGTAATACGTGACATTTACAATATTACATCACCTAAATTGAGAAGGTTTTGTAGAGGCGAAACACACTTGAAAACAAAATGACAAACGTTTCAATTTGATTTATCGTTGTCTGAATCAATCGACGGGGGTTGTATTCCTCGGTTGTTCACGGGTGTGGGATTAATTTAATCAGGTTTCTGAAACGAGCAATTGCATGACGAGGATGGCTAAAAAAAAGGAGGAGAATTGGATGAGAGAGACACTTGAATTTGCAAGGGAAATTAACAATGTTTTCCCTCTCTTCTTCTTTCTCTCTCTCTCTCTCTCTCTCTTTCTCAAGGATCACTCGACGTTAAGTAGCCTTCCGCATCGTGAAACGTTCCACTTTAAAGGCACCACCGGAAAGCTCCGCGACACCTCACACCCTAGTTTCCCCCTTCATCTCTTCGCTCTTTTTTTCTTTCGTCACTTGAACTGTCACCCGCAAAAACATTCGATCTTCCTTTGTGAGTAGGAAAAAGAAATTCGATCGAGTGTCGTTAGCCCTCTTGGTGATTTAATGGTTCTTTTTTACTCTAACTATTACTTGATGAGTTCCTGACTCAATAAGCAATTAATAATTTTCAATTTACTTCATCACGTGAGCTTCATTAAAGAATTAACATTAAAATAAAATCCACTTGAAATTAATGTGATTCGAAAACTTAAAAAAAAAAAATTAAAAACCATTGGAATCTGGAGAATAAATGTATAGAACGTCAACGCAATAACAATAATGCAATATTTTTATTTATATTTACGTCGTTGTCTGTTTGATCGCAAGCACCCTTCAACTCACATATATAATATTTTTCGGAAATGCAGAGTACAACAATTGGAAATATGTAATTTTTTATAATATTCAACAATGAAACACTTTTTTCGGGTGTGATACTTTCACATGAAGCATAATAGCATTATCAGTTTAGAAATAATCTGATTATTTATTATATGAATTAGGAAATCAGGAAGGAACAATATGGCACCAACTTGAAAGTATATTCTTACAAACAAAATAAAATATATTTGCAAACTGGTGAACCATAAGAAATGTTATATGAGAACATGCATGTAAAAAAATATCCGAGTCGAATAGTGATAAATCTCCTTTCAGTAGCCTATTTCTGCGATTGAGAGACAAGAATTTTTAGATGCATAAATGAAATGAAAAAAATCTCATTTATCAGTCTCTCTCATTTACTTACACGGAGAGAAATTTTTGTGTCAGGACAGCGTAGGGCACGCTACTGCCACAAATTTTATTTGTTAATATGGTGACGACAAATTTATTTGCTGCTGTGACAAAAGTTTTGTGTCAAGAGTGATGTGTCGCATGAGCAGAAACTTTTGGCTGATTGAACAAATCTTTTTGCTGGTCGAGCAAATTTTTTTGCTAGTCGAGCAAATTTTTTTGCTGTTCGAGCAAATCTTTTTGCTGGTCGAGCAAATTTTTTTGCTGCTCGAGCAAATCTTTTTGTTGGTCAAGCAAATTTTTTTGCTAGTTGAGGGTTTTTGTTTTGACATGAGGTTATTCATGTAATGCTCCTCATTCGCGGGTAAATGGTTTTTTGGTTGTAGAAATAAAACAAAAAAAAATTCATTTCATTTGTACGTGTGACAATTATCCATTTTTTACCAGTATCGGTACATACATAGATAAATTCATGAATTAAAATTACCTACCTAACCGGGATTCGAACCTGTTCCTACTACCTCACTACCTATGAACCCTAACCATTACACTACCGACCGCTTGTGAAAAATTAACATTTATTCCGCTTACTTGTATTTGCATAACAAAAAAATAAACAAATAATCGCATGAACTTGTAAAAATAATTCAATGCTTTTGGACGGCATCAGTCTATTCGAATATCAAAAATAAATATTTTTATACAAAAAAATCACACATAGGGAAATATATAAATTTTTCCAAAAATTTTAATTTTATTAAAAAATTTTTTATATAAAAACTTTACATAAAAATATTTTACATCAATTTTACGTTAAATTTCGTAAATACAGTTTGATTTAAATACTGCACCGTAAAACTACATACTTTCCATATGTGTGATGATGTGTGTGAGATTTTTCGCGTAATACACACGCACAACCAAAGGAACAAAGAATAAACCCTTGTATGCTAAGTTTGTTAATACGATATCCGTAAAAATGCTCGCTGAGCCAAATTAATATGTTACTGTAGCAAATACTTTGCTACATTGGCATAGCATTTGCTACTTCAACAAATCTTTTGTGGGTTCACATTTTTTGTTTCCGTAGCAAATATCCTTATGCTGCTATAACTAAAAATTTGCTACAGGAACTTATAATTTTGCTACTGCTACTAAAATGCTACTAGCAAAAAATCTTTTGCTGTTGTGACGGGATCATTTCTCTCCGTGTACTTACACATAAATCCGTGAGATTCCATCTATGTTAAAATTATTGGAGATCGAATCATTCGGTCTACAAACAAGATGAAAACATGTTTATATATTTTCAAATCTATATTCGGTCGATATAATAATAATAGCTCTGGATGCATAGCAAGGAGTCTCTTCCCTGGGTTTAACAATTGTTCCGATTAGTCTTCCCCGAGCAACATACCCGAACACAATTAATTCTAGCGTATGTTGTCATAGGCACCGTTTGATGTCCACGTCAGTGGTATATCACGCTTCACGTCACGATACGGTCCCCTAATTGCTGAATAATTAGACCGTTGCTATCACTGACGAGTACCAAAATTATTTCTACCTACCTATATATAACATACAGTATCTGTCAGAATATAAAACAGCTCCGTTCGTGTCGAATTTTCTATTATTCGGCACCAAATGAGAGATTTTTTTTTATCGTCACAGTCAGCTTCATCTTTCCGATGAGGTTCGCGAATCCCTAAATTATTTTAACCGACTCCGAAGAAGATATTAATCAAGAGGAATTTGAATGATCATCATTCGTGCTTGATAAGGTTAGATTTTTTGCCAGTGAGATTCGTGTCAATTTAAATTATATATATATTATTTATTCATATTGTATCAAAGTGATTCTTAATCATTAATAATATGCTCTGATTTGTGAATCACCCAGTAACGTGCACAATAACTATTTTGATCCAATTTAGAATGCTTCGTTACCGATTTTACAATTAGCTGACAACAATCCTAACAACGCTTGACAGATTTATTAGAAATTATACGCCTCTCGAGTTTTGCTCGTAAAATCAAATATAATATTCCACTTTTGTGGAAAGTCTCATCTTCTGAAGTCTGCAAATTTATCCATCTCCCGGGCCAGATATCTATCTCGTGGATGATTCAATCGATTCTCAGGCGAGGAACAAAGTATTGGGAAATCCCATGGGAAATATACGTGGTTGGAATTAAACGGTTTTTCTGAGACGATGCTACTGCCTTGTGGTGGTGGTCCGCAATTTATAGATGCTTTCCATTCTCTCCTCTTTCTCTCTTACTCTTTTACCCACCCGTTTTGCGCGATTTTCACCAGATTTATATATCCCTCGACAGCGAACCATCATCTCTTTTCATCAACGGGAAATATACTCTCGCGACTTCTCGTCTCTGGATCCTTCAGTTTTATTATAAATTATGTGGAAACCTGATAGAGTACTGCGTGCAGTTCAATCTTGCATCGCAAATTGCGTTAAGAATGCACGTCACGCGGAATGAAGGATCTTCAACGAATTTTATCGAATGCATCATTTAGGTTTTCCAATCCACGAATCATATCAAGAGACTCGATAGAGTCTCGGGACAATTTTATATTTTCCAATAATAACCACGTTGACGGATATGAAAATTAACCTCGAGGAACTCAAGTTAGTCGCTGGTTAATGTCTAATTTTACATCTTCATGATGTTTTTAAAACAACTTGAAAAATAAGTATTTGAGAAACTTTGTTAACGTGTAATTCGTTCTGATTTCAAAAATAACGAAGGGCTTGAAAAGAATACCAACAATTTGATATTTCTTGTTAAATCTATAACTTCAATCGGATGATGTAGTGATAGATCCTATTATATTTTTTCTTTCGAAGAGCGCCTGTATCATTTCCTTTGGTAGCGGAAAATATAGCGAGGAATTATCTTTTACGAAAGAATGGAGCGTAATTTTTCTTCAAATTATTGAGAAAAAGAAGTATTTAGAAAAAAAATGAGGGATAGGCAGTGAAGTTGCAGCAGCAAGAATAGCCACTTTCTTATCGAAATTGAATCTGACTTTGTGAAGTCTCATTTTAAGAATCGTCTCTTCTATACACACATGTATACGGGTACAGTATATTTTGCGAATAGTTGCCGATCTCTTGGGAAGTTTCTTATCAAATGAAATATGTATGTGTCCTGCTATTATGTATACAGGATCAAGTATGTTCATAAATGCATAAATGTAGAACGTTTCTATGAAGGTACATTAACTATAATATGCGGCTTATCACTGGAGCATAAATCGTTTCTGCTCTCAAGAAAAGCCAATCCAGAGCTTTTAACGCCACTCTCTTCCAATATCGATACTCTAGTAGTTGAACAACAAGCAACTTTTCAGAACTACTACATCATGCATGCATGTGAGTATAAACAAGAAGAAATTCAACAGTTGATCAACAATTTCTTTAACCCATACTTTTTTTTTTTTTTTTTTTTTACTAAGCTTCATTAAATTATCATGTCTCAAAACTATCCCTTAGACATATACTGCAAGTCTGCATGTAAATCTCTAACAAAAAGATCTGAACGCAATTATTTTGAAAACAATTCCGCCACTCCAAATAAGTACATTTTTTTCTTCGATGTGATACAATACGTTCAGGTATCGGGGGTTGTTACGATGAAAGTCTAAAAAGGTATCGTGTAGTTAAGGTGCTGTGAGAAAGAACGTGATGATGATCTCCTTTCTTGGCAAAGAAGGGTTTTACCTACCTACGAAGAAAAAGGCAGTTCTTTCTTGGTGTAAAGTTTACAGGAGATGGGGCTAGAAGAGAGTTGAAGGTGACAAGTGCGCCAGGGGTAGATAAGATAAGCCTTCTACTTTGTAAGCGCTGTATCCAGAGGACATACACATATAATGTCTATATAGATGTAGTAAAGGTTTATAGAAGAGAGAGCACTATAGAGGTAGGATGATCCTCGCAGAACTTTGTCGGAGTTATCCGTAGTTCGCTTCATCGGCTGGAACACGAAGGAGACTGAGAGAGAGAGAGAGAGAGAGAGAGAGAGAGAGAGAGAGAGAGAGTTACTCCCAGGGTCGTGCCGACCCTTTATCTACGTCACGTCAGACTTATCGTAGATAGCATGACCAGTTATTATCATCCGGAGTCCCGCGTTAATGGCAGTATCATTTCATTCTATTATCCCGAACAAACTACTGTAGAACGTCCTGAATCGCAATGGGTGGGAACGAGGCTGCAGGACCTAATCAATGCCAACCTTGGCCTAACTTCGTTGATGTACACTGAACACCTTGTTACGAGAAATTGCAACTACTGAAATTACCTATCTACCACGAATTGAATTGATGACAGTCCACTGAAACACTCATTGTTCACCAGGAAGGCAAACTTCCGAAAGCACCAAGATTGATTTCCTGTAATTATACAAGCAATTTTCGAATGACTAGAAAGAATTTTCCAGCTCGATTAAAAAGATCTCATTTCATGATGCTGGGAATGAATCAATGCATTGCAAACTAAATTTCTCTGCGTCCAATGAATTAATTGTTCGGGATAAATCACTTTTTATCTTTGATTTCAAGTTCACCGACGGGTCCACGAGATTTTATACCGAGATTCCCCAACAACGTGGCAGTCATGCCTGGAGGGACAAATGACAAAACAATTTGCATAAAAAAATGTATCATCGTCCTAAAGTGCCTTGTGTGTATATTTACCGCTCATCCATCAAGAGGTACCGGATCGTTATTCAGATATACATTTCTAGTGTGTACGCGTATATGAAATATGAGGAATTCCACGCCAAATCGGCTACTGCAACCTTTGCATTCTTCATTTTGCTGATTTTTTTTCCTCTTTCAATCGTACCGAAAGAAGATCCACCTGATTTTTTTGAAATTTTCATCTCCAAAAATTTATCCAGCAGAAATTTTTGGAAACTTGTCAGTTTTTTTTTTTTTCATTCATTTATAATTCTTTGAAAATTAGAGCAAATCGAATGGATCAGGAGCCAAAATTTTTGTTCTTGAATGTTCTTTCATTTTTAAATATTAAAAAAATTATGAAATTAATTATTTAACCTGTTTGCTAAATTTTAAGCATAAAATCATTTTTTCTACAGTGATTGTCTTCTTCGATCTTTTTCAAATTTTTTCACGAAAAGTAGTTATTTTTTTGATGAATTTTAAACCTAGTTTAATCGTGGGCAAATAATTTTTCCTATGTGTTTCTATGATTTTATTAATTTTTTTTTTTTTTCAATTTCCAGTATAAGGTCATTTTTTAGCGTGATTTTCATCTTTGATTTTATTTACATTTTTTCACTAAACGTAGTTTCGTAAATTCGTAGCTTTAACGAATTTTAAGTCCAATGCGATCGCGGGAAAATCATTTTTTCTATGTGTTTTTATGATTTTACTGATCTATGCTCTATTGCTCTTATAGCTGGATAAATTTTTGAGATAAAAATTTCAAAAAAATCACATGAATTTCTTCCGGTGCGTTTGAAAAGAGAAAAAGAAATCAGCAAAATGAAAAATGCGAAGGTCAAGCAGTGGCCGATTTGGGGTGGAATGACCCATACATGTATATATAAATACTTACGGTTCATCGTCGTGAGCTCGGGTATGGAAGAGACGAAACACAGTGGCGGCATCGTCTACCAGAGAAGTGACAAAGTGTCGGAAAGTTAGGACACCCGTGCGCGACCCGCCTCCTATAATTTGCTGCTTCTGGCTTGCTCGTGTACTTCGTGCGAAGCTCCGAAAGCTCAACCGAGTTCTCTCTTTCTCTCTATCTCTCTCCATTCTCTCTTTCGTTCGCAACTCTGGCAATACAGTTTCGTAGCCTGCTCTTGCGCGCAGGGGTGTCTATTCGCATAAATCTGCCGGGGATGACTCAGCCCCGGTGACACACAGCGCGATAATCGAGCTTGACAGAAACGACAGAGTTTCATGACTTTTTCGCTTCTTCTCTCTCATACATACATCACACATACATGCACTAATACTTGTTACTTCTGTAAAGAAAGATAATTTTTATAATCGTCGAATTATACCCAAAGGAACATTTATGTACGCATCCGCTGGTGATTCACGAATCTTTTACGACACATCGTATAACTATCAAAGTATATGAGAGCATACAGCCATTTATCAATGTAGAAGCTGTACCAAAAATTATGTGCAAGTTCTAAGTAATAGTTAGATGATAAATAATGTTAATAGAAATAGTAATAAGATAAATAGATGTTAAGGTGAAAATGCTTCTTACATTTTTCTTCGTCGAGTACCACGATGAGATTATTATCTAGTAACTAGTGGTAGTCAATCCGATGCTTCGTCCAGAAAAAGTGAAAAATCACAAGTCTTAAAATCGTGGGGAAAATATAAAAAAGGTCTTTTTTAGAACTTGGTGGTGTATTCTTTTTTTTAAATTTCGTACGTGATTTCGAGGACACTGTATACCGATACGAATGAGTACACGTACACAACCTCATATAGATGTATCTATATGGGAATGAACAGAATATAGAGTTCAAATCGCTCTGTACTCGAGCATCCTCAACTGGATGTGGTACCGCGCTGGAACGTGAACTGGTTAAAGCTTTTCTCTTTGATATGTGAGTCTCAAAGGAATCTCTTCGTTAACCGAGGACCAGCGCATAACCTCAGTTTGAGAAATCAGTGCTCCAAAAACCGCGCTACCATCCCCAGACTGTATCTATTTCGCTGTGGCTCTTTGGTTTCCGATAAGCCGACGACCCATGTCCTTTTCGGATGTTGCGTTACGTACACTCCAATCTCAATGATTCCACTTAAACCTCTACCATTTTAGAAGCAAAAATATTTTTTTTTACTTTATCATACAATTAAATATTTTCTCGGTATGGTAATGTATTTTTTTTTCAGGAAAACTATTTTATTGTTAACGTTTAACGAATCCTTGATATGTCTAGATCCCGGATGAAACGATCTCACCGGAACGTTGGGTGAAAAAGTGACTCTTGACTTTTGCTTGTCACTTTTCCATTTTTTTTCGGTTGACCTTGGACCACAACTTTTCGTAGCCTCCGAGTTTGTATAATTTCTCCTTTACGTTGCTCTCACGGGTATGCTTGAAGTGGCATAAAGGTATGAACGCTCGTGTCTTTAATATCAATATAGATAGGGTCCGGGTCGGGAACTCTTATGGAGCGTGCAAAGACTTCTTTCTCAGCAGCATAATATGTTCTCCCACGTGCTCTGTAGACTCTGATGCACATGAAAAAAGTGAACTGTAGATGTGCAAGGGTGTGTGTGTGTGTTTTCTGCGCTATCGCTATATTATACGTGCAAATGGCGAATTCAAAGCGTGCCCGTCAGACCACTTAAGGGTCATAAAGTGCCTGAATGACTAGAGCACTTCAGGGGTGGCAGGCTTTGCGAAACAGAAGAGACGCAAACTTTTTGAATGGCTTGAGCCAAGGCGCATCATAGCCAATGAGATCGTCTGTATGAGTAGAGTATACGTACCTACTTGTGTCCTCTTAATGAGAGCCTTCGGATGGTGTTTCAGATGAGGTGTAAAATGCAAATAGAGTTAATTACATTGGCGAACCAATGAACGCAGAAACATCTTGATATGATATGGCTTTATTTGATAAAACTTTAAGAATTTTCTAAACTCATAGGCTATTAGGTACTACCGAAGTTTTTGGATAATGAAACAATCCAATTTCCCACCCAATCACGGATGGTGTTGTTTTCAGTTATCGCATCACTGATGACAGATGTCTTTTTTTTTAACAGTAGTATATAGTGTCCTATCACACTTTCTTGATCTTACGAAAAAGTTTGGAATCATAACATGGATGTTTGTGTCTACGCGAAATGAATGCGAGAACATTTAAAGGCATCAGGTCCCTTACTGAAGGAGATACTTTTTTCAAACTGACTGTGACGTTGACTCAAGTCTGCTCGTCAAACTTTTTTTTTCACCTAGACCAATCGATCAGCCATTAAAGACGGGAAAGTTGTCGAAAAAGGTCTCTTGAGAGAAGAACCCTTGTAAAACTTTATCACTCTCGATAATCAATCGTACTGTACATAGATGAGAAAATGAGGAATCCGAACGATTGGGAAAACTATCGGTCGCGCACAAACTTTCAACCGGCCGAGAATTTAACCCATAATTCGAGAAGGACGAGATCGTCAAAGATAATATTTTATCGACATTGAAGAGAAGGTTGTCGGATCCTGAGCAATCAGTTACTTTCATCTTATCCAACGACTTGGTACATTCTGGGCTTTTCGAGGAACGGCGCCCTTCGCTTGGAACTTTGAGCAGTAAGCTCGGAGTTCAAAAGTTACGCGCCAGCTCAGCAACACATAGTTGAGGGCCTCCCTCCCGAGCGAACAACGCAGTAAAGTTAAGCTCTACAAAGTTACCATCGCAAATGAAGAGAAATGAAATGTAATTTGAAGCTGCTCGAACCGAGAGCGAGAAAGACGGAGGCTAAGGCGAGGAGGAAAAGAAATAGACGTAAATTCGTGATGAGTTAATAACCTTTAGAAAATTTAGCAAGTAAAAAATCTTCTTTTTGAACCATCTACGTCTTCGCTGTTATTATAAGTACCAGACTTGTCGAGTGAATTGCTTTCATAAAGTTTTGCACCTTTAATTTTCACGAGTGTTTCCATTCTCAATTTGCCCACTTCAGTATGAATCTTTTACAAACGAACGCAGCAAATTTTATTTACAATTAAGAGGACCTTGTAGTTGAAATTCGGGCTAGCGATAGAATCGCGTATACCACGGTAGTTGTGGATTACCGTCAAATTTTGTTTTTTATGTAGTAGAATTTTTTTTTTAATAAACTCGAAAAAATATGAATATATGTTATCTATTTAAATTAATATGAAAAAAGGTTTGGCACATGACCATTTGCGAGTTGCCAAACATACCTGAATTCTCTGTAATGTATTTCGCATTAGCAGGGTCGAAATGGAAAAGTGTTCGGTGCCAAGGTCCGATCGAGTTTGATCTTGTTGAGTGAATGTAGTAGACTTCGATGGCAAAAATACTGAAAGGTAGGTCGAGAGAGGATAAGCTCCAGCTTACTTCGGAAAAGAGAGAGAGAGAGAGAGAGAGAGAGAGACGCAGGCAAAGATAGGAACACAGGGTCACCAGTGTACTTTGATCTGCCGTAAAATTTAAGTGTGCGACGAGGCAGAACACGGAATACTTCATGTAACGCTCGCTCTGAAAAGCCGAGAGAGAGAGTTCTATTCGACCAACGAAAATGGCTGGAAGAGTCGCTACTGATTTTACAAAGGGACACGGATCGGCATCATTCTCTTGCTCTATGTCTCTTTGGATCCATCGTGTTCTCTTTGGTACTTGTAGTAGCTATACACACCTTTAGATAGCGATCAGTATTCAGGCAGTGGTCTTGGGGTCATGCGAACCATCCAAGATGCAGGTCGAGAAAAGGAGAAGGCAAGAAGAGAGGCCAGGGATGTGTTGAGAATAAAGAGGAAGAGGAGGAGGTGCGGAAGAGGAGTTGGCGGAAAGGTGAAGCATTTTCGTGGTTCTCTCGGGCATCTCGCTGCTGGACGTACACAAGATTTCCCGTAGATTCTTCACTGGTCCACGAGATGTCTTCCGTGGCAAACTGACCCTACGTGCTCGGGCTTCCACAAGCAGTATACCGTTTCTTTTTCGACTTCCGATATCCCTCTAGTCAATGCGGACTCCCCGATCATCTCTACGGACACTACGTGACTATGCTTGGGCCTCAGCTTGCTATATTTCTCATTTTCCACTGCTTGATACATTCACATATGTATATAGGTATATATAAAAATGTATGGATGTATGTATATAAATCCTGTTGTATTGTAAAACTGGATGCACAAGGATACACCACGTAGCGATCGGATTCTTCCTGTATGTAGTACATCCATATCAGACAGTACATATATTTGACTCCTTTGCATTCCGGTGTATCCGCTGACAGTTCCGTTTCTCTAGCACGAAAGCACTACTCGTAGAAAATCATTAATTCAAATATTTGAAAAAAATCTATCGATCACAGAAATTGACCGGCTAGAAATATACTTTTTGACTGAATATTTTTTCTCAAAGGACAGCTCTCAAGGGTTGCTGTATACACAACCATTTCAAATTCTTCCTGACCCCCAACGTACCACCGTGTCGTTTATTGTTCTATGTATTTTAACGTATTCAAGGAGCATGAAGGAATGGAATGTTACTGAATGTCCGGATAACATGCTTAGCCATGGCAAATGCGGGCAAAAGCTCGAGTTTGGCCGTAGGGCAAAAGGGGTTGCTCGTCGAGAGTTGGGCGGCCAAGCTCGACTCGGGCAATGCTATCTGTCCAACTTGCTCGTAACTTGAATAAATTCTATGCAACCACGACGTTAATATAACCCGAACTATAGGCCTTTCTCGGTTTCGTTTATAAATTCTACGGCGAGGCCAGCTGATGCCTTAAGGGCGCGGCAATGTTCTCCGGCCAGCAAAGACTTCTCCTTGGAGAGTTTGCTTCTACTTTCCGTTCCTCTCTTACACACTGATACAGGCAATGTCGCAGTGGCTACTCCTTGGGTTGGGGTCACGTGGTTGCCCCAGGAGATGCTCTTCACGGTTCAGAGTAGGACGGACGCGAGGAACATCTCAGTGAATATGTTTATATATGTATTGTCTACAGGTATATAGTTACCTGACTGAAGTGAACCGGTATAGGCGCAGTGCTCCGCTTCCAAGAGACCCTTGGGGACATCCTTTAAAAATGTACGAACGGACAAGGGACTAACAGTATCGGGCCAAGATGTTCAGTGAACATCTCTCAAATATCTTACTATGGAATCGCACGAAACAGTCGTAACCTCGCTTCGTGCATCACGTCCCATCAACCTAATCTATTTCTTTTTATGTGATTTTTTCTAGCTCTTGAGTGTTTTTTTTTTCACTGAGACATCTCTCGCTACTGAGAATTTTATTTCGGTTCAGAAGGGCCAGACACGTTTATTTACTTTTCTTCATTAAACTTCTGTATTTTTTTTTTGACATGGTTTTATGTTCAGCGAATCGTTCGTTCGATTTGCGCCTATTATCGTTGGATTTCGAAAAAAAGGCTCCAAAGTAATAAAGGGTTGAGCTCAGCAACTCCTGGTAAATGTTGAATCTCCTTTCACGATTCCATTATGTATCTTTGTACCTTTTCAATGGCGTAGCTCGAATCAATGCGGGATCGAATAAGCATCTCAGCGTGATATCAAATAGTCCATAGTACATAAATTTAATCCAGGGATAAAAACGAGATTGCACAACTCGTTTGGCGTCGGTGGGTGCGAGAAAAAGTGTCAGAGCGTTATCAACTTTGCGACGTTGTGGGAAATCAAGCGACGGGAGTTCAATTTTCCAGATAAAAGGTCTCAGTACCGGCAGCATGAGAGTGAGTGTTATATTTCACCGTCGCGTCTGGTGTACTGGTGGAAAATTCGCGAACGCTGCTACAGGGCGAGGAGTTGCGAATGCTGTTACGGTAGCTTCCATACTCGGGGCGTAGAGGCACGAAAAGGGTGGGCGAGAGGGAAAGGACAAGAGAAAAGGTGATAGGGTGAGCAAAGTATATAGAGAGGGGGGAGTTTATAGATTTCGTTCATTACTTTTCAATCAACTCCCAAGGTGAACTAAATTGTAAAAAAAAAAAGAAAAGAAATAAGAGGAGAGAAGCGAGTGAAGAATAGGAGCATGAGCGCGAAGGGCTAACACACGACTATTTTCCTCGCCATCGAACGCTTTGGTCTCTATGGGAAATACCTCTCTCTCTCTCTCTCTCTCTCCTCATCTATCTGTCTCTCTTTATCTCTCGGGTAATCAAGTTCGTTCCAATCTGGATTCTGAAAAAAGGGAAAATTTCGTAATAAAATTCTTCCATGTCGCTTTGCTCTTTTGTCTCTACACACAATGAAAATAAAATGGGTTAAAAATGAAAGAATAGAAAAATTCGTAGACAACCGCGCGTGTGCGGTTGATTGCATTAGAAAGATGCGGAAATAGTTCTTGTCCGGAGTTCATGTGTGTGATGTGTGTTCCCGGAAAAACGGTAGCGGGGGGTGGGGAGGGAGGGAGGAGTGTCGAAACATTCGATTTCGCTGATAGGAAGAAAGAGAGGAAATGAGAGAAACCGCTTTGTACGAAGAGCGCTTGGGGCTGTTGTTGCCCATGGTACCTGGCAGGCTCTGGTAAATATAATCGATTGGAAGAAAAAGAGATGCGGGCTAGGAAAACCGAGAGAGATAGAAGGGGATAGAAGGAGGGAGTGGAGGAATCGGTTTCGCCGGAAGTCCGCGTACGCTCAGAGGCTCTGAACTTCCGTAATGTTTTTAAACGGGTTAGCGTAGCTGTGAATAGTGTCGACGATGGCAGCAAGAACGTCGAGGCTTCGGATCTCATATATATATATATATACGTATATGAGGTAGGAAGGCATGGTGACCGCGGGCGCCGACCGCAGCCAGAGCAGCTCATCTTGCCGCACTCCAGAGCTGCCATCCTATGTATACTATACTATATGTACTTTTACCCTCTGTATTTTCTACCACCACTATTCGCTGCTTCCATTCTCCTCTCTTATACTCCACGCACCCTCTCACTTTCCTCTTTCGTTCGATCAGACCTGGTCTACAGGGTGTCTCACCATAAATTCTCAATTCCATATAGTCAACTTTAGGAATGAATTTGAAATTGTAAAGTCTAATGGTGTTTTTCGATCTAACCCATTCTCTGCCGAGTCATTAACTACTGAAGTTTGGTAAATCAGTAACGCGAGGAGATCGCGGTTGGTATGTAACTTAGTAAAGCACAAGAGTATTTTTGGTTCTTTAGTATATGTATGATGTGGATAAGTATGAACTTATCAGAATTTGATATTGAACTTAAATTCACTTTATTGACTATTGCGGTGGAATACCCCATATATTCTGTCATCTCAATTCAGCAACCTTAGCAGGTAAACGACTCTGCTCTCATCGTTCAATGCTGTTTCATACGCCTTTTTCATTATTCTATAGCAATTTACATATATACCCTCGTCTCTGTACACACGTATTTTCTATATGTTGTTAGTCGCAGCCACCGATGCAACTAAGCTACGAGAGAGTTTCGCGATAGTTTTATAAAGCAAGTTCTAGAGAGTCCGTTATGCCTCAAGCCGCAAGAGTCCCTGCAGGACGACAGACCTTACTGATCTCCGCGGGAGGTGACACATTTCCTGGCTTCTCGCTATGTATCCCTTTATGGGCTCGTTTATGTGCCTTGTGCCTCTCTCATTTCCCTTACCTTCCCTTCTCCAGCGTCAAATCGTTCCTCTCGTTCTCATCGACCTCCCGCCTTCGACCAACCTTCTCGACCAATTCTCCTGTAGTACGTAACAAGATTTTCCTTCTCCACGTCTCTCTCTCTCTCTCTCTTCTCTTAGTCTCTTCTTCTGTACACTGTACACTCTTGACCATCATTTACCTATATACATACGTATCAACTTGTGCTACGGAATAGGACCTCCGCTTCAGGTTCGTGAAGTCCTGTTCACCAGAAACTTAACGTATATACGCGGTCACAGGAAAAGAGCGGTTTCAATGTTGAGGCTTTGGTGGCTGTCATTTTGGCTCAAATGTCTTCGGCAATATCGGATCTTCTGATAGAACAATCCAACCTTATCAATGCACAACACTATAAGCAATGCTTCGATATAAGCCTCTATTTGAAAACCTTCCTGGGGAACTTTCAGCAATAAACCGGAAAAATGTTATTTGACAGATGTGCGTTCTTATGTGTTTCTACTTCGCTTCTATCGATTTATTCATTTACATTTCCTTTTTCTGTTTGTTTTCATGCTCATAATTAACTCTTACTGTTTTATTCACTTACTTTTTCTGTTAAAAGAATTATTACGGTTTAGCAGTTGCCAAGATGAAAACTTTCCAAGATAAAAATGGTCGTTTCGGGTACACTGAAAATAAAACCTTGGATGATGGTTGCAAAAATCACTAAAGTGAAAACGCGAACAGAATGTAGAAAGTGCCCTATCTCCAGATGGTACGGGTTCATTCGACGATGACTTCAGTTATTAGATGCCATATGCTCGTGAAAGAGTGCATAAATTTGTTTTTTTTTCTGCATCGTACACTTTTCTCAGCGTTGTCAAGTTTCTCGGAAAAATTTGCAAGTTTTTCTTTCCCTCTTGCCGAGCGTACTACATATATGTGTCCTTAAATTAAACAAGGCGTACTCTGCCTCTCGTTGATACGTTTTCCTGCTTTACATTTCGTTTTCTGTTGCTTTTTTTTTTTTTTTTTTGAATCTCTTTTCGCATAAAAGAAAATGAAGAAGGCACGCGCCGCAAGCTCGCCAATATTATAGCACATGTATGCAAAAGAAAAACTCCAAACAAGCTTCTCACACACGAGAAAGAAAGATGCATTTTTCACTTCGTTGGCCGTGGTTGTGTCGCGCGGAAAACTTCAACTTTTTCAGAATTGCCAAGTCGGAAAAAAAGTTTTGGATTAGCCTTGGGGGAATGAGACAGGAGAATGGCTCTTCATAAATTTTAATGGGCAACTTAGATGCTTAAAATGATACGACACACACTCCTCTTTTTATAAGCATTATCCCGAGCGTATTTAGTCCACTTCTTTTCGCGCTCTTCACTACGTTTTTTTTTTCTGGTAAAGAAAAAAAATGTTCAGGGTGCACTTAAAAAATTCCGGAAAAGCCTCATATGCCAAGTTGTTCCAACTTGCTCACGGTTTACATGTCTCACATCAGTCTCGTTAAATATTGAATGAATGAAAAAAAATGTTTCCATGCAGGACGCTTCGGTTGTTCTTATTAAAATTTTACGCGCATCAATTCTAACCTGATTCTGTACTTTCTTTTTCTCTCTTTACGCTTGTAACCGTAGTCAATTATTTCAATGAACGAATGAGAATGAGCCCCATGAAAATGATTTTAGGTTTGACACCTATTACATGCTGGAGTGACCTCCAGCATGTAATATGACGCTTGAGTTTTGGCATATGCTTGACCAACGAATAAGGAAATCCATGGCAACGAATGGCGAGTTCGAGTTTTTCGACATATCAAAATATTTTTTTCGAGAAAGGAATATTTTATGAAAATTTCAAATTCACATGTTTGTGCAAAGTTCTATAGTATTTGAGTATATAAAACTAGTACAAATGTGCTAATAACAGATTATTTTAGTTCGAAATTTCGATTAATGATTACGAGAGAAAAAGAATCGATGCAGTAAGTCAAGTGCTAATGAGATCGAGTTTTAATTACGAATTTGTGACTGCTGACTCCAACACGAAGAGTTTGAAACGAGGTATGCCAGGCTGGTACTGCTGCCCGTGGGCTCCGATAAAGAGAGAGAGAGAGAAAGTAAAAAAAAAAAGAAATGAGAAAAACGAGAGGAGAAGGTGTTCGCATACGTATAAAAATCGTAGGTAAATTCGCGGTCCTGTGCTTTCGCACACGTTAATTCACACTGGCCCGTTTTATGCATATACGTTCCGGTGCTCGACACATACAATAAAAGAATTTTAATTACTGATACCCGGGAGCCGTTCTGGGCGAACCAGGGCGCATACAAGTGCTCAGTACACTGTAATGATTTGCGTAGTTTAGCCGAACCGAGCGATCCAGTCGTGGACTTTTTGTGTCTCTTTCTAGCCAAGGCTTAATTGTAAAAATCGATGCTGCAAGCTGTCGCTCGTATGTTTCACGTTCTTACGCAAGCCGTATAAATGTGAAAGCTTCCGAACGCTGCAAAAAAAAAAAAAAAAAAAACTATCTGTCGGGGAATAAAAAAAATATCGTCGAGTTCGATCTGTCGTTGCAATCTGGCAGCATTGGCCACCATATTGAGTGTACACGCACAAAAATTCATATTTCACAGCCACATTTCAAAATGTGTTATTGATCAAACAAGCAAGAAAAAGTTTCTCGGAGATTCGATATTTTGGTGACGAAATAATTCATGTGTGCATATACAGCTAAATTATCCGCTGAAATTGACTGGAAATAAACTGTCACAATTAATGCATTTTCAAGTAAATATCGATTTATTTCGGAGTCACGAATGAAACTGTCACGTCAAACTAATAACATCTATACTGTCTTTGCAATTAGTCTCTTTTATTAACCGAGGAACTTTATATATCACGATACTTTACCGCCTTCATACGACTTGAGTATTCTATCTATTTCAAACTTTTGTCTGCTCTTCTATCCTCGTTCGGCCAATGTCAGTTCCGAATGCATTTCTTTCGCTCTATCTCCCTGTCAACTTTGGCGCAAATCGTTCGACATTCTTCGCGAATTAAATTAGCAAAGTTCCGCCCGAGAAATTCACGAAAATTGCACGCCGTTGAAGAGAGCGAGATATTTAAATTTGTTAGCACGTATTCACTACCTTCTCGACGTATTTTCCAACCTTTCCAACTTAGTCTCATGAACTCAGAAAACTTTTATTATATCACCTACGCAAGGATGTTGCTATATATGTATGTTTTTTTAATACTTGGCGTCAAGACGTTGCCACGTCTCTAGATAATGAATCCTTCCAGCTATACACGTTTGAAAAGACTCGATAATTGTAAGCTAGCAATATTGTAACCGTATCGCGTAAATGGATTATCGATAAGCATCGAGTTCAAACCTTCATTTCTATGAACGTATATTTCTTCCAACTTTTGATCTCATAAAGATTTTTCATTGAAATAAATATTTCTGTTTATTTATTCATCAGTTTTTTTCATCCGTATTATTTTAATCTCGACGAGATGTAATTTTACTAAATGACCGAATGCGTAAAAAGTAATTACTATCGTAAGAAAATTTGCCTGTCTCCGTCTCCTGGTATGCGGTCATATTTCCAACGTTTTCGAGAGTATATGCACATACATATTCTAGCATCATGTAAATATATCCAGCCCGTTTTTCCTGTATATATAGAGACATATGCGTATGCCAAAATTTTTGAATAATACATGTAAATAGAATAGAGCTCGGTGATTCTCATTAGCACTTTTTAATTTTGTATGGCTCTCGCCAATTTTATGACGTGGAGATGAGTCAAGCGTGAACGTTGCTTTTCGATTTATGGAATAAATTTTCTCCCACCGAGACTTTCATTATGTACAACAACAATGTGTTCGGTTTTTCCGATACATATTTCGTGGCTATACGCATAAGATAATACACACATAATGAATTTTTCGATTTTTATTTCTCTCGTTTATTTTGCCGAGAAAAATAAATGTCTCAACTGACGTGATCCGGACAGTCATTAAACTTATTCTCATGACAAGCAGCCCATTCATTTTCGATTAATTGTCACATAGATAAAAACGAATACGAGCTATATACGTGACAAATTGGGACCCACATGGGTTCCGAACTACACATGTCCGAAAAAAATCTATGGGGTGCAAAAAAAAAAGGGTCATTGTGATCGATCGACTAGTGTTCAGCGTGGCTGAGAACAAACGAGTGAAGCGAGATGCACGAATAGCATCAATCGAAAAGCTATCACGGCTCGAGTATCACCGCGAAGTGGGTGGTGCGTACTCGTTAAAAATGATTAAGCCCGACCTCTACTTGGGATACGAGAGAATAACATGACTTTGAAGCTTATAGGGATTCCTGCTAGGTCGTCTCTTCGGTCCACTCCTTCCCTCATCCTTCCTTTTTCCCCATTGGATACACATTGTCTCTGTATCGAGATAAAAGCTTTCATTTACAAGTTGAGGACGTGCTCACGTGCCAAGAATAAAACAACCGTGAATCGCATTGTTCGAATATTTGATCGATAAACATCTCGAAAGAATCTACCATCGAAGGATGTTAACAAATAATCCATTTGGTATTCATACATCATCTTCAAACGGCTGCAATTAAAGGGTCAAGTCCACACGTGGACTAAAACTCGATGGTACTCTTTCCATTTGAAGCCATCGATGTAAATGTAGCATGTACTAATTCATCAACACACGTTTTCATAAAAACTCTTGTGTATTTTCCGTTTGGGTTGGTCCACAGGGCTTTTTTGTTGAACGATCTTTTTTTTTACTCTTACTGGTTCGAACGTATGTATATATACATGCCGTGGCCACAAATTGGTGATGGTCACAGGGTACGAATGAGGAAGTGGAAACAGTGGAATATAGTCAGACGATTTTATGCTCCCTTTAATTGTCAAGTGGGCGCGCTTTCGATCGAACAGCTATCTGCATATATATATTTATATATAAATCGTGCGCTCTGAATTGTAGAGGGGTCGCAACAAATTCGTGGCTCGTTTTTCAGGCATTCGTTACGAACCCGTAACGTATTGTACGTGAACGGCCTAACGACGAGCTGGCTGCTGGTCTACCAATTCCCTCTCCTTCTCTCTCTCTCTCTCTCTCCTCTTCTTTCTCACTATATATACGTATATACAAATGTGCAGAGATGTTGTTGGTACGGTAGACTTTCCCGAACGATCGATAGGTATATCCGCCAGGATAAACGCCGCGGTAGTTCATCCATCGAATATCGTGAACCCATCACCCGAATCGTGGCCCTGACCCTGCTCCAGGCGCCATTAATCATCCCGAACATTCCCAACCTCTAACGCCCTCGTAGTCTCGCGACTAAACGAAATCTATCATTCACCGTAGTGCCTACACGCTCTTGAATCATTTCGAGAATTTCGCTCTATGGGATCCTATACGTGCGTCAATCATACAAGAACGAACACATGGTAAAATATCTCTCGGACTTTCGGGAAAATTCCCTAGATCAAAATCGTCAAACCTATTGTAAGCGCTGACATTATAATTACAGATGAGGCCAAACGATGATTTATTCATTTCGCTACGTATAAGACAGGAGAATTTCATTTCCTTATTGTCGCTTTTTCATGAAACTTATTTTGGCATTGGTCGTATCAAAATACGAATATGTCGTTGTTGTTTACTTTATTGGCTTAGACTCCACCTTGAGGTTGGGATGCATTCGTACAATATTGAGATTTTCAATGAGCCTCAAAACTGTCTTTAACATTGATTGTTATAGCGGTAGTAAAATAAGTTTTTTTTGTGGGGTTTGTTACATTTTTACACGATTTCCTTCAGATTTCATTTTCTTTAGGACCGAAAAAAGTTGTGAAAATATGGGTGATTCTGACCTGAGAAACAGTACGAACAAGGGTTCAAGTTTATCGATATTCGAATACCTTAGGTATATAAAACGTTTCTCAAGTCATTCAGAAAAAATAGTTGGAGCGTGACTAATGATAAAGCGTATATGTACGTGCACATGATTGAACCCCTCGAAGCTCGCTCGTCGGAAAGCCACAGCGTGCGTGGTAACGATCTCCTGACCGACTTTCAATTCTATGTCGTAAAAATCTGAACGTTGTTCATGATCAGTGCAGCACATTTTTATCGAGCAATTGTAGCTACCTATTCATATGTGTATCAATTCATTGCCACTGGCTATCGGGAGTTCCAGAACTGAAGTTTAGCATCGTATTTTTTGGTTTTTGTTTCATCCACATGGATCTTGATGCGTTATCACTATTTTATGTTACATCGACCAGTGCACGGAGTTCATATCACGAGAGACCGAGAGCGATCGGAGGAAATTTGCACTTTCCTACTCTCGCGCTGATTGGTTCAATGTCAGCTGATTGCAATTTCGCTTGTTACTAAAGTTTCTGGAACTCTTCGATTCAAAACTTCTCTCCTAAAACTATTATTAAATATTTCAAGTATAGATACGCTCCACGTCTAGCCTTTGCCGCTTGAAAACTATCTTTCAATACTTGGCTTCTAGACGCTCCCGCGTCTCTAGATATGCTATTCACGTTTAGTTTTAGGTCTTCGTATACGTCGCTTATATTAACATAATCAGAAATACCGCGTTTCTCTGTTTCACGACCGTGAAACACACGATAATGGTTCTTTCTCGTTATTCATACAGGATTTTTTCGATTGCACCCTTTTGCACAACGCTGCTGTCCGATGAGATCTCATTGAATGGAGATACAAAAAAATTGTCCCCCGATATCCGGTGGGAATTGAATACGCTCGATGTAACACGATTGTAGTTCACTGATGTGAGATCCCTGATTCTCTGTCCTGTATCCCGTACATGTGTCATCTTGCGATAGATATTTTCCCGACGTACACACTAACACGAATGTTCAAGAAACGCAGATCATCTATATATATAGATCTGTAATCCTGACACACCCTCGTGTGTAACCCGAATCTCTTTTCCACCTCGATGCTTCCTACGAAAGGAACCTCCTCACTGCATGTCATATTGAAGGACGTGTTTGACGGACCGCAAACGACGTGGATATAGGTATTTAAAACGGATAGATAAGTTCTATAGAAAACCGGTGATTCTTATCTCTCCGACTTCTATTTTATGCCACAATCATGCGATATATCGCCGGTTTAATATCAAAATTGTCGACCACATTTTTCTATTCATATTCTGCTATGAGTATATATCAAAAAATATAGCTCTAAGTGGGCATACAAAAACATTTTTTTTTTTACCGTAGAAAATCTCGTTGCGTTTTTCATTTTTCATCACACAAAGATCAAATATCACGTCATGGAATATAGAATCAGAGCGATTCTCATCTCTCGTTTTCGTATTCCATGTTATCATCGTATTTCATACGATGTGTCGTTTCGTATTCAATATTTAACTCACAACCCACGTACTTGTATCAATTCAAAAACTGTTTACTCGAGCATGTCAAGATGCTGAATTTAATTGAGAACAGTTTTTCATCATTTCAGCATGGTTTTTTTTTTTTTTTTACCGCCAGCGTAGAAAAATTCTCACCGAAACAGGGGTGAAAGTGATCTTGACCCTTGTAGGCGTAGAAATAATGGTTGTGGATTAAAGTACACTAAAAGCTCTCCGATAAATCTCCAAATTGAAGATAGCGTAATTCCATAGTTTGCTGCGATTTAATAGCGATGTAAATGATTAATGAAAAAGAAGAAGAAGGAAAAAAAGATTTTTTTTCGAGTATTCCCCTACTGCGCAAAATTTTCACTGACGCCAGACAAAAGTAATGACCATTGGGTTGTCCATAACAAACGAAAGTTGTTTTCCCGTCGCGCAAAAGTTTCTCTCGCAAGAGAGTTTTATTCGTCGTTGCTGCTTTGGAGCCCGAGCGTGTTCTCCAAGAGAGAACAAAAAAAAAAAAAAAAATAGGAGTGAGAAAAAAACTTCAGTTATGACACCCCAAAGGCGCGGAAGACTTTTCACGATATTTCTGCCAGCTCGTCTTCTCGCTCGTTCGCACTTTCAACTCTCTTCTCTTCGCTCACTCGCTAAAATATTGAATTGACTGTGAAGTGAGAGTGTGAGCTTCCCTTTTTCATTTGTTTTCCCAAGACCGACGTTGTGACGAGTCCGACAAATGCTCCCTCGCGTATACGAGAATCTAGTAGAAATGCATTTCACTCCAAGCTGTATCATGCTTTTGTTGTTGTTTTGTTCATAAGTTAAACCGAGGTTAACCTAAGAAGTTGGAGAGTGTGCTACGAAAAAGTAGGTGCTCTCGAGGAGTAGAGAGCATAGAATAAGTTTGACACTCGTCATGAAACTCTTGGCTCATATAACTCTGCAATCTTTTCTGGGGTAGCAAATTTCTTCGATGCAAGGTCGAATCATAGTTTTGTAAGTTTATGAAAGGCATGTTCTCATAGACTTTACCAACTAATTAATTGTTTCATTAATTTTTGTTATTGGTACGTTATTTCATCCACATCACCCAATTTCACGCTCGGAATTTTTTTTTTCTTCATATTTATTAACATCTCAATCGCAGACTGCGCTAATTATAGTTACTTTTTGAATGAAATCTTTTCCGTATACATACAAGACAGTAATCATGTTGAGCTAATGAAAACGAGTTGGGCGAACCTGAAGAGCAGAGAGTCGTCGCTTCTTGTTACCAAACTCCTGGGCGTCACAGGTATATAAGTATACAAACCGGCTATACCTTACAGTTCACGTCTATCCTTATTCCTAGCTAATTAAGTCTCGCCGCATATCTACTCCCTTAACTGTAAACCGCTGCTCAACCACGGTTTCAGTATATCCATGGAGGATCTAAAAATTTCTTCTTCCCTCGTATTTTACCATTACATTGCGATTTGTTGGAAAATAAGTTTATACCGATGCTGCATTTCCTCCTGTCTTCTTATTTTTTAGTGCAAGTTATATGTAACTTTTGAAACTATTAATATTTTGCATTTAATTATTAGAATTGCTGATTCTGCGATATTTGATCGGTTCATATTGTTCACGTAGTACAGTTATTTTCAGCAATGGAAGTATTAGACCTGTGATACAAATTTCAGACTTGCATACATCAAGCGAGTATAAAACTGTGGGCTGTTGAGGTTGGATTCGATTTCTACCCACCACACTCAATCCCTTTACTTCTTTCTTTCATTTTTACCATATTTTTTCTTGCTCCTCCTTTCACCCTTTTTGTTTCACTGAACGAACCCTATATACCACTTCGATGTAAGCGAGTGTTACACAAAGAGCACCCCAGAAACACCTTTCAGGGTTGAGCAATCCTTCCCTCATAAACCCTACGCTTCGTTCCATTTTTAGATATCCATTCATTCACCTCATTGCCATGTTTTCCCTCCCTTACAGTTCGACGCGCCTTTCATGCTGTAATAACACTCAACTGCATTATTTTATTTATTCTTTTTTCATTGTTGATCTACGCATTGGTAAAATTGCCACTCGGATAAATGCAGTTTGTAGTAAATTTCCATATATGATTGATTCACAGCGTTGCTGATTGTTTGAATAAATTTTGTAGCTGAAAATCTTTCCTGGAATACAAAAATCATCGGTTTCTGACAAGACAAAAGAATAAATACAAAATTTCCAATTCAATATCATATCCGGTGCGTAGTAGATTTCATTATCTATGATGCTTAACCAATTTATTCATTGCATATCAAAATCAAAGCCTTTTAACATTTAATTGGTCAGGTGGATTATCATTTTTGCTTTCTTTTTAATAAATTGTTCGTGAGTATTTTATAACGTGTGTTGATAAAAAAATTTACCTGGTAAAATTGCATTTTCGAATTTTCTCTTTTTGCATAAAATAGAGAGAAAAAAAAGAATGTATGTATTTCCAGGAATATCCTGGCAGATAGGAAAATACAATGAAATTTTATCCAGCTTTTTGCAACATACCATTTCGCTTTTACGGGCAGTGTGCCCTCGATGAGTAAACACAAAATGTAATATTGGATCAAAAAAATTTTAGTCGTCGGGGCGATTAATCTTTAACGACGTATATTTCAGTCGCGAAATTGAATTCTTTTTTCTTTTTTACGCACCAGGTGACAATTTCGTTCGGAATTTTTCCACATTGTGCTTGCATGGGGGAAATTGAGAGAAAAACATTGTCATGGTGAATGGAAGTAGATCAATTTTCAAAAGAATCGTTGGGCCCTTGTTTTATGATTTTTTTTTTCTTCAATTCGTATAAATCAACTGACCTAAAGATGATCTGATCGGTAAGCTACATTTAGTCAGCATGCTTACTAAAAAATAGAGTTTACATTGAGAATAGAGTTTATTTGAATTAACCAGAGCTTCGTAAAATACGTCGAAAGAAATATTTTATTCAATCAAAAAAGCGTTCGAGTGCACGATTATTAATTTCATTGCGCTGAACAGAAATACGTATTGAATCGACCAAATAAATTTTGTTGTTTTGGATTTTGTTGAATAAACGCAGGATATGTTTCATTCAATGAAATTGATATTTAGTAGAACAGAATATTACATCGGACGTATTCAACGAAGCCATTTGGTTGATTCAACCATTCTCTTTTTTCAGTGCACAATTTAAAATAAATCCGAGAAATATGATAAATGGCCTGCGTGTCAATAGTTTTAATGGCACAAAAGATTTCAGCTACCAACATGCTCTCCGATATGCCAACGTCAATGATTTATCGAATAAAGTGTTTCAATTTTGAAAAGAAATGATGCAATCTTACAAAATCAATTGCGCGATGAAGAAACGTTTGATTAAAATCTAGAAGCAGGAATATTCCAATTTATTATGTAGATTTTGACACTGAATTTTAGACGATATAAAGAACGAAAACATGCGAATGATATTTTCCACCTCAATTCGACCCGAAATGCAAAGTTTGTTGGATTTGTACATCGTCAATTTCTTCTTTGATTACAGTTAATCGAGCCCGTTGTTTGTCCAAAGCTGCTTGTGCGTGTCAGTGCTTATTTTTGGGTTATCTGTGCATGGGGTAAAATGTCGGAGAAAGAAGAGGAGGGCCATTCTCATATTCATAAATTTCTGTTTTCATATGCATACATTTGTATGTAAAATTAATAATGACAGTGCTACTGTATCAAACGTGAGATCGTGTCCATGTGATTTCTCTGATATTGGCTACCCTCCGTGGCTCCCTCTTGCGATTCACGCATGAAGGATGCAGCCTGCGCTCGCACAAATGCCCGGGATCGCCCTGAAATACGATCACTGCGGTACGAGTTTGCTGATCCTTCTTTCTCCATGAGGTGATGCAGTGCCTATATACGTTAAAAATATGTCTGCGTATGCATATTTAAATATGTTTGTAGGTAGCAAGGGCTGTTCCGGCGGGAGCGAAATGGTTTTTGGCTAAAGATCAGTTATTTCAGGGCTTTACTCCAAATTTCACTCCCTTTTTATCATAAAAGAGCGTCTCTCGTAAAAATGAGTCGTAATAATGATTCTTGTAGCATATCACAATGCTTGGGTCGATGTTTTTCAGCATCGCCAAAATTCCTGTGTTCATTTAAATAAATAACTGCTGTTGGAGAATTTGAAGATACGAAATAGAATTTTTCGTACGCAGTAATTTTATCTGAAACAATAGTTTTTTACGGTATGTCACTTGAAAATCTTATCGGAAGAATTGAATATGTTAAAAAATAATTGTATATATAATATACAATATTGTATATATATATACGCACGAATATAAAAATATTCGTGCGTAGTAACAACACTGAACGTTTATCGGGTTTTACAGGGTTTCCGCGAACTTTATGTTATTGAGTTTTTTCATACTCTGATGCAGCAACTTTTTCCGGTTTCCCATCGGGATAGAAAAATATTTTTTGAATTAAAACATAGCCGATGCATTAATATTGTTTGTACAAAGCTCCAGAGAACCCAACGAAATCACTTTTCATTTTATCCTTTCGATACGGTGAAACGTGACTGCAAAGTTACTATATATCACCAATCCGTTATCCAAACACGACACTATTTATCTGGCCTATCAAGCGTTTAATTTTCCGAGTTCGCTTCTGGCTACGTGCACTCTGAATAATCGTACGACAGGATTTTTTTTTTTTTCGATATTTTTTATTTTTTTATTTCCAAGTCCACACATGCATTTATGAAAGTTAACGTTTCGAGATATTGAAGCAACGTTACCTGCACGTTGAATCCGGAACAAAATTTGAATTCAGTTTATTGAGATTTGTTCTTCGATGTAACAAGTTTCAAAATCAAGCGATATGATAAGTTTTTTTTTTTTTTTTTCATTCGCATTTATATTAATTAGTCACTTGATCTTAAATCAAACTTTCATTTTCCGAGACAGTAGAAATGAGTGTATCCAATGTCAAATTACATAGGTGAAAATAATAATGAGGATGACGTTAATGTGAGGAGCTCTTCATTCAATATCCTCTTCCAAACAGTCAGAGTATACACTAGTTGCTAATTGAAGCCAGCCAATTCGAAGTAATGAAAAAGGGATAAGGCTGATAAGAAGACGGGGCTTCTAGAGTTAAAAACAGGGTTGAGAGAGAGAGAGAGAAAAGAGAGAAAAACGATAAATAGATAGATAGAAAAGATTGAGAGACTGCAACACGAAGAAGTTGGGATGCTGGGACACGAGTGACTGGAGAAAGAGAGAAGAGAACTGAAAGAAAAAGAGCACGGTCCATCTACCTGCAGGAAGACTTAATACTGAGGGACAGACCGACACTAACAAGGACCACCGAGAGAAAATTGTGCTGCTGCGTATATTTCCTACCATTGCACAATGTGTGCCCCCTTGGTATCTATGTGTATCTGTCTACTTCTTCGGGAACATCTTTGCTATATATCTCTGAGTCGTTCGATCTTGGTTTGCTTTCTTGTTCCACGCTCTCGTTTTTTAGAGAGAGAAACGAGGTCAAGGAAAGCTAAGGCTTAAAGATTTTCCGACATCGTTCGATACCGTCTCTGGGAACTTTACTCTTGCTTCGTTGTGTACCGTTGGTTCGTTTCATTTATGGCAATTCAAGGATTCTTCGGATCTTTCGCTGTCCAGCGAGACCCGAAAGACCGATGCAAAGTTCTCTTTATTAGTTCGTTGACGGACGAAGAGAAAAAATCAATTTTCATGTTTTTTTTAAGTAATTTTTCTGTGCACGTGCTTTTTTTCACTCGTTCTTCAAAATTTTGTACATTTCCATTTTATTTATATTTCTAGGAAATGTGGTCTTTCATCGTGTGTTCAAAGTGCTAATTCTCGAATCGCTTGCGAACTTGTTCATATGGAAGTCTAAATTTTTGGCGATGAAACTGTCTGGAATGCAATGTAACAATGTGAAAGTCTTATTTTTGAAAAATCCGTAAGAGCTAATAAAACTTTTCACACGTTTTCATCTGCTCGATGCTAAATGATTACAAAAAATAGAAAGTATGTAGTTCAATTTCTAGAACTTCTATGTGATATATTAGTACCAAATATCGCTATTTTTTTATAAGTACGGATATAACTAGGTGAATTTGGAATTATATAAAAGTTCCAAGACACTCCGCATCATGTGAAATGATGGCTCAGGTGCTTCGAAATGATTTTTCCATTGGCTTGCTTGAATTTTTTTTCGAACATCAAAATATTAGATAGAAAAGTTATAGCAAAGTATACGGAGTAAATATAACGCTGTAATTAGTTATTTTTTCGTAATTGCAAAACTAGAAAAAGTGGAGTAAGAAATGATGAGTAGATAAATTTAACAGGTGGGTGAGACCTCAAGTAGCAGATGTCATTTTTGCCAAGATGCTTGCATTCACTGCGACGTATAAAAAAATGCTTTTCAGTGTTATTAGAAAGTTCGTGATATTTTCATAAGCAGTGTATATCGTTATATATGTTTATGATAGATGCTAAAAATGCTTGACTGTTGGCCATATAACTCGGTTGTAGTGTACTACAAAAATTAACCAGCAAAAATATTCTGTTCCACAAGCCTTTCTGTCTGTCCTCGACATCTTTCTTTACATTCATAAGTACACACATATATATATATATTTTTTTTTTGAACGTTTATCCACTTACCGGTTTACGAAGTCGTGAAAGAAAAATTTCGCTCGAGTTAATATGGAATACTTTAGAGACGTCTGTCGTCGAGATTTTCCTCGATGACCTCTTTCGCCATTCTTGGTATAGCGACTTAAATTATAAAATTAATACAAGATTATATTCGTAGGTACACGAAATTCTGCATCAAAGAGATTCAATCGAAATTTTTTATTTACAGAAAATAAAAATATTTTTGTCAGGATATTTTCGTTAGGGTTTCAAGTGGATAAGGTTGTTTCTTGAAGACGCTTGGGCAGCTTTGATCTCGTTGAATCTTACTTTTCATGATTTCTTTCTCTTGCGGTTCGTTTTCCATTGTCGCCGTGTAACCGTAGTACAAATTTTTCAATTCTTTTTTCCCTTAGTAGAAAACGGTGCGACCCTAGCCATAGAACGATTAGGGTATTCGACTAAAAAGACCAGGGAGAGAAAAGTACCGATATCGTGGGGAGGGCAGGCCTACCGGATTTGACCCCCGATCAGTGTGGCTACCTAAAGCTTACAAATACTACCAGAAGGGTCGGTCAACACTCACCCCACTGATTTATTACATGTATCCGTAGGTTTGAGGGTTAGAATCATGGCAGGGTGCGCTCAAATTGAAAAAAATCGATTCTGTGTATGCGGACATCGCGTAGATTCTCATTTGAGAAGATTCCCGAGTCAACTTAATATCTTGGTATTTAATGGAAAGAAAAAATAAGAAATAATTTAAACTGTAAATCTATTTCAAAAAGAGAGCTGCACAAAGCGGAAAAAGGAAATAATTGAGAGAGAAAGAGAATTGTGCGCAGGATGAGCTTAAGGGAGAACGTTAAATTCTGGGCTATCATCCTCCGAGGCTTCGTTTGAAAAACACTAACTTTTTAACGATGGACACTCTCGAAAAAGTGGGTCGCGAGTGAACTCATTCTTTTTTTACTTCCGTTTTCTTTACGGCACACACCGCAAACTTTTGTAGCTAAGTTTCCGTGACAACATTTTTTTTTCGTGCAATATCGTTATTGATAATAATTTTTAAAAATCTTGCCTCACTGAAGAGTTGCAGCTCGCAAGAAGAAAACTTTTGAAAAATGTAGAAGCAGTTTTATTTGGAATTTTATTCATGATGAGTCGACGTTAAGGGCTTCTTTGAGAAGCCCGATAGTTTTGTATCAATCAACGCAGAAAAATCGTTCAATAAATCCTTGCAAATTAAAAAAAATATATATCTATCCGACCGAATAACTGGGATTACATTGAACTCGATAAGTTAGCGTTTATCAATGGGTACCCCACTAAATAAGTCAACATTCACTGCGCTCAACAAACATGTGAATTCAATGAAAATTCAGCTTTAAATATTGAAGGGAAAAATCTAATTCGTTATGAATCAAATAACGTAGAAAAACGATAACAAAACAAGAAAGAATTCATGCAGGATAATAATTAATTGGAAAGGTAGCGGAGCATTTCCCGATATAATATTTATTCCTCAATCCACAAGTGCTCCTCGATATTCGCGGTTTACTCAATAATTGGACGATTGCTACAATTCCACATAGTAGGATTTACCCTATTTACTCAACGTTTGTGCAGTTATTGAATAATATTTTATGACTTTTTTCCTAATAAATCGATTCCCGGATTATTTCTGGCTCATAATAACGCACAATCGAAAGTTGGCACTAATTATTTGTGAAGATACATCGTACGTTCGATAATAGGTGATTGCGCTACTTCTCGTTCGTGCTTCCACAAATTTCAGTTCATTTTCCACATCTTTCCAATATCTCATGGAATTTCGAATGAGCGTCCGGCTTGTGACGTATAATGTAAAAAATTAAAACATAGTTTGCAATTGTTGCAAACACTTCACTTGAAATCCTGTGACGTTCCATCAATCAACGACGAAACGTTGGACATGGAACTTTCACTGTGCGATGTAACAAAAGAATGGATAATTCTTGTATGAAATTTGCTTCCCCGATACCACTATTGTTTTTTTTATCCATTGATCGCGGTTTTCGAGTGGTTATGGGGACTTCGTCAATGACATATCGGTTTTTCTGAAGCACGATATTACGTTCATGATTTATTCGATACGTTTATTATTTTGTGCCTGGATCGAAATAGGGATAGAAACATTTATATTTTTGTAACGCTTTCACAAATCAACTTCAGCGAATTGATGAAACAAATATTCGTGTATCACATAATAGTAATAATTATTTTATACTGTTCAATCTGTCTTTCTTTTTTTTTTCACTATTTTCTACGTTTCCGAGAGATCTCTCAAGAGTGTTATCCAGAGCAACTCTGTCCTAATGCACTCTTGTATCACGTTTGAACGAAAACGAAGAAAACTGTGGAAAACGTGACTGATACAGGTGGCTTTATGTTTACTGAGTTTCAATTCGTTGCCCCCATCAGAAACTCAGACAAAAACTGATTTCCACTGAGCGATAGATGAACGTCGATCGCACACTGATCGCTGTTGGTTGAGTGAAAGCATTGAAAGAAAATTGAAGTAAACGTGGAAACATAATAATTGATGCGTATATGTTTATCCTCATATTCAATACTGCATATAAATTAAAAACGATAAAAACCTGGATCTGTGCATTTCATACGAATCGTCTGTGTTTATAACGTTGTGCAAATATTTATCTGCGCATCAGAGAATCGGCATTAAAAATGTTAACTTGTTGCGATCTCGCTTGAACAACATTTCTCCACCGTTTATCTAAAGCGGAGTTTAATTTGGTCTCCGTACGTATATGCATATTTGTCGTAATTACATATTGATGCGATGAATATGCGTGATGTGAAAATGCCACGGTTACACTGTCGTTCATCCAACGCTCTCGCTAATGCGACGTTTAATTACAGCATTCACGATACACGAATTTCGAATTACGTCACACACCTACACGCTATCTCTGGGTTCAACTGAAATTCTACGCACACATTCATCATTAGCCGAATTCCGAGGCACATACATATATGTCATTTGGTCAAGTAATATCAATCGGGGAAACGGTCAAAGCAAAATGCAACACTCAATGACTGTTTTTCAAAGCCTGTTTGATTATCCATTAAAATCATTTCTCGCCATGTTTATATTGACTGCAAGGCCGAATAATATCAATGTTGATCCTCATGCGAATGGATAATAATATTGATAAATTGAAACTCGAATAAATTGGGAACTGAAACAAATCGGGAATATTAAACAGGCGTCTCGATCAAAGCGACGATATTAAATTTCACCTATCTTCGAAGCATTGAATACGTATACGAGTATGCATTTTTCATTCAAATTCTGAAACTCATTTTAATTATTTTTATTGAAAAAAAAGTATAGATATATATATAATACGCCTTCATACATGAATATTTCACTCGATAGTCTGAAATTTATCACCCGTTTTCCAGCGCGTCAACTTGCGTAAATAATGGCTCGTAAACAATGAAAACTTATTGGAGAATCGTATAACGCAGTCGAGACGTTGAAAACTTTTTTTTATGGCGCATTTGAAATTTTATTTCTACGAGGGTTCTTTTTTCTTAAACTGCTTCGGCGTAAGATAAGTTGAAAGTTTGTTATAGGAGGGTATAATAGTAATAACTTAAAATTTGTCGCTCAAATTTTTCACGTCCTTAAAATCTATGTGTCCGTACATATATACACCCACGCGCACATACATACGCAGAGTGCCAATTCAGTATTTTATAGCATTGTCGAATAGCAAAAGCGTAGAGATGACGTGGCCATCTTATCGTACCGTAAAACTGTTGTTGACCGTTATTGAATGCGATTCAGACGGTTTAAAACTCTCTTATTCGAAATTAAATTGAAGATACCACCTTATACGGAACGCACGAGGACAACAATCCAATTCCAAAGAGAAAATGTGTCTGTGAGTCGCGCTTATTATTCTAAGCTACGAAGAAGCGATACAATCATATATATCTCAATACTCAATGGTGTGCCTTCGGTCCCTGTTATACTATTGCTGAAATTTAAAATATGCCTCTATACAATCCAATTATACACTGAGAAAAGAGAATTGTCGAATCAACCAAATGGCTTCGTGAAATACGTCCAATGTAATATTCTGTTATACTAAATATCAGTTTCATTAAATGAAAAATATCTTGAGTTGATCCAACAAAATCCACGACAACAAATCTCATTTGGTTGATTCAATTGGTATCTTTTTTTAGTGAAATAAAATTAATAAATCGTGCAACTGAACGATTTTTTGAATAAACGAAATATTTCTTTCGACGTATTCTACGAAGTCTTGGTTAATTCAACTAAACTCTTTTCTCAGTGTATGATATTGAAACCAGACTGATATGACTCGATAAGTGTCTGGAAATAAAATGTGGCAGGTCAATTCAAATGCAATCTTTCATTGTCTAACGCCTGCCCGTTGAACTTGTAGATAGAAGACAATTTCTTTTCACTCACGAAATTACATAAAAATATGTATACGTATATTGACGCTTTTTGTCAATGTATTTTATACTCTCAATTGCGTAAGTCATCCACCCACATTCCTCGCCAAAGGCGGAACAGAAAGCAAACACTCGGTAACAATTTTCATTCCCTGCTTCTGTTTCTCTCTTTGTTGTTATGTTGTATTCGAGTAAATTAGAAACTCACGTTTGATCACGAGTGTCGGCTGTCGACTGAGAGGGTATATTATCGCGCCCTCGGCTTCGTTCTGTAATATATATATATATATGCCATCCGATAAAATCGCAAGGGTATTGGGCAATAACTACGGGAAAATAGAATCTTTCATTTTCTGTGGTTGATAAAGTTTCATATGATTTTATTTTTTGTTTTTTACAGTTCCATAAGGATATTTCAGTTCGTTCCAATCTCTGTGATGGAATGAGATTATTTTTCCGAGTGTATTAAAATGTTTCATAGTGAAGTATGACACGAACTTTAGCTTTGAAGTCTGCTTCATACTGATAGAACAATAGATCTCTATTTATGCAGGAATCTTCGACCGGTGATGACATTTTTTCGCCATACCTGCCTCGAAAGTAGTGCAGTAATGTAAAACAAAAGATGTTCACTTTACTGAGTCTTAATGAATCTGGGAAAAACCCAATTTCCAGGTTACTTTACCGCTCTAATCGACGACAAAGCTTTCTATTTCACGCTCGATTATTTTTTGTTCATAACAAATTTGACGCGAGACAAAACACCAATTGAACATAGCAGCAATGGATTTTCGAATCCAATTGCGCGAAGGCTGCATGTATGTACTACACTCACGCTGGCGTGAAAATGTAACCCAAGCCTTTGGCTCGAGCGGTAGCTTTATGTGCGGTGTAATTCGTTATTTTTAGCACTAAATATAGACATGCTATTCAATTAGGCTTTTTTTTCACGCTGATAGAGTTTGAGATACACTTTCGGACTCTTATTCCTTCCAGAATATGCTAATTTTTTTTCGTTAAAGAATTCAACGGAAAAATGTCACAGATACCTCTCTAATGAATGGAAGACATGCATAATAGTGGTGGATATTTTGAGGCTATCACTGTCATGGGCGGAACAAAAAATACTACTCAGGAGCCTGAACGACTACATCGGACAGACGTCGAATATCCAATACATACATGAATAAATTTTACTCATTTTACTGCTTGAAAAGTGATTGCGGTTAGCCTGACAGTGTGAAGGGACTGTAAATGGAGGAGATCCTTGATCGTAGTTTGTTCCTCCCTAGTTCCTCTCCTGTCACTGAGTCTGTTTGGTTAGGCAACAGGAAATTAACAAGCTCATTCCATCCGATCTCAAACACCACCAAAGTTGATTGAGTCAAAGGTAATTCACACTTCGTCACTTTACATCGCAATGATAACCACTTCGTTCATTGTCTTCTATGACACTATATTTTTTACAAGACTTTGAAATTTATTATTAAGATTTTTTTAAATATAACTTTTGATGTATGTCTTCAAAAAAATACGCTTTGATTCTAAGACTGAAAGTCGTAAGTTACTGATGTTGAATCGTGTTTATGCCATCGTATTTTGATTTATTACTTCATCGTTAATTAGCCATCGATCCTGTATAATACAGAACGCTGATTGTAATAGATTCCCGGATCCGGAATAGTGCGACTGATATCAATACTAACTGATATTAAAAATCTGAAAGTTTGTTTATTCCTTTAACACTATGGAACCAATGAGAGCTTCATCACCAAACCTGGCATTGTTTCCCTGACAAAGATCGTGAGACATCCAACCAAAAGCAAATTTTGAAACCAACATGGGAATTTTTATCCCGGAGGCGATTTGGAGATCTCTGAATCTCGCATCAAAGATTCCATTGTGCTACTAATACCGAGCGAGCATAGTCACGGTTAACAGCTAGTTGTCAGTAATGTTATCTTCCATTGTCGAGGACCCCGGTGACCGAAATACAAATTGGATTTTATACACCCGTACCTCTTTTACGTATACATAATTCATTCTCTCTCAGCAATGACATAAAGCTGCGCTCTAAAGTACCTCCCTTGCGGAATTCTCCTGTGGACGAGTGCGAGTGATCGATGAAAAGTTTAACGTGAGAAATATGATACGAGCGTTAAATCGTCCGAGAGTTATGGAATTATAAAAATCTTGCGGTGTGCAGGTCTCCTATTATATGTATATAAACATTCGTGTATAATAGTGCGGGTTTCATAATTTCGCGGATCATGAACCGATTTTGCGAGGTCGGTCATCCGATATTTCACGAGGTAACGATCCAAGCTGGTAGTATAGTCACGTTGATGGACTATACCTGCTATGATCCCATTACCCAACGACAGCGCAATATTCACGTATATAAGTATACGTTTTTTCCTTTTTTTTAATAGACATCTTGTAGCATTGAGCTTCTTTTCAGCATTTACTTCATCATCTCTCTAATAATTCCGCAGGCTATCATCAAACATTTCCTATAAAAGCCCTTTATAAAACGTTATGATAGACGCTTACCACCGATTGGCTATTTCCGGCTCATCCGCCGCAGGAGAAACATCCCTCGGTGACTGTCAAGAGGAAATGAGAATCGGAAAAGCAATACTCCTCGTCTTTCTCGGTGATATTTCCAATTTTTAGAAGTATATCTGTAGCGAGCTTTCCATATAGAAGCTTTCTCGTAGTCATATCCGATGTAGAAAGTGATTAATCTCTGTATCGTTGCCATATCGCTAAATGGGTTAGTTGAGGTTACTACGAACAGTCAAATAATGTTTTGACGATAAAAATTACAGGTTTATTTGAAAAAAAAAACGAAAATTTGAGTTCAATTAATACGGTAATTGTGCATTGGGGACTTGGCAATGTGGTTTCAACAATGAGTTATCCGGATTTTTATAAAAAGTTGCAAATAATTTTGTCGAGAAGATTTTCCACGGTGAAACGTTGAATTGTTCCAACGACTCAGCGAGACCATAACGTTCCAAGGAAAGTTCGTGTCTTTCAGTGAAATAATCGCAATGGGAATTTCACCGAGATTTATTATTCACCCGCATAAGACCTTAATGATCGAAGACACTCGTCTCCATTTCACTTCCTCTCTACGTTGACGATCTTCACATCTCTCATAACGACCAACGACTTGAACCTGAAACCAAGACCCCAGGGAATGCTGGAATATTCTCCTTCGCCATTTTGCACATATACATATGTACACTTACACATACATCTATACTCGTAGCAAAAGTTGGCATAGTTTGTCTCCCTCACTTTCCCTCTCGCAATATATAGCATATGTCTCACCAATTCTAAACTGCGTTAATAATACTCGTTGCCAGCACACTGAGGAACGAAATACGTGCTGAGCGTCCGGAAGGAGTAAGGGGGAGGGGAGTTTGAACGCGTATACACCTGGTGGAGTAGCAAAAGCCTCAACCTTTGAAATATAATCCCAATCCGACCTTTGTAGCCTCCTCTCGTACTTCGTTCCTTTCTCGGCCAGAGCAGGTTTTTACTGTGTATTAAATAAAAAATTGTTCTCTTTGCAGAGTGTACGTGGAGGAAATTCGCACGTATAGCTTTCCGAGTGTCAGTGGCACACGGTACTCGTATTCGCGAAAATATATCAGTAGAAAGTCCAGTTATTCTCCGATGTGTTTCAACGTATTCATATGTGTATGTCCATGAGAGCAGAATTATATCTGTTCTAGAGCTATAACAGCAGAGACCACGACGTTACTTGATTCAAAGCTGAATGTGAGTCGATGCGACGCGACATTTGGATGCAAGTGTCTGTTCGTATCAGCTCAAATTTTGATGAAACTTTATCTCTTCTCATTCTTGCCATATTTTTGCGTTGGAGGACTCAGGCATTCGAAATTGAACATCAGAAATGTGAAATACGTAAAGAATTTATCAAACAATCATAGTAATGTTTAAACGTTCCTGAAGGACATGTTTCGAAGGAATCAAAATTGGGAAAGCGTAAAGAGAATAAAGAAATGTGCATTTGGTCCATGAAACACGTCTGAAGAATATATTATTACAAGATCCGGACTAGGCAGACAATTTTCGAGTACCAAAAGTGGCTGGTCGCTTGATATATATATGTATACGTATATGAATTCGAATTTACGAGAAGACTGAGCACGTGCGTAGCTTCCAATATAAAACCAAGAGTGACGTTTTACCGTCACGGAGCGTTGGCAAAGAAGATACTCGAGACATGAAAGAACGTGCATGAGGGAGAATCAAAGAAGGACTCCTTTATTATCATATGACGAGAGAGCCATACTATCATGGAATCCTAGACGGATCAGCGAACCTATCGCGACAGTGAGCATTCACAGAGAGACAGATGCTCCGAGTGTCTGTGCATGTATATACGGACACATACATATACAAAATAATCGTCGTGCATTTGAACGGCTCAGTGATTCAGCGGAATTCAATAGCCCTTTTGACAATTCGAGAGAACGCTCTTTGCAACCAAGAAAATGCCCAAAGGGTCATCATGTGTACCGTTTCTCCCGAAATCTCGTCACTTCGTAGTTTAAGACTAGACTTGACCAAGTATTACTGATCGTATTCCTATATAATGCAGTCTCTAAATAGTAAATTTGTTTTAGATGAGAGACTTAATGAAATGACTTGACCATAACTTCACGCTGAAAAGACCAAACGATGACGCTGTTGCGAAACTGGATTATTAAATCTTCAATCTATCTTTACATTTTACAATTTATTTTAACTTTTGTAGTTTACGGAATAAACTGTTTTCCAGTAAGATGGTTCATAAATACTTCACATCCCTGTGATTCCACCGATATATAAGCATTTTGAAAAATATCGATCTCCGATTGACTTCCATCGTAGTGGAAAACTTCATTTTGTGCATGCTAGCTCTATAGCTGCACCTTCTGGTCTCTATCTTATACTTTTTATGCTGCTGCAGAAGTAAAAGAAGAAAGAAATACGGTAGCCCATCTTCTGCACTGACCGTTCGTCTTATGGTTGACTGGCCTCTGATATATAAGACAGCCAACAAATCGCTGCCTCTTCGAGCTCAGCTTGGCCTCGGCGGTTCTTCTCAGCGATCTCCCCGTCAACACATGCACTCCACCCTACTATTATCCGCTCGAGGTACTTCAAGTTGCGTTGAATGCTTTTTGCTTCTGCTAGGGATGCTCTACCAAGATCCTGCTACATGATAGTTGTTTCTCACATCATCTGATTCGTACGCAAATTAAGGTAGTAAAAAAATATTACAGTTTGAGATGATTTTAATAGGCAGGAATAAAAGTTTTTTTTTTCTTAACATTCACAGTACGTCTTTCTCATTTATTGATCGAAAAAGCCATTATAAGCATAACAATTCAATCTTAATCAGGAAAAACTGTTTTCCTGGGTAAATAATGTAATTTTTAAAACAAAGTGGACATCCCCTCACCGTGGACATCCTCGACACTGTTGTTTCCATCAATCGATGAGCGGAAGTACCTTAGTTCTTTCAACGTGATTGTCCTCCAGTGTTTGGTATCCTTCCAAGAATGTCATTGTGATCTCTCTGGTCCTGGACTTCGGCGAATACGGGAATGTATCATTATGTAGTGGCTACTTCTCTCTTCACTCTCTTGCACGGATTTACTCAAAAGGTATACACAATTATCGGACCTCATTCTAGATAATGGTCTCAAGGCAGACGCAGGTGAAATTGGCTGGAAATGAAAACCGAGGGTTTTTTGTGGCGTCCGATACAACAATGTCAACCTTTTTCTGTGGGATATTCGTAAAATGAACGACTGCATGGTCGCTTCCTTTTTCTCGAGACCTGAGGCTACGAGTACTTCGATCAGTAGTATGTATACGGTTACTGCCGAGGGTTGCTATCGTCCTGGGTGACGTCTGTTTCTTCTTTCGTTCAAAGATTGAACATCGGATAGCGTAGCAGGATTCAGGTCGTTTTATCTTTCTGATGTTCTGTACGATGGAATCTAAAATCGAGGAGCTCCTACAAAATTAAGTGCTAGGAATGGAAAGTGCCGGAAGGGTTGGTACACTAATGTAGGGTTAATACTTATCAACTCATCACAAATGACTAACTTTATTGTGAATGAGGTAACAATAGTGGGAAAATTGCTGACACCCAACACGTATGTATTCATATTTTTGCGATATGATCGTAGCCTACAGCACTTTGTTCGAGCTTTCCGTTTATCTTTTGCGTTTTCCATGAGCATTTGCGGATGCAAGAACTTTCTTCATGGGGCTAACATTGACTCTGTTGGTAGCAACAACGTATCGAGTCTTTTCTCGCTGAGCCAAATGGATGCTGCTTTCTCTCTCTCTATGGATAAGCTTTCGGCCACATAGCCACTTTGAGTTCCACATTTTTCCTCGGTATATAACGCCATTTTCCGTATGACCAGGGAAAGATATTCTCTCTGTTGGAATAGCTTTCGGGCACCTAGATGTTGTAAACGAAGTCGTTCGAGAGATCCTGTATGGACGTACCACAGTGTTGTTCGATATCCTACCGAGGCTAGAGACGCTATTGAGTATAATCTAAATATTATGGGGGGCCATGATATCGAAGAATTGTAAACGATTTTGTGAAACTATGAGACACGCGTGAGGCGCACGCAAATATGATTCGTAATGTGGACCATTTTCCTTTCTTCATACTTATCTCGTTATTTTTACTATACTTGCTTACTATAAAAATAAAAGATAACCGATCGTACGAAGCATGTTTCCATTGCTCTAGTTTATTGTTATTCAGAGCATCACCTTCTGAACATAATCTTATCGCAACACACTCATTACCCCCTACGACGCTTTGATTGTTAAGTAAACGCTGCTTAAGGACAGCTCCGATGAACCGTATACCATAATCGAGATTGATAATCGTATCAACTTTTTTTGTTTTTTTTTTTTCTGATCCC